>OX493264.1:11842437-14342437 GCA_950370525.1 Bellardia bayeri
TATAAAAAGTTGTCTATAGAAAACAAAAGTTATCGATAACTTTGGTTTTTTTAATTTATCGATAACTTTGTGTTTGTCTAGAAAACTTATCCAGAACTTCACTTTTCTATAGAAAACTTATCGATATCATGATTTTCTAATGAAAAACTATCGATAACTTTTTTATAAAAAAATTAATGATAACTTAACTTTTCTATAAAAAAAGTTATCGATAACTCTGGTTTTCGCTAGAAAAGTAATCGATAACTTTGGTATTCTTTGAAAAAGTTATCGACAACTTTAATTTTCTTTAAAAACTTATCGTTAACTCTGGTTTTCTCTAAAAACATTTAGCGATTATTTTCTTTTCCATAAAAAAGTTATTGATAACTTTGTTTTTTTTTTTTTTTTTTTGTTGTTAGGAAATTGATTTTTAGTTAGTAAGCTTTAGAGCTTTTTAGGGATATACAAAGTTATTTTGCACTGCTAGCTTTAATAAGCTTCCGTTGCAGATAGTCAAAAAGTTGTTCAAAACTTATAACTATGAAAAGTTACAGCTTTTATTTTAACTGAAGCTTTCCACAGAGTCGTTCTACATATTCAGATTAGTATTCTAAGTAGAGTTGTAGTAGTATAACACTAAAAAAAACGTAAGAAACGTAACTGTTATACTGCTTTAAATACATTTTAAGTTATTTTACTTTCTTTATTAAAATTTAAGCCTATTTTGCTTTCTTATTGAAAAACTTTCTTATTTCACCTATCTACAGCTGAAGAAGAGGCTATATTTGAATAATTTCATAGTAAAAACTCTCGAGCTGTAAAAGAAATACTCTAAAAACTTATAATAAAATAAACGAACTACATGAAAATATAAAATAAAAAAATGAACTTACAGCAACTCAACTACGAATTAATAAAAAAAAATTAAAAAAAAAAACTAAAAAAAGAACGAATTTAGAGAACTAACCCAAGCACTAAAATGCACAAAACAAACGAATTAAATAAAAAAAATTGGTAAGAAAAGTTTAATACAAAAATTGCATGTGGTAGAAATCGAATGTAGAAAAACAAACATTTAAAATTGCATGCAAACAAAATAAGAAAATGTTTGAAAAGTATATAAACACTCCCACAAACCACAAAAATACCCAAAATTCCTATATTTAGTAGCAATAAAAACAAACCCTAATTAAACAAAAACTTTTGGTACTAAATCTTTGTTTTAAAAAGTAGTCTTTCGTAGAAGAAATTGAAAAGCTATTGGTATTTAGAGTTTTATAACATAAATATTTGTGTTTTTTCTTTTGTATTTGTAACATAAAAAAGGACTAATTCATTGTTTTTTTACAACACTTTTCCAGCCCATCGTTCTCTTTCATAAATTTTGATGCTTCGTTTTAATTAAGAAAAACCCAGCATAACGAAAAAAGGCCTCAACACAAAAAAAAAACGATTCTTACAAAACAAAAAAAAAAAAAGCAAATCTTCAGCGAAATTCGAAAATTTCAACTTTAAACAAACGTTTTACTCTTTCACTCCCCGAAACAAGCGCGCATACTGCACAAAAACAACAAAACTACCATTATTATCATGACAACAACAACAACAACAAAAATGCCTAAGTGTCATTTACATCACCTCTCGTAAAATATATTTTTTTAATTAATTTTAATTCAAACTTTTCTTTATTTTTTTGGTTATTTTCTTTGTAAAATATTGTATTTAAAAAAAAAACACTAAACTTAAAAAAGCATGTTAAAAAATGTATAAAAAAAATAATAAAATGATTTACATTTAAGTTTGTAAAAAAAGTAATTTTTAAAAACTTGTTCCTTTTTGTATACGCTAAATAGAAAGAAAGAAAGAAAGAAAGAAAAAACAAACAACAGATACAAATACACGTATTTTATTGAAAAACAAAAACATGTCAAGTGTCAAATACACTGTCAAGTTCCCCTCTTATTTTTTCAATCTAACTCTCTCTCGCTATTAAAACAACATTCAACCACATCTCCTACACTGTCAACATTTAATTTGTGGTATTAATAAACAACAATTTTAAATAAATTTCAACACAAAACTGTCATTTATTCGAAAGTGTTAAATTTATTTAGTTTATTATAAAAAATATTATTGAAAACAAAATTAAATTTCTTTTGTGAAATAAAAACAATAAAATAATTCATGTCTGCCAAAAGTAATAAAAATATTAATAATATAAAACAAATAAATACATTTTATAATAAAATTTCAACAAAAAACACCAAAAAACAAACAAACGGTATTTTTATTTAAATATCAGCCTCAGTTTTCTATAGAAAAGTTGGTGACATTCAGAGTTTTCTTTAGAAAAGTTGGCGACTTTCAGAGTTTTCTATAGAAAAGTTGGTGACAGACACAGTTTTCTATAGAAAAGTTGGTGACAGACACAGTTTTCTATAGAAAAGTTGGTGGCAGACACAGTTTTCTATAGAAAAGTTGGTGACAGACACAGTTTTCTATAGAAAAGTTGGTGACAGACACAGTTTTCTATAGAAAAGTTGGCGGCATTCAGAGTTTTCTATAGAAAAGTTGGTGACAGACACAGTTTTCTATAGAAAAGTTGGTGACAGACACAGTTTTCTATAGAAAAGTTGGTGACAGACACAGTTTTCTATAGAAACGGTGGCGATAGATACCGTTTTCTATAGACAAGTTGGCGACAGCCTTAGTTTTATCATTTATTTTGCTCATTTATCATTTATGTTTTTAACTACATATAATATTTCGTTAAAAGTTTTGTTGGTTTTTCGCACATCTTTTTTACTCTTTAAAAAGTTTTTTTTATGACAAGAGTCCTAAAAGATTTTCAAGCATTTAGCCAAAGTCTGTATTAACGTGCGTGTATGTGGGTTTAAATGATGACTAAATGAAATTTAAAACAAAAATACAAGTTGTTTGATGGCAAATTTCTTCTGTTTTGATAATAGAATCCCCCGCTTTCATATGTGGGGCATTCCCAGATGCAGAAGCCATATTTAAAATATATTAAAAATATAACATAACATAAAAGCAACAGATAAGAAATGTCAGAGACAAATATATGTACATACATATGTGCTACAACATATCTATACATATGGGATTTAGCTGGAAGGTAGAATTTGTGAAAACACAAAGAATGTCAATGATACTAGATGTGTGTTGAAAATTACGGAACTGGTCATTAAAATTCCAACAGCATTTTTAGCATTTGTAGTAGCATTTGAGATCGTCTTAATAAGGATATTTGTAGAAACTTTTATAAATTTTCTCTATAAAACTTTAACGTTTGTTAACAACAAAAAAAAAACGTTTCCCTACAAAGACTACTGTCTAAGGTGTTGAAATAAACATGACGTTTTAGAGTTCCAAAGAATTTAATTGACGTTTGAAGTTTCAAGAAAGTTTGTTTTTAGGTCGTTTTTTTGGTAGTTTGCTTTAGGGGTTTAAGAGAGATAGGACTGGGGTATTAAAGTGGCTATAAATTATAAATATTACGTGTCCAATTATGTTGCTAGTTATTGGGGTGTTTTATAAACTAATAAATCAAAAGCCTGAAATAGTTTTTTTTAAGTTACAAAATATATTGACAAATCTTATAAATTATTTTTATAAAATGATTTTCTACAGTTAAGTAACTTAAACTATGGTGAACAGTAAAAACTTCTAAAAATTTTTACTTAAAACTAATAAAACTTACAAATTTAAAATTTTCTTATATGAGAGCGTGTGATTAATATTAATTTGGAGGATGTTAGAGAAAATCATTAATAAAATTTTTGTTTTTAAAAGTATATGAGAATTGGCAAAGGACTCTGAAAGAAAACATATTAGGTTTTATAAAACTATTGCTACAAATAAATGTAAAATATAAAACTTAGAGAAAATCTATTATGTAAACGATAAATGTGTTTTGAAGAATAAAAAAAACCAAGAACAAAACTTATACACCAACACTAATTTATAAATTATTTGTTTTATGTTAAGCAGAAATATGTAAAATCTTTAAGTTACTTTGATAAATTGAACAAACAAAAATTTTAAATATCCTTTTTTTAATTTGATCTTTAATTTATAAAATTTAGAATGTTAAGTTGTGTTATTGCATTACCAAGTATTAAGGGGTTGTCTTTAAACAATTTCATTTGCATTATTGAATATTTTAGAATGTGGGAGCGTATGATTAATATTGTTCAACAAGTTTTAGCAGAAAACCGGTAATAAGTTTTTTGCTTTTAAAAGCAGTTCAACAATTTCAAAAGTTACTGAAAGAAATGCTAATACAACTTATAACAAAACTGCTAAAAAACTTAATTTGACAACAGTTTTATAAAAATTCTATAAAATTCTATTAGATTTTTTAAATTTTTTAAATTTTTTCAACATGAAAAATACGGGAAAATATTTTCATAATTTGTGTTTATCTAATTGTTTTCTAAAACTATGTACCTTAAATTAGGATAATCTGTAAAATATTCTTAAAATTTTTGGTTTAAAACCGGTTGAATTTAATGATTAAAAATTTTCTAAGTGGTTGCGTATGAGTAATATTAATTATGAGCATGTTACAGACAATCCATAATAACTTTTTTGATTTTATTTTTTTTTTAGAAATTCCTAAGGATTCTTCAAGAAAACACATTAGGCTTTATATTTACTAGCATTTTTTTATTTGCTTAAATAAACACATTACGTTTTTTTTTTAGTATTTCTTTACACTCTACTTTAATTCTTTCTATTTAAAATGGATTTTAATGCTTTTTTTGTACATGTTTTACACAAAAAAAAGTTACTTCATCAGTTAATTAATTTTAATTATGTTTCAGTTTTTTGCTCTACTAGTGGTTTTTATTGTTACATTTTTACAACATTCCTTGGCTTAATCAGGTTAACTATTGTAAAAATTTTAACCACTTAACACTTTATTTCAATTCAATTTAATTGTAATTAAAGTTGCTAGCAACTAACAGCAATATTCCTACCACCCCCATCCCCCCTTTCACATAAAACAAGCCAATTAAGCTACCCTTACATCCTTCTTTTCACTCATTCATTCATTCATTCATTCTCTTAATCTAAAACCTTTAAACACAATTGCCTTGGTTGCCGGGGGCTGGTGTTTAAAGGTAGACATTTTTGTTATGGTTTCAATTTCTACAAGCAGTTACAAAATTAAATTGCATGTTTATTTATATATAAACATTATTAAGAGCTTGGTTAAGAACAGGGAGGTGGTGGTGGCAGCAGAGAGCTGCTTTTAATATTGTTTTTAATAATATTTAATAATAAAATAATATAAAATAAATACACTTAGAAGACTTTATTAAAGTGTAAGTAAAATATGTATGTTTAAAATAAATTAAAATGAAATGAACTCAATGGCATCATATTAAATTGAAAACGAATGAAATGTACTCACGCAGAGTATGACAATGTAAGTAACGTAAATAGTTGTCGTTTGTTTGCTCGAGCTCTGAGTTCTTAGACACAGGAAAACTATTGAAAGCTAAAAAATTCTATTAATTGTGGCCTTAATTAAATGTTTTATTGCTGTGTTGTCTTGCAAATTAAATGTAAGAGAGAGAGAAACTTTATAGAATGAAAACAGGGAGTTACAAATTTTGTCTAGAAAAAGAATTAAATAAAACTATTGTTTTTCTTAACTACTTCTTGCATTACTAAAATATAGAAACTAAAGCTGTAATATAACATGCAAAATTATTTAAATTTTTAACTTAAACTACAAAATGTTTGATATTTAAAATTTGCATATTTGAGAGCGTATGATTAATATTAATTATGAGGTTTGCACAGAAATTGCTTAATAACAATTTGGTTTATAAAAGAAATTTCAACATTTCAAAGGGTTCTAAAAGAAAACATATTAAATTTTTGCAAACAAATGCTACAAATCAATTTAAATTAAAGACCTTAAAGAAATTCTAACAATCCCTGGCAATTTTAATAAGAAAAATAAAAAACACAATTCAAAACATAACAACCAATAATAACACATATTATTATTAGTTGGTTCATTTTCAATAGAAATATATAAAAATTATCATTTTCTTCTTTACATTAAACATTATTAGCAAAATTTAAAAAACATATTTCAAATTTAATTAAAAAAAATATATTTTTCTAGATTAGTTCCACATATTTAGAGTCATAAAATGTGCTCAAAACTATTAAATTTGTCATATTGAACATTTAACGTATATGAGGGCGTATGATTAATATTAATTAAGCAGTTGTTAGAGAAAATCCTTAATAACTTTATTGTTTATAAAAGCAAACTAAATTTTTTAACGACTCTGAAAGAAACCGCAACAGAGCTTCTAACAAGACTTTTGACAAAATGTTAAGCTATTAAGTTTTACTAAAAATAAAAGGGTTTATACAAATTGCAAATATTTTGTATAATAATAATCTTGGTTTTTATAGAAATTATTTCTAACAGGCTTTTAAGGTCAGTTTTCCTCCTAAATGTAAATAAAAGACTAAATCAAAAGACTATGCATTTTCTATCCGACGTTTCGTTGGTATTTTGCCAACATCTTCAGGGGATGAATTTTTATTATTTACTTATATTTTACTTAAAACTGAGTTTTTCTAATAACTAAAACTGTTAAACTGTGATATGCTGTAAAAATTAATTAAAAATGTTGCTTAAAACTAGTTAAATTTCATTATTGAAAATTTCCGTGCATGAGAGCGTATGATTAATATTAATTAAGGAGTTGTTGCAGAAAATCTTTAATAACTTTTTTGTTTTTAAAATAATTTAAAAAAAATTTCAAAGGATTTTGAAAGAAAACATTTAGTATGTTTACATGTGTTGACAATCCTGGATTTTAAAGTTAATTTTGATAATTTTATTTAGCTTTAAACTACCAATTCAATTAAAATGCTGTATATAAAAATATTGTTAAGAAAAACTCATTTTATTCAGAAAGGTAATTTTAAAAGTAATTTTTGTTTAAAAACAAGTTGAGTTACGTCTAAGTTGTTTCTGTCATAGCTGAACACTTTGAATGTAAAATAGTTTAAAAAGTTTTTCTGTTTGTAAACTTTCATGTTTAGGCGGTCATATTATGATTTAATGTCATTGGTTAAATTTTGCATGGAGTTCATATCATATCAATGTAAAATGGTCTTTGAAAATTACAACAAAAGAGTAGATATATATATATATATAATATCAACAGTCATGGCTCCAATTTGATGTTTTTCCTGTTACATACAGCTACTTACATATATACTGTGTACTTTATGATTCTAAAGTACCAAACAAGCTTATTTTCAAATAAATTTTAAAGAGACAGTAATTTGGAAATTAATTTGCAAACATTTTTTAAAATATTTGGTGTTTTATTTTAAATTCAAAAAATATTGTCCAGTATAAGTTTCACAAGCCTACAGATGTTGATTACTGATGTGTTCTTAACATATTCGTAGAACATTCAATTGCTCTATTTAATTTGCTTGCCGTTGAAAATTGTGTTTTTATAAACGTACTGCAAATTAATATCAATCATACGCACCCATGAACAAGTCTACAAATTTCCAATAATCTTTTAAACTGTCAAAACATTTAATAAATGACATATTGCATTAACAAGGGGCAGTTAAAATTTATAATACCAATAGCAATATAAATGTGTTTTTAAGTTTGGCATAAATTTTAAAAATTATTTTGTAAATGTTAAACAAATATAATGACGATATTTCCTAATTTGTGGTTATTATATTTGTAGAACATTTCTTTTATTTAGTTAACTTGGTTACCAGTAAAAATTGCGTATTTTTAAATCAACACAAATTAATATCAATCATACGCACCCATGAACAATTTATTTAATTTAAATTTTTCTTTTAAATATATGGAGATTTGAAAAGTTTTAAGTACTGACTACTTATCTCTAATAAAGGACAATGAAATGCTAAAAGATCCAGTAATATATGTATATGTATTTTCTTTTAAGTTATGCAGGAAATTTAAAAATATTTGTTTAGGTTATGTGGTAATTTTTGAAAAAAAGTTTTTAAAATTATTTTATAAATATTTAAAAAATCTACTGACCCTGTTCCCTTATTTGTTCTAAATATATTTGTAGAACATTTCAATGTGCTATTTAATTTAGTTCTGGAGAGTATAGCCTTTTTACAAAATCAAAAATTAATATTAATCATACGCATCATGAACAATTTTAGAAATTTACAATTATATTTTTAACAAAAAAAAAAAAAAGATTTTAAAATGTTTAATAACTGAATAAATCCTGTTTTAACAAGGTATTAAAAAATATAATACAGTTTGCTTTATAGATTTTATAGAAATGTTAAACACAAATATTTTATAAATTTTTCAAAGTATTCTGTAGAGGCTAAACAAATCTTATGATATTTCCTAAATAGCTTTTAACATATTTGTAGAATATTATATGGCTGTATTTTATTTCATTGTGGGTGAAAATAGAGTTTTTAAAAAATCATTATAAATAAATATCAATGATACGCCCCCATGCAATATTTTACAAACTTTCAATATGTTTTAAACAAATGGAGATTTGAAAAGTGTTAAAAACTAAGAAAATATTGTTTCAACTAGGGATTATAAAATATTAAAACAGTCGGCAACATATAAATGTTGTTTTAAGTTTAGCAGACATATTTTTTTAAATTTTTTTAAAAAAAAATCTTTCAGAAGTGTTTTAAAATGTTCCGTAGTTGCTAAACAAATCTACTGATGACATACCCTAATTAGTTCTTAAAATTTATGTAGAACATTGTATGGCTGTATTTTATTTCATTCTGAGTGAAAGTAGAGTTTAAAAAAATCATTATAAGTAAATATCAATCATACGCCCCCTGGTAAAATTTTACTAATTTTAGATTTTCTTTAAAACTAATGGAAATATTAAAATCTTTATTGATGATTAAGACAGACAATAGGCTACTAAAAGATAAAATACTTAAACTGAAATTGGAATGTAACTACTAATAGAGCTGGCAGTGCAGAAAACAAAGACAATATAATTTGTTTGCAAAACACAATTGTTATTGATTATTAATATTGTAAGAAATCTATATTTAAAATCCTTGCTTTACAAACTGCTCTTTTTTACCACATTTTGGGAATCTCTTTAGCAGACGAAAACCCATAGTAATATTTTATATAATAAAAGAATTGGTTACTTAAAGTACTGCTTTATCTCAAACCCCAGGATATACCATACACACACACACAAAGAAACACTTGTTAAGTATTGTTAATGAACACAGTTTTTTTTATTGAAATAACAGCTACAACAATAAATCAATAACCGAATGAGCAAATAAGTGACTGACTGCTATAAATAAATTGGTTTCTTTTCAATACTTGGTATGAATTTTTGCGGTTTTTTTTGGTTCAATAAATAAATAAATGACGTTTACATTTACAATAAATGTGAGATTGTTTTTTGATGTTATTATGGGGGAAATTCCTAAGTATTTTACTCGCAATGTAGGGGCTTTTAAAACTATGTGAAGTATGACTTTTTTTCTTATGTTCAATTATTAAAAAAAACTAAAGAATAAAATAGGTATTTCCGCTTAATTCCCAGGATATACAAAACTTTGTATTGATCTTTATTTATTTGTGTTACTGCTGTAATGTTTGCTCTATTCTACTGTAAATACCATTTCAAAAGAAACACAATTTTCAATATAAAATATAAAAGTATTATATAATCTTAAAAAAATCGTTGTTTTTTAATATTAAGCGATTTCAATAATTATTAATTTTTCTGTATTTTCGGTTATGGCCTTTTGGAAAACTTTGGAAAAATATTTTGCGATTTTCAAGTGAAACTGAGGCTGGGAGTCTGTGAAAAAGATGTTGGTGAGAGCAAGAATGATAAAATACAGATTACGCCATGCGCATGATTTCCCGTAATGTGACGTAGAATTTCCATTCTAAGGGTTACCAAGAATGTTGCATGTGTTATAATTAAAACCTTGCAATTGAAATCACTTTGAGAGTTCTACAAAATATTACATCGGGTTTTGACAAAATAAATAAATTTGGCATTGCATTTGGTGATAAATTATATTTAATTAATTAAAAACGTTCATTGTCGTGTAAAAAAGTGTAAATAAAAGCTGCTTAAAAAAGAAAAACAATCAAAAAAAAAACAACAAAAAATATAAACATGAAGTGTGCAAGCAAAACAACAGAAAAAAAATAAGTGAGAAAAAATTAGCCAATAGAAACGCAGAACGTGTGACGTCACAGTTCCAACATGTGCAGAACATTTTGAAATTTTACGCGCGTTGGCGTAATCTTTATTTTATCATTCTTGGATGAGAGAACTAACAGTGACCGAACCGAGTCTTAGGCGCACAAAGGCTGTGATTTCACTTCTCGAGAAAAGCTGTGTTGATAATCGGCCCATTTTTGTTGTGTTGCTGATGAGAGATGGTTTTGTTGTTAAATTCACCATGTCTCTGGGTTCCCACTTTAAGAATTTTTTAATGGACGTCATTTCGCTTCTTCGACAGCTGAATTCGTTTCCTGTAATGCCAATATGGGAGGGAACCTACATTATTTTGATTTTTTTGGAATATTTAGTGCATGCTGTGGTTTATTAGTGAGAGTCCGAGCATATAACGAACTTTGAAGAAAATTTGGTGGCCTGTTGTACTGCAAAGAGTATGGCTATGGCTTCCGCTGTGAAATTTGAACGATAGTCTTCAATGTAACCACTTCTGATAAGGCTACCCTCTTGTGTGACAATTGCGAGGATGGAAAAGTTGTTGTCTCTAGATCCGTCAGTGTAGAGAAAATCCCAACTATCTTTTGTTAAAGTTGCCACATTTTATTTTATATAATTTTATATAATTTTATTTAATTTTATTTTTTAATATTAAAATGAAAATTTTATTAAAGTTTGTTGCAACTTTAAACAATATATATTTTAAGCTTTTTCAATTAATTTAATACTTCTCAATAGCTTTTTTCATTGTCTACTGGATAAAAACTAAATTTTTTTAAAAACTGAAAAATTTACTTTTTTCAATTTGATGACAAATATTTTTAAAGTTTGTTGCAATCTTAAAAATATATATATTAATCGTTTTCAAAGTATAAGAACAATTATTATTTTTCGTTTGAACTGTTAATTTAAAATTTTTGATATTTATTTAGTCGGGCACGAGTTCATTAAATTTAATTTTTATTAAATTATTTTTACTGAAGGAATTGTTTTGCAACATGAAATCTCTATTAAAATTTTATTGATAATTTTTCTGGCTGAGCTGGGGATTGAACTTGGGTTGAATTTACATCATTCGAGAATCACCACATTCTCTTATCAGAATTCTTTGCGTTCTAACCCCTACATGTGGTGATTCTCGAAACATGTAACATGTTGATTTTTTCAAAATTTTCAATAAATTCTTAAAAAATATGTTTCCAATTACTTTATTTTAACAACTGTTGCAATCTTATTATACATTATAAATCACTTAAAAAACTGCTGCTATGCTTAAGCATTATAAAGCATTTGGAAAAGAAAATTTTAAATTAGTAAAATTTGTCATGGGTGCGTATGATTGTTATTAATTAGCACTATTTTATAAATACACAATTTTTAGCGGTAAGCAAGATAGAGAGAGCCATAAAATGTTCTATAAATATGTTAAAAACAAATATTTATTTAACATTAACAAGACAATTAGAAACTTGATTTTATTAAATATTGAAAAAAAAGAAGTATCTTATATTGAAAAAAAAAAGTTTTCAAAGTTTGTTGGAACATTAAAAATATATATGTTGAATGATTTTGATAATTTTTAAGTTTTGAGTAGCCTATATTGTGTTGTATTAGACTTTCTAAAAATATTTTAAAAAGGACTTAATTTTTTCTTTTAAGAAACGAAAAAAAATATTTCTTTTAGAAAATGTTTTAATAAGTTTCAATTCTTTGGTCTCTTCCTTTGTTGATAATTCCTTGTTGAAATAAACAACAACATATTACGAATTTACTTTGATCCGTTATTTAATTTTTTAGCAATTAATTGCGAAGGTCACACAATGTCACATCACATTATAACCATCAGTTTGAGTTTAGAAATACATATTCAACAGCACAATTATACATAATAGATGTGCAGACCAATCATGTGGCAAAAAAATTTTGGTATTTTTTCCAGTTTAATCTTAAATTCTTTTGCTTTTAATGTTTCAGTTAAGAATTAAATGATTAAAGGTTAAAGACTTCGACGGTTGCTGCTTGTGTAGTTTTTTTTTTTTTTTTTGTTTTTTCATTTTTGGTTTCATTTTCTTTAACTAATTGGGGTTAAATGGCGTTATAAATTTGTGTAGAAAAAGCGAGTTGAAAAAGCAAAAATACCAAAAAAATTACGTGCCTAAACAGCCTCTAAAATTATGGATAAGAATTGAGAAAAATTTTTTGTAACGCGGTCAATTGAAATACTTGGCAATTTCAATTATTTTTAATTATTTTGCCTGCTTTTTTATTTTGAGGGTCAAGGGTGACAAAAAGAAATTGAACATTTAAAGGTGATGGCTTTGTTTTAATCTTGTTAGACATGCTTTTTAAAAGCAAAAATGCTTTTAAAGGCTTACTGCCGTATTCATAAAAAAATAAAGTAGGTTTGAAGTGTACTTTTATACAAAATTTTCATACAAAATTTTCTTAAAGTACATTTGAAGTCTACTTTAATTTTTTCTGAATAAGACTGTTAGATTATTAAAAATGCTTTTGTATCATGAATATTAATGGGATATAAATCTAATTAGGTGTCAGTACAAAGGGTTGAGTTTTGACAATAAATGGCCTGTTATTGGACAAGCATTAAAACGTAGTTAAAAAATGTTATTGTTACGAATGCTTTTAACAACAATATTGAGAGCAAGCTTCTCTCGTTTAAAACGATTTTTTTTTTCAATTTGTTAAAATGCATTTGAATTAATTTGATTATAAATTTTTCAAAATCCCTGCGGAATATTTGTGTCTTATTAAACGCGCCCTATTTAAAAGCATGACTTTAAATAAATGCATATTTTCTTTTAAAGAAATGTTTAGCAAAATTTAACATTTTATTGTTGAACGAATAAAATTATTTATAAATTATATTATATTATTAATATTATTTAGATATCATCCATATACTTTACTTTTGTGACTTTGGAAAACAACAATATTCTTGAATTTTTTTCCAAAATCTTAAAAATTTTCACAAAATGTTTGTGTTATTAAAAACTTAAGACTTTAAAATATTCCAAACAAAATAAAAACATTTGAAGTTTTAACACAAACTAATTAAATTTGACTATAAAATATTTTGCTAATAGTTATAAAGCGTGATCCATTTCGAGGTTCCCTACTTTCTTTAAGAAAAAAAAAAAAAACACAGAAAATTCAAATTTATTGGGGAATGTTTACTATCATTTGAAAGAACATTCCTTGGCATTTATTTTTTTGAAGCTTATATTGGCCATTGCTACGTCGCAGATGGTCTATCCGTTGAGTCCAATTTTCAATGACTCGTTCAAGCATTTCGACTGGTAACTGGTGAATGATACGCATGATGTTTTCCTCCAAGGCCTGAATCGAAGCGGGTTTGACCGCATAAACTTTACACTTTACATATACCCCCAGGAAAAAGTCTAACTGTGTGATAGCACACGATCTTGGTGGCTAATCGATGAGTCCAAAACGTAAAATTATGTGCTCACTGAAGTGTTCTCTTAATAAATCCATTGATTGATGCGATGTGTGGGAAGTGGTGCCGTCTTGCTGAAATCAAATGTCGCCGTGATCACGAGCTTCAATTTCAGGCATCAAATAGTCGGTTATCATGGCACGATAACGGTCGCCATTTTTAAAGAAATATGAAAATATGGTACACTCTCAGCTACGGCCGCTATATTTTCTTCACAGCTTGCTGGACGTGGTCTATTCGGTCGAATATTATCCAATAATGAATGCTGGCTCTCAAATAGTATAGTTGCGAATAGTACGCTCAGTAGGCCGATAATGTTGACCATAAGTTGAGCGAGTTGCACGAAATACATTCCTCAAGGAACGTGAATTTTCGTAATAAAGTTGAACGATTTGTAAATGTTGTTCAGGCGCAAGTCTTTCCATTATGAAATCTCAAACAATACTAAACAAAAATAACATGACAGCATGACACGACTCACATGTGATCTGTCAAAAAAAAATGGTTATTGAAAAAAGTATCTCTACTTAAATCACCCAGAATTTAATTTAAACACATTTGTCTAAATTTTTCCAATATGCCAGCAAAGTTAGAGATTTTTTTTAATTTAAAAAAAAATGTTTAAAAACAATTATTGTTTTCAGTACTTAAAAAAATCGAAATATATTTAAAAATCGCTAAATATTTTATTTGTAAGCTTAAAATTGTTTAATATTCGAGTATACAGTGGGAAGCAAAACAGTCCGGATGTTTTGCATTAAGAAAGTAAGCTTTAGGATGCGCTCCTGCGGCCTATGCCAATAGTGTTCTTTTCCATCAGACTGGTATCGGTCGACTGTCGTTTCGTCGCTCTAAATAACGTTAACAATCATCTATTATCCAATTTTTGTGGGCTTTACAGAAATGAAAGCGTTTTTTCACATGTCTATCGGAAAGTGCTGGCTTTTTCTTTTTCACACTGGCTACACTAAACTAATTCTATTTAATGCGCGTCTAACCATCCAGGAACTGACACCCTTATTAATACTTTTTGCAGCATTTTTCAGGGTCTTGATGTCTTGATATTATGTAGCAAAAGTTCAATCTGCCGGGGATCAGCATCAAAAAGCAGTCTTGGTCGACCACCTTGGTTACTATTGCAAGCTATATTACGCCATTTTTTTACATCATTTAAAGTGGATTTACTTAAATTTTATTTCTCAGTAATTCTACGGCATGAATAATTATTTTGCAACAAATTAATCACATTGTTTTCAATCAGCATTTTTCTCATATTTAAAGATCTTTTAATTTTTTATTTAAAAATCAAGTTAATCACTTCACAGGTCAAACAATAATACACAAATTGAGCAATGAAAGCTTGATAACGATGTCGCAACAAACAAACAAACAAAAAACGGGTCAAATACCTTTACATTGCAATATCACAGAGTAATATCGTGATAAAGTTTATTTCTTGTACTGTGCAAAACTGTCCGAATAGTGAATTTTTTTTGTTTATTGTGGATTTTTTTTTTTATTTTTTGAAAGTAATTTATGTGAAATTTTGTCCTTTGTAATTTAGAATAAGGTTCAATTACATAAAAAAATACGTATATATGATAATATACCTATATTTGCATTAGTTTTATTACCTTACTCCCTTACTGCAAAACATCCTGACAGTTTTGTTTCACACTGTATAATTTTAATATACCAACAAACTTTGACAATTGAAAATCTCACAATATTTTTTATACTTTAATAAGCTACAGAAAATTTTAAAAATATTTACATTTTTTGCTGGCACATTTTCAAGATGTCAATTTTTTGCGGGAATTAAGTAAAAAATTAGTTTTTTATTTCTTAAAGAACGTTATTTTTCATTACAAATTTAAAATTTTTGATGAAAAAATCTTTAATTTCCAGATATTACCTCGAATTTCTATGAAAACTCCATAAGTTAATGTGTATTTTAAAACGCAATATAAAGCCTTCAGCCCTATTAATAATACAAGTTTTATTTAATTTCTTAAATTAATTCCACCTGAAACACATTTTGTGGCTTCTCTTTAACAGTTGGTGATAACACCCTAACTTAGTTTTCCAACAATTAGCCACATTTTTCTATCATACTAAGCAAAGATTTTTGATGCTTTTCTAAATGAAAATGATAAATTATTTGAAGCAAGTTTTGTGGTTTTTATTTTAGTTACAAATAGACAAAAGGTTGCTTTATATAAATGAAGAACAAAACAATATTATTATTAGTTACGTCATTAAAATAAGTTACGACCACAAAAAAAAGGATCACACACACACACACACACACACATACTCTTATCAAATATAAACCTTTCTACATTTTTTCTAATTTAATAAAGTTGATTTCATTTGGTTTTTCTATATTTCTATTTGTTGTTTTTAAGACTTCAAATAGTAATTAATTAATTTGCACATATTTGGGGTAGTATTTAGTCTTGCTGATTTTTTCTTTTTTTTTTTTTTTTTTTTGTTAAAAATTATTTGAGTGTAAAAATCTTGTGGCTGTTGAGTTAATTTGTTAAAGAACTGTATTTAATTTGAGAAATAAAGAAATAAACCTTAATAAAGTGGTTAAATAATATTATTATTGGTTTTTAAAAACACCAAATTTTAAGTAATAATTGTGATAACTTAACACTCATAGAAAAACCATATAAAAACAGCAATTAATTTAATAAATAAACGAAATATTTCATGTGTAAGAACATTAAAATAAAATTTATTTAAAATTTAATTTAAAATTTTTATTTAAAAAAATTTTATAATATTAATTTAAACGCTTTCTTTAAAACATGTTCATTAGATATATAGCCTCAAGTGTTCTCTTTCAACACCCGTTTAAATCTATTAATTTCCTTCAAAACTAACAAAGTTATGTAAGAATTTCTATAACTACTGGCTAATTAATATTAATCATACGCTCTTGAGCACTAAAATGTTTTATAGTCAAATTTAATTAGTTTCAGTTAAAATTTGTAATGTTTATCTTTTGTTTAGCATATTTTAAAGTCTTAAGTTTTTAATAAAACAAAAAATTTGTTCAATTTTTTAAGATTTGGGAAAAAATTTTAAGATTCCATAATTTTAAAATTTAAAAAAAGATTTTTTTTTTATGAAATTTTTTAAAAGGAAAATAGCAAAGTATTTGGATGATACTTTAATTTTGTGAATATTAGGAATACTCCTTTTAAATTTAACAAATGCAAATTTAATGAAATACATTTCAACAAAATGAAAAGTGAAAGAACTATCAAAAAAAAGGAATTTTAAAAATTAAAAAATAAAATTTCAAAGGCTATAAAATTCAAATTCATTAAACAGCCTTATGTGTTACCTTAAAGTATCTTTAGGAATTTCCCATATTTTCCAAACTAAACAGAAAAGTTATTAACGATTTTCTGTAATATCCTCATAATTATTATTACTCATACGCTAACATATACTAATATTTGAAATAATAAAATTATCTAGCTTTAGAGAAAATTTTGAATTAAGTTTTACTTTATATAATAGTTTAAAATAATTAGTATTAGAAAATCAATATACGAGTATTAGCTGAAATTTTCAATATTTTAATTTTTATAAATTTCGTTTTACCTTGAAAAAGTTTCAAACTTTTTTATAAACTAGAAATTTTCCAAAAAAAAAAATGTTGTATTAAGTATTTTAGATATCTTGTTATAAGCCGTAAAATGGTACCTTTGAGAATCCTTTTAAAACACAAAAAAGTTGTTATTGATTTGGAACTTAATAATTAATATTAATCATTCTCAATAATATTCACATTTGAATAAACACTTGAATAAAACTTGTAAACATTTTTATTTTTAGCTTGTTTTTCAAGAGTGATTAAGTACTCTGTTGAATTCTTTTTCATTTTATAGCTCTTCCTTTATAAGCATCTGTTAGTTTCCAAAACATCACAATTGAAAGTTGATAAACATTTTAAAATTTTAAAAATATTATTATTATTATAAAATATCTTTACAAAAGTTGATTGCTAAAGTTGATTATATTTTCTTTTAGAATCCATTGTAATTTTTTCAAATCTTTACAGAAATGAAACAGTTATTCGAGACTTTCTTTAGCATATGATTAGTATTAATTTTAAAGATATGAAAAACTAGAATTAAATAAAATTTCAGTTTTAAGTTTGCTTTGCAAGTGTGATTACTTTCTTTAGTTAAATCTTCTTAAATTTATTAACTTTCCCTCACACAGATCTGTTGGATCTCAAACTAACACAAACAGGAATATGACAAATATTTTGCAATTTTAGCTTAATGTCTCACCAAAGTTGCTCATTACTTACAACTTAAACAATGTTATACATACTGTGATCAAAATTGTTCAGTTTTCTTTGATTTACAATTTTCCAAATCCCTTCAAAAACAAAAAAGTTATTTAAGATTTTCTTTAGCAACTCTATAAATAATGTTAATCATACGCTCTCATATACGAAAAACTAGAATTAAATAAAATTTCAGTTTTAAGTGCATCTCAAGTGTGATTACTTTCTTTATTTAAATCTTCTTAAATTTATTAACTTTCCTTCGCAAAAATCTGTTAGATTTAATTTTTTTAAATTTCGTTTTCAAATTTTAGCTTAATATCTCAACAAAGTCGTTTATTCATTTATCATAGGCTCTCAGATATGAAAAGTTTGGATTTAAATAAAACCAATAAAATTTTTGATTATAAGCTAGCTTTCATATGTGGATTACTTACTATATTTCATTGCTTTTTAATTTATAAACTTTCCTTTAAGAGAATAATTCAGATAACAAAATATCAAAACTTGAAATTTTACAAAAACTCCAATAAATCAAAACTTGTTGTTAATGATTTTAATAATATTCAAATATATTTTTATATAATTTCTTATATTTAAGTTAAGTTTTCTTTTCAAATCAGTTAGAGTTTTCCAAATCCCTTTAAAACTGAAAAAGTAAATCTAATAAAACTTGTTTTTAAATCATAGGTTTTACAAAAATTTTATATATATTGCTTAAGTTTGTTATGTTTTCTTTATGAATCAGTCAAAATTTAGCAAATTTCTCAAAAAATGTTATTCAAAATTTGTTCAAGCTAATTTTACAGAACTCAAAAATTTCAACAAAATATCTGTACAAAGTCGTCCATAAGTTAGAAGCAAAGGAAAGGAAAATTTTGCAATAGCTTGATATTTTTTCTGTTAGAATCAGTCAACATTTTTTAAATCTTTTCAAAAATTAAAAGTTTATTAAAAATTTTGTTAAACAACTACCGAATTAATATAATCATACGCTCTCAGATAAAAAAAGTTATTTAATTAATTTATCAATATAAAAATTGGTTTATTCTGCTAAACTTTAAAGGTTCAGAAACAATTAAAATTTTTCAAATCCCTTCAAAAGTGATAAAAAAATGTTGTTAAACAATTTTATAATTAATATTAATTATACGCTTTAATATATAAAAAATTGTTTTAAATTAATATTTCCATAGAAATTGCTTTATTCTGTTAAACTTCTAATGGCGTTTTCTTTTCTGGCAAAAATTTTACACTTTTTTTCTTTTTTATATGGGAAATGGGTAAAAAGTGTAACATATATGGAACATTTTTGCCAGAAAAGAAAACGCCATAAAGGTTTTTTTTAGAAACAATTAAAAATCTTCCAAATCCCTTCAAAATTTTAAAACTTATTAAAGATTTTGTTCCACAACGCCATAATTAATATTAATCATACGCTCTCATATATGGGAAATCTTGATTTTAATAAAACTTGGTTTTAATCATGATTTTCACAGAAATTTTATATGTTTTCTTTTACTATCAGTTAGAATTTACCAAATCCCTTAAATAATAAAAACGTTATTAAAGATAAAATTTGTGGCTTTCATTTAAATACCATTTAAGACTTGATTTTTCTGTGGTATTTAAAAAAACAACTTGAAAGAAAAGGCATTTCTAGCAAAAATGATGACAAAAAAAACCAACTTACCCACAATTAAAGAACAATTTCATGCAGTTTTAATCAACAGTATAAAAGCAGTTTACCACAATTGCACTCATATACAGCTGTACTTGAAATACAGTTTCTGACACACACAACCAGACAAATGACTTAAATACCAGGGTTTTTCTGTATACAAATTTACGTAGTTTCTAGAGAATATGAGAGAAATATGACTGCTTTTTATAATGATTGTTTCTTAATAACAACTCATGCATAAACGAATAGTTACGAATAGTACAAGTAAAAGAGCACAAAAAGAGTGAAAATGAATGTATGAGTTGGTAACTATGATTACTTGCAATAAATACAGGCTGTCTGCTAGTATGGGCATGAAATCACTCCCCCTTTCCCTCCTTCGTTCACATGAATAAACATGTGGGATGTGAATGTCTTTGGGGTAAAACAGAGTGTGTGTGTGTGTTTAAATTCTGTGTGCATGTTGAAGGTCAACTGGAGTCTGTTCTCTAGTGGTTTATTGTATATGTGTATTGTTTTTATTATTATTTTTGACTTCCTTCTGTTTTGTTAGATTTTTATATTGTATTTTTTGCAGCTTTTGCTGTTTGTTACGAAAAGTGTGTTTTTGATAAATTTGACATAAATTTAGGTTTGGGGCTATGATGATAATAATAAACTTAATGGCAAGTAAACTATGAAAGTTTTTAAATGTCACTTTATTATTTTCATACATGATTATTTCATGTTGTTAAATATTCAAATCAACTTAAACACGCTAAGTCAAGGAAAGTGTCATAGTCATAAATTTGAAAACAGAAGCTTAAAAAAGAGCAACTTATTAAGGGATTTAAAAATTCTACATAACTGTTACTAAAAGCAAACGTATCAAATTTTAACATAATACACAAAACTCCTTAGAAATCAGCCTTAAAACCAAGTTTTATTTTAATTTAGTATTTTCATTTATGAGAGCGTATGATTAATATTAATTAAGGAGTTGTTAAACAAAACCTTTAATAACTTTTTCAAGGAATCTGGAAATTTTTAAATGATTTTTAAAGAAAATATTACAAACTTTAGCAGAATATAACATTAATTAGAATTTTTAAAGTAAAGAACGGTTTTGTAGAGATTTTAGGAGAAATTTTTACGTTTTTGTTAAATTTTAATTTGAGATATTTTGAAATCTAACAAAAGTTTATAAGTAAACTTCGAATAAAAATTTTATAAAAACTTTTTAAAATTAATTCTCGCAAGAGGAAAAATTCTCATTTAGTAAATAAAAAAAGTTAAATATAAAAAATTTGAAAATAAACACTATTAGATACAAAGAATGCAGGCCAGAAAATGCATTTATATTTTGCTAGTGTCTCTTTGTATATTTCTGTATGATTTTACATTTATGCTTTTCAACGGAATAATATAACAGAAATGTACAAAAATAAATGGTAGTGTATACAATTATTTTCAAATAAATTGTATGTTTAACTAGAAGTAAACTTCGAATAAAAATTTTATAAAAAATTTATAAATATTAATGTTATTTTGCAGCATTTTGCAGAAATGTTTAAAATATATTTAAAAAAGATATTTTCTAAGATTTTTTTGATTCCGAAAAATTGCTAAAGACTTTTACTATCTTAATATAAATAGATTTGAGATAAATAATATAATACATTTATTACTAAAACAAATTGTAATATTTTGTTACTGTTCTTCGTCAAGAATTTACTAAATTTTCTTAAATGTTTTTATTTTATACATCTTTTAAGTAATAGCTTTGAAAAGTCCGATTCTTTAGCTTTCAGAATCCTTTGGAATTTTTCAAATTCTTTGGAAAATAAAAAAGTTATTAAGAATTTACCTCAACAACTCTTTAATTAATATTAATCATACGTTTAACTAATGTTCAAATAAAAAAGATTTACACATTTGTGTATTTTAGCAAAGCTTAAACATCGTTTTTATTACCTTTGACTTCTTTAGCTGCAGTAAATAAAATTCTTAAAGATGTTTTTATCTGCCACTTGAATTTTAAATTCGAAAATTTACTTAATCCCGGAAATCATCTATTAATTTAATTAATAATATCTTTCAATTAAAAAAAGTGTTTTTAATGCTTACGGAAAAAAAGATATAAACTTTATAACACGCATAAACAGGCACATTATAACACGCATACACTCACACTCTTTTAAGCATAATTTAATACGCCTACAAATATGCTGAAAAAAAAATACAGCAAATGTTGAAGTAAGCAGACACGTATTTATGAATGTATTTAATAAAACCTCTAAAGACCCACAAAACCAGTTAAAAACAAAAGATAAAGTTTAAGCATTTTTATAATGACGATGATGATGACAATGATAATGAGCTGGGCAAGGCAATGATGATGTTGGTAAAGCTAATTTAGTTTGAGACGTGCGTTTAAATTAAAGGTTTTAAATGAGGCTCTCAAATACACAAACATACATAGAGACATGTAAACACGCTCATTTATGTAGCTCTTCCAAAAAATAAATATGATGCTAGTCAGAGCATCATATTGTCTCTTAGACAAATAAACACACATTATAATTTTAGCAGAAAATATGGGGAAATTCCTTAAACACACACACATACCTACACGTTATATTTAAGACACGTGCTAAAATTGTTTAATAAGACAACCACAACAAGTACTAACACAAATCCTATCAAATATTATTTTCGTTTTAATTTCATGTTCATATTTGTATTTTTTGTGCTTTACAACATTAAGTTTTATAATATTAAGATATTGTAGGAAATACTAAAAGAGTGTCCAAGAGCCTGCTTTGCAGAAAAAAGTGTTTAATAACCGGTGACTAGCACATTATTTCATAATGAAGACATTTCCTTGATTTGTGGTTTGTAATTTAACAAATATTTGTTAAATATAGACATAATTATATTTTCCTAAACATATTAATCTAAATACAACAATGGTTCATACTGTCAAACAAAACTGTCATATATTTTATTTATGTCTGAAAAATCAGAAATAATAAGAAAATTTTATAGAAATATAAAATATATAATGAAATAATGAAATTTTTCTTTATATTTTGTTAAATTTTAAAACTTTTATTTAAAACCTGTAATATGTTTTAAATAATTTTAAAATTTTTGCTAAGAACTAAGAAATTTTTATCAGTTAAAATTTTCTTATATGAGAGCGTATGATTAATATTATTTATGGTGATTTTCAAGAAAATCCTTAATAACTTTATTGTTTTTGTAAGAATTTAACTAAATCTAAAGGATTCTGAAAATAAACACATGAGTCTTTCAAACACTTTTACCATAAAGATATATAAAAACCAAAACTTTACGATAATTTGGTAAACCAAATAGAATGAGTAAAAAAATATTCAAAATTATTTTAATATGTCTAAATAATGCTATATTTATATAACATTGAGTAGTAATATGTAAAATAAAGATAATAGGATCCGCTGATTGATGTAAACAAAATTTTCAACAAATGTTTTAATTAAAAAATTGTGAAAACATTGTAGCAAACTAACTTCTGAGCATATTCTATGCATTTCCTAAATTCTTAATATTAAGCTATCATTAGCCATAAAAATGTATTAAAATTTATTAGCTAAACTGGTAAATTTTTATTATTTTTATGTTTCATACATAAGTGCGTATGATTAATATTAATTACGAAGTTGTTGCAGAAAATCTTTAATAACTTTGTTGTTTTCTAAAGAATTTAACTACATCTAAAAGACTTTTAAAGTAAACACATGAGGATTTTAAACACTATTCTTATAAAGTAACATAAAATATAAACGTTTAAGAACATTTTATTAATTAATAAAAAAAAAATCAGTAAAAATATTAAAAATTATTACAATTTAGCTTCGTAATACATGCATTATTTATGGCATAGTCTGAAATAATATCCCAGTAAAAAAATGTGCTCCAAAAGGAGCAGGTTTTATGAATGAATTCATACCTCAAATCGCTTCAAACCTGCTGATGGGATGCATGATTTTTGTATGAAGTGTTCCCGGCTTGAAGGACTACTTTCTACTGACAATCAAACATGCAAATAAAGCACTTTCCTAAGGTGTTTTACGTAACTTCGCGCACACCAATCAAAGAACAAATTCTATCTTAATGTTTTTGCTTAAGAAAAATTCATAGTAACTGAGAAGCGCGATATCGTTGTTATACGTAAAACTGTAGGCGGTATAATTTAATTTTTATTTTTTCGCTTTACAACCTTCTTCGTTGTCAGCACTAAAAAATCATCTTTTTTGTATATTTTATTCGTAAGCATTTTCTGCTTCAAAAGATCGCTTTTATCGATTATGCGCTTTTTCTCTCAAGTGCTTCAAAAAACACGAATTTTTTTACTGGGATATAAATCAAACCAAATAAAACCGCCTGATTGATATGAAATTTTTGTTTTTAAATTTTAAATAAAAAAATTATGAAAATATGGTAAGAAACGAAATAATTGTGCATTACCTTAACTCACAATATAAAGCTGTAGTAAGCCATACAAAAGTATTAAAATTTTTAATAGAAACTGGTAAACTTTTATTATTAAAAATTATCATACTTGTAAACTTTCATTATTAAAAAATTATCATACTGGAGTTGTTAAAGTAAATCCTTAATAACTTTTTTGTTTTCCAAAGAATTTGACAAATTCCACAAAATTGTAAAAGAAAATGTAAGTAACCTTATAAATTATTACTCTACGAATAAAAAATGTATGAGCCTTTAAGAAATGTCCCTGAAAATATGTCAAATATGTAATACTAAAACATAAACTCATTCAAAACCTCATTGAAAATACCAAAACATATTTTATTTGGCTTATGTTAGACTTGAATTATAAAATATTTAAGTTACTTTAATATTAAGTTGCTACAAACATTTAAAATTTAAAATTATTAAACAATTATATTTTTTTTTATATATATTTTGTTGTTAGTTTTCTTTAACTTGGAATCTTAAACTGTAATATAGCACAAAAAAGTACTCGTATTTACATTTTGTACTTAAACTAAAGAAATTTTATTATTTGAAATCTTCATACATGAGTGCGTATGATTAATATTAATTAGGGGAATGTTAGAGGAAATCCTTAGTAAATTTTTTGTTTTTCAAAAAATATAAAAAATTCTAAAGAATTTAGAAAGAAAACATATCAAGTCTTTTATAGCAATAACAAAAAAGAAACTAAATTTATAAATATTTAAGAAAATTACATAAAACTTTAATTCTAAATGAATTTTTGAAATCATGTCCTTCTGGTAGCTAACTTAAGATTGTTATAGAAAATAGTATAAAATATTTAAGCAGTTGTAATAGGATAAGTAAATTTAATTTAAAAAAGCTCATACAACTTCCATAGAATAAAGAATTAAAAAAAGCTGGATTTTAAACAATGTTTTGTAGGGGTTTTCTTGGGTTTCTTTCTTAAAATCTGAGCTGGGTTTGTCGTTTTTCATTTGTTAAGGAATTTGTTAGAAATATGAGATAAGGTAAAGATTTTATGAAATAAGATTAAATAAAATGAAAGTATTTTTTGGTTATTTAGTTTAATTCATAAAAGATAGAAATGTAATTGAAAAATTTCTTTTTATTAGCTTTTTTAATAAAACTTATCGTCTTAAGCTGTACTATTGTATGAAAAAAGTATTTAAATTTTTGCATAAATTTAGTAAATTTTCATTATATAAAACTTTCATACTTGAGGGCGTATGATTAATATTAATTAACTAGTTGTTAGAGAAAATGCTTAATATCTTTGTGGATATCGAAAGAATTTGAAAAATTCCTAAGGAGTGTTAAGGGAACATTTCAATCGACTTCATATTAATTACAGAAACACATTGTTAAAGTAATATTTAACGAAAATAAAATTTTTATTTCGAAAAAAAATATGATTAAAAAATTTCTTCGCAAAAAATATTTTTTTACTTTATTAAGAAGCTTCATAAAAAACTTAAATTCTAACTACCATATTTATAAAGAATTAAAGTAGACTTTAAGTGTACTTTAAGAAAATTTTGTATGAAAATTATGTCTTAAAGTACACTTAAGCCTACTTTATTTTTTATAAATACGGCAGTAGGACTGTACTTATCTATAAAAAAAAATATTTAAATTTTTATAAAAATTTATTAAATTGAATAGAAAATATGTTGTAGGATTCTCCTTCAGTAATGTTACTGATCATGATATATATACCGCTATGACCAAAATAAAATCTCAGGCAATGGGGAGCAACTGAATATCTCTTAAATTTTGTAGGTTAATATTTCCAGTAATATCAAGTCAATTTACAACATCCCATTAATTTTATTCTAACCACCTCTACAGTACCTGAAATCGGGAAGGTTGGTAGAGTTATACCGATAAAATACAATAAATATTCTACCAGTTATCTCAAAAATATTGGAAGTTATTTTGAAGCAGTAAATGATGGCTAACGAACGATAAATGATTTTCAATCCGGTTTTAGGAAAGGGTACAACACTATTGCAGTGTTACTTGATATTTGATATTTCTTGATTTTCGGAGGGCATTTGACTCTGTTAGTCATAATATTTTGGTGGGAACACTACTTAATCAATACGGTTTTGGCTCGTGTGGTTGCAGACTTATTTATTCTTATTTATGTGGTCGTCATCAATTTGTGCAAGTAGGGACGTTAAATTCACGATAAAAGTACCTTAATAGAGGAATCCCACAAGGCCCAATATTGGGGCCTTTATCGTTCTTGTTAAATATTAACGAATTGTTTCAGAGATTATCTTTTTTAAATTGTTATACTTACGCTGATGATACACAACTCTTGGCTACTTAACAAACTTCTGATTTGCTAAGGTTTCTGAACTGTATTAATGAGGATCTTGATTATGTAGTGGAATGGTCTGTGGTAAATTCTTCGGAATTAAACCCCTTTTAAATGTAAGGGCATAATTTTTTTTTTTTAATAATTTGGATGTTAACTTGAGTATTTTTATCGATAATGTTCATATGGAGATTGTGTCACAATCATTCTTTCATTTAATAAACATGTAAATCATGTTATTACAAAGGTTTGTTTGACATTGCGCGGCCTTTATAATGTGACTTGTTACTTGCCATTGGCTGTGAGATATCGTGTTGCTGTTTCTACTTGTCTATAACTTTTCCTGTATTGTTTGGAAATTTACTCGGGCACATCTGCCATAAATATTTTGAAACTACATCAATGTTTCAATACGTTAATTCGATATATTTACGGCCTAAGTGTTAGGGAAGGTGGGGTGTCACAATGCCATGGGACATAAAACCACAATGGATTTATGTCGCATTCCATTGAGACATAAGGGCATATGCCTTTAAGTCTCAATGGAATGGGACTCAACGCCATAATTTTTTTTTTCCAAAAATGAGACATAAAGCCATATTATTAATAATGTTGCGTGTCACCCTATTTCATGTAAAAAAATGGATTGCCGTAGGCCGGCAACCAGTGTTGCCAAAATATTTTCACAATTTGCCGTCAAATTGGGGTTTAAAAATCGCCAGAAATCGCTAAATAAATTTTTTACAAAACCGTCAGAAAACCGTCAAATAAATAATTTGAAAAATTTGAATTTACGTTAAATAAAAATAGCTGGTAAAATAAAATGTAAATAATTCCACATATGTATTTTTTATTGAATTGTTTTTAATCATTTACAAACAAAATTAGGTATTTTCAAAAATATAGTGCCAGTCTTCAGCCATTGTACCTACTTCGCTTAGAACAGATTGTGGAAATTCATAGTCAAAACAACATTTATTCTCAAGTTTGAGACCGTATCAGTAATTAAAATAGAATTCGTTTACAAAAAATTACATTGCAAAAATGTATTAAATCAATATTCTAAAATTTTATTGAATAAAAATAAGAACACAAAATTTAATAAATTGCTTTTTAAAACTTTTTAAAGAATTATTTAGTTCTTTTATTCGACCTTTTTTTATATTCTAAAATTTGTTTTTTCAAGCAATTAGGTCACTTTTAATATTTTTAAAGAAATTATGTAATTGATTCAATTTTTCAATTTTCCTTTAATTATTGGAAAGATTTAGAAATATATATATATTTTCATTTATTTAGCTTTTTGAGAATTTTTAAAATATTGGTCGTTCCGAAATTTTTGTGGATACTGCGGTGCCATAACTATTTAAAGGAAATTCAATTTAAATGTAGTTTTTAAAATTATATTCATATAATTTATGTTGTAACAATTTTATCCTTTTTTGTCATGTACTTACTTTTTTGATTTTTTTCTTTTTTTTCTGACTTTTTATTTTCAACACAACACATCACTTTCATTTGAAATAGATTCAAACTTTACGTTTTCGATTTTTGCTTTGTACTTATTCTATTAACCATTATTCGACTCTCGAATACATGATTGCATTTTTTCTAACTTATACCATATAATTCAATCTTGGAAAAAACGCTAAAGCGCTGTAAAAAACTCTAGATTTTACGCTAACCGCTAAAAAGCATTTTTTCCCGCAATTGGCATTGCAAAAACGTCAGATTTGACTAGAAAAACGCCAAATTGGCAACACTGCCGGTAATACAGGGAATCTGTACTATGCGAAGCCGGTATTCTCCCTACGGCCGGGCGGAAGGATTTTCCCCTCCATGGTATACAGGACACCGGCTTCGCATAGTACAGATTCCCTGTATTTGCAAATACTTACTTTACGACAATTTTAAGAACCATTACAAAACCATCAAAATTCACTAAAAAGCAATTTTAAGAGAAATGAAGTAACTCCCAACGATAAAAATAGTGTTTGCAAGTAAATGGGATAGAAAACCAAATGGCTTTATGCCTCATTTCACTAAAATTGGTATGAGACTTAAGGCCATATCCAAATTATGGCTTTATGTCCGTTTGTATTGACACATAAAGCCATTATGGTTTTATATCCCATGAAATTGTGACACCCCACCGTTAGGGAACATGTTTCCGAAGAACAAAAACTTATTTTAGGATCTAAATTTGATTAATATATAAATATGAGGAAAATCTTATTTTTTTATAAGACAATTAAATATGGAAATCCATCATATCTGTCGCAAAAATTTACTTTTGGTAGTTGTAGTAGAACGCATACGTTTATTATATCTAAGCCTTTCTCAATTGTTATGAGTAGATCGTATTCCTTGACTCTATCTAGATTATGGAATTCAATAAGTCCGTATGAGAATCGCAGATTTTCTCAGAGTTTTTCAAATTTCAAACTCATTTTCTAGTCAAATTTATAAATGAATATTGAATAGATATTTTTTCTTTATTTGTGTTAGAAAAACTTTATTTTTTAAATTGTGTTTAGTTTGTTTTATCATGGATTACCAATCACTTCCCTGCAATTATACATTATTTATTGGTTTTGTGCAAATATAAGGGACTCTCTGCATTATTTTTATTTTAATTTTATTTTTTTTTATTTTCTTCTAATTTAATAATTATTGTAAAATATCTAAATAATTATATTAATATTATTTATTTGTATTATTGAATTGTTAGTAGTACTGTTAATTTTGGTACCAGGGGTTTGCGGCATATTTTTGTAAAAAAAAATGAAATAAATAAAATAAATATAAAAAAATGTTCATTATTTGAAATTTTCATACTTGAGGGCGTATGATTAATATTAATTAGAAGCTGTTGAAGTAAATTCTTAATAACTTCTTTATTTTTGCCAGAAATTCAGAAATTGCAAAGGTTTGTAAAAGAAATTATTTCAAGCTTTCTTATATTAACACCATAAAGTTTTAAAAATTGCTTTAATCTATAAACCTAATTTGAAAACTCACTGTCTCACGTTTGACCTTTAGCAATATAAAGGATATTTTAGTTATTGCATTGCCAATAATCAGCTTACTTTGTAACAGTTATAAAACGAAACCATTACGTTAATTTGACTTTCACAAACATTTATTTAATGCCCTCACGGTCTGACATGTAACATACAACATGCATGCCGCTTACTCGTAAAATATCGTATTTCATTGAATTATTCTGGCATACAATTGTTTGTTGTTTCTTTTAACTGTGTTATTATTAGTATTTTACTGTTATTATTTTATAATTTTTTGTGTTATTTTGTTTCTTAGTCTATCAAGATCTTGTTGTCTTTGTAAATATGCAAACAATATTCCCTAAAGGTTTTAAATTAACACCCATCGAAAATATTAAAAAAAAACACAAACAAATATGAAAATAATCATGTTTAAGTAAATTTATTTCTTTATGTTGTCTTTTTTACAGGATAAAGTTAAGTATCTATAGAGCAGAGAACATATTCTGTATTCAAGGAGGAGTTTAAAAGAAAATCAATAAACTGAAAAACAATTGCTTAAAGCAGCTATAAGTATGGCAGCTAAGCTTGTTGGCAGTAAAAGGAAATGTAAGAGGAAATGGAATTATATTAAATAAAAAAAAAGAATTAAAAAAGTATATAGTAAATCTGTGCAAATGTTGTTACAGATTTAAACGCTATGCAGAAATTCTTAATAAAACACCGACCAGCGGACTATGTAAATCAGTTAGACAGTTTTAAAAGAAAAATACACTGAAATTAACTGAAAGGCAAGGAGAGCTTAAGGTAAATTAAAACAGCAGCTACTCATACAACAGCTGCAATAAGGACTATAAATATTTAAAGAAACTGTTGTGTATGTTTGACTACTTAGCCAGTTTATATATAAAATGTTGCCAGCTAAGCAATTTATAATGAATTCCCAGTTATTTATATTACTTATTACCCTGCTAGCTGTTTTAAACATAAAATAACTTTATTTTAAGATCTGCCAAGGGCATTTAATTAATTCAACTATAAAGTAAACAAATCTTGGTTTTAAAAATTTCAAAATAAATTTGTATAAAGCTACATAACTTACAGTTTTCAAAAGGTTTAACTGAAAATAGAAAAATAATGTTTCAATAAGTTTTGTGACGAAGAAATAAAATAATTTCAATAACAATTTTTTTAATAAAACAATTATTTGTTCAGAAATATAAAATCATAGAAATAAATTTTTTCTATCAAAAAATTTTAACTTAGAATTGAAAAATTTCTAAGAAACAAAATAATAATTTCTTTTAATTTTTTATTTTTATAAAACTTAAAATCTTAAGCTGTAATATGTCCAAAAAAGCTATTATAAATTTTTGCTTAAAACTATTGAATTTTCATTATGAAAAATTTCCATATGAGAACGTATGATTAATATTAATTAGGCAGTTGTTAAAGAAAATCCTTAATAACTTTATTATTTTTCAACAGAATACAAGAAATTTAAAAGTCATTTAAATGAAAACATTTCAGACTTTATTTAGCAGGCCTAATTGCTAAAGAAATACTATTGAAAATAAAACTAAAAAAAAGAAAACAAAAATTTAAATTTGTCAATTTTTCCGTTAAATTTTTACAAGTTTTGCTATTTTTATTAAAACATTGTTGTCCATATACATAGCAGAGCGTATGATTAATATTTAATAACTTTTACATTTTTAAAGGGATTTAGAAAATTCCAACTGATTTTTTAAGAAAATCTATTATATTTTAGTAGATTTTTTTTTTATAAAAAATGTGGTTTAGAAACGAGTTTTATGAAAAACTAATTTGTCATATAAAGGGTGGTTAAATTGTAAGGGCCGATGTTGAATGTGAACCACACCTAAACGCCAAGCTTTTTTCCGAATTTTATTTGACATTTCTCTATTTCAGACTTACTCAATTTGAACCATGGAGAGATACACAATCCAACAACGTGTTAAAGTTATCCAGAATTATTATGAAAATGGGCGTTCAAATCAAAATGCATATCGTGCATATCGAAGAAAATCATCTTCAGTGATGAGGCACATTTTCACCTCAGTGGATTCGACAATAAACAGAATTGCCGCATTTGGGCGAATGAGAATCCAAGAGTGATTGTCGAAAAACCAATGCACCCACAAAGAGTGACTGTTTGGTGCGGTTTATGGGCTGGCGGCATCATCGGGCCGTATTTTTTCCAAAATGAGGCCGGTCAGGCAGTTACTGTGAATGGTGTTCGCTATCGTGAGATAATAACGAACTTTTTATGGCCCAAATTGGAAGATATGGACGTGGACGATATGTGGTTTCAGCAGGACGGTGCCACTTGCCACACAGCTAATGAAACAATGGCTCTTTTGCGCAACAAATTCAATGGCCGTGTTATCTCACGTAATGGCGATGTCAATTGGCCGCCAAGATCATGTGATTTGACACCGTTGGACTTTTTTCTTTGGGGTTATTTGAAAGAAAAGGTGTACGTCGATAAGCCAGCAACAATTCAAGAGCTAAAGGATGAGATAATTCGGCACATTAACGGCATAGAACCTCCATTATGCCTCAGGGTCATCGAAAATTTGGACCATCGGATGGAGGTGTGCCGACGTGGTCGCGGCGCCCATTTGGTCGATATTTTGTTCCATGCATAATTATGTAATACCAATATATCATAATAAATAGTTTGTGTTTTATTCAAAATCAACATCGGCCCTTGAAATTTAACCACCCGTTATGAGAGCGTATGATTAATATTAATTAAAAAGTTGTTAAATAAAATCTTTAATAACTTTTTCATTTTTAAAAGCGATTTGGAAAATTTTAAATAATTTTATAAGAAAATATAACGAACTTTAGTAAAATATAGCAGTTCTTTAAAAAATTTTGTAAACAGATTACTCTAAACACTGTCACTTAAAATAAATTCTTTTAACTACACAAACATTTTTACACATATTCTTTAGTTTTGTATATCAAACAACCTGTGTAAATGTGATTGATATGGCATGTTGTATCAACAAATACCTTAATAAAAATCTTAATCAGTAAAATGTTTTATTTATTTATTCCAGTAAAGAATATTTGTTACATCACTTTTGTTTCAATTTATTTTATTCTATCATCCAATTTTTGTTAGCATTCATTGTGGATTGTTTTCTAAAATAAAATTTCCAGGCTCAGTTGAATGGGGTTTGTAAGTGGATCAATTTCTTTTTGTTTTTTATATATACAAACCCTTTCTGTTTAAGTGATGAGGGTAAATATTTGTATGCATATATAAGTAACGTTTGAGGATGTGTTTGTGTTTTTAAAATGCTGTAGGATAGAATAGCCTGATGGAGTTATGTATTTTACATATTGTAGTCGCAAAAATTGCAATCTAAAAGTGTCCATGCCTCTGTTCCCACCAATAAATTTTTTTAATTACAATTTCTTCATATTTTCTTTTGAAACAGAATAGATCCCATTGATGAATAATAAATGTACTAAAGAATTCATATTTAATTGTTAAATACTTCATATTATAAATTTTTTTTTAAATTAATGAACAAGTGTTTGAATAACTTACTTTCTGCTGGTTACAGCTTATATTTGACCTCCTTCTTATGCTGCTGGTTTGTTACTTTTGCCCATCTAAAATAATTTCAGTGAAAATTATTTAATAATAAGCCGAATTATTTTCCCCCTTTTTTTGTATAGAGTGAAAGATTCCTTTTTTCTTACAGTATCTGTGACAATTTTTTAAGAGTTTTTTTTTTTTGTTGGTTTGTTAGACACAATATTTTGTTTTGGTTTATTTACATCTTACCTCTCTGCAACATTATTGTGTGGCTTGTTTAGAAAATAAGTGATAGGTTGTGTATTAGTTAAATAGCAAAAGAAATAGGGGATTGAAAATCAAAGCAGCAAAAAAATTATTTGTTTATATGTTACAACAAAAGCTAAGATAAGACAAATTGGAACTCTGTTATGTTTCAATAAAATTTTCTCTAATTATAGCAAAAAATTCTTCAGTTGAAATAAATATAAACGTTTTAAATACTTATTTAATAAAAATTTGAAATATTTATAGTCCATAAGACTTATTTTAATTGTATTAAATATTCTATATGGAAATTATAGTAAAACCTATTATGTTTTCTTAACAAATCTTTTAGAATTGTCTATATTCTTTAAGAAATGCAAAAGTTATTGAAGATTTTCTCTACAAACTTCCTAAATAATATCAATCATACGCTCTCATATAGAAAAATGTTTAAATGTCAAAAAATATTAGATTCAACGGGAAACTTAAATTCTTTTTTTTTAGCAATCAGCAACAGCAAATACTTAGCTAAATATTACAATGCTTAAGTCTTTAATTTCCTCAAGTTTAACTTATCACAGTTCTTATGTTTGTGTAAACATTGAACATATACTTACAGGTAAATATTTACAGCAGCAGGAAATTCTAATACACACATGTGCAGGTCTACAAATCAAATAAAATCAACCTTCTTAAGACTAAAGACTTTCTTTTTCTAGCGGCATGAAAATATATCTGTCTGTTCTTTGCCAAACAGCAAGGAACAGAAAAAAACTTTCTATTATAAATTTTTTGGTATAGTATTTATCTAATGTATTTACTGGTTAAGCTATTTATTTGCCCTTAGCTGTGGCTGTTAAATAAACGTTGCTTGTATAAGTACATATTATGTGAGTAAATCTCTGGTTACAGGTCGCTATTTGAGGTTACAGCATTAAGTTCAGCAACAGCAACATAAACAAACTAATACATACTCTTTGGAAGCATATATACTTAAACGTTAGCTGTTTTTCTTATATTAGGTAAACAAAAATGTTAAGAGATGTAAATTAGGTTTTTATTTTTTTCAAAGTACATACATCAAATTTGCTTACTTTTTGCAAAGATCTAAATCATAAAAAATATTTAAGAGCATTATATTGCAAAAACCTTATACATATATAAAGTATTATAAACCTTTTAACATGGTAATTGTTGCTAGAATTATAAAGATAAACAGAAATAAAAATTTGTTTAAAAAATTTTTTTTTGTAAATTTTTGTTAAAATTTTTAATTATTTGAAGTTTTAGTTTAGAATTTTATTTAATTTAATAAAGGCTATGGTGTTTTCTTCTAGATTCCTTTAATTTTATCCAATTTGTTTTAAAATAAAGAAGTTATAAAGGATTTTCTTGAACCACCTAATAATTAATATTAATCATACGCCTTGTTAGAAAAAATCTTTCATATTGAAAATTTACTAAAATTAAAGGCAAAGCTTATTTGAAATAGCAAAAAACACAGCGTTTTAAAGCCTCGTTTACAATATATATAATAAGAAGTAATAATAATAGTAAGGGTTCTCATGATATCGTTTAAAAGTCTTTTTTATGCCCTCTTAAAACTACTACAATTATTTACACATGCTTTGTAAATTTGCCCAACAATTTTGGCTCGTAAACTTGCATTGCTTAATTGTGCATTTAATTCAGCAGCTGATTTTTATTTACTTAAAAAAAGAGAGTTGAAAAAAGAAAATTGTGTAATTTCGGGACTTAATGATAAACAAGTGGCATTGCATAGCGAAAATATTATCCAGCTGCAAGAACATAAGTGAAATCTTCTAAAATCTCTTCTTCCGCCTAACGCTGATTAACTATAAACTACCAGAAAAGAAAAATAACATGGTGACATACACAATATTTACCAAAAAAATTCAAGTGTTAACATGCCACAAACGGTAACTTCTTGAAATAATCTGAGTAATTTTTGCTTTTGGCTTTCTTTTGGCATTCTAAAAATAAATATCTTTTTAAAACAAAAATTTTAAGTTTATTTTATTTTATTTTATTTATATTTCAATTGACGTTTCTCACAAACTGACGTTGTTAGATTGCACAAAACTTAAAAAACGGGCTTCATGAAACAAGTCTCGCAAAATGGCAATTTTAAGCAATATCATGAACACCCTTAGAATTTTTTTTATAAAAAGATAAAGAAAAAAATATTTTTTCAAGAACATTTGTTTGTTAATTTTTGCAAAAATTTTCAATTTTGTTTGGATTTTTTTTATGTTTTAACAAAGCTTAGTATGTTTTCTTTTAGATTCCTTTAAAATTGATTAAATTTGTTTAAAAATAAATATAATAAAAAATAAATAATAATAAACATAATTTAATTTATTAAAAATTTAAAAATACTTATTTTTCCATGTTCATTATCCATTTTCTTTAAATTTTCTTTACAATATATTTTTTCAAACAATTTTGTTTCAAAACAAACCAGCTGTTTTGTTTATGTTTGTCACACGAAAATAGAGCGTGTTCTTATCGAAAAAATTACATATGTATTTCCACATGTATTTTACACATGCAAAGTTTCATATGTATCACAGGATGTGTACAACTTTTACAGATGGAAAATTTGACAGTGCATATGTAAAATACGTCCCGTCTGATAGCAACTTAAACAATATTACAATAATTTAAAAGTCTGATATGGTTTCTTTTAGAATCAGTTTGAATTTTCCATATAGCTACAAAAATGAAAATGTTATTAAATATTTTCTTTAGCAACTCCATAATTAATATTAATCATACGCTGTCCTACATGAAAAACAAGGTTTTAATGAAACTAGCAGAACAGTTGATTTTAAACCAACTTTTGAAGTGTTTTTACATGTTATATTTAACTCTTCTTCGTATACAAATTTTCTTTCATGAATACTTGTTACATTTCAAAATATCACAATGGGAAATTTGAAAAAAAGTTAAAAAATTATATAAATAACTTTAAAAAGTCGTCCATTACTTGTGACCTCACTGGTGTTATATTTTACTAAAGTTTGTATTCTTTTAGAAACAGTTTAAATTTTGCAGATAGCTACAAAAATGAAAATTTTATTAAAGATTTTCTTTAACAACTTCTTAATTAATATTAATCATACGCTCTATTGAATGAAAAACTAAATTTTAATAAAACTAGCAAAAATAACTATTTTAAACTAGTTTTTCAATTCGTGTTACTTATAAATATAATATTAATTGTTATGTATGGCTTAAATCATTAAATTTTTCTTTACCAATTGCCCATATTTCCAAGTCTTTATATGTAATAAAACTGATAATTCATTTAAAAAAAATGTTTACATATTTCTAACTCTATCATTTTACTGCAGCTTTTATTGAAATTTGTATAATAATTAAATCATTAGTTTAATCTTTAAATTACAAAATAAGTTTCCAACTAACAGCTGGTCCAAAGTAAAATCTAATAAATTATTCCCTACATAAATAACAAGTAAAGCAAATGTTTAGAACAACACAACATTAAACCAATTTAAAAAATTCACTTTTAACACTACATACTTTCTAATCAAGATAAAATTGTTCTTTTTATTATGTACATATAATTTTCCCAACACACATTTTTATAACTTTATCTTGAAATGTTTTTCATCATATGTTTCGATTTGTTGTTATTTCTAAAAATGTTAGAATGTACGGTTCAAGTGTCCGTCTGCATGACATTTTATTGTTGCAACATTTTGTAATCATCAATCTTATTTTTCAGTTCTTTAGCTATGCTTAAAATAATAACTGGTATTTATTGGAGTGGGCTTATGGTTCTGCGACTGTTAGACTATGAAATATTAATGTGTATTAGGAAAGTCTTACACACAAGGTTAAATAACTACCGTGTTTAACAAAAAAATGTATATTAACATTTAAACAAAGTTTGACAAATAACTAAACTTTAATAATAAAATCCTTATCAATTTTGAATGGTTTTCTTTTTATATTTTTTAAATATTTCTTAATATTTACACATTGTTTACATGAGCTAACCTAATATTCTTAAATAACTTGAATAATAAATCTTGAATAAATCAAGATATTTGCAAGTTATTTAATATAAATTTTGTATTTCTTTATATCAAACAATATTTAAGCATACAATTTTATGTATTTCGAATATTTTGAGTTATTTACACATAATTTACATAATGTCAATAATGTAAATTATATATTTTCTAGAGGCGACCAATAATTTTGTACAAATTTTCTGAGATTTCGATTATTTCCTATTGTTTACATAATATAAACTATGTAAATATTTTAAATTTTTATCACGATTACTATTTCGGTAAAATTTTTGTTGTATCTTGAATAATTAATGCTATTTACATATTGTTTACTCGATGTCAACAATGAAAACTTTTGAATTCTTTATACTGTTTAATAATTTAGCATATTTGTTTACATAAATCGTATATTTGCGATTGTTTACACAATGTAAACATTGTCAACAATGTAAATTAAATTTCTTTTTACTTTTTACATCATTTTAGTATAAAACTTTAGATATGACGATTATTTTATGTTATTTACACATTGCTTACTTAATGTCAACAATGTAAATATTGTAAATTTTTATCACGATTACTATTTTGTTCAAATTTTTATTGTATCTTGAATATTTTATGCTATTAACACATTATTTACACGATGTCAACAATGTAAATTTCATATTTTGTTAACGCAAACAATATTTTTTTTTTTTTAGAAATTTTCTCATATTTGGATTATTTCATATTGTTTACCCATTTATTAAATGATATCAACAATATAAATATTGTAATTTTCGGTACACTGGTAGCGCTATCTTGAATATTTCATGCAATTTACACATTGTTTACACGATGTCAACCATGTATATTTTGTATATCTTTATCTCAAACTATATTTAAGTATGCCATTTTAAGTATTTCTAATATTTTGTATTATTAACCTTTTTCGATTTTTTCATAATGTAAACAATGTAAATATTGTAATTTTTAATCACGATTACTATTTCGGTAAAATTTTTGTTGTATCCTGAATAATTAATGCTATTTACATATTGTTTACTCGATGTCAACCATGTAAATGTCGTAGTTCTTTATATCAAACTATATTTAAGTATATAATTTTACATATTTCGAATATTATGAGTTATTATACATCAATTATTTATTTATCAAGTATGTGTTTACACAATTCGTTTAATACATATTATTTACACGATGTCAACAATATAAATTTTTCTAGTTTATCAAATAATATTTCATGGTATATTTTTACATATTTTGAATATTTTATATTATTTACACATTGTTTACAGCAGGTAAATTTGTATAGCTTCTTATTATAATGACCAGTATCTCAGCTATTTTTAGAGCCATATAGCGTATTTTTAATAGCTTTAAGTTAGAAACTACAACTAAGCGATATTTATATTATTTAACATTGTAAAATAGCAATGGTTTTCTTGAAGCAATTTTTTTTAAAAAAGTCTCGGTGGGTTTTCTTCTATATCTTATTTATTTATTTAACGATTTTGTTGATTTTTAATTGCGTACTTCTCGAAAGTGTAACTGAGAAATAAATTCAAAAAACAAGCTCCTATTTTATCTACAGGCTGCTAAAAGTTGAATGAAACATAAATTTTTTTTGCAAAAACTTTGGCGTGGATTTTCTTTCATAACTGAGCCATTTATTTGGCGATTTTATTAATTTTTAATAACAAAATTTGCAAAAGTGTAACAATTAAATAAATTGATTTAAAAATTTTGTATTTTATTACCAATCTGCTAAATGTTGATTGAAACACACGAATGGAAAAAAAAAATGTTTGAAAAAAATTTTGAAATATTTTGTTGCCTTTTGTTTGGCAGATAAATTTTGTTGCGAAGTATGTCTAACTCCTTTTGACTGTCTATATTTCTTTAACATCTGTTTTATACTACTTTCCTCCTTTTTTTAGAAAGCCAGCATCTCATTTATTTACAAGTTTTTTAATCCTAAAGATTACAAACAATTTAAGGGTTTGCGGTTTTTCTTTCCTTGTGTATATTTTAACAACAACTGGTACAATTTTGTGGAAACCATTAAGGCAAGCAAACAAAATTTTCTTTATTCTTGTGCTTCAAGAACAAAACAAAACAAAAAAGTTTTGGTGTTTTTCTTAAAAATCTTGCCAACATTTGAAACAAGCAGACAATCTATTTACAGGACAAAAATTAATTAAAAAAGGTCAAATCAAGAAATCAAAGCAATTTATATGACAGGCTCTTGCATTTATTTCTCCATCCCAAATCAAGTAAGTTTTAGCTAGTAACGGCAAACAGTAGTCAACAGTTATTTGAATTAAAAAATGTCAGTCCCCCTTAAAAAAAAAATATAAAAAGAGTAAAATTTTTGTGTGAGATTAAAAACAAACATGTTCTTATTTAAAAGTGTGATAATGTAAAAAACACTTTTATTTTCTAGCAAAAAGCTGACCTTTTTTAGGAAAAAAAAAAAATAAACAAAAAATAAGTTATTCAACAAACTAAGGCATTGGCAGGCTACACGTGCGAAAGAGTCTACAGTTCACAGTATTTTAAAGCTTTAACACAAACTAACAATAATTACCCCCCTTAAATTGCAATAACTAACTTCGTATACAGCGTAAAGCTAATACAATTTACTATTTGAAAATAATGTTAATTCGCATAATGCTTTAAATATCTTCTTTCAATATTCTACTTAATTTTATTAACATTTTCTTACATTACCTTTAAATTCCATGAAATTTTCTGTCAGCTCTTTTAATTGCTACTTAAGGCTGCAAACAAATGTTTTAAGACAATAAAGTTAATCTTTTCTCGAAATAATTTTAACTAATTTGAAGCACAATCATTTACTTAGCGCCATAGAAAAGTTATTAAAAACGTTTAGCAGTTCAGCAATTTATGTGAAAAAGTTTTCACAAACAATTAATAGTTGGTTTAGGTGGCGTTAACTGTGTTTGCCAAAGAAACGAACTGGAATAATCTCTAACACTAAAAAAAACTAAGTTTAACCAGAAACTTTTAGAGCAAAGTTTAGAAACAAAGAAGACTAAAATGATATTGTTACGAGGTACTTTTATTTAAGTTCTTTTCTAGTTGTGTTCTAGTTCAGTTCTAGTTCTGTTCTAGTTCTAGCAAGTTATTAATATATACAATTACATGATAAATAATTAATATTAATTCCTGTACTTATTTATTTGTTTAATTTTGCTGAAACAGATTTAGTTAGTTTTAAGGAAAATAAGTCAAGCAAAAATACACTAAAAAAAAGGACAACAATTTTATGAACTTGTATTTTTGCGTTTTATATTGAGAGTAAAATACATATAATAAAGTTTTGTTTAAGGATCCTTTCTAAACCTTCATCTTTAAGTTGCTATTAAAGTTTATTTCATTGCCACGTATTGTTTTTATTTTAATTTTTTTTTTCGCACTAAAACTAAAACTAAACTATTTTGTTATACTTTTTGTTAAGTTTTATTTACACTTCTTGTATTTGAAATTGAAACTTAACGAGAATTACTATAAATACACGTAGTTATGTATGTGTAAGTGTTCATATGTTTCTTCGTACATATTTCATTTCCAGAGTGTTGACATTCCCTTGTCTTTCAGCAACATCTTGGCAATCTATCAATTTTGGTGTTCTTTCTTTCCGTTTTTTGTTAGTAGTAGATTTTTTTTGCATTTCGGTTTAGAAAACATTTTGCCTTAATCGCTATGTCGCAGAAAAGTAGTAGCAGCAGTAGCAGAAAGAAAAGAAAAGTATAAATAAGCTGCTTGCTTTACTTGTTTTAGAACTTAAACTTAAAGAAAAATAGTAAAAATAAAACTTTGTCTAGTTTATTGCTTCTTAAAGATTTAATATTAATACACAGGAACAGCAAACAAAACTGAATAAAAAACTGTAGAAAGAGCAAAAGATAAACTTTGTTCTTTCTATAACTCAAAAAACGTACGTAATGTAAGAGCAATATCACGTTTTACAGCCGCATAAAAATGAAACTGTAGTTAAAAGCAATGAGTGTAAACGTGTGTGTGTGTGTGTGCAACTGTAAGGGTTGTGTGAGTGTGTGTATGTGAGACCTTTATAAAAAATAAACAAACTAAAGTGCAAATACACATATTAATAAACAATAGCCCATCATATTGAAACTCTTGTACTTTCCACTATGAAACATGTTGTAACAGGAAGTTAAGAGACAGACAACGTGTTTAAATATGAGAGCTTACCGGAAGTGCTGTTCGAAAAATACCATGAAAATAAGAAAATATTAAAGAGGGGCAACAGAAGTAGAACTGAACTAGAAATGAAACTGAACTTGAACTTGAACTAGAAGTAGAACAGAATTAGAACAAAACTGAAATATAGATAGAACAGAATTGTAGCTTTTTCTTAATTATTATGGTTTTCCATTTAATCTCAGTTTAGTGTTTTAGAGATTTAAAGTTTCTTACTCTTTAAACACTTTTAACACCAACTGAACAACATTCTAATTATTTGTAAAAAACTTTTTCCTCATAAAGTTTGTCTGCTAAATATGTTTAAACACTTTTGTTTTGGTGTTAGAAGCAGTCAGTTTAATCTAAATTATTTTAATTAATGATTAACTTCATTGACTTAAAAACTTATCTTGCAAATTACTTAAGTCTTTAGCAAAGCAATTAATTGTATATAAAGAAAAAAGCTATTACGTTTTCCTCTAAATAGAAACAGCACTGAATTACTAACAAACTCAGTTGTGGCCTTTTAATTATAACATTCACCCCCCCCCCCCCCCCCCAACGCATTAACAACTCTGATTTAGTCTAACAACTGTTGCCTGGACAAGAAAAGCAACTGTTGCTACCACATTTATTTTTTTAATATTATTTTTTCTACTTTTTATTTTATTTTATGTTTTTGTTTCGGCAAATCAAATAAAAATTCCTTAACAATTTAAATTAATTTAAAAAAAATGAAAACGAAATATGAATGATTGGTTTACCAGTAACAATTGAGTAAATTCTTTGTTTGGTTTCTGAGAGAAATAAATATTTGACATTTTATTTGATGTAAAATACTTGCCAGTCTATTATTTCGATATAATTAAATTTTCTTTGAAGTTATTATTCTTTAGAAAAATCAAAGTAATCTATATATATAAAAGAGTAACGTGACTGACTGACTGATTCATTCATGATCGCACAGCCCAAACCGCTAAAGCTATAAACTTGAAATTCGGGCAATGGGTTCCTTTTACAACATGTAGATCCACTAAGAAGGGATGTTTGGAAATTCGGTCGTTAAGGGGGACAAACGGAAAAAAACGGGCAAAACCAGTACCTCTATATCTCCAAAACAAATAGACTTCGAAATAATAGTTTAAATGTGTCCGCCTTTAATCAAAAAAAAAAAAAAGACACCTGGTCTGGTACTTTTTTGAAATTTGAAATTCAAGTGACCATATGGGGTACAAATAGTCACCGTAGAACGCTCCGTTAACATATATATCTCCTACATAAATAAACATAGAAACATACTATATTAAATGCATCTGCCTCAGATCAATTAAGACTAGAAATCTTTTTGGTACTTTTTTGAAATTCGAATTTCTGTGGCCTAAAAATTGTATTCTTTTTTGGTTTTTTTTTTATCATAACGTATTTTCTCACTAAAAATTCCATGAACTATTATTTTCAAATAGTACGTATTACGGATAATTAATAGGTACTTTTTTGAAAATTATTTTTTTACGGGTGACAGAAAAGGGACAAAAACGGGGTAAAAACGGACATTTGATGTTATTTATTCAATTTAAAAATAAAAAAAAAAAGATAAAATATTCTTACATCCACACAAAAAAGAACCCAGAACATGCTATTCATGACTCAAATATAAAAGTGTAAAAAGGGCCAAATTTCAGTACACTTATATTGGTACTTTTTTGAAATTCATTTCTACTATTCTATTCTCGCAAACTATGCTTCTGATCATATTATTATCTTTGGCAAAGTTTTGTGCATGAGCCCGGGAAGGTGTCTGAGTTGGTATGAACACGCCTACTTTAACGTCCATTTTTTTAAATTGATTAATTGCTTCTGCATGGCATTTTATAGATTTACTTTAAACAAGTTGTATACACATCTTACTGAAGGCGAGCTAAAAATAAAAATGTTATGTGCCACGCCCACTTTCATGCCCCATCTCAAAAAATAAATGTTTGTATGTATGTCCTTTATAGAATCGTAAACTATGTATTTTATCATTTTATTATCTTTGGCAAAGTTGTTGTGCATGAGCACGGGAAGATTTCTGAGTTGGTATGAACACGCCTACTCTAATGCCCACTTCTTTTAATTAATTACAACGCCTGCCGAAAAGACCAGACCGCTGGAACGGTCTTACTAAAACTTTGACGGGATATAACTAAGACTCCGCGATTACTAAGAATACTTTGTTTGGACCACCTACTTTTTTTCAAAATGAACAAAATCAATTAAATTACTCAAAATGAATTGAATATTTGTGTAATGCCTTTCTTTCAAATTAATTTTAATTGGTGGCGTAGCAACGCGCGCAACTGCCATCTAGTACATATCATAAAATATCAATCAAAAAATATACTTGCTGCCGTAGTTTGAATTTTTTTAAAACCAATTTGTTATTTTCATAAATAAAATAGAATAATTTCCGTTGCAGTTCAGTTCTAATTCAGTTCTAGTTCAGTTGTAGTTCAGTTCTAGTTCAGTTCTAGTTCAGTTCTAGTTCAGTTCTATTTCAGGCTTGTGATAACTTTTGTCTTGAAACCAAAATTTTTCATAGAAATTTTAATCAAAACTGAAATCATTTATAACTCGGTAAATACTGCATTTTCTTGAGAAAATAAAATCAATGTGTAAACACTAGTATTTTCAATAAAAATCGATATTTAGTTCTCTTAAGTAATTTTCTAAAATTTACTTTCACAATATTAACATTTACATTTCGTTACAAAAACTTTGTTATAAATAACAAACATCTACTGTAATGATAATGTCTAGAAAATGACATTTTTTCACACATAATAAATTGTATTTTACAAACATTAATGAGGTTTCTTTGTAGTAGCGCTTCCAGTTGCCATTAGAAATATAGTATATGTAGCTGCTTTATATTAACAATAATATTTTTATTGTTACAGATCTCTATGGGTGATTAAAGTAAACTAATACTCCTATTAGTGAACACGTGAAATGTACAATATTAAACAAAATATGAATTGATGATGTGTTAATAATATTTCGCATACATTACATGGCTGATAAAACTATACATACTCGTACAGTCAGAGACAAAATTGAGTACACAGCACGCTGTTTTATCTATGAAGCAAAATATTTTTATATATAAGTTAAAATTGTATTGAAAGTTTTATGTTTTTTGTGGTAAGCTTTTAAAAAATGATAAATTATACTGAAGTACTCGTACTTATTTATTTACTTAAATATACACAAAATACGGCTAGACCCAGACTTTTTCGAAATGAGGACTTTAACCGAAAAGGAAAAAAGATTTGTTGGTACTAGAACGTGAAAATGTAATGAAACAGAAAGCTTTGAGTTCTAAGTATAAGATATCGGAAACTGCGGTCAGAAAAATAATGCTTTGTATAAAAATAGTAACTGAATTGAAAATTAAACTATAATTTATAATTATTAGTGTACAAAGTATTTTTTAAATAAAAACTTAAATGTATTTTTAAATGAGTTGAATGAATTGTATTTATATTGTTATTATTATTATTGATTAAATTACTGAATTATTTGCCTCGAATTAAATGGAATTATGTAAAAGCTAAATATTTACATTTATTTACATATGTATCTTTCCCTTTTTCTCTTTCATACTCACAGTACATATAATTAATCTCTTGTATAATTAAATTGTTCCTCTCAAGACAATTTATATTATACAAGATTAAAAATAACTCTATACGTTATTTCAATTAGAAAATAATAAATAATTATTTTAATCAAAAAACAGGAAATATTTAAAAATTTAGCACTTTATTTTATACGACAGTGTATGTTTGGTATTCTGTAACATAATCATAATTTCTGAAGGATTCCGAGCTGAGAATCAGCCAAACCCGTTAAAACTTAATCACTCCTATCGTGAATAAAAATTCCACGTGAAATTTGCTCACTTTTATTTTTTTAACATTGAATTTAAATAGGGAAAATGTGAAAAGTGAACAAATTTCACGTGGAATTTTTATTCACGATAGGGGTGATTTTCTTGAATTTGACTGCGACACCTAATTGGAAACGATTAAATTTCTGTTAAAATGTTAATCAATATGTTTGCCATTTATTTTGTCATATTTTAAACATTTAATTAAATTTTCTTTAATTTGACTAACATCTAATTAGAAACGATTCTATTTATTTTATCATATTTTAAAAATTTAAATATATTTTCTTTAATTTGACTGTGACACCTAATTCTGTTCATCATTTCGTGCGAAATACTATAAAAAGCCCATATAAAAAAAATTGATGCGAAAAAATATTGTGAAAAGTTACGAAATGTTTCTGGCAGCATGTTTTTTCAACAAAAAAATGTATATGGCAACATTTTTTTCCAACTGTGAAATAATGTAAGCGGCACTTATTTCGCACGAAATTGAAAAAAAAACAGCCAAAAACATATGGTTTTTGTTTACATAAAAGAATCAATGTTGCATACCTAAGGGCAATAAAAACGACAATTTTCTTCTAAATCGCGGCATTGTCACCACTTGCTGATTGTCAAAATTTTCAAACGAAACAATTGATGTTGCTCAACAAATTTCGCAAATTTGAACAGAGTACCATGCTATAGGAGTGAATGTTGCCATATTTTTGAGCTATGTTTATAATAGGGTGTTATCAACAATGTTTATAAATAGAAACTTCTACAAATACAAATGTTGCTAAACAAGTTGTATGTTGCTAAACATGCCGTATGTTGTTAAACAAGTTGTATGTTGATGAACACGCCGTTGTAAATCAAGTTCTATGTTGATAAATATGCCGTATGTTGTATATTGTTACCGGCCGTTAAATTTAAATTGAAATAAAATTACGCAACAATATAATCATGTAGATAATATAGATCTAGAAATATTATAGAAATAGTTTTAACTTTGAAGACCCACTTGTAAACAAATTTTATTTTAAGGACCTCTAAATCAATCTCATTTAATCGATTTTTTTACAAAACAATTTTACAAGGCATGTGATGGAAATCGAAAACGAATCAGTTTTGGAAATACATCTAATCTAATGTATCTAATGTAATCTAATTTTTAAAATTTTTGTTTTAAGATTCTTTATTTTTTATAATTTATATGATAAGTTTTTAATACAGAAATATTACGAAAAAATTAACTTCTAAAACTCATTCGGTTTCGATTTCCATCACATGCCTGTATTTATTCAAAAACATTTTTACCAAAAAAGTAAATAAATATTAATCAGCTGCTTAAATATTAAATGTGTTGAATATATTGAAAAACGCTCAATATCGTCATAAGACTGTTAGGAAACACCAAATTTGTATTGACGTTGTGTTGACAAAATAAGGGTGTTCATTCTTTACAGACATCATTGTTTGTTGTATACTAAATTTTGACTCTGACTAAGTACATGTATTCTAGCCGGCATCACCCATAGTCCAACTCAATGAAAATGAAATCATAAACAATTGCAACAAAAGGAATTAATTTATTTTTATCAGTCACAGTCCCAAGTTTATGTGCACGTATTATTGTTTAGATAATAACAATAGCAACAACAATAACAAATATATATACATATGTATGTACGAGTATATAAAACAAATGAATAATATAAAAAACGTATCCCTATGATTAAGCATGATTAAGCATGACACAAACATAAACAGTTTTTCAGTTTTTTTAGCTGTGTCAATCTCTCAATTTTGATTTTACTTTGATGCTTGAGTAGCTGCTAGTGATAACAAGGCAAATAGACTGTAGTTTATATTAATGAACAACAACAACAACAAAACTTGTATATTTACTCCCTTATATTGTGCTGACTTGTAGAATATTCTGTGTAAAACATTTGCGGAAACCGGAAATCATTTGAATTTCCATGTTACACATTCAATTATATGTATATGTAGATAAAAAATCCACAAGTACAGCTGGCTTCTATTATGTTCTATTTTGTTGTTAAAGTTAAAATAAAGTTCAACATTTTGTAAGACAAGGAAATTGTTTAATTCCCAGAAGAATTTTTAAAATTTCCAAAACTGGGGATTTGCCTAATTCTATCAGATATATATTTTTAATAAACAAGTGATGCTGTAGTATGACTTTACAATGTTAAAAAGCCTGTACAAATGTGGTAAACATATGCAACTATTTTTTTTTTTCGTGTGTACAACAACTCTCCCAAACGATTACCAAATCGTCAGTTGAAAATTTAAAATAAGAGACTAACAATCCGAAATGATGTTAAATACCTTGGTAGATTATGTGTCACGACAAGAAACTTAATTTTGCAAAACATATCGCATAAATATGCAAAAACAATCTTTCAAAACGATTAGAGCTTTGTTGCCAATTCTAAGTAAAAACAAAAATGAAATATTTAAAAGTGTTATTAGACCAAGTACCATTTGGTTTAAAGTAGCAAAAACACATCTGAAAAAACTTCATCTAATTCCAAACAAATGTCTCTAGATCATAAACAACAAACATTGGAGATACTCTACGCAACGTCTTCACATCGAAACGGGTAGATATCATGAAACCATAGCAAATTATCCGTATCAACTGGTAAGGGTATGTAAGGAAACGGCTTCAGAGCAACCTAAAATATGTATATTAGTCTTGTAGTGAACACACTACTGCGCTCAATGGACTTTTGCTTGTCCATCATTATTATTCAAATTGAAAATATTGGCAGTTTAATATTTAACTGGCAGAAATTACTTAATTCTCGCCAAGAAAACCGGTAGAATATGCGAAAGAAATTTTTAAAACCATAATTATTTTAAACATATCATAGACATGACAACAATTTTCGTGCTGAAAAGCCAACAGACAAAAATGTAACCAAATTGAATAGTTTAAACAAAAGCAAATGAGTAATAAGAAGTTTCCAGTTACATTTTATTATTATTACTATTATTATTAAGTATTAAAGGCTTAACAAACTTGTTTGTGAATTATTAAAAACACTTGAGAAACATTATTTTGTTTGCAACATATGTAGACTATGTTAAGGTATGTATATTATTAAGACCAACCACATAATTGTTATGTTACAACTGCAAGTGTTAGTTATCATTAAACATTTATTGTATACAAATCGTTTGAAAACTGTACAAATTATGTTCAAACACGTAAAAGAACTCATAATTGATATTAATCATACGTTAGGGTACGTTATATTATATTAATCATACGTTAGGGGGTACGTTTTTCCTAACTAAGTGAAAAAAAACTTGATGGTTTATAGGTAGTTTAAAATACCGACATAGAATACACCGTACACACTGTGAAAATTTGCTTGGAGCAGAATAAGATTCAAGTGTTGAAATTGAATACCTTTGGAATGCTGGCAGTAGAATCTATGAATTAGGACGATATGTGGAATGATACAAAAAATAATTGCTACGTAATTTTAAAAGAACGCTGTATGGCTTTGAAGGAGATTATGGCCAGGAGTTAAGGATATTCTATTAATTATTAGGTTTTAAATGCAATTTTTCTTTTGTTTCTGTAATATTATAAATTGATTTATAGCATGTTTCTAGATAGCAAGTGACTCAAATTTTTCGCCCAAATGAGTACAAAAATTAGTTTTGGGGTTTTATAACGCAAATGTAAATTCTCTTTAGTGTATGGTTTCTACATTGGAATTTCAATTGTCCTACTGTCAAAAACAGACGAGTAGAAATAAGTGCTTGTGTGCATCAGAAAACAATATTTTATATTTTATTTCGTATATTTCTACAGCATAAACTGTTGTGTACTACCTTAAATTTTAATATCAATGTTAATTACGATAAATGGAAACATTTTTCATTCAATTTATAACAAAATTATAAAATTCATAGCAATTTCAATTCTCATAAATTATTTTTTTTTGTATTGTAAATAAAACAGCTGTTTTTATTTTGGTTTCTATGGTTGCCCCTAAAAAATTAAAATATTGAATATTGACATGGAAAAAAGTAATCAAAATATCTAATTAAATAATTTGGCAATAATGCAATTTAACAACACAATATTCTCAAGGTAACTAACGTAAGTCAGGCGAGCGTATTATAGAAACTCATTTGTTTACGTACTCGCCCGTGTACCACTCGTTCGCGTGAGAATACACTAGTTATCTAGAAACATGCCATTAATAGCATAGTTGAAAGTTTCCATAAGACTTAACATTTTTCTGTTAATACCGCGCTTACTGTTCTAGGCTAAGAAGTTTCCGAACTGCCCTCGTATTCATTTCAAGAACATTTAACTTAGTTATTATAAGCAGCTTTCCTTTCTTAAATATTTTAGTTAACTTACCATTTGTTGTAATTTTTAGAGAATATAAATTAGCTGAAATAAATAAGAAAATAAAATTCTAATTATTATAAATTATAAGAAAAATACTTAAATAGTCTAAATCATTTAAATCAATTAAGAATCTTAATTATATTCATTAATTAAAAACAATTTATTTTTGCACTTATAAAAAGAATTTTAAAATTTATCACCAGCAATTTGCCCACCCCATGGTGCAACTATACAAGGTGAGTGCAAATCGACAACAAATACAACAAATGCGTAAAATAATGTACTACTGTCAAAAATACTTGAAAAAGTATTACTTTTGACATAAGTAAATTGTAAATAAAGTCAGTCAGCTGGGCTACTGCACTCAGCTTGTATAGTTGCACCATGGCCCACCCTTTCTTATACTCTGTTCAAATTTATTTTTTTTAAATTTCTGTCATTTTTGCCAGCATATATGTAGTACATATTATTCTTTGGAAAGCAAATATTTAATATAGTTGGATATACATTTCATTATGTTGTCAGTTTGTTTTTTTATATCTTGCTGCGCTATTGGTTGTCAAATAATATTTATGTTTAAAATTGGAAATAAAAATTGTTCGGTACCACAAAAGCCAGCACACATATTTTGTATAAAAAATAAAATAAATATCAAGCAACATATTTGGTTAGACATATTAAAATACATACCTATGTACATATGTGCTCGTACATAAGTTTTCACATAAACATACATGTATTTTTGCATATTGTTTTATATGCCAACATATGCATGTTTAAGCATTAAAAAATTTATGTAAGATTCTCTGAAATTGACACAATATTTAAGAAAAGTTTTAATATTATTTGGAAATATATCATAAATACAATTTTATAGTATTTGAACTGTCAAACTGTTAAATGTAGAGTAAAAGCTACATATTTCATTTGTTTTGGCAAAAACTTTTTTTACTAAACTGATTTTATTGATATTGAATACCAAACAACTTAGAATTGTGGTTAATACAGAAATATAAATCTTATTAAATTCGTTAGAGTATTTTATGCATGAGCATGTTTTACACAAACAGCAAAAGGACATATGTAGCTATAAAAGTTATAAAAGCCAGTGAGAGTTTAACTCTCCTCTCTTTCACTAAACCAAATTTCAAAACTTTTGCCATATTTTTAAAAATTTACCCTCAAAGGGAAATTTTTATTGTTTTGAATAAATTTAGCAAAAATTTCACCTTTTTTTTAAAACAACTGAAATTAAGAACAATTTATTATTTTTTATTCGAACTGTTAATTTTAAATTTTTTGATATTTATTTAGTCGGGCTCAAGTTCATTAAATTTAATTTTCATTAAATTATTTTTACTGAAGGTAGGAATTGTTTTACAACTTGAAAAATTTTTTATTAAAATTTTTATTGATAATTTTCTTGGCTGGGATTCGAACCTGGGTTGTTGAATTTACATATGTTTCGAGAAACACCACTTTCTCTCATCAGAATTCTTTGCGTTCTACCACATGCACCACTGCGGTGCCGGCCAGCCAACAGACAAACATCAATCTTTTAACCAGTGTTACCTGGTGGTTCGAAATTTGCTGTAATTATAATTTTTATTTATTAATTTCTATTTTACATGCTGCCTCCTTTTCTTCAGTTTTTTCGTATTCATGTCAAGACTTTGTGTCGAAAACCTGACTACATTTGTTTTATTATGTTTGTTGTCCACTTTAATGTAAATTAAATTTAATAAACTCGAGCCCGACTGAATAAATATCAAAAAAAAAAAAAACAGAAATTATTTAGAAAACGTATTGCTTAAAAAATGTACCTACAATTTTACTTAAATTTTCTTTTTAAATATAAATTTCCCTTGAAGGTGAACTTTTTTTATATTAAGAAAATATTTTTTTTTACAAATCTTTAAACGTTATTTGCCGTTGCTATTGCGAATTTTTAAAATTTTAAAAAAATTTCTTTAAAATAAAAATTTTCCTTAAGGGGAAATTTTTTATACCAAGAAAATTTTTTAAATTTGTAGCTTATTTTTAATAAACAATAAAAATTATTAAAAAAAATAAAAAAAAAAAACAAGAAAAAAATTAAATAAAAATTTCCCTTTAGGGGAAATATTTTATAAATCAGAGAAATTTCTAAATTTTTAGCAAATTTATAAGCTAAAATTAAAACTCTTTTCAAAAATAATAAAAATTTCGAAAATTTACTAAAAATTTTCCCCTGGAGGGAAATTTTTATATTTTAGAAAAATTTATAAAATTTTCACAAATTTTTTGAAAGCATTCTAAAATTATGTAAAAACTTTATAAAAATACTAACATTTATTACCAAATAAAATTTCCCTTTAAGGGAAATTTAAAAAAAATTATAAAATTTTAGCAAATTTATTACTCAATATTAAATAAAATTTTAAAAGTTAGGAAAATAGTTTTTAAATAAAATTTCCCTTCAGCTGATTTTATTATTTCAAGGAAATTTTGAAAATTTCTTTAAAAGCAGTTTTGAGTTATATAGAAACTTTAATAAAATACTAATATTTATTACAAAATAAAATTTCCCTTAAAGAGAAATTTTTTAAAAAAGAGAAATTCATAAAATTTTAGCAAATTTATTAGTAAAAATTAAAACTTTAAAAAAATTAAATATAAGGAAAATTTACTTAAAATAAAAATTCCCCCTAAAGAAAATTCTAAAAATAATAATTGTTCTAAAAATAGCTATGGGCACCAGCTTCTAATGTTTGTATTTGTACTCAAAGTGTTTATGTGTACCACGACGAAAGTGGACAAAAACATAATAAACAAATGTATTCAAGTTTACTAGACAAATCTTGACATGAATACGAACTGAAGAAAAGGAGGCAACATATGAATAGAAATTGAAAAATGATAATTACAGCAAATTTCGAACCACCGATAACACTAGTTAAAAGATTGATGTTTGACTGTTGGCTAGCAGGCACCACTTCGGTGTAATTATCATTTTTTTTCTTTATTTAATTTTTTATTATTTCGGACAAGACACAACAAATATTTTGTTTTATTTTATTTGGTGCTGTTTGATCTGGCAAAACTCTAGTAAGAGTAAACAACGTCAAACAAATTTGTGCTAAAATAAGTGGTTACGCATTTTTGGTTAAATATTATCCAAGTGTGAACGTATCGTAAGGCTTAAAAGATTATTCTTATATTTATAGCTTTAAAGGTTCTTAGTTTATCTAACTTAAAGTATTTCAAAAGAAAATTTTAAACTTCTTGAATGATTAAAGCGTCGTCCCAGTTCACCAATTTGGTTTCCGTAAACAACATGGAACTATAGAGCAAGTTAAACATTTAACTGGCGAGATAAGAAAATCTTTTGAGCTTAAACACAGGCCCACAGCACAGGCCTTTGATAAAGTTTGGCAGAAACATAACACTTATTTATGTTTAAATAAATAAATACAGTGATTATGTTACAAGTGAACTACGAAATCAGATCTAGAGTTCCACAGGATAGTGTTCTCTTATCAACACTTTACTTCTTATACACCTCTGATTGGCCAACGAGTGCAAATTTAACCATTTCTACATTTGCAAATTACACTGCCATTTTTAGCTGACATGTGGTTTCATAATTATCTCAGACATGTGGAGATGTGGTTAAAAAAAACTGAAGAATACGTGTAAATGAAACGAACTGTGAAAATGTGAATATCCCACAGTCCGATCATGTCACATACCTTGGCATACATCTGGATAGAGGCCTTACCTGGCGTCGCCACATAGAAGCCAAGAGGGTCCATATGAGATCAAAATCTTCTAATCTGCACTGGCTAATTTAAGACCAGTCTAAATTGTGCCTTGATTGTAAAGTCAAACTGTATAATACTATTTTAAAAACAATTTGAACACATGAAATTCAATTATACAGAGGGCCCAATCGAAAATTCTTATGACCATGACGGGAGCACCATGCTATAGAAGGAATGAAAACATCCATAGAGATTTAGAAGTAACATTGGTTAAAGATGAATTTAGAAAAATTCGTGAGAGGTATATTTTCAAGCTGCAAACCTATTCGAACCCGCTTGCGAGATTACTTACTAGAACTCAAACAGAAACAAGGCTTCGTAGAGCTGATTCAGCATCCTTCTAATTTAAGGCCCATTTGTCAATTATGGCTTTCTCAACTGAGAGCAAATAGTTTTTAAGGTTTAGTTTAAAAATTTTAATACTAATTTTAAGGCCAACGAAGTAGAGGCAGGTTCAATAAATAGTTAAAAAAAAAACTTGACTTTTCTGTAAAAAATAATCTGAAGGCATAACTTCTATTACTGCAGCGATCTGTCTACTGATTACAATAGCAGTTTAAATGCTAATGTTGATTTCATCTCTGGCACAAACAAATGAAGCCATTCAATTAACAAATAAATAAAAAAAATTTAAACAGATTTCAAATTTCGTACCTGATTGTTTTATAAATTTCAAGCACGTTTCTTTCATATTAACAAAACACATTGGAAATTATGCAAATTAAAGCAACATAATTTCCTTTTTTTAGGGAAATCAAAAAAGGAAACCGTAGACAGCAGCAGCAGCAGTTAGATAGCAATTGAAAAGGGTTGGAATTGTAAAGTCATACACTATCATAAAATAGGAGGATTTTTAAAAGAAAATCACAAGTTTGCTTTGGTCTATATTTAGGGTTAAACAGGAAATTAAAATACAAATTTATCAAGTGTTTTTTAAATAATTTAACGGAAACTTTTTCTTTTGCAAGTTTTAAATTTTTCTGACATGTTTGTGACAGAAATAAAATTTTGTGTTTTTGAAAAATAAAAAATTAATAAATGTTATTGACGTACATATGTATGTATGTTAAAAGAAAACATTGTAGTCTTCAAGTCAATCTGAATTTATTTGTTTAATACTTCAATGTGTAATTGATTTTTCAAGGCTCTCAAGTGAACTGGGATATTTACTAAAGACTGCTCTAAACAAAACAAATACATAAGCAACACGATTAAACGGCTAAGACTGGAGAGAGAGAGAGAGAGAGAGAACGTCTAAGCCAGTGTTGATAAACATGGTACAATTGTACTTTTTTGATACGTTTTAGACACGTTTTAGACACAATTTGGTACAATTTCAAAACACTGTTGCATCAAAATTTGGTATTCCCGATGAAATATATAAATATAATCATTTAAGTTACTATTTGTGCCAAAGAGATTTCATTAAATTTGATGAACATTTTAGAACTGATATCAGTTTGATATTTAAATATGCATCTATAAGACGATTAGTACGACAAGAAATAGTTGGTTGAATTATCGAGAAATGGGAGCCTGTGACATATTAATTCACATTAAATTATTTTTAGGCTGAATCCGAAAACTAAAGCTTAAAATACAGTTAGTCAGAATCTCAAAATCGATAGAAGTTAACCCTTCTATTTCTTCTATTCTTGAATGAATAAATCTAGTAATTTTGGAAATACAATCGAAGGATGCACGAATATATATATAAATATATTTAACAAGGTTAACTTTTTGCAAATAATCCGATACTTCATTAATAGGAATATTAATGAAGATAATCGCTATAATAAACCCAAATAATATTCTTAAAGATTCAGAAGTGGCCGTCTAACTCTATTTTTAAACACAGACACATTCCAAATAAATATTAAATAACGAACTCTGTTTCTTTGCCTTACTTTCTTCCTGTTACACTAGTTGCATATCGTGAATAAACGCTTTAATTGGTGGCATTTTTCCATAGAGACCAGTTTTCTAGCATTTATAATATCACCAAAAGTTAGATAATGATTCTTTAAAGAAGTATTACAATTTAAATATTCGTTATATAAGGTAATTCTAAAAATGTTGCATTAAAATACATATATCGAATTTTTGTTTTGTTAAGTTTGTGCTTACGCTTTATTATTATTTAACAAATATTAAAAATGGTACCATGGAGGTCTAAAAAGTACATTTTATTTATATACGAGTAGTTGGTACAAAATCCAAAAACACATTTTCCATCACTGGTTTAAGCAGTTATTTACAGTGTTGCGAACTTGGTGCGTTTCGCACCATTTTTGGTGCTTTTTAAAATTTTTCTGCGAAAAATTTCTTAGTTAGTCCGTGGTTCGCTTTTTTAAGTTCGGTGCGTTTTTTAATTTTTTCGAAAATTTTATGAAATCTTTATGTTTACTAATTACTGTTTTTTAATAATTCATTCTCATGAAATCTATACGATGCAAAAGAACCCCATTAAATATATTTATAATACGAATGTATAATAACTGAATACATACTATCGAATTCGTCACATGAAGGTTATTGCTAAAGCTGGAGGTCCACAACTCGCTTTTTAGCGTCAACGTGTTTATTGCTTTGTAAACGTTTTTAGCGTCAAGTATTTCAAGTTACATGTGAAGATTTTTCGCGGCATGGTATTTTCATTACGCCTTTAAATGTGTAAATTAAAATATACGACTACATTGATTCCTCTTTTTTGACAGTTGTTTAGAACGCAAGAAACGCGTAAACGCTTGATGTGGACTTTCAGCTTAAAGGTGAAGAGGGTAAAAACCTTTGTTTGAAAATGAAATTAACATTTTAAACATGGAAATAAAACTTCTTGTATAGCCTGATGGTTTGAACTGTAGACGCACAACCAGGGTTAGACTCCCAGTGCAGCCCTAACAAATTTTATTGAAAATAATTCAAATAGAAGTATTTAAAATAGAAAACAAAAATAATTTAAAAAAGTACCAAATATGTACAGAAATTGGCCCTTTTTACCAATTAGTACTTAAGTTCCGAATAGCATATTGTGAGTTAAAGTTGAGTATTTAAACGCTTATTTTACCTTTATAAGTTTGTTTATTAAAAAAAAAGACTTTTACTATTATTACTTTTACTATTAATCGTTCTCTCTCTTTTTAAAAAGTTTTATATAGAATTTATGCAATTAAAAAAATGTAAAATTAATTCCATAAACATTTTAAACAAACAAGAAATTATAAACTTGGTGCGTTTTTTTTAAGGCGCGTTTTTTTCTCCATTTTGGTGCGTTTTGAAATTTCCAAGTTGACAGCGCTGGTTATTTAACCTTCAATCTTAGTTCTTTACTTATATACAACTTTAAAGGTATTCAGGAGAGCACAACTAAACTTCCCTAAGTAATAGCAGAAATGTAAAGCTTTCGCAATAAACATTGAAAATACAAATAAATTAAACTCAGACTAAGCTACAGTGGGCAAAAATTTACCACTTTTCAGGGGTAAAATCATTAAACAAGCATTACCAAAGACTTTATAATATACTTGTCATAAAATCTTCTGAAAATAGCTGAACTGTATAAATGTTTGTTGTACAAATACTGACAACAGGTGCTTTCGAAAGTTGTATGACATGTCCTGTCATGTTTAATTTTGTTTTTTTTTATCCTTAACGAAAACAAAAGTGTCTTCATCAATTTGCTAAGAACTCTAGAACGAAAATCTCCATACACAACAGTTAAACACTCACATGTTAAAAACGAAAGAAAGGAAAAAAAGAAATTGACAAGTATCTTAAACCTCAATTTAAGACAGCTCGCAAAAAAACCCACAAACTCAAACTACGTACATATACAATGCCGGCTTAAATATTAGCACTTCGATCATTTATTTGATATGTATCTGTAAATGGCGAAATGTTTTATAGACGGACGAGAGTGAAATCATTTTATGTGGTGAAAAACGTCCCCCAAATGCAGAATACAATCCACAAAAGGACCAAAGTCCTTTTTCAAATTTCAAAAGTAATTTTTTAGAAAAATCGTTATAATTTCCAAAAAAAACAAGCTATAAAAGTAAAGTTATATATCGGATTTTGAAGCGTCAACATTATCTCTGTTAAATAGTTAACATGGCTCTGTGAACATAAATGGTTTGTGTCTAGGGAATTAAATTTCAAATTTATCTTCACGCACGAAATGCCATTGATATGGGTCTTCCAACAACACAACATACAAGCAGAAAAGCACGTCAGTCGTTCATTGACTACAATATTGAGGTCATGGATTGGATATTGAGGTCAACCCAATAGAGAATCTTTGGGCTGACGTATCTAAAATAAAATCATCTAAAAATGAGCATCTTTAGTTTGTAATGAAATAGTCGTGGGCGAAAATAGCTAAAGAAAGATGTGAAAACTTAACTAACTCCATGCTGAAGCGCTGCGCCGCCATTATTGTCAGCAAAGACCATACAACAAAATATTAATATGTAAGTAATTTGTTTCATCAGCTTCATTTAATTTGTTTTTTATTTTATTTATTTAAAATATAAAATTTTTAAAATCTATAATGAATAATGCTATTGTTTTTACCTTCCAAATTTTCATACATACATACGTCGCCTGAAATTCTAAATCTTTTCAATAAAAGTTACACAAATCTTTTTTAAGTTGAATAAAAGTGGATTCACCTATTTGTTACGTACAAAAATTTTGTCCGGAGAAAAAATTTTTTACTGCAAATTTTTGCTGCACGTTTCACCCATTTCGAACTATTTTTCTGGAAAATCAAAGCTGCCTTATGACAACAAAATCTTTTAGTTTTACAAGTGGTAATACTGCGGCCCATTGATTTATTTGGCTTTGGTTTTTAAGTGTCAAAAAAAACCGAAATGAATGGAAAAAGTTGCTTTTGCTGATGGCCATGGAAATACATTTTTTTTCACACAAAATATGAAATTAAACCAATTCAAGCTGAGAGTTGGTCGTAAAAAATATTTTCTCTCTCTCTCTCTCTCTCTGTAAAAGAGAGGCGTAAAACTTCATATAAAAAAAAATTGTCCGTACAAATATTTTGTTCAGAATGAATTGTTGCATCCGCCTTAAATGATTGCTATATTTCAATTATGTTTCACGGCAATAACTAGGCAACTAAATCGCAGAAAACTTCATGTGTACAGTCGAATCATGCCTTCAGTGCTATTTGTTTTACCGCAGCTGTATATAAAACATAAAATAAATATACAGAAAAACTCAATCTGAAATATATTGCAACGACAAGTAGATATGTTTAAAGAAATACTCAAACAAGTGCGTAAGTATTTGCAAAAAGCAAATGACGACAAAAAAAAAATCAGCAAATAGGGAGAAAAATTACTGAAACATTTGGTTGCCCTCAAAAAGACACAAGTATTTATATCACTTTCATGCAGACATTGACCTTAACCCACTAAAGGCAATACTAAAAAGGGAAGGGACTAAATGGCAGTTGTACTGCTGACAGTTTGCAGTTAAATTGCTTAATTTTGTTGAGACATACAATTTGAAATTTAACATATTTATTGTTATTTAAAATAAAGTTATTTTATAAGTTTAATTATTTATTTATTTATTTAATCAACCAGTACAAAATATATGGCATACAATTAAATTTTAAAGATACAATCACAATAAATTTTCTAACAAATTTTTAAAGTGTTTAAAAGAATGTGAAAATTTCCTGTGTCTGAATAATTCATTACATTATTAATGTGTTAAACATGTTTCCGTGAAGACGTATAAAATTGAAACATAGTTGTCAAGTGTGTCGGGCAGCCTGTTTTTCTTATTTTGAATAGTTGAAGTAACAATCTTACATCAGGTTTTTCAATAAGAGCGCTACAAAAGTTTTTTAAATAAAACAAAAATGGTTTTGGATATCAATGAAATTCTTTATTCCTGTGAAAGTACGTTCGATGCCATTATGTATGGAACTCGATTTCTTTTGCATGGCCAATACGGGCACGCTTGCAGAAGTCCAGACACTGAACCCAATTTTCGACGGTTTTCAAGCATAAATCGGCCGATACTGTTGCAATTTCACGTTCGGTACTCGTACGAAGTTTATCAATTGTCGCTGGCTTGTTGACATAGAGCATAGACTGGACGTAGCCCCACAGGAAATAGTGTAACGGCGTCAAATCGCACGACCAAGTCGGCCAATCGACTGGACCATTTCATGAGATAACACGTTCTCCAAACTTGGTTTCCAATAAATTGATTGTGGCATTCGCTGTGTGCCGTCCTGTTGGAACCACATGTCCTCCAAGTTCATATCATTCAATTGGAGCCAAAAATATTCTGTTATCTTTATATGATTGTAGTAATCATCTGAATCGTAACTTAACCATATTATGGTTACCGCATTTATGTAAATAATTACAGTGACCATAATATTGTTGAAAAACTTGTAAAAATGTCGACATTGTTGTGGTAAAAATATAGTTGTACATGCTATATTTTTTCTCTATGTGTAGAAACTCCTAAATCTAATTTATTAACCAAGTAATATGCTCAGAGATTTAAAGAATTTCTCAATTTGTATGTTACATTCAAATTAATATTATTTTAACCCTCATTTTTACAATGTTTAGTTATTTTTAACCCATAAATATACTGGCAGTTTTAATACAAAAATCATTTTAGCATAACTTTAAATTAAACTCTAATTAGACCTATTGAAAATCGGGTTAATTGCTATTTTTATAGATATAAAAAATCATATTGTAAGCTTTTACAGTCAATGACTTTTGGCAAACATTTTCACCAATATTGTTATTTTTCTGTCAGCATATGTATGAAATTGACAGCTAAGTGAGATAAGTTGTGAAGCTATAGAAACATTTTTAAACAGTGGAACAAAAGCAGTATTAAGTGCCAATAAAGAGGAATTTTTACAAAGAGCAACAAGTGTTGAAAAATTAGCAGAAGGGACTTGGACAAGTTTTAAGTGCAGCGTTGCAGCGCCTCTGTTGGTTAGTAGGTGCATTATTTGCAAGCCCTTATTTATTTATTCAAATTCGGTGGCGTTGTTGTTGTTTGAGTTGCAGCGACTGGGAATCGAACCTGGGCTACAAATACCAACTCATGCTTACTCTTAGTCTTAGTCTTAGTCTTAGTCTTAGTCTTAGTCTTAGTCTTAGTCTTAGTCTTAGTCTTAGTCTTAGTCTTAGTCTTAGTCTTAGTCTTAGTCTTAGTCTTAGTCTTAGTCTTAGTCTTAGTCTTAGTCTTAGTCTTAGTCTTAGTCTTAGTCTTAGTCTTAGTCTTAGTCTTAGTCTTAGTCTTAGTCTTAGTCTTAGTCTTAGTCTTAGTCTTAGTCTTAGTCTTAGTCTTAGTCTTAGTCTTAGTCTTAGTCTTAGTCTTAGTCTTAGTCTTAGTCTTAGTCTTAGTCTTAGTCTTAGTCTTAGTCTTAGTCTTAGTCTTAGTCTTAGTCTTAGTCTTAGTCTTAGTCTTAGTCTTAGTCTTAGTCTTAGTCTTAGTCTTAGTCTTATTAAGCAGTCTAATATAATCAGCAAATCACTAATTAAAGGTCTAATAAACACATTTTCTAATTAACAATTAAATATCATGTTTCCGTACATAATTTTCCTTAAAATTTAATTTGTCCTTGTTTCAGTAACCTCCCCAATCATCTGGATTTAATTGACAAACTGGCAAATAACGATGACGACAATTTGATGGCCCACAAATGTGTGTTAGATACAAGGAAAAGTGTGTATTTTCTATTTAATTATAATTTTCTAGGCTGTTACAAGTATGTTGTCATTATCTTTTATATTTTGTTTTGTTGTGAATATTTTCCAAATGTGTCTTTTACAAAAAAAAGGTCTTAAAACCAGATGCTAAAAACACTTTACAGGTACAGGTAAATTTTTGCAAAAAAAAATAAATAAACGAAACAGAATGTCATTTAAACTTAAAAATTATTTACCTACATATAAGAAAATGTTACAGATTTTTGGAAATTTAAGTTTCATTACATGTAGCTATAAAGCATCTATTTAAACTGAAGTTTAAATTTAAATTAGGTGTTTAGGGAATTCTCTGTTAAAAATCAAGGTAATGATATGAAACACGTGTTGCCTGGTGATTTTTTTTTTTTTGGGAATACACTAACCAAACAAACATTACTAAAGTATTTATATAGGTACATACATACATACATATGTTCGTATATACATAGTTATACTTTTGGGAGAGTTTTTTTTAATAAAAAGCAAAAATGAAGACTTTCTTCCCTAATAGCAAAAATAAAAAAACACAATAAAAACAAAATTAAAGTAGCATACGAGAGTAAAGCGATAAGCTTTTAGGAAATTTGTGTAACAATGTGAATAAATTAATATATAAAGGTATGATCAGACTCTTTAACTAGATTAAGGGCTAGAATGTGGACTAGACTATGGACTAGACTTTAGACAAAGAAATTTACTAGGCTATCGACTTGACTATGAATAACTAGATTATGGGTTAAACTCTGGATAAGACTATAGAATAGACAATGGATGAAACTATGAACTAAAGTTTGGACTATTTACTAGACTATTGAAATATGGACTACACTAACGACTAGATTATGGATTAAACTATGGACAAGATTACGAACGAGACTTTGGACTAAATAAAGAATTAAAATATGGAAGGACAATGACTGAACTGTAGATTAGATTGTGGACAATATTTAGGGCTAGAATAAGGACTAGACTATGAACTAGGCAATTGACTATGATATGGACTCGACTATGGACTAGATTATGAATTTAACTATGGTCAAAATTATGAACTAGACTATGTACTAGAGGAATAAAACTAGACTGTAGATTAAGCTATGAATTAAGATAAGAATTAAAACTAACTATGAAACAGACTATGGAAAAACACGCCTTTTAAACTGTGGTTTAAACCTTTTTCTAACCTTCATTTTCACCAAGTCTAGTTACTTTTTAACTTATACTGTCGGTTAAAATATTTGTTCATACAAAAATAATTTTAACTGTCAGTAAAAAAACGAAAATGCGGGTAAAAACTTTTTTTTTTTGTAAACATATGTTTTGATTTTTTTCGAGCTGCCCTCGTTTTTGCCCAAAATAAAAACATAAACATTTTTTTATCTGTAATTATGCTGACTGGTACTTTATGCTAAAAATGGAGTCAGCAAACAAAGAAGATAAGTAAAATATGAAACAAATTAACCTGTCAAAAATGAAATGAAAACTTTTCCTGTTTTGTTATACCCACCACCAGAAAGATGGGCGGTATATTAAGTTTGTCATTCCGTTTGTAACACATCGAATTATTGGTATATTATAAGATTCTAAGACAGCCATGTCCTTCTCACCGTCTGTTGAAGGCACGATAGAGCTGGACCAAATGGACAAAATCGGCCCTGTAAGATCCGAGTTATAGACCCAAGACACATGTAGGGTAGTCAAGTTGATGTGGCCATCTTTTAACGAGAAACGTACTATGCAACTGATAACCCGAAATAGAAAGGATATATCAAGGTTGCTGGCAGTATTAACGGGACACTGCACGTTAGGCAAGCACGATAATCGCCTGGGACAAACAATTATACTTTTAACAACCATTGTCGTAGTTGTAAGGATAGGAAAAAACAGGAAACGATTTTCCACTTTCTCTGCGAATGCCCAGCCCTGAGTGTCAAGAGACATAAATTCATGGGAAACTAAACATTGAACAACCTTGGTGAGGTAGCCGGGTAAAAAATCAATGACACGACTTTCTTGTACACATTTTAGTTACATTATGATGTAAACGACATTAAATCTGATGTGGTGTGGTCTTATTAAAACGGGGTCTCTTCTACTCTACTTAAGTATTCGCACGTAGTGAACTACCACGTAAACCAACCAAACTAACCAGACCAAAGTTTCAGACAACGTCGATATTTTTCAGATATTTGTTGCTATTTTCTCAAAATATAATGAAGATTATAACATTAAATTTTGCACACTTTATTTTTATTATTGAAGGACAAGTTCTGTTGAAAATGGTAAAAATCGGTCGACGATTTCTATAGCCACCATACAAATGTCCTCCCGGCCAAAATGGTATTTTGTTTGCATCGGTCCATTTTCGACCGTAGCCATATGCAAAGTTTACTTTCGAAAAATCAGTTAAATGAGCATAAATCTCTAATAAAAACACTATTAAGTTAAAATTCAACAAAATTAATTCAAATGTACATTGTACATTCAAATTGTCGTACCAAATTTCATGACGATCGTTCCATATTTGACTATAGCCCCCATATATAGTCTACTTCCGAAAATCACTTTAATGCGCATAACTTTCTTATAAAAAACACTATCAAGTTAAAATTCGACACAAATAATCCAAATATACTTAAAATTATCGCCATACAGAATTTCATTATGATCGGCCCGTAATAGGTCGTAGCACCCTTTTGAGGACTACTCCCGAAAACTTATTAATCTACATAAGCATTCATATCGACATTTTTACACAGATCAGTTATAAGTATGTAAAAATTATACTATTGACTTTTGTGAAAGTACATCACTTTAACACGCTGCAAAATAGAAACAAAGTCCCTATTTACACGAAACTTATGGAGCTACCTTGGATAGCAATGAAAATAAAACTAGAAAACACTAGAATGGAAGGTTTCACTGGTTATCATAATACCAAAGCCTATTGTCAAATATATCGAAGCTATTCGAGAAAATGCTTATGAACAAGTTGTACCCGATTTTAAGTGAAAACAATTGTATTCCGAATCATCAATTTGGATTTAGAAGAAAACACAGTGCTATAGAACAAACCCATAGACTTGTCAATATCGGCAAAAAAAAAAAATATTTGAAAAAAAACAATATTGTTCGGCTCTTTTTATTGACATTTCTCAAGCGTTTGATAAAGTGTGGCATGATGGTCTAATATACAAGTTAAAACTAAATTTACCCGTAAACACACATAAGCTATTGGAAAGCCACTTAACTGGTCGAACATTTAAACTTAAAGAAGGAGATTTCTTAAGCTCCGCACAACCTATTGAAGCAGGAGTACCTCAATTAAGTATCCTGAGATCCTTCTTATATGTCAACAAACAATCATACTTACACATCTACATTTGCTGATGATACTGCTATTCTAAGCATTCACGAAAACCCTCATGAAGCATCTCGCTTGAATTAGAAAACTGGTTAAAGCATTGGAGGATAAAAGTTAATAAGACGAAATGCACACACATAACTTTTACATTGCGTAGAGAATCATGCTCTCCTATTTATATCAATAATCAAGCAATAACACAACAATCCAAAGTTAAATACTTCGGTATACTCCTACACCTTGATCGTCACCTTACATGGAAATCTATATTGAATCTTTAATCTGAATCTGAATCCAAATAAATTGGCTTATTGGCAGAAACATTAAGCTAAGTTTAGATTGCAAACTCTTACTTTAACTCAATCATAAAACCAATATGGTGTTATGGAATACAGCTATCGGGAACGGCCGCAGCTTCAAATGTAGACAGAATTCAAAGACGCCAAAACAAATTGCTACGAATGATCACAATTGACCTCGAATATCCATAAAGACCTAAACGTGCCTTTGCTAAAAACTGAGATCCAAAAAAAATGCAGAAAAACGCTTAAAAAAGCTTGATGTACACCCAAACCCATTAGCCCGCAACATATTAAATAATAGTGACCATATTCGACTAAGAAAAAGGGATACAGCGGATCTGAGCCGGAGACAAGAAGAAAGAATGCCAACTTAATAAATAAAATAAATAATGGTCAAACAATTTTCGTCCGGCACTGGCTGGACTAATAATTGAATTTTTTTAGTTCGTTTTGAATGAAGATACAATAAATAAATAAATGAAAAAAAAAATTTCTTCGGCGTTCACACAGCACAATTCTCATTGCTTAAATTGCTAGTCGTTTTATTTAAGAGTATTCACACATTTGTAAACACATACATATGTAATACGCATAAGAGAGTAACACGAATTGAAAGTACATTTAAGTGTGTACTTGTCTTATCTTTCCCTTACCATGATGTATAAAAGGTAATCAGCTTAGCTTAAAGAATTGCTTAGTGTATATTGGGACAAAGCGCAGTTCTGAAAGAAAGAGACAAATATAATTTTATGGTAATAACTGAAATGTGCAACAAATTCTTGTAAATATTGTTACTGAGATGAAATTCAAATTCATGAATAATTTTCAAGGAATTTTTTCTTTTATTGTTAAGATTCTTTTAAAAACATATGTATGTAGCTACAGAACTTAAATAAATTTAATAAATCCTATAAACTGTAGATAAAATTCGAACATGCTTTCTGTTCTGTTCTATGATTTGTTTTATTTTTTTTTTGGTTTCCAACATTTCAACATCAATATCTATGGCCATGTAACGTTTTGATTAAGTAACAAATACTTTATTCTCTGGCGTATCATTTATTTATGCATAGTGTTTATTTAATTAACACTTGAAATGTAATACAGATTATTGGTATTAAATGAATACATCAAAGTAACTATACACAAACACACTTCACTATTTATAACAGTTCCGTTTACATTTTCCCAAATCAGTCATACAGAAACTGCGACTGACAGAGACAGCCTGCTAACTACTCATTCCCCTATTCCTTATCTCTGGCTTATTTATTCATTTCCCAGTAATATTGAGTTACAAAAAAAAAAAATTTGTCATCTTAATAATGAAATGGTTTACTATGGTATTTTGTTTGTGTTGTGTCTATTTCATTGTTTCTGATTTCTTTTGTTTAATTTAACGTTTTTAACGTTGATAAATAATAAATTGTGATGCTTATTAAGCATTTCTAATAAATCATTATGATTTCCTTGATTTAAATATTTGTGTAAATGGACAAATAATTTGCATTTCTGTCTTTTTTCATCATCTGGTATCATTGTCATCGTGTTATTTATTAAAATCTAATAAATTTGTTTACAACATGTCTAGGATAGAGAATTTAAATATGAAAAATCATTTTAATGAAATTGAAAAATTAATGCAAGTCATGTTACAAGGAAACAACTAAATTAGTGGAGAATAATTGGCTAGAATTAATTTTCTGTTATACAAATTTTCTAAAGCTTAAATCTGAATTTTTATTTTTTTTTTTTTTGTTTTTGAAATTAAAAAACTTCTCAAATAATTTATAATTCATAAAACTACAAAAAACTGTATTTTTGTTCAACAATTTTGAATCATATTCTTATCAGATATTTCTTTTAATTATAAAACTGCACTAAAACTAAATTTTTTTGATTTTTTTTTACAAAAGGTACCAAAAAAGTACTTTTTTCAGAATTGAAAATTTTGTTTACTAGATTAAAATTTATTCGTTAAAGTTTTTTTTTTTTGCTCACAAGAATTGGAGAAGTAAAAATGTATGTAAAAAATGGTTTGCTCTAAAAAGGTACCAAAAAAACACTTTTTTAAATTTTGCATTTTTGTAAAGAAATTTAAATCTAATCTTCAAAGCCGGAATTTTTTAGCTCCTGAAAAGTTTAGAAATAAAAAATTAGGTCAAAATGTTTATTAATAGGGATTTTTTAATAAGTACCAAAAAAGTACTTTTTTAATTTTTCATAATTTTGTCGTAAATTCAATACTGTGAAATCCTTAGACATCAAGACCGATTTTTTCTCAAAACGAAATTTTTTTAAAAGTACTTTTTGAAAATGTACATATGTATTTGTAAAGAAATTTAAATGAAATTGTTTAAATAAGAATACTATGTATTTGTATATTTCATATTTTTTCTAAATTTTTAGCAAACAAAAATCCTAAAAAAGTAGCTTTAAAGTACTTTTTGAAAATTTTAACTAGAATAATATAATTAAAAATTATTTTCTTAGTCTTAAGCAATTTCTTTATTTTTTATTTGTTCCAATATTTCACAACAACAATATGCTACACATTTCAGGGAAATAAAAAAATTTATAAAGATTAAAGGTCGAACATTAGTTAAATAATCTAGAATAATAAAATTTTTAACTTTTTACCTTCAGGAAGTTATAAAGTTTAAAATTAAGAAAAAAATTAAATTTGTTAAAAAAGAGTACTTATTGAAAATTTCATATTTTCATCCAAATATTTATAATTTTAAATACCGAGTCTTTTGAAATTAAAAACTCATTAAAGAATTGATTTTAAAAAAGTACCAAAAATATAGATACTTTTTTAAATAAAAGTACCAAAAAGTACTTTTTTAAAATTTCCTATTTTAATGGAAATTTTTATATTTTTAATCTGATCAAATTAAAATTTCATTGAAAAACGTAATTTTTCAAAAGTACCAAAAAAGTACTTTTTGAAAATCTTATATTTTCAGGCAAAATTTTTTTATATTTTTTTTAATTAAAATATTATTGAAAAAAGTGCTTTTGATAACAAATATTTAGGTAAACAAAACAAAGCTTGACATATGTATACATTATTTCACAGCATATTTATAATCAGCTGACGTGTTGCGGTCACCTAATTAATTGCCCTTGAGTAGCTTCAATTTAAGAAAAAGTTCGTTTTCACTTGTAACCAAATCTGGAACTTATTTATTAAAATCTGTTTTTAGCATGAAGGTTGGAAACACTGTACTCATTTTGCATCCATAGTGGCTGATTTTTTTATTTTGCATTCAATACAATGTCCAGACGCTTCACTGCGTCCAGTGATTACTGGGGAATCTTTCACGAACAACATTAAAAAAATAATTTATGACATTTATTGTATTTTACATTATTTATATTTTTAATAAACCGAGTTTTAAATATTTTCTGAAATTAAATAATTTTCTCTAATTGCGGGACTTAGGATACCGCGGCAGCCCATTTTTCTCATAATTACTATTAAGGCCATATATAGCGAAAAAAATAAATAAATTGATTTTGACGATGTGTCAATGTTTGGTCGTCAAAGGGCTAAGTCATTTCAAATGAAAATTTCATTTAAAAAACTGATTTAAAAACAGTACCCAAAAAGTACTTTTTGCCAATTTTTTATTTTTCATCCAAATTTGAAGTATGAGGAATATATCATTTATTGAGCATTTTCAAATTAAAATTAATTAAAAAAAACTGTTTTTAAAAAATTATTTAAATCATTTAGAATAATATAATTTTTAACTTTTTATATTCGGGAAGTTAAAGTTTAAAATTAAGCAAAAATTCTAATTTGTCAAAAAAAAGTACTTTTTGAAAATTTCATATTTTCATGAAAATTTTAATCATTTTAAATACTAAGACTTTTGAAATTAAAAATTCATAAAGAAAAATTGATTTAAAAAAAAAGTACCAAAAAAAAGTACTTTTTGATAATTTAATATTAAACTGAAAATTTTTGAAAATAACAAAAAAGTACTTTTTTAAAATCTATTGATTTAAAACAAAAATACTTGTATTTCTGCTTTAAAAATAAACCATTTAATATACATATAAACAATGTTTTTTTTTTAATGTTATTACTATTTTATTAAAAGTCTAAGTCTAAGATATATCATAAATCATTATTACCTCATTGATTTATTGATTTAACTAAAACTTTAACAAATATAATCTGTTATTAAATAGACAATTCAATGAGTTGGATAACATTTTTTCCATTTAATCTTCTAAAGACAATTTTCTTTTAATCTATTTGTCTTAGTGTAAGAAAATTTTCAGGTAAAATCCTGTTATTTTTTTTTTCTTCTCTTTGCAGTTTTTAAATTTAATTTATTTAAACATTGAGTAAGAATGTTTAAGATAACTGTTTACACTGTTTTTCAAACACTAGTATCTGTGTTTTCATTTCATTCAAGTAGCAACAACACACTCAATCATGGTCTTGGCTTTCTTACAAATGATTACTTTTGAAAAGTTTGTTTTTCTTTTTATATATTTTTCTCAGCCATTAAAATCTCGTTTATGTGGCAATGGACCATTGCAGAGACGTGATTTTTGTTTCTTCTGGTCTATAGTCTTTTGTTTGTGAAACTAACATTCAAACCACCACATAACCTAAAGCGCATATATATAAAATAAATTTATATTTTTGTTTAAGTGCGAAATAATCTGTATGGCAAAAAACTTTAATGTTTTTGGGAAAAAAACCCGAAAACAAACATTGATGGGGAAGCTGCGTCAATACCTCTTATTTTATTGTAACGTAAAACAAGTGTAAATAATAAATAAAAATGAAGATAAAACATCATTGATGATTTACAACTAAACATCAAATGTATCTTATCGTTTTTTCGTTTTATTTGTAAAAAAAAAAAAATAAGCAACAGCAACAACATAAAAAAATTAAAGCACTGAAGCTTCACAAATATTTCGTAAATTTTCATTTATTCACATTCACATAAATTTATACCGCTGAAATACTACAGGGATTACTAGAGACGCCGAAAAATAAAGATAGAAACTGAAAGGATTTAAGGATAACATACGCACATTTAAAGCAACAGGATGAAATTCCTTTACAGTTGGTTAACTCTAATTTTTACTAACGTTGTTATAAAAAGCAGACTTTGCAAAGAATACTATCAAAAATAAAAACTTTTTCAAATTTTGGTACTAAATAGTTTTTTTAAACGTAGCCATTAAGTTTTTAGTAGTTGTCAAAAAGTGCTTTCTGGAAATTTAAAATATCAGCTGAAAAATTTAAAAAGGAATTAGTATAAATGCAATTTTGATTAAAAAAAATCAAAAGTACCAAGAAGTATTTTTGAAAACTATGTATATATGTTTGCTTAAAAATTAACACAATATTATCAGAAATGGTTATTTGATTAAAAAAAACAACTTTTTGAAAAAGTACCAAAAAAGTGCTTTTTAAAAATGTAACTTTTTATACAGAAATTCTATTTGGTATTAACTTAATAACAGCTAAACATCTTTGTTTGAAGCACTAAACATATTATTTTAAAACCTGTTTAACATTTTTATTTGGTGCACTACACATAAAAAACATAAAATTAGGCCTAAATTTGATTTTTCAAAAAAGTTCAAAAAAGTTTAAAAATTTTAGTTTCTATTCAGAAATTCCATTTCCAACATATTTGAAAAACTGTCAAACTTCTTTGTTTTATGACGTAAACCTAAAAAAAAACCAAAATTATGGTCAAAATCTAATTTCCCAAAAAGTACCAAAAAATATAACTTTTTATTTGTTTCTTCTATTTTGGAACTGCTTTAAAAAAATACCCAAGAAGTAGTTTTTTTTTTAAATTGAAATTTTTTTTTAAATATTTTAAATGGAATTATTAGAACAGTTCTTGTCTTAAAAATTGTATTTATGAAAAAGTTCCAAAACAGTAAAAACTCAATAAAAGTTTTAGGCTGATTCTAAAAACTTCTAAACCATAAATGTTGAGAAGCACGAATTAATTTAAAAAATTGTTTGAAAATATAGTACCAAAAAAGTACCATTCAGAAATCCTTGCACAATACATGTATGTATTGCCCCAACTACACATGATTTTTGTTGAAATTTACATTAAATAAAACTTGTGCCAAAAAGTTGGTACTATTTTCATACTTTTCTGAAAACTGCTTAAAATTTTTATTTTCAAGCATAAATCATAAAGAAGTTAAAAGTTCGATTCAATAATTTTTTGAAGTACCAAAATTTAAGCCAAGATGTATATTTTTAAGCCTACGTCATAAAGAAATTAAAAATAAATCCTCAGACTTCAAGAACGAAATTTATGGTCAAGACTAAATTTTTCAAAATAGTACCAACAAAGTACTTTTCGAAAATTCAGAAATTTTAAATTAAAAAAAATCAATTACTCATGGGAAGTTACAATGTTGAAAATTATGTAAAAATTAAAATTTTACAAAAAAGTACTAAAAACGAACTTTTGTTAATGTGATATTTTTAATTTTTGTAACTTCCCATGAGTAAATAATTTTTTTAATTTTTGCAAAAATATGAAATATATAAAAAGTACTCTGGTTTAAACAATTCAAATTAAAATTTCATTCAAAAACGTGCCAGAAAAGTACTTTTTAAAAATTCACATTTTTGTTAAGAAATTTCATTTGAATTGCTTAAGGCAGAGTACTCTTTATATATTTGATGTTTTTGCAAAAATATCAAAAAAATCATTTACTCATGGGAAGTTACAAAACTTAAAATTTTACAAAAATGTACCAAAAAAGTACTTTTTGTTAATTTGATATTTTCATGCAAATTTTTATATTTCTAAATGCTAAGACATTGCAAATTAAAATTTCATTCAAAAACGTAATTTCAAAAAAGTACCAGAAAAGTAATTTTTGAAAATTTAATGTTTTCACGTAATTTTTATATTTTTTATCCTAAGTGATTTTCAATAAAAAAAAAGTGCTTTTTAGAAATTTGATATTTTCATTCAAAATTGTTATACATTTATCTATACATCCTAAGTTTTTGCAAATTTTAATTTTATAATAAAATAAATTTTTTTTTAAGTAACAAAAAAGTACTTTTTTGCTAATTTTAAATTTTTTGCAAAAATCGATTTTTTTAAGTATTAAAAAAGTACTTTTTTAACATTTGAATGTTTGCATATATTATGTCAATTTCTTAACCCAAAATAGATTTTTATTGCAATACACATTAAATATAATCACATACGCACATAAAATTTACACACACGCTCTCCCAAATAATCACAGACACAATTACAACACATATAAAGACATGTCTGCCTTATTTAGTATTTAACACAGAGATAGAGAGACGAGAGACCAGGCCGGAAGAAAACACAGAACCTGAGTAGGAGTAACGAAAACACAGTATATGAATGTACTATAGTTTAAAGCCTTAAATTTATAAATTTTTAAGTGATACTGTGTTTTGTGAACAAACACAAGAGAACAATAAATAAATGAATGTTTGTTAAAAAATACAGGGATTCTGTACGAGTTCTTAAAGTATTTGCTCTAAATATGTGTTTATTTTTATATCTTAAGGATGAGTAAAATATTGATATGTTAAAAGTGTGTGTGTATGTGTGCGAGAAAGTGGCTTGGCCTGTGTATTTGTTTTCACTTAAATAAAATCGAAAAACAATGTGTTTGTAGGGCTGTATGTAGCTCATGCAGGAAATAAATGAGCAATCTATGTATAACCTATTTAATGTTATATAAATTCTTTACATTTTCTTTACTTTTCTTTCATACGATTTTTAAGAAAATAAAAAAAATTCCTCAGAAGCTGCTGGCAGAAAAGAAAAAAATATACTGAAACAGCGGTACAGTGGAAAAGAAAAGAAATTTCTAAATAGTTTCTATATATTGCGACTAAAAGTTCACCCCACATTTTGTAAAACTAAGAGTTGGTAATCTTTTGTTTTAATTTCAAAAATGTTAGTTAACATTTTGACTTTTATTATGAAAAAAAATTAAATTTTCAAAACTTTTTCGTACTTTTTTTAAAAAAATTATTTTTTTTTATTGAATTTTTACTTTTTAACGTTTCTGGCTTGAAAATGTACTACATTTCAAACAATTAAAAAAGTACTTTTCCTATGAAAAATATTTAGCAAATTCTTTTAAAACTTTTTTAAAACTGAAAATGTAAATTGTTAAGGCTGAAACGTTTATAAAGCAAAAATTTAAGAAAAAAAATTATTTTAAAAAAAGTACTTTTTTGAAATTAATTGTTAGCACCAAAAAAGTACTTTTTCAAAATTTTTAATTTTATAAAAAGTTTTACTTCAAGTTAAATATACAAATTGTTTAAAAACAATTATATACACTACAATTTATTTTTGTATATTTCTTTTATATATTTCACATAGCTTTCCGTTGGAAAACGTAAATGTAAAATCATACAATTATATACAAAGAGAAGTAAAACTTCGAATAAAATTTTTTTTAAAAAATTTACAAATTCTCGCAAGAGGAATAATTCTCAATTAGTATATAAAAAAAGTTAAATATATGAAGTTTGAAAATAAACACTATTAGACACAAAGAATGCTAATGACGGCTTTAGCAGGCCAGAAAATGCATTACATTTTGCTAGTGTCTCTTTGTATATAATTGTATGATTTTACATTTACGTTGTCCAACGGAAAGCTATGTGAAATATATAAAAGAAATATACAAAAATAAATTGTATTGTATATAATTGTTTTCAAACAATTTGTATATTTAACTTGAAGTAAAACTTCGAATAAAAATTTTTTTTTTTTTAAATTTACAAATTCTCGCAAGAGGAATAATTCTCAATTAGTATTTTTAATTTTAGCTAAATAATTTCAAATTGTTCTAATCTGAATATGTTTAAGGATGAAACAACAAAAAATAAATTTAAAAAAGGACCAAAAAAGTACTTTTTAAAAATTTGAAATTTCAGCTAAACAACTTCAAATTATTCGACTCTGAATATTTTTTGAACTTAAACTGCATAAAATGGATTTTTTAAAAAAGGTAATATTTCAAAATTTTAAATTTTAAGGTTAAAACAAGTAATATCTTCAAAAATATATGTAAATATTTATTAAAAAGTACATTTTACAATTTGCTCCTAATTAAGCTCTAAAATCATTTTAAAAGCAATTTACAAGTATGGCAGAAAGCTACAAGTTTTTTTATTTGCCATTCGTTTTTATCAGCCCCACTGTGTCTTTTACACAGTATGTTGTGTGATTAAGGATAAAGAAAAATCATAAAATTATTTATTTAAAATTGTGTTTAGATTTGTTGTCACAGCATTTTATTTTCAAATATATGGTATATAAATAGAATGTGTCTGTGAGGAAACACTTTATGAATAATTGTTAATTGCTAAAAATTCAAACAGAATCATTTAAATTTAAGGTGTAAAAAATAAATTAAAAAAAATTGTTGCAATGTCTTTAAACTTTTTGCTTAATGTATGTATGTATGTATATAAAAAAATAAGCAGTTCAAATTTTTAATAATTTTTATATAAAAAATTCAGTTTTTCCATAACTTTCTCCAAAAGTAGTATTTTTACAACTATTTGAAAATTGAAAAATTAATATATTTTAAAATCACAGTTTCATATTTAATAAGTCTAATGAAAAAACTAATATAATTTGGTACTTTTTGTAAAATAGTAGTAACTTATTTGTTACTTTTTGTAAAATTTTTATAATAAATTGGCTGTCATAAAAGATTAAAATTTAAATAATATTTTGTTATACAAAAAAGTTATGAATACCATACTTTTCTCAAAAAGTAGTATTTCTACTACTATTTAAAAATTGGAAAACAAATCAAATTATAAAATCACCATTTTATAAAAAATAAATTTCATGAAAAATTTAAAGAAATATGCTACTTTTTGTGAAATAATAGTGTAATAATTTAATACTTTTTGTAAAATTTTTATAAAAAATTAGCTCTCATAAAAGTTTAAAATTTAAATAATCGTTTGGTATACAAAAAATTAATTTATTCCATACTTTTTCACTATTTCACTATTCCATACTTTTTCACTATTTCTACTACTATTTCTACTAAAATTGAAAAATTAATATATATTTTAAATCACCGTTTCATACTAAATAAATTACGTTAAGCATTTAGAGAAATCTACTACTTTTTGTTAAATAGTAGTAAATAATTTAGTAGTTTTAGTAAAATTGGTATAAAAAATTGGCTCTAATAAAAGTTTAAAATTCAAGTAATCTTTTGTTATGCAAAAACATTTTGTTTTCCATACTTTTTTTAAAAGGTAGTATTTTCACTACTATGTATTTTCAAATTGAAAAATATCTACGATTATAAAATTACCATTTCATAATAAAAAAATTCTTTGAAAAATTTTACGAGATTTACTACCTTTTGTGAAATAGTACTAAATAAATTAGTACTTTTTATAAAATTTTTAGAAAAAATTGCCTCTTATTAAAGTTAAAATTTAAATAATCTTCTGTTATACAAAAAACTTATTTATTTCAACTTAAAAAAAGTTGTATTTCTACTACTATTTGAAAATTGAAAAATTAATATGTACATATATGCATTTTTAGAATCACCGTTTCATATTATATAAATTCTATGAAACATTAAACAAAATTATGTCAATAAATACAAAACAAATGTGCATACGAAAAAAAAGTAGCAAGCAACCAACCTTATAATAGATAAACCCTTGCAACTAAATCGTTCAATCCTTTACAAAAATAGTTTTAACCAAAAAAACCAGCAGCATGATTGAGCATATTTAACCATGCAATCATGTGGTACATGCGCTTGTAAACAAAAAATTTAAAGCAAAAATAAAAGCCATAATTTTAGATAACGAATACACTCTTAATTTTCATTTCCATTTAGATTTCCATCCCTGTTTATTTAACTTATTTCTATGCTGGGTCATAATTCCAAAGAATTTCATTCATATGCTACCATTTCGTAGTTACGAGTATATACAAATTTATAAAACTTTCTGTTGTTATTCTTTTTTAAGACTTGAAAAAATGTTTTGGCATATGTTTAGAAAATATAGAAATTATAGAAATTTTGCAAAAAAAAAAATATTTACTAAAGGAAAGGAAATTTTTACAAATGTAAGCCTGTGTATTAAGTTAGCTCCTAAAAGCAGGCTAATTTCTATAGCAAAACTTTTTGGGTCTATGTGTTTTCTATAGGTACATAGATATTGCTTTCATATTATGTATATTTATTTTTATTCTATTCATTCTGATTTTTTTCTACTTTATTATGTTTAATCAATGTTTAAATAAATATTTTCCTTTCAAATTCAATATGCCGAATGCAAACATACATAAATAGATAACCCCTAAATGTAGACTTTAAGTTTGTTTGCTATTTATTCCTTTGAAAATTCTATTTAATATATATTTACCAAGCATTTTAAATTTAAGTGATTTTAAATATCAATTCATTTTAAATAATTAAGTTGTTGAATGGTTCTCAGTTTGTATGTAGGTTTAATTTACTGTAGTTCTCTATAAGAAACATTAGCATACTTTTGAGGTTTAATGGCGTTTAAAGGGTGGTTGTACGAATAAATTAAATAAAATACTTAATAATTCAGATAGAAATTTCAACAAACAAACAAAATTGATACCTAACATTTGATGAATTTTAAAGATCTTTTAAATTAAAAAATTTGTATGAAGATTTTATTTAAAAAAAAACATTAAGCTTAAACAATTATTGGAATAGTAATGAAAAAGGTCAAATAAACTATAATAAGAAATATTAAATAAATTTTTTATTATAAAATATTGTTAAAATTTTAAAAAACATCAATACAATTTTAAAGAATATCAATACAAAATTCAGCAAAAATAAGTTTCATGCAAAACGAAATTTTTTTTTAGTTCGGTCCATGTTTGACCATAGACCCCATATAAAGCCCACTTCCAAAATTCACTTAAATACGTATAAAACTGGTATAAATAATGTTAAAAGGTTAAATTGTTGTACTAAATTTTATGGTGCTCGGCCGATAATTGGTCATAGCTTCCATATAAGGACCACATCCGAAAAAGACATTTATTTTTCTATATATCTTATAATTATCGGTACCGACTCAAAACTTTGTATGGATCATTTATATCTCTTCTAAATACCGGTAGAGCTCCAAAATTTTACACGGATCATTTACATACATGCCAAAATCAAACTGCTGGATTTTGAGAATATCGGTTTATATTTGCCTATATACCCCATATAAGGTCCACTTCCGAAATTTACGTTCATACTATCTAATATATATCTCAAATACACCGTTATTATGTTGAAATTAGATGTGAGATATCCTTATATGCATAAAATTCACGGTTCCAAAATTTAAGAAGATCTGCCCATAATTTGTCATTTTAATTTAAACCACAAAAATGTCTAATAAATATTGACATCGAACCAACTTTTATACAGATGAGCAATTTTAATCTAGAAATCATATTAATATCGGTTAAACGGCAATTATGCTACTGGATTTTGTAGCTGTCAGTCAATAATTGGCAATAGGTCTCGAATTAAATCCAATTCCGAGCACAGCAACCAAATATACAACGTTTGTAAATAACGTAATTGATATGAAATTCAACCAAATCACATTACTGAAGACTGGATTTAGAAACTATCAGTCCATAATTGGTCCAATTCTACTATGCAACGCATAAATCTCTTATAAATAATTATAATATTTTTTATACTCTAGGGGGTTATTGTGTATTTCGATTCGAAAAGAAAATCGTTCGAATTTGTATACTTTATACATTGTATTTCGAAAGCTTTTGCTTTCAAATCGAAATACACAATAACCTCCTGTTAAATTACAGTCAAGAAATGGTCAAAATTAGATAAAAATTTAAACACATATAAAGTAAATTACCTTGGTCGTAAAATTGTTTTTCAAACAATATAGAAAAGCATAATAAAATTTGCACTGAATCAAAAATACATTATAAGGATATTCTAGTCCTATAACCAGTGTAGTTTTTGTATTTCTTATTACGTTTAGGTGGAGGGTATTAAAGATTCGGCACAGCCGAATATTGCACTTTCACTTGTTATTATTAAATTTAAACAAGAATTTTAAATTAGCAGCCCCAAAAACTAGGGAGAAATCTCATATTTCCCTTATAATTATCATAGTCTTAATAAAATAAGCATGTGTTTAAACATAAATAAATGGCCTACTTTTAGGCGCAGCAAAAACAGCCTGTTTTCTATAATACTGATTAATTTGGTAATCTATACTACATATTAATATTATTTATTTCAGCAGTATCAGCTGCTAAGTAAAATATTGTTTATGTATCTATTTATTATTATATTTATTAATTCTAATAATAACAATTTAAAAGCATAAGTTGTTTATTAAGGTTGATAGGAGAATTGTTAAGAATTTCACAATTAAGAAGAATTCAATTAAAAATATCTTGTTAAATGACTGTAAAAAACTAAGTGTAATTTACATGCTAAAGTTGTGGAAGAAATTGTTTTTTAAGTAAAAAAACAACAACAAGCAGAGAAAAATAATTTTGCCAAGAAATGAAGAAATATTTAAGGTTGTTTAAGGGATTTTAAAAAGCGATTTTATAAAAATTAAATCTATTTCCAACTGTAAAGTATGATATTGTTTTTCTCATTATTGTTTGAAATTTTATTATTATTTTAAGTAAGTGTTAATAATATTATTGTTATCAAGCTTATACTTTTACATGTTTAATATTATTATTATTGAGTTTATTAAATTAGCATATAATATTATTGTACAAATGAAAAATACTCATTATTTATAATACATGCATAGATATTTACATGCTTATTTAGGCCTTTTAGGATGTGGTTAAAAAAAGTGAACAATATTGTCATGTTATTATCAGTATATGCAATTTGCAGAACGTATATTGTCAATTATATATACATAGAAAAACAATTTAAATTTACTAACAACATTTGTTTTTTAATACAATAAAGTTTGTGTTGTTAAACCAATATAAATAAGTTTTAAAAATAAAGAATTTTAATTTAAGCCTGTCATTCATATAAAAAGAGAATCTTTCAAATAATAATTTATTTTTTATACCAAATTCTATCAAAACAAACAGAAATACAGCATCAAGCTGCTATTATTTTGGTGGAGTTTCTAAAATTGCTAAAACTCCATCCATTGCGTGCAAGGATGTCGCGAACAGACGTCATTTTAACCTACATCAGTTTAACTAAAGTAAAGCCGTATTTATTAAAGACAGGAAAAACTGCGCGGCTTGGAAGAAATAAAAAATGTTTTTGTCAATGACTTTAAAAGAAACTCTTGAGATTTAAAACATGCTTAATCTCTACACGTATGCTGGTAAAATGTTAGTTAAGCAAATGTATGGCTCAAGGCAGATTCGAGTGAGCATTATGGATGATGTTGATGGTTTTTTTTGAATGAAGTTTGCTGTTGGTGTAACCTCTAGCGTAATTAGGCTCGCAGTGGTGTTTCTGATAACATTTATGATGAAGATGATGACGAACCTCAAGCATGCTTCATGTCTCCAAATTAACAATTTTGTCTTGTAATATTGTTTAATATTTTATTTAATTTATAAATTAACAAGTAAGAAAGTGTTTGTTTGGATTAAAAAAAAAAAAAATTTATAGTCGGTCAAGCCCAACCAACACCTAGTATGTATATGTAAATACAAAACAGTTTTTCAGAAATGGGTGTTATATGGGAGATATCACCTATTTTGGACCAAAATTCAGTATCATAATTTCTGTGAATATAAATATTATATGTGTTAAACTTTATTTCGATATAAATACTTTTAAAATATTTATGGAAGTTAAAGTGAATTACGCAGAGGGTCTTATATGGGAGTTTCGACTAATTATGGACGGACCATTATAAAATTAGGTGTCATCATTTCTGTATATTATTTGTGTCGAATTTTATTTGATTACCAACATTTTCAAGAAATTTATGCTCTTTAAAGTGATTTTCGGAAGTGGGCCTTATATGGGAGCTACGACTAATTATGGACCGATCATAATAAAATTGTACCATATTATTAGAATACATATGAAATATGTTTGTGTTAAATATTATTTGGATACCAACATTTTTGAGTGAGTTATGCTCTTTAAAGTGATTTTTGGAAGTGGGTCTTATATGGGGGCTACGACTATTTATGGACCGATCATCATAAAATTCTACCATGTTATATGTATATGTACGAAACATATTTGTGTTGAATATTATTTGCCTACCAAGAATTTCAAGAGAGTTATGCTCTTTTAAGTGATTTTCGGAAGTGGTCTTTATATGGGAGCTTTTGCATACTTGCATAATTCAAAGATTTAAGACCGGTAAATCCCAATTTCGGGAGGACATTTGTATGGGGGCTAGGTGAAATAATGGACCGATTTCCACCAGTTTCAATCCGATCCATCCTTGGGCCGAAAAAATATCACGTACCAAATTTTATCGAAATATCTTCAAAATTGCGAACTGTACTCTGCGCACAAGCTTTACATGGACAGCCAGACGGACGGACGGACAGACATCGTTAAAGCAACTCAGGAACTGATTCTAAGTCCATCGGTATACTTTAAGGTGGGTGTTGGACCAATATTTCTGGGCGTTACAAACATCAGCACAAATCCAATATATCCTCCCCACTATGGTGGTGTAGGGTATAAAAAGTTTTAACGCTTATAATTATTTTATTTTTGATAATAGAAAAGAGTTTTTCATTGTTATTTCTATTAATTTAAAATGTTTTTCTTCAATAAATAAATTTAAAAATCAAATTAGTAAACTGATAATTTTTTATTGCTATTCAATAAACAACATCTAAATTTATATTCGATTGATGGATTTAATGGGATTCACTGCGTTAGAATGGATGGAGTTTTTGGAACAACAACACCATAAGAATGAATTTATTGGAAAACAAATTTCCCGATCGCATAATTTCAAGCATTTCTACCGCCCGTTTATGCAATTTAACATCAATCAAGTATTTTTTTATGGGGCTACGTTAAACATAAACCCCCTTATTCATAAACACTTACAACAGGTTTAGAAAGCAAATTTTGTATGGAAATTATGTATGGAAATTTGCTTTATAAACCTCTTATAAACCTGTTGTAAATTTTATGAACAAGGCCAAAAGTCTATACACAGCCAATACGTATCGTTAAAATACGTAATTTTGTCCGACAAATATATATTTTTCATATATAATTGTCATACCTTAATCTTAAAAATAAATAATTGATTTCCATATAAATTTGTTGTTTTATTTTGATTTGAAAAGTTCTCGTTGAAAAGCCCGATAAATACAGCTGTTGGCAAATAAATGGAAATGCTCTTTTTATATCCTAAACCACAATAGTGGGGAGGGTATATTGGGAAAAGGGCAAAATTGTTAGCAGATTATTGTATTGCTGATTGCATTTCCGAAACAAATTATTTTTTCTTCAATATTTGTTTCTATTTTACATTACAGACATTATTTATAAGGGGTTTTAGGGGGAGGGGCTTTTACATGTTTAAATTACATTCATTAATTCATTCGTTTTGCAATCAACGTTTTTACTTCAATTCTAATATTAAACATTGCGGTTTTTTTTTATCAAATTCATTCTTCAATTTTGGATTTTTTTTAATTTAAAAGTTTTGAATCCCCCTTGTTTGATTTCTATGACAAATGTATCTTTACGGTTGCTTTAATCGGATTTAAAATGACAACTATTTGTTTAAATAAAAATACTTCATCTGTCATCTGTTAAGCTTTAAAATCAATGAAAGCTTTTTTATAGGAATTTCCAAATTCCAGAAACCGTAGACACGTTCGTGTTTGATAAACCAGAATTAATTTTTATTCTTTCATCTTTATTTCTTCAACATACATATCGTCACCGAAAATCCAAAAGGCCGTAACTACACATTTTCCTTTTTTTACAGGAGAAGCAAAAACTATAGTCTTATAAATTTAATTATTGGCCAAATTTCAGAATTAACCTTAAAAACCTTTGATAAAAAAAATTATAAAATAATAGTAGTTTTTTTAGTAATTGGACTTAAGGCCTTTTTTATTCGTTTTTTCTGAAACCAAAAAGCCGTAACAACAAAAAATTTTTTAATAAAAGTTCAAATTAGAATGAAAAAATTCCGCTTTTCAATCTTATTAAACATTTTTTACTTCTTGTTTTCTGTGTTTTTAATATAAAAGATACAAAACTCATTACAACGAGTTTAATGAAATCGAGAAAAATATACTTTATTTAAGAAAATAAAACAAAATTAAAAAAAACAACGAAAATTCATTATTGTATACATGCAAAGTAAAATTTATAAATCTAATCTGAGTATGGTAAATTATCGTAAAAACTGTCACAATTAGCCGGAAGGAAGTAAACATTTGAGTTCCTGGAGATGGCTACATTTCTATTTGAATATTGTTATTTTTTCTTTATGTAACCGAACTGGTTCGACATCTTCAAACTTTTTCTGTGTGCTTTGTGGCAAAACCTCATATTCGTCTTTAATATTGGTTTTATAGAAAATTGTTCCACGAATCATATTAACAATCGGCTTGCCTGCAATTAAGAAAACTGTTTCTAAATATGTACGAGTACATATAAAATAAGTATACAAAGTTACCTGGTCGAATAGAAACATATCGATAAAAAAAGACTGTCATAATCAAGGAAATATTTGTCATCAAGATGGTAAACTTTTAGAAAAAATGGGTTGTTTTGTGTGTTCTTAATTAAATTTGCTAGCTTAGATGGTAAATTGATTTGTCTTTTGTTGATTTTCCTTTGAATGACAGAGTGAGTGGAATCATGCTCCGTTCGTGTATGTCACACTATTAGATATTTATGTTCTGTGGTTATGTTTTTTTGAACGTTAGAAAGGACAGTATTTTGGTTCTAATAGAAACATTCATCAGAATATATAATTATATGATTAATATGTGGAGACTTTACAATCACATTCTTGATGTACAAACAACAAATGTAGATGCAACAAGGATCTGTTCCACTCCAGAAAAATTTGTCTGACACATGTGATAGATATAACGTTGTAAATTGTTTTAATATATTTCGTTTTTTTTTTTTTTTTTGTTAATTAAAAGTGTAGTTACGACTTTTTGGTTTATACAGTTATTAACATTGTAGTTGCGGCCTTTTGAAATGTGTTAATAAAATCAACGTTTTTCGGCATATGTGAGTAAAGTTTTAAAGAAAGATGTATTTTGGTTAATTACATAATAATCAATCAAAAGTTACGGCCTTTTCGATTTTAGGTGTCGATACGTTTGTAAAATTTTAATTTTTGCTGGTGACTTTGTAAATAATTTTCAAATGTTTCTGATTACGTTTCAATTGGTGATTTAATGTGAAATCTGTCATTACATCTCTTTTATTTTCTCTTATTAAAAACTCTAAAAAAAACATTGATTTATGTTAAGTAAAGATGTTTTGTATTTGTGTATGCCAAAAAAAAAAAGCAAATAAAAACAATAATACTGCTCTGGATCTTTTACACAAATACTAAAGCCTAGAACTTGGGATTTGTCAAATCCCTAAAGTGAATACTCCTTTAGTATGGGATTTTTGTATACTTTATTTCACTCTCGATTTGAATAACTTTGTTAGCCGGTAGCTAGCTTACTTTATGTGTTCAAACTAAATAGACGATTGAGAAGTTTCAGTCTCCCCAAAGAAGATTAAATTAAAACTCAAAGAAACGAAAACTTTTTGCTAAATCTAAATTTAATGTAATTAATATACATATTAAATTCATAATTACAAACTTTAATAACTTTGTACCTTTAATGTTTTGCATACCATTTCATTTGTTATTTAAAGTAAAGCTAGATTTACACGATTGAAATTTTTTTCAAAATTGCTCTTCAAAATGCTTCAAACTCGTGTAAATAGCAAAAATTCTTCAAAATTTATTTGTTTAATAGTTGTTAATAGTTATTAAATAAATAAATTTTGTAGAAATGTTGCTGTTTGCACGAGTTTGAAGCATTTTGAAGAGCAATTTTGAAGAAAATTTCAATAGTGTAAATCTAGCTTAAAGCTATATAAATTATTTTTGTACTTAAATAACAATTTCTTAAGAAAATTATTTATGAACATACGAGTATGTACGTTGGTAGAAACTACACGATTTGAAAAAGAAAACCTTTTTATTTAAAACCAGCAACGAAACAAAAAATAAACAGATTTATGTTGATGATTTATAAGCTCTTGTAAAAAGCAATTTGTTTTGTAAATTTTATATAATTTCATCCTTTTTTTATGTTGTTGCTATTGTTGTAAGTTGTTATTGCAGCTAAATAAAAACTTAATTTAAATTTATACTTTTCAAACGTCAACACAAAGAACATGGCAAGAAAATGAAATAAAAACCCCCAGACTAATAAAACATTTCTTTCAAAAATATTTATATAAAACTTACCCTTCAACAAGGATTATTTTGCCAAAAACATTTATGTTTTATTACACTAACAGTAAGACAACTAATACTCCTCTGCCCGTAAAATTTAATTTTTTTTAATAAAAATTCTTTTGCTTTACAGTGTTTAATAATAATTTATTTGTTTTAAAGCAAAATATTTTATAAACATTTTTTTACATGAAATTCCTGTATTTAAATTTAGTTTAGTTGTTGGAAAACCAAAACTAAACCGGAAATTAAAAGTATTTACTTTACTACTTGTGTTTCACACTTCCTTTTCACACTCGAACACAGCTTCAAGTTGTTGTCAGTATACTTTCTTTCACAAAACATCAACCACTTTCATTTTCTATGATTTCCCAAAAAAAAATAAAAAAACAACAACCACAATAGCAATCCCTTGCAAACACTTGAATAAACAGCGAGTTTTGTTTTATTTTAAAATAAACGTTTTCAATTTGTTTTCACGCAGGATTTTGTTATTTGCGCTAAAACAACCGTTTAGGATTTGCAACAAATGCAGACTAAAGAACTTTTCATTTGTAATCACACAAAAACATCTGTTTCAACTGTCGCCAATGAAGAAGACCACGTTAACGGTGACGACGACAACGGTAACGACAGCGTACATGTTAAACATACCAACAGCAACAAAATCATTAACTAACGGCACTTTACTGTCTAGCTGCCTTACAGAGTTCCTTCTGCTTGTTATCATTCAAGTTCCAATGTTAAGTTCTTGATAAACACGACTGACATGTTCACACCAAAACAATAACAAAACAAACCAACCAACCTACCAACATCAGAAGGATGTTTTCATCATGGCTGTTGTAAAATGTGAAAACATCTGTTAGTAGCACGTTGTTATTTTATTCGCAACAAAGTGTTTTTGTTTATGTTTGTTTTCATGTTTTCATATTTTTATTTGCTGTTTAACAGTGAGAGAGAGAGAGAGAGTGAGCAAAATAGAGTAACGGTATTTGATATGATGTTAACTGATACATGTCTTTGCATGCTGTTATGGGATTTTAGGTGACTGCGCTTTAAAAGATTTATCTCTAATTTTGTTAAAATAAAATAAACGTTAGATTTGAAACTAAAATTAATGTATTAGAAACAGTAGGTATTTTTTATAAAATAAATTGCTTTAATTATCGATATTTAAACTGTTTCGTTGTTAATAATAATCAAATTCTAAAATTAACGAAGATTTCTTTAAATTGTTTTAGTATTTAAAAGCAAATTGTAGAGAAAAACTTTCCGAAACTGAATTAAAATTGCAGCAACAGGTGATTTTAGTAAAGTGTTCATGAAGTTATAAAAAAAATGCAGACAATTATGGCTCAAAATAATAATTCTGTAGAAATTCAAGTTAACGTTTCTACAGAAAGAAGAAAAGAAAATCAATATTAACAATATTATCGCAATATTTTCTTCAGAAAACAAAAGCTATCGATAACTGTCTAAAAAAAACTTAAAGTAATCGATGGCTTTTTCATAGATACTTAAAGTTATCGATATTTTGTCTATAGAAACTCAAAGTTATCGATAACTTTTCTATGAAAATTCAAAGTTATCAATAACTCTTCTATAAAAACTCAAAGTTATAGATAACTTTTCTATAGAAATACAAAGTTATCGATTAGTTTTCTAAATAATATATATAACTTTGAGTTTTCTATAGAAAAGTTATTGATATCTATAGAAACTTAAAGTTATTGATAACTTTTCTATAGAAAACTCAAAGTTTTCTCTAAGAAATAAAACTTATCGAAAACAAACTTCCTTCGAAAACAAATTGAAAACTTTTCTCTAGAAAACAAAAGTTTTTTTATTTTTCTCTAGAAAAAAAAAGACAATTATTTTACAACAGTTAAAAGTCAAACGTTTGTATTTTTTTTTGTATTGTATACAGTGAGCGTCAATATAAAGTAAACACCTCATATTGTATAAATAAATATTTTATTACTTGTAGTAGTACAAACTAAAAAAAATATATATTCTATAACTCGTTCTAAACAAAATATTTGTTCGGACAAAGTTTTTTTTATATGAAGTTTGAAGTCTCAATTTTTGAAAGAGAGAAAATATTTTTTACGAACAACTCTCAGCTTGAATTGGTTTAATTTTATATTTTGTCTGGCCAAAAATAACCTGAGCTGCCAATAGGTTACATTTTTTCATACAAAAAATAATTGCTTATGTATGTCGTGCAGCAAAAAACTCTCAGTAAAAATAAATTTCTCCGGACAAAATTTTTGTTCGGAACAAATGGATGAATACAATTTAAGTAACTTAAGCAAAATATAACTCTTTAACAAGAACTAGTGAAATAAAAAACACAAATAAAAAATAAAAAAAAATTTCAACGGAAAAGTATCAGGCAAAATTTTGTGCCATTCATCCTGTATTACTACCATTAGGTTATCCTTGGAAGAAATACTTTGTCTATTTTTTTATCCAGATATTTCCATTTGGATTGATGGAATGAGTATGATCTTTGGACAATGATTGATCAACCACTCTTTCACAATTTTGAAGGTATTCTGTGGATCATTGTCCTATTGGAAAATCAAGCTCTGCGCTAGTTCTAAATTCTCTACACTAGGAGCTATATTGTTTTTTTAGGTTTTTTTATCGAGATAATCTTCCCTTTTCATTGTAGATTGTATAACTGTAAAATCACTCACACCTGGTGAAGTCATACAATCCCAGGCCATTATTGAGCCGTCGCCATGTTTAACCGTCTTGGTAACATATTTAATAAAGGCTTCATTCTTGGTTCGCCATATTTTTGGGGAGTTTTTGACAGCAAATATCTCATATTTACTTTTATCGCTGAAAAGAATATTATTAAAAAAAATGTGAGGCTCGTTTATAGATTTCTTTGCGAAATTGAAATGTTTGGTATGGTGTTGTTTGATATAAATGACACTCTACCATTAAGGCCATTTTAATGCAAAGATCTTCTAATTTTTGCATAAAAATGATACCTCTGTTTACCTTAAGTTTGACACGTAAAAATTTTAACAATCAATTAAATTTGTATACGCTTTTGTTTTTAAATATAAATTTAAATAAAATAATCTATATATATAAAAGAGTAACGTGACTGACTGACTGATTCATTTATCATCGCACAGCTAAAGCTAGAAACTTGAAATTCGGGTAATGGGTTCCTTTTACAATACGTGGAGCCACTAAGAAGAGATTTTTGAAAATTCGATCGTTAAGGGGGACAAATGGGGCAAAAAAAAACGGGTAAAATTATTACCTCTATATCTCCAAAACAAATAAACTTAGAAATAATATTTTAAATATGTCCGCCTTTGATCAAAAAAAGAGCCGACAGGTGTCTGGTACTTTTTGGAAATTCGAAATTCAAGTGACCATATGGGGTAAAAATAGTCCCCGTAGAACGCTCCGTTAACATATACATACATATATCTCCTACATAAATAAACATAGAAATTCTCAGATCAATAAAGACTAGAAATCTTTTTGGTACTTTTTTTATAAAAACGTATTTTCTCACTAAAAATTCCATGAACTATTATTTTCAAATAGTACGTATTACGGATTATTAATAGGTACTTTTTTGAAAATTATTTTTTTACGGGTGACAAAAAAGGGACAAAAACGGGGTAAAAACGGACATTTGATATTATTTATTCAATTTAAAAATAAGAAAAAAGATAAAATATTCTTACATCCACACAAAAAAGAACCCAGAACATGCTATTCATGACTCAAATATAAAAGTGTAAAAAGGGCCAAATTTCAGTACACTTATATTGGTACTTTTTTGAAATTAATTTCTACTATTCTATTCTCGCAAACTATGCTTCTGATCATGTTATTATATTCGGCAAAGTTGTTGTGCATGAGCCCGAGAAGGTGTCTGAGTTGGTATGAACACGCCTACTCTAACGCCCACTTTTTTTAATTAATTACAACGCCTGCCAGGAAGGCCAGACCGCTGGACCGATCTTACTAAAACTTTGACGGGATATAACTAAGACTCCGGCATGACTAAGAATACTTTTTTCGACCGCTATTTTTTTTTTTTCAAAATGATAAAATTACTCAAAATGAATTGAATATTTATGTAATGCCTTTCTTTTAAATTAATTTTAATTGGTGGCGTAGCAACGCGAGCAAATGTCTTCTAGTAATATATAATTTTCTAATATAATATTATTTAAATTAATATAATTAAATTAAGCTTTTCTTTTAATAATATGTGGTTTTGACTTTATTTTGACGCACACAGTATATTTTTAGCTTTAATTTGCACTTCCCAAAATAGACAATTATTTTACAACATTCAAACAATTGTATACCCTTAGAAATAGTTCAACACTTAAAACAAAATATATATTTATTATATAGGCATAATGAAGTGCTTAATCCCCCCCTCCCTACAGAATAAATGGTTAAAATAATAGCTTTTTTAGACCTTCGTTTTCAATTTACATTAAATGCCCTGCCTGTCAGTTTCAATTGATTGTTTTTTCCTGTATATTTTGCCAGGAATCTAGTAGATAAATGCTTTAATTGCTTTCTTTATTTTACTTACTTTAGAGCACGCAATTTTTTTAAGGAAGTAAATGACAAGAGCAGCAGCAACACCAACGAAAATTAATAAATATTTGCATGTAACTTTGTTATATTTTTTTTTAATTTTTGTGTAGTTTAAAAAGAATTAACACCGAAAATGTCACCAACAACAAGGTCAATTCTTCTTTTTCCAACATAAACTTTATGGGTTTTTAAAGAAAATGCTTAAAAGAAATTGGGTCAAACCCAAAAGAGAAAAAAACAGCAATTGTAAAAATGTATTGGAAAACAATTAACATGTATGTATGTTATTTTTTTAATTAATGCTTTTAAGTACCTACTGCCCAAATTAGTTATTATCTCACCTAAAAGACTGCTTTATATTCATATATATAAATATGTCCTAAAAGTATGCAATATAATTTTTGTGTATGATTAATAGTTTTGTTTTGTATTTTGAACAGCTTGAAATCTATCAAGTCATTTTATCTAAAAATATAAATATTATTTACTTAAAAGTGATATTTTTTTCTTAGTTTTTTTTATTTTATTTGGCTATAAAATACCCCCTTTTCTTTTTTTCTATTATCAAGGACATTTTGCAATGCGTATTAAAAGGAAAAATGTATGGTAGTGCACTATCAATGATTGTACAGTTTCAGGCAGTAATTCTTCAAAGAAATTCATTACGGTTTTTATATAAAGCTTTTAAACATTGAAGGGGGTGGAGTTGACTGATGTTGGTAATAGCAGGAAGAAAAGAAAATTGTAAAATAAACAATTTTTTACAGAAATAGTAATACTAGAAAATCTAAGGAAATGTTTAAAATTTTAGGGAAAGTTATCAATTTTCTATGAAAAATTTTAAGTTATCTATAACTTGAGTTTTGTATAGAAAAGTTGTTTATAACTTGACTTTTCCTTAGAAAAATTATCGTATACTTTACTTATTTTTTTAAATGTTATAGATTGCTTTTAAAAAAGTTATCACTGACTTTAATTTTCTATAAAAAAATTAATAAATAATTTTATATAGAAATGTTTTCGATAACTTAATATTTCCTAAGTAAAGTTATCGATAGCGATTCGTTTATCGATATCGATTCTATATAAAAATGTTTAATAATTTTTAACTGCCCTATTATTTTTAACATTTTTATTGTATATGTATATCATATTTCCATACATATGTAAATTGATATTAAAAATGTTGGTGCCTATTTTTAGGTTTTTTTTTTTATTTGCAAAATAATTCGCAAATATCCTTAAAATTCACACCTTTAAAGAGGACACGTAAATGATGTGATTTATGCAAAGACATATATTGCTAAACTGCAGTAATATACAGACAATGTAATGCATAAAACAAGTATTACGTTGTAACATATAAAATTGTACGAAAATGTTTAAATATGCTACTTTTCCTATTTCAACACAGAGCAACACCAACATGGTAGCCGGCACACACAATGTGGCTGGTAAATAATTTGCTTTTTGTCAATTTCGAATTGGAAGACCCCATTTCACAACTAAACTCTTGTTAATACATTGATAACCAGTAAGAAGTCTATATGTTTACAAATCTTTGTTTATATTTTATAAAAAATTAAAAAACTCAACTCACCGCCACAAAATTCTGTTGAAATGATATAGTAACCTTGACTTTCACTATTCTCTATTGTTTTCTATAAAATCACCACTTTTAATTTATAAATATATAACATCAATACTATATAAAACATATAAACAAATTTAACAATAATTTGCTGAACTTTTTCCATTTATTTAACAAAAAACACAACTGATCAGCAATAAAATTATCACAAACTAACTTTTTTATTTACATTTCTTTGATATTTCACAGCAATTTTCTTTTATATGTATCAACAAACAATAACGAACTGCTTTAACACTCACGTGACACGGCATTCTCAAAGGTGTTAAACTAGGATAAATACAAAGGAAACTGTATTACCATGGTCAGTCAGCACTTATTTAATTTGTTCTCAAATACTAGCAGACTTCCAAAGTAATGACAAAAAACTAATACATAATTTTAAAATTTTCTCAACTTATTTAAATTTAATTTAACTTTCTACCGAAATTTGATTTATAAAACATAAAATAAAATTTAACTTTAATACAAATTTTATTTTTGTTTGCTATTGAAAACTTATCGGTACCTATAGTTTTCTATAGAAAATTTATCAATAACTTCCATTTTCTATAAAATATTATCGATAACTCGATAAGTTTTGTTTTCTAATTTTGTTAAATATATAATTAACAAATACAAACTGCGAAGCTTTTCGGCTTATCTTATCTGTAGATATCTTATTCTGTAGAAAAGTTATCGATAACTATTCTTTTCATATAAAATTTATGGATAACTTCCATTTTCTATAAAATGTTATCGATAATTCGATAACTTCCATTTTCTATAAAATGTAATCGATAATTCGATAACTCCCATTTTCTATAAAATGTTATCGATAACTTGATACTCTATAAAATGTTTTTGATAACTCGAAACTTTTGTTTTCCATAGAAAAGATATGGATAATTCTTGTTTTCTATAGAAAAGTTATCGATAACTCTTGTTTTCTATAACAAAGTTGCCACCGTGTAGAATTGTATAATTTTTTACAAGTCTACATAAATCTGAAAAATTCGAACATGTTAACTAGGGTCCATGTAGTTGTTATGAATATTGTTGTTATGTTGTCGGACAAGCAGAAATTATCATGCAACAATGTTGTTACTTGTTGACAACTGTTGGTCCACTCACCTATTTAGTTTGTTATTGTAGAAACTGTAAATGTAATCAATCACTGAGTCACTTTAAATAATGGTAAAACTTTTGATTATAATTTAATTTAAATTCTTGTTTTTTACGAAGCTTGTTGATTAATCCGAATAACAAGGAACTCATAATGTTCCTTTCTTCCAAGTAAAATTCCTAATTTCATCAATATCATATTCAACAAGTGCCGAATAGGAAGACTCTTTGTACAGTGATATCGTTGCTAACACACTTGTTAATACTGGACTTTTGCCCTCCGAACACATAATATTCCCTAATTTCATATCTATCATATTCAACAAGATAAAAAAATTAGTAAAATTTAAAGTCTTGTGACCGTTAAGCCAAGTTTAATTTACTGATATTAGTTTAAATACGACACAAATTTAATAAAATTTTAAATTTCACTTACCACTAGCCACTTTCACTTGCACGAACATTCATCCTGTTGATTAAATGTGAAAAATTTTTCTTTAATTTTGTAATTAAAACTGCTTAAATTATAATTTTTCCGCACATAAATAACTCTTTCACAAATTTAACTAACAACCAATATCTTACAAAATTTAAATGAAACTACAATTTTTTTACATTTAATGATTTCATAGCAATTTGCTTTTGTATGTGTAATAACAAACAATAATAATAAACTACTACTTGGACACTCACGGCAAACGGCATTATCAGGGTGTTAAACTAGGAAAAAAATTAAAATTAGTTTGTGTCAAATAAATAGTAAATTTTGCAATCAATATTTCGCCAATAATTTTTCACTGTTTTTTGTCAGAAACCACTCTGTTTTTAAAAGTACTGGTAACAGCTAGCTACTACTTATTGAACGCCAGCAGTCAATACAGAGCGCAACTTTTTTAGAGATAACACAATATACATTAAATTCCGGTATTCTTTTTTTTAAAGTTCGCATATATATATGTATATAGCAGTGGCGTTCAAAAATAAGAATGAAGATGTATTTATTGGTGAGAGATTTTGCCCAGCAAACACATTGTCAAACGCCAAAACACCTTAAGAAAAATATCAGAGTTATTTTGAGAAACAACAAAAATAAGTGCATCTAAAACAGTTTTTTATTTTCCGTGTTCAATTGTAATATAATCGCGTGTATTGTTATGCTTGGTCCAACAAGACGAAACTCTTTCTTACAAAATGAAAACAAAATTTAAATGTTTCTGAATTACTAAATTCTGAATTATTAAAATTTTCTGAATCGACGACATTATTATTTTTTGTTTTTGTTAATAATTATTTTTAGCGGATACAAAAAAAATAACGACAGGACTTTTTTAATTTTTTAGCTAATTCAGCAACCACCCCATAAAACTGTAAACTGCACATCCATTGCCTGCTTTTAGGATGTCAAATTTTCAATGACCTTGAAAAATTTCGAATAAATTTGTGGTGAATTTATAAAAACTCACCACTATTTTATACTCACCATGCTTTTTTATACTCACCACGATTTTTCACCACCTTTTTTAAAATTCACCACATGTCAGAAAAAAAATTCTGTGCAGGGTCGACTTTTTTTCCTTCCCCTCCCCTTCAATCTCACCGACAGTCCAACCGACCCACTCTTTTGAAAAATTCCGTATCCTCCCTTTAATTTCGTCGTCGTCGTCTTCGTCGTTTTTATTGTTTGTACGTGCATGTGTGTGTGTTTTGGGATGATTTAAAAAAAACCCCGAATGTTCATTTATGCGAATTTTTTTAGAAAAAACAATATGGGAATTTTTGTGGTTCTGCAATAATTTTTGTATGTGTATATTACCTAAATTTTCCTAACCCTTAGCTTTGGTATATAACACATAAAATACTACCTTATTTAACAACTGAACTTACAAACAGTTTGTTTTGACATTTAAGTGAATTTGCGATTTTTTTCCAATTGTCTATTAAAAAGTTGCAATTGAATTTTTGTAACTTTTTTTCGGTAATATTTTTGTTTATTTATTTGAATAAAATCATAATACTCTATAACTGCCTGAACACTTGGTGACAAGTATTGTTTATAAACTATTTAATTTTGTTAAAGAAACTTCAAGTGTTTCCTTAAAAAAAAAGCTAGAAGAAAAAAGGAAAGCAATTTCTTCGTGAGAAAAAAAAAAACTGGTGCAATTTGGCAAATATGTCGCAACCTGTTAAAAATATTGTAAGTTGTACCCTCAAACTAAATAAATAAATGAGTAAATTTGTATGGCCAATAATTTAATAATAATTACAACATTAACAGCCGGCATTTTTATATTAATTTTTTAATATAATTTCTTAACCAGCCATCATTGCATTGTGGCTGCTGCATGCGCATTGCCACAATTGTCAAATATGAAAAAAAAACTATAGACAATTGTAATTTTGCCGGTTGTTTTTTTGTATTATATGTATGTACATAGTTGTTGCTTTATTTTAAATATCAGAAAACATTGTACAACTTTAGCTTTAATATTTGTTATACTGAAGATTGCTATCTGCATATTATGAATTTAGTTTAGTGCAAATTACTCCAGTACCACCTAAAATGTCAAGCTGTTATTTTGACAAGTCATTCATTGCCTTTGTTCATTAACACGTACATGTTAAATGCTTATCTTTTTTTATATATATTTTGCAGATTTTATTTGAAATGTTCCCTATGTACCTTATGTCTGTTAGGGATTTTTGTCATCTGATGAAATTATTATAAGAATTTAAAATTTTGTCTGGTGTTTTGCAATTATTTTTCTTTTGACCTGACCTATGACAATAGGCATTTCTTATTTATGCTTAACATACATACACACATAGATACATACATATGTATGTACATTTGCACATATTTGGGCCTTTATGTGAAAGATTTTTAAAATTACTAAATAAAAATATTTATAAATTAGAATTCTTTAGAGAAAGAAAATAATTGTTTAAATTCGTTTAAAGAACTATTCGCTAGAAAAATTCTTTAGACTCCTTTAAAGAACTTTTCTGTAGAAAAATTCATTAGATTTCTCCAAAGAACTTTTCTCTTTAAAACACTTCAAACTACTCTAAAGAACTCTTCTTTAGAAAAACTCTTTAGACTCCTTAAAAGAACTTTTCTGTAGAAAAACTCATTAGATTTCTCCAAAGAAATTTTCTGTAGAAAAATTCATTAGATTTCTCCAAAGAACTTTTCACTAGAAAAACCTTTTCTACTACTACGAAATTTTCTTTAGAAAAACCTATTTACACTCCTCAAAAAACTTTAGTTCTTAGACTCCTATAAAAAGAACTTTTATAAAGAAACATTTTTAAGATTCTTGCAAATAAAACTTTTCCAGGCTCTAAAGAAGTATTTTAAATAAAAGTTCCTTAAAAGAGTTTAAAGAAGAACCCTGTAAAAACGATATTCAGAAGAGTCAAAAGAAGTTTTCTGTAGAAACGCTCTTTAGAAGGATCTAGGGACTTTTGTGAAGAAATCTGAAGGACTTCTTTTAAAATACTTTCTTACAGGATTATTCTTTAGGAACTTTCAAGGAACTTTTTTATAGAACTCATCTAAAAAAACTTTTCCACAGAAAACTTCTTTAAATTTTTCTAAAGAACATTTCTAGATACAAAACTTTATTCAACCAAGTATTATAAAAGCATTAAAACGGTTAATGTCCCCTTTCAGTTTATACGAAATCTTCTTTTGTTTTGTTCACATCTTTTAACGCCATCATTTTCCTAATAATGACAATATCTTCTATTCTTCTTTTCTTTTTTTATAAAAGAAAAATAATTTTTAATTAAAAATAATTTAGAGGAAAACACAACCAAATAATGCGCATTACTTTCTGCTCTTTAAACGGAAATGCATTTTTTTAATTGGTTCAGTTTGTTGTGAAAATAGAAGGTGAATAGAAGTGTGGTGATTAAGCAGGGCCCCCAAGGCCAAACGGTAGCAATTTATGCTGCAAAAGTTTCAACAAACTTAAAAAAACAAAAACAATTTCATAAAGAAAAAAGTAATTGGCCAAACTAAACCAAACTAAACCATGGCTACCATGGAATTGGAAAATCTTTTCTATAGAAAACGTAATATAGTGTACGCCTTTGTGCGCCATCGTTTTATGTTGTTATGCAAACAATCGGTAAGGAAATGAAATAATTTCAAAAGCTACAATAAAGCCGGCTGTTAAAAATAAAGAAAAGATTTTATTAATGTTGGAATAATAATAATTACTATGTATATACATATTAATATTAATTAATTTAATTGCAAATAAATTTCTTTTTAGCTAATGTGTATTTATTTCTTTATTTTGTTATGATCTTGAACTTGAAAATTTTTTGGCATTTGTCTATAATTGTGTAAAAGTCTTAATAAAAGATCTTTAACAACGTCATTAGTTTCCCGCACACTTTTAGCTAAATTGTTTATAAACAATTGCAATAAAATTAGCTCACAAAAAATAATTATTTCTAATTAAATTTTTGTTTAATTTATTTCTTTTATCTTTTAGTTTTATTTTTGAATTGTTTTAGTTTTTTCTAATTGTTATTTGTGATTATATTTCTACAGTTAATACGTATACAATCTCCTGAGGGCATAAAACGTATTGAAATTCCACCGAAGGCCAATCTTAAGGAACTTTATGAGTCTGTGCAAAAAGCTTTAAAGGTCGATGGCTTTGGTTTGTTTAAGGAAAGGAATTTTACTAAAGAGGTAAGTAGCAAATAAACAATGATTATAAACTTAAAGCAAAATAAAATAATTATATTCCGCTTTAACCACAAGTGGGTTAAGATAAGCAAAACGAATATAACGAATTAAAAACTGTAAATACCTATTTGCGGCACAAATTGGTTTATACAATGAATAGAAAAAATATTATCTAAAGAAATTTTGAGTAGAAAAATATTTATTTGAATTAAAATTCATTAGATTGCTCCAAAAAAAAACGTTTCTAGAGAGAAAGTCTGTAGACTCTTGTAAGAAACTTATAAAGGGAATAATTCTGCAGACTCTTACAAGGAATTGTTCTAGAATTCTCTAGGCTTCCTTACTTGTCTAGTAACCAATCCTTTAGACTCCTTTAAAGAACTTTTTTTGAGAAAAAATTTTTAGAGAATAATTCTTTAAATTCCTCCAAAATTCTGTTTCAAAGGATAAATCTTTAAATTCCTTTAAAATACATTAGACCACTCTACAGAATTTAACTTCATTAAGGATTTTTGCGAAAGAATAGTTCTTTAAACTTGAATAAAGAACTTTTTAGAGAATAATTCTTTAAATTTCTCCAAAAACAAAGAATTAAACGAAGGATTTTTGCTAAATAATAATTGCTTAACTCCAATAAAGTATTTTTTAAAGAAGAATGCTTTTGACTGCATCAAATAACCCTTTTGGAAAATAATTTAAAAGCATCATTAGATAACTTTTCTAGAGAATAATTCCTTCAAAAACTACTATAGAGAAGAATTCTTTAAATTCCTACAAAATTCATAAGAACCCTCTAAAGTTTTAAACTTCAAGAGCGATTTTTGCTAAAGTATAATTCTTTAAACCCCAATAAAGAACTTATTTAGAGAAGAATGCTTTAGATTCCTCCAAAGCACTATGATAGTGAATAATTCTGCAGGCTTCACTAGAGAACTTTTCTAGAGAATAATTTCTAAAACTTTAATAAAGAACTAATTTCGAGAAAAATTCTTTAGATTTTTAAAAAACTTTATTAGAATAAAATTTCTTAGACTTGAATTTAGAATTCTTTTGACACCTTAAAAAAAACGTTTCTAGAGTAAAATTCTTAACACTCCTTTAAAGAACTTTTCTATAGAAAAATTCTTTTGAATCCTCTTAAAAACACGTTTCTTGAGCTAAATTTTTTAGATCCCTTTAAATAACTTTTCTAGGGTTAAATTCTTTAGCGTCCTTTAAAGAACTTTTTTAGGAAAAACTTTATTAGACATATTCAAAGAACTTTACAAAAGAAAGATTCTTTTAATTGCTCTAAAGAATTTTACTTTAAAAAAAAACTCCTCTTGAAAAGTTGACTATAAAATAATTTTTAGATTCAACAAAAGGTCTTTGCCGAACCGAACAGTTCTTTAGATATCAATAAAGAACTTCTCCAAAAATATCTTGAAAATTCGCTAAAAACTTTTTTACGGAATAATTCTTAGACTCCCCTAAAGAACTTTTCTAAAGAAGAGTTCTCATCTAAAGAACTTATCTACAAAATGATTATTTTAAACTTTTCTTAAAAAAAATTCTTTAAACTCTTTAGAAAAACAACCTTGCCAAAGAAATATTTTTCATTAAAATTACCATTGTTTTTCTTTGTCAGCTGCATGCCAATTCAACACAACAAATAGCCACTCTACTCAAACATGGCGATATGCTATATCTTAAGCAATTGGCTGGCACCTCAGCAAGAGTAAGTATTTCTAGCCATACAAATTCCATGATTTCAAATCCAATATAATGATTGCAGCGCACTAGTACCACAGCTATAGATCAATTTGAAATCCAGCCAGTCACAATAACGGATAATGAATTTAAACCCACAACAAGAGTGTTGGAAGATGAAGTTGATCAATTATTGGCAAAAGAAGATGGTCTTATTAAAAGGGAAAGAGATAGTAAATTGTAAGTAATAAAGTATAACCAAGAGATAAAACAATAATTTTTAACAAATTAATTCAAATTTCCTTTTAACAGATGCCGTCATCAAGCCAACGGCTGCTGTGTCAATTGTTCACCCCTTGAACCGTACAATGAGTCGTATCTAAAAGAGCAGAAAATCAAACATCTCTCATTTCATTCGTACATACGCAAACAAACCTCTGGCATTGATCGCGGCAAGTACATGGTATTCGATGACATCAATTGTCGCATTAAGACCGGTTGCCGTGAACATCCACCATGGCCCAAGGGCATCTGTTCCAAGTGTCAACCATCGGCTATTACCTTAAATCGTCAGATCTATCGTCATGTAGACAATGTCATGTTTGAGAACACCACAATCGTGGAGAGATTTTTGAATTACTGGCGCACCACTGGTCACCAAAGAATGGGTTTCCTGTATGGCACTTATGAAGTAAATACAGATGTGCCCTTGGGCATCAGAGCCAAGGTGGCGGCTATCTATGAGCCTCCCCAGGAATCGACCAGAGATTCGATTAAACTATTGGAGGATGAAGCAGCTGAGGATATTGAGGAGGTGGCCAAGGCATTGGGTTTGAGAAAGGTGGGTGGTTATTTTGCGGAAAGTAATTTTTCATTAAAATTGTATGTATTTTTTTATTTTATTTTTAGATTGGTTGGATTTTTACTGATTTAATCACTGATGATCCGTCCGCTGGTACTGTTAAACAGTTACGCGGCATTGAGACCCATTTCTTAACCGCTCGGGAATGTATAATGGCGGGTGAATTGCAAAATCGCCATCCAAATCCTTGCAAATATGCCTCGAATGGAGTTTTTGGTTCGAAATTTGTCACCGTCTGTGTTACAGGTAGGATATCTTGCGATTGAAAAAGTATTTTTCTGCAAAAAAATTCTTTAGCGGATTCTAAAGGGTTTTTCTTTAGAAAAGTTTTAGCGGATTCTAAAGAGTTTTTCTTTAGAAAAGTTTTAGCGGTGTCTAAAGAGTTTTTCTTTAAAAAGGTCTTTAGCGGAGTCTAAAAGAGTTTTTCTTTAGATTCTAGTACATTGCCCATGTTCTGTAACTTTAGTAAAACTATCTCGCGTCCAAAAGATGTGAAACCCAATATTCCATCGTAACTCATGTATTACTTCGTTACGTTAGAAATGTCATAATATACATCTTATACAATATACAACTTTAAAACCGCTAATAACAAATATCGTTGACGGCAAACAAAACTTACTAAAATTGAAAAATTTCCAACGTCGACGGCAAAAATACAACTTTGTTTTGCTAAAAGAAAATTGTTAAATTGGTACACTTGAATGAATGTGTGAAATATATAATAATGTGCTATTATTTATTGCGATTTGAATATTTTTTATTTTTAAAATTATATCTCGCCACGTTTTTATTTGAAAGTATATTTGGCAATTTAAAGCGGGAACCTTTCTCATAAACATTTAACAGACACTTTTTCTACAAACTGACGAATAATTTTCTTACGTGACAGCGACAAATTATGACATATCTGTTTCATTTCACATATTTTTATCGAAAATTTCTCGACGTGGGAGTTACAGAGCATGGGTACAGTTCTAGTTAAGGTTCTAGATCAGTTCTAGTTTCGATTGCAGTTCAGTTTTTAGTTCAGGTTCTAGTTCAGATTTAAGTTCAGTTCTAGCTCAGGTTCTAGTTCAAGTTCTAATTCAGGTTCTAGTTCAGTTCCAGTTCCGATTGCAGTTGAGGTTAGAGTTCAAGTTCTAGTTCAGTTCAGGTTCTAGTTCTTGTTCCGATTGCAGTTCAGATTCTAGTTCAATGTTTAGTTTATTTCTAGTTCAGTTTCTAGCTCAGGATCTACTTCAAGTTCTTGTTCATATTCTAGTTTATATTCTAGTTCATCTAGTTCCGATTGCTGTTCAGGTTCTAGTTCAGTTTCTAGTACAGTTCTAGTTCAGATTCTACTTCAGGTTCTAGTTTAGATTCTAGTTCAGTTCTAGTTCCGATTGCTGTTCAGGTTCTGGTTCAGTTTTTAGTTTAGATTCTAGTTCAGTTCTACTTCAGATTTTAGTTCAGTTCTAGTTTAGGTTGTAGTTCAGGTTCTAGTTCTAGGTTGTAGTTCAAGTTCTAATTCAGGATCTAGTTCAGTTCCAGTTCCGATTGCAGTTGAGGTTAGAGTTCAAGTTCTAGTTCAGTTCAGGTTCTAGTTCTTGTTCCGATTGCAGTTCAGATTCTAGTTCAATGTTTAGTTTATTTCTAGTTCAGTTTCTAGCTCAGGATCTACTTCAAGTTCTTGTTCATATTCTAGTTTATATTCTAGTTCATCTAGTTCCGATTGCTGTTCAGGTTCTAGTTCAGTTTCTAGTACAGTTCTAGTTCAGATTCTACTTCAGGTTCTAGTTTAGATTCTAGTTCAGTTCTAGGTCCGATTGCTGTTCAGGTTCTGGTTCAGTTTTTAGTTTAGATTCTAGTTCAGTTCTACTTCAGATTTTAGTTCAGTTCTAGTTTAGGTTGTAGTTCAGGTTCTAGTTCTAGGTTGTAGTTCAAGTTCTAATTCAGGATCTAGTTCAGTTCCAGTTCCGATTGCAGTTGAGGTTATAGCTCAAGTTCTAGTTCAGGTTTTAGTTAAGTTTCTACTTCAGGTTCTAGTTCTTGTTCCGATTGCTGTTCATGTTCTAGTTCAGTTTTTAGTTTAGATTCTAGTTCAGTTTCTAGTTCAGTTCTACTTCAGATTCTAGTTTAGATTGTAGTTCAGGTTCTAGTTCCGATAGCAGTTCAGGTTCTAGTTCAGTTTTAGCTCAGGTTCTAGTTCAAGTTCCAGTTCCGGTTCTACTTCAGGTTCTAGTTCAGATTCCAGTTCAGTTTCTAGTTTAAGTTCTATTTCAGTTCTGCTTCAGTCAAAACAATTTTTCGCAAAAAAAAAAAAAAAAATTCTTTCGATGAGTTTAAAGATATTTTTAATTTCCATTTACATTAGGCGACAATACCAAGCAGGTACATATGGAGGGCTATGCTGTGTCAGCCCAATGCATGGCTTTAGTGCGTGATGATTGTTTAATACCTACTAAAGATGCACCCGAACTGGGTTATGTCCGTGAATCGAATGATAAACAATATGTTCCAGATGTTTATTATAAGGTAAGTCCAACTAATTTTAAACTAAACACAGTTTATTTAAGGTGTTATAAAATAAACAAGAGCAAAGAATACAAAGATTTAAATTTTAGCTTAGCACAAAACTACTACTTTTAAATGACACAATTGCAGCAGACAATTTAACAATTTCTGTAGGTTAATTTATGCTCTAGTAAAAATAATATAAAATAAGCGGCTTTTATATTTATGTTAAAAATAGCCCAACATTTCAATTAAATATTCATACAAACCTTTTTTATGTTGCTGCCTTTTATAGGCAAACAGAAAAAAACTGGAAGAAAAAAAGGCCTTATTTTGTTAACATCCATTGACCATTTATTATTTTTTTTATTTTGTTTTTGTTTTTGTAGATAGTAGTTTTACATAGTTTCTTATTGTTGTTTTAGATTCATTGATATACAACAAATAATTTAACATAACATTTATGCACATATAAATTTGTTGGTTTTGTATATCATGCAAATTTGAGTTTAGTTTCGTTTTGTTCTTTGTTATTATATGTATGTATGTATGTATGTATATTTTAATAAAAAAAATATCGTTAGATTTTGCCAGGAGGCAACAATAAAGAATTTTAAATTGTTTAGATTTGTAATATACGTCAATAAAAAAAGAATAGTTGTTTAAAAAGACAGAAAAAATAAACGTTTAAAGTCCTTTAGACGTAATTGTTAAGACAAAAAGTTTTAGGGGGGTTTTTTTTTTTGGTTTGTGTTTTATTTTGTTTAGTAGTAGACGAATAGATTGAGTTTTAATAATTCTTCGTTTTGGATTTAAAGGGTTTGTTTTTTTAATAACAATTACAGCTTCTGCTGGTGTTTTATTTATACCTACATATAATAGTACACGTTTAGCAAGTTTAGTTTTATTAAAATATTTCTGGTATTTTCTTTTTTATTTTTTTTTATTTAAGGTATCTGTTGCGTTTTGTTTTGTTTAAATAATTTCAGCATTTGATTTGTTTTATTTAATTTACTTTCCTTTTCCTGTTTTGTTTTAATTTATTTAGTTAACATAGACATTTAGTAACATTATTTGTTATATTTCTTACATGTATTTGATATTTTTGTATTGTTTCCATTAAATTCTGTTTAAAGTATTAAGATTTTTCAGGTTTATAAGTTTTCTTTTTTTGTTTAATAAATCTACTTTTTAGTACTTTTAGCACCCCTTTTGTTTTTGCTTATACTAAACTAATTTATTTGTTTAAAGATGCTGCAATTTACATCTCTTTAGTCAAAGTGTTTTTTTTTTATATAATTTCTTTATTAGTTTGTTATAAATATTCGTGTTTATAACTGCAGATTTTTGTTTTTTTTTTTAATTGAATTTTTTTTAAATACAAATAATTTGTTAATTAGAGAAGGAATTGAACTAATATTTATCTTTTTAAGAGAAAAGTTTTTTATTCAGGCTAATAGTTCGAATAATCAAGAATACTATTGTAAAATACTGTTTAAAATCGAATAACACATCATTGACACATCTCAAATACCAGATTGTACTAAACAGTTGCCTATTAAACGCTTAATGTTTTAAAAGTTTTACTATAAAGAAACTTTCATCTGCCATCTGGTTTCAAAAGTTTTACTCCTTAGAACAGACAATATAGACAAAATTTTTCGAGTCAGACACAGAAATTAAACAAAATTATTTTGTTTGCTTAGATTTTTTTCGTTTAGTAGAAATAGAAATACTTCAAGTTTTCTTTAAATTTTAAAACTATTTCAAAACATTATAGTGTAAACTTTAAAATAACATAAGGTACGGTCACATTTGGCAAATATTTGCCGAAGAAGACGTAACCACTAAATAACATATATTTGAATTCGTTTATTTATTTAAAAAAACTTTTCTTATTTCGGCCGCAGCACAACAAATATTGAGTTTTAGTTTATTGTAAAGTAAACAACGTCAAACTAATTTGTGCTGAAACAAGTGGTTACGCTTTTTTAGGTAAATATTTGTATGCTTAGATTCTTTCGTTAAAGTTTTCTTTAACTTAAATTCAGTTTCAAAAGAAAATAATTTAATTACAAAATTCTTTTTGTCAAATAGTTTTTTTTAACACTTACATAGTTATTTAATTTAATTTTAATTACGTTTAATTCATAGTTTTCGTTAAAATTTCAATATATTATTTAGCTTTTGTTAGAAGTACGTGAGTATTTTAAAAAAATATTTATAGATTTTCAAAATTGATTTTAATAAATTCTTAACGAATTTATATGTTTTTATATTTATAATTATCCAATACATATTTGTTTTTGACATAAATTTTTATTATTAAATAAAAGTTAGTTTCATTTTATATTTCCTGGGGAATATATTTTCATTTAATTCAGGTTTAATTTCGTTTATAATATTTATAATATTTTGCTTTTTTATACAACTCGTTTTTTTTTTTTTTTAATTTTTTATGACGAAAAACAATTTGGCAGTTTAGTTATATTTCGGCAAATATTTTGTTTAAAAAACGTTTATATTCAAAAAATCAACAGTTTAGATATTTTTTGGTTTTCTATTCAAGAAGTTATTCGCAGATTTAAGAGAATATTCTTGGGGGGTTATTTTGTATCTCATTTCGAAAGAAAACTCGTTCGAATTTGTAAACTTCATACATTGTATTTCTAAAATTTTACTTTCGAATCGAAAGAGGCAATAATTCCCCCGGACTTTAGTGTTTCTTTCTTTTTAACATTTTCTCAAAAATATTTGTTCAATTCACAACTGATGTTGTAGTGTTGTAGCAGTTGTATGTCGTCTGAATTTACAATAGTTATACATTTATTTATTTTAAATACAAATAATTTTGTGTTTAAAATCGAACAACACATTATTGACACATCTCAAATACCAGATTGTACTAAACAGTTGCCTATTAAACGCTTAAAGTTTTAAAATTCACAACTGATGTTGTAGTGTCGTAGCAGTTGTATGTTGTCTGAATTTACAATAGTTATACAAATGTTGTTGGTAATTTCTATATAAACCTACGACATTTTTACATATGTATGTTTTTCGAATGTCGTCTGAATGTTTAGGTGTTGCCAAAAGTTCAAATATTATACCTCAATCAAAAAATAACTTATTTTAGTTTAAAAAATTAACCATAAAAGAAAGTAAATTTAATAAACAATAAAATTAAATAATGGAAATTGCTGTACATATTTTAGTTTATAAAAAACTATCATTAATTTTTAATTACTTGTCTCAATTGTTAAGATATCTGCAAAATGTTTTTCCCACTTGTATTGTGAATTGTATTTATATAGTTTTGCATATTTGTTTTGCTATTTAACTTTTGACATTTTGAAGGCTTGACACAACATAAACATACGACTTTGCTCAAATTTGTGTTCACAATCAGTTAGTTGTATCATACAACATACAACATCACTTGTGAATTGAACAATTTTATTTTATATAAACATTCAAAGCAATGGAATTTATAGACAGTAACACGAATTGCTGGTATAATCAACAGCATTGTCAACTTGGTGCGTTTCGCACCATTTTTGGTGCGAAAAATTCGTTAGTTGGTGCGCGGTGCGCTTTTTTTTAATTTTGGTGCCCTTTTTAATTTTTGGTGGCATCAAAGCAAATTCGTGAGAAAAAATCTTTCTACAATAAAATACACACACCTGTTTGAGTACCATTTCATTCAACACTGCAACATTTTTTTTTGTATATTTCGGTGCGTTTTTTAATTTTTTCGAAAATGTGACGAAATCTTTATTTTTCTAATTTTTAATTGCAATTATTTAGTTCTTTTATTCGACCTTTTTTCAATATTCTATAATAATTCAAAAATTGTATTATCCCTGAAGAAGCTATCCATTGTGATAGCGAAATATTGGATATAAAAATATATAAAAATATAGAACATTTTTATATAAATATTAAAACTGACCTAATTGCTTGAAAAAAGAAATTATAGAATTTTAATTGCAATTTTTTAATAATTCATAACTCATGAAATCTGTACGATGAAAAAATGTATTTTAAATACGAATGTATGATAAATGAAATCAAATTCTTTAAAAATCTTTGTTTGAAAATCAAATTAACATTTTAAACATGTAAATTAAAAATCTTGTATAGCCTGAACTGTAGACGAACAACCAGGGTTAGATACCAGTGTAATCCTAACAAATTTTATTGGAAAAAATCAAATAGAAGTACTTTAACTAGAAAACAAAAATATATAAAAAAAGTACCAAATATGTACTGAAATTAACTTTTTTAATAGTACTTTAGTTCCGAATATTATATTGTGAGTTAAATTTTGCGTGGTTTAATTATTAGCTCATTTATTAAAAAAAAGGCTTTTACTATTATTACTTTTACTAATAATCGTTGATATAAAGGTTTTTTATAGAATTTATGATATTAAACAAAACGAAATTCTAAACTTGGTGCGTTTTTTTTTTTTTTGTAAATGGTGCGCTTTTTTCTCCATTTTGGTGCGTTTTGAATTTTCAAAGTTGACAACGCTGATAATCAAGTGTGTACTTGTCTTATCTTCACCTCACCCTGATGTCTAAAAGGTAATTAGCTTAGCTTAAAGAATTGCTTCGTGTAAATTGGGACTCAACAGAAATTTTTTTTTCAAAACAATTTTTTTTATTTGTTTTCCAATAAAACAAGATTTTAATTCCAAAATAAATTTCTAACATTGCTTTCTTTTTAATTTATCTTGAAATTTGTAAAGATTTTAATGTTTTGGTACCTTTCTGTTTTAAAAATAATGTTTCAAATTATTCATTCCGTTCCGCGATTGCGAAAGAAATTTTTTTATGCGGAAGCATAATAAGCTGCGGTATTTTTTCTTTTTGAGGTATCATCTCTACACAGACAGTATTGCGGCATGTCGCAGGAATGAATAATTAGTTTTCCTTTCCGCTTAGTTTCCCTTTCCGTGCGGACTCAATAATACCACCCAATGTCTATTTTTTTTTTTAGTTTTCCTTCTTTAAAATAAAATTTTTATAAATAGAAAATAAATTTTTTTATTAAACGTGACTTAAGTTTTTTTGAAAATAAACGATTTTTGTTTTTCCTTCATATTTCGTATTTGCTGTAAATTAAAACCAAATTTTAATACTGATCATTTGTGTGTTTTCTAGACATGAACACAAGAATGTTTTTTTTTTGTTTGAATTCGTAGGCAGTTTAATTTTTAATAGTTTTTAATATATTTTTTATGACTTAATTACTTTGACTTCAAAAACTTTATAGCCTGTTTTTTTGTACAATAAATTTAAAATTTTTTTCAGACCAATTTAAGAAAGTACCCAGCAAAAACTGATTCTTATACGCATAAATAAAATGACTTTAAGACAAATGAAACCCAGACTTCGGGACATTAGTCTTAAAATATATGGATTAACATTTAAACAGAAGTTTAATCGTTTCCACTTAGGTGTCGCAGTCAAATTAAAGAAAATATATTTAAATTTTTAAAATGTGATAAAATAAATCGAATCGTTGCCAATTAGATGTGACAGTCAAATTAAAGAAAATACATTTAAATGTTTAAAATATGACAAAATAAATGGCAAACATATTGATTAATTAGGTGTCACAGTCGAATTGAACAAAATATATTTAAATTTTTAAAATATGATAAAATAAATAGAATCGTTTCTAATTAGATGTTAGTCAAATTAAAGAAAATTGAATTAAATGTTTAAAATATGACAAAATAAATGGCAAACATATTGATTAACATTTTACCAGAAATTTAATCGTTTCCAATTAGGTGTCGCAGTCAAATTAAAGAAAATCACCCCTATCGTGAATAAAAATTCCACGTGAAATTTGTTCACTTTTCACATTTTTTCTATTTAAATTCAATGTTAAAAAAATAAAAGTGAACAAATTTCACGTGGAATTTTTATTCACGATAGGGGTGAATGTTTTATGTTTAAATGTTTAAAATAGGATGAAAAAAACTAAAATCTTTTGGACATTAATTTTATGGGTTGCAAAGCGTTTCCAATTAGTTTGTCAACAGCACTTGAAAGTTCGCATTACCAGACTACTTCTAAGTAATGAAAGTTTAGTAGCCATGAGAGAATGTATTAAAAAGTAATTACAAGTTTTTGCTGGGTAGTATAGCTCTGACAAAAATTTCCCGTGTATTGTTACGACAAAATTCAAACCGATCGGCCCAAATCTTAAAAGGTTTACTATTTATTTCATTTTGAATTTTCATTCTTTAATTTGCAGTCTTTGTTTAAAAAACTCGTTCTAAATTTTTTAAATTCTTTTAATATATGTACATACATAAATATATAGTTAGAATAAACTTAGTTTATTTTTGATAATCTTTAAACGTTTTTCTGGTTTCTTATTTAATAGTTTTTATATGGCGATTAATTTTTTGTAAAACATATTATTCAAGCAAACATATACAATATTTTAAGCAACATTTAACATTATTTTTATTTTTGTGACATAAATATTTGACAATATTTAATTTGTATGTATGTATGTATGTATGTATATATTATATATCCAATATTTTTTAATTAATAAATAAAAATAATTGAACTTTTAGGCCAATTATTTTCGATTTTCAAATGCAAATTAGAAGCATTTTTGCTACAACAAAACGTTTGCTTCAGTCTGTTAGTATTTAAATGAAACAATTATTTGGCAAATTTTTTTTAATAAATAACAGCTTTAAAAGAAAGAGTTTAATGACTTATTAGCCAAATAGTTTATATGAACCAAAAATTAAATTTTATCCCTTTTGTTTTTTTAACATTGAATTTTAAAAATGTGAAAAGTGAACAAATTTCATGTGGAATTTTTATTCATTTTATTTGTAATCATAAAATTTGTTTACAAAAATAATTGCGATTCAATATTGTTTTTTTTTATCGTTTTATTTTGTTAAGTGTTTAAGTGAGTTAAACTATTTGGCTTATAAGCCATATATATTTAGTTATAGTTTATTTATACGTTTTATGGAACGGATTTTTCCTTAATTTTATATTATTGTATTTTAACAAAGTTTGTCTTAGTTTTTTCGTTATTTTGTTTTTTTTTTTTAAATTATGTATTTAGTTTTCTTCTTAAAACTGTTTTCAACAGGTATCTTGGTAGCGCTAGTGTTAAAAATTCATGTTATTATTTTATTTTTTTAACATTATTCAAATTCCCTAAACACAATTTCATTTAAAATTTTTATATAAATCTTTATCTATTACACTCTTTTATAAATATTTATGTATGTATTATGTTTATGTTAGTTTATTTTATACATATGTTTAAAAATATTTTTATTTTTTTTAAAGACAGTTAACATTTTATATTCTATTAGTTTCTGTGTTCTTTTTCCACATTTATTATCTTAAATTTCGTTTAACGTTTTATTTGATTTTATATATATTTTTTTTTTTTTTGAAATTTTCGTTTTAATATTTTCCAAATATTCTAACAGTGCGTAGTTAAAGTTTTCCAAGTTGGGTTTTCTAATTTTCTGAATATTTAAATTTTGTTTAGCTAAAGAATTTTAGTTTTCGTTAAAAATTTTGTTAGTTATGCTGGTTAACATTTGAAAAATGTTAACAAAACTGAATATTTGATGGTGTAGGCTGTGCCACCATAGTGGGGGGAGTTCTCAGCGTCTCTGCTAATATTTGTAACAAACAAACCAAGTGATATCCCACTCACATACACCTTAAAGTATGTCAATATATTCAGAATCACTTCCTGAGTTGATTAAATATAACTTAACGCAACTTCGCTATCAGCTTTCTATTTCACACTCTTTAGCTTTACTTGACCAGATTTTGTTTAATTCTCTTTTGAACTTGCCATTTCATTCACACATGTCAATTCAATTTTCGTACGTTTTAATGCGAATCAACATGCAAAAGGAAAACAGAAAATTGACTAGTACCGTCAAGTTTCTACCCCTTTTATTCTCTTTTCCTTTCTCATTCAAAATTACTTGCCTTGACGAGTCAGAATTGAAGAGTGTGAAAGCGGATTAAGGACGAACTCTATTGAAGCTGGTTGAAATCGTTGCATTATTTCACATAACCTCAAATCGTCTCTGAATCGATTTAACTACATATGCCCGTTCGTCAATTTGAACATGGTAATTGCAATATTATGAACGAAAGCACCTTTTGTTAGTGCTAGAACGAAGATTGAAGTTATCACCGACGAATTCATTGACAGCACTCTTCACCACACTGGACGAAGAAGGTTAAACACAATTTAGACTTCACGGTCGAAGGCATACGAATACGATTGTAAAGCAGATGAAAATCTTGGGTTGAAAGGGTCTTTAAACCTCCTTAGCACACGTCACTGCAATCACATACAAATTGGTAAATAGAAACAAAGTCCTCGGTCAGTGGTCACCTGCGTTGAGTGAGAGGAAATATTAATTTTTACGACAATACTAAGGTTATTCCGTACAAGGTTCCTACTGGGATGTCACCGCAGCAATCCAAATCAAACTTTGACATCACATAGTTAGAGGTATTCTCAAAACACTACAGACAAGACCTATATAAATATATATTATAAACGAGGAGATCGTAAATCGTATATGACAGCTTAGAGTTTCCATCAATTTCGCGGTATCACGATACCGTATGAAGGGCGCTACCGCCGATAGCAAACGCTGTAAAAATTCTGCCGGCCGCGTAAAACAAGAGTCATTCTAGAAGGCGAAATTGTCGGCAGAGAAGTTTGACTGGAAAGAATTTGAAGGCAAAGGTTCACAGCAACTGCAACGTCAATTCCAAAGCTCATTGAGGAATGTTTTCATGACATGACAAGAATTTTAAAAAAGTGCCTTTTTATAAATAAAATACGATTATTAAACTTAACTTTTTTCAAAAAGTGCCTTCTTCAAAAAAAGACCTTGGCAATTTAATGACAACTTCCCCATACAAAGTCGGGGTTAAATCTGCTTAGAAAATTCCTTATTTGAGATTTGCAACAGATACATTATTCGTAAGATCTATTATCAAATCAAATAATATTTAATTTCAAAAGTAACCAACCTAATGTTTTTCTTTCTTCAAATAATTTATGATGTTTTTTTTAACAATGTATTGGTCAAATAAATGCTCTTCTCTTTATTTGAAATTTATAATAATTTTCCTTCATTTTGGACCATCAGTTTTAAATAAAGTCTTTTTTCCACACCTACAAGACATAATAATTTAAAATGAATATAAAAAATAGATTCTTAAACTAATTTAAATACCACACATTAAATCACGTTTAACAAACTCATACAAACCACATTGAGCTATAAATATTCCACACACAGTACCAATACCACCAACACCACCTCCGGGGCCCGCCACAACACTTCCATTGACCGCACCATTAGCAGCCGACGTCGCACCATGTAACTTATCATTTTGCACTAAAGTTTGTGAGATTTTCTTGACCACTTCTAAACCCTCAATGACACAACCAAATATGGCGGTAAAACCCAATTCAGTTAAAATAATACGAAACTGAGAGCCGACTAAACCTTGAGAATCGAATTTTTTCTTGGCCCTGCGCATGCCCACGGCACCCGGGAATGGTGCTATATTTGTATCGTCAGGTATAAATTGTACATCTTCGTAGATAGAACGACTGCTATAGCCGGTATTCTGTTCTATGTCCCCGGTAATAATGCTTTCGTTGGGATGACATTCGAACACCTTACAGCCGGCATAACCGAAGCCCTTTTCATAGGTGGCCAAAGCATGGAAATTATACGACATTTTGGGAGCAATATCGGCAAATACCTTGATGAGTACGCGGCCCAAGTGCAGGCCATTGCGTTCGAAATCGAAGAAATAAATTTGATTATTTTCATTGTTAATGGGATTGAATAGAAGTTGCACGGTTTTGCGCGGCTCTTCATAGGCTTTAGTTAAGGGTTTCTTGTAGGGCTGGAAATTATTGTTAGAGGTGGGTAGGAGTTCAAAACCATTTGAGTTTTCGACCGAGTCATATGGGTGGTTGGCATTTTGAAGGGTGGCTATTTCGGCATAAGTTTTCGGTTTGTCTTTGTCCTGGCTAAAGAAGGTGGTAAATTCATTGGTGGTGGTGATGTTGGTGTTGGTGTTTAGGGCTATAGAGTCTTGTGGCTGTGTGGCCACACATGCTGCTGCTGCTGCTGTATGTTGCTGCAACGTTTTAAACTGTTTGATTAAATTCTGTTTCTGCTCTTGCTGATAGTGTTGATAACGCATGAATTGATGCTCGATAAACTGCTGCTGCTGCTTCATGTAGGACATATACAAACGATAAATGCAATAGTTGGTTAAAATCATGACGGAATTACTATCACGACTGACCGTGTCGGCTTCAGTAAACAAACTCTCGGACAGTTTATTTAAATCTGTCGCGTTCGTGTTGCTGGCGTCTAATTTCTGTAGTATCTCTTTCAGCAATTCAAAATCCAATATTTTTTGACTTTTACTTAACAGTTGCTGCATTTTACATTGCTGCAACATTTGTTTGTGCTTCAGCTTAAATTTGCAATTTTCATCTTTAATGACCTTGTACAGTCTCATGATTTCATGGGGCGTTTGTTTGCCCAGCAAACCAAAACATAATTGTAAATTCTTCATGGTATCCTTCATTTCATCGGTGTCAGCTGTATTGGAATTGTTAATCAATTCATGTTCTATTTGCAACTTCAAAGTGCAACAGGTTTCCAAGAGTTTTAATAGGAAACCTTTTTGTAAAAGTTTTAAATTCTCCATTTCCTCCACACTGTGTTGGATTTGCACGAACTCCTGTTTGACTCTATTTTGATAGAACTCTTTGGCTTCCAATTGGTTTTCTACCTTGTGATCTTTATGCTCTAAGCCCGAATTACAACCTCTACACAAGACCGTCAGACACGTTTGGCACCACAAAGTGTTGGGCATGCCGTGTATGAAACAATTCTCGCCGGGCAGCATTTTCTCTGTAGCATTAGAGGAGGCTGTCTGCGTATTACGATTTCTTAGCTGCAAATTAACCTCCAAATCATTAGCCTTATTGTTATAGTTGTTATGATTACTAAAATACACAAAGCTGGCGTTGGAATTTTCCGAGTTTAATGAAGCAGATCTTGTTTTATTGCCATTTTCCAATTCAAACTCCCTTTGAGCAAATTCATCTTCACAACCAAATGTTGTCATACTATTATTATTATCACTTTTATTAAGATTATTATGACTATTTTGATTATTATGATTGTGATTAATATAATGCTGCTGATTATTTTGTAATATTTGTAATTTTGTTTTTTCATAATTTTGTACAATTTGTTCTCCCGATTGTTGCAAGCCCAAGCCCAGCATGTCAATTGACTTTTGACACTGCAAACAGCCGAGAAATTGTTCGCTACTGCTTTTGGGTGTGTTGTTGTGGTTGTTATTCTTATTGTTGCTGCTGTTGTTGTGCAATAGATGTTCCAGACAATTGAAGCAATACCAATGTTTACACGATAACATTTTTGGCGCGGTATTTTTAAAATTAAATAATAAATGGCATCGATTACAGTTGACTAAATTATTTGTTTTGTGAGACACAGCCATTTTGTTTTTTCTTTTCTTTATTTTTTAAGTTTGTTTGTTTGTTTTGTATGTTGGTTTTTGTCTGGAAAAAGAGAAGGTGATTCATTTAAAAGTACATATTTTAGGCTAACTTTATGGTACAAGAAAAAGAAGACAGCACATTTTGATCGTTTTAAAACTAAAACAAAAACATAAATAAAAATATTTGTTCAATTCACAACTGATGTTGTATGTTGTACATTGTACATTGTCTGATACAACACAATTTTGAGCAAAATCGTATGTTTATGCTGTCACACTTCCAAATGACAAAAGAAAAATATTTTAAAAACAAATATACAAAATATATATAAAATATAATTATTTTCTAAAATTAAGGGCCTAATTTTGTAAAACGCAACGCCATTACTTTTTAAGCGTTGTGTTAAATTACATTTTGCAAATCACGGCCTTCAAGCAAGTGATTGTTTGCGTTGTAACAACTGATTCTTACGTTGTTGTTAATACAACTGTTTGAAATTGGGTGTTTTGTAAAACGCAACGCTGAATTTCTTATCACTTGCGTTGTCAAATTTAACGCCTCCATATTCTTGGCGTTAGTTTTAAAAGTTCAATTGAATTATTATAAAACAAAATTATTCAATTAATTAAATATTTTATAGGAACTTTATTAATACGATGCAAGTAAATATATACAAACATATTCATTTAGTATAAAATACTATTAAAATTTTTCATAGGGCGAAAAAAGAAGCCACAATGGCGGCTCATTTTGAATTTTTGATAGCTGAAATAGAAAAGCATCCAGATATGGCTCGTGGAATGCCTAATTTTGGCAGCTCAAAGGCAACTGTTGATAATGTTTGGGAAGCTACATCGAAACTCCTGAATGCATTGCAATTGTTCATTCGGAAGTTCATCTGAAATCTTTAAAAAATAAATTAAAAATATTGTAAATATCCACAGTGTTATTTTACTTACTCATTATTCGTTAAATTCATGATGTTGATAGTAGAGTGCAATTGGGTTTTTTCTAGGACGCTTGAAGAATCTTTATCATCCGAAGAAGAAGACATATCCATAAGTGCGAACATTTTTTTATACCCTTTAGTATAGTTGTATTTATAGTTATTTGCTTTAAAAGCTTTTTTCTTCACAATTTGAAATATTTTTTGATAAATAACCAAACAAAATCATTGAACAGCTGATAGGTTTGTAGCACTGCCAATGCAAAATAAGTGTAGCTTTATGTAAATTTCAGTATCAACATATACAATGGCAACATTAACCAAGCAATGATTTGACAGTAATATTTCTGCGTTCGCTAAACGCAATGACACAGTAATTTACAAAATTTCATATTTTTGGTGATGCGTTGAACGCAAGTGATTTACAAAATTAGGGCCTAATACTTCCGTAGTATTTCCAACAATATCCATTATTAACATTTTTTGTTTATTAATTTTAATTTCGTATTTTGAATCTGTCAATCAGTTTATAATTGTAATTTTTATGTTTTTTTAACTTTTGGCAACACTTGAACTTTCATACAACATTCGAAAAACGGTTTTCTGATCTTACAACATTGTCCGAAAAATGTTCAGCAAATGTCTAACAACCGTGTAAACTTAAACATTGACAATTTACCATTTGCTAACAATTTTTCAATGTCAGTACATTGCTAAATCTGACAACATTTTATGATCTGACAACCGTCTATACATAGCTTAAGTGTTGTACAAAATATTTGTGTATGTATATACAAATTACCAACAACATTTGTACAACTATTGTAAATTCAGACGACGTACAACTATACGACATAAAACTTACGTAGGACAAGTTTTTTTTTAGTATTTTGTATGTCAGCCCTTATTCTTAATCATGGCTTCTAGTCTTCTGGGAATAGAATTCGCTAAGTTTCGGTTCACCAAGAGTGGAATTTTATTCCACTCTTTCTGTAAAGCTATCAGTTCTAGATCAGTCCTATTCCTTATTTCTCTCTCTTTAAGTTTTCTGTCTAAGTGATCCCATAAAGTGATTGGGAGGGGAGTTTCCATCTCCATTTTGGAGTGTTATACAATAGCCAGAACTTCGTATTATGAGCAGTGTGTGATAGGTGTCGTTGTCTTGTGTAAAAGTTTTCTGAAATATCAATTTTTTTTTGCACGCTGGCATTTTAAAAGTTAAGATATTAAAATTTTTACAAATATTTTTGGCTCATTTACCACTTAAGACTATAGCTTACTTTACACATCCCAAGTAAACTAAATAAGAGCCACTTGCCATTTAAAATTCCATAATTTCTTTATGAACAGCATGAATTTCGAAATTTCTCTATAAATAGTAAATGAATTTAAACAAGTAAGAAAGTATAGACGGTCAACCACCCTACACCCAGTATATGTGTTAAAACAGCTTTACAGAAATATGCGCTATACGGTATCTATGACTTATAATGGCCTGACTGAAACAACTGTACTAGTGTTGGCAAACATGGTACAATTGTACTTTTTTGATACATTTTAGAGACAGTTGGTACCGTAGTACTACCACGAGTCATTTGGTACAATTTCAAAATACTGTTGCATCAAAATTTGGTATTCCAGATGAAATATATAAATATAATCATTTAAGTTACTATTTGGGCCAAATTATTAAATTTCATGAACATTTTGGAACTGTTATCAAATTGATTTTTAAATATGCATCTATAAGACGATTATTACGACAAGAAATTGTTGGTTGAATTATCGAGCAATGGGAGCCTCTGACATATTAATTCACATTAAATTATTTTTAGGCTGAATCCGAAAACTAAAGCTTAAAATGTAGTTAGTTAGAATCTCAAAATCGATAGAAGTTAACCCTTCTATTTCTTCTATTCTTGAATGAATAAATCTAGTAATTTTGGAAATACAATCGAAGGTTGCACGAATATATATATATATAAATATATTTAACAAGGTTAACTTTTTGCAAATAATCCGATACTTCATTAATAGGAATATTAATGAAGATAATCGCTATAATAAACGCAAATAATATTCTTAAAGATTCAGAAGTGGCCGTCTAACTCTATTTTTAAACACAGACAAATTCCAAATAAATATTAAATAACGAACTCTGTTTCTTTGCCTTACTTTCTTCCTGGTACACTAGTTGCATATCGTGAACAAACGCTTTATCTGGTGGCATAGAGACTAGTTTTCTAGAATTTATATTATCACCAAAAGTTAGATAATGATTCTTTGAAGAAGTCTTACACCGTATTCTTTTTTATCACTTGCAATGAATCACTCGTTATATAAGGTAATGTTAAAAATGTTGCCATAAAATACGAGGTAAGATCCTCGTATATTGAATTTTTGTTAAAGTAAGTTTGTGCTTACGCTTTATTATTACTTAACAAATATTAAAAATGGTATCGTGGAGGTCTAAAAAGTACATTTTATTTATAGACGAGTAGTTGGTACAAAATCCAAAAACACATTTTCCATCACTGAACTGTACATTTAAAATGTAGAAAATAATATTAAGTTTTAGCTGGTATAAAATTGTAGGTTTTCTATTTTGAATTAATAAAATTTACAAATATCCTTTCTATTAATAGATTTTTTTAATTAAAAAGTTTGCATTTAATCACCACTGTTTTCTATTAATTAATTTCTTTTAAAGTTTATGACTTTTTCAATACATATTTTGGTTTTGGAAATAATTTTCCAGCAGTATAAGCAAATTATGTAAATTGTTTTATTTCATTTTAAACACATTTATATTTAACCGCCAATTTCTGTGTGTGTGTGTGTTGGTGTGTTTTTTTTTCGTTAACTGTTTTTTATGATTTTATTACGACTTGCTGCATCCTCTATCGCTGACGTTTGCAATTAATCTATTTTTATCTGCTGCCCAACACCTGTATGCAGTTAAAGGAAGCACAATGTGCTGCTGTGGATTGCTTAGCTCCCATTAAACGAGTATAAATTTTCCGTTTATTTTCATTCACTCTATAAAAACACGCAAAAAATACAAATTTCTCTTTGTCACAAAGTTTTCTTCTCTCTTGCTTCATTTATTTAAATTTTAAGAGTACACATCATTTTATTTCTATACATAGAAACCTACATTTCTCATTGCTAACCTTGATATTGAATCCCTATTGTCCTTATACGAGTATGTTGAAGCTTTTTATTTTGTATATTTTATTTTTATTTTTTTATTTTAGTTTCTGTTTTGGTTTTTTTCTTTTCTTTTTTCTTGTAGTATGTTGTTGTTGTTTTGTGTTTTATTAACCTTCACCTTGAGCATGTTAAGAAAATAAAAAAGTAAGAACATAGTTAATAATCTTTACTCTAACTAGGATTACATTATAATTTCCTGCCTTTTTAAGTTCAATATACGAGGTCTGATTAAAAAATAACCGTTATTTTCAAATTTCGTGAGTTACGTATGTTCGCTTTTCGCATTTTTTTTTCTGTTATGTTTGTACACATGTCTGTTATATAGTTTAGTTGTTGGTAATATCATCCATTTTGGATTGTCAGTTTGTTTTTGACAGATAAAAAGGTTAGTCGTGTTTTGGTGTGCTCTTCGATTTTTTACTATTCGAAAAAATGGATTAAAGAAACTGTATTAAGTTTTGTGTAAAAAAATAAATGCGCAAGGACATTTGAAATGTTGACTGTGGCGATTGGCGAGTCTACTATGAGCAGAACACAAGTTCAATTGTGGTATAACCGGTTTAAGGAAGGCCGAGAAGATGTCAATGACGATGCTCATCAACATTAAAGCAGTGAAGCAAATGATTTTGGATAATCGTTGAATCACTATCAGAGAGGTTGCTGATGATGTTGGCATATCGTTCGGCTCATGTCAAGCAATTTTTACGAATGTTTTATCCATGAAACGTGCGGCAGCGAAGATTGTTCCAAAATTGCTAAATTTTGAGAAAAAAAAACAACGTCGTCGCATGGACATCGCTCAGGAGCTGTTGCACATCGTCAATGAAGATCCAGATTTCCTCAAAAAGGTCATAACTGGTAACGAATCATGGGTGTATGGCTATGACATTGAAACCAAAGCCCAATCATCCCAATGGAAACGTCCAGAAGAGCCAAGACCGAAAAAAGCACGTCAAGTTCGGTCAAATGTGAAGGTTTTGCTCACTGTTTTCTTCGACTGCAATGGCGTGGTGCATCATGAATTATTGCCACAAGGTCGTACGGTCAATAAGGAATACTACCTTGGAGCTATGCGCCGTTTGCGCGAAGGAATTCGTCGGAAAAACCAATCATGGATTTTGCACCATGATAACGCACCAGCTCACACATCGATGCTTGTGCGTAAGTTTTTGGACAAAAACAAAACCATTATCATGCCTCAACCACGGTATTCACCAGACTTGACCCCCGCTGACTTTTTCCTCTTTCCAAAACTGAAGACACCGTTGAAAGGAAAGCGTTTTGCTACGATTGAGGAGATAAAAGAAAAATCGAAACAGGAGAGGTTGGCGATACTAAAAAGCGCGTTTCAGAAGTGTTTCGAGGATTGAAAAAAACGCTGGCATAAGTGAATTATATCTGAGGGGGATTACTTTGAAGGGGACAAGATAGTTATTGATGAATAAATAAATACTTTTTACAAAAAATTTAAAATAACGGTTATTTTTTGATCAGACCTCGTACATACATTTTAATGTTGTTTGTATTTATCAATAGTTTAGCAGTTAAAGGTTTCCTTTAATGAGCGTGTAGTACATATTATTAATAAGTGCAGTACTTGCATTTTTAACCTAACTAAAGTGAAAAGAATTCGGTCAAGAACATGGACAAGAATTTGGACTATATCTAGTCAAGTCATAAATGCTGGTATGTTTTCTTTTTATTGGGTTTTTTAATGGCTACGAATCTAAGAACAATTTATTCGAAATGACTTCCGTTTGCCTTCCAGCATGACTAGAGACGATCGCAAGACGCACTTTATGCACTGCACGGACAAGGGCTCGCTTCAAACGATACACTTTCCAGTTTAAAATGCTGTAGTATTTTAGTAGTAGTTTGTATTTTTTATCGCTTCTCATTACCCTGTATCGGTTCTAAAAGAACTTCTTCAGAAAAATTCCTTTACTTCTTTTAATAACTTCAAAGAATTATAATTTAGCTTCGCCCTGAAAATGCTTTAATTTACTACTTAAACTGCATTCATTTGTAGTTTTTATCGCTTGTCTCAGCATTATCTTGTTTCGGTTCATAAACAACTTCTTGGTAATCCATAAAGTAATATTGTTTTAAAAATAACTATTACCAACTATTATTAGTCAAGTCATAAATACTGGTACACAGCAACATCTACGCCAAATGAAAACGAATTAATATTTAAAAATTGTTGTTTCTATTTTTATTGGGTTACTCAATGGCTACAAATCTAAGAACAACTTAAATTAATACTAAATTAATACGGACCACAACTTGTAAACTAACAGTAGCAGCTGGCCAATTATTCGTTGATATGGAGGCCGGAAATTCTTGAAGTTTTTTTAACCACAGTTGATTTGTTTTTGCTTTGTGAGCAGAGTCTTACTGGAAAGTAAATGGCTTGTTGGCGAATATAGATTGGTTGAGAGGCTTTACAAAGGATTGCAAAACGGTCGATTGATAGACTATGGCGATGTTTTTACTTCTTTCTTGCAAAAATGGGATGGTAGCCTCTTTGAACCCTCTGTTTGAGTTGGAATGCTTCTCTGGATGAACGATTCTTCTACGGTGAAGATTTTCTCCTCAGTAAACAAAATTTGTCTGTGAGTGTTCTTCGTTTACCGGCTGGGTAACGCTTTCGATTTTCGCTTCCGTTTTTCCATCAATGCGGCAGGTATCCAGCGTGTCGCTTGAACGCGCTGAGTACCAAGTAGTCTTTGATAATGCGAGACATGGATTTTTAAGAAATTTGCATTCCTCGCAACAAGATTTTCTATTTTCGCAGTGGTATCTTTTCATCTCTCCACGGCTTTGATCATTTTCGGAGTTCTGACAGTGTGCGAACGGCCGCATCTTTTGACGAGACCAACAGTACGCTCAAACTACTTCACAGTACGATACACAAAATTGCGAGTGATTCCAAGCGGTCGCAACGTCCTAAACGTCTTTTTTCCATGTTGCATATCAGTAGATCCACTGATTCCATGATTGTAAACAATTAATGTCAAAAGCTTTTTACGTCATAATAAAGAATAAATGTCAACTGTTAAATCGCAATCAATACGAAATGGCTGCGCCCAATGTTGCATTCGTAATGAGTGTGTTCAGTTGTGTACCAGTATTTGACTATGTATATAATGAACTATGGACAAGACCATGGACTAGTCCATGAACAAGACTTTGGACAAGGCTAGTGACAAGACTAAACAATACTTTGGACAAGACTGAACAAGAGTTTGGACAGGACTGAACAAGACTTTAAACAAGATTTTGGACAAAACTAAACAAGACTTTGGACAATACTGAGCAAGACTTTGGACAAGACTGAGCAAAACTTTGGACAAGACTGAACAAGAGTTTGGACAAGACTTAACAAGAGTTTGGACAAGACTAAACAATACTTTGGACAAGACTGAACAAGTGTTTGGACAGGACTGAACAAGACTATGAAAAAGACTTTGGACAAGACTGAACAAGACTTTGGACAGAACTAAACAAGACTTTGAACAAGACTTTGGACTAGAGTATGAAAAAGACTTAGGAAAAGGATATGAATAAGACTATAAATAAGACTATGGGCTAGACTATGAAATAGAATAGACTAGACTATGGGCTGGACATGACTAGACTTTTAACTAGACTATGGACTAGATTATGAACTAGACTATGGACTAGATTATGAACTAGTCTATGGACTACACTATGTATTAGACTGTGCATTAGACTATATACAAAAATTTATTGTAAACTAAAGATTTAACTTTAACAGGTTTATAACTAGAAACCTGATTAGTTCTTTATAATCCCTTTATTTTGTGTCAATATCATTCTTCTGTAAAGAAAATGTATTTCATTATGCAGCATCTTCTTTCTAACTGTCATTCTCTTGTTACTGTTGACATTTATCTCAATGACATTTCCTTGAGATTATACAGTTTTGCCTTACAAACCTCAACTAAGACCCACAAATTGTTGCTTGTAAATGATGAATGTTTGAAACTAACAGCAAAATTACCTTGACCTTGAATTTTCTAAAACACAACACAAACTGTTGGTAGCACAAAAGACCCCTAAAAGCTATTGACGGTTTAAATTTACTGTTGCAATGCATTTATGCTTTCAAATATTGCAACATTTTTTTAATCCAATCATTTGAAGCTGTGGAGCTAGTAGCAGCCATTAATGCAATTATTTACTTACCCTTTCCAAAGAGGAGTTTGCTCGCTTTTGTTTTTTAAATCACAGGTGATAAAATCATGAAATATATCAGTTCATTTTAGACGGCTTTAAAAATTTGTTTAACGAATGAACGTTTAAGGGAAGTTGTTAGTTAGAGTTTTTAAATTGATAAAGACAATTAGAAGGTTTTTTTTTTTGTTTTAAAATCGTTGGGTTGTTCTGTTTTTTTTATAATATGTTAATAAGATATTATTATTACTTTAAAAAAACAAGCAACAGTTAATACGTAAACATGTTGCTAAACTTGCACAATTTCAAACTAACACTCAGCTGTTGTTGTTGGCAACTTTTGTTTAGGAACTTTTTTTTTTTGTTTTCATTAAATTTTCTTTTTAATATAATTTTCTTTTCTCCAACAAGACGTTTGTTTAATGTACGTAATAGTTGCTAATAAATTTTAGGTTTTTTTTAAGATAATATTTTTAAGTTAAAATTAGTATTTGAAAAGATTCTAGTCTTTGCTTTCTGCTTGGAAATAAAACTCTTTACGTTTGCTTTTTTAAATATTATTTATTACAGTTGTATTTGTATTTATTTATATTTTTTTAAGTTAAAATAGTTCTTTTTTTTTTAAATATTTTCTATAACCGTAGCGTTGAACAAGTAAATTGTAAATGCTTTCATTGAAATTTTCTTGCCTCAATTAAACGTAAAAATGCAAAAAAAGCTTTTTTTTTTTGCTTGCTTCATATTCAAGACTGGCAGTTAGTTGCATTTTATCTCTCTGTATCTCTTTGGCTCACTCTCTTTAAACAGCATCCTGTGCACATGGCCACCAAATAAACCAAACAGAAAAAAAAACATTAAATCAAATACAAAAGGGAACCAAGTCCAAGGTTTCATAAAGCATACAACATCAAACAAGTGCAATGTCAATGATATTTCTTCATTCTACTTGACTGGAGTAACTGGCGGGTTTTAAAAAAGCTTCTTTTTCGGCAATTCGCAAATCTACTAATTGTTTCGCTTGTGTTGTCTTTAACAAAATATTCAATTGCAAGGTCAATACGAGTACTTTTTTAACATTATCTGTCCTCTAATTTCTTGTTTTTCTTATGAATTTTAAAAGCTTTTATAAATACATTTCCTTTTTTTATTTTTTGCTAGTTTTTAGTCAAATGAAAGCTTTATTAAAATTCTCATTATTCTTATTAAAGTCACCACTCTAGGTAGAATATTTTCAAACTTAGTAACACATACATATGTTTTTTAAAATACCCAGAGATTCTGTTTGCATTTGGACTGCACTCAGGGTCTTTGTGAAATGTTCTCGAAAATATTTCTGCATTTAAATCGTAAACTATAAACATTAAATAAAAAACAATCATAAAATATATGTTTGAGTTTACGTGTACTAATATAACTTTTTATGAATTTACCGGCGAAAAGCAGTCCAGGTTTCTCAGCAAAAGATAGGTTTTATAAAATCAAGAACGCGACAAACAAAAAGAAAACATTACACGTTTGACTTAATTTAGTCTTAAGGGTATAAACATTATTATAGACAAGGCTATTAATATGGCTAGTTCAAGACTATCTACTAGACTATTGACTAGAATATGGACTAGACTATTAACTATACTATACTAGACTATCGACTAACTATGTTGTAAACAATGGACCAGTTTCTGAACTTAATATCTCTCCCTCGTAGATCTCTCTTACAGTCTCTCACTATCTTGGTACTTTACTGACGCCTAACTGCCGTATAAATTATCACATTTTACCGCATTCAAAGATCAGATCAAAGCCAAGATCTCTGAATGGAATAGACAGCTTTTGTCGGAAAATCTATATGAAATTTGAGTATCAATATTCACTATCTTCATAGACTATATGCCTATATTCATCTTTCATTCATAGAAATCTGAGAATACTGCACAACCTTTAAATAGTTTATAGAATCGAAAATGCTATTAGGGATTTAGTATTAAAATTGAATAAAGAACATCATTTATATCGATTCTAGGTATAAAAATTCAAAGTATTTAGACTTAATTACTGCTTGTTACCTATTAAGCTGAATGAGGAATAATGGGATTAGCATTGATCAAGGAACTGATATTATACAGATGGGCAACCGAGCTGGAATGGACTACTGCGAACTTAGTCGAATATATAAATACTTAACAGATCACAATACTGTTTTTCAGACTCAGATAATGAATGGCGATTACGGTATGGTGGAAAGGGATCTTGAACAAAACTCCAATTCGTATCGTTACGGATAGTCAAGCAATTATCCTAACCGCTGTAGCTAATTTGATAAGCATGAGTTTATATTTGTAACCCGGGTTCGATTCCTAGCCGCTGCCTATAGTCTTGTTCATAATCTTGTCAATAGTATTGTCCCTATTCTTGTCCGTAGTCTCGTCATAAACTTGTTCTTAGTCTTGTCTATAGTTTTGCACATAGTCCTGCCCATAGTCTTGTCTTGTCCATATTCTTGTTAATAGTCTTGTTCATAGTCTAGACCAGGGTGTTGTCCATATATTTGTCCAAAGTCTAGACCAGGATCTGGTCCATTTTCTTGTCGATAGTTTTTTTTATCCCCCAACGGGTAATCATGTCCTGGTGTTTATGCCCATCATCTTGACGCTGTTAAAATCCTTGAAAGATATATGGCGACGCCGGTGCCATGAGCTTGCACGAGCTTCAAACTGGAGAGATTCACATTAATAACACCCAATGAAACTTTAAGCTGACTAGAGTCTCTATCTAGTTCCACGAGATCGTTTAAAAGCCCGCGGACTTGTCCCTAATTTAACTATGAGGGTGCAGGTTCCCTAACTGATTGTTGGTTGTAGGTACCTTCGGGGTACACGTTGTAGCTGTGGTTGATATCCAAAGCGGGGAGAATGGCAGTTGGTTGAGCAGTAAGTTGTGGTCCTCCAAATTATCTAAGGTGGTGTTGCTGAACAACAATAAAGCCATTGAAAGTAGTGGTGACACTTACCTTAGTGCTCAAGAAATGTATGGGAATTGTGGCTTTCGTGGCAGGTAGCTGGCGATCCGCCTTTGGACAGGGTTAGATAGCGGCATATGGCAACCGTAGTAAATTCTAATCTCTGTTCTTGCTGATATTTTAGTAAATAGTCTTGGGTTTATGCTATGGATGGCAGGGTTTAGATAGCCCAGGCTCTTAAGCAAGGTGCTTATTACATTGATCGTTGAAGTCATGTACGAGAATATGCAAACTTTATGTTCCAGGCAAGTTCATACAGGTATGCTCTTTGCAAGACATGCTCTTTAGTATGTTCTTGCAGGAGATAGTTTTTAGTAAGCTCTTGCAGGAGTACAATGTGCTGGTGAGCCGAGTTCAACCGCGTTTAAGTGCGCCGAGAGGTTAGGCCTAAAGGTATTGTACTCTCGTTAAACTTGAACTAATTTTCAGCATACCATTTCTTAATTATTATTTGTTTGGTAAAATATTTAATACTGAACATTGATTGTTTCTTTCACAGGATCAAAGTTACAAAATAAAATAGCAATGAAATGGGGAAATTACTTTTTCTCTCCACCAAACTATTCCTTGCACACATACTTACTGAATGTACTTATTTAATTTAGCCTTGTTTATACATAAAACAATAACAACCATCAACAAGCAGCAGCATCATCAGCATCACATTTTTTATTTTTATTAATGTGAGTGCGTGCAAAAGCATGAGATAATTGTCCAAAAAGCTGTTTTCCGCCTCCCTGTTCTAACTTGTCATATGAACTTGAAAGCTCTGCATGCAATTTTCAAAGGAATCACACAAAACAACAATGAAATAGTAGCTGACCCAGTTTCGTTATGAATCTCCTATTGAAGCATCTTAGTAAACTGTACAAGCCGGTTAACCTTAAACGGAAATGTTTGTGTATATTTTGTCCATGTCATTCTTCTAATAATTCTAATGAGGCTGGTTTTTAACCCTGAACTTTCTAAATGGGAGGCGAACTTGAAATAGCAAATGAATTTATTTATATAATTGAAACTTAAACACCTGTTTGGTATTTACTTTTTTATGGGTTTTTGTATGAAAATTTAACAACAACAAATTTAAACTCACCTTGTTTATATGTACATATGTATGTATGTACATATATTTCTATATTTAAATGAAAACAATTTAATTTATAAAAACAACAATTTGTGTTTATTTTCTTTATTTATTTGTGTATGTTACATTTTCTTTGCAGGAAAAAGATCAATATGGCAATGAAGTACAACGGTTAGCACGTCCTCTGCCTGTTGAATACTTGTTGGTGGATGTGCCAGCCTCAACACCGCTACAACCGCAATACACCTTCACCCAGTACGACAAGAAAACACCATTCCCAGTTGAGAATCGTTACTTGGATGGTCATTTGCAAGACTTTAATGCCTTGTGCACGTATTTGTCTCAGTGGCAGGATGAAGAGTTTCTCGAAGCCATTTCAGATTTTCATTTGTTGGTGTATCTATACAAAATGGACATGTTGCCATTGCGTCAGCATATGCCACCCTTGCTGGAGGCGGTGCGCAATCACAATCCAAATATGGCATATGCTTTCAAAAAGGAGGATGTATGGAAACTATTGGAATCGCTAATACATGCCAGTTCATCGGGTAGTGGGTGAGTTGTTTTTCAATTTATAATTTTCCCCTAACAGTAGTTTGTTATTATTATATCCTTATTATTATTTTCATATAATTAGCGGCACTACCAGTTATCCTTCATCATCTGCCGCTATACGGGCAGTCGCTGGTGGCGGCAACTCCGGTTCTGCTCTTGAAAATGTTGTTACCGAATCAGCCACTTGGACTTGTAATCATTGTACTTTTATCAATCGCGGTGAACTGACCTCTTGCGAAATTTGCTCTCTGCCCAGATAAACGTTTGATGAGTCCTTACAGTCTGGAAGTAAAATAAAGGAAATGAAACGTGTTCTCTCAATCCCAATAAAATGAAAAAACACAAAACCAAAACCCATTTTAAAATGTCTGCTACATGTAATTTATAATTTCTGTTCTTTACTAAGGCCTTCTTTTCTTTCCACCTAATTGTCATTTGTTATTTAATTTAATTTTTTTTTCATTTATTTTTTTGTTTTTTTTTCTTTGACTCCTTCTTCCTTCTCCACCACCTCCATTTGTTTATTTATTAAACAATTGTAAAACAAATTACAAGTTCAACATGGGTTTTAAGAACAGTCAATATTTATGTACAATTAAATAAATACAAATATAATAAATAAAAAAATACTTAAGGATGGGATTTGTACTACGACATCAAAACAGAAAAGATTATCACTATTGTTATTGTGTATTTAATTATTGTTTGATTAATATTAGGGTGTTGTTTGTAGTTTTGTTGAAATTAGTAGAAAAGGAACTTCCTTAGAAGCTTAAGAGTAGAGGCATTAAGCAGCATTAACGGTTCTGGAATCGGTTCTAAAACAACTTCTTTAGAAACAGAACTTTCCTAGAAGTCTAAAAGTATTTACATAGTACAATTTAGCACTATTCGCCAACCTAAAAACGCCTTACTTTACAGTTTAAGCAGCTGTAGTTGTACAGTGATGGACATATAATTAGAAACGATGCTGTAAATTCTTCTTACCGTTATTCAATGATTAAACATTTAACATTGTTTTTCATGCACAACACGTTGAGTTCTAAGTTAAATTCAAAAAAAATAGAAAAAAATTATTTTCGCAATTGTTTTTTTTTTTTTGCTGACCACGTATGTAATTAGAAACGCGCATTTTTTTCTCTAACTTTTAAACTGTTCTAAATATTAGTTACAAAGTGAGTATAATATGTTACACAATAGATTAACTTGTAATAATTTTGATACGGTTTAGTTTCGAAAATGGGCAAAAACAAGTCATGTACTCCAGAAATGAGGCGGTTAATTGTGCAGTGTTACCAAAATGAAACACTTTCAATGTCGGCTATTGCCCAATACATAGTTTTCTTACTAAAAAAATGGTATTTGGTGCAATTCACTTGTACAAAAATACAAAGGAGTTTGCAACCCCAGCTAGGAAATCTAGGACATGAAAGACCACTTTAGCAGAAGATAGAGTTATTTGTAGATCCAGTAAAAAACCCATTTTTATCTTCGCGCGAAATAAGGGCTGAAATAGGACAGCAAATAAGCACAGAAATATCCACACGGACAATAAGAAGACGCTTAAATTAGTCAGGTTTAAAAAAATATGATGAATCGGTTGCGGAGAAATGCTCAGAAAAGATCCACGTTACTGGAATAGAGTTCTCTGGAGCGACGAATCTAAGTTTAACTTGTTCCAATCTGATGGAAAATTGTATGTTAGATGTCCTCCAAATAAACCTTTAGACCCCAGGTACACTGTAAAAACACGTGAAACACGGTTGTGGGTCTATTATGGTCTCGGGTGCCTTTTCTTGGCGTAGTGTGGGTCTAATTGCACGAGTTCAGGTAATAATGGATCAGCATCAATATAAAAATATTTTGAAAAATGTAATGGAACTGTATTGCTTTGAGAATATGTCCGTCCAATACATTTTCCATCATGATAATGACCCAAAGCACACTTCACGGTTAGTGAAGTGTTGGCTTTTGAATCAAAATCTTGATGGTCATAACTGGTCACACCAAAGTAATGATCATAACGCAATTGAAAACTTATGGGGAAATTGGAAAAAGATACCTAAAGAACAAAAATCCATGAAATAATAATGAATTGTTTCAGTTGGTGTAACACAGCTGGAAAAATATATCTCTGCAAACATGCCAACGTTTAACCAAATGACTGGCGAATGTTGTCCAAAACAAGGGTTATTCAACAAAATATTAAAGGATAAGTCCGTTTTTTTAAACCTAACAAGGTTTTTTGCATATACATATTTTTTAGTTTCTAATTATGTGACCAATTTGATATTGCGTTTTTTGGTGTTTAAGATAATTTTCCTTAAAATAGTATTGATGCTGGGAATTTTTTTTATTTTAAACTTAATAATAATTTGTTACTTTACTTTATTTCTAGTTATTAGTGTTGAATTATGTTGAATTAAATTTTTAAAATATATGAACAAATATATATGCTAAAAAGTCGTTGCTAATTCTAAGTCATCCACTGTTTACCTTACTTTGTAGCTGTTCCAAAACAACTTCTACAGAAAAAGAAGAAAACAAGCTAGAATCATTGAGCACCTTATTTTTGCAGTTTAAAATGCTACAGTTTTATGTAGTAATTAGTTTGTACTCTTTATTTTAATCTCATTAACCTGTATCGGTTCTAAAAGAACTTCTTCAGAAAAATTCCTTTACTTCAAAGACTTATAATTTAGATTCGACCTGAAATGGCTTTAATTTACTGTTTAAACTGCATTCATTTGTATTCTTTATCGCTTGTCCCAGCATTATCTTGTTTGGGTTCATAAACAACTTCTTGATAATCCATAAAGTAATAACTAATAACTATTACCAACTATTATTTGTAAAGTCATAAATACTGGTACACAGAAACGTCTACGTCAAAGGAAAACGAATTAATATTTTAAAAAATTTTGTTGTTTTTATTGTTTTCAGAATTATTCAGAATTGTTTCTCAGATATAGACTGAAGGAAATTATAACAAAATTGTTTCGAACGGCGAGATATTTCTCGTATACAAAAACAGCTATTATATTATTAGTTTATTTAAGGCTGCTATACAATATTTACAGCAGTATTTCAAACGACATGTGACACATCTTTTAGACCGTTTAAAATCTTTCTGCCTTTGTTGATTCTTAATTGTTTCTTTAGTTTCCTGAAATTATACAAATTGATAAAATGAAATAAATTGAAAAAAAATATCGCAAATTAATGGAATTCATCCTCAAATGCAACCGGAAGTATTTGAAACCTGTAAGTTTAACAAACAAAAATATTAAACAAATTTATTATGTATTTAAAAAAAATATTTTTAATATAATAAGAAATATATGCATAAGTTTGCGTAAACAATTAAATTTAAATTAAGGTTTGATGCTTCCTTTTTTTAAATAAAATTGAGAGAATCAATTAAAATTAAGTAAACAATTGATAGATGATAACCTTTTTTGCCTATACGAGGGCGGTTCGGAAAGTTCTTAGCCTAGCACAGAAAGAGAATAGTTAGTTAGTTTTTCAAAAACATATTTATTTTTCAATATAATCTCCTGAAACTTCAATACACTTAGTCCAACGCTTATCTAGCAATTATATACCTTGATTAAAATAGTTTTCCTCAATGCCTTCAAAATAGTGGTTTACAACTATAATTGCATCTGCATTTGAGGCAAAACGCTTGCCAGCTAGGATTTTTTTTAGATTTTAGTGGTGGATCGATGTCTCATCAACAGTTATGAAACGACGCTTAAAATCCATTTTGTTTTTCTTAAAACGATCCAAACAAGCTTGAGAAATTTCGATTCTTATGCGTTTTTGGTCGACTGTTAACAAATGCGGCAGCTATATTGCAGAAAGCTTTTTCATCTGTTGTTCTTCATGCAAAATTAAATAGAATCGGTCATTTGCGATGCCTATGATCTTAGCCATTTCAAGCACTTTTATTCGTCGATCATTTAATACCAAATCATGCACTTTGGTTACAGTTTCTGTTGTTGTTGTTGCTGTTTTTGGACGTCCACTACGTGGTTCATCCTCAATGCTTGTACGACCACGTTTAAATTCAGCAACCCAATTTTTTACAGTTGCATATGAAGTAGCACTTTCACCTCCTAACACATTCACCAAATCATTATGAATTTCTTGTCCCGATAAACCTTTTTTATTTAAATATTTAATGACGTCACGAATTTCTAATTGTTTCATTGTAAAAAAGCGCGGATGCGTCTTTTTTGAACACCTGTTTCAATATGAAGGCGTTGGCAGATCGAAAAGAAATTTAACATGTGTTAATAGTTCAGATGGAACCGCCCTCGTATATAACCAAAATCCAAAAATTAAAATTAAACATTTTGTTGATCCTTCATTCAGCTTAATTACAGCCTCTAGTGGCCTTTTCATGGAATTTACAAGAGGTTTAGTCACATCTCTAGTAATCTTGCCCCACTCTTCCGTTAAAGCTGTTCGGAGTTTGTCTTTGGATGAAATGCTTCTTTTTCTGATGTTGCTGTCTAAAACTGTACAATTGTGGCGCTGTGTTTTGGATCGTTGTCTTACTGTAAGACCGCTGGCGTTTCAAGACCTAAATTTTCAGCACTTGCTTTCTAATTGTCATTTCAATTTTTTAAGTAGTTTTGGCTATTCATGGCACTTTCAATGAATACCTGGTCCTGCAGCTGACACATACAACCCTAAACCATCAAATCTTTACTAAGCGAAGCCTGTGTTCATAGAGGAGAAAATCCTGAATTTAATATATTAATCACAGCTTATTTATGACATTTATATTAACAGTATGAAATTTGGTTTCAAAGTATGTATACTAAAGGTGGATTCACCCGCCATAATGGCTTTATGATATGGCCTTAAGTCTCATACCAATTTTAGTGAAATGAGACATAAAGCCATTATGGTTTTATATCCCACTATTTTATCGTTGGGAGTTATTTCATTTCTCTTAAAATTGCATTTTAGTGAATTTTGATTGTTTTGTAACGGTTCTTAAAACTGTCTTAAAACAAGTAGTTGCAAATACAGGGAATGTGTGTTCTGTATACCATGGAGGAGAAAATCCTTCCGCCCGGCTATTCTCCCTACAACCGGCTTCGCATTGTACAAATTTGTTGTATGGCCGGGCGGAAGGATTATCTCCTCCATGGTATACAGAACACCGGCTTCGCATAGTACAGATTCCCTGTATTGCCGGCCTACGGCAAAGCATTTTTTACATGAAATAGGGTGACACGCAACATTATTAAAAATATGGCTTTATGTATCATTTTTGGAAAAAAAAAATTATGGCGTTAAGTCCCATTCCATTGAGACTTAAAGGCATATGCCCTTATGTCTCAATGAAATGGGACTTAACGCCATATGGTTTCATGTCGCATGGCATTGTGACACCCCACCGATTCACCCATTTGTTCGGATAAAGTTTTTTTTTCATATGAATATTTTGTCTCTCTTAAAAAGAGATGCGTCAAACTTTAAATGGAAAAAAACTTTCTCCAAACAAATATTTCGTTCGGAATAAATGGGTGAATCCATCTTAAATTTTGAAAATTATATAATTTCAGATTTTATAAATCTTAAATTAAAGCCTTGGCTATTTATATAAGTAAACCAAAATAACACTTTTATACACTTTTTTTAAAAAAATTTTGATAAAATAAAATTTGTGTAAAAAAAGTATATATGTATCTCGAATTTAACTTTTAGTCAGTCCTTATTTGATAACCAGATATCATTGAAAAGGTATTGTTAATATCTTTAATTTGATGTATTACACCCGGCACTCAGTAGTTTCCAAGATAAAAATTCAAATATTTTCAACTTTGAAGATCCGCTCACTCGAAAATAGCCCTGACCTACAAAAAATGTTTTTATTAATTTTATCACCTCTAAGAGCTAGTTTCTGGGATAAAGATAATCTACATTTTTCGCTTAAACCTAGATTAAACTAAAAATTGTGTTTCTCAGTTATTATTTATTTGATATATAATCTAGGTTTAACTGAGCATCATTGGTGAGTTAAACCTAGATATAAAATGTCAAAATACAAACAGCTGAAAAATAAAATAAACAATTCAACAAGTGAAAAGAAATTTACGACATTTTAACAAAAATTAAAAAAAAATGGATTATTCTAGTGATGATGAGGATTTAAGTGATTCAAAAACATATAATAACTTAAATATGTCAATTGTTAGAAAGATACGAACAATAAGGACACATCCAAAACATTTCTGCATTTATACCGACGCCGAATTCTTTCAAAGATTTCGCTTAACAAACTAATTTATTAAAAAACAAACAAAAATTCTCTAAAAAACTAAATAATAATTCATTTCTAACAATTGCAAATTGTAATTTTTAGAATTCCTTAGGATACGTTGGTTTGATTTTTTGCGAAAATTTAAGATATTGCCATATTTATATAAAAAATTAGGAGGAATGCCATATGTATTTTGACTGAACAGTACGGCAATGCTAACAAAATTGACAAGAGGTAATCCACTACTGAGAAACACAATCAGTAGTTAAATCCCGGCAAAATATATTTGAGGTTTAATATAACAGTGTGTTAAGCTGAGTTTAACTGACAAGTAAAAAACTAGCTCTAAAAGGCCTATTTGGTGAATTTTTTGTTTTTTTTTTACAATGTCACTAAAACCAACTTTTCCAATACAAATTACAGAAAAAAATCAAACTCATGCCACTTCCATACCCATAGATATCAACGATGATAAACCCGTCATTTCTAAAGTAGACAAAGAAGCTTTTGCTTTAATACTCGTAGCACTGCTCGGATACATAAAGAAAAAATAAAAATATCCAAAAATAAATGAAGCCATCTCCAGGAACTCAAATGTTTACATCCTTCCGGCTAATTGTCACAGTTTTTACGATAATTTACCATACTCAGATTAGATTTATAAATTTTACTTTGCAACGTGAACTCCTTTTCTTTGCATGTATACAATAATGAATTTTCGTTGTTTTTTTTTTAATTTTGTTTTATTTTCTTAAATAAAGTATATTTTTCTCGATTTCATTAAACTCGTTGTAATGAGTTTTGTATCTTTTATATTCAAAACACAGAAAACAAAAAGTAAAAAATGTTTAAAGAGAGAGAAAAGCGGAATTTTTTCATTCTAATTTTAATTTTTTTTAAAAAATTTTTTCTTGTTACGGCTTTTTGGTTTCAGAAAAAGCGATTAAAAAAGACCTTAAGTCCAATTACTAAAAAACTATTTTTATTTTATAATTTTTTTTTATCAAACCAAATCCGCCATAGTTTTTTAAGGTTAATTCTGAAATTTGGCCAATAAGAATGAAATAGTCTCAAATTTATAAAGTTTTTTGTTTCTCCTGTAAAAAAGTAAAATGTGTAGTTACGGCCTTTTCGATTTTCGGTGACGTTATACTGTCTATTTAGGGTCAATAGCATCGATTACAGTCTTAAAACTCAAAATCCATGACGTGATTAATGAAATAGAAACGCCATTTTGCCAGACTATGATATTCATGAAAGAAACGACATCCCTATGCTTGGTCATTTATAATTGTCAAAACATTACAAGGGTTTTCATATAAATTCAAAGTTTTTTATTGTGTTGTAAAACAAAGTTCTCGTTGAAAAAGCCTGTACTCATATGCTTACTTGCAATGCGGGGTTTACACATGCAAGTGCAAGTTCGAAAAAGTCAATACATTCACACTTTTTTTTGCTAACACAATCACACATGCAGGCACTTGCTGCTCACTTGCAAGTGAATTTAGCTGGACAGTGATTTTTTGACACTTTCAGCAATAAAGTGACAGAAAGGTAAACAGAGTTGCCAAATACAAAAAAAAATTCAGAATAAATTTAATGGATTGTGGTAAAATAATTAATAAATATTTAACTTATTTTGTGTATATTTGTAAAAAAAAAAATATTTTTTTTTCAAATATGAAAAAAGAAGTGTTTGATGTCATTGATGTCATTTTAGAGCATTAAATAATAATTAAAATAATAATAATAAATTGTAATAATTATTTCCCTACAATTATACTCATGTGAATGCCATGGCAACTCTTGGTCAACAAATACAAACTTTGTGCGCCATTTGTTAATTTAAACTAATTTTTTGAAGTTTACGCTTTGACAACATTTTGAAAATGAACTTTCACTGTCCTGTGTAAACAGTAATGCTACTTGCAAATTATTCGAGTTTTTCGAATAAGTTTTCGTATATAATACGTACACAGCACTCGCATGCAAGTACTTGCATGTGTAAAGGCAGGGTTAAATCACTGTATTTTTTTATTACTTTTTAAACTTGCTTCGAAATTTTACCAAGTTTACCGTTTTGTTTTTATCAATTAATTGTCAGTAATTTGTTATAATTTCAATTTTGAGAACAAATATTTTTTGTTCATTTTTTTATGTGTAAATTATTGTATATTTTTGTAAAGAAGTTTTTTTATTATATAAATTGGTAAGCAAAGCATTTTTATCACAACAGCCGGTTGTACGCACCCGAATGACCGGAGATCACTCGGACAAGGGCTGTCAATTCAGCACCACTGGTGTTACAACAACATAATATAAACCGGCAATGAATTTAAATGAAAAACTATCGGCCCAATCATGAATAAAAATTCCGCGGGAGTTTTTTCCTTTTTATTTTTTTAACATTGAATTTGAATAGGAAAAATGGTAAAAGGGAGAAAACTCCCGCGGAATTTTTATTCATGATTGGGCTGTATGTATATTCTTTCAATTGTTGGTCCAAGTGAAGTCTTTCTTTTATAAACAAATTCTTTCATTAGTTCCTAACAGATTGGATTTGTTTGAAATATATTAAAGAATTGCTTGAATGATTAATTGTAGAATTGATAAAAAGCACGATTTGTATTCATTTTATCAGTCTTACGCGTCTTTATAAATATTTCAAAAGATTTCTTCGTTCGAAGGACCATGATAAAAGCATGTCTTAATTTTCCTCGGAAACGGTCTCTAATACAACCAATAAGTGTTAACCGATTGAGATTGAAATAATATTTACAGAATTATAGAATCTGTTAACCAATTTTCATATAAAGATTTCATATAAACAGCAGCTGAATTTACAGTTTAGAAAATCGTTAGCTCGTAGGACCATTTTTGTAACAAATTTTGTATTTAGCAATTTTTTAAATTGACCATTCAGTATTAATGCTTTTTATTATTTTCATTATTTCTTTAGAAATCATCATGGCTTTACCTTTAACTATGGGTCGCTTTACAAGTAACTTATTTAAGTCTTTTTTATTACAAATTAAACCTTTACGGGTAAGTTGTGTTTAATTTTATATTATTGCTTAAAAGGTTTTAGTTTAATTTGTTTGTTGTTCTTTAAATTATATTACACAGGCTGTCCAGCGCCACAGATCACATTTGAGTAAGTTTAATTGCAACATGTTTGTTTACGGCTGGATATTGTGAATTTTTTTTCGGATTCTTTTCTAGCACCCATTGCCGGCTGGTTAGAGAAACCAAGAAGCTTATTATTTCATCCAAAGAATATTTTGAAACATGCTGAGGTAAGTGTAGCCATATTTTATTACATATACTCGTATGCAAATATCATAATGATAAGATTGGTGCAAAATTTTATTTAGAAAAGGATATTTTGAAAATACTCATTATTAAAAATTAAATTTTGAAAATTTAATATTTTAGAAATTATTTTATTTATGAACATTTTTCGAAATTTGTATTCGTTATTGAATTTTTTTTAAATACTTGCTATATGTAGACAGTTTTTAATTGCAATTGAGAAAATTGCAATGAAATTTTCATTTCTACTTTAAATTGAGAGTTTCCCCAAATTAACTTGAAAATATCAAGTTTAAATTGAAACAATTTCTATTGATGTTGAGAATTTCTATTTAATATTGACAAAATTCTAATTTAAATTTACACTTTTCATGTAAAATTCAGAAAACTCCAAATGAAATTCGAAATTGCTATTTAAAATTGAGATAATTTCAATTGGAATTCAGAATTTAGAGTTAATTTGAGATTTATATTTAATTCGAGAATTTCAATGTGAAATTGAGCAATGCCCATATAAAATTGATAATTTCAATTTAATACTCGTAAATGCGAAATATTCAATTTAAGTTTCGAATTTTAATATTCAGTGAAATATCAATAAAATCGATTCCAAATGGAATTCGGAATTTCAATTAAGAATTGGAAAAATTCCAATTTAGGTGAAATAAATAAATATTTTATTAAACTAATTTTTAAAATTATTAAAGAAATGTTAAGAAATTAATAGGAGTTTTGATTAAATACAGGAAAATCTCTTTCAGCCTAATCATGAATAAAAAATGGGCGGGAGTTTTTTCCCTTTTTATTTTTTAACATTGAAATTGAATAGGAAAAATGGGAAAAGGGAAAAAACTCCCGCAGAATTTTTATTCATGATTGGGCTGCTTATAACGAATGTGGCTTTAATGAAAATCAATCAATAATCAAATCAAACAACAAACCAAATCAATAATTTAATCAAAGTTTTTCAATCAATTCAGCTAAATCTACAGCAGAGTAAATGCGTCTTGTAAGGTTTCAAAGCTAAATCCTTACGTAAAGTTTGGTATATAATTGTTGTGGATAGCTCCCAATTGTCTGTAATATCCGAATCTAATTCAATACTACAGCTGACGGCTGTAAGCGGTTGGCACATTAAGTCATTCGAGTCAATTTTTCGAGCGAATTGTCTGTAATATCCGAATTCAAATTCCTGCTTACTATTTATTGACTACAAATACTATTCGATACACCAATACGTTTTTTTTTTATTTGCGTTTTGTCGTAATTGCGTCGCTGCTTAATTAGTACTAATTTTCACTGTGCCTCGTTAGATTTTCGAGGTTGCGTTGTTTTGGGTTCGAGTCTTTAATGTTTTTTAATTTTTGCAAAATCTGCAACATCATTAGATGCTAAAACGTTGACCCGTACTAGAAGTAATTTGATAATCGAAATGGAGTCTTTGCTTTCTAAATGGTAATTTAGACAAAAGCTTATTTGATGACATAAAAAGTAAAGCATGACATAAAAATTCTGTTCAAAAAAGCTGTTCAGCAAACATTGGACCAATTTTTTTCTGAAAGAAAGCCGACGACTTAGTGTTTTCTTGGAACGTAACCCCGACGCAAAGTGAGGTATTGGTGTATTCTTTATTTTCTTTTGCGAAATTCTTGCTATTTGTAATAAATGTTTAAAATTCTTGCTATTTGTTGTACATTTTCGTAACTAATGCTATTATTGTTAGCTTTCGAAATTTTTACTCCAAATTTTCGAAATCCTTACTACCAATTAGTTTATTTTCTATATTTTCGTATATTTTGCTATTCGTATTTAATATTTTGAAATCCCTATTGTTGTTTAAAGATGTTACTATTAAAAAAAATCGAACTTCTTGAGAATATTCGATATTTTTTCTGTTTATAGTAAATTTTTTTAATTCTTGCTATTTATAGACAATATTGGAAATTATTATTTTAATAGTAAATTTTCGAAATTCTTAATATTTGTTGTGAATATTCGAAATTCTGCTATTTACAGTCAATATTATTAGCAAATTTTCGAAATTCTTACTATGAGAGGGAGTTCACACGCAAGGACTTTTACCTGCGACTTTTCTCCTGCTATTTGAGTATATAGATGAAATACATAGTGGAGAGTACGGGGCAGTTATTGTCGCAGGTTTTGTGAAAAGAAACGACAAATTTGACATTTTTTCTATTCTCTTGTATTATTTTTATTTCATTTCATTTTATGGGATTATAGAAATTTTTTGGCAACACTGCGAATAAATAACTGTAAATAAATAAATACTATGTGGTCAAAAATTTTAATAGTGAATTATCAGGAATATGAATACCTGCATGGCAACACATCTGCGAATGAGCGAAATAAGAGAAATGAACAATTTAATGTCAAAATGTCGCAAGAATGGTGCAACAAATGTTTCATCATGTGAACAGACGATGAATTTACCCGGGCTGTTCGGAAACTTCTTAGCCTAGAACAGAAAGCGCGGTATAAACAGAAAAAAATAAGTCTTCATAGCACAGATGGAAGATTCTGCCAACTCCTTCATATAGAAACAGGTGTTCAAAAAAGACGCATTTGCGATTTTTTTTTACAATGGAAAAATTAGAAATTCGTGGTGTCATTAAATATTTAAATAAAAAAGGTTTATCGGGACAAGAAATTCATAATGATATGGTGAATGCGTTGAGGTGAAAGTGCTCCTTCATATGCAACAGTAAAAATTGGAGACAAATACACAATCCATGCAATAGACTGAAGTTGGATGAAGTGCCCCAAAGAAGGCAAAAACAATTCAAACGGCTGGTAAGGCTATGGCTTTTTGGGACTTCAAAGATATTTTATTGATTGACTATCTGAAAAAGGGTAAAACAATAAATTCAGATTACTATTGCAACATTTTGGATCAATTACATGTAAAAATTCGACAAAAACATACTGGCTTACAACACAAAAAAATAATTTTTCATCAAGACAACAAACCAGCGCACAAGAGTGTTTTAACAATGGCTAAAATCAACGAATTAAAGTACGAGTTGCTTGGTATGGTATGGTATCTTATTCTTCTGATTTAGCTCCAAATCTAAAATAAATTACTAGCTAACAAGAGTTGTAAACCACTATTTTGCAGGCCTTGAGGAAAACTATTTTAATCAAGCGAGAATAGAATAGATAGAATTGTTGGACTAGTTGTTTTGTATTGAAGTTTCAGGAGATTATATTGAAAAATAGAAAAGTTTTTGAAAAGCTAACTATTTTCTCTTTCTGTGCTAGGCTAAAATGTTTCCGAAGAGAACGTCAGCGACAAATCTATCTGCAGTAAATGCTAGAATATTTTTCAAATACTTACAATATCGTTTACACAGCAATTTCACTAAAGTTTAAAAAAATTTAGCATGTTTTTTTTATGTTACTAATGAGTCTACAGTACTCTATACATTATACTACAGTATTAAAAAAAAAAAAACATACGCGTATTACACTTGAAATAAACAGATAAAATAATACATAAGTGCAAATGCTTCAAAAGTTGTTTTGTTTTTATGCAAATTAAAATTAAAAAATTAAATAAAATTAATGTTAAATAAAAATGACTCTACTTTCTGTAGGTAAATATGTAACTAAAATTCGACTACTAGTGATTGGCTAAAATTTAGGCTAGACAAAAAAAATCAAACTACAAAATAAATAAATTACAATAAATTATTTTATTATTAATAATTTTCAATATACATATTTGCTTGAAATACATATTTTTTTTGTAATAATTTTAAGTATACTGCTGGGTTTGGGTTGTTTTAAAGAATACTATTATAATCATTAATAGGTATATGTGTATGTATATATATATATCTGTATGTGTACGTATATAAATATTTAGGTCTTTTTTTTTTTAGCAAATACTACATTTAATTATTACCTTAATTGTGTTTGTTTTTATATCGAGTTTTTCCTAAAATTTTTACTAAAACTCAAAAGAAAGTTTACAAACTGCCAAAAAAAAAAAACAAAATATTTGAAATAGGAATTAAAAGAAAAAGAGATGGTTCAAAGCCTTAAAAAGCTGGGATTTTGTTTAACTTTAACTATAAAGTCATAATTTTTAGGTTATTTAGTTTTATATAATTAAGTAATTAATTAGTTAGAGCAAAATATTTATTAATAAGGTTTAATAATATTTATGAACTTTTTAACTTTATAACTGTTTATCTCAATACTTTTGGTTTTTCAATATATATATATATTTAAAGTGTGTGTGTTTGTGCGTGTGTGTGTTTGTTAATGATAATTTAAAGTTTAAACAGCAACACAAAACTACTTTAATATTATTATTAGAATTTATTAATAATAATAATAATAACTTTTTTAAAATAACATCAATTTGTTAGTGTTTCTTTTTTTTTCTTTCTTTCTTAATAACAAGCATAAATTTAAATTTACTGAATTCGACATTTATAAATTTATGTATGTCTAGCATAATGATTTCGTTTTGTTTTGTTGTTATAATATGTAATGTATGTTTTTCTTTTTCTTTTAATATTGCTTTTTTTTACTTTATTGTTTATATTATTCTATTTTCTTGTTTAGATGATATTTTTGACAAAAAAAAAAAAACTACTTCTACATACGAGTATTTTAGTTTTAAGTTATTTTATTTATGTAAATTTATTTTCCAGTTAAGAGATATTGTCCGTTTTTATTTGTTGTGTCTGTGTGTAATTATTTGTTTGTTTGTTAAATTTTTTTTAAAAGAGTAGAAGTTTTTAATTGGTTGTTTTTAAAACTGTTTTTCTTTCGTTAAATATTGTAGTTTATTTGTTTTAAATATTTCTTAAAAAGGCATTTTTAATTGGTGATATCGTTACAAATACTTTTTTTTTCTCTATATATTTTTTTAATATTTATATTGTTTAGAATTGTTAACATTTTGTAGTTTATTTAAGGTTTTCTTTGGGGAGTTTTTGTGTTGTTAATTGTGTTTTGACATTTATGACATTTAAATTGCTACACTGATAATATTTTGTTTTCATTTTTGCTTTGTTTTATTTTTGTTAACTCGAAAGAAGTTGGTTATGAAATGTAAACTATTCTATTCTGTTAAATGTTAATTCAAAAAATGTTTGACTTTCATCCTTTTTTCTATTAGCCAAACCTACCAAAATTGTGCTATTCACATACATATGTATATATATGTAGCTATTCCGCTTTCACACTCTTCAATTCTGACTCGTCAAGGCAAGTATTTTTGGATGAAAAGAGAAAACAGAACAAAATTTTCTTATTTCCTTTTGTTTTTTTCTTTCGTGCATGTTGATTTGCATTAAAAAGTTCGATAATTGAATTGACGTGTGTAAATGAAATGGCAAGTTCAAAAGAGAATTGAATAAAAAGTGGTCAGCTAAAACTGAAGAGTGTGAAACAGGATTTAGTTTACGCAAATCGTGCCTTTTATATTTAACTGCAATTACTATTCCTATAGGCAATTTTCATATTTATTTTCATTTCTAGTAAATTTTAAATTTTCGAAATTCATTTAATTTATAGCGAATTTTCGAAACTTCTGCTATTTATGGTCAATTTTTATAAGTTGGTATTTGTAGTCAATAGCTATTTTTAGTAAATTTTCGAAATTTCAGATCAATTTTCGAAATTCTTGTTATTTATAGTAAATTTTCGAAATTCTTTTAATTTATAGTTTATTTTAAATTTTCGCAATTTCTGCTATAATAGTAAATTTTTGAAATTCTAGCTATTTGTAGTAAATTTTCGAAATTCTTGTTATTTGTTTAAATTTTCAAAGTTTTTGCTATTTTTAGTAAATTCGAAATTCCTGCTATTACAGAGAATTTTCGAAATTTTTTGTATTTGTAGTCAAATTTTGAAATTCTGGCTACTTGTAGTAAATTTTTGGAATTTCAATTTTCGAAATTCTTGTTATTTCAGTAAATTTTCAACATTCTGGCTATTTTTAGTACATTTTTGAAGTTCTTGCTATTTATGGTAAATTTTCGAAAATTTTTTTAATTAATAGTAAATTTTCCATTTTCGAAATTCATGATATTTTAGTCAATTTTCGAAGTTCTTGCTATTACAAAGAATTTTCGAAATTCTTGATATTTGAAGTCAATTTTTGAAATTCTGTCTATTTTTAGTAAATTTTCGAAACTTCTGCTATTTGTTGTAAAATTTAAAATGCTTGCTATGTATAGTAAATTTTCGAAATTCTCGCCATCTGTTAGTAAATTTTTAAATTCTGGCTATTTTAGCCAATGTTCGAAATTCCTACAATTTAGGTAAATTTTCAAAATTGTTGTTTGTAGCCAAATAAGTTGTACATGAAGCCTAATGAAATGTAAAAATTTTGTGCAGATCAGTCCATAATTGACTATGTAAGACCCACTTCCAAGAATCATTTTAAAGAGCAGAAATCATGACACCTAATTTAATAATTACTAACAGTCGGTCCATAATTAATTAAAGCTCTCTTATAAAATCGCCTTCGAAAATAACTAACCAAGTGTAAATCTTTTAAAAGTTTTTAACACAAAGAATATTTATATGTACAGAAGTCAGGCCACTAAATTTTTGGATGATCGATCCATAATAGCTCATATCACCCATATAGCGCCCATTTCTGTAAAACTGTTTTTTATAAAAAGGGTGTTTACCGTCTTATTTGTGTTGACTTTCTTACTAGTTTAAATTAATTTACTATTTATAGAGAAATTTCGAAATTCATGCAGTTTATAAAGAAATGGAATTTTAAGTGGCAAGTGTCTGTTATTTAGTTTACTTGGGATGTATAAAGTAAGCTATAGTCTTTAGTGTTGAATGAGCCAAAAAATATATAAATTAGAGTTAAGATATTTGTAAAAATTTCAATATCTTAACTTTTAAAGTTCTTTTTTCTCGCGTTATAATTATTATGTATTAAGAAAAACTCTCTTTTGTTACTTAAATATTAAACAAACGAAAAAAAACTAAATAATTACAACTTAAATAACTACAATAAATAATAAAATATTTCTAAAACTGATTACAGACAAAAACTAGCAAAAATTAAAAGAAATGTTTAAATAAATCTAAAGCCATTACAATAATTACAATGTTTGCCATTACTTAAATTACAAATAAATACAATAGCCTGGGTTCTATATTCCACTACACAGAGAAACTGAAATCGTTTTCAATTCCACATAGATAATTTCACAGTGTTCTATAACATTTCCAATTGTATTTCAGAAGTTTTTAAATGTACAGTTGATTCGGTAAGTAAGTGCTCGCCTTTAATTTTTTAAGATGCTTTTTTTTTTGGCAATTAAAATCCTTTGTGATTTCTGATTCAAAATACATATATTCTCAATGCCTGTGTTAATGCACTTAGTGAAACGATTCAATTAAATTTGTTTACATTTTAAAACGCATAAATTCAATTAGAAGTTTCTAAAATATAATTGGAATACATATTATAAAAGAGACAATTAGAAAATTCTGAAATATAATTCATTGTTAATTTCTGAAGTTCTAATTGTAGAACTTGGAAACACAATGGGAAATGGTGTAGAAAACGAGAGAAACTTTTATTCAACTCAGAACAGAACTGGAAATCATAGTTTAATTTTCAAATCATTTTCACAAAATTTCAAACACAAACTTAATGAAAATTTCACTTTCACTTTCACTGCATGTTAGAAAATAAAGAACCCAGGTGTACAAAATACAAAATAGAAAACTAAATTAAATTATTATTGTTTTATTAACTAAATATTACAAGTGCAACAACTAAGCTACAAAATTGTTTAATAATAAAAACAATTTACATAAATACAATACAGTTTTCAAAAACAATACTTAACTTATTTTTTTTTTTTAGGAAATTCCAAAATTAAATTGAAATTTGTTTGTTTGTCTGTTAATGTAATTAAAAGAAAATCATTTCTTTTTTGCTTTAAAATTTTATTGTTTTTCTTTATTTTCATTTTTTTTTTTGAATTTTTGTTTGAAATTATTATAAAGGACATAAAATATATATAAATTTCAAGGATTTAATTTTTTTTTTAAACGGAAAAAAGCAAAACATTTCGAGTATATAGGCAAGGTTGTTTATATATAAATATGTGTATATATATATATATTTATATATTTGATCTAAAGAGAATATACAATATATATGTATATATAAGAGTAAAATATTCATAGTTTAGGGGATGAGGAGTTGTATGTATATATGTAGTTATAAATATATATATTTATATATTTGTTGTTAAAGATATATAAGTAGTACATACTAGTTTATATGTATATATACATATATATAGTTGTATATATAAACAATTATTAAAATCACCATTTTATTTTTTCATCTTTTTTGTTAAATATATTTATTGCTAGTTTTGTTTTGTTTTAATAAACACATTCTTAAATACAAATTTATTAGGTTTTTTTTAAAGATTCCTTTAATTTAGATAAACAAAATACTAAAACAAATTTGAAAACCCCTGTCCTAAATATCGGTTTACAAGTTATTAAAAAAAACTTAACACAGCTTAAGTAAATTGTTTAAATTTTAGTGGTTTTGTTAAAAGGTTTTATATGTGATTCTTTCCCAACCTTGACTTTTAACTTTTTTTCATTATTTTTTTTTTTTTGTAATTTTCAACAGTTTTATTTTGCGTGTTTTATACTCAAACAAAAACGAAACTAAAATTATAGTATGTAGTACTTTTAATGAACTTTCTAATTCAGTTAATTTTTAAAAAAAGTTTGTTTTATATGTTTCTTGTTTAACAAACAATAGATTAAAATATTTAAAATACATACAAAACATAAAAGTTTTGTTGTGTTTGACTAGTTTCTGTTTGTTTTCTGTTTAAATGCGAACAATTTGAATTCATTCAAAATTTGAAGCAAGTTTCACCGGGGAACAGCAGAAGAATTATAAACCATTAAGACTAATAAGTATTAAAAACTTAAAAAAACACATGACAGAGATGACAGACATGACAGATATACTTTGTCATAGTAAAAAAAAACCATCAAGAATAATAAGTATTAAAAAGTTAAAAAGCCATGACAGAGATGACAGACACATTTAGTCATAGTAAAAAAAACCTTTAAGAATAATAAGTATTAAAAACTTAAAAAACACATGACAGAGATGACAGCCATGACAGATATTACAGACATGACAGACATAATTTGTCATAGTAAAAAAAAACCATTAAGAATAATAAGTATTAAGAACTTAAAAAACCCATGACAGAGATAACGGACATGACAGACATACTTTGTCATAGTAAAAAAAACCATTAAGAATAAGAAGGATTAAAAACTTGAGAAACACGTGACAGAGATGACAGACATGACGGACATGACAGACATACTTTGTCATAGTAAACTTGGCTATTTAAACCGAGTTTTATTTTAGTTTAAACTGTAAAAATTAGCAAAACAATTAACTTTGTGTGCAAACCAACATAAAACGTTTTTAAATAAGAAACTTTCAAAACAAATTTTCAAACGTTTGTGTATTTCCATATAGTTTACTAAATCCTTCACATTTTGTTTAAAAGTAGTGTGTTCAGTGTAGTATAGTATAGTTTAGTTATGTTTTTTTTTTTAATTAAATATTCGTTTATAAGTTTAGTAAATAATAGATTATTATGGAAGACTAGTTCTAAGTTTTATTATTTAATGTTAATTTCTTAAATATTTTATACAAAATTTGACTCAACTTTTTATGGTTTTATTGTTTTTTTTTTGTTTGTTTTATATTTAAAGTTAAAAATTAAAGAATTTCAAGTTTGTTTTTAAATATGTACTCAAAAAAAATTCTTTAAAATGTTTCATTTTTACTCATTTTTCTGCATTTAAAATATCTTCACTCTGGAGTTTGTTTTGGGGGTTTCTATATTTTAAATATGTTTTAAAATTAATGTTTGCTTTTATTCGTATCAAATCTTTGAAAGTAATTGTTTGTTGTCTTGACCTGTTAAATATTTAATTTTATGTTTTTTTTTTTTTGTTGTTTTGATATGTTGTTAATGTTATTTTTACTACACACACACACTTTTTTTAATAACATTTATTTGTAGTTATAATGCCTGGTTTAAGTCCAATTAAAATTTTGTTTATTTTATACATTTATGAGCATAAATATCCTTGAGAATTCCATTTGTTTTTTATTTATTTATTTTTATTATGCTGTTTTATAAGTTTTTTTTTTTGAAATAAAATCTTTAGTTTGTTTAATATTTTCAAGATAATATTCTGAAATTTACAAATTTGACATATAATTTCCTTATTTAAAACCTTAATATCCTTTAAACTATAGGAGATATTTGGAGGATTTATTAGAGTATTCTTTATTTTCCTATTTGCTTTTTTAATAAAGATAAATTTCATTTGTTTGTACAAGTTGTTGGATTTTAACACCCTGTATCTTATCTTGTATTCTAACAGGCTGTATACAAATTACATTTTCTAAAAGCTTATGTCCTTTTCTACAATTTTGAATATATTGAAATATATTTGTACAAGTAACAAGCTCTTCAGATGTTTCCAAACCAGAGATGGTCGACTTAGGCACCCTGTATTTCTGCTTATTTTCTAACAGGGTAAACACAAATTATATTTTGTAAAAATGTATTACCTTCTTTACGATGTGTTCGTACTTTATTTCCCAAACGATTTTCAATCTGTTTAAACAAGTTACTTGCTCTTCAAACTTTTGCCAACCAGAGAGCTAGACAACTTTGACACCCTGTATCTCAATTTGTATACTAACAGCGTGGCTATAAATAATATTTTCTACGATTTGTTTGTATGTACTTCATTTTGCAATCGGAACAATAGTTTAGGAGATATTCACTGAAATTTGTTTAAACAAGTTACCTGCTCTTCAAACTTATGCAAACCATAGGTAGACGACTTTGTCACCCTGTATCTCATCTTATGTACTAATAGAGTAAACGCAAATAATAGTTTCGAATAGCTAATGACATCCTCTGCGATTCGTTTGCACTTCATTTCGTAATCGCAACAATAGTTTAGAAGATACGGAATTATTGCAATTATTTTTGCAATCGGTACTTGTGTGACACAGTTTACTTTGTTACGGCATCAACTAGACAACTAGATATCAACTATATTGAAATTAAGGCAATTGATTCTTCTTTTCAAATATGTATAAAATTTTTAATAATTAAAAAAAAATTTAATAATTTAATTTATTATCATCTGATTTTATGCCACATCAAACAGCCAACTCTGAGACAGTAACAATTACTGTTCAATTACGTGTCGAGATTTAATTCGAGGAAATATCTTAAATTGTAATCAAATTTCTACAAAATTCTTTAAGATTTGCACAAATTTCTATGGGCATGACTATAAATATGCAGAAATTTATATCAACTGGCACAAATATCTACTAAATGACACAAACGTTTTTTTTTTAAATTTGAGCAATTTTCACCCTAAAGCAACAATTATCATTTAATTGAGAAAATTTCTAAATTGTTTTGTGATTTCAATTGTATTAACTCTCCTTAATTTCTATAAAACTCTATACAAAATTGTGCAAAATTCTTTAAGATTTTATTAAGATTTGCACAAATTTATATTCAATTGTATTAAATATTGAAAAATTCAAAGAAACCTACACAAATTCATGTTAGTGGTTATAAATGTATCAAAAATTTCTATGAAATCGCAATAATGAAGAAATTTATATTAACTGGCTCAAGTATGTATTAAATACCACAAATGTCTTTTGCGCAAATTTCACTTTCTAGTAACGATTTTCATTTAATTGAGAATATTTGTAAACATTTTTCAATAGAAAATTGTTTTTTACTTTCAATTGTATTAACTGTCTTCAGCTTCTACAAACCCCTTTACAAAATTGTTCAAAATTCTTTAAGATTTTATTAAGATTTGCACAAATTTACACAAATTTATATTCAATTGTACTAAATATTGAAAAATTCTAGGAAACCTGCACAAATTTATATTAGTTATTAGAAATGTATAAAAATTTGCACAAATTTCTATTAGAAAGCAATAAATATGAAAAAATTTATATTAACCGACACAAACATATGCTAAATGGCACAAAGGTCTTTTTTAAAATTTGCGAAAATTTCACCTTAATGCAACAATTTTTATTTAATTGAGAAAATTTCCAAATATTTCTCTATAGGAAAATGTTTTTCGCTTTCAATTGTATTAGCTCTCTTCAGCTTCTAAAAAAATCCTAAAACAAATGTGCAAAATTCTTTAATATTTTTATAAGATTTGCACAAATTTCTATTATTATTTCTGTAAATATTGCAAAATCTTTATAAATTTCTAAAGGTAAATGGAAAATGAAAAATGTTACCAAATTTCTACAAAATTATTAATAGTTCGTAATTTTTTTTTTTAAGTTTTCACAAATTTAATGAAATTTTTTTTATAGCAATAAATAGAATTTTTTTTAATTTTTTAAATTTTCTACAAAATGATTGGTGATATCTAGAAATTTCCATAAAATTTGCACAAATTTACTCAAATTGCAAAAAAAAAAATAGAAAAATTTATGAAAACCTGCACGAATTTCTATAAATTTGATACAAATTTATTTCACTGTTGCAAAAATTTCTATAAATATTTTAAAAATCTGTAGATTTCTAACAAATTATACAAATTTGGATAATTCTTTCAAGTTTCTACAAAAGTATTGATGATTTCTAGAAATTTTTAATAAAGTTTGCACAAATTGTAATAATTATAGAAAACTTTATGTAACACGGCACATATTTCTTTTAGATTTGCTTAACATTTTAATAAATAATACAAAAATTAGTAGAAATTTCTAAAAATATAACAAATGTATTAAAATTACAATAAATATACAATTTGTTAATTGTATATTTATTGCAATTTGTATTTCTGTTTGTTTCTTAATCTGTACACATTTCTAAATTGATACCAATTTGTTTCAAATTTGCACAAATTTTTTAAAAATTTCCACAAATTAAAGCAAATTGAAATAAATAAAAAAAAAATAATTTCTACAATTTAGTACAAACTAGTTGCAAATTCTATAAATAATGCAATTGTTTTTTTTAACATAAGTTGAGCAAATTATTAGATAAGTGAAACTTTTATCATTGTTTGAATATACAACCTTACCAAAATACTTTAATTTGATATAAATCAGTTTAAGATTTGCACAAATTTCCATAAATAATGCAAATGTTTTGTATTTTTTTTTTATTTACTTTTATGAAAATTTGCACAAATTTCTATTAAATTGCAATAAATATACAACATTGTTTGTAAACCTGCCAAAATTTCTTTTATTTTTTACAAATTGCTTTCAGATTTGCACAAATTTAAACAAATTACGCAAATTGCAATTAATAAAAAAGGTTTTTTTTTGAACCTAACCAAAGTGCTATAATTTGATATAATTTAATTGCAGATTTGCACAAATTTGTATTAAATTGCAATAAAAATAAAAATATGTTTGTTGTATAACTGTTAAAATATTTGTTTTTTTTTTTTTTTTTTTTTTTTTTTTTGCAAATACATACAAACATTTCAAAATGCTTATGAACTCTTTCATAAAAAAATTCTTAAGATATATGAAGTAGTATTTCTCGAGAATACAACTAACTTGAAAAGTAGAACACGGAACAAATCTGAACAAACAAACTTGATTGTGAAATTCCAAATTTATATTGAGAAAAAACAAATTCAAATTTAGAAAAACAAATTGATCAAATACAAATTGATTTGAGAAAACTCAAATTGAAATTTAGAAATAAAAAATGTTATTAGATTTGTAACTCAAAATCGTGTTATGTAGTATTTTATAAATAAAAATATATTTGAAAAGTTTTTCAATTACACTTTTTATTTTCGCAATATTAATTTTGATTTTTCAATATCAATTTACATTTCTTAATTTCAATTTGTTATGTCTTAATAATAATTTGGATTTCTCATTTTTAATTTGTTTTTTCTTAATATCTAATTGGATTACATTTTTATATGTCCTAATAAGTGTTTTTAGTTTTTCTTTGGGGTTTAAAATAAAGTGATCTGATATCTGTTTTAATATTATTCGCCATTTTGTTGGTTATTATACCCTTCACCTTCATGAGGAGGGTATATATAAATTTGTCATTTCGTTTGTAATTTCCACAATATAATTTTCCGACCCTATAAAGTATACATATATATTCTGGATTCTTATTGATAGTGGAGTCTATTAAGCCATGTCCGTCTGTCTGTTTGTTGAAATCAATTTTCTGAAGTCCCCAGATATCTTCGGGATCCAAATCTTCAATAATTCTGTCAGACATGCTTTCCAGAAGTTTGCTATTTAAAATCAGCAAAATCCGTTCATAAATAACGGAGAAATGAGCAAAAATCCGAGACAACCTCTGAAAATTATATATATACATATATAATATAATTATGCATCCACAACAAAGGTGAAGGGTATATAAGATTCGGCATAGCCACTAAACCAGTGGTGTTCAAAAATAAAATGAAGATGTATTGGTAAGAGATTTTTCACAGCAAACATATTGTCAAACGCTTAAAATAAGAAAAAAAAAGAAAGAGTTTTAGCCAGATATAAACACCTTAAGAAAAAATTTTAGGGACCATAAATAACAATTATCAATATCAAAAAGACAATTTTAGAACAGTTATTTTCAGAAAAAACAACAATAAGTCCATCTAAAACAGTTTTTTATTTTTTGTGTTCAATTGTAATTGAATCTCGTGTGTTTGCTGGGCTTCGTTCAACAAGAAGCAACAACAATGCTTAACAAATTTCTGAAAAAAATGACGATAGTTCGTCGCATGTGTTCTCATCGCTGGCTCAACGACGCGTCGTCGCGACGACTGAATGAATGTTTTTAAAAGAGCATAACAAATGTGTGTAAAATTTTTGCACAATAGTGGTATGGGCTAAACCAAGAATGATAAAATAAAGATTACGCCAACGCGCGTAAAATTTTAAAATGTTCTGCGCATTTTGGAACTGTGACGTCACACGTTCTGTGTTTCTATTGGCTAATTTTTTCTCACTTGTTTTTTTTTTACTGTCATTTTGCTTGCATTTGCTCACTGCACACTTCATGTTTAAATTTTTTGTTGTTTTTCTTTTTTAAACAGCTTTTATTTTAGAACTCTCAGAGAGATTTCAATTTCAAGGTTGCCAACTTTCACATAAAACATATATTTTACGCAAGAAATTTTAATTCTAACTCATGAAACATTCTTGGTAACCCTTAGAATGGAACTTTTACGTCACATAACGGGAAATCATGCGCATGGCGTAATCTTTATTTTATCATTCTTGGGGCTGAACACCACTGCCCTAAACTATTAGAAATGTAGCCTTTACAGAGCCATGAACACCGGCATGCAAAATGTTATGATCGGACTAAAAATAGTCACACAGTGAACAAAATACTAAAAGGGCGGCATTTGTAGGCGTGGTAAATGTCTTAATAACAATTTAAATTTCACATTTTTAATTTGTTATTTCTTGCTTTTCTAAATTTCAATTTGTTTTTTCTTAATATCTAATTGGATTACTGAATTTCAATTCGTTATTGCTCAATACCAATTTGGAACTTTGAATTTCAAATTGTATTTTCTCAACCTGAAAAGGTGTAGCACTAGGTCTTTAATAAATCAAACATTTAGTCGCTATCGTTAATTTTTTCTACAAAATACCCTTAACGGCATAATAGCAAAAAAAACGTAACCGCAAGGATACCGTTTATGGCTTTTTAAAGCGGCGATATCAATCGGTATCATTTCATTATCATTTTCGACATAATTCTCTTTAATGCGAATAATTTCAGAGGCCTAATAAAAGAAATTTTTCAGAAAAATAAAAAAAAAATAAAAAAATATTATCTTGAAAAGTTTTATTGTAAATTTTATTTGGTTTCTGTTTATTGTTTGTTATTTTTCAATTTAATACCATAAATATACTATACATACATATGTATGTTTAGAGATTATTTATTATACGAGTAGTAATTAAACTCACAACATACAATACACAATTTTTAAGTTTTGAGTTTAGTACAGGGTGGGCCAACTTGGACTGACTGATTTGAAATAATTTTGAAATTTTGATAAAGTTATTGGTCCATATTTCTTCGAAAATGAGCTTAATGGTATACCGGGCCATGTTGGAAAATTTTTTACGTCCGATAGTTCTCAATAATCGTAACATATGGTTCCAGCAAGATGGAGCTACAGCTCATACCGCAAGAGCCACAATGGCACTTCAGTCAGTCAAACTTGGCCCACCCTGTACATTCGAGACAACAAATATTATTTGAAACATCGTTTGTTTGTTTGTGTTTTCTTTTAATAAGTAATTTTAATGTTTTTTGTTTTGTTCTTAATATTTATTAAATAGCCAGCCACACGTTGAAATAGAAACGAAAACATAAATTTTGTAATATGTATTTTTTTTTTTTGTATATTTTTCTCTTTTTATTTTAATTATAATGATTATATGTATGTATGTATATACGAGTAGGTTTTGTTTTTGTTTTCGTCTTGGATTAATATAAGTTTTCATTATAATTGAACAAAGCAAATAATTTCTTTTTGTTAATAAATACCATTTATTTAATATTATTATATAGAGTTTTTTAAATGTATAATTTTTATGTGTTTTATTATCATCTTTATTTTGTTTGTTTGTTTTTTTGTTTTTTTTTTTTTAATGTAAATATATATTATTATTATTCAGCATAATTAATTTATGTCTTAAATTTTAAATAATTTCTTAATATTAATTTTTGTTTTTTTTCAAATACTTAACATTTTATTATATATATATGTATGAATGTATATATATCTATGTATGTATGTATGTATGCATTGTATGTATATATGATTTATAGTTTTCGTTTTTATTTTTCAAAGAAAAGAATTGCTTTTTTAATTTCATTTTATATGTCTTAATAAGTGTTTTTAGGTTTTGTGGTTTAAAATAAACTGTTCTAATATCTGTTTTAATATTATTCGCCATTTTGTTGGTTATTTTTATGTTATTATTATGATTTAAAGTAAATGACCCCTAAACTAAAGGAAATAAATTATGTTTACAATTTAGCTGGTGACTTTAAAAATGTTGTTCATTTTGAGGGTGCTGTAGCTTGATCATTAAGCATGAGTTGGTATTTGTAGCCCAGGTTCGATTCCCAGCCGCTGCCACTCAAATAACATCAGTTTCTGATTATTATTAAATTTCTTTCTATCCATCATAACTAATATTTATCACAGCGCCCTCCTTCGTTGGTATATCATTGAAATGCCACCGAAGTAAAATAATTGAAAATAAAGGCTATAAAATTAAGCTTTAAAAATAATGCGCCTACTCGCCACCAGAGGCACAATCATAATGCGCAATTGCAGCGTTGTGATATAAAAAGCTTTCTTCTTTCACCACCTTTAATTTTTCAACTATTATCCCCTTTCCAAAGAAAGTATGGCAATTATATATAGGCATATTAATTGCCTGAGTGTTACTTCTCTTTAAAAAAAAGAAAATATTCACTTTAGTTTGTGTCCCAAAATTTCCGGTTTTGTTTGAAACCCTTTATTGGGCACAAATTTTGGCAGTATGCCGATTCCAAAATGTTTAAAAAAAAGAACAACTGTGAGATGACCTAAAAGTTCATCTAAATATTTGAGTAAGGATTTGCCCTAAAATTCAGTTTCGTTTAGACCCATTATCCAGCACAAATTTGACAGAATGCCACTGTTGAAACATTTCAAAAGGAAAAAACAAAAAATACAATATTGAATGGGAATGCTGTATTGAAAATAGTAATAATACAAGTCCAAAGTCTAGTAATTTAATTGAAACAAGTTTTAGGAAAAACCAATATAGTATTTAAAGGGTGTTTTTTAGATGTATAGATCTATAAGTTGGCAACACTTTTTTAACTGGCGGCCATTTTGTCAGCTGACATGAATAGACTGTTCAGGCTTTTAAATTATGCAAATTTATTTTGGAAATCATGGTTCTGTGTTTCTTTTTAGATATATAGAACTTTGAAATTGAATAAAGCAAAGATGATTTTTTTTAGATGGACACGAAATTTGCTTTATTCGAAAGATAATCTTCATGGCTCGGACGTAGTCTTATCTGAATGACTTTTTCCAACTTTTGTGGCCGTATATCGGCAATAATGCAGCTTATCGGTGTAGACAGCGACTCTACATATCCCCACTTAAAAATAGTCAAAACGTTTCCTACCAATTTCCTATCAATTGTTGTACGAGCTGTGTGACATGTTGCACCGTCTTCTTGAAATCACAACTCCTGCACAACATAATTGTTCAATTGATGAACGAAAAATTCAGAAGCCATGGCTCTATAGCGGTCACCCATCTCCACAACCTTCTGGCCAGCTTCGTACTTAAAGAAGTACGAACGGTAGCAAATTAATACTAAAGCATTAAACACATTTCCCACAGCAGGCTTACGACTACAATATGTTAAAAATAAAATAAAACAAACTATGTAAAGTTAGTGTAGTTACCGGTGTTCATGGCTCTGTAAGGGCTACATTTATGTCCTTAATCATTTGTTACTATGTACCACGTCAAATTCTAGTCATGACTTAAAAACTCGGTTCGTCCCACAATGATGCTAAATATTTTTGGTATTTGTAGGCGTGATAAAAAAAAATAAACAAATTATTTCTGAAATTGTTTTTACATTATCTTTAATCCTAGGAGGTGACTGACACAACTGTTTTTTTCGAACCACTCTAATGTACATGTTTTCAAAATCTATATACATATATATAAATGAAATGGTCCATGTATGTAATGGCATCACGTGAGAACGACTGGAGCGATTTGGCTGATTTTTTTTATTCGATTTGAATTTCTCAGGAGATGGTTTGTAAAGAAAAAAAAATTTCAAAAATTCCGGGTAAAACTCGATAAATAAATCTCAAGGACAATCTTTAAAAGTGTGTGGGTTAAAGCTAGAATCCCAATGTTTTTCCCACGGTCAATTGTATGTTGCGTGCTCGAGAGTCGGTACACCGTCAGGAGTATACATTTTCTGCCCCAATAGAAGAACAAAAAACATTGTTTACCATCAAGCTTTAAAATGATTTTTTGTTTGTTTTATAATTAATAATTGTTTCAATTGTTGTTGCATATAATAATAATCGAATTTTGAGAAAACTTTTTAAGCAATAAATTAATAAAAATTTTTGTTATTTTTTTGTCTTAATTTTTAATTCTATATGAATACGTTTCTATTTTAAACTTTGCCGACCACCTGCAAAGTGGGCGTGACCGACAAAAAATATTTTAACAGTTTTCTTTAGTCTTTAAAGCTTTATTTAATGGGATTTTTTTTTTAATTTTCAAGCAACATGTTTCATGAAAAAAAAACGCTACTTTGAACAATTGAAAACCTTAAGTGGCACCACTGAAATATAAATGGATTGCTGCTACAGCTGTTTATATTTTTATTGTTTTGATAAGATATTAAAGTTTGCCACCAAATTTGTTGAAGCCACAACTTAAAAAAACTGTTCAATACACTACTAAGCTTTTAAACATACTTTATTACTGTTGGATTTTTTCATAAAACATTAAAAAAAAACAAATGTTTTGGAGTGATTTTTGTTAAAACAGGTGAATACAAAATTATTTTCTAGGGCATGTTCATGATTTGAAACGCATTTTTTTCTTCACTATCTTAAGTTATGAACATAAGGGAGCCATTTACTTTTAATCCTGTATCATAACATTGGCCCTTTTCGGAAATGCATTACTGGGCTGGATTTGATGCTCATCGGTTACATATTAGTTTGCGATGCTGATGCAAATCAGCTGATGAAATTTTATTGCATCAGACATTTTTGTTGTGATTGTGGTTTTTATGTTGCTGTTTCTCTGTTTTGCAATGATGCCAACTGTGGCTTTTTTTGAACGTACTGAGCATCAACAAGCAGGGCAGTGATGCATTTCGGCAAAGGCCCATTATTTTGTTAATTTTAATTTTAATCTGTAATTAATATTAATACTATTTTGTTTTTAGTTTTGTTATTTGTCTTGGTGTATGGTTTTGTTTTGTTTAATATGCATTTATGTTGTGTTTTGTTAATTTCTTAATTATTTAAGAAACTATTTTATCCAGTTAAATATTGTGGTTTTGTTTTTTTTTTAGATAATTGACTAGTATAGGGTTTTACAATTAAATGATAATAATATCAAACTAAAATCTATGAAATATATAGAGTATGTACTATATAAAGTGTTAAATATACAAAAAATTAAACTAGTAACTAAAATTAGAGAAATTATAAAAGAAACTATTGGTTACGAGTTTATTTAGTTAGTGTTATACCGAAGTATATAATACTGGAACTAGGAAATGAAAAAGCCAAATGCTCGGTTTTATTTTTTTTTACTTAAAACAAGGGTTATATACTTTTGGTCCTCATTGTTAAAAATCTTAAAAATACTGGGGGGAAGGGGTTTGTTTAAATAAAAGAGAAACTAGTTTAAAACAAAGTTTACTACGTAGTAAGTTTTTTTTAATAAAAAACTGTTTTTTTTTATTAACTAATAACAAAACTAAGCTAGAAATTTATTTCAAATTTAAATATTGAATATTGAAAATAAAATTTGAATTGAAAATTCTTTTAATTATCGTTGTTTTCTATAAGTCTTTTTAAATTGTTTGTTTGTATAATAAATTCTCTATAAAATACTTTCGCTAAGTTACGTTTCTTTACATTATGTAAAATATTTTTAGAAAAAGGGGAAGATTTCTGTTGATTTCTTTTTTATAATTTTTTAAATATAATAATTTTTGAAAATCAAAACAAAATTTATTTGTATATATTTCTTACAAAAAGTCTACTTTTGTTATAAATTTCTTTTTTCACACAACTCTGGTTTTAGGTTTGTTATATATCGATATATACTATATATCAATTAAAACTGATACGATACGATCAATTACGATATGAATAGGGTTTAATTTCATTTCAATTTTAGAGATATAAGTTTGTACTTATAGTATGTTTTTTTTCTTCTTTTATTTAAATTTCAAGTATTTTTGTTTTTTAAATAACGTGTTTTATTATTTAAATCTTAAATTTCCATAAATACTTAGTTAAATATGTAAGTGTATAATTATCACTGTTTTTTTTAATTATTCCAAAAAAAGAAGTTAGTTTCAAGTTTTTCCATTATTTATACTTTCTACTTCTTTTTTTTTTTATTAATAATAATAATAAAGTGAAACTCTTTTTTTTTATTAAATATGTTTTATTTATTTCTTTTGTTTAGTAAAATGTTTTGTTTGGTTTTTTTTTTAATTATGTTTAATGTAGTTTTGTTTTTATTGTCATATAATTCTAGCAAACTGTTTTATTGTTTTAAACTCTAAACTACATATGTATGCATGGTGTAACTATACAAGGTGAGTGCAGTAGCACAACTGACTGACTTTGTTTGTTCACAATTTATTTATGTCAAAAGTAATACTATTTTCAAGTGTTTTTGACAGTACGGTACATTATTTTACACAAACAAAATGCCTGTTGATTTTGTATTGTGCTGTATTTGTTACCGATTTGCACTCACCTTGTATAGTTACACCATGTACATATGTTTATCTTCTATTTGTTTTACTCTCAAAAGCCTTTTCTTCTACATCCTGTTTTACTAGCGTAATTCACAATCTTGTGCAAATGGTATTGCATCATTACATTTGCAAAAAGGTTTAGCATATTGTTGCTCTACACTAACAAAATATACAGTATATACACAAATACACAATATCATTTGCACAATATTGTGAATTGCGCAAATATGTTTTTAGTGTAGTTTTCTCTTTCAGATTTCTTCTAACCTTTTTAGTTTTAATTATTGTTATTTTGTGTTCAAGTGTTTTGTTTAAGAGTTTTTTAAGGCCTTAAAAAAGGCCTTTATTCTTAATTTGTATCATGTGTTTTTATGTGTAATAATGCACTATTAACTAATAAGAGCACATAATTTAATTATTATATTGTTGTTAATTCTTAAATGAACTGCTATCATCATACTTGTTTAATAATACTGTTTATAATTGTCTTCTAAAAAGTGTGTGTTTTCATAAGTTTCCTTAAATAAAATGACTGCGTTTTTTAGTTAATTTTTTTTTTTAAATAAATATTTAGCAAGTTTCTCTTTTAGTTTCCTTAGTTTTACATGATTTCCCTAAACTTGTAACAAAATTTACTATATAGTGAATGTTTTCAAAACCTTTTAATTCATTTTTACCTGTCACATGATTCTTGTTCCACAACTTTAAAGATCCGTTTGTTAACTAATCTTTGGGGGCTTTAATTTACTATTTTTTGTCTTGGCAAATTATCAAGAATCGCTAGAACTCTCTAACCTTTTTGTATTGCTAAAATAAATGATCAAAAATTTCCCCAAAAAAAAAAAAAATACCTTGAGCCTACCCCCATCACACGATTTTCGACTCAAAATTTAAAAGATCTGTATATGAACTAATCTGGGGGTTGTAACCCCAATTCTTTTTGGTTTTAGAAAAATATGAAGATTTGCTACAAATCTTTTTGTTTTGATTTACATTGTTTGCTTAAAAACATGATTTTAAATTTCCCCTAAAGAAAATACCGTAGAGTAATGATGCTCACGCAATGCCCCGGGGGGCCTAACGCTAACAATACGACTGTTAACGAAGCACATTACAGAGAGCGTAGCAAACCATTGGGCCTTTTCGGAAATGCATCACTGCGCTGCATCTGATAGGAATCTGTGATTTGTTTGCAATGCTGATGCAAATGAGATGATGCTCATTTATTGCAACAGCTATTTTTGTGATGATGAAAAATAAAAAGTATCGTAGCTTGAGATGATGGTATTCGATATCTAATAATCAACTTAGTTACATCACTCGAGCTGTCATTTGATACGTCAATGGCTACGCACACTTTAATATGACCATCACCAGAGAGTCACTGGGATTTCTGTATGGAGTCATCAATTATTGTTCAAGCAGGTTTCCCGCGTCTCCTTTAGTGTTAAATATATTTAGCTTATGCCTCCACACAAATGTATCATGAGCTGCTCCACACTATTTCGATAAATAATGCAGAAAATTGCTTGTTCGTGATCATATAAAGGGTGATTCAAGTAGAGATACTTTTTTAAATAGCCATTTATTTTTTTGACAGATCACGTGTGAGTCGTGTCATACTGTCATGTTATTTTTGTTTAGTATTGTTTGGCATTGCATAACGGAATATAGCTTCGCTATATGGGCTCTTGAAAAGTTCCAAGAAGATCCGACGTTTTCGAGGCAAATATTGTTCAGCGATTTGGCCCATTTCTGGCTCAATGGGTATGTAAATAAACAAAATTGCCACATTTGGGAAGAAGAGCAACCTGAACAGATTCAAGAACTGCCACTTCATCCAGAAAAAAAAAAACGGTTTGGTATGGTTTGTAGGCCGGTATATTTCTTTGAAAATGATGCCGGTGCGAACGTAACTGTCAATGGCGACAATATCGAATGCCGCGATTTGGCCCCTGGTTTTTAATGTGTTTGCTCAATATATTTGTAGTGATGCCAACTGTTGCTTTTCCAGATACAGGAATTTTTTTTTTTTAATACAAAAATATTGTTCAACATTTTTAGCACACAAATTTCTCCCAAGTACACACATTTTAAACTGTCGCTCTTTGTGGACACCACTGTCGTAGACCCTCCTCCCTATCAATAGATTCTTGACACAATCCAGAATCTCTGTTTTTGCAAACTATCCAGATGCAAAATTCTAATCCTAAATCTTTTTGTCCTTTTGGCAATGCAATTGTTAAGAGTCCTGATTCGTCAGAACAGCTGAAATTACAAATATATCGTAAGAAATTCTGAGATGTATATACGCTATCGAATGCCGCGATTTGGCCCCTGGTTTTTAATGTGTTTGCTCAATATATTTGTAGTGATGCCAACTGTTGCTTTTCCAGATACAGGAATTTTTTTTTTTTTTAATACAAAAATATTGTTCAACATTTTTAGCACACAAATTTCTCCCAAGTACACACATTTTAAACTGTCGCTCTTTGTGGACACCACTGTCGTAGACCCTCCTCCCTATCACTAGATTCTTGACACAATCTAGAATCTCTGTTTTTGCAAACTATCCAGATGCAAAATTCTAATCCTAAATCTTTTTGTCCTTTTGGCAATGCAATTGTTAAGAGTCCTGATTCGTGAGAACAGCTGAAATTACAAATATATCGTAAGAAATTCTGAGATGTATATGACTTCAATAAGATTGATGTTAATATTATTTTAAGGCTGTACAAGTAACCAGCTGAAAGACAATTGACAAAGCTTATAAACTTATTATTTTCGAACAGTGTTTATAGAAGTGTGTTTTTAATTTTTGAACTACTTCTACGTAAGTGTTCTTCAATTGATGCTCGGATGCGGTTTAGAGAACAGGAATTTTCTGTAAAGCAATATGAATTAATTGGAATCAGTATTGACTTTACAGAATTTTAAATTAGTATGGGAAAACTAAGACTTAAACTTAGCTTAATAATGCAAAATGACACTAAACCATTTCTTATTCATGAAATTAGTTACAGAATTGTAAAACACATTTTAGATTTACCAAGTTAGCAACTGTTTTTTTTATATAAAAATTAAAAAATTCGAATCCAATAATGGCATCTGATTCAAAATCCATCTGTTTTTAAACAACTTCAGTCATTTTTTGCATGCCTTCACTTTATTTTTCCTTAAATTCTTGCTTTATCCTTTTAGCCTTTTCTGACCTGACTTTAATTTTATCCATAATTTCTGTTGTTTCATACGCCATTTTGTTTCATAACTAAAATAACAAACACTATTTACAAATTTTACAAATTTCAAATACACAATTACTCAAACCAAAAATGTTACTTAATTTAAATTGTTTATTGTTTTTAAATGATTCAAAACACAAGAATGAAAGAAAAAAAACCCATGGTGTAACTATACAAGGTGAGTGCAGTAGCACAGCTGACTGACTTTGTTTGTTTACAATTTACTTATGTCAAACGTAATACTATTTTCAAGTGTTTTTGACAGTTGTTTCTGTATTGTGTTGTATTTGTTGCCGGTTTACACTCACCTTGTATAATTACACCATGAAAAAAAAAATAAACTAAAATTAACATATGAAAACATGGTATTTCAAATTTATATTCAACTATTTTCAAAATGATTATAAGTATATAATATATCAATGTATATAGGTAATAATAATAATTTATACATATAAAATGTCATTTATTTCAAACGGGTGATGGCAGGGTGTTTATTTATTTCTTTAAATATTTGCTCTATATATGTTTGTTAAATTTTTATTTATATCGAAAAAAAAAGAAAACAAATGTTGATGAATTATTATTAAAAAAGAATGAAGGTCTAAGGACTACACAAACACTCAATATAAACTATTTACTATGAATTTGTAATTTAATTAAATTTATAACGAATTCAAATCTGGGCGACTATTGCAAAACATTTCAAACACAAAAGAAAATAAATCGAATTTGATTTGAATTCAAAATGTTTTCTTTGGTTGGGTGTTTTTGCAATAACTTTTCCAATTGCTACTAACAAAATGTATGAGACAATTAACTAATTAAGAAATTTTCAAAGCATACTTGATTTATAAAAGATATGTAAATTGTTGATAAAAGTTTTAAAGTTTTAAAAAATATTTTCAGCAGCTGCAAAGCAAACATTATACAAATTCAAATATTTTATATATCTACACTCGTATGTAGATATATTCCAAAATGAAATTGTAGTAAATTAATTTTGTAATCAAATCATTTGAACTAAGATGCAAATTTGAAATGTTTAAAGTTCAACTGAATATTCGGTTTTGAATTTCAATTTGTTTATAATTTGTTCTACCATATTATAACGGGTCCGCCATCTAACGTTTTTTTTTCAACTAGTGCTTATTTCGTGAATGGTAACACTTAGCTCATGTTTGATTTGACAGATAATTAGTTTTATCCTTCCGCTGAACGAATATGGTTGTGTATACGTTTGAACAACGCTGGGAAATGTTGCGACATTACTTTGAAAATCATGGTAATGTTGCAGAATGTGTGCGAAAATTGCGTACGGATTTTGGAAGAAGAGAAGCACCGTCAGCTCCGTATGTTCGTTATCTTGTGAAAAAAGTGAAAGAAACTGGCATCCTCATCGATAAACCAAAGCGTGTAAAGCCAAAAACAGTGCGTACACCCGAGAATATTGCTGCTGTGGCAGAAAGTGTGCATGAAGCGCCATCAACATCAATTCACCGTCGTTCTCAACAATTGAGCATTTTTTTAAGACATCATTGAGACGAATTTTGCATAAAGACCTTGGTATGACGCCATACAAAGTCCAATTGGTTCAGTAGTTGATGCCAACTGACCATCCAATGCGTTTTCGCTTCGCTAAGTGGGCCTGCGATCGACTTACATCTTTTCAGATGAAACTCATTTTGATCTTGGCGGGTATGTTAACAAGCAAAATTGTCGCATTTGGGGCACGCATACATTGAAAAGCCGATGCACTCAAAACGAGTCACTGTTTGGTGCGGATTTTGGTCCAGAGGCATAATTGGGCCATTTTTTCTTCGAAAATGAGCCAAGTGTGGCCGTTACAGTCAATAGCGATCGTTATCGGGCCATGTTGAACGAATTTTTGTTCACAAAAATTGAAGAGGAGGATATTGGCAACATTTGGTTTCAACAGGACGGCGCTAGGTGCCACACAGCCGAAGCTACACTCGATGTTTTGCGCGCTGTTTTTGAACATCGCATTATCAGCCGCAGAACTGATGTCGTTTGGCCACCTCGGCGCTGCGATTTGATACCGTTGGACTATTATTTGTGGGGTGTCGTCAAAGATAAGTGTTACGCCGACAAGCCAGAGACAATTGACGCTTTAAAGGACAATATTCGTGAAGCCATTGGTGAAATACAGCTGCACACAATCGTGTAGGCTACTGCATGGCCAGCCGAAGCAGCCATTTGAATGAAATTATTTTCCATTATTAACCGGAAGGATTGTACTTTCAAATAAAAAAATTTATTTGGCGGACCCTTTGTGTTTGTGTTCAATATTATTTGGATACCAATATTTTTAAAAAGAGTTATTCTCTTTAAAGTGATTTTCGGAAGTGGGAGCTACCACTAATTATGGACTGATATGGACAAAATATGTAGATGTGATTTATCTTCATTTATAACTCATTTGTGGTGAAATTTGTTTGGATACTAGCATAATTCAAACATTTATGAACGTTAAAGCCCTATTACGGGAGAACATTTGTATGGGGGCTAAGTGAAATAATGGACCGATTTCCATCCGTCCTTGGGCCGAAAAAATATCACGTACCAAATTTTATTGAAATATCTTCAAAATTGCGAGCTGTACTATGCGCACAAGCTATACATGGACAGACAGCCAGCCAGACGGACGGACGGACGGACATTTTTAAAGCGACACAGAAAATGATTCTAAGTCGATCGGTATACTTTAAGGTGGTTGTTGAACCAATATTTCTGGGCGTTACAAACATCAGCACAAATCCAATATACCCTCCCAACTATTATGGTGTAGGGTATAAAAATGAATTGTGATTGAGGCAAACAAATTTATTTAATCTTTTGTAGCCACAAGTGAAACAATCACCACTATTGTGAATAAAAATTCCACATGAAATTTGTTCCCTATTATTTTTTAAACACTGGATTTTAATAGAAAAAATGTGAAAAGGGAACAAATTTCACGTGGAATTTTTATTCACGATAGGGGTGAATTTTTAGTTATCAAAATAGATTTTCGAAAAAAAAAAAATGTAAATGCTTTGAAATGGCTGAAAATATTTTTTTCCTTATTGTAATTGCTGAGATGAGACTTTACTAAAAAAGAAATCAAGCTAAATTTTAATTGAATATATGTATGTATATTGCAGGTGGTATATTATAAAATGATGGAAAAATACACATAACAAATATTTATAAAACGCAAGTTTTATAATAAATACATATTTAATTAAGTATTATTATTATTATTATTTTTAAATGTTTGTTTTTTTTTTTTTTTTTTTGTTAAAGAAGAGACAAAAAAATTAAACAGAAACTACAGATTTGAGTAAAAAAAAAAAAGATAAGGAAATTATTACATTATACAAACTAATATCTCTAAAATTAAATCAAACTAACTTTCATGAGACGATATCAAATACGAATATATTTATATAGATGTAGAATAATTAAAAAAAAAAACAATTGTTTTCAAAACAGAAATTATAATCAGTGTGTGTAAGAAATAACATACATATGTATATGGAAAGATATTTATGTATATTCTCAATAATTACATAATTGAGTTTTGTTACATTTTTCAATTTAATTACGATTTTTGAGACTACTCGATTCTAAAGAAATTTTTTAAGAAACATACACAAGTCAATGAGGTTTATTATTGTTTTGTGGGTTGGTTTTTATTCTACAAAAAGTTTACTAAAAAAGAAATTATGTATTTTGGTTTTCAAATTGGTTTATTGTTTGATTGAGTTTTATACCACAAAAAGCTAAATAAATTTATTGTATGTATAATTATGGATAAACAAATATTAAGTACTTTATTTAAATTAAGTTTTGAAACCAGTAAAAATATATTTATGTATATACGAGTAAGCTGCTATTTAAACATAAAATAAGTTTTCTTTTTTAAAGCTAACTAAAACGGAGCATTTGACTTCTTTTTTTTCTAGTATTTTGGTTTTTCTTTAAGGTTTTAAAAAAATTTTTATTTTTTTTTTTTTTTTGACTAAAAGCTAAAGCGTTTAAAATAAACAAAAATTTACACATTCTTTTACAATTTAAGGAAATTAAAAAAAGAAATAAAAAGAAATTTATAAAAACTGTTAACGAGTGGGGAGAGGGGTGTGGGTTCATTTTGCAACTCGTTTCGAATAGAAAATTATGTATTCGAATTTGTAGAAATGTTTGCTTTCGTATCGAAATACACAATAACCCATCAGCTGTTCTGCAAATCAAAATTAATTTCAATATTCATGTACATATGTGATGAAAATCGTTCGATTTGAAAAGTAAATCGCTTTTCCAAATCGTTAAACTATGCGACTGATTTCGATCGATCTCATTTTCCACTTTTGTTTCATTACCAATTGGCTTTAATAAATACAAATTTAGGAAAACTTATAATACAACTGGAAATAACATTTGAAAATATTTATAATTAAAATAAACAAAATGCCTTCCGCTGTTACAATTTACTTCTTAATGAAAATAATTCCAACGATGAAGCCGAATATATACGTAGAAAAGAAAACGCTGACGAGATAAATCTGGCCCCTTAAGCTTACCCGAGGAAATAATAAAAAAAATGATTATTTGTGAAATACTTTCGATTAAGCAAGGAAGTTTTTTATAATGGTTTTAAATAAGATTGGAAATAGGTCGACAGGCTCATCCATTCCTCTTACAATACAATTGGCAGCTGACTTAAGATTTTTTGCAAAAGAACGTTTTCAACGACATGTTGGAAATGATGTAAATATTGGCATGCATCGCACTACTGTTTCAAAATGTTTTTCGATAATCTTGTGCCTGCTGGAAAGAAAAAGTCCTTTGGGATGGATAAAGCTTAACACTACCGAAGCAGATTAAAGGGCATCTAAACACTTTTTTTCGTGAATTCGATCAAGACATCTTCTTGAGAATTATTCTTATGCTTTCCCCTACATACAAATAAAAAAAAAATTAATTATCAATTTTTTAATTTTTAATAAATGTAATGGGTCGTTTACGGATGGCAACCGAATCTCAGTGAAGTTGACAGTTGCCAAAAACTTATTACAGATGGCAACTGACAGCTGTAAGCTGTTAACTTCAGTTGCCGAACATGGCAACCGAGAATTTGTGGTTGCTATGATTTTTATTTTAAGTGATAAATTAAACAATTTTATTTTTCGAGATTAAGGTCAGTTTTTCTTTTTTTTCCCCCCCGATATTTCACTACACAATGTGTAGCATCTTCAGGGAAACAATAACAAAATTTAAAACTAATAACAATAAAAATATTTTTCAAAAAATAAATATAATCAAAATTAAGTGATAAATTTTAAATTTTAGTTATTTTGTTGTTAAACTGTTTATATTTTTAACATATAAATGTTTATTTTCTACTCGAAAATTCGAAAAACAGTTTGAACACGAAAATTGTCTTACATAATAACAACTTGCATGCCAGTTGCGTTAATACATAATCGACCTATAACTTACATTTCCTGAATATTCGCCAAAGTTAAAAACGTCGACTTGAAAAGTAATTTAAACTGACTTTATCGAAATACGTCACATGTCAAAATCGATGTTTTTTATGAAACAAAACGGAATATTAAATCGACAGGTTGTCACACAATAAATCTTTTAATGTTGTCAAATCACTCGAAACGACGAAAACGATTTTCATCACATACCTGATTTTCATACAATATCCATTAATTGACAAATAAATATCTGGCAAATTTCAAAAATTTTGTATTACAACAAGTTTTACAAAATATTTGAATTCGTTTTAAAAACACAAAAACGTTTCTGGTCGCATACGCTTTACAGAACTGTTGGCAATATAAGTGAAAATAATTACATAGTTTAAAAAATAACACCTAAATAGTTTCTAATAAAACAAAAATTACACCATTTACAATATATTCTAAATATTCAAATAAAAAACATGTTCAAAAGTTTGAAATAAAAAAAAAGAAACACTGCAATTGTTGTTTAAATCATAAAAAAAAGTATTTTATTGAAATGAAAATTTATTGAGATCTCTTAAAAATTAGTATTTGGCTTAAACAAAAAAAAATTAGTAAAACTATAAAGTTAAATAAAATATTTGTTTTAATGGAATTTTAGCATAAATCTTTTTTTTTTATATAAATAACAAAGGATGGCACTCTTTTATAAACTTTTGTTTAAGGAATGTTTGTTAGTTTTGTTTAAAATTAAAAATCTATTATTAAAAAGTCTTTGGTTGTAAACTTAAATTATAAAGAAAATTATATAAATTATAGAAAAAAATTAAGTAAATAAATAATTTGTTAAGTATTTATATATTCAAAGAATCCAACTGCTAATTTTAAACCTAAAAAAGGGGGAACGATTTATTAAGAATAAAAAATTTAAATGCCAATAGGCAACGCAGCTGGCATGAGTTAAAATATTTTTGTTAAAAAGTTTAACAACAAAATAACTAAAGCTAATGTACAGACGGTTGTCATATCTGTTAATGTGCTGGTAATGTACTGACAATGAAAAATTGTTAGCAAAAGTTAAATAGTCAATTCAGACGATTGTAAGTAAACCTTACAATTTCATTGGCAGACAATTGTCAGTTCACACGGTTGTCAGATTGTCGTATGGCAAAAATTGTCAAGTTCATTGTCAGGCATTGCCAGAACTGTCTATGAGTGTGTGTTTAAAAATTTTAAATATTGTTATGTAACAAAAAAAAAGAGCAATTGAAATAATTTTTGCTGCATATTTACATACATATGTATGTACTGCAAAGTAGCGAGGATGAAGACAAAATAACAGTTTGGGGGAAAAATTATATTTAATTGTATGAAATAATCTGCCACATCTTGACATAAAATATTTTTGGGAAGTTTCTATTCACCGCAGCCAGCATATCTACCATAAACGGATTCTAACGGTAGGATTTTTGTGTCAGCCCTTACAGTCTGTGGTTGACTGAATAGGAATGTATTTCGATTCGAGACAATGTTAAAAACTCAAACGATTTTATTTTCGAATCGAAATATACTCTATCATCACCTGGGTTCTACATTTGTAAAATGAAGTGGAAGTGAAAAAAATAACGTTCCCCTACAATTGCAAGATTCTTAAATTGTCAGCTACATACATATGTATGTGCTATGGCAGTGGCCGGCATAAAGAGAACATGACGATATTGTGAATTAATGCTGTTTGCATTAAACGCAAATTTTGTTAACCGGGTGTTAATTACATACATAGTCTTCTTGTATTTAAGAAGGGCACATTTGAAATATTGGAATATTGCAAACAATAGCCTTTGTAATAAAAATCGAGTGATATTGAAAACGGGCGGCCGATTTTCGAAAACAAAGACATGACAAGTAGCTGTTTTGCAAATTGCATGATTTATTTATTTATTTAAATTTACTGAAGAAAAGTCTCTCTCTTTAACTCTTTAAATGCCAAACGATAATCGAAAAATAGTACTTGAACCTAGAATATTGATATTTAAAATTTCGAAAACGAATAAATAAAATCACAATATTATGAAATAATTTTAAAATTTACAAAAATAAATTAAACTTAAATTTGTAGGTAAATGTTTGTTTTTTCAATTATTAAGTCAAGATAATAATAAAAATATACATAAATACAAAATTATATCAAACATAAGCAGCCAGCGTTAATAAATATAAAGGTTAATACTAAGAACTAAACAAGATATACTACAGATTTAATTTCAACAATATATCAACAAAAACAAGTACGAATTTTATATAACTACTCAAATGAAATCAAAAAATCAAGACCCATTTATTGATGAGGTCTCTCAAAATTACCACAATAACTTACCTTTTGTTTTTTTTTTTTTTTTTTTTTTAATAAACACCAACTGTTACAAACAAATAACTAAATAAATTATTTAAAAAAAAAAACAACAACTGAAATACAAAATAAACTACTACAATTTTTTGTAAATACAACAACATTAAACAAAGAAAGTAACTAAATTAATAACAACGTTTAGGTGGCAGTTTAACAAAGTATTAAACATGCAATTTATTTAGTGGGTTTAACTGTTGCTTTAAACCAACTAAATAAACTTAAGTTAAGCTTAATGCTAAACTGCCACATGACGCCTTAAATAAAAAAACACAATTATTATAATTTTGAAAATAATTTTATTTACACAGAAAAAAAAAGAAACAGAAAAAAATATAAGAAAATGAAAAGTATAAAAAAAATACGTTTTTCAGAAATACTAAATAAAATTTCAAAAAAAAAAAACATGCACAAAGGTTTGGTTTTGCTTTTTTCCTTTCAATAAAATGTTTATTTGTTAAAATAATAATGAAAAAAAGTTCAATTTTACAAACTAAATTTAAAATTAAATGGTTTATAAAACTAAAAGGGGGGCAAAAAAACAAAAATAAAAATTCTGTAATTCAAAATTAAAACTACGAAAAATAAAAAAAAACTACTTGTTTATAAACAATTACTAGAGAGCGTTCTTTATATACTTGTACTACGAGTACGTTAAATGTTTATAAGTATGTATTATGTATGCATGTATTCGTTTAAATACATATACATATGTATTTATATAAGTAAGTAAGTAGTATGCATGTATAGTAGTTATGTATGTATGTATGTATCCATGTATGTACTCGTATGTTTAATAATACATAATCATCATGATATATAGAATATTAAATATTGATTACAAAGTGAAGAATAAGTAAGTAAGTACTTGTTATTAATTAAACAAAATTATATTATAATTGTTAAGTAAGTTAAATTAATGAATGCTTTTAATTATTAATAAACATGAGAACAATTTGTTTTAAAATACAATTAATTCATAAAATTAATGATTATAAAAGTGAATAATAAAGAGACAGACAGAGAATATATGTATTTCTATGTATGTATGTATCTACATATATGTATGTATATGTATGTTATATAAACTAGTTATGTGTTAATGTAAATGTGCATGTGTGTGTTTTGCTTTGTTTTTATTTAACTATATAATAATAATACTTCTGCTAAATGTCCCTTGAATGTAAATTATTTGCTTGTTAATTTGTACATCTACCATTAAATAACATTCTATAAATCGTGAAAGACTAACGCATTTTCGATTCTAAATCTGTAAAAGGATTGGAGAAGAGAGAGAGAGAGAGGGAAATATGCAGGAAAACAGTAATTTATTCGAAATTACTTTTTTGAAAAGAGTACCTTTTCTGAACGCTTTAAATTGTTGCTCGAGAATTTTCACGTATTTTCCATTTGACAATGTCGTTGTTGTGATTTAAAGCTGCACTATTTTCTCTGGGTCTCTGGCGTTTTCTTCAATAAACCTCAAGCAATTGATACTCTGAAAGATTTGGAGCTGCATTAACAGATTGAGATAAGCATGATTTATGCAAAATGTGGTTCAAAATTTTGTGAAAGGAATGGATGTCGGCCGATATTCTAGAGCAGTCGTAGGCAAAATTTAAATATCCACAACTCAGGCACCCTATAAGCTTACTTGTGTGTTTTAGTAAAATGGGCATTTGTTTCTTGTATTGTTGTGATCTAAGAGATCAAAATACAAAACAGTTGCTGTTTAGCACATGTGGAAGAGCAAGATTACGCTACACAATTTTGTAACAAATATAAATATAATAGTATATATTGGCTCATCACTGTTCCAGAGTTACACATTTGCCAGATGTGTGTTAATGCACCACTTGTTCGAATGAAATTTTGTTCGAATTGAATTTTGTTATTGAAAATCCTAAATCTTGTTTTTAAAGACCTAAACTTTTAAAAAATTAACAACGATTTTTTGAATGTTATTTTCTGTTTTTCTTGTAGCTCCTTAAACTAAATACTAATGCAATAAAAAAACTAAAATTTAAAATAGGTTTCAAAACTAAAAAGCTTAATATTTGAAAACTAACTGATTTGTCTGGCAATTCAAATGTTATGATTTGTTTTGTATTTGTTTCCGTAACAAATAAAAAAAAAAAAAAAAAAAACATCAACTTTTGCTCCTTTTGCAGGAATGTGTTTATAGTGATGTTTTAAAATAAACTGAAAGACTGTATGAAATTTAAGTAATGCTACTTAAAAAGCAATAAAAATGATGACACTAACAAATGCTTGAATAAGTGTTGATAAATAAGTATTATTGTAGAATAAAAGATTTCTAAGGTATTACAAAAATAAAAAAAAGAAAGAAATAAAGTTAAATAATGTTGTTTATGCAGGGATTTAGAAATTAAGGGAAATAAACACAAATTTCTAATGAAACATAAAATTACAATTGATAGTTAAGATAAAATAAACAAATAATATTTACATTTTTATAAAAACAGAAAATACTTCAATGATGTCAAATTTATAGAATGTAACTTGATTCGTAAGCGAAAAAATACACACTTTGGTAATACAAAGCCACTTAAATTCAAATACATACATATATTTTCTTTAACGAATCAAATTACTTATAAGGTTTAAGTACAAACTCAAATTATTACAAAAATCATAATTACATAATTAGCCAAGTAATTCATTTCAATTCAATTCAATTCAACATAAAATTATTAACTAAAATCTAATACAAATAACTTATATTTAATAAATTACAAATAAATTCGTTAAATTTATAGGAAAGTTTCTTTTGTTGTTGCTTTTTTTTTTTTTTTGTGGGGGAAGTTGTAAGCTATGAAAATTACATTTAACGTTTTTTATGTATGTAAATGTAATTGTTTTAATAATAATACAAGAATAACTAATAATAACAATTAAAGTAATGGAAAAAGAAATTCATTTGTTAATGCTACATTCTATTATATGTATATATACGTTTAATTATTTACCAGTAAATCTAATTATTTAGAACTCAAACTAAATTACATTATTTATGTATTTTCAATATGTTTTTTTTTCAAGTTAAAGTCAAGTAATAAATTCAATAAGTATGTAAGTAAAAGTAATAAAGTATGTAAGTAATACAATGAATGCTGCATACAGTGCTGATTTGTTTTTGTTTTTTTAAACAAGTAAAACAAAAAACTAATTGAAAATTTAAATCTTATTAAGTGTGTAAAGGAGTTTGGTGATTTCATTTAATTGTGTTTTTAAGTTTTAAGAGTGGCAAAAAATATTGCTTTTAATATTTTGTTTTCGTGGCAAATGTTGAGTGAGTATCTTGTAGGGGTAGTAAAAGTGTAAATGGCAAGTTTTTTTTTTGTGGGGGTGGGGGAGGGTTTAATTTTAATGCAAGTACTGAAGAAAAAAAAATAATAAACAAATAAAATGGTTTTAATAAATGATATGGAAACTTGAAGAATCATTACAAGGCAATTTTTTAACTTATGTAAAGAGTTACAACACTTTCCTGCACTTAAACACTTAAATAGCTAATTTTCAGCCATGACACAGCATTTAATTCCTTTCGAAAGTGGAATTGTTTCTGTATTTTGCTTCTATAGCAGATGTTAAAGAACAACAATTTTTTTCGAAATGAAACCCCTTTTATTTAATTTGCTATGTAGAATTGTAATTTAAAGCATTTCATTCCATAATTTTCCTATAGAAGCAAAATACGGAATTAGTTCCACTCCCGAACGGAATTTAATTCTGTGACATGGCTGTTAATTTAGTGGCCGGTTTACAAAATAGCCAAGACTATAATCTACTAGTTAGCTTAAAGTTTTAGGTTTAGTGTAATATCTATTTTTTAAAAGAATGCAATAGATTTTATGAAAAATTTAATAATTCCACCATTTATTTATGAATAAATTCCCCTGAAACTTGTTAAGAATATGGTGAAGGAAATTATCTTTCTAGCGCAACAATTAATAAAGCGGTAACTATGTCTCAGCAAGAAATTATTCACACTTTTATGCGAAACAGTAGGCGAAAAAAAATATGTTTACAAAATAACTACAGCTTCAATTTACCTATCACATGGCTCAACTTTTATACAGATATCTGCTTTAGTTTGAAAGTTATTTTAAAAATAGTGAAAATGATTTTTTTAATTTTTAATTTTAATTTAATCTTTGTCATTTTGAGAAAAATTTATTGGTTCACAATTCTTTCGAGATTTCACTAAATATTTCATTTGTTTAAGAACCAATTGTCTTCAAACTTATCAGAAATATGGAGAAGGTAACAAATAGTCATTCTATTGCCGTAACTAAAAAACACTTACCGTCTGTTTTTAGTGAATTATTCAAAGTTGTAAATTTAATCAAGAGGTCGTGGCATTGGGCTGTGAAAAATATGTTTACAAAATAGCTAAGGCTATTACTTATGGCCGAATTCACAGCCTTTAGTTAGCTAATGACTTAACTAACTAAACTAATGATTCTTTATTCTCAATGCTTAGTTTGCCATAAGAATAACATGTTATAGTTAAACAATAGTTAGTATTTTAGTTTACTAATGGTTAACTAATGACCGATGAAGTGTTTTGCAGATATCTCCATTAGTTTAAAATATATTCTAAAACTGTCTTTTTTTTTTGTCATTTTGAGCAAAATTTTTGTTTCAAAATTCTTTAGAGATTTCGCTAAATTTTTCGTTTATTTAAGAACCAATTCTCCTGAAACTTGCCAGGAATATAGAAAAAGAATTAGTCATTTTATTGGTGTTATTAAAAATATTGCTGCGCCTTTTTGTTGCAGAATTATTCATACTTTTATGTAAAACTTGCAAATTTATCTAAGAGGGCGTGGCAGTGGGCGTAAAAAAATATGCCCACAATATAGCCCTATTCCCGCTCTATAATAAGCTTTAAATTTCATTACGATATCTCTGATAGTTTAGCAGTTATAAGGTTTTGAAAGAATTTTGTTAGTGAACATACACCTACTGCCAAATTCTGTTCACCTGTTACTTGACAAAAAAAAATGGTAATTTTTCGTTTTGCTAAATTTTTGCTTTGAAAATGATTTTAGCTTTTTTTTTTTAGAATAACTCCGTCAATTGTTAAACGATTTTAACGAAATTTTATAGGCGTGTAGAGAATGAAATTGTCTATATGATGGTAGCAATAAAATATTTCCAGGCTTAATAATTATAAAATAATATTTACAAGATGCTTTAAGTTGCAATCAAGTATCTTTTTTAGCTTGGGAGTTTTTAGGGTTTAAAGAAAACTGATATTTAACATTCAGCTGCTACAAAAGTTTGTTGACAAAAACAAAAAAGTAAAATTTTGATTTGAAAATGTTTTTAGTTTTTAGGAATATCTTTCTTAATTAAAAAGCAATTCGTGTGAAATTTGGCTTGAGTATAGAGAGTATAGAGCGGTTTATTTATTGGTGATATTGAAAAATTTGTTGTTTAACTTTATTAAGGTTGACGTTGAAAATGTTTTTATATAAAACAGCTGAAGTTGTTATCTACAAAATGCCTTAAATTGCAGTCAGTTATCACGTTTGGTTTGCGATTTAAAAGGTTTTAACAGGAAAACTTTATTCGATTATTTCATTCTGCAAAATTCTTGATTTTTGTGATTTTAAAACGGTTTAAGTTTTCTTGGAATATCTCCGTCATAGCTTCGGAAAGCTATATCTGTGAAAATTATCATGACCAAAGATTTATTTTCGTTTATTTTATACATAATTGAAAAACGGTCACGCCCCTTTATTTCGGAATTAGAAACACTTGTATAATAACTATTAAAATTAATCAAAGTGTCTTCTATAAAATAGCTGTTCTCATCTACAGAAAGCATTAAGTTGCACTCAGTGTTCTCCTTTTGTTTTAAAATTGTTGGTTGCTTGCCCTATTATTTCAATTTTATTTATATATTCAAGTTTAAAACATCTTTTATCTATTACGCAACAGCTTTAGATGTTAACAAAAAGTTTCCATATCAATTACACTCCATTTTAAATTGAAAAACCATTTAATAATTTTCCAAACAACTAAAATTTAAAACAAATTTAAGAAACAGAAGGAAAAGGTAAGAAAAGTATGTAATTTATGAAAGAAATTTGTTATTTATAACAAAGTTTTAAAACTTATTAAAGAAATCTTTTAAGTAATTTAAAACTTTCTTTGTTTTTAAACACATAAAAGTAAATTTTGTTAATTTGTTTGTTTTTTATATGTTTTTCAATTTTTAGGGAGAATAATTTTTTAAAATTAAACGCAATCACAATCGGTGGTTTTAGAAGATTATTTTTCTTATTTGTTTTTTTAATGTATTATTTCAATATTAATAAATAACTTTCTTTAATTCATTTAATTTAATATTTAATTAATATTAATTAAAAATTCATGTTTATGTATTTTTAAGAGTAATTTTTGTTTTGTTATTTTTTTTTATTATTTTTAATTTTCTTAGTTTTTAATTCAATATATTTTTAGACTTAAAATAAAATTGTATGTAATTGAATTCAGGATCTTGTTTGTTTTTCTTCTGGGTTTCTTTCTTAAATCTTAAAAATGTGTGTTGGTGTGTGTGAGTGTGTGTGTATGTATATATGTATTCAGCATAATATTTTGAAAATAAAATATTTATTAGTTTTCTTTTATCTTTTTGTTTTTTTTTTTTGTTTTTTGAAATCATTGTCTTTTTTCGTTTGTTTTGCTTTTTTCGATTTTTTTCAACTTCTTTAATACATAACAATTCGAGTTTTTTTTAAATGTTTTTATAAGGTAATAGGTGTTTTTGTTTTTAATGATTTTGTTTGCTTAATTTGTTTAGTTTTTTTCTTTCAACTAAAATACTTAAGCATGACTTAACAACTAAATGAAACTTAATTTAATAATAATAATGTTTAGGGGAATTGTTGCTTTTAGGTTGTGGGGGGGGGGGGGGGCGTTTTTTGTTTTTTGTTTATATAATTTACAACATTTTTGTTTTTCGTTTTGTTTTTAATATTTAAAATTAAATAGTAAATAAAATTAAAAGGTGAATTTAGTAGGGTAAATAAAGAGAGCATAATAAAGTAGAGGAGGAGTAATAAACATTCAACAGAGTTTTTTAATATACTTTTTTGTTTGTTTGCAAAATACCTTAATAAAAAGCCGCTTTACACAAATAGTTAAATATGTTTGTTTAAAAATGAAGCAACACAACAAACTTTACCTTTGCTGTCTTTAAATTGTTGTTGTTTTAAGGCTTTCTGGGTTTGTTTTGTTTTCTTTTAGATTTTAGAGTATTTTTGTGTTAGGAGGAAGATTTTCAGATTTTATTTAAACATACATTCCCATACCATACACTGAACTCCAGTCGACTCCTTGAAAACTTGACATATCCACATTTGCTAAGGCATAACTTTGATATGGATTCGTGGCGGCGTTTAAGGGATTCGAGGCCACTAAGGCTGCTTGTTGTGCAGCAGCGGCAGCCAAGGGATTTGTTACAGCCGTACCTGCATGAGCACCGTTGGCAGTTGTTGTACCAGCCGCTGCTAATGCTGCGGCATTGTGGGCCTGTGTGGCGGCCGCTGCTGCGGCTGAATTTTGAGCAGCTGTATGTTGTTGCGCCGCTGCTACGGCATTCTGCTGTTGTTGATGATGATGAGCATGAGCATTGGCAACTTGTTGTTGCTGCTGTTGTTGGGCTTGAGCAAAAGCATTGGCGGCTGCTGCTGTGGCGGGTATGGGGTAGGGAGTATAACTGCAAGAACAATGAATATTTATTTAACAGTTTTCTTAAAAAATTTAACATTTTAGGAAAGCGATTATTTAAGAGATTGTTTTCAGTTACAAAAGGTACTTTTAGTTCTAAAATGTACTTTTAGTTCTAAGAAATTTAATATTTTAGAAAAGCAATTATTTAAGAGATTGTTTTTAGTTACAAAATGTACTTTTAGTTCTAGAAGGTACTTCTAGTTCTAAAAGGTACTTTAAGTACTAAAAGGTATTTTTAGTTCGAAAAGGTACTTTTAGTTCTTTTTAAATTAATTTTTCACTCACCGAACACTGTGTAATGCTGCTTGAGGATATGTAGTTAATAATTTACCAAAACCACTTGGATTAGCGGCTACAGCAGCGGCTGCAGCATTTTGTACTTGGAAAGGATTTTGTGAAATCAAGGCGGCCTGCTGGGCAGCAGCGGCAGCCTGTGGTGTGGTGGCATGAAACTGTAATTGACCCTGATGATTCTGTAGCATAGCCAAAGGATTCATTGCGGTGAGGCCGGCGGCGGTACGGGCACCCAATAATTGTCCGGGTCCAGCACCCAACAGCTGACCGGGCGCTAAAGTGCCCAACATTATGCGTTTCTGTAAGAGTTGGGCGGCCGGTGTTACCGCCTCTTTGGGTTGGGCCTTTTTACATTCCACCTTTTTGTTCTTAATAGTATGGAAGTGTATTTCGCACACGCGATCTACCACATCCTCATTCTCGAAGGTGACAAAACCAAAACCACGATGACGTTTGGTCTGCTGATCCATTAACATGACTGTTTCACCCACCGTGCCGAATTGATTGAAATAGGCCTTGACCTCTTCGGCCGAGGTGTCTTGGGCTACACCGCCCACAAATATCTTCTTGGTTTTGCTGGAGTTGCGTGGTCTGTTCTTGGGTGTGGCATGTTTGGGATCAATCTTCTTGCCATCCAGAGTGTGTATGGGCACTTGCAGAACCTTGTCAACACTGCAGGGCTCTTTGAAGGTAATAAAACCGAAACCACGACTACGCTGTTTAGTTGGAATTTACAGTTTTTTTTTTTTTTTTTTGGGTGGGGTGAGGGGAAAAATTAAGGGAAAGAAATAGTTGAGATTATTAGTTTTCGAGAAATTTTAATTAAGTAAAAGTCAACTAAGACAAGTTATTGTTTAGGTTTTATACAAAATTTTTACTAACTAAATTTATAGTAATAATAATTGTTGTAATATAAATTAAATATGTTTGTAGAATAAAATAATGAAGGTTACCGTTTGCAAATTGAACAAATTGTTTTAAACTAAGTTTTTATTCAACAAAATTACTGCCTAAAGTTAGATAATAAATATTTATAGTTTTGTTTATTTATTTATTTATATATATAAAATAGTAGAGTATAGAGATACGTTCAATAAAAGAAACCAATTGGTAACAATTTCAAAGTTTAGGTTAAACAATTTCGAGTTTAAAGAAACAAAAACAAAATAATTTCAAAATCAAAACAAACATTTATTTGAACAGAATATGTAAATTAACTTGGTGTTGGTTGAGTTCTGATATTTCCAAGCTACCAAGCCTTTTAGTTATAAAAATTAGTTACCAACAACATAAAATTTTGTATTTAATACTCTTATTAAAACAGTTCCTAAAATTTAATACAATTATTATTTGAATGGCAAGTGTGAGTTTGGTGTAAATTTGGTTTTAAGTTTTTGTTTTTCTTTCAAACTACTTATAAAGAAATGTTTGTATAGTTGTTTAGTTTTCTGTTTTATAATTTATAAAGCTACAAAAAAAAAAAACTGGTACTAAACAAAAGCAGTGTAATTTTAATACAGTTTAAAATACTCTTAATAATTCTCAACTGGTTAATTTTATATTTACACACACAAGAATTTCAAAATTTGAAAATTTCACAAATATGTAGTTCTCAACAAAGTCAACTTAACATTTTAATTTTAATTGGTTGGTTGGTGATGTTGGCATGTCAAATGTTTTTAATTTGTTTTTAGAGATGTAAAAAGGACCTGTTAGAAATTTCTTACAATTTTATGGCTATTTGTGTTGTGTTGTTTTGTTTAAATATATGTAGCTAATAAATTTCTGTTTGTTTAAAAAAAAAAAAAAAAAACACACAAAAACAAAATCTAAAAATATAATTCAAAAAGTGAAAGAAAGTTTACACTAGTAATTAGTTAACTATTTTGCTAATGAAACGTAAACAAAATTAATTTGTAGGGGGCGGAAGGGGGGGGAAATAAATAATTTGTTTTTAATAAGGAAAACCATTCAAATACAAAAATAAAATTATAAAAAAAAATCGTTTTTCTTTTTTTTAAATGATGGTATATAATAAATGCAACTTGCCTCATAAATACAATAAACCTAAGACACTGTCTAGGTTAACAAACATTGGTGGTTAAAATGTCAGCAGTTTAAAAGAATTTACTTTACTACAAACTTTACAATATAATTTTTTTTTTTGACCGGCTTGACTTTAAAGCAAATGTTTGTCAAACTTAGAGACAGCATCATTAGTTTACTTTTACACTCATTAAATCTCTAAATGGCAAGTTACTATTATTATTATTACTTAATATTTTAATATGTATTAGAGTAAAAGGTTTTTTTATATCCGTTTAAATACTTTCAAAATATTACACACAATTTGATAGAACTAAATTTCAATTTTTTATATGTATGTACCTATTTATATTTTGCCTAATTGTTTAAGGAACGCAACTAGTAGATTACATTATACATTACTTATTTAATTGCTTTTTTAATTTTATTATAAATTACAAATTTATTATTTAAACTTAAAGACTAGTATTTATAGTAGTACATAAAAACAACTAAAAACTATAATTTCTTCAATTCAATATGTTTATTTAGTAGTAGCGTATGTTTTATGTAAAAATGTAAGTTTCTAAATATAATTATTAAGTGTAGTAATAAGTATAAACTATTGTTTAATTACAATTAGTTTTCATTTAAATATCTCCACAAATAAAACTGCCAGACAGTTACATATGTATGTATATGATACATGGCACTTAGATAAAGAAATTTACTAAATTTTAATAAGTTTGTAAGAAAAAGTTTACGTTTTTATCGATAATTTTCAACTAACAATCTATATTTAGATACATTTATTTGCTATAAAAATTTAACTCTGGCCTGAAATTTTCTATAAAAATTTAAAGCCGACACAAAGTTTTTTATAAAAATTAAACGGCCCACAAGATTTTCAAAGGCCGACACAAAAATATTTGTAACAAGTAAGAAAGTATAGTCGGTCCTGGTCCTATCTTATAATACAGTATACTTAGTATATGCGTATAACAGTTTTATGGGAGCTATTATCTATTATGGACCTACTATACAACAATTTAGCGGCTGGACTTTCAAAAAATTTATACATGTTAAAGGGATTTTCGAAGGGAATCTTTAATGAGAGCTTTGATTAATTATGGACCTAATAAAATTAGGTGTCATGATATCTGTATATATATTTTAAACTTATTCGTGTTGAATTTTATTTGGACACCAACAATTTTTAAGAGATTTATGGTCGATAAAACGATTTTCGGAAGTGGGTCTTATATGGGAGCTATGACTAATAATGGACTGATCATCATAAATGATTTGTTTATAAAGCTAGATTTACACGTTTGAAATTTTCTTCAAAATTGCATTGAAATAAATGTTTTAGAGTAGCCCTCATCCAGTCCGGACCTCAATCCGATAGAAAGTGATGCACAGAAAAAATCTTTGAAATATGGTATTCCATAACACCGGATGAGTGTCAAAGATTAATAAATTCCATGAATAAACGATTGAAATCAGTAATTAAAGCAAAAGGTGATGTTGCACAATATTAATTTTAATTAGATAAGCCGTACGAATAAATAATGGTCGATTTTGTATTTTTAATTTTTTAAGTACCTGCACTTTTTATTTTCTTAAAAAAAGGGTTTCAATGAATTGAAATTTTTGTTATGTTTTTAAAGAAATTATAAAAAAGTTGTTCTTAATCGGGCCATTATTAACGAAATTATTGGGTGTTATATGAATTGAAAGAAAATTGTGCCGTACGAATTATAAGTTGTTAGAGTAGTATTATTTTGACACAGTTTTTCTTAAATATTACAAGATATTTGTTGTGAATTAAATTACCAATAAATTTTCTATAAAATATTATTCCTCGAAACTACCATAAATGTTGTTATTAAACTAAAATATTGTTTACAATATTTAAATGAAAGAGAGCCTAAAAACATACCAAAGAAAATTAAGACAACATATTTACATGATTAAAAATTTAAGTCTGGATTTAAGAATGGGGCAAAGGGAATGGATGCTACAAAGTAAAGTTAATGATGAAATTTTTTTTACCTATTAAAACATAAACATATGAAAATAATTTCATTAACAATAACATTTGTATTCATATTGTATTAATATGATTTTCATTTAAATTGTCTAAAGAAAAATGTTAGAAATGAACACACCAATAGATTTTTTTTACAAAAGTAATTAAATTATTAAAAAAAATTTCAATTATTTACTTGCATTTGAAATGTTTTGTCTACACATTTCATTTATTACAAACTTACAGCTAAAGTATTGTATATATTTTATATATTTATCATTATTTATTACAAACAATATCTATATTTTTAGTTCATCTTAAATCTCTAGTTTTTAATAGTTTTATATTTAAAAGATTTGATAAAACTAAAAAAGCTGTAAAGCTCATTTAAAGTTTCTGCTAACTATTTTGTTATACAAAGTTTATTGTTGTTAGGATTCCGTATTTTTTTTTTAGTAAATATTTAAAATATTAAACAAGAAATCCTTAAAAAGTGTTGAAAATATATCTACAAAACAAGAAAAATAATAATAATGAACTTCCTTTATCACAAATTCTAGCTTTAGTATTAATAAAATTAAATTTTTCATAAAGTCTTTTAGAAATACTAAGACTCCTTTAACGTTTTCTAAGAGGGAAGATGGTTTTCTATTAAAGCCAAAATATACATTTAGAGGACAATCAAAAAGATAAACTAAGACATTACTAATGTTGTTTATGGCAAATTGTTTCTGCATTTTTAAATATAATTCCAAATAAACTAAATAAATATGTTGAGATAAAGAGATCGAATAATATAATCTATATAAAATCTATATGAATTTTTCTACCGAAACCCGTATTTCTGATATTAATTTGTTCTTTTTTTTTTACAACTACAGCCTGGTTTTTCAAAACAGTTTTTTTTTATTATAGATTTATGTATTTACAAGGTTCTCTTTATGTAAAAGGTTACTTTTATATATTTTCAAAAATGTGGCAGGACATTTCGTGGTTGATGCACTGAACGTCGAATGCATTTCACTTTTATTTTTCAAAATTCTTTTATTTTGAGTAAAAATATAAAATACTATTTTTCTCGATTAATAGATGCCCTAAGGCCAAATGAACATAAATCGAAGACTATTTTTTTTTTGGTAAAAAAAGAAATAATTTTTTCCAAAACTGTTAGAGAAAAATGTGGCCAGCAATAAAAATTTTAATTTTTATAATATTTTAAACGAAAAATGGAATGAGAAACGATTTTAAACACACGAATTTTAATTTCTTTGTTTTGCTCTTCGTAACTAATAATATTTTTTTTTTTGTTTTTTTTTATATACAGCTGTTGACAAATAATTGGAAACGCTTTGCAAACTTCTACTGTTTGTATAAAACATTTCAGTTCTAAAAAATTTCTATATATTTTATTATATTCTGTTAGTATAATAAAAAATTAATAAAGGAATATAAGTAACATGAGATGTTATTCAAGCTTAATTAATTAATAAACATTTAAAACAATTTTCTAAAATTTAACTGCGACAACTAATTGGAAACGGTTGCAAAAGATTACCGCCTCACATCGATGATATGAGACGTCGTCATCGCTCAACAGGTATATACCAGAGAACGGATTGATTGGTTAATTTTAGATTTTGAATACAATCACAAAAAACAAACCTCATGTTGATAATATAAATCAATTCCGTGATGCAATGCATGTCATTATTCACAAAACGGAGTGTAACGAAAAATGATGCTTGCATTGCATGTCTTGTACAAATGCAACGAATACTTAACGATTCGTATGAATGGTTAACGATTGGTATGAATGGTTTCAATGCTTTTTTTACTTTTTGAATTTTTTCTTGTTGTACGAAAAATTCCACAATTAATTTTTTCTAAAATTTGATCGGAGTTTATTTTTCTTTGCCAACATATCAAACTTTACTAATTTACTGTCAAAAAACCAAAAAATATTTATTATCTCATTAGGTTTTGTATTGTTTTTGCTTTTTCTTTCTGTTTTCATTCACTGAAAGCAACGAATACTGAACGAATGGTGTGAATGTTTTTAGTTTGTTCATGTGACATTGAATTATTTCGTTGCTTGAAGTATAACGATATAACAAAAAGCGAATGTTAAATAGCAAACAGTAATAAGGAATGAGTAAACAAACAGCAATGCACATTTTTATTATTGTCGAGTAAAAGCAATGCAAAAGCAATGAATTTGCGAATGGTTATCAAATGTGAATGGTCTCTTTCTGTTCTCTGGTATAGACCCCATGACACCTTCACTTCCTCGAAGAGAGTATCCATATTGGATAAATTTTTAAGACTTATTGCCTCAAAAATGTTCGATGGGGTTTAGATCTGATCTGGATAATGTTCATTCCTGAACTCTGATGGAATTGTACGCTTCACCGGGTGCTTTGGATCACTGACTTGTTGATATAACAGGCAAATTCTCCTCAGTTCACGGCAGCATTACATTATTTAGTATATACACATATTTAAAATACCATTTGGCCAACACAACACTACACGAGAAACATCCCCATTCCATAAGAGATCCTTCATTGGCCGTAAAACATTGCGAGGGTTAAATTCTCGATTAATGGGCCTTTCTTGACCATCAGGTCGGTCCAATGCGATTAGTCTTTGTTTTGTCGCTCCCAAGCACATACTGCCATAGATTAGCCCTGCAATTTGTTTCTTTGAAAAGGAGATAGGTTGAAGAATTAAAGGTAGTGAAAGTTGAAGAAAGCTTTATATCACAAATTTGCAATTGCGTGTTATGTTTGTTTTTAGTACAGTGTTGCAGCGCAACACAACAATTCGTTACAGCAAAACGAATGGCCCTTTTTAATAAAAAGAGAACACCTAACCTAATAAATATCTTCAAGCAATAATATAGAAAGCACATTTGCAATTAGTTGTCTTAAAAGCTTTTATGTGAACAGTGCTTTAATTCTCTATCATTTTTTATAGAATCTTATCGATTCATTAAAATTCTCTTTAATTGAAATCCATTACAATAGATTAAATAAAATTTACTGAAAATTCAATTTGCTTTAGATTTTAATTTCACCATTCAAAACAGTGTATGAATTTTTTTATGAACTAATTCCATTATGAATTATTTATTTATTAAATGCATACTAATTCAAAGAAAAGCTTTTTAAAAGATATTAAAGAATTTGTTTGTTGGAAATGTTTTAATTGGATGAATTGCTGACAGTTTTTTTTTAATACTGAATTAAGATTTTAATGAATCAATTAATTATTTGGAAGCTGTCGTCTGTAAGGAGACAAATTTTGTTAAAAAACAAAATATTAATAAAATTTCCAACATATTGATTGCATTTTTAGTTTAAACAAATATATTGCTAGGATTCTAGGTTCTATACGTGGATTTTTAATTAAAATTCTAAGCAAATAACCAATAATTCAGCTAAACTTGTAATAAGCGTTTTGTCAAACTACATAAATCAAGTTTTAAGAGCAAACTACTAATAAAGTTAAAAATAAAAACTATAAAATCTCTCTAACTCAACATATTTTAAGTTATAAAAAGATAAAATTCACAAAAATTTCATTGATAATATACAAGAAGTATTTGATGTCTTTTTAAATTGCTAAAATAAGTTATTTTATACATAAATTTTTACATTAAATTATAGATTGCTGGTATGTAATGTAAACAAATATACTTTTCTGAATTTTAGTAGACGATTTACGAGAAAAATAAACTAACAATGATAAGAATATACATACGTACATAAGTATAAATATTTCTGGATTTTAACGAGTGATACGAGAAATAGAGAATGGTGACTGACTTTGAAGTGGTAGGTAGGTAAAGTAGTACAAATCATCAAACGTACAAAAGCGAGAACGTATGGCCACCAAATACATATGTATGTATATATTGTATATTATTGAAAGATAGTATGTACATATGTATGTGGGTACGTTCTATATTCGATATTTTAGTTATTTTATTTTGTATACAAATCAACCAGAGAAGTTATTACATTTTAAAGGTAATCTGTAGTAATTTTACAATATTACATGTATACGTTTTACATACTAAAAAAAATTAAAAGGAAATTTAATATTTCTTTGAAAACTATGTATTTAGTTAAAAAAAATTTAAAGGTAAAAATAAAATTTTAATAAACAAAAAAAAAAAAAAAAACAAAAACAAAAAATAATTATAGAGAGTAACAAACAAAACAAAAAAGAGTGTAGTACCTATGAATCATTTAATGCAAACGCAGTAACGTTTAATGTTTATTATGTAGAGGAGGCTAGGTAAAAATAATGTAGGAAATTATAGTTGCCGGCAGCGATAAACAGGATACGCTATAACAATAGTCCTTGTTCAACAGCAGTCAGCTTTCAATTTTTGTTTTTGCCATTATCGGTTCTTTAGCTGAGTAGTTTTGTTTGTTTACTTCATTTATGTATGTAGAAGTGCAGCCAGCTTGCATAATATTTTTCTGTTCAATATTTCCGCACACAAGTCCTTTTGCGTATTTGTAAATTGTGCATCCTTTGTTGTTGTTTTTGTACAATTAACAACAATAACTCAACTTTTATGGGGAAATATATAAAAAAAAACAAACGTTGAAATGCAGCTGCTGGCTTACTTACTACATCATCAAAACAACGTGCCATGGCGCATGAATTAAACATTATTCTTTACTTTTACGTTGTACATTATGCCGTTTATTTATTATCCTTCCTTCCTTATCCACAGTCAGTTAAAGCCAGGTAGTAGTAGAGCAGTAGTTGTAGTAGTAGTTGGGTATTTAAAAAAACACTGTTAGAATATATTGTAGATCGTTGTTTTTATTTGCCAGTTGGTTTGATCTTTGTTTTCTTTTTTTTACAAATATATTTTATTTTTTGTTTTTATTAAATATTCATACATACTTAAGTTTACAGAAAATATTTGTATAGAGTAAATTTCTTTCTTACAAACTAGTTGCGCTACTTTTGGTTTTATTGTTTTTCTATTTATTTTGAAATTTTTCTTAAAAGGTTTTTATAGTTTAAGTAAAGTGTTGAAGACCTAAGAGCTTGAAAACCTACTAAAAATTTTTGGTAAATGTTAAAGAACAAGTATGAATTACAATAGGAGAAAATATTATTAAATTTTGGAATGAGCAACATTTTTGGAAGAAAAATTTAACGAATTTTTTTTTAAAAATTATTCAAAAAGGTAATTTTATTCTAAAAAGGTAGTTTTATTTCAAAAAGTGATTTTTAGTTCTTAAATGTACTTTTAGTTCTAAAAGGTACTTCCATTTTTAAAAGGTACTTCCATTTTTAAAAGGTACTTTTAGTCAGAAAAGATACCTTTATTTCAAAAAGGTACTTTTATTTATAAAATTTACTTTTATTTATAAAAGGTACTTTTAGTTCTGAAAGCAACTTTTACCTCTAAAAGGTACTTTAAGTTTAAAATGTACTTTTAGTTCTTAAAGCTTATTTTATTTCAAAAAGGTACGTTTATTTTTAAAAAGTTATTTTAGTCCGAAAAGGTTCTTTTATTTCTAAAAGTTTTTTTTTAGTCCGAAGAGTTACTTTTATTTAAAAAAGTACGTTTATTTTCAAACAGGTACGAGTAAACAAGTTCTTTTTAACTACAAATCATTTTCAAAATTTGCACTTTTTACAAAGTAATTTTAAAAATGTGACTTTTTACAAAGTACTTTTCAAACATTTCTATTTTTTACAAAGTACTTTTCAAAAATGACTATATTTTACAAAGTACTTTTCAAGAATGACCCTTTTTATATAATACTTTTAAAAATATCTCTTTTTGCAAATTAGTTTTTAAAAATGTCTTCCTTTAAAAGTATTTTTCAAAAATTTACCTTCTTTAAAGTACTTTCCTAATATTACTTTTTTTTACAAAATATCTCTTTTACAAAGTAGTTTCAAAAATGTTACTTTTAAGAAAGAAGTTTATTCAAAAATTTCTATTTTTGACAAACTTTTTTACAAAGTATTTTTCGAATATGTGCCTTTTTAGAAACCACTTTCAAAAAGGTCTTGTTTTTTCAAAGTACTTTGCCAAAATGTTCCTTATTTACAAAGTACTTTTGAAAAATAACCGTTTTTTAAAAAGTACCTTTTCAGAAAAGTATTTTTACGAGTACTCTTTAAAAAATAAAAAGTACTTTACAACGTACATTACAAAAATGTCTGTTTTTTAAAAGGTACCTTTTAAAAGTGACTGTTTTTTTAAGTACTTTTCAAAAACTTTTAAAGTGCCACTTTTGTATTTATTTTCTAATTTTCATCCAATATTCAAATATTTCCTCCCTAATGAATTCAATATTTTTTAACTAAACTTAATAACTAAAAAATACGTATATCAAAAATTCTTCATAAGAAACCGCTGTTTCTTACCAAAACCGGAATATAAAAAATTTCAAAAGAAAACAATAAAATCCGTTAGAAAACTTTAGAAATCATATAAAAAAGCTTTAACAAAACCAAAAAATCCTGTTATAAAAATAAAAGGAACAAAATAAAAAAATATCTATCCCTTAACAGTTTACGCATACTCTTCTTTAAAGTCTTGTTAAACGAGAACCCGTTCTTTGTTTTTTATTTCGTTTAATGGGTCACATACATTCCCATCAAGTAATCAAACAAATTTAACTGCAATGATCATTCGCTCTCTTTACCTTTGTTAATTTTTCAAAACAAAAGAAAAAAAGGAACAAATAATAAAGAAGAAAAAAAACTAAATGTCATGAGCCTGGTGTGTTCCTTGGTAAACAATACAATAAGTAGTAGCTGACAAGGTACAAATACGAACAGATGTGTTTTTATTCTTTTTTTTATTTTTCTAAACTCACACAGATTAAACAAAAACTTGAAATTTTCTCGCCCTACGAAGTACATACGAAAATGTTGTACATTGTACATATAGCACAGGATATTTCACAATTCAATTCTAAAGCACATGAAATTTATTGAAATTATTAAACAGCTGCTGTTTCGCTTGTTAAAAACAACAAAATTCGTGTTGTTTCTGTCTCTCGTTCAATTCAATTGAATGGCATTATGTATGTACATATATTGGTGGTTGCTTTAATATGTTTACAGAACCAGTATTAGTGAATTAGTTTCATTAAATTGTTTTTTTTTTTAAGAAAAAACAGTTGGAGTTTTTAGTTGTTATTTAGCTCGTGCTTAATAGCGCGTTTAAATAACAAATTTAAAGTACTAAAATAATAGGTTTTGTAAGTCACCTGTTGTGGCAAAGGGTTTTTGTAAAGGAAAATAATTTAAAAAGGGTAAATTCTGTTACAACTTAAATATGTTGTGGTTCAAAAAATATGAATCGAAACAGAAAATTCTTAACGAAGTAGGGAAATATTAAAATAAATTCCAGCATATTATAATGCCAATTAAAACATAGGTTTTCGAAAAACAATGTAAAAAGTTACAAATTTGAACAATTTTTTTTTCGAATCGAAATACACTCTTCGATTTTGGACAAAAACAATTTTGTAATCATCGCACAGTAACTTTTCCTGTCTTCGTGGCCTTTGAAAAAGTACTAAATAGTGCATTTTTTGGAATGCATTTGTAGTTCTTGCAATGCTTGTTTACGTATCCATTAAACCAGAACTTCGTCCAAACTAAGCACAAAATGTAAGAAATGCACGATGCACTTTGATAATAAAATCCAATAATCGATCGTTTGAAAATCGATTCATTGTTAAATTATAAACCAAACTGAACATGTTGAACAGTAACATGTTACTTGTAAACAGCTGAACTGCCAAAAAGAAAATTGCTAAAAAAAAAAAAAAAAATTACCCTTTATTAAACAATTCACTTTTCAAGACTTTGATTTGGCACCAAATGTGACAGGAATTTATGATCGCACATTAAAATAAATATCAGGATCAACTTTTTAAAGTGGCAGGCCAATGTAAGCGGCATGCGTCCGTGGGCGGACATCAGCTGTTCTTTTTGCGCTTTTACTTTTTGTAGGTATGTAAATGTGCGCGGAATACAAATGTCAAAAAATTAAATTGTTTTGTTTTTTGTTAAATAAATGTTTTTTTAGTGTGTAGGTACTTACATGGTGTAAAAAGTATTAAAAAATGGAAAAACTATTTTTTTTTTTATTTTTAACTAAACTCATGTCACATATTATAGGTACATGTGTATGACAACATCTTTCTAAGCGGCAAAGTTTAACAAAATTCTACTTTGCCCAGCACGGCCGCTTCTCAAAGATTAAGTAAATTGCGATACTTCAAAATATTTGTATGAATAATTTTGTAAAGAAATTAAAACTTTTATTCACTGGTAATACTGTTGCCACCCGCGGCCGCATGCCGCTTACATTGGCCATTCATTATTAGATGTCTAAAGTGTGGAATAATGTTTTATATAAATCATTAAGTCTTGAAATTTGTACAAAAAACTCATGGAAAAATTTTCCCAATAAAAAATTTTAATTCGCGATTGTTTATAGTGTCAAAAGTGTGATTTACATTCTCTAGTATAGTTTTATACATATTAAAACATTAAGATCTAGAAAACGCGATGTTCGTTTTCCCGAATAGGGCAAAATATTTCAACAATTATGTACCTACAAGCATTTGTTTTTAAAGATATTAGGTAGGCTACGAGATTAACAAACTGCACACATTAATATGTAAGTTGCATTTTCCATGCAACTTTGTATGTAATTTGGAATCTCTAATCCCTTTTTTTGAAGGTGTATTTTTACAACATGAACCGTTTGTAAGATTAAAAAAAATTATCAGGAATTACAAATAAATAAATAATCTTCAAAATGATATGCAATTTAAAACAAAAGATTTGTTAGTTTCTTTCTACAAAATTTGGAAAACAATTCCAAGTAAATGATAAATAAACCAAACCAAATAACAAAAATTGCTGCTCAAAATTTTTGAAAATAAATGAGCAAAAGATAAGGAAAAAACATTGCGGGAAGTATGTAGATACTGTTTTGCTGATATGTACAAATTTTAACCAAACTGTAAGCTAAATGAGTATGTCTCTTGGATTTTTCCATTAAGGCAATAGGTAAAGAACAAAAGTGATAGTAAAATAAAAAGAAACTATAGAACAACAAAAAAGGAGATTAACAAACAAAAGGTATAACCAAGTATAGCAGAGTCCAGATGATGGTGATCATTATAAAAGACCTGACATATTGACAACAAAAGTAAAGAACAGCAGATGTAGTTCGTAGTTTGTTTGCTTTTGGTATTTAAGGTTAACATGAAAATGTAAACAAGACAATAAAGAAGAGAAACCTAAGAAAGGCCGAAATTAAAAACCTCACAATAAGGTTAAGAAAAGAAAACATAAGCATAAGTATGAATAAATAAGGAAATGTGTAGAACACCAGGCTCAAAACACATTTGTTTGGTGGGTAATAAATCAAAAACATAAATAAATAAAAATAAATAGGTAGGTATAAAGCCATTTAAAAGTAAATAATATTATGAAGCCAAAGAGATTAAGAGCTGTCTGTGCTTACCTGTGTGAGAGGATCTTTCATGATGAGCACATCTGTAACGGCACCAAACATATTAAAGTATTCCTTTAGCTTCTCGGAAGATGTTTGCCAACTTAGGCCGCCTACGAATAGTTTGCCGGGTGCGGGATCGGTACCCGCCGCTCCATTAACACTGTTACTGGGTGTTGAACGTCCCGACAGAGAAGTTTTTACTGCAGAATCTGTTTGATTGTTGTTACTGTTGTTGGTGGTGCCATTTAAAATGGCCAGTGCAGCTTGCTGAGCTTGTGTATGTTGTTGTTGTTGCTGCTGCTGTTGTTGCTGCTGTGAAACTGTAGTGTTTTGTGTGGTATTTAAAGTTTGCTGTTGTTGTTGTTGCTGTGAGGCATTATTAGCATTTGTTTGTTGCTGCTGTTGAGCAGCAGCTACGGCGGCAGCAGCCGAGGCACTTTTTAACACAGCCGCTGTTGTCAAAGAACCATTAATAGTGGCCGCAGCCACATTGCCATTCATGGAGGCTACCAGAGCATTACGCAAATCCCGATTGTGTGGATCAATGAGACCGGCAGCAGCAGCGGCGGCAGCGGCAGCAGCATTGTCAATGGGATTGCTGTGGGGATAGAAAAAATTATTGTTGGAATTCTCATCTTTAATGCGTGTTGCAATGGGCGGTGGTGGTAATGAGGTGGGATGATGTAACATAGTGGCTCCTTCTATCATTTTAATGATGGTAATAAAAACAAAATTCTACTTTTCACACTTTAATATCTCTGGCAAATTGAAAAATGTCCGTTAGTTTTTTAAAGTAAGGTTATGTTTCACTTGTTTTATTTTCACAACGATGTTCTAGTCCTTTTTTTTCACTGCAAAACAATGCCTTGGCAATAATAGCAACAAATTTCCTTGGTTTTTTGTTAGAAAGTTCAAATAAATATTAACTACGCGCTACAGATATCAATACTATTAACAAGTTTAATGGTGGTTGCTTAGTAACCAAATTAATAAGGTTAAAAAAGACAAATAATGTTTGTTTTCGCTAATTTGTAACTGTTTATGTTTTTGTAGTAGTTTGTATTCTTCAAAACTTTAACTTTTTATTAAAAATTTTAAAATGCTTTATTAAACACTTTTTAATTTGCTTCAAATATTTATCGGTCCTTACTCCTTGAGCGTAAATTAACGAATGAATTTCAAAACATCAATTGAGAGGAGCGCAAGCGTAAATTACTCAAAAAGAAATGAGTGTGTTTGTTTTGATAAACAATACCATATATGGTTGCATAAATTAGTACTAAAAGCAGCAGGGTTGTATTTGTAAGGCTGTTAGTATTGTAAAGTAAAGGTATGGCACACATGGTAAATATTTACTCAAAAAACCGTAACCACTTGTTTTAGCACATAATTGTTTGACGTTGTTTACTATTACAGGAGTTTTTGCAAGATCAAACAGCATTAAATAAAATAAAACTAAATGTTTGTTGTGTCCTGTGCTAAATCAACAAAGTTGTTTTGAATAAATAAACGAGTTCAAATATATTTTATTTAGTTTTTACGTCTTTTTCGGCAAATATTTGCCAAGTGTGGCCGTACCTTAAGGGAATGTGAAAAGAAATAACACGCAGGCGTTAAATTGTAATGAAATAGGTATTGTTTTAAAATTTTAAACAAATAGGTACATATTACTTAATTTATTTGATATGATTTTATGGTAGAAATTTTGCAGTTTTATATTGGAGACTTATATGCATTTATATTGCATTTTGTAGTTTTGTTAACATAATAATGAAGAATTAAAATTACAAAAACTATTACTAAGGTAACTATTATTTTATAACGGGATTTTCAACAAGAATTTTGTTTTCTAAAAGAGCCATATTGGAATACCATGTAAGTTTTCACATATACTTGTTGACATTTTAATAGTAGAATCTTTGACAACTCTTAACGAATTAAATGTCGCTCGAATATCGCATTTAAATATTAAAAATTCACTCAAAATCCCTGACGTGTTTAACAAAATGGACTACCATTTTGCCAAAATCTGATTGAAATCATTTATAATTGCCACGCCTTACTTTTTCTAATACAAAAAAATTCTGCATGATTTCCATATAAATTTTTTGTTTTAAAAAACAAAGTCTTTGTCAAGGAACCCGATACTTTTAATATTATATTTTAATTATTTTAATATTTATAATATTCGACAGATTTAGAGAGTTTGTCTAAATTTAAATTTAATGTATAATTTGAAAACTTTTTTTTTTGTCAATGTAAATTATTCAACAAAACTACAAATTAATTTCAAAAACAAATCATAGCTGTATTAAAATTTTTCCATTCTAAAATTATAATACTTTCCTCCATTCCATGGTGTAATTATACAAGGTGAGTGAATATCGGAAACAAATACAATACAAAACAGAAACAATAGGCACTTTGTTTGTGTAAAAAAAATGTACTACTGTCAAAAACACTTGATAAAGTATTACTTTTGGCATAAGTAAATTGTTAACAAAGTCAGCCAGCTGTGTTCCTGCACTCACCTTGAATAGTAACACCCTACTCCATTCATTACATTTAATTGACATATTACTTGTCACTATTAAAGTTAAAAAGCTATTAAACATAAATATTATGATAATTTGTCATATAATTTATGTAGCCAACTTGACACTTATTTTTTCTGTCTGACACTTAAAACAAACCACTTGAAGGAAATTGGAACTAAATTTTCAAAGAGGCCACTTCAAATACTTAAAACCAAAATATATGTATGACCTTATAACAAATAAACCATATAGTCAAGTGTAATTTTTTAACATTTCTATTTTTAGGTTATACCCATAGCTATTATAACAGTGGTGGGCTTCACTTGTGAAATTATGTGGACCATAAGATTAGCGTTTACCCGTGATGATGTGAGGTGACTATTTAATATTTTAATTTGTATTATTAAAATTAAATTTATTATTATAATTTATAGGTTTCTGAATAAACAAATGGCCTGTGAACAATTGGAAACTAGAGTAGGACCCATGTATCCGCCGCCCCAAAGAAAATTTCGGGTTTACAATCAGAAATATGAAAATCCTAAAGGTGCTATAGCCGCCATACAAACAGCGGAAGAGGACGAGAAATGACATAATTAGCAAAATAAAAATTTCTAATAAATTTTCAAAATGTAAATAATTTTGTTTATTTCTCTTTACAAACTTATAACTTTTTTATAATCCAATTTACAAATGCAAATTAAAATATCATATAACACAAAAAATCAATCACTAAACTAACTAAAATATATGAGACATTTGGGCAACAAAACCACTATATCCACATACTTAACAAACCAACCGTTATCAAATTTTTTTGAATTGTTTACTTATTGTCTCTTCTGCTGCTGAAGGATATTTCTTTAAAACATCCCGCAGTTATATGAGCCTTCCTTTCTTGTGCATTTTGTGTGTTTTTTTTTGTCTCTCTCTTGTCTTAAGGTTCTTTAAAAAAGGGAAACATTATTTCCTGGAAGACAAAGACCCACAATAATTAAACCATGAAATAAGGTCACACATGTATAAAGCACAAACAATTGTAGTTACTATGTGTTGTAATGTGATATTTGCATTTACTTTTAATAAAATGAACAAGAATTTAATTCCCTATAAGGAAGTAGTTGCTTTTTTTTTTACAAATTTAATAATTAAATTAACACAAACTGGTTTATGTAGCAAACTGGAAGGGGCAGAATTTGTAACGAATATTTATTGTTAAGGTAAAGAAAGGGTTTTTAATATGAACTTTGTTTGTCATTTGTTTGACATATTATTTGATGACATGGAACATTGTTTTTCAACAGGGAATAAATATAGGGGAATAGTTTTATAGGTAGACATGTTAGAGTGTGACTCAGTTTCGGTTTAGGCCAAAATTTTGACGAATACCAATATTCAGTTTTCGGCCATACTTTTGAAACATAGATAAATTAATTTTTAAGGTGATGAACCTTTTTAATATACCTATAATTAACTAGCGGTCCCGGCGAACTTTGCCTGGCCCCAATTTTAAGCCTTCAGACAAACTTTAGAGTATATTTCGTACAAAAAAATCAATTTTCCGACTTTTGCAGAGAGATTTTTCCAATTTTCTGCATTTCGCATTTTCCGCAATTTCGCATGATTTACACCAAGAACTTTCTATTTTTCCCATAAGGAATAATTCCATACAAAAACTCGATTTTCGATTTATCAAATTTTCGGACTTTTCCAAAATTTTCTTCCGTAAAAACCTTCTCCTCGAAAATACGAACAACTAACAAAAAATTTTACAGAAATCGGCCCAGCCGTTCTCATTTTATGAATTACTATACATTTTCAGAGGAGGTTTTAGCTTTAATCCTAGATCTTTTTACGGAGAAAGTTTAGCTTTATTGTAGGTCTGCATGCAGTTTAAATTTAGGTAAAATCTAAGGTTTATATTTTGTCTAAATTAAGTTTCAGTCAAAGGTATTTATGTAGTTTAAATTTAGTTCCAATATTAGGTCTATATTTAGTTTAAATTAAGCATCAGTCATATGTAGGTCTTGAGTTGGACAATATTTTAGCTTCAATCTTATTTCTTTATTTAGTCAAAAAAAAAACCTTCAATTGTGGGTCTTTGGGTAGTCTTAGTTGAACTTTAATTTTTATTTTTATTGCAAATGTATTTATAAATTCCTAAAGATTTTTTTAAATTAAATATTTTCTTATTGGAGAAATTGTAAAGTAATATTTTTAGACATTGTAATGCATTTTCTGCCCTGCCAAGGGTGTCATCAGCAATGTTTGTCGTCCAAGATCTACTTGTAAAAATCATCTATTTAACTGACCATTTATTGAGAAATAGATTTCGGGAATTAATCATATTTCTTTTTACATGTTATGAGTTAGAACGAAATTTACATACGTTTACAGTGTGTGTGTATTCTTCTTATTATTATTACAAATTTGTTGTTGTTTTTATTGCTGTGTCTACGGTTGGTTGACAATTGCCTAAAAATATTACTTTACAAAGAAAGGTATTAATTCTTTGAATAATAATTAAAATGAACCAAGTCAAATAAAATTTTTCCAATAATAAATATCGATATATCAAACATTTTTCATTAAGGAAAAACAAAAAAAGCTCAAAAAATTAATTATTTGTTTTTCTAAATTAACAAGATTTAATTTATCAATTATTTCGACTAATTTCCCCCTAGTTTGTGACATATTTAGCCACTACTGTTTTATTGCTTTAAACATAACAGCCCTCCACAAATAAAAGCAACTCTGCCGTTTATATCCTCTTAACTTTGACATTCGACTTTAAAAGCATCATTTTGTTTTGCATAACGGAAATAATGTCAATCAATTGCTGTAATTTAACATTTCCTGTAAAAAATATTTATAAACAGCAATATTACTCAAACTGTAAACAGTTTGAGAAAGCATTGCCATTTCGAAATAAATTTCTCACACATTTTCTGCTCTAAAAATAACTATATTTTATTTTATACGAAAGAAACCAACGAAAAATTGCCATATTCTTTTTGAAAGGTCGCTATATACAACGAACCCGATTTTCTTCTAAGAATTTAACGGCCCCAGACGACAACGACCGACGGAAGAAAAATGAGTAAGTGCATGAGGAGAGAGGGAGAGAGAAAAGAGAGGAAGAAGAAGAAAGAAAAAGAAACAATAGCTCAAAAGGTGTGTGTGGGGGTGGCAAAACTCCCTATTTTTTTTTTTTTGCTCGTGTAGTTAGAGAATAACAAAATGTGGTGAGTAAAAATCGTGGTGAGCATGGTGAAATTAAATACCAGGTGACAGCATTGCTACAACAATGCAAGAACAACAGGCATTTTTGTTTGTGAAATACTTTTGTTACTGTCAAAAACATCTGGCATAAAATAAAGAAAACAAATATACAAACATGGATAAAAACATAAAACAATAGTGATTTTTTGTTTCTTTTATTTTCTCAAAGAATTTTTGATTAAGTTACATGTAAAATAGAAATTAATAAAAGAAAAAAAATGATAATTACAGCAAATTTCAAACCACCAGGTAACACTGGTTAAAAGATTGATGTTTGTCTGTTGGCTAGCAGGGACCGCAGTGGTACAGAGGGTTAGAACGCAAAGAATTCTGATGAGAGAAAGTGGTGTTTCTCGAAACATATGTAAATTCAACAACCCAGGTTCGAATCCCAGCCAAAAAATTATCAATAAAAATTTTTCAAGTTGTAAAACAATTCCTACCTTCAGTAAAAATAATTTAATGAAAATTAAATTTAATGAACTCGAGCCCGACTACATAAATATCAAAAATGTAAAATTAACAGTTCGAATAAAAAATAATAAATTGTTCTTACGCATAATATTTATTTAAATATACAAGTAATACGTAATTTTGCAAAGTAAAACATCAAACAACAACGCATTTTTCTGCAGCAAAAAAAAAATCACTTTAAAGAGGAATCTTAATATTTATCTTACAAAAAAAAACTAACACTTTTAGCTAAGCAACTCAAAAAACAAACACACTATTTAATATAATATAGTTTTATAACACTTAAGCTATTTTACGCAGATAAAACGGCTACAAAAACTCAATTTTTCAAAAACAAAATAATTTTGTAACGTTTTTATATAAACTTTGACTATTTGTAAACGACTTTTTGACATTTTCAATTTCACCATGAATAGAGCAAAAAATAATCAGCTGGCGCTATGCTGTCACCTGGTATAATTTCACCATGGTGGTGAGTATAAAAAATAGTGGTGAGTTTTTAGAAATTCACCACGAATACCGTTATACCAAATTTTTCAAAGTCATTGAAAAAAATATTTGAGTCAACCTGTAACCAAAAAATCAATATAATATTTGTAATATTATGCTTGTTACCAGCGTTGTCAATTCCGAATAGCATATATTAATCGTTGATCTCTTTTTAAAAAGTTAAAAAAGAAGAAATAATTATCTATCTGGTACACAGAAAAAAATAAAAATGAGATTCAGTTAAAATATTTCTGGAATCAATTAAAAATTTAATTGAAATCGGACCTGTAAACAAAATGATAGTATCAATTAAAAAAAAATGTGAGATTTAATTGAAAATATCAGAAAAAGTAATTGAATCAATTACAATTTTAATTGAAAATTCTTTTAAAATCAATAAGAGGTTTAATTGAAAAAAAAACATGATTTTTGTTTCTGTGTACAAAGGAATACAAACAAATTTGTTTAGAGTTTTTTTATTTTTGTTAAGTTTTTTATTTTTTATAAAAGCACTGAAGTATTGAAGACAAAAATATTATATTTTTTTATGTGAAATTATTTTAATAAACTTTTATTATTAAATAAAAAAGAAAATCTAAATTTGGTGCGATTTTTTTTCAAATGGCGCGTTTTTTTCTCCATGTTGGTGCGTTTTGAAATTTCAAAGTTGACAACGCTGGGAAATTGTAAATTTCCAATGCGCTTGCTTAGTTTTACAGTTCTTTAAAAGAAATAAATATAATTTGATGCAAAAAAAAAATAATGGTTAGATAGATGCTCTTTTTATTAAGGAGAGTAGGGAAATATTAAGTTTTTTTTTATGCTAAGAAAAGCAACAAATATTTGTTTTTGTGTGCGTGTAAAAGAGCATGATGTTGTTGCTGTTTGTTGTTTCTTTTTATATCCTGTGTGTAAATGTCATAAATTCAGTTTTTGATAGAAAAATAGCTTTAATATTGATAAGTGTGCTTGAAGTACAGAAGAAGTTTTAGTTTGACTTTTGTTTTTTTTTTTTATCTAAATCAAATGTAATAATTTAATATCCTTAAGGATATATGATGATTAATTTGTATAGATTTTTTGGATATTTTTTTTCATATAAAAGTAACAAAGTACATATTTATTTGATATTCAAGCAAATTTTGATAAACTGAAGGAAATAGGGAATAGAGACATTAATCATAATGACATGTGTTAAGTTGTAGGGATATTTATTAAATAATTGCCATAAGTATTTATTTAGTTAATTAAAGAAATCTAGTTTTGATAATCTTAATTAAATTGTGAATTGTTTTTTTTTTAATATTAATAGCAAGTGAGTTATAAATAGACATAATACCCATGAAAACTGCTGGAGTGCCTTGAGGCACTAGAAGAGCAAATGTTAAATTTTTTAGTAACTTTTGGAGATTTGAAACAGAAAATTTAACCATATTGCATATCAGTAGATAGAAACAAACTATGAGTATTTTTTTTAATAAACAATATTTTTTTAATAAGTTTAAAATCACATTCAAAAAATTTATGTTTTCCATACTGTAGCACCAACTTTATGTGTAAATTTCTTATATTTTTAAACAAGTTACTTAAAGCTATGTCATGCTCTATTAATATTCCAAGTTTTGTACAAATTGCTTTATAATACTTCAAAAGATTTATACATTTCAAATTTCAATTACCAAAAAATTATTCACTCTTAAAACTACTGATTTTGGCCTACTGTAGCTCCCCTTCAGCTTAAATTTATTATATGACTAAACTAAATTATTAAAGCTTCAATGATGCTCTATTGTTATTCCAAGTTTCGCACAAATCAGTTTAATACTTCAGAAGTTTTATACATTTAAAATATTAACTATAAAAACTGTTCCCCTCTCAAAATGCTTGACTTTTTTACCCACTATAGGCTCCATCCACAAACTAAATTATAGAAGCTTTAAGATTCGCTTTATAATTTAACCAGTTTTTAAACTAATCGCTTTAGTTTTTTTTTTCAAAGTTATAATATTTTAAAAATTTTTCATTTTTCGAAAATATAAAAAAAATTTAACTTCAAACTTTAAATGTTTCCTGGCTCTTCAGCCAGCAACAAACAATTAACACAAAATAAAACATACGAAATAAAAGAAATATTTGTTACATGATTAAGCAATAATTTAATATGTAAATAAATACCCCCCAAAACCTAGGAAATACATTCTGTAAAAGCACCCAAATACACTGAAAGAAATTTTAAAAAAGAAAAAAAATATATAAGATTTTATTTAGTTAGTTAAATTTTCCAAAATTTCAAATTCAAATTGCCAAAACTTTAGGGTTCTTAAACTTTCTACTATTTTACATTTCATTTCATTTTACTTGTCTTGTGTATTTTACATTGTCAGTTTTATTTGTGTAAGCTTATGCTGGGAGTGTAGTTGGTAAGAGTATATATTCGTATTTATAAATGTTGTTTTCTTTTAATTAATTTTGGTGACATCAGAGTACATTTTAAAGCATTTGGGAATTTGCCACCATTAACAAAACTTTTTCTCTTTTTCATTTTTTGTGTGTCTAATTTTGGTAATTTTTTTTCTCTAATTATGAAAGAGTAGGAGGGACTAGCAAAACAGGCCTTAGGGGTATTTTTTGGTTATTTAAAATAATAGTGGATAAAAACTTAAAAATTTAATTGTATTAAATTAATTGGAGACAGAGAAGAGACAGACACATTTTAAAAGTAATTTAATTGGTGTTTTGCTGGGAAAACAGTAACGCCTAAAAGTATGCTATTATTAAGGTAAGTTAAAGAAAAAGATGAAACCATAATTATTGAAAAATTTAAGCTAAATTTTAATCTAAGATCACACAAATAACTACGATTAAACCTAAAATAAGACCACATAAAGACCTACGATTAAAGTTAAACTTTCACCCCTATCGTGAATATAAATGAAATTTGTTCCCTTTTATTTTTTTAACATTGAATTTTAATAGGAAAAATGTGAAAAGGGAACAAATTTCATGGGGAATTTTTATTTACGATAGGGGTGTTTGTCTAAATAAAATGCGAGGATTGAAATTAAATTATGTGTAGACAAAAATCTAAACTTGGATTAGATAAAGACCTACAATTGAAGCTAAATTTAAACTATATGAAGACCTATGATTGAAGCTCAACTTGGCTGTAATTTAAGCTCAATTTTAACTATATGAAGACTTACGATTCAAGCTTAATTTAGACTAGATTAAGACCTACAATTGAAGCCCAACTTGGACTAGATAAAGACCTCCGATTGAAGCTCAATTTGGACTAGATAAAGATCTACAATTGAAGCCCAACTTGGACTAGATTAAGACTTACAATTGAAGCTCAACTTGGGCTAGATAAATACCTACAATTGAAGCTTAACTTGGTCTAGATAAAGACCTCCGATTGAAACTCAGTTTGGAATAGATAAATACCTACAATTGAAGCCAAACTTGGGCTAGATTAAGACTTACAATTGAAGCTTAACTAGGGCTAGATAAATACCTACAATTGAAGCTCCATTTAGACCAGATCATAACTACAATTGAAGCTCCATTTAGACTAGATAAAGACCTGGGATTGAAGCTAACTTTCTTTAAATAAACACCTAAGATTAAAGCTAAATTTCCTATACATAAATACCTGCGATTGAAGCTAAGCTGCCTCTGCATAAAGACCTGTCTCCTGAATTAATTTATTAAAAAAAGCTCGTGTTTAGATCTTATTTTGTTTCATAACTTTTTATGTCATAAATTTATTTGCCTGATTTTTGATACCAAACTATTTAGGATATTGATGAATATTTTGAGTTAATAACATTAAAATCGATTTGATATTTTGTTCCAGAGCATGAGTTACACTAACATTCTAACATTTTATATTAATTTATAATTCATTAATGAAAACATTTCAAAGATAAATAAATAACAATATTAAAACTTATTCTATGTAATTAAAAAACTAAAATTTTTTTCGAGTTTGTTTCATATTTTGTTTGCTAACTTTTTGTATAATGTACAGATTTGGCTGATGTTTAATAACAAACTACTAAGATAACGAGGAATATTTTGGTTCAATATTATTAATTTCAATTTGATATTTCAAGTGATTTTAATTGTTAGACAAATTTTAATTTTGTACATCAATGTACATATATTAAAGTAGTTTAAAGGAACAAAACTATAATTTATTTATTTATAGTCTATTGCATATTTTGCTTCCTAACTTTTTTCGTATTAAATTGATTCTCTTAATTTTTATTAGTAAAGTGCTAAGGTTAATGATGAACATTCTGGATAAATATTATTAATATAGCATTCGTATTTTAGAACTGAGCGTGATTTACACTAACAAACAGAAGTGTTTTTTTTATTACTAAATATTTATTCAAAAAAGCGTAACCACTTATTTTAGCACAAATTTGTTTGACGTTGTTTACTCTTACAAGAGTTTTGAATCATACAAATCATATAAATTAAAATTATATATTTGTTGTGATTTGGCCTAAATAAGAAAACGATTTTTTAAATAAATACACGAGTTAGTGGTTACGTCTTTTTCGGCAAATATTTGCCAAGGGTGAGCGTACCTTAACTGCATTTGAACTTTCAGGCCAGTGTAAATTAAAGTTTTATACAGCCATTACAAAAACAATTAACAATATTCAATTAAATTTCAGGAAAAAATATAAAGCTTTTGGAAGATGTCTCATTATTTCTTTCATAACTTGTTATATAATGAATTGATTCTCTTGATTTTCATTAGCACACTGCTTAGGATAATGACAAACAGTTTGGGTAAATATTATTAATTACGAATTTGTATTTTACATGTGAGCGTGATTTAAACTAACGCACAAAAAAGACCTAAGATCAACTTTTATTAAAATTAAATATGTAATTTTATGAAAGCCTACATCCTGTTCAATGATTCTTATATACATACATAATCGTACATATATAACATTTTCACATCAACCCTGTAGTTTAGAAGATATCTACCTTTAACCATTAATTTTCTGATTAATAGGTTTTGCTTTCTCCAACATGTTTCATTCATTCTGTTTCTGTTCTGTTGTAGATGTGTACACATATAAACACATACATATGTTTGGATATGTGCCAATATTTGTATACGTTGTGTTGAATATATTTTTTAACAGTATTCCACAATAAAAAAAGAAAAACTTTACAATTCAATTTGAAAAATAATTTAACAAATACTAACAAAACGAAAAAAGTCATGACTGTAAGGACCCTGCAGTCCTTACCTGCAAAATAAACACAAGTCAGCAGATAACTTTGATGGTTAAATGATAAATTTGTATACAACAAATATGACAGTTAAATACCTAGTGAGTGGTTTGAAAGGTAACTAGTCGTTTAGTTGAAAGTAACTGAATTCGCTTTAGGAACTGCTGTTTTTTTTTTTTGAACAATTTAAACACATGAGCATTGGGCTGTGTACGAGTACATACATATGTATGTGTATTGAATTGTTAAATCTAGTAGTGGTCCGGTGGCTGGAGAGGGATTGTATATGTAATTTGCAACCACATGTACAGCAATAAAAAAAATATATTTGTATTACAAATACAAACATATAACAAGTACAATTGTATGAGTAAAAGTATGTAGAAAGTAATCGTGTTGTGGTGGTGGTAAGACAATTTAGTAACTAAATTTTTTATGGTTTTTGGCTTTTTCTAAATATTGAAAAAAGCTAAAGAATGTTGCTATAATTTATTTAGCTTTGAGGAGGATAAAGTGTAAAGTTACAAATTGAAAATTATTAATAGAAATCAGAACTAATGAATATAATTGAACCTGAGAACAAATTGATTGCTGAAATACTTTAAAACCCATAAAAAAATTACCAACAATGTTATATTTTGATTTTAATGGTAAAAATCAGAAATTTGTTTAAGGTTGTGTCAAATTTTGATTCATAACTTTTTATGTAATGCCTAGATTTTCTAGGATGTCAGAAGCAAACACCTTAGCATAATGATGAATATTTTGGGTTAATATCACTGATATCAATTTGATATTTTGCATGTGAAAGTGATTTACACTAAGAGAAATTTTTTTTATTGTTATTCAAATTTGCAAATTGTACATTCATGTAAATTAAACTCATTTATCCATGTATACAACAACTAACAATGTTATATGTTGTTTTTAGAAAAAAAATTCAATTTTGTCTCACATTTTGTTTTATAACTTTTCATATAAATAACTGATTTCCTTGAATTTTATTAGCAAACTGCCTAGGACAATGACAAACATTCTGGCTTAATATCGTTAATTTCAATTAAGTATTTTTGTTTAAAGCGTGATTTACACTAACAACAAAGCATGTTTTTTATTATTATAAAAATTTTAATTCTGAAGATCAATGTAAATTAAACTGATATACATAACTATAGATTCTGAGAGTAAGGGGTGAAAATAGAGGCTAAATTAGAAGACCCGTATCGCGGTAGTTTGTTTGTGTAAGTTCAAATTTTTTTTTATCGAACTTTGCAGTCAAATGCCGATTTTCAGCATATTGTTTATATGGATTTTTGGCTATAACTCGTCGACTTATTGATATTTTTTAAAGTAAAAGCCAAATTATTGATAGAGACCTGTGCAACAATTTGGCTTTTACAGATTTAAAAAATATCAATTAGTCGACGACAAACGCCGCGATACGGGTCTTCTAATTTAGCCTCTATTTTCACCCCTCACTCTAAGAATCGACCTAACTCTTGCTAACCTGAATTTGTTCCACAAGAAGAAATCTCAAATTTGTTTGAGGTTGCCTCAAATTTTGTTCCATAACTTTTTATGTTAAGTATAGATTTTGCTGATTGCCAATAGTAAACTGCCTAGGATAATAATGAACATTCTGGTTTAATATTATTAATTTCGATTAAGTATTTTGTTTTAGAGCATGATTTACACTAACAGAAAAAAGTTTTTTATTGTTATTCAAATTTGTAGTTTATACATAAATGTAAGTTAAACTTATATTTCCATTACAAAAACAAGTCACAATACTGAATGTAGTTTTTATGAAAAAAAACCGTATAAAAAGTTTAAAATTTCCCGAGATTGTTTTACATTTTGTTTCATAACTTTTTTATGTAATGAAAGGATTTACTTGATTTTCATTAGCATAATGCTTAGGATAATGATAAACATTCTGGGTTAATATTATTAATTTCGATTTGATAGGTTTTACCACAGCATGATTTACACACACACATTGAGATGTATTTTGCTAAATTTTTAGTCCGTTGCTACACAAACTGTAAACTATGAATTTAACTGTTTATAAATTCTAATTTTTTTTTGCCTTAATCCTTTCTATTTTAACTTTTTATTATCCCTTCATTTTTTTTTTTTTTGCAAAAATCGCTGTCCTTAATGAAAACATAATAAATCATGTCCTTAATAAATTGATTTTCCTACACCCAAACAAAATGAAAGATACAAATAGAAAAAAAAAACACACACACACACAACAGCAACAAAAAATCATCCATCTAAATCTGTGAACATGTTTAATGTACAAAGTACTACTACTCCATGTAGAAAAGAAAAGAAAAAAAAAAACGAAATAATTTCAACTAAAACCAATAAATCTCATCAAAGCAAAAAGATACATACAGGGAAAAAACCAACAATAAAATGAAATAATAAAAAAAAAAACTGCATTGTCATTTTGCGAAAATAGAAATAGTAGAGAAAAACATAAAGAAACAAATTAATTGTGCTGAATTTTATTTCATCAACATTTAGGCCGGCTGTGACAGTTTAGCTCGAACTTCAACATCATTATTAGCAACACAGCAGCAGCATCATCATCATTATTATAGAGATATAGCATAGCAGCAGTTTATTTAGACATTCTGATTAGACAGGACTGGCCTTAATCTCTTTACCTCTCAGTCGCTCTTTCTTTCTTTCATTTACTTACAATTTAAAGACATTTCCTTAAGAGTGTGTGTGTTTAATTTTCTGTTGGAGTTTGTGCTGTGCGGCTGCTAAATGTCTCCTTTATGGGTTTGTTGGTTTCGTTATTTTCTTTTCTTTTTCAACTCTCAAGTCTTTGTAATTGAACCATGGCGATGTCAAACTGGTCCATTGTATCAAATACCAATTCTTCTTTTAATATTTAATAAACAACCAAATATGTACAACAATTGGGTACGAGCATGAAGAAAAAATCTAAAGTTTATTTGTTAACGTTATTTGTGTTTTATTGTTTTCCTTGGAAAACCAGCCAATATTTTGCAGCATAAGTAAACAAATTTCACCGCCTTACCAGCAACAGTAAAATATTTAAATGCTTCAAATTCAGGTCTCTTTGCAGCTTTTGCTGCGTGAATCTTATTAAATTTCCTTGGCTGTCGTCTCACTCTTCTAAAACTTTAACAAAGCGTTTCTCTTTTCTCAAATGTAAGTCACGTCTGGAACCGTCAAGTAACAATTATTCATGTTATGGCCACATAACAAGGGTGGGAAAGCGTAGAAGGTGTATTGAATTTATAGAAAACCTGTTAAGGCAGCCGACAACATTTAAAGGAGGGTTGGGGGTGAAAAACCATATTTTCGAACTGACAGAGGACATTTCTTAAATATAAAATTGAAAAGATCACAAATGAAAATTACTTCAGAAATGCTTCTAAATTTGTCTTTCTGTTACTATCTTAAAAATGCAAAAAGTTCATGTTAGTTAATGTCGGGAGCCATAGTGCAAACGAATGAAGAATTCTTTCTAAATAAATTTTAATAGTTATAGAACTTAAAAATTAATTGAAATTAAAATTTTTTAACAACAAAATAATGTTTCTAAAGCAGTGGTCGGCTCTTATAGTCACCAGGGGCTAAACATAATCTGTTATTAACTTGTTAATCTTTAAACACTATTGTCAAGAAATTCATAAAATAAAATTTTTAATTTTTTCGAGGTTAACTCACATTTTCTTCCATAACCTTTTATGTAATGAATTCATTTGGCTGATTTTTGTTAGGAACCTACTTAGAATAATTCTGAACATTCTGGATTAATATGCTAAATTATGAATTGGTAGTTTGCTCCACAGCGTGATTTACACTAACAGACAAACATGATTTTTATTGCTATCAAAGTTTCGACTTTGTAATTTAATCAATAATTAACTAATACAAATATAATAATGCAAAGTTAAGCTTATTTTTAAAGCAAAAAATTATAATTTTGTTTAATGTGAATATATGTATAGCATATATTTTCATAGCTTTAGATCTTTAAAATTATTTACGCGATCGTTACAAAACTTGAAGTATCAATACACCAACACATAAGCTTTCCAAATATTATTTGAGAACCTTGAAATATTTAAACGCAGCAGGCGCTATATGGTTCCAAAGCTCAGCCTCTCAAGTAATAAAAAAAAAACCAGTATGAAGCGATATCTTTGGGTTATATACTCTTCATTCTAAGTTTCAAATAATACTATATATATATATTTCGTGAGTTACGTATTTTCGATTTACACATTTTTTTTCTGTTATGTTGGTACACATGTCTGTTATATACATATGTTGGTATTATCAGCCATTGTCAGGATTGTCAGTTTGGTTTTGGTGTGCTCTTCGATTTTTTACTATTCGAAAAAATAGATCAAAGAAACTGTATTAAGTTTTGTGTAAAAAATTAAATTAAATGCGCAAGGACATTTGGCGAGTCTGCTATGAGCAGAACAGGGTTAAGGAAGGCCGAGAAGATGTCAATGACGATGATCGTTTTGGTCGCTCGAGCACGTCAACAACCAGAAGTAAATTTCGAATAAATTTTTTAAAAAAATTTTAAATTTCAGCTAGTTGTATATAAAATTATTGTAATTTTGATATTGATTCGATTGGCTTTATCTTTTCAAAATAATTGTTTTGTTATTATTACAAAAAATAAAATTTGCTGGGTTTTTGTTAATTTGAAGGTTTTTATTGAACATATTTTCTTAATAGCCAAAATTTAAAAAAAAAACATTTTCTGCCGTATTCATAAAAAATAAAGTAGGTTTGAAGTGTGCTTTTAGACAAATTTTTCATACAAAATTTTCTTAAAGTACATTTGAAGTCTACTTTAATTTTTCTGAATAAGACTGCAGATATATTTAATAATTTTTTTTATATTTTCGTTTGAAATTTGCCATAAATTTTTAAAAATATTTCAAGTTTTAAGAGACATTGAAAAAGAAAATTTGTTTAGTTTTGCTTGGAATTTGATTCGTTCCATTTGTTGAATAAAATTTAAAAAAAATCTCCAACAATTTGTAATTTTTTTGTTAAAAAAATTTATTTAATCCCCTAACTTGTTTTTAATTTTTGCAAATTGTCAACCAATTCGTAATATTTTGTAGAAAATTTAATATTTTCCCCAAATCCTTCGTTTACATATGTATGTGTACATGTCTGGTTAAATGTTTTTGATTTTATTAGAGTTTTAACATAATTTTAAAGCTTATCTGCCGTATTTATAAAAAATTAAAGTAGACTTCAAGTGTGCTTTAAGAAAATTTTGTATGACACTTTTGTCTAAAAGCACACTTCAAACCTACTTTATTTTTTATGAATACGGCAGTAAATCTATTGCCTACTTCCCAGATGTTTCAATATCTACCATTTTATCCATAAAGAAAAAAAATACAAGCAGAGAAAAAAATGTGGGTTAAATCATAGATAGACCTTTTGACAATTCACAACAGCAGCAACAACAAAACATTATTACAACAAACAAAAAAACAATTTAACAAAAATACAGGGTGAGTAATTGAAAATATATGTGTTTGATAAAAATGAATTATAATTACATTATGCTGCCTTTTCCTTTAACTTTGTTTTTTTTTATGATTATTGAGAAGCAATAATTTCACAAACTTATCAAAAATCTGTAATACATTGTATGTATGTATGTATGTATAGAAATGACTCTCTTGGAATTGAGATTTATTTTTTAGGGGTAGTAAAAATACAAAATCTATTCCAATTATATTATCATATTTAACTGCTTTCATTGACAAAATATAAGCTCACTAAGAAAAAAGAGACAAACTTGGCAAATAGATAAATAAAGCAAGGACTCGCACACACACACACACATAGAGATACAGAGCGAGAGACAGAGCCTAAACATAAACAGCAGCGTTTTCAACTTGGTGCGTTTCGCAGCATTTTTGGTGCTTTTTTAAATTTTTGGTGCGAAAAATTCTTTAGTTGGTGCGCGGTGCGTTTTTTTTAAATTTTGGTGCGCTTTTTAATTTTTGGTGGCATCAAATCAAATTCAACACAAGTTTTTGTTTCAGTGTGAGAAAAAATCTTTCTACAATAAAATACACCTGTGTATTTCGGTGCGTTTTTTAATTTTTTTCGAAAATGTGATGAAATCTTTATTTTTACTAATTTTTTATTGCAGTTTTTTAATAATCCATAACTCATGAAATCTATACGATGAAAAAATGTATTTTAAATACGAATGTATGATAAATGAAATCAAATTCTTCAAAAATCTTTGTTTGAAAATCTAATTAATAATGTAAATAAAAATTCTTGATTAACCTGATGGTTTGGTCTACTGAACTGTAGACGAACAACCAAGGTTAGAGTAACTTTGGAATCCTAACAAATTTTATTGGAAAAAATCAAATAGAAGTACTTTAACTAGAAAACAAAAATATATAAAAAAAGTACCAAATATGTACTGAAATTAACTTTTTTACCAATTAGTACTTTAGTTTCGAATATCATATTGTGAGTTAAATTTTGCGTGGTTAAATGCTTATTTTATCTTTATTAGCTCATTTATTAAAAAAAGGCTTTTACTATTATTACTTTTACTAATAATCGTTGATATAAAGGTTTTTTATAGAATTTATCATATTAAAAAATTTCAAATTAATTCAATAAATATTTGAAACAAAAACGAAATTCTTAACTTGGTGCGTTTTTTTTTAAATGGTGCGCTTTTTTCTCTCCATTTTGGTGCGTTTTGAAATTTCAAAGTTGACAACGCTGATAAACAGTTTACCACCCACCGTTTTTGTTAGATTTACAATAACAATAATACCTACATTAAGCAACAACAAAAATCAATGGCATAATGAATCAAATTATAGCGTATGAAAAATAGAGAGAGAGAGAGAGAGACAAAGAGAGCAAGAGTGTTATCACAACCAGCGTTGCCGTTTTGGTTATTTTTAACCAAAAATGGTTATTTTTTTTTTCTTCAATGTGGAGATGTGAACTTTTTTTTTTCATTTTGGTAACTTTATGGGGAATCAAAAATATAAATTGTTTGTTGTCTATTTAATTTGATAAATTTGCTTATTTTTTTTTTGCTTTTTAATATTATTTAAAAATAAACGTTGTTATAAACACGTTTTTTACATTGCTTGGATAACACTATTTAATTTTGCGAAAGTATGTATGTACTTAATAATTAACTCTGAGTTATCAAAACATGCATTTCTGTTTTGATTGGCGGCATTCTATAAATGTAAAAATTTCTTTGCATTGTCAAACACAAAAAAAGCGAATTAAATTATTTTAAACAAATGCGCAATGGATAAGAAGTATTTTTATTTTTGCATGTTTGAATCTATTTAAATTCAATAATATTTTTTAATTTCGGTTTAGGGTTTTATTGAACAAGATGAAAACGAAGAATTATCATCTGAAAAATAAAAGGTCAAAAAAACAAACTAAATAATTATAAAAAAATGTTGGTTATTTTTATTTCTCATGTGGTAACTTTTTGGTTAAAAATTTTTTTTGGTAGTGGCAACACTGATCACAACACAGAGTACGTTAATTAATAATAGAGAAATATTAGCAATACAGAGATATTAATCATAATAGAGAGCTCAGTTTATTGATAAATTGTGTATAACAAAAAGGGATGCATGCTTAAACTGGAAATAGTTAAATCGCTGAAAGAAATTTTGTAACAATTAAAACGATTTTTAAGGAAATTAAAAAAAAAACTAAAAAGAACATTTTTATTGTAATAAAATAGAAAAACAAGTAAAATTTTCTTATTAGTTAAATTAAAAAAGAGAACTCGTTTTAGTTTTTGGATTATGCGCTATATAAAAATAATCTCCCACCACTTTTTTAGTGATTACTGGAAATGTCATGTATTCAAATGTAGGCAGCCCGGCGAGAGTGATTTTTCTGAGAGAGTTTTTTTTTTTTGGTTAGTTAGATGTACAAATGCTTGGTGGCTTTTCTGATTTCTTCTGTATGTTTTTTTTCTGCTGTACTTCCATCTTTTACTACTCTACTAAGTTCATTAGTTGGGATATCTGTAATAATGGTAACGTTGGCAATCGTGTATGAAATCTACCCTCACACGACACAATTTTAATGGTCTGCCATTCAGTTACCATTTGGATTTCGTACGTGCAATTTCTCTTTAGCTAAAGCCAAAAAATTATACAAAAAAACCAAACATTTATATATTTTCCTGTTACAAATTTAAATAGTTTTTCTAATTGTAATTAATACAGAAAAATTATAATATTTGAATATAAAAACATGCATTTAAATAAAATGTTTTATAAATAACAAACATTAAAGGACATAATAAGTTAAAGTTTTATGAAAAAGAAATATTTAAAAAGTATTTAAAAAATTAAAACCAAAAAATGTTTCAAGCTAAAAACCAAAATGATTGCCAATGATATTGTCCTGTCACAGCAGTATGTTTTTTCAAATATTTTACTGCTGAAACGGGGCATTAACATTGTTGGTCATACAAAATCAGCACTTTACTAAAAAAACGAAAAAAAAAACAATTTCTTTTCAAAAAGAAAAAAATTTTTAAACAAATCAACGCATGTAATTTTAAAACAAAATTTCCTTAAACACAGCAAAAATTACTGTTTGCAATCGAAATTTTTCAAAAATCTTTGGTTTATTTGCCAGGAGATTATTGGAAAATTTCCGGTATACGGCACTAAGCAGGAAAAATCAATTTTCCATGCTTAATACAAGCCCTCTTTGCATTTTTTTTCTATATATGTACACAAACACACACTAAAATGCTTACAAACAAATACACATATACTAACACACTTAAAAACAGTGGCTCCTGCTTTGGAGGGGACCAAACCAAAAGCTTTTACACAAAAAGGAGCAAAATTTTAACAAGAAAAAGTACATGTAGCAGCCTTAAATATTGTAACTAATGCGTTGACGTTATTACTCACACACACACACACACATCGTGTATACACACAAACACACACACTCTCTCACACACACACCATTACTCTTTCATACAATTTTTTGTCAGTAACCAATTTCAAATTCAATTTTCTACAAATATTTATTTTTTTTTTAATTTTTCTTAAATTTTTTTTTGGTTCGCATTTCGAAAAAAAATCTACCAAAAACTAAGGATGCTTTCGATATTTTTTGTTAATGTTAAAAAGAGATGGATATTTTTTTGCTCAATACAAAAGAGAAAAAACTCAAAATTTTACAAGTGTGATACAGACTTTTAAAAAAAAAACAAACACCTCACAAAAAGGATTAACTGAAACCTCTTCAATTTAAACTGAAAACAGCTATAGATTAATCTAACGTATAAAAGCTTTAATTATGTTGCAAATATAATTGAAAACTTTTTAAATTTTTAGGAAAAATCAATAATGTTATTTGAAAAAGGTTCCTTAAACTTTGGGCTGCTTTTTTACTTTTTTTTTGGATTTCTTTATTCCTTGTAATAAGAAAAAAGCAAACAAAACAATATCAAAGGAAACTAAAGTGTAGTAATATATTTATGTTTAATGGCAAATATACAGCAATGAAAGCAAAGAGAAGCAGTAGCATCAGCTTTAATATAAAAAACAACCCCCTTTTCTTACAATAACCGTCCCTTAACCTATAAAATGGTATACACAGATATACAGGGGATAAACTTAAAACAGCAGCAACAACAACTACATCAAATACCAGGAAATAAATGTATCATCATCACATAAAACAACACCCTGAATTGAAAGAGCACAGAAGAAAAATTAAGAAAAAGAAAAACTTTTCAACAAGTTTTGTTTCAAACAAAAAAGAAGAATTTCAATTCCACTAAAAATTTTCAATTTTCTTAAATTCTCTAAAGAAAATTATGTACATTTCACTAAATTCTCTCAAAAACTGAAGAGATTTGCCACTTTTATGTTACAAACATACAAACAAAAGCATTCTCATACAAAATTTTAAATTTCATAGTATTCCCTTGAACAAAATTGTTTATTCGTTCGTTATACAATTTACATGAAAATAACAATATTTGCTTTAAATTCGAACGTTTTCAGGAAAAGTGTTTCAATTCCATTTGGTTCCTTAAAAACATGATGAATTTTTGGGTTTCTTAAAAACCTATATTTAAAATGTTTTTTTAAGCAAAATTCATATTAAAGTTTCAATTTAATTTTGTTCTTTTCAAGACAATTTATTAATTTTTTTAATTTTTCAGTTCAGCATCCCCTTGACAAAATTATAAGATTTTTTTTTTAACAATTTACATGAAAATAACAATATTTGTTTGAAATTGTAATGTTTTCAAGAAAATTTAAAAAAAATGTTTCAATTCAATTTTGTTGCTTTAAAGGAAATTAGTGAAATTTTCAGTTTCTTTAAGTACTTTTCATTTAAAATGTTTTGTAAAGGAAACATTATATAACATATTAATTTCCATTTTGATTTTGTCAAAATCGAAATGTCAGAATTTCTAAAACCAATTTCAATTTCATAACGTTTCATTGTACAAATTATAAAAGAATTAAATATTAATAAACGGTTTCCATGAATATAAACAGTATTTGTTGGAAATTGTAATGTTCATAATTAAAATTCAAGAAAACATAAAAAATGTTTCAATTCCATTATGTTCCTTTAAAGGAAAATTATAAGTTTTTTTTAAGTACTTTTCATTTAAAATGTTTCTTTTTTTTCAGATAAAACTTTCATTTCCATTTTGATTCTTTAAACTAATTTATTATTTATTTTTTAATTTGTCAACATTCTTAAAGATAATTTCAATTTCGTAACGTTTTCTTAAACAAATTATAATAAAATTAAATAATCATTTTACAATTTATATGAAAACAAACAATATTTGCAGTAATTTTTAAAGTTTTTACGAAAACTTAAAAAATGTTTCAATTCCATTTTGTTCCTTAAAATATTTTTAGTTCAGAATATTTTTTAAAAGAAATTTAAAGGAAAATGATAAGTTTTTTTTAAGTACTTTTCGTTAAAAATGTTTTTTTTTTTTCAAATAAAAGTTTCGTTTCCATTTTGTTTATTAAAAAAAAATTTTCAATAATTTATTTATTTTTTTTTTCAACATATTTTGTTAAATATCAGTTTCGTAATAATTCTTTAAACGATGGAAAAAAACTCAATATTTCTATTTAATGTTCAAATTATCAAGAAAATTGAGAAAATGTTTCATATTGTTCCTTTTACAGAAGTTAAAGATATTTATGAGTTTTTTAAATTACTTTTTATTTAAGATAGCTTTTTAAAGAAAATACAAACAAAATTTTCAATTTCATTTTGTTTCCTTAAGGAAAAGTTTTAAAATTCTTTTATATTTTGTAAAATTTTGCCACAAAATTCATTTAATTTTAATATTATTTCCTTAAAATCTTTTACATACATAATTTAACTTTCAGAACCAATTTATATATAAAAAAACTCAAGATTTGAAAATAATTATTATGTTTTTTTTACAGAAATTGCAAAAATGTCTCAATTCCATTTTTTTCTTTAAAGAAAATTTAAAGCTTTTTTAAGTATTTTTAATTATTAAGTTTTTTAAAAGGTAATCAAGAAAATTTCAATGACATTTTGTATCCTTAGAGAAAATTTTCAAAAATCTTATATATTTTTTCACATTATGCCAAAAAAAATTTCATTACCACAACATTAGTTTGATAATTTCTTTAGGATATTTTAACTACTACTTATCTTATACAAAAAACACCAACATTTTAATTAAGTTAAGAAGATTTCTAGATAATTAAGAAAATGTTTCAATTCTATTTTGTTCCTTTAAACAAAAACTATAATGTTTTTAGTTCTTTTAAGTAATTTTTATTAAGAATATGTTTTAAAAGAAAATTCCAGCGAAAATTTCAATTCTATAACGTTTCCTTAATAAAAAAATTAAAAAAATCCTTAAAAATTTTTAAATTTTTCAATAAAATTTGTTTCGTTAACATTCTTTTTCAATTCTTTTTTAAATATATTAGTCATTATAAATTTAACTAGTGCCTTTTTTAATCAAATTTACACTTCCTTTGACCTTTTAAAAATGTTTCAATTCCTTTATGTTTCTTCTTCATTAACTATTCCCCATCAATGACCATTTAAACACCCAAATAAGCAGTAAATTGTTTTATTAATTTCTCTACCATTTAATAATTTAAAATTTCCTGTTTAATAGAATTTCATAATTTACTTTTCAAGTAGAAATCCAACATACACACACACACACACAAGCTAATTATTTGCCACTCCCTTTTGTTATATGCTGCTGCAACAGCATTACAATCATTGTCATGTTCACATTTAAGAATCTATGCTACACTTTTACACGCTTGGCAAAATATTTTATAAAATATGTTCTCATTTCACATTACCAGCAAACTCCTAGTCCTGTGCTCAGCATCATCATCATCATCACCATCAATGTGAAAGCTGTAGATGTTTTGAACATCATTATGATTATCCCTTAAACAGAATTTCTGCTCTCTTTCTCTTAGTTGGTTGACGTTTTAAGTCTTTTTTTCCTGCAATTTGTATTGTTGCTCTCAAAGATTTTTATCTATACCCTTATTAGTTTACATGATGGTTTATCTGTGATAGGGAAATTTAAGATGAAGCTTGAAACAAAACATACTCGTACACAAAACACAAACAACAATTCTTTAGATTTATAGCCACTACCCATTATTTTAAACATACATCATTATATTTATATTGTACGAGTATATTTTATGGAATGGACCTTTTGTAAAAAAAAGTTTAAATATTACAAATCCCTTTTCGTAGAAAGAGCATATAATCCCCTTGTTTAAACAGCATCCATGACGGGCTAGGGCAGGCCAGGCCATAGTTTATGCAGCCAGCATAAATGGGGTGGTTTGTAAAAAAAAACAACAATAACAGAATCGCTCTTAATAGCAAAGAATGATATAGAGCAAACAACAATAACAACAGTTTTGAAAAGGAAGTGTGTATAACAAAAGTATATGCAATTTAAATACGAATGACCGAACGAATATAAATGAACTCGTTGAAAGCGTACGAAATGTGTCGTTTAAACGAATGCTAACAGGGTTGCAAGAAATCGGTACAATTTTTAACATGTAAAATGTTATAAATATGTACGAGGGATATGGCTAGAACTTGTAAACTATTAAAGTGATCTGTACAAAATTTGTTTTATGCATAGAGCTGGAGTTTAGTTTTTTTTTTTTATATATGATCGAAAGAGATGTCAAGTATTATGTTAGAGTTTGACGCAGTGCTTTAAATTTTACCATGTAAAAATTAAATTACTGTTTTAATTAAAAAAAAAATTTAATACAATTAAAATCAATGTTTCAATTTTATTTCGTTTCTTTAGGAAAAATTACATAGCATCTATTTGAGTTTTATATTTCTTAAATTTTCTGCACAAAATTTCAATTCCACAATATATATTTAAATAAATAAAATTAATGTTTCATTTCCATTTCGTTTCTTTAAGTAAAATTAAAAAAAATACATATCAGTTTTATATTTCCCTTACTTTTTTTGTGCAATTTGCAAATCCCAAAAGTATATACATATGTATGTATGTAAACAATTAAATTTAATGTTTCAATTCCATTTTGGTTCTTTAAGTAAAATTTAAAAAAATCTCTATTTATACAATTCAATTTTAATTTTCTATTTCTTAACTTTTATGCTCAAAATTTTAATTCCATAATGTATCTTGAAATAATTAAAATGAATGTTTCAATTCCGTTTTGTTTCTTTAAGTAAAATTAAAAGAATGCATAACAGTTTTATATTTCCCTTACTCTTTTTGTGCAAAATATATTTAAAATATTCTATCATATATGTACATACATATATTTAAATAATTTAAATTAATGTTTTACTTTCATTTTGTTTTCTTATAAAAAATTTCCGAAAAAATTGTTAAATCTCTCTTTTATATATGTATACAAATCTATTTGAGTGTTATATTTTTTTGGACAAAATTTGGATTCCATAATGTATCTTGAAATAATGAATTAGACTATTTCAATTCCATTTCGTTTCTTTAAAAAGATAACGAACAAATCTATTAAAGCATTTTACTTCTTAAATTTTCTGTAGAAAATTTCAATGCCAGAATTTGTCTTGAAGTAATTAAAATTAATGTTACAATTCCATTTTGTTTCATTAGGAAAAATTTAAATAAAAATCTGTATATACGTATATAAATCTATTTCAGATTTATATTTCTTAACTTTTATTGCACAAAATTTCAATTCTTTAATGTATATTTTAATAATTAAAATTAATGTTATAATTCCATTACGTTTCTTTGAGTAAAATTAAAAAAAAAGTATATTAATATATTTAAGTATATTAAAAGTATATTTCAATTTAATATAAATGAAATGTTTCTATTCTGTTTTGTTTCTTAAAGAAAAATTCCAAAATAACCTACAAATATTTATGCATAAAAATCTATTGAAGTTTTATATTTCTAAGGGGGATTACTTTGAAGGGGACAAGATAGTTATTGATAAATAAATAAATACATTTTGAAAAAATTGAAAATAACGGTTATTTTTTTATCAAACCTCGTACATTATACAATTTATATGTGTTCGCACGTATGCTTTTTTGAAAAATGCAAAAATATGAGTGCATACAGCTCTAGCATTAAGAGTATTGAGTTGAATGTGAAAAATGTAAACGGTAATTTAACAATAACAACAATGAATAATGGGAATGTAAAATGCAGAGGGCTAAAATAACAACAACAACAACAGCGTCAATATATTGATTATTGATGCTAGTTAGTCTTGCCCAATATTGGAAAATGGGTTTTTGAATTTCGTACCAACTATATAAATAAAATGTACTTTTTAGACCTACACGGTACCATTTTTATTTTTAAATCCTGATTAACTTTTTGGATGCAGTCACAAAATAATTTAATGTGAATTAATATGTCAAATGCTCCCATTGCTCGATAATTCAACCAACAATTTCATGTGGTAATAATCGTCTTAAAGATGCATATTTAAAGATCAAATTGATATCAGTTCCAAAATGTTCATGAAATTTAATGAAATCTCTTTGGCACAAATAATAACTTAAATGATGATTAAATAGTATAATATAATAATTTCATCATCTGGAATACCAAATTTTGATGCAACAGTATTTTCAAATTGTACCAAATGACTCGTGGTAATACCACAGTACCAACTGTCTGTAAAATGTATCAAAAAAGTACAAATTGTACCATGTTTGCCAACACTGACTGGTCTTGCCTATACCTTTGTTTTGTTGTTGTTATTATTGTTCAAGTACATTTAATTGATGAAATTTTGATTTCCCTTTTGAGATTTTTGCATTGCAATTGAGAGAGTGTGTGAGAGAGATGGAGTGAGAGAAGGAGGGAGTATGATAGAGTGCATGTATGTATGTAGAGCTTATTATTGCATGATTTTTGTTTATTAAAGCGCTTTTTTAAAGGAAATTTAATGATTACGCTAGATTGTTGAGTTTTTGAATATACGAGGTCTGTTCAAAAAATAACCGTTATTTTCAAATTTCGTGAGTTAAGTATGTTCGATTTTCGCATTTTTTTGTTATGTTGTTACACATGTCTGTTATGTATGTTGGTAATATCAGCCATTTTGAATTGTCAGTTTGTTTTTGGTGTGCTCTTCGATTTTTTACTATTAGAAAAAAATGGATCAAAGAAACTGTATTAAGTTTTGTGTAAAAAATGAAATTAAATGCGCAAGGACATTTGAAATGTTGACTGTGGCGTTTGGTTTAAGGAAGGCCGAGAAGATGTCAATGACGATGCTCGTCCGAGCACGTCACAACCGATGAAAACATTGAAACAGTGAAGAAAATGATTTTGGATAATCGTCGAATCACTATCAGAGAGGATGCTGATATTGTTGGCATATCGTTCGGCTCATGCCAAGCTATTTTTACGGATGTTTTAGGCATGAAACGTGCGGTAGCGAAGATTGTTCCAAAATTTTGAGCAAAAACAACGTCGCATGGACATCGCTTAGGAGCTGTTGAACATCGTCAACGATGATCCAGATTACCTCAAAAAGATCATACGCGTGACAAATCATGGGTGTGTGGCTATGACATTGAAACCAAAGCTCAATCATCCCAATGGAAACGTCAAGAAGAGCCAAGACCGAAAAAAACACATCAAGTTCGGTCAAATGTGACTGCAATGGCGTGGTGCATCATGAATTATTGCCACAAGGTCGTACGGTCAATAAGTAATACTATCTTGAAGTTATGCGCCGTTTGCGCGAAGCAATTCGTCAGGACTTGACACCTGCTGACTTTTTTCTCTTTCCAAAACTGAAAACACTGATTTAAGGACAGCGTTTTGCTATGATTGAGGAGATAAAAGAAAAATCGAAAGAGGAGCTGTTGGCGATACCAAGAAGCGCGTTTCAGAAGTGTTTCGAGGATTGGAAAAAACGCTGGCATAAGTGAATTATATCTGAGGGGAATTACTTTGAAGGGGACAAGATAGTTATTGATGAATAAATAAATACTTTTTGAAAAAATTTAAAATAACGGTTATCACTAGGGTCTATAATATGATGAAAAACATTTAATTTTTTTCTTTCTATACCTATTTCATATTTTTTTTTTTTACTTTATTAATCGTTTTTTAAAACTGTTTAGCATGCCTCAATGTTTGTCAAACAAATTGCTGTGGTATTAATAAAATCTTTTGTTATTAATGCAGTTTTTGTAGTTGTTGTTTTTAAAATTCAGTGTTTCTTTGTTTGAATGTGGCCCGAATGAACAAACCTATAAACACACTCACAGGCTTAATGGCAGACAGACAGACAGACTCTGGCACACACACATTGGCAATTGATAATCACCCCTTTTGTTTAATTATTAATAAAGTTGAAAACATTGATGTAGAGTCCTTAAAAAATCCATTAACAACAAGCAGGATCATGTGCAAATATCAAGAGGGTTGTTTTTATTTAATTTCATTTTATACTTAATTCTTTTTCAACATTTTCATTTGCGTATGTATGTATGTGTGTACATATATCTATACTTTTGTATGAGTTGTGTAGCTCATTTGTCTTGTTTTTTTAATTAATAGAGAAGAGAAAATTTATTGCCGAAATTGTGTATAAAAATTAAAAAAATAATTAAAACCCTAATAAAATATTTAACTGTTTAAAATGTAAAAAAAAAAAATAAAATCATGTTGTGAAACTGTGTTTATAATTAATGCTGGTGGAAAATATTACTTCGAAATTGATTTTGCATTGTGGGTTTCATTTTGTTTATTACTGAAAAGTAATTAGAAAAGAACCTTTTTTTTAATAATTTAAACAGAACAATGCAATTTTGAAATTGAAGTATTGAAAAGAAAATTAACAACAGGCAGCTAATAGTGAAAAAATCAAACGATTTTTTTCAGTGTAATTTCTAACAATTTGTAATTTTTAATAATATTGTGCAAAATATAGTTGTGTGAAAATAGTAGTTTTTTAAGTGTTGAAAATTTTTAAAAATGTGTAAATTATTTTCTTCTTTTTCACAGACATTTAATGGTCTGATATTAAAATATGAAAAAATATTTACAAAATTTTTATATATTTTTTTTTGTATAAAACAAATTTTGCCAAACAAATTTTTTATCACAAAATTATTTTATTTTATAATTTAAGAAAATTTTTTATAATAAATTTACAAAAACCGTTTATTTTTTTTTTTTTGAAATTTTATAAAAGAATATTAAAAAAAATATTATACATATATATATATATATATATATATTTTATAAAACAATTTTTGCATCTAAAATTTTCATAAATAATTGTTTATATAACATTTTTTAATTCTAGAAAAAAATTTAAGAATTTTTGAAAACCGGTAAATATTTTTTTGCAATTTATTTGACCACCGCATACGTTTTCAAAATATAGAAAAATAATAACAAAGTTTTTAAATATTTTTTTTTAATAAAACAAACTTTGTAGAAAAACAATTATGCTGAATTATTTTTATTTCAGTTTATCAATTCTAGAAAAAAATTTAATGAATTTTCAATAATCGGTAAATATTTTTTTTGAAATTTAATAAACACAAAATTTTTATATACAATATATATTTTTTTTAACTAATTTTGCAAAAAAAATTTCATACGAAATTGTTTTATTCTATTTTTTTTTAAATTTTAGAAAAACTTTTTAAAATTTTCAAAAACTGTAAATATTTTTTTGGAATTTAATAGACAACTGCATGAGTTTTTAAAATATAAAAAACAAAAAAATTTTATGGTAATTTTTTTTTTCAGTTTATCAATTCTAGAAAAAAATTTAATGAATTTTCAATAATCGGTAAATATTTTCTTGGATTTTAATAGTCCACTGAATAAGCGTTTAAAATAAAGAAACAAAATAATTAAACAATTTTTATTAATTAATTAAAAAAAAAAACAAATTTTGCAAAATAAAATTTTCATAAACATTTTTTTATAATATTTTTTTTCAATTCTTTTAAAACTTTTAAAAATTTGCTAAAACCGTAAATAATTTGCTTGTTTTCAAAAGACCATGGCCAAAGCGTAAAAAATTCAAAAACTAAATAAAAGTTTTTATATACAGTTAAACCTCGATTAACCGAGCTTCCATTAACCGGTCACATCTATTAACCGGCATGCAGATTTTTTTGAATTTTTACTTCTATTATCCGTGCTTTGGTTTTTTTACCTCTACTATCCGTTTTCTTATGATTTTTTCTTATGTTAATTTTAATCCGGTGGTTCCCCGTTTTAATTTCATATGTCCGCACATAATTGTATCATGTGCTTGTATGTATTTTTATTCGTTATGTAAGTGGAATTTGATCTGTGAACACCTGTTTTGTTACGATGACTCTCACGAATAGTAAATTGCTAAAAATTTACTATTACCAATATACAAATTGAATTCCTAAATAAAAATAAATTAAAAAAAATAAAATCTTGTATGTTTTAATACAACCTCTATTAATCATGTATTTCGATTATCCGTGCTAAGCCCGGTCCCGAGCGAGCCGGATAATCAAGGTTCAAGTGTATATATTTTTTTTTAATTAAATTTTCGCAACTCTCATTAAAAAAAATATTTTGGTCTGAAGCCAAATTTTTTGGAAATAAATCGGCCTTTCCTAAATGACTTTACCAAGCGGGATAAAGCTTTACCAGGCCATAGCCAAGCAGTACTACAGTTTAAGTTTTGTAAATGAAACGCATCAAATTAGTGTTCCAAAGACAAGTAAACTTTTTTAATTTTATGGTTTTAAGCAATTTCAATAGATTTATTATAATAAAATATTTAAAAAAATTTAATATTTCTGACTAGCTTTTATTAGCTTATTGTTTGGTATATTATAAAGTTTTTGCATAAAATCATAATTTTTTGTTTAATGCGAAAAATCTCTATTTTGGAGAAAAAAATATTTATTGCACCAAACTTTGAAGGAATTTTAAAAAATAATATATTACAGAATGGTCTATGGTCTATTAGAAAATGAAAAATTATTTACAGGTTTTCCATAAAATCATAAATATTTGTTAAATATAGAAAATAAATTTTTTTTTGGAAAATAATAATGTATTGCCAAAAACTTTCAAGGCATATTTAAAAAATATATGTATATTCATAAATTTAAAACTTATTTTTGATTTTTAATAGCTTATTCTAAAGTCTATTAGATATTGAAAATAATTTACATTTTTTTTTTTATTAAAACAAACAATTTTTGTTTAAAGGAAAAACTTTTCTCTTAAAACAAAAAAAAATAGATTATTAAGTTAATAAAGAAAAATATTACAATATTACAGCCTGTTATCTACCTACACGCAGAAAAAAAAATATTGTTGTGCATTTTTATTACAACTATTTTAAAATTTTTAAAAATTTTTTTAAAATATTATGGTCACTGTAATTATTTATATGATTTTTGCAAACATGATATGATTAAGTTACCATTCATATAATTATAGCAATCAAATATATTATTATAGTAAGTATGTAATGTTTATGGTGATCAGTTTTATGTTGAAAGATTATTGCATATTATGTTGTTCTCTATCATAATCAAAGAACAACAAATTATGATAAATGAAATCATCATAAACATGATTGCACCAAATATATACATAGCTACTACAATCGTATATAGGATTGTAGTAATCATCTATATCGTAACTTAACCATATTATGGTTAGCGCAATCAGACAAATAATTACAGTGATCATAATATTGTTAGAAAACTTGTAAAAATGTTGACATTGCTGTGGTAAACCTGTACAACTATATGTTTGCTCTGTGTGTATATGTACATATGTATATATTCTTTTATACACTGACTAAATAATATTGCCATCAAAAGCGGCTGATCTTTAAATTTCTCAATTTCCCGCAAACAATTTATTTACACTTTCCAGCCATTCATTTTACTACTTCCTTTTATTTGTTTATTTTCTATGTATGACACAATTATCATTTTGTCATTAAATATAATGTCATATACAGTCATTCATTTTAGGCACTGTACATATCTCGTAACATATCTTGTCAAGTATTATAAAATATCAAACAAAAGTACTCCTTCCTCTACTCTGCTCTGCTCTGCTAATACTGTTTATTTTTATACAACCCAAACCCATTTTTATGCAACTGCTACAACCATAACATCTATATTTATACCGTTATGTAGTTGAAGAGTGTTAGTAATAGAGAGAGATAGAGAGAGAGATAGAGCAAGTGAGATGATGTAGCTTTAACTGTACAAAGGTAAACTTAAACAAGTACTTTTTTCCGGTCCTCAATGCGTAATCTTGTATACATTTACTTTTTTCCCCTTTTTTATTACAGTTTTTTTCTTCTTTCTTTTTGCACAAAGTCGGCAAATTTTCTGTTCTAGGAAAGGGAAAGAGCTTACTAACTAGATAGAAGCAGCTAGTCAGGAAGTGGTCTATTTGAGTTACAGTAAATGTAGTAGCTATGCAGATGTATATGCATATCAAAACATTAGTATGTTTCAAACACAATTTACCATATGGATGATGACACTTCAAGAGAAAAAGAGTGAGAAAAAAAATATTGTGCACACAGCACATAGATAATTTTAATATTGTCAGTCAAAACAAGGGGACAGAAAGCCAATAGATAAATTTATTTTCCCAAATAAAGTGATTTTTTTAATTTTAACAAAAATTTTAGATTTTATAAAAAAAAATTTTTAATTTTTTATAATATTCTAAAAGACTACAAACTAAGCTATTAAACAATTTATAAGAAATGTAAAATTTTGAAACTGGTATCTTATTTTCTAATGCCCCTCTAAATATTGTTAAGCAAAAATTTGGATTGTTTGTGATATTTGAAAAAAAACGTAAATTATTTTTATTTGATTATAAAGAGTGATTCATTTCGAGGTTGTTCAAAAATTGTAAATTTTTACATTAAAAAAAAATTTATGAATTTATAAAAAACCGTCAATTGTTTTTCACTTTCTAATAGACTCTACAATAGGCTTTTAAAAACTAGTAAGCTATATTAAATTCTGATATATATTATTTTTTAATATTTCTCCAAAGTTTGGTGCAATAAATATTTTTTTCTCCAAAATAGAGATTTTTCACATTTAAAAATTGTGATTTTATAGAAAATTCGTAAATTATTTTTCACATTTTTAAAGACCACATAATAAACTTTTTAAAACTAAGAAGACATTTAAAATTCTTAAATATAAATTTTTTTTAATATTCCACAAAGTAAAATTTTTTCTTTAAACTAGAGATTTTTAACATTACAAAAAAATTCATGATTTAATATAAATATAATATTATTCTTTAATATTCCCCTAAAGTTTGATGGAATTAATATTTTTTCTTGAAAAAAAACAGAGATTTTTTTAAATTTAACAAATATTTATGATTTCACTAAATATATTTTTTTTATGTCATTTAATTGTAAAGTTGTAATTGCCACAATATTGATTTAATCTCTAGAAAATCAATTTTAAAATGGTTCTTTTTACCTGTGATACTTTATCCAATCGCCGTATTAAAGCATACCTTCCCCTTTATACCTGTTCTTTACCCCCCTTAGTAACAACACATAAAACAACAACAACAACAACAACAACAACAATAATAACGACAACAATTATCAAACAAAACATAAAAGCAGAGAAGCAACCAACAAACACATCAGTTAGTAACTCTCACGCCTTTTTGTGTCATGAAATATGCGTTTTTAACCCGTTTAATGGTTTGATGACAGCATTTTTTTCCATGTTGTCACTCTTGTTGAATGCGGCAAAAATAACAAACAAACTGAAAAAGTATTGCAAAATTCTAGCAACAAGAGTAGAAAAAACTTTTGGCACAAACTCACTGTACTAGATACAATTTCAAAATCAACAAAGAAGGGTACTCGTACAAACAACGTTTAGTTACATTTAACACACAGTGGGAGGGGAGGACTAAAAGCTTCAAACAACAAAAAGAAAAATATTGGTTTGAGGCAACATAATATTTCCGCAGTTTTTGTGAGGAAAACAAATTGTTAAAGAAAATAAGGAGTTCTGAAAAGACTGGGGGCTGGGCAAGCAGAGTGTAACTTTTTCAAAAATTAATTTTCAAGAAAAAAATTATTGATTGTAAAAAAACTTTAAGGAAGATTAAAAAATATTATATTAACCCTGCTGTTAGATTAGGCCCATTTGGTCCATTTTTTTTTTGTAATCTCAATAACATTTCTGAGGTTCTTCCAGTATTAAGAGATGTACCACAGGGTTCTATCCTGGGTCCTCTGTTATTTTCACTATATATTAGTGATCTCCCTTTGCAGTTATCGCATTGTAATATACATATGTATGCTGATGACGTGCAATTGACGGGGAAATCACTCGGATTTCCCCTTAATGATTTAACAGAATATGTGGCCAAATTGAATTGCGATCTGTTAAGAATACATTGCTGGGCAACGGCAAATGGGCTTTGTCTCAACCCAAAAAAATCTAAATGCTTGCTAATACAAAAGAGACGTTCTGCACAGATTTGAGAACTTAACATATTCCTGAATAACGTACACAGAAAAAAAATCATGTTTTTCTTATATGGGAGTTACGACTAATCATGGACCAATCTGCACAAAATTTGTAGATGTGATTTGGCTTCATTTAACTGTCATTTGTTATGAAATTTGTTTGGATACTTGCATAATTCAGACATTTATGATCTTTAAACCCTAATTTCAGGAGCACATTTGTATTGGACCAGGTGAAATAATGGATCGATTTCCACCAGTTTCAATCCCATTCGTCCTTGGGCCGAAAAAATTTCACGTACCCAATTTTATTGACATATCTGGCCAGCCAGCCAGACGGACGGACGGACATCGTTAAATCGACTCCGGAAGTGATTCTAAGTCGATCGGTATACTTTAAGGTGGGTGTTGGACCAATATTTATGGGCGTTACAAACATCCGGTGGTGTAGGGTATACAAATTTAACATTTATTTTTAGTTTTCGTTAGCTTATTATATGAGCTTTAAGAAAATAAAAAAAAAATTAATTTTTAATTTAGAGTTTTGTAAAAATGATTTTTTTGCTTAAAATTTAATACGAATTTTCCTATGCTCCTACCCAATACTTTCCTTTATATCTTCCATAGTTGGCTGATATTTTTTTGAATTCTACATTTTTCAAGACTTTAAACCTCATTAAGAGACTTTAGCGCAAAGGACGGCAAAAGCTGCAACAGCAGTAACAACAGCAGCATTGATAAACAAGCTTGATGAAAAACAGCACAAACAAATCTACATTTTAAACACTCTAGAGTATTTCCAAATAAACTACTTGTGCAAAACAAAAACCTACTCCTGCTCAACTCAAGTAGCAAACCTAAAGAAAAACCTAAACACTCAAACCTACAGCAATGTTACACATTTTTCAACTGTAAACTTTGAAATTTGAAACCTTTATGCAACGTGAATGAATGTTCCACAACAAAAGGTATTTCTGACTGGGGTTTTATAAAAATGATAATTTGTCGAGCAAACAAATAAAAACAACAACGGAAGCAACAGCAACCAACAATAAATGATAGAAAAGGAATTTCAAATATTAGCTAAACACCTGACAATCTTTGGCCAGCATGACATGCAATATGAGGAGGACATTTTGCTGTGGCCAGCTTAACTAGAAACTGTTTCTTCTGGGAAAGCAACAGTCAGTCAGTGTTGCTTTCTTTAGGTGTGTACTCATATTCGAAAGTCAGTGTGTGTGTGTGTGTGGGAGTATTGTAAAAAAAGGACACACCTTTTAATTATAATAAAATTGTATGGCAATCAACTTGCTATTTTGTGTATTTCCACATTATTTTCATTATGCTATTGTTGTTGTTATTGTTGTTCTTATTGTCTTTAAATTATCATATTTGTTGTTGTTGTATGCTAAAATATTATTTAGTTTTTATTGTTATTGCAGCCAACATTTTAGCAGAAATTTATTTTAAACACACACAGTAAGGAATATATTTATAAAACCATATATTTCACAAAACCACTATGAAGACAGATTTAATCTAATTGAAAAAAAACTCTAACTACGAGGGCGGTTCGGAAACTTCTTAGCATAGAACAGAAAGCGCGCTATAAACAGAAAAAAGTTAAATGTTTTTGGAAACTTACATCTCTGCTATGAACACATGTTAAATTTCTTTTCAATTTGCCTTCATATAGAAACAGGTGTTCAAAAAAGACGCATCCGCGACTTTATTACAATGGAAAAATTAGAATTCGTGGTGTCATTAAATATTTAAATAAAAAAGGCTTATCGGGACAAGAAATTCATAATGATATGGTGAATATGTTAGGAGGTGAAAGTGATCCTTCATATGCAACAGTAAAAAATTGAGTTGCTAAATTTAAACGTGGTCGTACAAGCATCGAGGATGAACCAAAAACAGCAACAACAACAGAAATTGTAGCCAAAGTGCATGATATGGTATTAAATGATCAACGAATAAAAGTGTGTGAAATAAGCAAGATCATGGGCATCCAAATGATCGAGTCCATTTAATTTTGCATGAGGAACTACAGATGACAAAGCTTTCTGCAAGATGGCTGCCGCATTTGTTAACAGTCGACCAAAAACGCAAAAGAATCGAAATTGCTCAAGCTTGTTTGGATCGTTTTGAGAAAAATAAAACGAATTTTAAGCGTCATTCTATAACTCTTAATGAGATCGATCTACCACTATACTCCAAAGACAAAATAACAATTCAAGCAATGTACTGAAGCTGGAGTAAGTGCCCCAAAGAAGGCAAAAAGAAATTAATCGACTGGTCAGGTTATGGCAACAGTTTTTTGTTTTTGGACTTCAAAGGTATTTTATTGATTGACTATCTGCAAAAGGGCAAAACAATAAATTCAGAGTACTATTGCAATAGTTTGGATCAATTAAATGTAAAAATTCGAGAAAAATGTCCTGGCTTACAACACAAAAAATAACTTTTCTTCAAGAGTGTTTTAACAATGGCTAAAATCAACGAATTAAAGTACGAGTTGCTTGACCACCAGCCTTATTCTTTTGATTTAGCTCCCAGTGACTTTTACCTGTTCCCAAATCTAAAAAAAAAAATCCTAGCGGACATTGTATAGGTATTTTCTAAATTAACTTGTTGTTATACTTTTGCGTTTAATTTAATTTTTATGGATTTTTTTGAAATGAAATTTGTTTTAATTCTAAACTTCCTTATATTATTCCTTAACACTGTAAAGTCCCACATAATTACGCTGTTGCCTTGTACTTTCAACTTTAGTCTCTAGTGAGTTTTGTTTTGGGTTTACTTTGCTCCTTTGTTTTTTTTTTATTCAACTATTATTTTAAGTTGTCTATTTATTTAGCTGAAATTGTTATTGTTTAACGTATACATTTACACATTTAGATTTTGACGTCATTATTTGCTTTAACACATACAGAAAAGAGAGCGTCAGATATGCAGTATTATGTTTCTCTAGCCGTGAGTAATAGTTCAGCAGTTCTGGGTGATTGCACCAAACTGGTGATAGTAGAATATTAATACAACCAGCTATATCAATATTCTTTTGTTGTTAAAATTTATTAATTTTGAAAATATTTTTTTTAATTTATTGAAAATTTCGACAAAACTGTTTACAACTTTTTAAAATTGCTGTGTAAATATGAAAAATTTCTATTGATATTATTGCTTAATATGTTGCTAACATATTTGTAGAACATTTCAAGGCCCTATTTAACTTAACTACCGGCTAAAATTAAGTTTTTATAAAATTAGTCGAAATTAATAATAATCATACGCCACCATTAATAATTTTAAAAATTTGCAATTTTCTTTATAACAAAAAGAGTTTCAAAAATTTTGATAAAGCTGGAAAATAACTCAAGTCTTTAAACTCATTGAAGATTAGAAATAATATTGAAAACCTTGTTAAAATTTATTAATTTTGAAGAAAAAATTTTAACTTTTATTGAAAATTATAAAAAAATTGTTCATAACTTTTTAAAATTGCTTTGTAAATGTTAAATATTTCTATTGATAATATTGCTTAATATGTTGTTAACATATTTGTAGAACATTTCAAGGCTCTATTTAACTTAACTACCGGCTAAAATTTAGTTTTTATAAAATTACCTGAAATTAATATTAATCATACGCCTCCATGAATAATTTTACAAATTTAAAATTTTCTCTTAAATAAAGGAAGATTTTTAAGTTTTTAGTAAAGTTTAAGCATAACTTAAGAATTTTAAGTGATTTGAAATTTAAAATAAAATTGTAAACGAATTAATAACAGAGCTAGAGGTAGCAAGAAACAAGAACACAATAATTAGTTTTATATTTTGTTTATTAATTGGAATCAATAAAGTAATTACACATTAAGAAAAATTATGGTCTTAAAGAAGATTTGTTGTGTATTTAAAAAACTGCTGGGCTACTTATAAATATTTATAAGAATAACGTTATTGTTATTAGATTTGTTTCAATATATACAATTAATGTGTAACCAATAAATTTGTTATATTTTATGAGGTAATATTTTAAGGTGTGTTTGGAATGTTATAGAAAAAATGGTTTTAACTAAATATAATCTGCAATTTGTAGAGAATTGGGAAACTAGTTAAAAACAGTTGAATTATGGAGGAATTATTATGGGGGCAACTTTATAATAAAGTAGGCAAGAGAGAAAGGAAAACCATAGTTTTTTAGGTTTTTTTTTTTATGCCACTACAAAGTGCAACTGTTCTAGAAAACAAGTGAAACTTTATTCTCCTATTAACCAAACTGGTAATGATATTTTGCTTTTAAAATCATTTTCACAAAAACACAAACTTAATGAACATTTCATTTCCACTACATTTTACAAATGTAGAATCCAGGTGATAAATTTTTATGCGGAAATGCTAAAAAACATATTTTTTATAAGATTAAAAAGCTATTGGATGAAGCTTTAAAAATTTGAAAAAACTTATTAAATTTTTTAAGAAATACTTTTTAAAATTCACTCAAACTCTTAACAAATTGGGGTAAGACCAAAAATATGTTGTATTAAAGAAATAAAGAAACATTTTAGTTTTCATTAGAAAATGGCTAATATTTTGGGATTATTTGAAAGCTAACACTATAAGCTTTTAAATGTTGTAACAATATGTTAAATATATTTTTTTTTTAATTTTTCCTATAAACTATAAAAATAAATTTTTTTTTTAACAAAATTTCCACAAAATTAAATTCCTGTGTTAAATATGAAATATGCACAAATTCCTCAACCTTTGCTCAAATATGTTTTTTTGGTTTCTACTTATGACTATGTTAATCATGCTTTTTAACTGCTAGTGTTTTCAACTTTAAACTTCTACTTTTTTCTGGTTTTTTTAATTAAATAAAACTATTTATGAATTTAAATTTCATGTTGTTCTTTACCGAAAATAAAGAGCAACATGTAAAGTGGCTGGAAAAAACACTAACTCAGCAGTAGAGTCCTTAAAACTTAGAAAAGTACTCCACAGAAATGTATGTATATGAAGTGAACAAGTCAAAAATCAAAGAAAAAAAGATGCAACGGAAATAACGTTTAGAAAAAAATTACAGCTAGAAAATACCAACACAACGTTTGTTTGTTTGTTGGTATAAATCTAACGGAACAAAAAGCTTTTTTATTTATATATATTTGAGGCACAGGACAAAATGACGCTAAATACATGACAGACAGTGAAAGCTTTAAAGGAAATAAATATTTATATAAATTATATACACAAAGCTTTGTTAGGTATAATTTTAATTCTTAATAGTTTTTCGAGAAAAGCTTTTTACTTATACATTTAAAAAACTTTTCCATTTGGCCAGTAAAATATGCAAACAAATTTTATTAAATATTATTTGTAATTTATTCCTCCTTCTTAAATGATTTCACTGTTTTCTAAACCTTAAAAAATGCTGCAGTTTGTTGTTAAAAAATTCTTCAACAGAATCTTCTATTTGTCTTTAGGTGCGGGCGAGTTTGTCATTTCTATGTATTTCTACTCTGTAATGTATGTGTATTAGGATGGCCGCGTTTAAAGGCAGGGAAATAATGTGAGTTATTGGAATATATTAAAAAAAACTTGTTAAAATTAATTAATTTTTTTTTCTTCACATTTATAGAAATTGTTTAAAAAATCTTTCAAAAAATGAACCAAACTACTGATAATAGTCCTTAATATATTCTTAACATTTCTTTTTTAGAACATTTCATTGTTCTAGATAACTTGCATTGCGGTGAAAATTGCATTTTTATAAAATTAGTTCAATTTAATAACAATCATACGCCCCCATGAAATATTTAACAAATATCCAATTTTCTTTAAACTAGAGGAAATTTAAATATTTTCAATTAATCTAAAAAGCAGTTTCCGTCTTTTAAGTGATTTGCAATTGGAAATAAAATTGCGAAACCTTTTAAACTGAAATAATTTTGAAAATATTTTTTTTCACATTTCTTGAAATTTGTTAAAAAATCGTTTATAACTTTTGAAATTTGTTTTGCAAATATTTAAGAAATATGCTGATATTATTCCTCAATTTGTTCTTAACATATTTGAAGAACATTTCATTGCTGTGTTTAACTTAAATCAAGGCAAAAATTTAATTTTTATAAAATTTTTCTAAATTAATAACAATCATACGCAACCATGAATTATTTAAAAAATTGTCAATTTTCTTTGAAATAGAGAAGATTTAAATATTTCAATTACGCCAGAAATAGATTAAATATGATTAGACAATTAATTAAATGATTTATATTTGAAAAAAAGTTTAGAAAGATTGAATTTTGATTTTTTTTTTAAGTTTTTTTTTTAAATTAAAAAAAATCTTTAATATGTTTTTCAAAATAATTTTGTAAATGTTAGAAAAACAGCTGATAATATATATATATATCTTAATATATTTTAATTTATTCTTAACATTTTTGTAGAATATTTTATTGCTTCATTTATTAAAAATAAAATTTTTATAAAAATTTTTCAAATTAATAACAATCATACGCACTCATGCTTTTTTTAAGTTTACAATTTTCTTTAGAAAAGAGAAGAATTAAAAATGTTTAATTATGCCAAAAATTGCTTCTAAGTGTTTTACAATTGAAAACAATTTTGGAAAACTTGTTAGATTTAAATAATTTTTAAAATATTTCTTATAATTATTAAATATTTTTGAAGAAATCGTTGACAAGTTTTTAAAATTGTTTTGCAGAAGTTTAGCAAATCTTCTAATATCAGACATTAATTTGTTTGCAACATTATTCTACAACATTATATTGCTCTATCTAACTTAAATCCCGGTAAAAATTTCTTTTTTAAAATTTTTTTAAATTAATAACAATCATACGTAGCCATCATGAATTTTACAAATTTCGCATTTTCTTTAAAACAAATAGAGATTTCAACATTTTTATTTAGGCTAGAGAATGTTTTTAAGAGAATTACAATTGAAAATAAGGTTGTGAAACCTGTTAAATTGAATTAATTTTTAAAATATTTTGTAATACTTATTAAAAATTTTGAAAAAATTCCACACAAGTTGTTAAAATTCTTTTGTAGAAGTTTAGCAAATCTTTAAATAAATTTGTTCTTAATATTTTTCAAAAACATTTTATTTTTCTATTTAGTTTACATTCCTGTAAAATAGAGTTTTTATGGAATTAGCCCGAATTAATATCAAACTAATTGAAACTAAATAAAATTTAGAAAAAAAGAAAAAAATCATTTCGATAAAACTACATGACGTTTATAATGTTTTAGTTTTAAGTAATTTGTTTAAATAAATCTATGCGAAAATATAACAAAACTTAAAACTTTTGAGAAAACTTAAAAAAATTTGAATATTTTAAAACTTATTTGGAAATGTCTAATACGGAATTAAAAGCGCATTTTAAAAGCATATCATATGCTAACACAATTTAATAAGTTTCCTTTTGCGAGAAACTTGCTAAAATTACATGAAAATCTTTTTATCATTTCATCCAGCTCATCAAAGCAATCTAATTCCAGCACAAAAATTTAAAAAAACGAATTAAAGTTTTTATCATTTTTGTTGGAGACCACCCTAATGTATATGTACCTTGAAGTAGTAGCTGCACAACTACTGCAGCCACTTTAAAGGTAAAAAAAATACTGATTCTTCCACTTGTCCAAAAGAAATAAAAGAATAACTAGTTGTTGGTTGTTCTTGTTGTGTTTTACTCACTGACACATTATTCACTTGGAAACACAAGTGCTTGATGAGTGCTGGTGGTACCAACATACAAGTGGCTAATAACAACAACTGCAACACAACATTTGCTGGAAACACAACAATAAATATAACAAAAATTATAGCCTACATAACATAACTTGTATGTAGAGATGGGAAAATTATTTTTCTTAAACAAAAGCTTTTTCAAAATAAAGCTTTTTAGCTTCGATGAAAGGAAAAAGCTTATGAAGGTTAAAGTTGCCATTAGATAGTTTTGAAAATTCGCTCTTAAGGCAAATTTTAATGTGTCTACACTAAAGATGAATAATAAAGGGTGTCCTTAAATTTATTTTGCCTCAATTTGAGCGTAAAGTCCGGCCCAGCAAAACAAAAACAGCAAACTATTTCGTAAAAATAGAACATTGGAAAAGTTAAACGAGTTAAAATAAGATTGCAAAACTTGTTAAATTAAATTTATGTTGAAAATGTTTTGAAATATTTTTATAATTAAATCATTTTAACAGGTTTTCAATCTTATTGGCAATTCAGAAATCATTTAAAAGACTTAAGTCATTTTTAAGCTTAATTATAAAAGTTTAAATCTCCTCTAATTTTAAAGATAATATGAAATTATTAAATTAATCATGGTTACGTATGATTAATATTAATTTGAACTAATTTTATAAAAACTCAATTTTCACTGGGATTTAAGTTAAATAGAGCAATAAAATGTTCTACAATTATTTATATATTAGAGAAAATTTCTTTAATTAAGCTTGAATTTATTTTTTATAATTAATAACTCGAAGAATACCATTGTGAAAACTATATTTTTCTAGACAAATGGCACACTGAAATGCATTTTCTGCAGTGAAATAATAAGTCTGTTAAAAGTCTGCTTAGTCCCAATTTACACGCAGCAATTTTTATTAAAAATTTTGATACAATTTTTTTCTTGAAATTTCTTCGGTGTTCACACAGCATAATTTTATTGCTTAAAAGTAGACACACATTTCTATACACATATGTAATAAGAATAAGACAGTAAAACGAATTGCTAGTACAATCAAGTGTGTACAAGTCTTATCTTCCTTATCTACCCCCATATTTAAAAAAATATCGGCTTAGCTTAAAAAATTGCTTTGTGTAAATTCGGATATACGATTTAATTAGTTTGAAATGTTGATTTATTTCCTGCAATTTCCAGCTGACCTTGTAGTGAAATCAGTTTGAAATGGTCAACCCTTTCCTGTGAATGAAAACAGCAACTCTTCAAAATGTCCCTTTTAAAAAAGGTTTAGAGATTTGCTTAAACCCAAACTTCATAGTACAGCCGCGAGAGGGCGGGTTATTTAGTGAAGTTTAAAACCTTATTCCCAACTAAAATGGTGAATGAATATAACAACTTCTAGGCGAGTTTATTATAAATAACGTAAATTATTTATAATACCGTAAATGTTGCCACAGAAATGTTTGTTTGTATTTTTTTTCTGTTTATTATAAAAAGGACATTGACAGTGCTAAACCTTTCTTACTGGCTCTTTTGTTTAAAACAATAAAACTTTATGTTATTATGCACAAAAACTTGAATAAAAATACAAAGGAATTCAATAACAATATTGATATTTTGTTACAAGTATCTACTTTTGTGTCAGACTTTTCATGTGTCAGCATATTTTTATTTTTACTCAAGTGGACCTGCATTAGTATGCAGTTATTCTTATAATATTTCAAGGGATGTGTTTTTGTGGCGCTTTTAACAAACAATTGTTATTGAAATCCTTAACAAAATGCTGGTGGTTTAATACCAAACAAGTTGTTGGGGCAAGTACTCGTATTATCTATAGTCACTATAGTATGTGTACTTTTTATTGTATTTGAAGTTTGTTAAAAAAAATAAATAAAAAACTTAAATCATCATCATGTTCTTGACTTGTGCCTCTGCTTTTTAGTTGTAATAATTCCTTTTTTATTGAAAAACTCTTCTCACATAACACACAAGTGCTAGTGCTGAGTGCTATAAACTTAATATCCTGTGGAGTTTAACTTTTGCTGTTGGCTGTTGTTGCTTGCTAGTCATCTTCACTTTCTCAGAATATTTCAAAAGGAAAAAAATTAAGATTTTTGTACTGTTGCTTCGTTTTTGTGTTGCCTTGTTTTCTCTGTTCTTCTTTTAATAAATTGAATTGGGTTAGAAATTTTTCAAATTATGACTGGTAAGAAGGCCTTTAGAAAGGAATGTGTTTAAGGGAAAAATAGAGAAACAGAGAAAAAATATAGTTGTGCAATTTTAAAATTTTTTAAAAATATTTTGGTCACTGTAATTATTAATATGATTGCGACAACCATAATATGGTTAAGTTTACGATTCACATGATTATAATAATAGCATGTATGTTTATAGTAATTATATAATGTTTACGGTAATCAGTTTTATGATGAAAGATTATACCATATTATGCTGTTCTCTGTCATTATCAAAGAGCAACATATGATAAATAGATTCAGTATAAAAATGATTGCCAGAAATATATACATGATTAAAACAATAATATATATGATTAAAGTAATCATATGAATTGTAAATTATTTATATAATTGGATACCGCAATTATATAAATAATTACAGTGAACATAACATTGTTAAAAAGTCAGTAAAAATGTTGACATTGTTGTGGTAAACATGTAAAACTATATTTTTTCTCTGCGTGTAGTATTAATAATTTAATTTGCTGACAAAGTTTTTTTAGATCATTCTTGAGTTTATATTGTTTATATTATTGAAATCAGAGAACCCAAAATACTTGCTATATTTATTTATAACTTGTTTGCTACTATAAAGATTTAAATGATTTTTAATACTCAAATACGTAGTGCATTAATAGACAAATTAAAAGAATCTTATTAAGATCGGTTGTATACTTTAATCATCAGAGTGTTTTACACACACTTAGCTACTATATACAAATACAAACAACTTTAAAATATTCAAATAAAACGCCACAATTTATGAGTTCTATTATTTTTTCCATCACTATTCAATATTGTATATAATACCTCATTTTATTGCTGGGCTTACTCATCTCTCATCATCTAAACTACCAAGAAAAGCCCTTCAAGTCGTGCACGCCCCTAGATTAAACTGCTAACACAGACAGCTTAAACTTCAACTATTGAGTTTAAGCTTTACAAAAGCTGTTCATTCAAATACACACTCTTAGGCAGCTAAACGTTTATTAAACTGATTGATTGGAAATTTATGCTGACATGCTGATAAAATTACCATAAAAAACACTTGAGAACTATGCACCAGCTTACAGCAGCTAAAACAGCAACAGCCAACAGGCAATCTCACACTCACTACATTTAATGGCAGTGTCATCAGTGTGGTAAGAAAGAAACACGAACATCAGTAGCTTTAAGAGGAGTAAGATTTTTTATTAAAAAAAAAATGCTACGCTGCTTATCAATATTGTCAGCATTAGAAAAACATTATGAAGTTGTTGTGTTCTAAAACCGATAAAAATCTACAACAAAATACAAGAAGGAGTGTAGGTAGTGGCAAAAAACAACAACTATATGAATGGATAATGCTGCAAATGCTGCGAAAGCTACATCATTGTAACAAATATTGAAGACGAGCATTATAAACTTCCATTGTCGTTTATAAGCATGTCTGAGTACTTTATGCAATAGAGCTACATAAAAAGACAGTAGAATAAGGCTAAAACGCAGCTAAGCATATATGTGGCTTTGATACCTGGATTCTTAGGGGTTTATTGGCAGAGACATTTGACTTTAAATAACTACATAAAAATAAATCCATGGACGTTAAATCTCAGGATCTAGAGAATAATTGAAATCACCGAAACTCAAGCATTAAACTTAGGCAGATTTAACGACGACTCCTAGCAAAAATTCTCAACAAACAATTACACATTTTATATGTATTTGTTTCACCACTATCACATCTAAGTTCCCTGAACAAATGCAAATGCTGCAATTTGTACCATTAAAGAATCAATGGAAAAAATAATTCAAAATTAATAATTATTTTACATTTTAAGACAATTTGAGTGCATATTGTAAGTTTAAGAAAATTTTAAATCAAATTCTTGCTTTAAGTACTTTTAAAAAAGTACTATTTTTGGTACTTTTTGAAAATCTAAGGAAAGTTTCTAATATTTTGCAATTCAAGGGCCATGTCAATAAATATTGTAAATTAAAGCTAATTTGCGAAAGAAAAAAGTACCTATTATTTTTGGTACTTTTTGAAAAATGCTGGAAAATCAGTACAATTTTTAACTATTGTAAGTTTATGCTTATTAAAATAAAATTAAAGTTTTAAGAACTTTTTTTTTAAAAGTAGTATTTTTGGTACTTTTTCAAAAATGCTGGAAAAAGACTACTATTTTTAAATTTTAAGGTTATATACATAAATATATTCTAAGATAAGGAATATTTACGAAAGAAATTTAAGTTTTGAAAACTTTTTCAAAAGCAATGGCCATTTTAATGGAGCCTACATAGCCGGAATAGGATCTTTTTTAAAAAAGTAGTATTTTAATTTACAGTAGAAATTTTAAGCAATTTTTTTTTCTAGTAATTCAATATTAATAAACTTTCTTAAAAAGTAGTATTTTTGGTACTTTTTTTTAAAATTAGGAAAAATTCATGTTTTATATAAAATGTAATTAAATATTATAAGTTTAAGTGAGTTTTAAAAGAAATTTGAGTAGTAAGTACCTCTTGAAAAAAGTAGTATTTTTAGTACGTTTTTAAAAATCTTCAAAATTACTATTTTTACATTTCATAGTTATATTTAATAAGTTCAAGTGTATTTTCAAAGAGATTTGGGTAGAAAGTACTTTTTGAAAATAGTACTATTTAAGTACTTTTTGAAAAATTCATAATTACTGGTTCATAGTTATTTTTAATAAGTTTAATTGTATTTTAAAAGAAATTTTCGTAGTAAATACTTTTTTTAAAAAGTAGTATTTTTAGTACTTTTTGAAAATTTTTCAAAATTACTACTTTTTGGATTTCATAGTTATTTTTAATAAGTTTAGGTGTATTTTAAAAAAAATTTGGGTTTTTGAGAAAAGTAATATGTATTTTTAGTACTTTTTGATAAAATTGAAAAAATGACTTAACAGTTTTAAATTTTAAGTTGATTTAAATCGATATATAGGGATTTTTATATTATTTATTGTGAATACAAATTTCTATTTAAGATTAATAACAATTCGTTTTAGCTAAAACTCTACTGTTTCCTTCTAGCTATGCATATTTTTTCATATGTATTTTTTTACAACATTTGCTGGATGTTTTTTTGTGTTAAGGGGCACAAAACACTTTGTTTCTATAGACATACCTACCTTTTTTTTTGCTCAGATACGAGTATATATTTATGAATTTAGCTACATCTTTGTTTTTGTGAGTACAACAAACAACAATAATGCAAAAAAAGAAAAAAAAAAGAAGAACAAATTTCAACATTTATATTTACAAACATGAAAATAACAACACAATCAGCATCAAATACACACACACACACTCATACACAAATATTTGCCATGTATGTATGTATGTACTTGTTTAAAATATTGTATATAAACGAGTATGTAAGAACTTTTTATTTTTAGAATACTTTTAGGCTTTTTATGCTGAGCAGGAAAAAAGCCACTTGAAAAAAATAACAATCTTTTAAATTCTACAAAAAAAAAAAAAAACAGGCACATAATAATAAACAATAAATTGCAAGAGTGCGAGTGTGATAGTAAACAATATTTTGTTGTAGCATTATTTTGTAAAACATTGTTGAACAGCAACAATAACGAAATTTGCAGCAAATAAAAAAATATGCATATTTTAGCATGATTTAGATAATGTGGTGTTGCGTTGTTTTTGAGAGGCGACTTTTTTTTTTTTGCCAATAGAAAGATAAAAGATTTCAAGATACAGCAGACATAAAATGTGGCTTTTGCTGTAATAAAAATCATATAAAATTTGTAATGTTATGTTCACAAGACAGGATGGTTGTAAGTTTAAAGTATCATTTTACCTTTTTTGTTTGTTTCATCTTTTTTAACAAAATATTCAATATATTCAATACTTTGGCACGTACTTACTTACATGCTTTGTTTTAGTGTTTAAGGATAGGGAAATAATTTTTGAAGATTTCCGGTTTATAAACAAAACAAAATTTTGAATTTTGTTGTTTAAGAAAATACGGATTTTTTTATATTTTATGATTTTTCTTACAATTTATTTGACTCCAAAGAGTTTAGAAGTTTCCTAATATATTTATTTGTTTGATTTTTATTTATTTTTACGAATTTTATTAAAATTTTCTAGCTGCATGGTTAAAAATTTTGAAGTTTTTTTATTTTAGATTAAGGTTGCGTATGATTAATATTAATTATGAGGTTGTTTTAGAAAATAATAAATTTCTCAATTAGTTTCAAAGTTAGAGGAGTAAGGTAAATAGATTTTGAAAGCTAATAAAATTTCAAAGTTTTTGTAGAGAAAGCCTAAATTTCAAATTGAATTCAAACAGAAAAATTTAACAAAATAAAATGATAAAGACAATTAATTATATTATATTTCTTATAAATTTAAGTATACTAAAGCCTTTGGGTTCTAAAGCCTTTTAAGACATGTATTACTATTACAATGTATTACTTTGTTTGATTTTTGTTTATTTTGCTTAATTCTATTAAGTTTTTGTAGCTGGATTGCTTTAAATTTTTAATTTATTTATTTTAGTTTAAGGTTGCGTATGATAAATATTAATTATGATAAATTTCTCAGTTGGAGAGCTAAGGTAAATAGATTTGGAAAGCTAGCAAAAGATTTCAAAAGGAAAAATTTCTTTCAAATTGAATTCAAACAGAAAAATTTAACATAATAAAATGAAAAAAAAAAATATTATATTATATTTTTTATGAATTTTCCATTACTTTTTTGTGCATTTTAAAGCCTTTTAAAGTATGTAAATATATTCATTTGTTTGATTTTTATTTATTATAACTAAATTTGTTTGGTTTTTTTCGGTTCTATTGTTTAAAATTTAAATTTTTTTATTTTAGATGAAGGTGGCGTATGATTAACATTAATTATGAGGTTGTTTTAGAAAAAATAAATTTCTTAGTTGGTATTAGAGTTAGAAAACTAATGTTAACAGATTTAGAAAGACAAGAAAATTTCAAAAATTTCCTAAAGGAAACTAAGAAATTTTAAATTTACACACAAAAAAATTTAACAAAATAAAATAAAAAAAAAAAATCAAAGTGAAAAAATATTTACTTTAAAAACTTCCTTATTTCATTTAAAGGACTAAGAAATGTCTTTCTATTAACTTGTTAATAACGTGTCAAATATTTAGTAATTTTTTGAACTTGGTTTGCGCAATGAGTTGCTTCAAAGGTTATTAGAATGACAAATCAATTAAAAGAACTTGAAAATGTTCACGAAAGTGTCAATGACAAGATATTGTTAACTCAGTAACAGCAGGCCATAACAGTAATTAAAAAATAATTTAAAAGTACGGTCACACTTGGCAAATATTTACTCAAAAAAGCGTAACCCCTCGTTTTAGCACAAATTTGTTTGACGTTGTTCGCAAGATCAAACATCATCAAATAAAATAGAACTAAATATTTGTTGTGTCTTGTGCTAAATAAACAAAGTTGTTTTAAATAAATAAACCATTTAAAATATATTTTATTTAGTGGTTACGTGTCTTTCGGCAAATAGTTGCCTAATGTGACCGTAGCTTAAGAAACACTTCACACCTGATATAATAAAACAAGGATTTCTATCTTGTAACAGGGGTAAAGAAACTCTATGGTCTAATTTTAAAGACCGCAGTATTAAATTTAATTATGTTTAAAAGAAAACTTGCTAAATCGTTTCTATTAAAACCTCTATATAGTAAAGAAAATTGTTTTAATTATTCCTCCTACTTCCTTACATTGTTAACCGGATGTGCACATTTATTAAAACCGGAACTTACCACTATACAGTTGAATTCAATTTCAATTTGGTTTGTTTAATTGTCCTGTCATATTGTCGTATGGTTAAGGGGTGAAACAGACATGGAGACTGTGTGATTAAGTTACATACCTGTAAAGAGAAGTAAGCAAAAAGAAGATATAAATAATTAATGATAAATTCATAGGTTTATTTAAAAAGTATACGAGTTTTTAAATACAGCCTAACTTTTAAAGATAAAATATGTAATAATAATGTCACTTAACTATTAATACATTATTTGCAGCGAACAAAATGTTTAAATTTTGTAGCAACCAAAAATCTTGCATATAAAACAATGAGCTATACCAAATTTATTAACACATATTGTTATTCTTATTGACTATTTATTTGAACAATTAACACTTTAACTCAAACTCAAAAAAAGTTCGAAAGTAATTTAGAAATTATTTAACAATATTAAGTAAAATTTGTCTCACTGTATAAAAAAAATAGGTCATGATGAAAACAGCTGTGATTTAAATGAGTTAAATTAAAATTATAAAAGTTTAAAACGATATATTTATAATAGACATTAACCAGAATTTTTTGAAAATTAAAGAATTTAAACCATTTTTTTTACAATTTAAAAAGAGTAGTATGTTTGGTACTTTTTGAAAAATTAAAAAAAAATTAGATTCTAATACAATTTAAATAAATATTAATAGCTGTGGCTTATTTCAAAGAAATGTTGGTTAAAAGTATTTTTTTAAAAGTAGTATTTTTGGTACTTTTTGAAATATAGTTAAAACTACTAAAAATTTTTAAATTTTAAAACAAATTAAATAAATATTTTAAGTTTAAACATAATTTTAGTAATTTTGGTTTAAATCATTTTTTTAAAATGTAGTATTTTTGGTACTTTTTGAAATATAATTAAAACTACACAAATTTTAAAACAAATTAAATATGTATTTTAAGTTTAAATATGATTATAGTAAATTTTTTTAAAAAAGTAGTATTTTTGGTACTTTTTGAAAAAATTTTCAAAATTTCTAATAAAATTTAAACTAAATAAATTTTATTTTTTTAAATTTTAGTTTTAAGTACTTTTTTCAAGAGTAGTTTTTTTTTTGGTACTTTTTGCAAAATTTTTAAAATTACTTAAAATATGTAAAATAAATAATATTTATTTTTTTAAATATATTTTGAAAGAAATTTGAGTATTCAGTATTTTTATAAAATAGTAGTATTTTTGGTACTTTTTGAAATATAATTAAAACTACACAAATTTTAAAACAAATTAAATATGTATTTTAAGTTTAAATATGATTTTAGTAAATTTTTTTAAAAAGTAGTATTTTTGGTACTTTTTGAAAAAATTTTCAAAATTTCTAATAAAATTTAAACTAAATAAATTTTATTTTTTTAAATTTTAGTTTTAAGTACTTTTTTCAAGAGTAGTTTTTTTTTTGGTACTTTTTGCAAAATTTTTAAAATTACTTAAAATATGTAAAATAAATAATATTTATTTTTTTAAATATATTTTGAAAGAAATTTGAGTATTCAGTATTTTTATAAAATAGTAGTATTTTTGGTACTTTTTAAAAAAATTTTAAAAATTACCAACTTCCCTCAGAAAAAGTTATTGTAATTTAAATTTCTTCAACATCTAATCAAAAAATTAGCTCACATATCGTTTTCTCAAACCTTATTTCTTTCAATATAAAATACCCCATAACATTATTGTTATGCAATATGAAACTCCCATATAAATATCTCAAAATGTTTAACAAATCTTCACAATTTCAAGAAAACTCACTGACAATCTTTCTTTGCTTATTTGTTTAAATTCGAAATATCCCCTGCATCTAATAAGTTTTCTGTATGTCTCTCTTTAAAAACAGTTTATTTAAAGAATTTATTAACACTTTCTATTTCTATTTATTTCTTATAAAGCAGACGTTTTGTATACATATTTTTTTTAAAGTTTAGTGATTTAGAGACGAAGACTCTAATTATTATTAAGGGCAAATAATAATGTTTGACTTATTCAAAATTGGAGAAAAGCAATTAGTTTTAACAAGTTGGTAATAAATTGGGTTTTAGTAGTTAAAATGATTTATACGGATTAACAAGTGCAATTGAAGAGTTAATTTAAGATAAAAATTGCTTGAAATTAATAATATTACTTTGTTAAAATGAGTTATACATACGTGGTAATAAAAGGTGAATTTAAATACATTAACAATTAATAATATTTACAAAATTTGTAAATTACGGGAAAAAGTGAAAGTGACTGACTCTTGTCTGTTTTAACTGATTTTAAAAAGCTTTTCGAATTAAATATGTTTTTTAACTACTGACTTCTAAGCTTTAAAGTCTTCATTAATGAATATATAAGCTTGGGCTTGGAGTTTCTAATGTAAAACATTTAAATTTTTAATTAATAAAACAGCTTTTAGTTGTTGATTGAAAAGCCTTAATGCATTGACTAACAAAGTTGTGTTAAGTTATCTTAAATCTTTTCATTTAAAAAGCTTTAAGCTTTCTGAAAAAAAAAAGTTTTTTGAAGTAAAAACAGTAAATTAAAATATTCAAGCTTTTGCATACAAAAAGCTTTTAGTTGCTGATTTAAAAACCCTTTTTAGCTTTGGCTAATAAAGTTGTCTTCAGTTATCTTTAATCTTTTTACTTTAAAAGCTTCAAGCTTGTTATTAAAAAAAAGTTTTAGGCTGCAGATAAAAATCTTGAAGCTTCTGCATATAATAAACTTTTAGTTGTTGATGTAAAAACTTCTTAGCTTTGGCTAATAAAGTTGTCTTTAGTTATCCTTAATATCTTCACTTAAATAGCTTGAAGCTTTTTTATTAAAAAAAGTTTTTAGCTGCTTAGCTTTGGCTAATAAAGTTGTCTTAAGTTATCCTTAATATCTACACTTAAAAAGCTTTAAGCTTTTTTATTAACAAAAGTTTTTAGCAGCTTTATAGTAAAAAGCTGCATATAAAAATCTTTATAGTTTTGCATACAAAAAGCTTTTACTTGTTGATTTAAAAACCTTTTTTGCTTTGGCTAATAAAGTTAAGTTAAGTCAAAACTTTAAACTGTTGTTAATAAAAGCTTTTGATTTCAAAAGCTTTAAATATTTTCTGTAAATTTTTCCTTTAATATTAAAACAACTTGCTGCAAAACAATTTAATGAAACCTTCTAATTTCTACTTTATTCTGACAATTCTAATTAAATTTCTTTTTCATACTTCTGCTCAACCCATCATCAGTACTCTTACTGATATATGCAACATCGGCAGAATTCAATTTAAATTCAGCCAATACCACAAACAAATCCTTGGACATTTTTAATCAAACCGAAATTACATTAAACAATACCTGGCAGTACAAACCGGCTAAAGATGACCTACTTACAGGGAGCGAAATAAGGCAGCAAGCAAATGAAAAATTACTATTATTATTATTAATAAATACAACAGCAACAGAGACAAATAGCAGCAGTAAATATTTGACAAGAAATCAAAAACCATTGAATGATAAAGAAATCCACAAAGTAAAACAACTAGAGCCAAAGGATCATCAATATAATCAAAATGCAAATTCAAATCATCTCCATTATCCATACAATACAACAAAACTCAAATTTAATAAGGGAAATAATGGAAATAATCATGATAATTTCAATTTAAACAATAAATTAAAGACAATAACTGAAGATGAAAGGCATAAAAATGCCAAAGAAACCAAACAAAATAAACATAATGAGAATAATGGGGAACCAGCTGGCCGGGAACAGGACGAGCAGGAGAAGGGGAATTTGAAAAATGAAAAACATCAAACAAAATATTATGTAGCAAGCAATAGTTTGGGCTGGCTTGGACAATTGCCACAAATTCAACTACAGCCACAACAAGTGCAATCATTTTTGCAACAGCCGCAACAGCAACAAGAACAATCAACATCTTTGTCAACGACAGCGGCAACGTCAACGGCAGCAGCCTCACTGTTGCCACAGGAGTATCATCATTTATCCGATTATCGTTTTCTGTTTAATGCAGAGCGTCATACCAACTTCTATCTGCACACTTTAACACAGCCAGATTATAATGCTGCTGTTGCCACAAAAGAGGCAGCAGCAACAACAACAAAAACAACAGCAACTTTGGCATCATTTAAGCAAGATGTTCATGCTCATAATATTTACAATGATGACAACTACTACTTCAACTACTATGAAGATGATGACAATGACTATAATAATTATCATGATGACGATGAGCTAGAAATGGATACAATGGTAAATTTAACAAATGCAAGAGTTTTAAATCGTGTTACCGATACAATTGCTGCTGTATTTGGTGTAAATACTCGGCCTGTTGCTGGCATTCAAGGCATACATATTGAAGAAATAGAATTGTATAATGGGCTGTCATTAAGACAATCAAGGTTTAATCCTTTTCATCCTTGTAGGTAAGTAAAATCAAACTGCCTAAAGACCAAAACATGCTAAACAGCCCAGTTAGAAAGAGTGAGTACACAAACGAGAGTGCAACAGAAAGATGCTCATAAATAAATGTAAACCAGCATTAGCAGAGTTTTATTTAAGTAGTTTGTTGCAAATTGTTTATAGTTCTTAAAGTAGTTTCTTGTGGTAAAACGTTTTAATACTTTTTCTCCACCCTCTAGTGTAAAAAGCTTTTTACACTTCATTTGCCTTGCAAATTGACACATTTTTAAAAATGCAGGTTGTTTTGCAATGTTTTGTGAATGAATGTATGTATGTATGTATATGTTGTAATATGTGTGTTATAAATAAAACATGTATTTGCACATGTTTTAAGGAATTTTTAATGTTTCTTAAAAGCTTAACGTCTGAAATATTAGAAGCCATGAGAAATTATTTGTAAAAGCATTCAAGATAAATTACACTTAAGCCCTCATAAATAGAAACAAATTTAAGTCTTGAATTTTAAATAATATTTAAAACTTTATTAAAAGCTCTTTGTTAAAAAGCTGTTTTTTAAGATTTTAAGTTTGTTATAACGTTAAGCTTTCATTTAAAGAATTTTAAGCTTTCACTTAAAGAATTTTAAGCTCTCACTTAAAATATTATTACGAGAAGTCTTTAACGTTAAAAGTTTTGAGGTTTCACTTTGAAAGCTTTGAACTATTCGTTCGCTACAAAAGCATAAAGCTTTTACTTTAAAATCATTAAAGTTTACTTACAGAATAAAAAGCTTGTACACTAAAAGTTTACATACTTTACTTAAAGATTTTTAAACTTTCAACTTAAAATAGCTTTCAACTTAGAAAACTTCTAAGAGAGATTTAAGCCTTCAACTTAACGAACTTTAAGCTTTATTTCACAACTTAAAGTTTTTAACTTGAAGAACTTTAAGCTTTAACTTAAAGAATTTAACTTAAAAAACGTTTAATTTAAACTTTAAGCTTTCAAATTAAAGAAGTATAAGCTTTCACTTTTACGACGTTGAGTTTTTAACTTAAAGAACTTTAGCTTTCACTTTCAACTTAAAGAACTTTAATATTTCAGCTTAAATAACTTTTAGCTTGCAACTTGAAAACTTTACGTTAAAAGCACTTTAGCTTTTAATTTAAAGAGTTTTTAGCTTTCTTATTTTTAGATTTAGGTTTTTTCTGACAGTTTGTACAATTCATTTCTTATCTCTCTTTCTTTGCAGAATCCTCATACATGGCTGGCTGGGTGGTTCACAGGCCGGCATCTACAATACTTTAGTGCCCGAATACTTTAAATTGCAGCAAGGTAACTACAATATTTTCACCGTTGACTGGGGCAAGGGTGCCATAGCCGATTATATAACAGCCAGTTACCGTGTAAAACCTGAAGGCATGGTAGTGGCCAAATTCATTGATTTCCTGCACCAAGAATCTGGCATACCTTTTAACAATATACATGTAATAGGCTTCAGCATGGGAGCCCACATAGCCGGAATAGCCGGGAAATTTGTACAGTCTGGCAGACTACCGGTTATCTATGGTCTTGATCCGGCCTTACCGCTCTTTCGCTATGAAAATGTAAATGAAAGACTTGATATAAGAGATGCTGAGTATGTGGAAGTAGTGCACACGAGTGTTGGCTCCTATGGCTATGATCATCCTTTGGGTCATGTGGATTTTTATGTTAACTATGGTTACAATCAACCGGGTTGTTTTTTTAATGAATGTTCCCATTTTAGAGCTTTTCAGGTGTTTGCGCAAAGTTTGTCGAATGAATTGTTGGAGGGTGTGGAATGTTCCGGGAATTTGTGGTTGGATTTGATTAAACAGAAAAGATGTTTAAGGGGTATGCCTGGGAGATTGAGAATGGGTGTGGAGGGTATGAGGGATGCTGAGATGGCTGTTAGAAGGGGTTTGTATTATGTGAATACTAATGCTCAGCCGCCATTTAAGGTGGGATAATAAGTTGGTGATGAATTTGATGGGAAATTTCATGTAAATAAAGGGGATTGAGATTTTTTGGCTCAAAAATTTACTTTTAATAAATAAATTTTAGATTTTTTTTAATCAAAAATATATGTGTTTTTCTAATGTTTGGAAAATGATTAATTTTAAAACTTTTTCAATCATTTTCATTAAATTTCATATAAATGGGTAAACATTACTATCCTTCAAATGATATTATATTGTTTTACGTGGTTGCCCGCTACGTGCAAGCATTCAAATATAATCTATTGACCGTCTTGAAGGCTACTATATTAAAAACTGTTTTAAAAATATTGAATTGAAATATTTCCATTTAAAAAGTAAAGATAATACTTTGAAGTAAACCCAATTAATTTTTGATTTGTTTATTTTTAGCTTAACAATAACAAAAAGCTTAAGTTTTGAATTTTTTTAAACAGTGCGTATGATTAATATTAATACGATATTTTTTTTTTTTTGCATGCAATGCAATGTGTTAAAACTAGGAAAATAGGTTATGGAAGGGAGAATAGAGGGAGTAGTGTTTGTGAACATTTGAATTTAATTTTCCAATATTGAAAGTGGCAGTATGGCTAAAGAACGAATTTTCCCTGTAGTGTGTTGTGCGATCCACTGTCCAGTCGACCATGAATGGATGGGCCCTGACTGAAGAACGTGTATTACTTAAAAAACTACGTGTTTCGGGAACAAGTTGCTTAATGGCAGCAGAACACATTCCATTAAAGTATCGATAGAACAGTAAAACACAACCCACATTGCGACGACAATGAATCAATAGTGATGGATACCCTACTGTCACCGATAAGCACCTTTGCACTCTGCTGTACGCGGTCGAGTAAGTCCAAAATAAAATTTCAATAAATGCTGATAAAAGAGACTTTAGTTAATCAAAATTATTAAATAAGTGCAACAAAAGTCGTTATTCATTTAACAAAATAACAAACCAAATTATATGCTTAAGATTTCTTATGTTTTATAAATTTTTTAATGAAGTTGTATATAATAATTCTTTGTAATTCTTTTACATTAAAAAAAATTAAAATACTGATTTTAAACTGCAACAAGATTCCACTCAAATTTATTACAAAAATTATGGAAATTTTAAAATTTTTTAAAAAAATAAATTTCTTTAAAGAAAATTTATTTTGCTTTGTTGCTTTGTTTAAAATGTTAATAATTATTTACTAATTAATAAGAATTTAATATAAAATTTTGAATTTTCTTGTTAAAACTAGTAAAAACTTCAATTTTTAAGTTTTTTTGAAACAATGCGTATGATTAATATTAATTCTGGGTCGTTTTATAAAAATTGCCATAACTTTGGCGTTTGACTAGCTAAAGGAAAAGTGTTTGCTAATTCCGATGAAAAATATATACAGCATTTAGTAATATTATTAATGTAATACGTAAGGCTTTACTTTTTTAAATACAAAACAAATTTATAATTTGACGTTTAAACATTTTATTTTTTGGTATTTTCGTAAATTTTGTAAATACACCTACTTTTGTTTTTACACGGTCTTTTTGTAAAGATTTTGATCTGAAAACGGTTGAAAATAAGCAAATTTAACGATTTTATTCCATTTAGAACGATTCAAAATCTTTTGGGCTAAATTTTTTTTGTTAAATTTAATTTTTGCGAAATATGTTCATATCACAAATTTAGCCGAATTCCCTTTTAGTGCATACAATCAAATTTACTGATCAGAGCAATTGTAAATAGCACAAATTTAGGGGAATTTCCTTTTAGTGCATACATTACTTTTAAGATTCAGATTATTTTCTTTAATAACTATGCTAGTGTAAGAAAACATTTAATATTATAAACCAGAATGATAGCTCTTAAAAAATCATTGATTTTCACTAACTTCAATAGATTTTAGTGATAAGGAACAAATCACATATTTTTCATATGATCAGTGTCTTTTTTGACACGGGTTTTTTTTATACTAAGTTTCCTGTAAACAATTAACGTATTAAAACACAATTAGGTGTATTTAAATTAATATTTAACTACGTAATAAAAATTATAACAATGCTTATGTTGCAATGGCAAAATTTAATTTAGTTTTTAAAAAAATATTTTGAATATTTGAGAAATTTTCATTAAAAAATATTTTGAAAATTTGAGAAATTTTCATTAAAAAATCTTTTGAAAATTTGAGAAAATTACATTATATTTTTAAATTTATTTTAAAGAAAAACTGTAAATGTTTGCATATTTCTTCTTTATAAATAATATATTAATTTGCTTAATTACAATTGTGTATTAAATATATTGGTTTTTGTTTTTAAAATAACAAAAAACTTAAATTTTATTTTTCGTTCAAACAGTACGTATGATTAATATTAATTAGAATTTGTTTTGTAAAAAACGCTATAACTTTGTGAATAGAAAAGATAGAATAGAATTTTAAAGTAATATAGAAAGCGGATAAATTAGGCTTGCTGTACTAAAGGTATGGTCATACTTGGCAAATATTTGTCGAAAAAGCAGTAACCACTAAATAACATATATTTAAACTCGTTTATTTATTTGACAAACCTTTTCTTATTTAGGCTGTTTGATCTTGCAAAACTCTTGTAAGAGTAAACAATGTCAAACAAGTTTGAGCTAAAACAAGTGGTTACTCTTTATTGAGTAAAAATTTGCTTTATAAACCTCTTATAAACCTGTTGTAAGTTTTATGAATAAGGGCATTAGAACTTAAAAATAAATTCTGAACATTTTACAATTAAAACAGGCTGCTTGATTACATTAATTACATTTTATAGATTTAATGTCTGTTAATAAGAACTCTTTTTAAATTTATTAATTTTCTAGTGCAAAGTAACAAAAAACTTAATTGTTAATTTTCAACAGTACGTATGATTAATATTAATTTGAGCTAATTTAATAAAAATCACCATAACTTTAAAAATAGAAAAGCTAGAATAAGATTTTAAGCTAATTTAGAAACTAAATTTAAATTAAGCTAATAAATATGGTAGAAATAAGTACGAAAATCGTTGTTGATTTTATAAAAAAAAAAAACAAACAAAAAAAAAAAAGAAAAATATTTCCCAAAAATTCTTTTATAAATTAATTTGAATTTTGTACACACTTCTATTAATATAAAGAATAACAATATTCAATTGCTAAATTGTTGATACGACAATTACTAACACCAATTTCAAAAAACCTCACAGAGATTAATAACAAATTAAGGCATTCAAATAAAATGTAAATTTATGTTTTTTAAAAACTATATTTCTTGGAATGAAACAACAACGATTTTAGGTACAAATTTCCACAAGTATTACACTTGTGTTTACATGTATGGGAGGTTCTTTTTGTGTTGTTGTTATATTTTATTTAAAAACTCATTTCTATTAAAAACTTTATGATATTTTTTTCACTCTTTACTGTTCACTTTTTTAAAATAGATTTTTTTTGTATATTTGTATGACTGTACGTACTTATATACATACATACATACATATATTTTTTCAGAAGAATATTTTACACATGACAGCCTTTTTTAATTTTGAACATTTTCATGTTCATGTTGAGTTTAGTATTATTTTTTATGTGTGTGTGTTTGTGTGAATTTGCTTATATTTTTGTAGTTATTGTAAAGCGAACAACCAACAAAATCCTTTACAAATTTTTGAAAAAGAATAGTAAGTTTGTAGTAGTAGAAAAAGAGGTAAAGAGAAAGGGACACAGGAAAATGTGTATTTAGAAAAAAAAGAAAATCATACAAAATACTTACTATAAAAATGTATGAATTTCTACGTATGATTAAGTATGAATGCATGTACTTATATATGAAAGTTTTTATATGTAAACTAACATATGTTAGTACCTATTAAATGTATACAATGTTAAATGGGAATGTATGTGCTTATTCTTGAAGTTACACTTAAAAAAAACTATTAAAGAAAATTATTCTATAGGTAGCATTGATTTCAGGCAAATAAAACTTAAACCCAAGAATTTTTAAGGAAATATTGTAACAGATTTAGTACAACATTGTTTAAATTATGAAAAATGTAAAATAAATATTTTTTTTTAATTTTCTGTTGGTTAGTTTAGTTAAACCGTAATATGTATATTAAAGCCTGATTTGTTGACTTTCTTTATTAGTTTAAAATTCTTTGCTAGCCGTTTTCATTCTCGAGTTATAAGGTTTTTGTGAACTTAGCTCAAATTAATATTAATCATGCGTACTGTGTGAAACAATTTAACATTTAAGTTTTAAGCTATTTTCAACAAGAAATTTAACAATTTAGATATAAATTTGTATTAATTAGAATCGGAATTTCAATTTTTTAAAATAAACAACAACAAAAACTTAATTTTTTTTTAAAACAAAAAATATTTTTTAAAAACATTTTGAAATTGTCGTAATTTTGTTAAAAAATTAAAATAAAATTATGATGCGGTTTTTAAAAGCATATATAAAATGCTATTTTTAACGTAAAAGATTTACAACATAATTTATAAAAACTTTATTTAAAAATATATAAAAAACTAGAAAAGTTGAATAAAATCATAATTTGGTTTGTTATTTTTATTCAAGGATTAACAACTTTTGTTTAACTTAATTAATAGATTTTATTAAAGTATTTTTAGAAGAATTTGTGGAAATCTTGTTAATTGCTGCTTTTGCAACAAAGTTGTAAAGATTTTGGTAAAGAGACCTCGAATTAATATCAATCATACGTTCTCTTTGGGGAAAAAATAAAAAAATTAAATTTTTTGCTTTTTGAAGCGAAAACTAAGAAATTTAAAACAAATTGGAATTAATTACAATTAGAAATATGTATATGAGAAAATAGTCAATAGTTACTACAGTAGTCGTTCGGTTATGTAGACATCCAGTTATGTAGACATCCAGAATAGTGAAAAATTAAATACATGAGGTTCTATAAAGTGATCACAGCTTATCTCTATTATGTGAACAGCTTTCAACCATTGATTAAATATTTTTTTTATAAGAAGTATGCATGTTCTTCCCCGAAGTAAGTAAAGAACCTGCAACCGTTGATTTTTTTTTGAGTGATTGTCTTATATATTAAAAATCGGTTAGTGTTGGTTACATAGTGCATCGAAGATGAAGCGCAAGTTGTTAACGTTATCTGAAAAACGTGACATTTAGGCAAGCTTGGCCAAAGGCTCAAGCGTTACTTCTCTAGATATAAAGTGGATAAGTCAACAATTTGTGCTATTATGAAAAATAGAAAGCCGATTTTGAAAGTGATTGCAAAGTGTGAAGGCAAAATTAAGAGGAAAACATTAAAAAAACAAGAACTGCCGTTGGTGAAGGCGAAGTTGTATAATTGACATTAAAATTTACCCATTACAAGTGAATTAATTAAAGCTAAACCAAAAAATATAACCGACTACTTTCATGTTATTCAATTATTAAAAAACTTATTGAAAATAAAACCTTAATGTAATAAAAATTATGTGAATTACTTATTTAATATTTTTTCGATTATGTGAACTTCTCTATTTTGTGAAGAGGCTCTATTTGAATTAGTTCATATAACCGAGCGACTGTTGTTTAAGAATTAGTACAAAATTATATACAATTTTCTAAAAATTATAAAAAATTTATTTTTTATACTAAATTCTGATATTTATTTGAAATTTTAGTTAAATGAATAAATATTTTTAAACTTTATATATAACATTTCAAGTTGCCTTAAATGTCTGTTAATAGGATTTGATAAAATTATGTCTCTAGCTTTTATAATAACCAAGTTACAAAGCTTTTTGTAAAATAAGCCAGAATTAATATTAATCATACGCCGTGTTTAAGAAAATTTAGGAATTTAAGTTTTCTGTAATTTTTAAAAAGAAAATGAGCATATATAACACACATATTTATTAACTATAAATACAACTTTATAATTTATGAAATATTAAAGATCGGATTAAATTTTTCTTAAAATAAACATTTAATTTGTTTAGGAAAATCATTAAAATTTCAATATTTGAAAAAAATTTTTTGATTTTATTACTAAATTATAGCAAAATATTCATAAAGCTTTGTTAAATATTTAAAATTTTTAAGATAATCATCAAAAGAACAAAATTTTTCCAAATAAAAATAATTTAAATTTAAAACTTTTTAGTTAATTTAGTTAAATCAATAATGAGTTTCAAACAACATAAATAATACTTCTAATAGCCTTAAGTATGTGCTATCAGAATTTGATAAAAAAAATTTTAACAACTTTTATAAAACCCAAGTTATTGTGATTTTTGTAAATTCAGCCAGAATTAATATTAACCATACGTCTGGTTTAAGAAAAATACAAAAATTAAGTTTTTGCTAATTCAAACAAGAATACTATAAAATTTTAAATAGACTTGGAAAAATTATAACTAAAGCTATGTTAATTAAGAGGATTTTTCTTTGAAAAAATCAATTTTTCAATTAAAAGAAATTTTTATACAATTTTTTTAAGTAATATTAAAAATTTTCCAAGTGTATGACTTCATGTAGAAAGATACCCATAAAATACTAACATACAACTGCAAATATACACACAAATGTTTAGACAAATATCAACCTAAAAAAACCTTTAAAGAGGCATACAATAACTGGCATACGAATACAAATAACACTAATACTATAACATACATACATATACATATACTTTATATATGTTAGTAAGTATGTGAGTGTTGCACACACATACCCACATGATTGAAATGTGTTGTTATATTAAGTTCACCATGAATACTAATTATGAGCGTGTGTGAGAGTATGTTTATGCATTAATATCAACACTGAAGTGGGTTTATGTGTGCACAATTTGTGCATGTATAAGTAGGTGTGTGTTTGGGTATTTCCTTTCTCCTGAGTGGTTGTTTTACACCCCATCCACTTCCACCCCCTCTTACTCTTTCATTATTATTATAGTTTTGTGTATGTCAGTAGTGTAAATCTGAGCTGTTTTTTTATGTAGTTTTTATAAGAATGATCATCTTTTTCCTGGTGCTCTTGTGATGACATTAAAATGTTGGTGGAAAAAATTCCGAAAAAAAGTAATCATTTCCTCATTATGATTTTAGTTTCTTTTTTAATTATGATTTTGTATGTTTAAATTTGCGAAATAAAGTTTAAGTTAAGTAGTTTCCAGCAGTAATATAAAGTTATATAGCTAAAGATGAGACTTAATTGAAGGGTGAATTTTGAAAGCGAGAATTTGCAATTATAAAAATATTAAAAAAATTTAGGTATTTAAACAAAGAAAAAACTTTTAATTAAAAAAAATATCAAATTTATTTTAAATTTTATTGCAGAAGTACATGGAATTTTTTAAAAAGTTTAGTTGGTATAAAAGAAAATTTTGTTTGCAAGTTAAATTAGGTTTCTAGCTTTTTTAGTTTTTGTTAAATTGTTAAATTTGTGCAATAACCTTGTATTAAAATTTTGCTTAAACTATCACAATTTCACATATTTTCTTTATGGTTTTTGTATTTAACAACTACCAGGAATTATAATTTCCCTGCAAATATAAACTCAGGATTTAAGCTACATGAACATTTTAAAATTAAACAATTTCTTTGAAAAATTTAGTGGAATTTTTAAGAATTTCTAATTGCAAAAAACTAAAATTAGCTTGTAAAAAATACTTGAACTGTTTAACGTATGTAACATAAATATTTTATTAGCTTTGTGAAGCTATAACTGCGAAAAGTAAATGCAGTTATTAAAACAAAGAAAGAAAAACTTAAATTTAACATTTCAATGTAAGTTAAATTTTTCTTTGAAAAGCTACATTAAACTTTTTAGAATTTCAGGTTTTCTGAAAGCATATTTTGTAAGCTTTCTATGTTTGGTACAATTGTGTCTCTAGATTTTTTAGTTTTTGAGAAATTTTTATATTTGTTTTTCAACCTTGTATTAAATATTAATCATACGTACTGTGCAACTTGTTAGAAAATGTTTTAATACACTTTAAACTAACACAATTTTAAATATTTCCTTTATGTTTTATGTTTTATAAGTTTCCCAAATACCAGGAATTATGATTTTCTTAGAAGTAGAAACTAAAGGTGTCAGCTCCATAAACATTTTTAATTTACAAAAAATCAGAAAAAGAAGTTTTTTATTTCATTTTGCGAAATATTAAAATTCTGAACAATTTTACATTAACAGCTTTTTAAAAATCATTTTATTGAAATCAAAAAAATTTATAAAAAAAAATATATATTTAATAAATTTTGTTAAATAATTTTATTGAAATTTGAAATAAAAGCAAATTTTATAAGCTTTAAAAGCTTATAATCTAGCGTTAATATTTTTCCAGAAATTGTAAAAATTGTGTGTTAACCTAATAATTAATATTATTCATACTCCGTGAACAATTTTTTTTTAAATTGGTATAAGTTTGCAATTTTAAAAAAATTATTAAACTTGATTTATCTCGACATAATACGGAATATAAGTATAGACTGAAGCTGTTTATTATTTTACAATAAAAGCTGCTTTTAAATCATTATATTGAAAATTCAAAAAAAAAATTCATTTTTGTTTTTTGAAATTTACAAATATTTTGTTAAAGGATTTTATTAAAATTCCATAAAGTTCTTTTTGAAGTAAAAGTACCATTTAAATTATTACTCTAGCCGTAACACTTTCCAAGAAAATGAAAAAAAGTGTGTTAGCCTCATAATTAATATTAATCATACGTTCGCAACAGGTTTTCATGTTTTTTTTAATTTTGATTAAACCAAAGCAATTTTCAAAAATATGTAAACTTGGTTGTTCTCCACAGAATAAGTAATACAAGTATAGACTGAAGCTGTTTATTATTTTACAATAAAAGCTGCTTTTAAATCATTAAATTGAAAATTCAAAAAATTTTTAAGTTTTTGTTTTTTTAAATTTACAAATATTTTGTTAAAGGATTTTATTAAAATTCCATAAAGTTCTTTTTGAAGTAAAAGTACCATTTAAATTATTACTCTAGCCTTAACACTTTCCAAGAAAATGAAAAAAAGTGTGTTAGCCTCATAATTAATATTAATCATACGTTCGCAACATGTTTTCATGTTTTTTTTTTTAATTTTGATTAACCCAAAGCAATTTTCAAAAATATTTAAACTTGGTTGTTCTCCACAGAATAAGTAATATAAGTATTCAAAAAAAATAGTTTTTTGAAATTTACAAATATTTTGTTAAAAGATTTTATAAAAATTCCATGAAGTTGAAGTTGAAATTGTGTGTTAAACTCATAATTAATATGAATTTTTTATTTTACTTAAACTAAAGTAGTTTTAAAAAAGATATTTAAATTTGATCTACATATCTACACAATACTGATAATACAATAATGATATGTGGTGAATGAAGCTATGCTTTATTTTGCAATAATAGGAATTTTCTAAAATTAAACAGAAAAATTCAAATTTTCTTTGCATTTCCAAATATGTTGTTAAAGAATTTTATTAATATTTCAAAAGATTTACAGCAATATTAATGCCACTTTTGTCAGCTTTCCAAAAAAGATTAAATTATAGCTCTAGCTTGAATACTTTCCAAGATATTTTAAAAACTATCCGTTAACCTCATAATTAATATCAATCATACGTTCCGAACAATTTTTTTAATTTTGCTTAAATTAAAGCAATTTAAAATTCTAAAAAAAGAATTCCATAAAAATTAAATTTAAAGCTCTCAGTTGGTTGTTACAACATTAAAAATGTGAATGCTTACATTCATAACGTTTATGAGAGTTGCAGTTCTGCTGTGTATTTTGGTGTGTAAGTTTAATATGTCGTAAAAATTCTTGTATACATGGTAACCTATTTTTTTCTGGTACATAGTTTTTTTTTAAATGCATTTTCATGTTATTTTCTTTTGTTTGTGAAAGCTTGAAATATTTTTCTTTTTATAAAAACATGAAGTTTTTTTGTGTGTGCCTGTGTTATTAAAACAACTTCTTTTATGACACTCTAGACGTAAGAGTGATTTTAATTATAAAGACAATTTTGTTGTTGTATTGTTTTGTTGGTTTTTTATTAAGGAAAAAGGAAGTTATACTTTGCACATTTAAATTACTGAGAGTTTAAATAGCTAGCTGATGGCAGGGAGTTTTGCTGTTTTTATAAAGAAATGTTAAATGTGTTTGGAGAGCAAACAAACAACACACTTACTGTTGAATAGTAATTGTTAATGGGGAAAATGTAAAGAACTTAAATGAAAAATGTTGCCAGTATTTATAAAGAAAAGTAGTTTGGAGTAGACTCTATGAAAATAAGTGTAAAAGGTTAATGGTAATTGAGCAAAAAGCAAAAACAACACAACATACAACAAATTGTGTTAAATTATTTAGGTTTGAATGTATGCAATTTCATTATTCAAACATTTATAAAACTATTATTAGAGAAAATGTTTTCATTATGTTGGCTTGAGTTTTATAAATTTTTTATAAAATTTTTTTATAAAACTTTAAATTTAAGAAATTTTTATTTAAATATTTTTAAAATTTCCTTAAGTTTCTTGATGAAGCAGACATTTATAGTAATTTTTTTGCACAAATTTTCTGGGTATTTCAAACCTTTATTTCTAAGGCTTCTTTTGTTATAACACACAAAATTATAACACAAATATGCTATAAGTTACAGCTGATGTAATTAAATTTAACACAAATTAATATTAATCATACGTCAAGGTGCACAAATTTATTTTAATTTAAAATTTCCCAGAAACTTTAGAAATTTCTCAAAAAATTTCGATGAAATTTTAAATAAACACTAACGGAGCACACTTACCATCTAATAGCTTCCAAATAATTCATAATGTGGTAACAAAATTAAGCAAAATTATTAAATTTAAATATCTTGTTTAAGTTTTCAGGAAAATATTTAAAGCTTATTTAAATTGTTAACAGTTTTTTCCCGTTTACTAGTTTTTTTTTGCCAGAATTAAACAAATTTTAAATTATAGTATACACTTGTTTTTAACACCACGTCCGTTTTAAAAATGACTGATGAATTACCAGCAAATTCAATACCCCTTTTCTGTTGGTTTTTGTTTTTTTTTTTGCACTTTTACGTTTTTATATTTGTATGCAGTTTAAGGCAGGTTTACACGCAGCAAAATAAAACCTTTAACAGCAAAAACTATTGACGAGCATAAATGTTTTTAAGGGATGGGCATAAAAGAAGCCATTGAAATGTTGCAAACATGTTAAGAATAAGTGAGGCAACAGCAACAGAAACAGTAACTAAATAAATAAATGCAAGCAAATAAAAACGTGGTAAATCAAATAGTAAATTTTAACATTTAAATGTACTCGTACATACAAGAACAAACAGATAAATTCAGCTTAAACAAAAAGAACTAAATAAAAATGAATGAATGCATAAGTTTAGCAGGTAAGGGTTGTTGTTTGTGCTAAAATTGCACTTTACGTGGATTTTTTTTTTCAGTTACAAGAGTTTGTTTTCTGTCTTTATTTAAGACAAAACGTAAATAAAAAATAAAATACATACATACTTTTTGCAGATAACCTGTTGTTTATATTTTTTTATGTAGACATACATACGAGGTTTTTGTTAAAATGGTTTCCTTAAATTCCAGGGGGGTTATTGTGTCTTTCGATTCGAAAAGAAAATTGTTCGACTTTGTATACTTTTTACATTGTACTTCGAAAGCTTTTGCCTTCGTATCGAAATACACATTAACCCCCTAGCTGTTATTAAGGCAAAATATAACCACAAATTTTGGTTTTTAATTGCAGTTTCAATTATGTTTTTAAATGTATTGGTTGGTGTGATATTAAGAAATTTGTAACATTACTCTTAATTAATATTAATCATACGTCCTGTTGAATTTTAATCTTATTTTCAGGATTAACTGCATTTAACAAGGGAAATTGTTATAATTTATTGAATATTATCCCAGAATTTCTAGGTTTTTATACTATAGACATGAAACAATTATTAGTTTTTAAAATTTTCAAGAAATATTCTTAAAATTTAAAAGAAATTAACTTTTAAGAAAAAGAATTACAATACATTTCAAGGTTTTAAATAATTTTAGCTATTAAAATAAACAAAAATTTTAATTTATCTATAAATCTGTAAAAAAAAAAAAAATTAATTTTTTTTCAGAAAATAAACAAATAATGTTGGAAAGTGTTTGAAATTTAGTTATACGAGTATTTATATTATTACAAACATTTAAAAATTTTTGTACAATGCAACAAATTTTAAATTAAAATTCTTGTAAATTTCAATATGTTTATAACTTATTTAAGTAACTGATACTTTAGCCTGTTGTAACAGCTTTCAGAAAAATTTTATATTAGATTTGTAGGTTTATTATTTAGGGAAATATTGAAAAATTACCAAAATTAGTCTTAATTAATATTAATCATACGTCATGTAGCTTTGCAATATATTTTAATGGATTTAGTACATTCAAAGCATGAAGTCTAAATATTTGTTGGAAGATTGTTAAGAAAATCTAAAGTTTTTTCTGAGAGGTGGTGGAAAATAACCAGAATTTTAAGGAAAAGTTTTACAATTTTAGAATTATTAAGAAATAGTGAAGATTTATGTTTGAAAAAAAAAAAAATTAAACAAATTAAACAATATTATTATAATATATAAAATAAAATCAGAATTGAAGTTATATTGTTAGAAAAACTATTTATTTGATGACACTTTAACAAACTTAAAATATATTTAAAGAAAATAAATTTTTAGCAATAATGTAAATTTTTTACTTAAAAATTTTATGATTTTGATTATCTTTGCAACACTTTTCAGTAACAAGTAGTATAGCCTTAATTATCAGTTTTCATATAGATTTGATATTTTACTTGTATTCATATTAATTTGGAAAATATAAAGAAATTTGTAAAATGTCAACCAATTAATATTAATCATACGTCCTGTAAGACTTACACGAATTTTAAACATTTTAAAGCGTAACCACTTGTTTTATCACAAATTTGTTTGACGTTGTTTACTCTGACAAGAGTTTTGCAAGATCAAACAGCATCAAATAAAAAGAAGAACTAAATATTTGTTGTGTGTTGTCCTAAATAAATGTAGTTCTTTTTAATAAATTAACAAGTTCAAATATATTTTATTTAGTGGTTACGTCTTTTTCGGCAAATATTTGCCAAGTGTGACCGTATGATTAATATTAATTGGGCTTAATTTGATTATATGTTATTTTTCAATGGAAAGCAAAATAGCTGGAGCCACACATTGTTCTAGAAATCTGTTTATAACATATCAAACAATATATGGCTTTATTTACTTTAGAGATTTATATTAATACATTTCCATTTAAAGTTATCGATTACTTTTAAAGAAGAAAAACTTTTCTTAACAGTTTTAATTTATCACAAAGGAATAAGATAAATATAAATTTTAAATAAAGCACACAGTTAATTGTATTGTTAATGTGAAAACTTTTCTGCTTTACTTTTATTGTACTTCTTTTAATTAGTAACTGTTTTTAACACTTCTCTATAATGAAGCAAAGATTTTAATAAACAGTTTATACATAAGTGTTAAATTTTCTTTACTCCAAAATATTGTTCGACGACGTATGATTAATATTTATTACAAGTATTTTTATAAAATCAAATTTTTTACTAGGAAGTCTAATAGTTAGTAGAACAAAATGTTCTACAAATATATAGGCAACACAATAAGCTTTATAAAGAATCTAATATTTTATAGATTTTATTAAGAAGTTTTTATTTAATTTTCTAAGGAAAATTATAAAATATAATATTAAAAATGTATGTTATTATTGTGGTTAGCATTTTTGTGGCATGTTTAACAACTAGTTTTTAATAAGAAAATATTGTAGTTTCCTTCATTTATTTAAGTTTGTGTTGACAGCTTTTCCATGCCACAAAGTATACGTTAGGAGCAAAAAACAAAAATTTGTTTCATAAAGCTAATAAAAACCAAAATAACAAGAAATTTAATTTTTTTAATTCCATTTCAACTTAATCTCTATATCAAATCTCTAGTAATGTATTTCTAGTTGTTATTAATCTAGTTTCTATTTTTCTAATTGAAATATTTGTTGACTTTTTAGAAATATATATTTTTCAAAAATATTGCACTTGAGGCGTATGATTAATATTTAATTCGAGTAGTTTTGCAAACTATAAGTTTTTACTTAAAAGGAAATGAGCTAGAATAAAGAAATATTCTAGAGATCTGTTGACAACATAACAAGCAATATATAACTTTATTTATCTGGTATAATTTGGTAGAATTTTCTTTATTTAAATATATTTTTCTGCAGAGAATTAAAGTAGCTTATTTTAAAACTGGATTGGTTATATTAACTATTTATATTTAAAGTTAAATTTATTTGCAAAAATAAGTAATTGAAACATTTTTAGAAGATTTATTTACGCAAGCTTAGATTTATTAATTATTTAATTGGTGGCTGTAAAAATATTTCTTAGTTCAGATTTTTCTAACAAGTTTGTTCATAAGTGAAAACTTTTCTTACCTCTTAAACATTACTAAGGAATATCAAGATGTCATACACATGTAAATTATAGAAAAAAATTTCAACTGCAATTTACCACAATTATAAAAAATTTATTTAATTTTGTGAGGATTTGAAATAATTCTAAATTTCTTTAACTCCCATACATTGTGTTACAACCCTCGTTTTGAAATTAGTTTTGTTAATACTGCTGCCATTGTTGTCATATAAATCTTTAGTCATAAAAACATCCTTTATAAATCTAAATCTTTTTGTAATTACACACAGTCAAGTACGCAAGAAACTTAACAATGTTGAGAAATGAAAAGCTAAAATATAAGAGCAGAATCTTTTGTGATTTTACCATATAAATATTTTTTAACTAAATAAAAGAATGAAAAAATAGCTACCATTCAAGCATATATGATTTTATAAAATTGTTGTTTGAAATTAGGTCAACAGTGGCTTAAATGCTTTTAAATTTTTTTTCTTTTTTTAGTTGGTTTTATGCTTGCAAAACAAAAAAGTGGCATGGAATTAAAGGTTTTTGTTTTGTCTTGCACTTGTACTTGTGTTTTAATAACAAAAAATTCATAAATCATTGAAACAAGCAGCTTAAAAAACCTCTACTGCACATAAAATGGTATTAACAATTGGAAAGACAGTAGTTTAGTTTTTTGGTGAGGTCTTAAATGCAGCATTAATTTCATATTACAAATTCTAGATATGACAAAGATAACAAAACGCTAAAGGATTACTGCATTGTAAAATTACTTTATAGGCTTTAGCTGCAATAAGGCTTTCATATTTAAAGCAAACAACTAACTAAGATGTTAATATATACATAAGTGAAAAGAAATTAATATGAAGGTTTTTCAAGCATTTTGTTCTGTATTTTAAATGTATTATTAAAAGGATTTGAGGCTGCATTTGTTAGCTTTCAAAAACTGTTTAAACTTTATTTGTATGCTTTATAGTTTGGAACATATGAAGAAAATTGTCAAGTTTGTGATAAATATTATTAATCATACGTATAGTGGGCTTGAAAAAGAATTAACTCGTTTTAGAGACTTTAAAACAGATAAGTTATAAATTTCTGGAAGTTATGTTAGACCACAGTTTAACAATATTTAAAATATGCCAAACAAATTTTAATTTTTTTTTTTTGTAAATGGAAATTTTAAAAATTTTAAAAAATAATTGAAAACAAAAATTTAAGATTTCTAAAATTTTATTATTTTGGTTTAAAAACATGTTGTTATTTATATTTAAATGCTCAGTTGCTTTATATGAAAAACATTTAACTTTAAAAACAATTTTTTTTAATGTTGCTTACGAAACTTTTTTTTTCTTTGTGTACTTTTTTTGCCACTTTTGTTATATGTATATTGAAAATAAAAATATATTTAAATTTTATACAAACACCTGTTTGTTATTATTGTTGAATTCATTGAATACTTAATTCAATTTAATCCAGTTAATGATTATTTACCTGCAAGCAAAAGAGGGAAGACATAAAAATTAGTAAACATTGTGAAAGCAATAAAATTTGCTTAAGATTAACATAAAAAACACCTTAAATTTACAGATTTAAGTCACTGAAAATAAACTCTTCTTAGGGGAAATTCAAATGACAACAAAGACAACAAATAAAGAAAAGAATTAAAGCTGTTTAAACTTAAAAAATTAAAAATTTTCTACAGAAAATTATATTTTTAATTTGAGGTATTTTCACTAAACAATAATTTTCAGAGTATCTTTATTTAAGTATTAACTTGTGATAAACTATGCCTAGTTTATTAAATCGTTACAACCATATGAAAATAATCATTAACTTAAAAGAAGTCTAAAGTTTTTCAAAATATTATAGTGAGGCGTATGATTAATATTTATTTTGATAATTTTTAAAAAATTTAATTTTTCAACAGGAAGCAAAGAATTTAAAGCAACATAATATTCCACAAATATGTTCACAATATATCAGTGAATCAGGCTTAATTATTTTCATTTTCTTATTTAATGCCATTTTTCTATGCGGTATAAAAAAACAGATTATTAACAAGATTATCAAGCACTTAAATTTCTGTCCCAGCCCTGGCTAGATAACAAGCACCAATCTGATTTTATTATCTATTTACAACTAAGTATCTCTAGAGTAATAAACCTATTCGGTCTAATTAACATATTTCTTAACTTTCGAAAAATTCAATTTGTTTAAAAATATTCAAAGGAAGCGTATGATTAATATTTATTACGACAATTTTTTAAAAAATTTAATTTTTCACTAAAATTTAAAGAATATGGAACAATATAATGTTCTACAAATTTGTTTAGCACATATAAAGAATATAAATCTTCATTAACTATAATATTGCTAATATAATTTTTCCTAATTAAAGCTAGTATTCGGTGAAATATAATAGTAGGTAACTTTAAAAATATCTTTAAATTATTGTCAATTTGAATTTAAAGTTATATTGACTTCATAAAAGAGTTAGTTGAACTCAAATGTAAAGATCTAAGTGCTCTCCTTAACATTTATTAATAATATATTGTTTTGCAGTTTCCTGGTGACATTAAAAATACTATTTTCTCTACTTGCTTTTATACAATACTTAAAGTAAGATAACAAAATGTAAAGATATTACAAACATATCAATACTTTAGGGGAAATTTGCCACGCATTTCAAAAGCAGCTAAGAAAAACTGCAAAGTAAAGTAAAGTATAAACAAAAATCAATAGCAGGTTTTTTTTTATAAAGTATAAAAAATATATATTGTTTTAAAGAATTAAAAACAAGCTAAAGAAGTTGTTGACAGTTCTAAAACTGACAGAGAACTACAAGGTTTCATAAATGTTAAATAATAACGCAGCAAAATTAAGAATGGCTTAACAAAAAATTAATTAAAATGGCAAATAATTAAACGAAGACTAAAAGCAATTTAATTATAATAAAAAAATACTGTTGGGGAAAATTTTTATTAAATAAAGCTTTGTAGATTATTACTTTCTATTTGGCTTTTTAAAGTATATTTTATAGGATCGCGTTAGATATTATTACGTTCTAAAAATCTTTTATGGTTTCTAAATTAGGCAAATTTTATTAAAATTTAATAAAATTAATATTAATCATACGCCACTTGGGCTAATTTCATTAAAATGCAAATAACTTTTAAACCACTAAAGCCTTGAGAAAATAATCAATTTCATTAGAAAGCTTACAAAATTTAACTCAAAATGCAGTTGCAAAGACAAAACATTTAAAATTTATTTTAAATGTATTTTTACGTTGAATTTAAATTATTTAAAAAAAAATGAAAGATTTTATTAAAGAAATTTTAAAAGAGTAGTATATTTTCTAAGACTTTTTAAATTCTATTTTATTAGCTTTCATATGCCGTCATTAGTTTTTTAAAAGTTCTAATGCTTTTGACATTACACAAATTTTAGTAAAACTGCTTAAATTGAATATTAATCATATAACTCAGTGAACATTTCACTTAGTTGCTTAAAAAAGCAATGGTATCATTTGCAAGCTAATGAATTTGGCTTTAAAATGCAATGCCAAAGGAAAAATATATTCAAAATTTATTGATTAAAAATTTTAGTTGAACTGAAATTATTGAAAAATTTTTTTTTGTTGGCGAACAATTACTTTAAAGAAAGTGTTGTGAAATAACAGCTTTAAAAATGATTTTGAAAGCCTATTTTGTTAGCTTTCATTTCCCATCATTAGTTTCCAAAAACTTTTTATGGTTTTAAAATAATACAAATTTTTTTAAAACCCACTTAAATTAAATATTAATCATACGCCTCAGTAAACATTTCACTTAATTGCTTATCAATTTTAAACTATTTAAAGTCTTTAAGAAATATTACTGTCATATGAAAGCAAATGAATTTGGGTTTAAAAACAATGCCAAAAGAAAAATATATTCAAAATCTATTGAATAAAAGTTTTAGTTGAATTGATATTATTGAAAATTTTTTTTGGCGAACAATTTCGTTCAAGAAATTATTGTGAAATAATAACTTTTAAAGCGTTTTTTACAGCCTATTTTGTAAGCTTTCATTTGCCATTTTTTATTTAAAAAAAAAAAGTGTTTTAGTTTTTGAATTTGTTAAATTTTTGTGAATTTACTTAAATTAAATATTAATCATACGTTATGTAGGTTTTTTATTTAAAAAATGCAATTAGTTTAAATTTATTATAAAATATTTTAATATTTTTGTTTCAAATTATTTATTTATTTAATAAAAACTATAAATTTACGCACTTAACTTTCTATTTTAACAAAACAAATATAAACAATTTTCCCAGTATAACTTTAATTCACTAAACGTGTTTCATACATTCATTATTACATTATTTCGCTTTAATTCATAAACAAATTTGTAAAATTTTTCATCACATAACTTTTAAAATTTGCTAAATATTTAGTTAGTTCAGAAAAAAACAACAACAACTATTTCAATTAAAATTGTTTCAAAGGGATGTAAATACTCTGCTCGCTGAAAGAAAAAAATACAATAAAGTAAATAAAATAAATAGTGGAGTAGGGCAGCAACAAGTGCAGCATTTTACAGGGCAATAGTATAAGGAGGGGTCAGTATAGTTAAATGTTTGTTTTAATAGCCAGTAAATGTATATTGTATTATATTGTATATACATGGTTAAGTGTATTGTACTGTTTATTTAATAAAGGTGCATTTGTTGCATTGCATTTGTAAAAGTTAAATAAATACATTTCAAATTCATTGTTTTTCGTTTAAATGTAACAATGCGTTTGTTAACGAAACAGAAAATTTTATTATTTTTAAAAGAAAAACACAGAGTATGAAATAAGTTTAGTGGAAATTTGTTAAACAATTGGAAAATAATTGTAGTTTTTGTAAAGGCATAAAAATAGATTTTTCAAAAAAAATTTTAAAAACAGTTTTTTGTTAAACAAATTTCTAAATACTTTAATTTGTTTCATGTATTTTACAGCTACATTTGTTAGCTTTTATATGCTATTATTAGTTTTTAAAAGGTTTAGCTAGTTTAGATGTTTTTACAATTTTAGTGAAATTACTTGCAATTGATATTCATCATACGTCAAGGAGCAAAAGATAGATTTTTGTAAATTTTATGGAAATTATGGCATTTAAAGCAAATTTAATCAATGCAAAATAAACTTCAAATGATTTTTTTATATTTCTTTGCATTATTTTATTTGAAAAATTGTTTTGTTAATTTTTTTTCACAAATTTATTTTTTGAAAAAATAAAAAGAATTTGAAAAACATGATTTTTGTATTATATCTTTGTTTAAAAAAGTTTTAAAATTATTAAAACTTTGTAAAATTTTCAGCCATGTCACAGAATTTAATTCCGTTCGGAAGTGGAATTAATTCCGTATTTTGCTGCTATAGAAAATTAAATTCTGTGACATGGCTGTATATTTGTAAAATTTAAATCATTTTTTAATTTTTGTCTTATTTTTTTGCTTGGCCCAGCACTCAGCGGACTTAGAAACTAGAAAAATTGCATTTGGGAGGGAGGGTTTGTGAACATTTGATTTGAATTTTCCTATATTGAAAGTGACAGGGATTACTTCTGCAGTTAGATTATTCCACATACGGACAGTACGGCTAAACAAAGAATTTTCCCTGTAGTGTGTTGTGCGATCAACTTACCAAGCGATCACAAATGGGTGAGCCATGTCTGAATAACGTGTATTACGCAAAAAACTACTTGTTGCGGGAACAAGTTCCCTAATTTCAGCAGAACATATTCCATTATAGTATCGATAGAACAGTGAAACTCAACCCACAATTCGGCGATGATCCAGTTAGTCAATAGAGTTGAATTTTCGCCCTCTCCTGTACGCGGTCGAGTAACTTCAAAATAGACTTCGAAGGACCGGCCCATACATGAGAGTTGTATTCCATTTTTGGTCGAATATAGGTGGAGTAAATAGTAAGGAGATCAGATGGAGTGTAGTAGGAAATACGAGTAAATGTATTTCCTACACCCTTTTAAAAAAACTAAGGCACTTGAACGCTTCTTTTGACACTTGACAAATATGTTTGTTCCACTCATGCCCAGAACATCAAGAGTGTCTGATTCCTTAACATTTACACCGCCCATGAAAACAAATGAAGCAATATGATCTGTCGTGCGTTTATGTGTTAACATACAACATTGAGTCTTACGTGCGTCAAAATCGACTCTATTCGCACAACCCCATTCTGAGATTGTCCGGTTAAGTGTGTAATTCATGTTCTGTCACATTTCCCCAATTTCCAAAGGATTTGGTCTATGGTTGAATGAGTATGAATGGCAAATGTTGCTATCATTTGCGAAAGAATAGATAGGATTCGAAGTTTGACATAGAAGGTCATTTACAAAGATAAGGTATAAAGTAGGAGAAAGAACGGGGCCTTGCGGTACTGAATTAACCTTGAACTCATCTGATGAAAACCGATCTTAACAACTCGTACAGTGCGATTTCTGAGAAAACTCGATATAAAGAGAGAAGTAGTAAATAAGAGAGAAGGCTTGTAAGTTTCATATGCTTTTATATGACATTATTGCTTTTTTAAAAACTTGCATGGTTTAAGAGTTATAAGCAATTTAGTGGAATGACTACTGAGTCGTATGATTAATATTAATTCTGGAAAATTTTACAAAATGCTCATGCAAGCTACAAAACTTTCCACAACACATCTACCTTATATATTTTCTTGTTACAAAACATATTTACCCCAGAGAATTTTATTAAATCAATTATTTTTTTTGTTTTTACAAATTTAACACCATTTACACCAGCTTAAATATTTATTTACAAAATTTGTTATAAATAAATTCATTATCATCATTATCATCGGCTCTTATTGCTGGCCTGCTAACTAAGCACACTTAAGGCCACATTGTAAATTCTTCTTAGCTAAGATTTAGTTTGTAGCACATAATGTGAATGACAGAAAAACAATATAAACTAAGAATAGAAAAACACACAAACAGATTAAAAGATAATAAAACACTGATAGTTAAACTGCAGAGAAAATATAAAAAAACCTAGACAAAAATTAATTGATTTTAATGGGAAATAAAAAGAAAATATTTCCATTTAAGTAATAAATTAAAGCAGATTGAAAAATAGATCTAGAATTAAAGAAAAAAAAATTTAAATTGGAAGTTTTAAGTTTTAATAAAGAAAGTTTGGGTTTGGTTAAACTTTTTTTTTTTAATTTCAAACTGATCTCTGAAAGTTTGAAACCTTGAATTTATCTTCGTTTTTATTTTATGATAATTAAGCTTTTAATTAAATAGTTATAGCAAATTTAAGAAAAAAGTTCCCAAATTAATATTAATCATACGCTTATTACAAAAAAATATTATAAACTTTAAAAATTTCCATAATACAAGCAAAATTCCAGAATTTTATTAAATAATATTTACCTTAAGCTGATACTATAAATGTATATAAAATAGATAAGTATTTTCAATTTGAATAAATTTTAAAGAAGAGCATTAACTCTTATAATTAGGTTCCATTTCATAACCTAATCTTTACAAACTACACTGCAGTATTTAATATTTATGATTATCATTATCTCTTCAATCTCTTATAAATTTTCTTTCATCTAACCAGCTGACTGCCTTCATGAAAACCCAAAATGAGATAAACAGGGCAAAATATACAACTACTGTTTTGCATATTCCATTGGAAAACTGACAATTCAAAATCACTTTTACTAATTTAAGGCTAATTAAAATGCAGACATGGCCACATTGCCAAAAAAATTTGTTTTCTTCACTCTCTCTCTCTCTCTCTTTAGTTTAGTTGGTATAGTTTTTGCTGCAAACAAGTTAAAGTAATTATTTTATATGGTATGTTAGTTGTTCAAAAATGATAAATTATAATAAAGAGCTTTGAAATTTCTTGGCAAACTTTTAGCAAAACACATAAAATTTGATGTTAAACATTTTGTTGAAACTGAAAACATGACACAAATAACAAGTAAGTAATAATTTCAATTCTTGATTTTATAATAATGGCAAAAAAAATATCAAACAAAACGAAAATATTAAATGAAACATTTTAAAGTAATTATAATTACACTTAGTTAAGCAAATTATCCTTCATTTAGGAAAAAAAAAATATTTTTTTTTATTTCAAGTAAATATTTTATTCAAGAAATTTACAAACTTTATTGAAAATTTTATATAAGAATAAACATAATTCAGTTTTTTATATGATGACATTAAACATTTTTTTTGAATACTTTTATAGTTTTTGTAAAATTGAATTTTTAAAAAAAATTCTCAGAATTATTATTAATCATACGCAGTGGGTTAAATTTAAAGGAAATATGCAAAATACGGCCCAAATTTGTTATAATTAAATGTTTTAATATATCTTTGTTACAAAACACTTTTAAACTTTAAAATTTTAATTAAAATGTGGAAAATAATTATAAGCACACTTAAAATTTTTTGGGTAAAATGTTATTTTGAACATAAATTTATAACAAATTGTTTTATTATTAACTTAAATTAATGTTTTAAATTTATAAAAATTAAAAATAATAATTATAAGCACACCGAGGAGTTTTTGTGTAAATTTTCTTACGAGCTTTTATTTTTTGTTTTTAAGAATTATTTTTTTTCTTGATATTCAGCCCAACCATGAATAAAAATTCCGCGTGAGTTTGTTCCCTTTTCCTATTCAACTCCAATGCTAAAAAATAAAAAGGGAAAAAACTTCTGCGAATTTTTTATTCACGATTAGGCCGATTATAAATATAATGACAATAAATTTCTTGATTTGATTTTAAATTTTGTTTAAAAAAATCTTGAATTTTATTATTGCATAAATTGTAAAATAAAGCGAATTTTTATTGTTATTAAATAGATTTTAAATTTACACAAACTATTTTGAAGTTTTTGAAATATTTGAAATTTTAAAAAAGTTTTATTTATATCTTGCAAATTTAATTTTAAATTTTATTCAAGAAAATTACAAACATTATAATGAATTTTATTAATAAATTAATCTTATTCCATTTACTATGAAAATGAATTTAAATTTCTAGAAAATCTTTTCTAGTTTCGAAAATATTTGAAAATTAGTAAATTTTGTCCGAATTAATATTAATCATACACACTGGGGTACATTTAATGCAAATATTGAAATATTTGGCAAATTTCCACTGAATTTCAGACTTTAAAAAGCGATTATTGTATTAAATAAATGAACAATTATAAATTTAAAACCAAGATGTAAGTAAATAATTATAGGTACACTAAAATTTTTAAATAAACTATTTTTTTTATTGAAACATTGCTTTAAAAATTTGTGTAATAATAAGTTAAATCAGCTTTTAATGGAGCTCTTTCATAAAAAATTCTGTTTACATTAAAATAAACATTATGCATGTTCCCAATTATCTTTATTATGATTTGTTTTTTTTTTTATATTTAGGACATAAAAATATTAGCTTTTTACAATTAATAAGTATTTCTCATTTTCTTACTAACAACAAAGTAAATAAACATGTCTGTAATACAAAAAGAAAAAAAAATCAAAATGAAATTTTCCATAAAAATTTGTATAAAGCCTGTGTAAGCACAAATTATTACAAGAGGGATCTGGAGAGGCTGCACAAAAGCATCCAAATAAGTTTGTTTCTCCACTTATTTGGATATATATATTTCCTAACAACAACAAACATCAACAAAATCCTATGAAAAAAACAAACAAATAATTCGTAAGAAACAAAATACTACATACCTACATTTGTGTGTTCTGTAGCGAAATGCCTCTAGAGTTTTTAATAACAATAAAGTTTCTGTTTTATGCAAACAACAAGTTTGTTCGATAATAGAACTGGTAACAAATTTCCAAAGCAGGCAAATCTTTTATGGATAATCAATAAACAGTCATATAATAAACAAGTTAAATAATATATACATACATACTACCTATACATGTATTTAAACACACTTGTGTTTACATATATACATTTATCAGGAACACAAACTCACATGTTTACACATGTTTAATATAAGTCAAACATAAAACAAATACTGAGTGTCACAAAAGATTGCAGAGATTTATTTTGCATTTCAAAGTATTTTTTTACTTTAATTTATGTAACTTTTAAAAGAGAACTTATATTACAACTAATTTAGTTTGCTTTAATATGTTTTTTAAATTTCTGCTAAATCTTGTTTAGTTTGTAAGTTATGGTAAATTTTCTAAAATTACTAAAAATTAATATTACTCATACGTACTGTAGAATGTTTTTATAAAACATTAAAAATTCGCTTAATATTAAAGAATTTTTAAGGTTTGTTGTTTGTATTCTAATAACTAATTGTTAAAGCTTACAAAAATTTTGATAAAGTACTGAAAATAATTAAAGGTACACTTAATTTAATGTTTTATATACAAATATATTAACTTTTATTTACGCATAACATTGGCTCATTGCTAAAAATCTAAGCTAAGTTTAGATTTCAAAATCACAATTTACAACTCAATCATAAAACCTATATGGTGTTATGGAATCCATTTATGGGGAACAGCCTCAGCTTCAAATGTGGACAGAATTCAAAGACGCCAAAACAAGTTGCTACGAATGATCACAAATGTCCCCTGGTATATAAAAAATTCGAATATCCATAAAGACCTAAACGTGCCTTTGGTAAACACTGATATTAAAAAAACTGCAGAAAAAAAACTTAAAAAACCTTGAAGTACATCCAAACTCATTAACCCGCAACATATTAAATAATAGTGGATATAGTCGAATAGGAAAAAGGGATACTGCGGGATACTGATCTGAGTCGAAGACGAGAAGAAAGAATTGCAACTTAATAAATAAAATAAAAAAATATTAAAATAAACAATGGTCAAACAATTTTCATCGGACACTGGATAATAATTTAATTTTGTTTAGATATAAGATTTGAAAAACTTATATAAACAATAAAATATATTTTAAGTTTTATTTGCGCATAACAAATATACTCTCAAAAAATGCCTATTTCAATATGAAGTAAATTTAGAGGTACACTTGAAATTGTTATTATAATAAATAACATATTTTAAAAATTTTAAAACTTTGTCTTTTGGTTTTATTAAAGAAATCTCATAATTTTATTTCTGAAATTAATTTAAATTAAAGCCAATTTAGTTGTTTTTACTATGGCTTTCAAAATAAAGTAAAATTTTATTTAGTTTTTGAGTTATAGCAAATTTTTTAAAATCACTCGGAATTAATATTAATCATACGCAGTGTAACAAACTTCTGAAAATGTTGAAAATTAGCCTAATATTAAAGTAGTTCTAAGACTTTTAGGCTGTATTCTTATAATAAACTGTTTGAGCAAATTTCGACTTTTGATAAAGTGTTAAATATAATTGCAGGTACACTGAAATTTTTTTGTATAAATTTTTCAAAAAATATTTTAAATAATATTTTAGCATAAAATAAGATTTCCAGTATATCTGAAACACCCTTTATACTTATCTACGTAATACGTATTATTAATAAGTAACGTATTTATGGAACATCATATACATTGAGAGGGTGAAGACTAATTTAATGATTTTATGACAAACACAAACACATTTTACATAAACATACCGTAGCTGTGTATGTATACGTTATATAATATTTATAAATGTAAGTATAACAATGTGTGTTAAAGGATTTGTGTCGCACACAGTTTGTTAAAAGTTAAATCAAGTTGAACAAATGAGACCAATTAACTTTTTACTTATTAACATTTTGTTTCTGTTATTTTTGTTGTTGTATTTTTTAATATAATATTAAACTGTTGTTTATCAAAAAAAAAAAAAAACAAATAATTTTATTAAAACAATTAAGCAACAATTTGTTTGGCTTAGTCATTTACAATAAAGTTTCTATTTAAGATTAACAGAAAAAAACCTTTTACCCTAAAAGTATAAACTTTTTTATTTATATTTTAGAACATGGTTGTTGATATAGTAAATTAATTTGTTAATGGTCTAAATGTTTCTATGGTGAATTGCTTAAAGTTTGAAATACAAACAAATAAAATATTAGGAAAATTATTTCTATATAATACAAGTATGCCAACAAAAAGCCAAAGTTAAATGGAAAACCTTTAAATAGCCTACCTATACAATAACTAGAGAAACAAAACTGTATACTCGCAAAGTCTTGAAACTAATTTGTAATTTAAATGACATAAAATTTTACTCACAAATTTGTTTAATATTCTAATATTAAAGAAATTATTTCAAACAGAGATTTTGTTAAGAAAATTCTTGACAAATTAAAAATCTTTTCCATAAGTTTAATTTATAAATTTAGCTAAATTACTCATAATTATTAATCATATGCAAAAGTAAAATCTTAAAATTAAACGAAAATTATAGAATTAAAAGCACACTTTAAATACAATTTTTTTGAGGGACTAAATTTATAAAAATAATTTCTGCAAAAATTTTGAAAATAATACAAAAATCTGAAACAAATTTATAATAAATATTTTTACTATTTTAATTTAAAATCAAGTCTAGTTAATCGTTTGAGTCCATATTTAATACAAAGTAATAACAATTTTATTTAAAAATAATATTTAAAACTAAAATTATAAGTGTACCTATATTGTGATGCAGCACTATACTTACAATTTGTATTTGTTTAAACGTCTACTATTATAATCTTTTATTACAATCTTCAATTGTGTTTGTATTTGCGAACATTTTTCATATTTTCTAAAATTTCACCTCATGGCGTATGCTTAATATTAATTCTGACAAACTTTACAAAATTTTAAATATTTTAAAAACTATAAAAGCTGGTGCAAAAACTTTAAAGGTTTTCGATAAAAAACAAAATCTGCTTTATTTTATATAAAAAAACCTTATTCAAATTAAAAAATTTCTCAAATAAAATTTAAATAAAATTTTTTTCAATGAAATATTTTTAACATTTCAACTACACAAGTTAAAACTTTTAGTAGCTTAATGCAAAAGTTAAAACAAAGTAAAACAAATTCTTGAGAATAAGAAAAATTTGATTATAGATTTACTTTTAGTTATTAGTTTATATTAAAGTAAAATCAGGTTCTAGTCATTAGGTAAAAAAGTTTTAAAATTGTTTTTTAAAACTAACTTTAAAATCTTAAAAATTAAGTGTACCTATAATGATCTTCAGCACTATTAACCAAATTATTATTGTTTGAAAAATATATTATTATACAACCACAAGCCTAAAATTTCCACGTTTTCCATAATATGGCACCACATTGCGCCTGATTAATATTAATTGTGAAAATTTTAAATATTTCAGGAACCATAAAAGCTTTTGCAAAAACTTAAAAGTCATTTAATAACTTTATTTTTAACAAAAAATCTTAAAACATTTTATAAATTTTCTAGATAAAATTTAAATTTTAAAAGCTAATTTTTTTTGCACTAATTTTTGTTGGTTTTTAGGAGATGAAATTACTTTCCTCACAATATGTAAATTTGTTTTTTTTTGTTTCAGATATAATTTATAGCTACTGTAGCTTTTTACAAAATCAGGCCTTGAAATGTTTGCTCTTTTTAGTGTCCTGCATACAGAGTTTCCTTTGGTAATCTGTTTTTAATTTTTCACATAAAATTTGAATTCCAAACCGTTTTCTTTGTTCTTTAATTTTTGCCATAAAATATCCCATCATTAAAACAATTTGATTAAACACACACTCACTTTTACACTGGCAAGCATGCAAAATTGTCGCTCGTTTTAAATATCATTAATAATTTCTGCTTTTTGTGTATGCCTAAAAGCAGGCAACATTTTAAAACTACAGCTTCAGAAAAATACCTACAAGCAAATGTTTCGCGCTGTTTTAAGAATAAATAATATTTGTTAAAAAAATAACGTTTTTTTATTTGCAATTTTTTTCCAGTTTTAATTACAAGACCGATTATTTTTTTTTTTCACCACTTAACTTTATAAAATACATGCACACACATGCATTAAAATAGTGTGTTTGTATGTGTGTGTGTTTTTTTTTGTCATAAGTGTGTGGGAGTGAATGGGTTTGTGAGCGCGCTTTGTTTCAAGATATGAGCATCAGCAGCAGTGCCAAACAGTGTGTCATAAAGTGTATATAATGCTGAAAATTAAAAAAGCGCCTATAAATATGCAACACTATTTTGTGTCGTATTTTTTACAAGGCCTTTTCAAGCACGTTTGTTTTTGTTTCTACTTTCTACCATCTATTTTTCTTTCCAAGTTTTTGTTTTTTGCAAAATGAGCATATTCAAACAAGGCTGTTGCTTTTTTTTTGTGTGTGAGTGAGTGACTGAATGTGTATTTGTTTTAAAATTTTGCACATCAGCCATCGTAGGCCTCTTCATCAGAGTCCTCGTCATCATCGTCATCATCTTTAGTTTCTGTGATTTTTTCTTTTCATTTCATTATTTTTGTTGTCGTATTTTCCAAAACCCTCTCTTTATATGGAACATAAAGCTTAAGTAAAAGTGTGTTTAATAGTTTGAGGACGAACTTGTGTAGGACTACTCGAAAAATAATTTTATTTACTCAAAATTCCCTATAGAGAACTGTGGTTGGGAAAATTTTTTTTATAGAAAATAGTTAAAAAGTAGGAAAATGAAAAATCTTAGTTTTTAGCATAAATTTTATTCAATAAATTTTTGAAGTATAAGAAGATTTTCTGTGCAAAATAAAACTAATTTTATTTGTTATTTAAAACCTTTCAAATTGTGGCAAAATATTTTATAGTTTCGGAAATATTTAAAATTTAATGAAAATATTCATAATTAATATTAATCATACGCCCTGTGGTTAAATTTATATAAATATTAAAAATTTAAGCAAATACTAATATAAATTGAAACTTCTAATGAAATATTCTACTAGTAAATGCTTAAACAAATAAAAATGTTAAATACAGTGCCGAAAAAGATTATAGGTACACTTAAAATTGTTGGTTTAAATGTTATTTTAAAAGGATATTTTTATTATTTTGTATTTAAAATAGATTGCAAAAATTATTTGGGCAGAATTTTAATACTAAAAGGTATATCTAAACTTTGTTTTGTAGATTTTTGTTAAAGTTTTTTTTTTATGATTGAATGTTCATTTTCTTGTTGCATATCCTTTAATATATCCAAATTACCTACTTTTTATAGCTCAAACAATGGCAAACAGCGGGAGAGAAAAGTGTGTGGAAAAAACTATAAAAGCCTTTAAGGCTTTTAAAACAAATAATGGGTTTTGCATATAAACAAGACAACGTGCCAGCACAAAACAAATGGTAACAGTAGCAGCCAGCCTCTTGCTACAGCAGCAGTTGCATTTACTTTCCTCTATATGTATGAATGTGTTGTTGTTTTTAACAATTTCATTATTCTTTTGTGCTCTATTTTGTGCTGTTCAGAGCAAGAAAATAAAATATATATTTTGAGATCCTGCTTTAATGACTGTTTTATTTCTCTGTGAAATGATTGTGATTTTGTAAACGTGTCTGTTTCTATAATTTTCGTTTAAGCACAATTAATAAATGACATTTCTTTTAGTAAATAAACATTTGGTTGTTTTTATAAATGTGTGTGTGTGTGTGTTAAGGTTTAATTTGCTGAAGAATTTTTTGTACAGCCTACTTTTGGGGTTTAATAAATTTCATTTAGGTTCGTAGTGAAAGAAATTTTGAAACCATAAAGGCTTTTCTTTAATGAATTTAATTGATTACAATAAATTTGTAATAATTTTAAAAATTTTCTTTAAAGAAAATATTTCAGTTTAAGGGATATTTATTAATGTTTATCAAATTTAAGATTAACGGTTTAATAAAAAAATAAAGATTGGGAAAAATTAAAATTATATAAAAATTTCCCTTAGAGAGAAAGTTTTTATTTCAAGGAAATTTTATAATTGTTCATCAAATTTTAAATAAATAGTTCAGGTAATTGATAAAAATACAACAATTATAAAAATTTTCCTAAAACTAAAATTTCCCTTAAAGAAACATTTTTTAAATATAAGGAAATTTATAAATTTTAGCAAATTTTAAATTAACAGTTCAGGTAATTAATAAAAATACAAGAAATTATTAAAAGTTTCTAAAACTTTTTTCTTACAAGGGGAAATTTATAAATTGTTGGTCTAATTTTAATTAAAAATTCACGTTATTATGAAAAATAGAACAAATTTCCTATAAAGGGAAATTTTTCGTACAAGGGATATAAAGGTATGTGATGGAAATCGAAAACGAAAACCAGTGAGTTCTTGAAGGCCATTTTAAAGTATTTCTAATCAAATTTTTAAAATTTTTGTTTTAAGATTCTCTTTAATAGCAAATTATTTTTATATTTTGTGGAATAAAACTGTTTCAACACAAAAATATTACGAAAAAATTAACTTCTAAAAGTCACTCGTTTCCGTTTTCGATTTCCATCACATACCTGATAATAATTTTTTTTTTTGGCAATTCTGGTTGAAAAATTCAGGTAATTACTAAAAACAGAAAAAAATACAAAAATTTTCTAAAAATTAAAATTTCCCTCAAAGGAAATTATTTTGTACAAGGGGAAATTTCAATATTTTAAGCTAATTTTTAATTAGCAATTCATGTAATTAAAAAAAATAGTACAAAATTATAAAAATATTTATAAAACTAAAATATTCTTTAAAGCAAAATATAAAAAATATTTGTTTAACAATTGCCCCGGTTATTAAAAATAGAAAAATGTATAGTAATTTGATTAAAGTTAAAATTTTCCTTAAAGGAAATTTTTTTATCATAAGGACGTTTTGAAATTTTCACCAACTTGCAATGATAAATTCACGTGAATATGAAAAATACCAGAAATTGGAAAAAAATTGTTTAAACTGAAATTTCCCTTACAGAGAAATTTTTTGTTTTTATGGAAATTTATAAATTTTTAGCAAATTTTCTATTATGTATCTACAATTCATGTTATTATTAAGAATTGCAAAAAGTATTTTTCTAATTTTTAGTATTTTTTTAAGTCAAAAATATAATTCCCCCAAATCATTGACCCCTAAAAGTATGCTTTAAATATATATATTTTTTTAAGTTAATAAAAAAAATACAACTAAAAAGACAATTTTCATTCTTAAAAGAGGAAACAAATAAACTGAAATACAACAAACTATGAACAAACAGTTTATACTGTTATAACAAACTTTGACAAAAGAGACAGTAATAGTCTTATCTTTAGACGAAACACACAAAATTCAGCTATTGCAGACTAAATTTGCAAATACAACTTTGGTGCAAAAAATTTCTAAGACAAATAATACGAAATAAAACTAAACTAACAAATACATATAATGCAGCAACATCTTTTTTACATTTTCCATTTAACTTGCAACATATTTCATTTCTTTTCATTTCTCTAAACACTACTTTTAGGCTTAAATACTTATTGTAATGCTTATTTTTTTGACAAATATTTTTGCATTAGTTCTTTCGTTCATTTCAACTTCATTTCATGTTGCTGTTTTAGTATCTTCGTCAGTTTTTTGTTGCTTAACTCCTACTACTGCCTCTGCTCCTTATGCTCACTAGAAAGTGAATGACCGTTATGGGTGGCCCTAAAAAGTATGCTTTACAAAAAACAATCTAAATAAACGGGAACATGCTAAACATAAGTTTAATGCTGCTGCTATTTTCGTGTTTCAGTTTTTTTCCACTCAAAATTTAATGGTTTTTTATTGTTTTCCTTTTGTTTAGTTTTTTTCTTTTGTTGTATTGTATTTTGGCCATTTTATGTTGAAGACATGTTAGAAAGAAGTATTTTATTGTTAACATGCTTTTAGCCATTAGTTGTGTATTTTGTTGATACCATGGTCGGAACAAAACTAATAAACTTGAACGAAAAAAAAGGTCTGGAAAGTTTTTTTTTTACAGAAAATAAGAGTAACAAATGATGTACTAAACAAAACTATGCAAGTTTTTGCAAATTATACAATAAATTTTAAAGTTAAAAAATAAAATAGTATAAATGCAACTACAAAAATAGGAGACATTTTATATATTAAAATTCACTATTGTAAATGCTAAAATATTTTAAATTTAGTTACTAAGACAAATTTATCACCCATATCGTGAATAAAAATTCCACATGAAATTTGTTCCCTCTTTACATTTTTCCTATTAAAATTCAATGTTAAAGATATAAAAGGGAACAAATTTCATGTGGAATTTTTATGCACGATAGGGGTGTATATTTTTTTTTTTTTTGAAATTTTGGGTTAACAATTCAAGTAGTTATTAAAAACAGAAAAACTTTTAAAAATTTAGTTCCAATTCAAATTTCTTTTAATGGGAAATTTATTGACCAACCGGAAATTTATAAATTTTTAGCAAATATTTTATTACAAGTTAATGTTATTATTAAAAAAAAGAAAAAATTAAAAATATAGTTCAAATTAAAATTTCCCTTAAAGGGAATTTTTTCATTTAAGGGAAATTTATGAATTTTTAACAAATATGTGTTTAAATATTTAAGTGATTATTAAAAATACAAAAATTTATAAAAATTTTAAAAGAAAACTAAAATTTTCCTTAGAGGGAAATTTTTAATACTAGCAGAAGTTTATTAAATTTTAGGAAATTTTAAATGAACGATTCAAGTAGTTTTATTTAAAATGAAATTTTTTTCTTAAAGAAATTGTTCGTACCAAGGGAAATAAAAATTTTTATTTTAGCAAATTTCTATTTAACAATTCCTACAATTGTTTAAAATAAGATTAACAAAAAACTTTAAACTAAAATTTATCTTTAAGGAAAATTTGTATGTTAAGGGAAATTTAATCTCTATTATTAGGTGGATATATAATGGGTGCGTATGATTGTTATTATTTTGAACTAATTTTAAGAAAACTGAATTGTTACCAAGGGAAATAAAAATTTTTATTTTAGCAAATTTCTATTTAACAATTCCTACAATTGTTTAAAGTAGGATTAACAAAAAACTTTAAACTAAAATTTATCTTTAAGGAAAATTTGTATTTTAAGGGAAATTTAATCTGTATTATTAGGTGGATATATATGGGGTGCGTCTGATTGTTATTAATTTGAACTAATTTTAAGAAAACTAAATTTTTACCGGGATGCAAACTAAAAACAGCATTGACATGTTTTAAAAATATGTTACGAACAAATTAAGGAATATCAAAGAAAGATTTGTTTAACATTAACAAAAAATTTTTATAATTTTGTCAAAGATTGTTGGAAAAATTTCATTTAAAAACAAGTAAAAATTATGAAAATTAATTACTTTTAACAAGACTTAAGCTTTACTTACTTATTGTTAATCATTTTAAAATCTCTATTTGTTAAAAAAAAAATTAAAAATATGCGAAGTTGTTCATGGGTGCGTAAGATTAATATTAATTTCGACTAATTTGAAAAAGGCATTTTCGCAGGGATACAAGTTAAATGGAGCATTTAAATGTTCTACAAATAGGTTAAGAACAAAATAAGTCATATAAACAAAGAGTTTGTTGACAATTTAAAAAGCTATTTTATGAACAATTTTTGAAAATTTTTCCATATAACCCAACTAAAAATTTTCCAAATTAATTTATATTAACAAGTTTCCAGTCATATTTTAAAATATAACTGACTTAAAAGCCTTAAGCTAAGCTTAAACATTAATAAACATTTTAAAATCTTTAGTTGTTTAAAAGAAAATTAGAATTTTGAGAAATTGTTCAATGATGCGTATGATTAATATTAATTTGGACTAATTCTATGAAAACTAAATTTTCACCGAGATGCAAGTTAAATAGAGCAAAAAAATATTCTACAAATATGTTAAGAATAAATTAAGGCATATTATCAAAAGATTTGTTGAATATTTACAAAACAATTTTAAGAATTATGAACGATTTTTTTTTCAAATTTTTAATAAAACCTAAAATAATTACAGGTATTTTAAAAAATAATAAATTTCTTTTAAAATGAAATCACAATTTATATTGATGACTGTATTGTTATTTTACTTTTGTGCTTGAATTAGTTTTTAAGCATTTTTTTTTATTAATTAAAAAATTAATTACATTATCATATACACAGGCATAAAGAGATAAATTAAACATAATATAACATATATTTCATAGGAATTTGTGTTGTGCAAAAAGTATAATAAGATTATGTAAGAAAAATGGGACACCCACGAACCCCTACCTTTTGTAAGTTTGACAAATTATCAAGAACATTAATTAGGTCATGTTATTATATCGGTTTGATTAATTGAATTATTTTCGGCAAGAAGAGAAAGAGATAAGTCAATCAATAAGGTTGGAATTGTGGCAAAAAATAAGAAAATAAACTAGATTTCCAAAAAAAAAACTATGAATTTAAAACTGAATGCCAAATAACCTTAATAGTAAGATTTATTATTTCTAAATGGTGATTTTTTAGCTATTATCTTTCTGGCAACACTGGTTTAAACAGTCGACGCACGTTTCGTGTTTTGTTTTACTGTCAACCATCTTCAGTTTGGTCTATAATTTAACCATGAATCGTCTTACAAACGAACAACGCTTGCAAATTATTGAATTTTATTATCAAAATGCGTGCTCTGTTAAGAAAGTTTATCACGCTCTGCTTTGTGTGCAGCGACAAAGCTCATTTTTGTCTCAATGGGTCGTAAATAAGCAGAATTGTCGATTTTGGAGTGAATATCAGCCAGAAGCATTGCAAGACCTACCAATGCACCCAGAAAAAGTCACAGTTTGGCGCGGTTTATGAGCTGGTGGCATTTTGCCCAAAATGCAAGAGCTTGACTTGCATGACATGTGGTTTCAACAAGACGGTGCCACATGTCATTTTGAACATGAACATTTTATTTCACGTTCGGGACCGGTCAATTGGCCGCCTAGATCGTGGGATTTAACGCCTTAGACTATTTTGTATGGGGTTATGTTAAAGCTCATGTCTATACAGACACATTGGAAGACAACATTGAAGCATTTATTCGTGAGATACCGGCCGAAATGTTGGAAAGAGTATGCCAAAATTGGACTAAGCACCATTTAAGGCGCAGTCAAGGTCAACATTTTCATGAAATAATCTTCACACATTAAATTATATGGACCGTACTATCGATTCCAATAACGATTTCATTTATTTTTCTGAATTGTATGTATTTTTTTTAAACTTTCCTATCGCTTTTAAAAAATCACCCATTATAAGAAAACACTTTAAAATATAGACAAATATATTGAACTATGTTTACGCCTTAAAGTATGCTTCATATTAATTTGATACTCCCCTGTGTATATGCCATACGACCGTGACTTAATGTATTTTGAAGCTCTTAATATTCATGTGTAAACAAATATTATTTCTTTTAAATATATCATTTGTTATTTCAATCATATAAAAGTGTACTTTTTTTTATAGATTTCCATCAGTTTTATAGATTTTTTCTCTTCAAATTATTGTTGCAAATGTACAAAATATATTGTAATAATCTTAAAAGCTTTAAAATAAATAAAAACAAACACACAAAACAAAATAGATAAATGTGTGTCATTAATATAAAAATGATGTGCTTTGATTGTATTTTATCTTATAACTTTGCTTTTTTAAGTATTATTTGTATTGTTTTTATTACAAAACAATGTCAACAAAATAATTATATTAAAAGCTTTGTATAATATAGAAAAAACCTTTTATATTTTCTAATATCCCTGAAAATATTAAGAAATGATAAATATTTGCAAATAGTAAGGTACACAATTTGATATAATTCCCAGGCCATTAATCAAAAAAATATTTGCAAAATACAACATGTCATGTCATTTTAAGTACTAAAACAGGTCATATCAAGTCATTTTGCAAACCTACACATACGAGTACACATACGAGTACACATACATATGTACAAATAAATAGTCAATTATATCCATCAGCTTTCCAAATAGTCAAAATAAGTCCTTTTTAAATAGTAATTTTAAAAAATAATATTACGTTATATTTTCTTACACTCCCAGCTCTGTTAGCTAAATTACAATTATATTTTGATAAGTAAATCTTCCAAAAGGCTTAAACTATACACATACATTATAAAAACTTTAAAAATCGGCGTTTGTTTTAAAGAAAATTTAAAAGTTGTAAAATTTCTAATGGGTGCGTATGATTGATATTAATTAGGACCAATTTTATAAAAACGCTATTTTTACCGCCATTTTAGATTAATAGAGCAGTGGAATCTTTTACAAATATGTTAACAAAACACTAAGGCATATTATAAGCTAATTTGTTGAATATATTCAAAACAATTTTAAAATTAATAAATTGTCAATTTAAAAAAATAAAATAAAAAAAAATATTTTTTAAATAAATTTTAACAAGTTTGCTACTTTAGTTCTAAATCGTAATGTATTTAAAAATCTTTAGTTGAAATCTTAAAAACTCCATTTGTATTAAACAAATTTTAAAATATCTAAGAATTTTATTGGCTGCGTATGATTAATGTTAATAAGGACTAATTTTGTGAAAAAGTCATTTTCACAAGGATGAAAATTATATAGATTAATGGAATATTTTACAAATATGTTAAAAACATATTAAGGCATATTACCACAAGATTGAGTTAACATTTACAAAACAATCTTAAAAATTTGTGAACAATTAAAAAAAAATTATAACCAAAAGAAATTTTTTTTTCAAAATTATTTCTGTTTAACAAATTTTCCAATCTTATTTTAAATTATAAAACACTTATAAGACCCAGGCTTAAGCATTATTAAAACTTTCTAAAACTCTATTTGTTTTAAAGAAAATTGGAAATTTGTAAATTTATTCATACATGATTAATATTAATATGATTAATATTAATTTTAACTAATTTTGGAAAATCTAAATTTTCATTAGTATAAAAGTTGAAAAGAGCAATGAAATGTTCTACAAATATGTCAAGAATAAATTAAGGCACTTCATCAAAGGATTGATTTATTTATTACGAAATCATTTTGAAAAGTTATGAAAAAATTTTTAAACATTTTCAATAAAACCGAAAAATTATAATAAAAATTAATTTATTAATTAACAAAATTTTTCTGAACTTAAAATAATATTTATGTCTTTAGTTTGGTTTTGTCACCCAGCACTGCTAGGTATTCATTCATATGAGCACCATATGAGCAATTGTTTTAGTGTGTTAGTTAAAATGGAAGGACTTAATGTGTCATTTAATAAGCCACCACTTTGACAGTGAACATTTGAGAGGAAATGAAAATCACATTGATAGAGTGTTTATCATTGCCATGAAAAGGAATAGAGTGCAAAGTAGTACACAGCGATTGTTTGTTCATGAGATGACATCAGATATTTTATAAGGCAGGTTAGCGTTTAGTTAAATAAACCTCTACACTAAATACTTTAATAAGCAGAAAATTATTTATATTGATGAAAAATAAAGGCTTACTTTAAAACTTTCAAATTAATTGAAAATAATTTAACTCTCTTAATACAAAATAATATTTTTCTAAAGTTTGGATATTTAAATTCTGAAAGGAATGAAAAAACAGCCGCATTTTGGGTGTAATAATATTCAATACAAGTTTCAGTGAATGAAACTACAGCTTTTTGAAGAATTAAGAATTGTGGAGATTTACTTATAAACTATTTAAAATAATATGGGAAAGCTGGAAATATTTTAAAAATATTTTTTTTTAGATTTTATTGAAAATTTTAAAAACATCTTTCATAATTTCCTTAAATTGTTTTGTCAATGTTAAACAAATTTACTGATGTTAAACACTAAATTATTTTCAACATATTTGCAGAACATTCCATTGCTTTATTTAACTTGCATCTTGGTAAAAATGGCTTTTCTTTAAAATTCATACAAATTAATATTAATCATACGCACCCGAGAATAATTTTATAAATTTTGAATTTTCTTTAAAACAAATGGAGATTTGTAAAATGTTATTAATGTTTTAGCATAACTTAAGTTTTTCAAGTAATTAACAATTTAAAATAAAGTTGTAATGTACATAATAACATTACAAATTTAATGTAAGTAAACCGGACAATAACATTTTTTTATAGAATTTTTTTTTTCGAAATAAATACAGCTTGATTTAACAAGCTAAAGCAAAATAATAACATACCCAGATATATAAATGTTGCTTTTTGTTCAGAAGAATCTGGTTAAAATTAATCAATTTAAAAATAAATTTTTAGGCATCAATGAAAATTTTGAAAAAAACCATCATAAAATTTTTAAATTGTTTTGTAAATTTTAAACTACTTTACTGATGTTAAACTTTAAATTGTTTTAACATAGTTGCAGAACATTCCAAAGCTCTATTCAACTTGCATCCTGCTAAAATTTAGTTTTGTATAAAATTTTACAAATTTAAAATTTTCTTTAATATAAAAGGAGATTTTATAAGTTTAAATAATGTTTGTGCCTTAAAAACAAGTCTTTTAAGTGATTTATAATTAAAAATAAATTTGAAATTTAACTAATAGGGCTGTGTGTATGAGATTAAAGCAGAAGTTAATTTGTTTATTTACATATTAAACAACAAAATTAATGTTTTTTACTAAAACGTTTATTAAATAACATTGAATTATTTAAATACAATCACTTCAAAGTGAGTTTACAATTTTAAAATTATTTTCAAGTTTATTTATTTCTGTAGCTCATTTTATGTATTGGTTTTAAAAATATTTACAGCTGATTTAAGTCGTTTCTGTCCTTCACATTAGGTTTTCATGAACATTTCAAAATTGCTTATTACTAAAAAGGTGTCCCTTGCTGTACAGGATATTATTACGGAAAAAATCAACATTAGCAAACATTAAATCAGAGTATCAAAACTCAGCTACAAAATTAAGTTTGTTGTTTTTTCATTTTCTATTTCTATTTTCTATAGTTAGTCAAATATTGCCTACTTTTAGGTGTTTGCACACAGAACAAATGTCCAATTATTGCTGTGTATGTCAATTTCCTGGCTTTTGTTTTATGTTTATGGGCATAGAAATAGTAAGTAACAGTTTTGTAATTATAAATGTTAAAGAGAAAACATCAATCATGAGATAAAAGAGAAAAATTAAAGCCTATTTTAAGGTTGAACATTAAATAATCCTTTTATATATTTCTACACTTTTATGTAAGTATTTATATTATGAAATATGTATGTATGTATGTGTTAGTAAATGTATAAAAATACCAGCAAATTTAATGCTTTTATAAATTAATTTTTACCCTAATGACTAACGTTAAAGGTTTTCTATTTCTGGTGGGTTGTTGTGTATTACGATCCAAAAGCAAACGAGTTTTCTTTCAAAATGAGTTGCAAAATACCCCCTGCTTTCCTGCCTTCCTCTCACAAATCTTAAGATTTAATCCAAATGCTGATGACGCTGATAATCTTGCTGATGATGATAAGCAGGTTCTGTGTTTTATATTAATATAATTTGAAAGTTTCCTTTTTACAAAAATAATTTCATATTTTCTTATACACCATAAGCTGGTTTTTCTACATAAACTTGCTTGTTAAACAGTTAAACTCTGTTCTTCTCTTTTTGTTATAAATTTATATTTATTTCTTTTTTCCTTTACAAGTATGGAGCAGTAACAGCTTAAATTACATAAACACTTACCTTAAGATTATATACATACATATCAGTTTAAATAACAGTTTGAAAGTATGCGGTAGTTTTCTCATAAATGTTGTATTAGATAATAAAGTTTGCTAAGAGTGGCATAAGGAATAAGTGTTTGTTACATCCAACAAAAAAAAAAGAAAAACCACAGCTGCTAAATGTAGGCAGTACTTTTTGTGTAAATTATTCAACGCTTGAATAGTATTAAAGCAATAAATTTGACAGAAAAATTCTTTAAATATAAAATAATTTAAGCTTTAAAGTCCTTGGCATACCCACAAATTCAAACTTTTAAAAATGTAATGAAATACTCTGAAAGGGAAGCAATATACACCAATACCTCGCTTTGCTTTGTTTCGTTTTGCGTTATTCCGCAGCTGCATCGCTGCTTAATTAGTACTAATTTTCACTGTGCGTCGTTAGATTTTCGAGGTTGCGGTGTTTTGGGTTTGAGTCTTTAATTTTTTTCTTGAAATTTCTGCAAAATCTGCAACATCATTTGATGCTAAAACGACAATCCGTACAAGAAGTGCTTTGGTGATCAAAATGCAGCCCTTGCTTTCTACCAATTGAAAATCAAGTTGCGCAGAGAATACCATTAAGTAAAATGGTATTTCAGACAAAATCAAAAAGCTTATTTGATGACATATAAAGTAAAGTAAAGTATCCAACAGACAATTGCTACAAGGACATTTTTTTACGTTGAAAAAAAAGCTGTTCAGCAAACAGTGGACCAATTTTTTGCGAAAGAAAGCCGAAAACTTATTATTTTCGTAACCCTAAAACCTATCTTCAATCTTTATATGATTTCCTATAGAAAAAATTCACTTTGCGTCGTTTCAATTTGCATCGTGTTTTATTGGAACGTAACCCCGACGCTAAGTGAGGTATTGGTGTATGCGCATTTTTCAGATAGCAAAACAGAAAATCTCATGAATAGTGACTGAAATCCATACTTAGATTTTTATAAACATTAGATGCTTATCAGGAATATTTGTAAAACTATATTTTTTAATACAACTCCCTGTTCGTACATAAATTGCAATCTTCTTTTAAATTGTAAATCACTGCTAAGTGATGCTTAAATAATATTAAAAATTTCCAAATCTCCATTTGTTTTAAATATGATTAGAAATTTGTACGACTGATCAGCGGTGCGTATGATTAATATTAATTCGGACAAATTTTATAAAAACGCAATTTTCATCGGCATGCAAGTTAAAAAGAGCCATGGAATGTTCCACAAATATGTTAAGAACAAATTAAGGAATGTGATTTAAAAATTGTTTGAACACTTACAAAATAATTTTAAAAACTTATGAAATAATTTTGAAAAAATGTTCAATAAAATCCAAAAAAATATTTAACACTTTAATGAATTTTAATTTGTTACAGACTTAGCTTAAGTTAAACATAGTTAAATATTTTCAGAAATCCATTTGTTTGAAAGGAAATTATGAATTTGTAAAATTGTTCATAAGTGCGTTTGTTTAATATTATTTAGGACTAATTTATAGAAATGCAATTTTTTCGGGGATGCAGGTTATTTAGATCTATGGTATATTTTGGAAAAATGTTTAGAACTAATTAAGAAATGTTATCCCCCAATTTCTTTATCATTTACAAAACAATTTAAAAAACTTATGAACATTTGTCAAAACCCACAAAAAGAAAAAATTTCGAAATTCAAGAAATTTTACCAGGTTTTCTAAACTTATTTTAAATTGTAAATAACTTAAAAGACTTTAGCTAAGCTTAAACATTATTCAAAATTTACAAAAATCCATTTGTTTTAAATTTACAAATAAATTTGTAAAATTGTTCAAGGGTGCGTATGATTAATATTAATTAGGACTATTTGTATGGAAATGCAATTTTCTCGGGGCTGCAAGTTAAATGGATCAGTGGATTGTTCTACAAATATGTTGACAACAAATTAGAGAATATAATTAAAATATTTCTTTAACATTTATAAAGCAGTTATTTAAACAAGAAATTAAAAATTATTAGTAAATTTATTCACAAAATCAGTTTATTTGTTTAATTTTTTTTATAAAATTCCTTTAAAAATCTTCTTTTTCATTTATAATTTAAACACATCCATGTAGTTTTACAATTGAATTCCCAAAAAAAAGTAATTTCTTTTATATATTATACTATACACTCTATAGCAAAAACGTTTCGCCTGTCTATTACAATGCTTTGCATATTATTTTCCGTCTTAAACAACAAGAAAAAAAATTACACAATTCAAATGGAAATGAAAAAGGAAAATTGATTTTATGAAATGAAAACAATGAGCTTCATTTGCCTTGACTGGTCAAAATGATTTTGTTAAAGTGTTTTCTCTACCACTAGCTACGTATATAAACAGCAATCTATTTAAAAGAGTTTATTAATAAAAGCAATAAAGTAATTGTTTGTTAGACAAATGAAATGTGCTTTAAAAGAAAGAAAAAGAGAATTAAAGAAAGACTTTAAAATAAAGGCAAATCTTAGCAAGAAAATAACATAGGACGGCTTAATGTAGACAAAACACAACTAAATCATTGCCTTTTTATAATAAACAAAACGTGTAAATTAGTGTGACCTTCAAGACAGACTGTTATTGGAAAAAATCTCAAAATTTAGAGAATCTCTGATTGTCATTAATTTGGACTAATTTAAGCAATTTCGGGGGTAAGATAGTTAAATAGAGATATAAAATTTTCTACAAATATGTGAAGAACATATTAAAGATTATAATCAAAAGATTTTTTTATAAATTACAAATTAATTTTAAAATGTTATGTTAGATTTTTAAACGTTTTCAATAAATTCTTTAAAAATATTTTCCCAATTAATAAATTTAAACATATGTTCCAATAATAAATAAAAATTCCTTTATTTCAAGCTCGAGGTCAGTTAAATTTTATTTTATTTTATCTGCCGATATTTCGATGCTCTTTGAGTATCATCATCTGGGCTTGTCTATAAATATAGGTATAATTTAGAACTCATACCATAAATAACAATCATAATAAACACATAGGAAAAAAAAAAAAAAAAAAAAAAAAAAAAAAAAAACAACAATAAAAATACATGTAAACAATAATACGTAAACTTACTAAATAAATAATAATTTATATGGACCACGTAAAATTAATGTACATTTCTTTTTATCGTCTGTTGTTCAACTAAACTTAAAAACTAAATATTGCCTACACTCTTCCCTTTGTTGATTAAATGTTTGTAGCTTTGGGAACAGTTCTCCACATCGATCTTAAAATTCATTTTTGTTGTTGGTATATTAATGATGTGTAGCATCTCTAGCATGTAACGTCGTTTATAATTTTGTTCGCTCTCTAATACTCGTACTTTCTCAAAATCTGGGAAATGTTTATTCTCAACACAGTGGGTTGTTAATGCCGTTTTTTGAATAAATTTGTTTAAACGTTGTTTTTGATCTGATTTATGTCCTGTAATTCTAGTCTTTAATTTGTTTTTAGTTGTTCCAACATAAACTTTCTTACAAGTTTCATTTTCGTTACCCATACAGGGGATATGATAAACCACATTTGCTTTTTCCATATTTGGAATTTTGTCTTTGGTTTTGCTGAAAATTATTCCAAGATTTTGTTGAGTCTTGTGCGCTATTTTAATGTTGTCTCCATTAAACAATTTTGATTTTTCAAATCTCTCGGACATTTCAGGAACATATGTCAATGATTTATATATTTTAGGTTCTTCACCTGATTTAGTCCTCTCTTTCTTGTCTTTGTTATAGTCTTTAATCAGTTTTTTTGTCAGCTTTTTTGGAAAATTGTTGTCAGATAATATGTTTTGGATTTTCTTCTTATTATGTTTGTGAAATTCCACATCACTAAGTTCTAATACCCTCCGTATCATATTATTGGCAGTATTTATTATAATCCGTTTTGGATGTTTAGAGAAGAAATTGATAATCCTTCCCGACGCTGTTGGTTTTTGATACCAATCTGTTTTTAATATGTTACCTTCTCGTATAATCATAATGTCCAAATATGGTAATCTTGAATCGCGTTCTAGTTCGCTTGTGAATTTTATTCCATTGTTAAAACTATTTAATTTGGTCAACATCTCCTCGATTGCACTTTCCCTTATTATACAGAAAATGTCATCCACATATTTTGTCAATATTTTTGGTTTCTGAGATAAATTTTCCATTACTGAGTCTAAAAGTTTTTCCATTACTATATCTGCAATTATCGGAGATGCTGGAGATCCCATAGGTAATCCCTTTTTCTGGGTGTATATTTTGTTGTCAAATGTAAAGTACCGGTTATCCTTGATGCAAAATTTTATAACTCTTAATAATAATGATTTTGACATATTTGTGTATTTTGCAATTTCTTCCCATCTATCCTCAATTATTACTAACGCTAAATCAACAGGTACACTCGGAAACAAAGCTACAACATCAAACGAAATCAATCTTTCATCGTCTTCAATAGTCAGTTCTTTTATCATATTTTGGAATTGCACTGAGTCCTTCACATTATATTTCGATTCTTCAGTAATCTTTTTTAAAACACTAGTAATATGCTTACATAATTTACTTGACGGTGCATTGATAGTGGAACAGATAGGTCTTAATGGATAGCCCTCTTTATGAATTTTTGGGAGTCCATAAATTCTAGGAGCATTGGATGTATCAGTTTTTAGACTTTTCTTTTGGTTCTCCGAAATAATGTTATTTTTAAACATTTCTTCTACTAATTCATTATTTATTTTTTGAAGTCCGTTTGTGGGATCTTTATTCACTCGTTGGTAAGTCATCATATCTCCAATTATATGTTTCATTCTGGTTTGATATTCGTCCTTTTCCATAGCTACGGTCACATTTCCTTTATCCGCATTTAAAATAAGAATGTTTTTATTCCTTTTTAAAAATTGTTTTGCCTTTTTTACAGTATTTAAAGTAAATTTATCCCTATTGTTAATTTTCAATTTATTTAAGTGGTTGTCAATTATTGATGTAAATTTTGATCTGGCTATTTCTTTTTCATCTCTATTATCTAAAGTTTGAATAAAGTCCTCTCCCTCTGCAATGTATCTGAGCATTGGAAATTTATCTTTCGTCACCGGTAATGCATGTTTTTGACCAAGTGATAATATCCACTGTATTTCTTCTGGAATGACCGTTTTTGTCTTATTCACAAACCAATTTTTGTTAAGTTTAACCTCTAGGTTCTTCTTTTGTGCTAACCTTAACTTCTCAAACTTTTTCTTTTGTTTGTCTTTTAATTTTTCGTTTTTCGACGTTACATGCTAGAGATGCTACACATCATTAATATACCAACAACAAAAATAAATTTTAAGATCGATGTGGAGAACTGTTCCCAAAGCTACAAACATTTAATCAACAAAGGGAAGAGTGTAGGCAATATTTAGTTTTTAAGTTTAGTTGAACAACAGACGATAAAAAGAAATGTACATTAATTTTACGTGGTCCATATAAATTATTATTTATTTAGTAAGTTTACGTATTATTGTTTTTTTTTTTTTTTTTTTTTTTTTTTTTTTTTTTTTTTTTTTTTTTTTTTTTTTTTTTTTTTTTTTTTCCTATGTGTTTATTATGATTGTTATTTATGGTATGAGTTCTAAATTATACCTATATTTATAGACAAGCCCAGATGATGATACTCAAAGAGCATCGAAATATCGGCAGATAAAATAAAATAAAATTTAACTGACCTCGAGCTTGAAATAAAGGAATTTTTATTTATTATACATAAAAAGGTCGAACAAAAAACTACTTGAATTCATATGTTCCAATCTTATTTTATTTGTAAGTTTATAGGACCTCCACTATAGTTAAGCATTATGAAACATTTGAAAATCTCCACTTATTTGAAAGCAAATTTCAAATTTGTAATATTTTTTGTATTACGTATGATTGTTATTGCGTATGATTGTTATTAATTTAGAATAATTTTATAAATACGCAATTTTCACTGGTAAATACAATAATGAGAGCCATAGAAGTTTCTAAAGATATGTTAAGAACAAATTAAGGATTAATATCAAAAGATTTGTTTAATATTTATAAAAGAATTTAAAAAAGTTATGAACTATTTTTAAAAAATTTCAATACAATTCAAAAAATATTTTCCAAATTAAATAATTAACACAATTGTTCCTAACTTATTTTAAATTGCAAATCACTTAAAAGGCTTCAGCTATGCTTAAACACAATCAAACATTTGTAAATATCCATTTCTTTGAAATAAAATAGAAAATTTTTAATATTTTTCATGGGTGCGTATGATTGTTATTAATTTGGACTAATTTTATAAATACACAATTTTCATTGGTAAATATAATAATGAGAGCCATAGAAGTTTCTAAAGATATGTTAAGAACAAATTAAGAAATACATTTAAAAGATTAGCTTAAAATTTATAAAACAATTTAAGAAAAATATTAACGATTTTTAAAAAATTTCAAGAACCCAAAAAAAATATTTTCTACATTAAGTAATTTAAACAAGTGTTTCCAGCTTATTTTAAATTATAAATCACTTAAAAGACTTCTGCAATGCTTAAACACAATAAAGTATTTGCAAGTATCCACTTGTTTGAAAAAAAATTGTAAATTTGTAAAATTTTTCATGGGAGCGTAGATTGTTATAAGTTTGGACTTATTTTAAAAATACGCAATTTCCACCTCTTAGAAAGATAAAGAGAGCCATGAAATGTTTTACAAATTATTTAAAAATAAATAAAGCCATATTATTAGCGAATATGTTTAATATTTACTAAATAATTTTTAAAAATTATAAGTAAAAAAAAAAAAATTTAAATTACTACATTTGAAAAAAAAATTCTTTTAAACTTAAAACACGATTTCCTTATAAAATACTTAGAACTTTGTAACACAGGACTTTGATCTTAAAAAATGTGATAATTCGAAAATATAGTTACGTTTTCTAAAACTTAATTTAGGTTTTAAACATTTTCTGAAAAACTGCAGTATACTTTTAGGCATGTGTTATTTGTTTCCTTCTTTCTACATAGAATTTAGTTTATAAACAATTTCAATATTTTATTAAAGAAAAAAAAAACACAATTCCTTTAAAAGAAAATAATACTTATACAAGTTAATACAATTGCAATTATAAACACCATACATTAATTTATACACACAATACATGTAAAACCGTTTATGTCACCCTCAGTTTTGCAAAAAGTAGAGTGAAGGAGGGAGGCAGAGAGTGAGTCAGTGGATGCAAAACTGCTGCTGTTGCTTCAATATAATTCAATTTTTCAAGTGCATTTATGTTCATACACTCCTACATACACACTTGCATCGCCATATTTCTATATTTATGCTCTCATTTATAGTTGTTACTGTTATTAGTGAACAAATCTGTATGTGTACAAGTGTCTGTAAAGTATCATTATAATCTTATAAATGCATTTTAACTATTTATGATGTTTATTGATGTTTTAATATAATTTTTTTACATCTAACGTACAGCATCAACTCCAACCAAATGCTGCTGCAAATGGATGTTGTACAAAGCTTGCTACACTGGCTGTTGTTGTTATTATTAGTTGTGTTATGCATTATGTTGCTACTGCTGTTATTATTGTTGCTATTACTAATCTTGTTATTGCTTTAAGTTGTTTATAATGACTGGATCTGTTGTGTGTGGTGTATGTGAAAAGGTTTCTGCAGTTCCCAGCAATTTGAAATTACTGAGGCGTATATTATTAGTCTAAAATAATGCTACTATTCTAATATAACAGTAATATAAATATTTTTTTAAGTGCAAAATTAAAATTAATTTTAATGAATTTCGAAAATATTTTTTTGAAATTTATTGAACATTTTGAAATAATCGGTTATAACATTTTAAAATTGTCCTGTAAATATTTAACAAGTCTTTTTATTGTATTCACTAACATGTTCTCAACATATTTGTTCAACACTCCATGGCTATATTTATCATGTTTACCGGTGAAAATTGCGTTTTTATAGCTTAAATCCAAATTAATGTTAATCATACGCTCCCATGGAAATTTTTTAATAATTTCCTTTTTTCTTTTTAACAAATGCATTTCTTAATATTTTTAATAAAGCTTTATCATAAATAAAGTTTTTGAAATGAGTTACACTTTAAATAAAAAATTGTTACACTTGTTAAACTCCATAAATTTAAAAAAATATTTTTTAAGATTTTATTAAATTTTTTTTTTTTAAATATATGTAGCTTAATATTTTAAAATTGTCTCGTAAATGTTAACAAATCTTATGCTGAAATATCTTAATGTGTGGTTAAAATATTTGCAGAATATTCTATTAATATATTCCACTAGCTTAGCGCAGAAAATTGTGTTTTTATAAAATTAGTCCGAATTCATAACAATCATACGTTACCATGAAAATTTGAAAAAATTTCCAATTTTCTTAAAAAGAACTAGGTATTTGAAAACATTTAATAGTGTTTAAGCATAGCTTAAGAATTTTAAGAGATTTACAATTTAAAATAAGGTTGGAAAACTGATTAAAAATTTTTGAGTTGAATATTTTTTTTTTTTTTTTTGAATTTTGTAAGAAAAAATTTTAAAAATTGTTAATAAGTTTTTAAAATTGCTTCGAAAATTTTTAAAAAACTGTTCAATGATATTCCTTAATAAGTGGTTAAAATATTTGTAGAATATTCTATTGATTTATTTCACTTCTGTCCCGACGAAAACTTTGTATTTATAAAATGATTCCGAATTAATAACAATCATACGCCCCAAGCAAAATATTACAAATATTCAATGTTCTTTAAAACAAATAGAGATGTTTAAATGTTTAACAAGGATTAAGCGTATCTGAGGTCTTTTAAATGATTTACAATTAAAAATAAGAATACAACACTTGTTAAAATACATTTATTTGGAAGATAATTTATAAGAATTTATTAAAAATTTTGAAAAATCGATTATAACATTTTAAAATTGTTTTGTAAATGTTAATGTAATCTTTTGATTATATTCCTCAATATGTGCTCAACATATTTGTATAACATTTTATATCTCTATTTGACTAGCTTACCGGTGAAGATTGCGTTTTAATAAAATTAATCCACATTAATAACAATCATACGCTATCATGAAATATTTTACAAATTTTCAATTTTCTTTAAAAGAAATAGAGATTTTAAAATTTTTAATAATGTTTAACCACAACTGAGGTCTTCTAAATGATTTAAAATTTAAAATAAGTTGAGAACACTGGTTAAAATAATTAATTTTGAAAATATTTTTTAGGATTTATTAAAGATTTTGAAAAAAATCATTTTATTTAAAAATCATAAGTTTTTAAAATTATTTTGTGAAAGTTAAACAAATATATTGGTGATATTCTTTAATTTGTTTTTAATATATTTGTAAATATTCTAGGGTTTTATTAAACTAGAGAAAATTGCGTTTTTATAAAATTAGTTAAAATTAATATCAATCATACGTAACCATGCAAAATTTTAGTAATTTTAAATTTTCTTTAAAAGTAATAGATATTTTCATATATTAAAAAAGTTTAAGCGTAGCTAAAGTTTTTTAAATAATTTAAAATTTAAAATAAAATTTCAGTTTATAATATAACAGAGCTGGGAGTTTTAGAAGTTGAGGACTAAAATAATGGAATTTATTTATAAATTTAAAATTACTAAGAACATTCTAAACATCAATGCTAAAGAAGAGTGCAAAATGATTTAAAATAAAATTTCAGTTTATAATATAACAGAGCTGGGAGTTTTAGAAGTTGAGGACTAAAATAATGGAATTTATTTATAAATTTAAAATTACTAAGAACATTCTAAACATCAATGCTAAAGAAGAGTGCAAAATGATTACACTGCTGACTACTTAGTGACCTAAAGGTGACATTTGATTTAACTTAAGAACCAGTTGAGTGATCTTTCCCTAAAATATAAAAATAGGAGTTTTCGAAGTAAAAATTAACTCAAAAAGGATACATTAAAACTACTGGGGAATGTTTGTAAATTTGTGTATAGTACTTTTGGCTATGAATGTGTTTTAATGATGATGTTTTTGTTTTTATTTTAAGTAAAATATAATAATGTTTCTTGCACACTAAAAAAAACCAACATGATTACATTTTATAATGAGAAAGAAATCCTTTGTAAGAAATTCGTGAAATGTAGTGTAAATTGGATTTAGTGTTTGAGAGTTAAAAAAAAAATTGTAAAAAAAATATTTCTACAAGATTTAATAGCTTAACTTTATTTGCAAACTATTACATAACCGGGTTCACTTGTTAAACAAGAACATTGTTTTATGTTAAGAAATCCTTACAAATGTGTGGCATATTTTTAGGGAAAAAAGTAATTTAATTAAAACTTGTGTAGAAGGAATGAAATTTGCAATTAGTTCTTTATTATCGAAGAACTAGCAGTTTAAATTGCTTAGGAGAAAGATAAACTTAACAAAACGTTTAAATATGTGTGCCTTTACTCTTTACTCTCTATCACAATTCATTGCCTAGTTTTAGGCTCATTAAAGGTAGCGGTTTGATTTACTTGAAATCTTTGTTTGCAAACTCAATTGTTTGTTAAACTATTAACCCTTTCATAAATATCATTAATTTCTTTGTTATCATTTGCCAGTTTACACAACCGCCCAATTATTTATGTAAATAAAACCTCTTTTAAATACAAAATAATTAAGTTAAGATAATTTTTGGCTTTTAATTTCCATAACAAATCAAACTCAATTGTTTTCACAATTGTTGCTATTTTCTTTCAAATGAACAATAATAATAATTTTGTTGTTCAATATATTGCGCTTTTAAATATTAATTAAAAGTCTTTGCTGTTGTTTTTTTTATACTTTTTAATAGACATACAACATTTCAACCTTGAAATATTTATTGTATTCCATGCATTTATTCTATATAAATGTGGGTTTGGTTTTTTGAAAACAATTTTTTGTGTAATTGCAGTTTTTTTTTATTATTTGTTAAATATTGCTGGTGCTGCTGCTGCTGACTGGTGTTATTGTTGCTGCCACAATTGATTAAAAAACAGCAGCAAGTAAAGGAAAAAATTGCATTGCGAATTTCAATGGAAGTATATTCACATTCGTTGGCATTTTTTTACAGGGAAATAAATGAAAAATATACTCATATATATAAATATATAAAACAAACAGAGTAAAGTGACCCAGTAGTTTTTAAAGTATTTAATGACTACTTCAATGACTAAAATGTTTATATTTGTAGTTCATTTATTTTTTTATATATATCGCAAACAATATATAGTGAAATCACTTGTTTATTTAGTATTTAAAAATAATCTAGAGTGTGAAATAATTGTTACACAAGAAAACCCAATAAACAAATTATAATGCCCTTTTTATAGCAATCCCAGCTCTGATACAACATAAGTAACACTTTTTTTTAAATTGCAAATTGCTTAAAAGCCTTTAACTAAGCTTAAACTCTATTAAACAGTTTAAAATTGCCATTGGTTTTTAAGAAAATTTAAAACTAGCAAAACTTCTAATGCGAGCGTATTGATATTAATTAAAACTAATTTTGTAAGAGCACAATTTTCTCAGGGCTGAAAATTAAATAAAGCAACGAAATATTCCACAAATATGTTAAGAACATATTGAGGATTATATTTAAAAGATTTGTTTTAATAAAACTAATAATTTTGTAAACTAAATCTAAATCCCAAAAATTATTTTGTTCACTTCCAGCTCTGTTTGCAATTATATACTAAATTTATTTTAAACTGTTAATCACTTAAAAGACCTTAGCTAACTTAAGCATTATTACAAATTTTAAAATCTGCCTTTGTTTTTAAGAAAAAACGGAAAATTGTAAAATGATTTATGGGTGCGTATGATTGATATTAATTTGGACAAATTTTATAAAATCTTAAATTTCAGCAAGATACAAATTAAATAAAGCAATGTAGTGTTCTACAAATATGTTAAGAACAAATCAAGGAATATCATTAGAGGCTATAATTAATAATTCAGGGGGGATGCGTAAGAGTATCAATTTGTACGCTTAACGCATCGAATTTGCTTTCGCATCGAAATAGAGAACACCCCAGAACAAGTTTAAAAATTTATGAAATAATTTACACAACATTTTTTATAAAAGAAAAATCATCAACATTTTTAATAATAAATTTTTCAAGTTGTAATTCCTAACTTCAGTAAAAATAATTTAATGAAAATTAAATTTAATGAACTCGAGCCTAACTAAAATTATCAAGAACCTAAAAAAAATATTTTCAAAATTTTTTAACATTTTTACCAGTTTTCGAAACTTATTTTAAATTGTGAAACACTTAGCTATGCTTAAATACTATTAAACATTTTCAAATTTGCAAAATTGAACATTTTTATAGTTTTTCAAAGTTGCTTGTTATAGTTGCAAAGTTGATTGTTATTAATTTGCATAAGTTTTAGGAAAACCAACATTTCATTAGGATGCAAATTAATTAGACCGATACAATGTTCTAGAAATGTTTTAAGAATATATTAAGGAAAAACATTTGTAAATTTGTTTAAGATTTACAAAATAATTTTAAAAATTTATAAAATTGTTTTTTTGCAAAATTTTGCAATGAAACCGAAGAAAATATTTTCAAAATTTATTACTATTAACAAGTTTCTTTTCTTAAGAACATCTAGCTATATTTGTATATGTGTAAGCATTACCATTTTTGAAGGTCAAACTAAAGTTTTCAAAAACAAAAAATAGTTTTTAAATATTTTTTGTTTTTTTCTAAAACTCCCAGCGCTGTTAGTAGTTACAATTTTTAAATTATTTTCAATTGTAAATCTTCTAAAAGACTTTAGTTATAATTATACATTATTAAAAATTTTAAAATTTCTATGTTTTAAAGGAAATTAAAATTTTTTTAAAATTGTTCATAGGGAGCGTATGATTGATATTAATTTAGACTAATTTTACAAAACCTAAATTTTCAGCGGGATGCAAGATAAGTAGTTTAATGAAATGTTCAACAAATATGTTAAAAACAAATTAAGGAATAACATACATAAACTTTTTTTAAAATTTGCAAGGCAATTTTAAAACTTATGAAAGATTTTCAACAAAATTTATAAAAAAAACAAATTCTATAACCAGTTGTCATGTCTTCCAGAACTGCTGGGCAAACTTTATTGGATATTTTAGTGATTGTTTGTAAGTGCGGTATGTTTGTATATGTGTTGTTTTGTATGTGTAATGAATTTGTAATGCAAAGTTAATACGCCATGTTGCATAATAATTAATTAATAAGGAAATGTATGTAATTTTAATGTTTATATTTTCATTATTTCCACTATTATTTCTTTAGTTCTATACGGTGTTTTTTTATTTATCGTTAGTATTAAAGTTAGCACATGATAAATACACAGTTGATTACAACTGTTTCTTATTGTTTTATTTACAGAACAATAGTAGCACGAATATGTAAACAAAACTAGATTTATGGCAAATTAAAATAGATTCAATTAGTAATCATACTGTGCTTATTTCAATCACATGTTTTAAAATTGGCTTATTTTAGCATATAACATTTTCTGTTCGGCAATTTATATAATCTGAGTAGACCATTTTTGTGATATCTTTGTAAAATTATTGGCTGCCGTCTGACAATGCAATAAATTTCGTTTAAAGCTTGAATTGTTAAAAAAAAAACCTAGTTTTGTAGCTTAGTTGTTTTACAAGCTTTCAGATTTTGTTTAAAAAATGTTTTAAACTACCATTTGCCCTAATAGAAACCCTAAAAACTAAACCAAAATCTTGCCAAAAAGAACCTAAATTCAACAAATATTTCTAGCTAATTAAAGAGATCATAAACAACAAATATTTATAGTCACTGGTATTTTACTTTGCCGCCACAAAAAAGCTTTTAATAGCACCACAATTATTTCTACAATTAGTAAGTTATTTATGCCTAAAATTAGGCAACACTTAATAAACTTATTAATTAACAAAATGGTTATACGCCAGCAGAAACTAAAATCAAAAGGAAATAATATTTAAATATAGAAAATAAGAATCAATAATATTTCCTCTATATTTGCTTTTTATTTCTAAAAAAAAACTTTAAAGGACAAAGTGGAAATAGTCGCTTTTCATAGCGTGTTTCTGTATAATATTCCCTATATTTGCAATAACCAGTTTATGGCTATTGTTGTTTATATAAATACACAAACATGTAGTTTCCTTTTCCTTTTTCTTTCTCATAGTAATAAACACTTCATTATTTATTAAATAATCTATACTAAATATTTTATAAAAAAAAAAAATATTTTGTATTTTTTCTAAAACTCCCAGCTCTGGTAGTAATTGAAATTTCATAATTATTTTTAATTGTCAATCTGCTAAAAGAGTTAAGCTATTTGTAAACAATATTGCAAATTTTAAAATCTCTGCTGGTTTTAAAGAAAATTTTAAATTTGTTAAATTTTACACGGGTGCGTATGATTGATATTAATTGGCGCTAATTTTGTAGAAAATTAATTTGCTCGAAGAAACAATTTAAATAGTTTATTAAAATGCTCTACAAATGTGTTAGTACGATTTAAGAAAGACCACTAAGAAATTTTTTTAAGACCTACAAAACGATTTTAAAAAATTATTAACGAATTTTTACAAAATTTTAAAAAAATATTTTCAAAATTAATTAATTTTAAGCAGTTTCTTTTGTGAACATAAATCTACATTTATATGCTGGGTTTATTAACAATTTATTGAGTCTAAAGTCTTCATATTCGTTTGTATTTCCAGAGACTTTTAAACGGAAACTATGAAAATTGTTTTATAAGCTGGTATTTTCTATGTTATAGCGTGTTTCTGTGTAATATTTATTAACTATAAAATGACCAGGATATGGCATATTGTGGTTTGTTTTTGAATATGTTTAAAAACATGCTATAACATGCTTGTTTATATAAATATTGTTCAGTTTTTTTTTTTGAATTTAATAAACACTTCATTACTTGTTACAATAATTTGTTACTATATAAAAAAAAAAAGAAAAACTGGAAACTTGATTTGCCATATTCACTAGGGGTAATCACTAGAAAAAGCAAAATTGAATAAATCTTAATAGCACAACTATAATTGTTTACAGTTCTATTGTATATTACTGGCTGGTATTTTTTAGAATTTTATTGAGAAATCTTGTTGGAAATATTTCCAAGTGCTTATCCCTATTATTTATAGCTATCGTGTGCTAACAACTCATTTGCAATGCCAACACTTTGGCAAGAAAAACCACCACAATACAAAATTCTTACACATAGTGATATTGACTTAATATATATAAACCCTGACATATGGACACATGGTTTTCTCTTATATACAGAGACAGACTGACTGTCAGACATTTTCAAGTGTAAATACAGTTTATTATTTACACTCATGTTCATTTTATTTTTTTTTAGCTTTAAAATTAAGCTTATTTGAACAAAAAAAAAAAAAACAAATATGGATTTGTGTTAAATGAAAAACTAGTGACAGTATAAATTATAATTTGATTTAGCAACAGTGGGTTAAAAACTAAACATTTTAAAAATAAAGTATATTGTAATAGAAATTGTCATAAAACTAACTCTTAAAAATCTAAACATGAACAATATTTGAGATTAAATGTTACAAACAAACGACATTACAAAAAATCTCCATTAGTTATTAAAGGAAATAGGTTATTAGTGAAATTATTCAGGGGTACGTATGATTAATATTAATTTGGAGTAATTTTAGAAAAACTCAATTTTCTCGCTGATTTTATATAAATAGCATAATAGAATGTTATACATAAATGTTAACAACAAATTAGGCAATATTATAATAAATTTTAAAACATATTTCCAAAATCTATTACGTATTAACAAGTTTCTTATGATTTGAAAACATTAGAAGAATAGGCTACAAGAAAATTATGCTCTGTTAAAACATAAAATCCAATTTCATTTAAAACTGAAAATCAATTAAAAGTTTTAAGCTAAGCTTAAATATTATTAGAGATTTTAATAACTAAATTTGTTTGCAAGTAAATAGGAAATTTGCAAAATAAATCATGGGTGCGTTTGATTGATATTAAGTTGGAGTTACTTAAAAACGCTATTTTTATAAGTTAAATATATTAATACAATGTTCTTCATAAATGTTAAGAACAAATTAGGCAATATTTTGCAACAATTTGTTTTACATTCACAAAACAAATTTAAAAACTTACTATAGTTCGTACTTAAAGTTCGTTTTTCAAAATATTTAAAAAACCCAAAATTATATTTCAATATAAATAAGTTAATAATTAAAAATTATTTTAACATTTAGTCATTTTAAAACTTTAGAATTAACGTCACTAATTTAGAAAAGTCAATCGGAAAACTTGTAAAAAAATTATATTATTATTTTTTCTAAAACTCCCAGCTATGTAGCAACATAAATTCCAATTCATTTAAAATTGTGAAACAATTAAAACACTTTAGCTGTGCTTAAACATAATTAAACATTTTAATAGTGCCTTTTGTTTTCAATAAAAAAGATAATTTGTAAAATTGTTCAGGGGTGCGTATGATTGATATTAATTAAGACTAATTTTATAAAAACGTAATTAACACAGGGATTTTAGATAAATAGAGTCATGAAATGTTCTACATAAATATTAACAACAAATTAGGGAATATCCTCAAAATATATGTTTAATATTTACAAAATAAATTTAAATTGTTATAAACGATTTCTTACAAAGTTTTAAATTTAGATTAAAAGAAATATTTTAAAAATTTCATTTACAACATTTGCAATTATATTTTCAAATCATAAACATTTACCCCCTAATTCAAAAACGATTATTAAATTTAACAAACGTTTATTAAGACAGATTTGCATATAAAAAATTGCTTAATAAACGTTTGTTAAATTTAATATTCGTTTTTGAATAAGGGGGTTATTAGGTAAAAAAGTAGCAATATACAAAGTTTAAAAGTTAGAAATAAAAAAATAGCAAGAATTTAAAAAACAATTAATGAACTCAACTCAAAATGAAATTTTCTCTAATAATAAATATCAAAAGTTCAACAATTTTTCATTAAGAAAAAAACACAAGACTCTAAAAATTTAAAATAAAAGAATGAAGACATATTTTAGTTATTTTATATAATCATAGAAGAAAATTCACAACGTCCTTGTGCATTTAAAAAATTGGTAAACACACTAAAATTTATTTATTTATCAGTTTAGAATCTATTTTGTTGCTGCATTTAAATTCTGATTTAAAGTAGTGTATCTATTAAAATAATGTCTTATAACCCTAAAGTATGCTACAATTATTGTTTTATTTTAAAACTTTACTATATAAAATTGTACAGATTTGTTTAAATACATGAGTGTAGTAACATTTAAATAGGCAATTATATTTTTGAACACACTTAGTAGCTTTAGTAATTTAAGAAGGCTGCTTAAAACTATGCTACAGTTTTAATAGGCAAATAAAAATATATTTATTTAAATGTTAACTTAATAAGAATTTTTTAAATACAATTATTAAGTATTTGATAAAGCACAAAATCTGCTCACTTTAAATACTTTTGCAGCACAAATTGTTACTCAACTATTGATGTTTAAAAATTATTTAAATCAGGCTAAACACTATCTAAAAATTAAAATTTTTGACGAACTTAAAACAAATTTAATTTATTTTATATAATTTGAGTTTCAAGCTTCAATTTAAATTTAAGTTTCCATTGACGAGTTATACAAATTGAAATTGTATTTGGTGTTTTTGTATGCTTTCTTTAAATTTAGATCTTTTTTTTAATTCTTCTTGTTTCTACCAATATTTTGCTTTCCAGCTATTATGCTTTAAAACTATTAGTTGAGGAAATTATATTTGTTTGTATTTGTTTTTAAGTTAAATTTTCAATATAATTCTTATAAAGATTTCTTTTTAAAGCCTGCAGTAGTTTCCACCATAATAAATTATTTTACACACTGTTGTGTTTATTTAATTAAACTGTTTTCGAATTGCTGTTAAATTTCCATAAATTTTCACACATTTTATTTACAACTCCTAAAGGTATGCTTTACATTTTTAACTTTTTGCTGTTAACATATATTTATACTCAATTATAATGTTTACACCTCATAATTTAAAGTCCTTTTGTTCTAGTATTGCATGTTCTTTAACACGTTTCTGCCACTGCACTTTTCAACTCTAGTATTAACACATTAATACCGATAAAAATCTATACAAAAAAAGTAAACCAACAACAACAACATATAATTCACTTAAATGCGTTTAATTTAAATAATATGAAAGAAAAACATATTTAAATAGGTTTTTTTTCTTTTACCCAGCAAACAAAAATGAAAAGTGTTAAGCAACATCCAGCTTAACAACATAATTGTATGAAATAGCGCCACCAGTCACTGTACAATGGTGACAACGACAATGTTTTATATATATATAAGCAGCTAAATGTCATGTAAAATGTGTTACAAATTGCCAATAAAAATATAAAATATAAGATTATCGTTATTGTAGTTGTTATTTATATTCCCCAGATACGGCTACTATCAGCACGCATACATGTATATTTTAAGTAAATATAAGTGAGATAAAATGCCTGATAAAATGGCATTTACCACACAGCAAAAAGTTCACTTGCAACTGCAAATAATAGAGCTTATACATAAATTTACCAAAAAAAATTAAAAAATACAGCCTACTTCAAGGCTAATAGAGTTAATTAAAAAACATGACCTATTTTAAGGCTAATATAATACTCCAGTGTAAGTATAGGGTGATTTAAGTAGAGATAGTTTTTCAAGTCTTTTTTTTATCTGTTTGGCATTTCATAATGGAAAGACTTATGCCTGAACAACGTTTATAAATCGTTAAACTTTATTACGAAAATTCACGTTCTGTGAGGAATGTGCTCGTGCACTTCGCTGAAATAATGGTCAACATAATCGCAACATCATCACCAATTTTGAGACCCAGCATTCATTATTGGATAATATTCGACCGAAGAGACCACGTCCAGCACGCTGTGAAGTTTATTGTGGGCCAGTGGTATCATCGGTCCATATTTCTTTAAAAATAATAATAATAAATAATCGTGTCTGATAATCGACTATTTGATGCCTGCAATTGAAGCTCATGATCTTGGTGACATTTGGTTTCAGCAAGACGGCGCGGCGCCACTTCCCACACATCGCATCAATCAATGAATTTATAGAGAGAACACTTCAGTGAGCATATAATTTAATATTTGGGGCCGTTCAATTGGCCACCAAGATCCTGTGATATCACACCGTTAGACGTTTTCCTGTGGGGATATGTAAAGTCTAAAGTCTATGCGGACAAACCCGCTTCGATTCAGGCCTTGCAGAAAAACATCACGCGTGTTACCAGTCGATATGCTCGCAAGAGTCATCGAAAATTGGACTCAACGGATAGACCATCTGCGACATAGCAACGGTCAACATTTGATAGACATAATCTTCAAAAAATAAATGCACAAGAATGTTCTTTCAAATGATAATAAACATTCCCCATTAATTTTGAATTTTCTGTGTTTTTTTCTTTAAAAATGTAGGGAACCTCAAAATTGAACACACTTTACCACAAACATGGATGTTAAGTGAACAATGTTTTACTAAACACTTAATAATTGTATTTAAAGAATTCTTATTAAGTTAGAACTCAATTGAAACGTATTTCTTACTGGACTTTTAAAACTGTAGCCTACTTTTAAGGAGCCTTCTTAAATTGCTAGTGCTAAGTGTTTGTAGCATACTTTTGGGTAAAGGCAGAGATTTTTTAATACATAAACTAAATTTAAGCATAATATAAGGAAATTTAAGAAAATAAATTAAAGCAACAAAATAAGTTTGTACCTTAAAATAATTAGATTTTAATATAATATTTGTTAACTTCTCCCAAAACTTAAAGAATTTTATGTGATATTAAGTAAATTTTAATTGAATTTTTTAATTTTTTTTACAAACAAATGCTTGCGATTTTAAAATATAATTGTAAATGTTGTAAACATTAATTTATTTTGAAAATATTTTTTTAGTTATAATTTAAAATTTTTTGTAAAAATCGTTAATAACTTTTCAAATTTGTTTTGTTATTGTTAAATTTTTTTTTTAAATCTATTTCCTGAATTGTTCTTAACATATATATATCTGTTCCTTTAAACTCCTACAAGGAGCATAGGGCCAACATATCTGTAGAATATTTGATGAATCCATTTATCTAAATTAGCGCTGAAAATTGCGTTTTTATAAAATTACTCCAAATTAATAACAATCATACGCTCCCAAAACAATTTTACAAATTTCCTATTTGCTCGAAAACAAAAGCAATTATTAACATTTTTAATAATGTTTAAGCATAGCTAAAGTATTTTAATTGTTCTACCTTAAAAATTGTTTTGGAATTTATGTTGTAACAGAGCTGAGAGTTTTTGAAAAAAAAAACAAAAAAAAAAAAAATTTTTTTCCATAGAATTTTATTTTTTCGTTGAATGTGTTGAACTAAAGATTTTACATCTAATGTTTTAAAATCAAAAGAGACTTGTTAAAGTTTGTAGATTGTGATAATAAATTTTAATCTGTATTAAAAAAAATTATTAAAAATTCTTTTTTTTTAAACATTTTCTTAGTAATTAAAGCTAGATTTACACGATTGAAATTTTCTTCAAAATGCTTCAAACTCGTGTAAACAGCAAAAATTTGTTTTGTAAATGTTAAATAAATTTTCTGTAAATATTCCTTAATTAGTTCTTAACATATTTCTAGAACATTTCATTCCACCATTTAACTTGCATAGACGAAAAAATTGTGTTTCTATAAAATTAGTCCCAATTAATATCAATCATACGCACCCATGATTAATTTTAAAATTTCTTGAAAACAAAAGGAGTTAATGAAATTTTTACTAAAGTATTTTAATTGTTTTACAATTTAAAATGAAATCAAAATTTATGTTGCCACAGAGCTGGGAGTTTTAAAAAAATCATATTTTTATACAATTTTTCCGTAGACTGTTCCAAACTAAAGATTTTACTTTTAATGTTTTCAAATAAAAAGAAACTTGTTAAAACGTATACAATTTGCTAAAATATTTATTGGAATAACTAATGCTGCTTTATTGCTGCCTTAATATAGGCTACACTTAATAAAACACTGACCAACTACTGTAATACTCGTTTCCCCTTTGTATATGTTTGCCTTAATTTATGCACTTTCTTTCTATCTGTGTGGCTGCTCTCGCCCCTAAAAACCCGCTTTATATAAAAAAAGTCAAATGATGTGTAAACTTAAAAACACAAATAGAAAGTAGCTGCACACAATGCACAATGGTTTTATAAAGGTTTTAATCCCTTTAAACTTTTTAACACCTGACTGCATAAATCATGCGAATAGAAAACAACATGGGTTAAAGGTTGAGAGGATATGAAGTTGCAAAAATTTACCAACATTTTTTTTTTGTTGAATTTAAAAAACACACACACAGTCAGCATTTCCTACAAAACACAATTTTAGTTCGCAGTTGTGGCTATTGGCTGGCTAAGCAGTCAATGGTTTTCCTTGTCACTGTGGAATGGGTGGATAATTTTTTTTGTTTCTATTTATGGCTGAGTATTATTAAGCACAGCATGGCATTACAAAATTTAAACTATACTAAACTAAACCAATAGTAGTTGGAAAAGTTTGTATTTTTATGATAATCAGTTTAGCAGCACAGCAAATTTGTAAAAAGCTGAAATGTAATGGAATAAAATAAACAAAAAAAAAGTATTTAAAGCGATTAAAGGGGTAAATTAAATAATAAAATTGAAAAAAGATTAATGCTAACAATTTGTTGCAACATGTATAATTGCTGCATATTTTAAGGTGCAGTAAATTAAATACAAGTAGTTGTATTGGTTATAATAATCTTTAACAATTCGTGTTTAAATTTGTTGCTAAATATAAAATAATCCTAAAATAAATATTAAACTCGTTAAAGAACTACATACATATATAAATATGCAGATCAAGCAATGCTTTTAGATATTTAAATAATTGATGCCTACTTTTAGGTGCTACAAAGCAATTTTCATTTATATTATATTCAAGTAATTGTATTTTTATTTAAATTATACAATTTATTTGTTTCTTTTCCAGACGCGTACACATTTATTTTAGCTGCTGTTCAACGCAGACTATAAAAATAAATAATTTACATTTAAAAGCATAAAGGTTATATAAATTACAAAAGTTGTCAGAACTTAACGGATTGTGCATATAAAATCCGGCAGCAGAACAAAAAAGCAATTAAAAACTTTTGTAACACAATTTTTTGCAAGTATTTTAATATTTAGGAAAAGTTCAAGAAAGTGTAAATAAAGTTTGTTATTACATGTGGATGCTTTAAAATTAAGCTTATTTGAAAAAAGAAAATATGGATTTGTGTTAAAATACTAATGACAGTTTAAGTTGAAATTTGTTTTAGAAATAATGGTTAAAAGCTGGCTAGAAAACTGTTTAACAAGAAAAATAAAAAATTAAATATTGTAATAGAAACTTGCATAAAACTAACTTTTTAAATTTAAATAAACAGCTCAAAGTCACTATAAATCGAGTAACCAACATGAGCAATATTTGCGATCAGATATTACAAACAAAATAGATTTACAAAACTGTAAAACTATCCGTGTATTTCATAGAAGATAGGTATTTTGTGAAATTCTTCAGGGTTGCGTATAATTGATATTAATTAGGGGTTATTTAGAATAAACACAAATTTTAAAAGGATGAAAGTCAAACTGATTAAAAATATGTTCTACATAAATGTTGACAACTAATAAGGGCATATTATCCAACAATTTGTTTAACATTAATAAAATAATTTTAAACACTTATGATAGTTCATATACAAACTTTTTCCAAAATTTCTATAATTTCTAAAAAACATGTCAACAAGTTTCTTCTAAATATAAAACATTAGAAGTAAAGTTTTTTAATCAGAAAGAACAGAAAAATTCTATAACAAATTGTTTGTCTAAAACTCCCAGCTCTGTTACAATATACATTTTAATTTCATATTAAATTGTAAAGCAATTGAAACACTTTAGATGTGCTTAAACTTTATCAAACATTTCACGGACTCTTTAGTTTTGAAGAAAATAGGAAATTTGTATAAATATTGATGGGGAGCGTAGGTAGGTAGGTAGGTAGGTAATAAGGCTGGTGTGAGTCACCTCACACCTTCACCCAGAGACCAATATGGCCCATTGCGATGCCTTGATAGAGGAAGTAATAGAAATAGGAAGTAAAGAAAAGAAGAGGAGGAGGAATATTAGATTTTTAGAATAGAGAGAAGAGAAGAAGAAGAAGAAGAAGAAGAAGACCTGACCAAAACCTACTCAGACGTATGTCCTCCATTTATGAGATCCGCACTCCGTATATTGGTACGTAACCAGGCCATTCCCATTACGAATCCTATCAGACTCTCAAGGGAGCGTATGATTGATATCAATTAGGACTAATTTTATATAAACACAATTTTCTCGAAGTTGTGATTGAAATAGATTTTTAACAGCAGATTTGTTGAACATATGCAAAACAATTTTTAAACCTTTATGGAGTTCATAAAAAATTTGTTTAAAATTGTCTATAAATACTAAAAAAAATTTGTTGCAAAATCAATTGAAGTTAGCAAGTTTCTTTGAATTTTAAAACATTAAAGGCAAAATCTTTAGTCCAAAACAGTCTACAAGAAAAATTCAATAAAAAGAATAATTTTGTAGTTTTTTCTAAAACTCCCAGCTACAACAATTCCAATTTAGTTTTCAATTGTAAATCACTAAAGAAACTTTAGCTATGCTTAAACCTTATTAAACATTTTAATAACTCTTTTAGTTTTAAAGAAAATAGGAAATTTGTAAAATAAATCATGGGAGCGTATGATTAATATTAATTTGGAGTAATTTTAGAAAAACGCAATTTTCAACGCTATTTGAGATAAATAGATTAATGGAATATTCTACAAATATGTTAAGAACAAATAAGGCAATATATAAAAAAAAAATTTTTTAACATTAACAAAACAAATTTGAAAAGTTTTTTAAAAAAATTTAATTATAACTAAAAATATTTTTAAAATAAATTAATGTTTACTATATTTGTAATTATATTTTCAAATTACAAACATTTGTTAGTTAATAAAAGTAAAATATTCAATTAAAATTTATCTAATATTGCATAAAATTGTTGAAGTTTTGGGAGAAGTTACCAAATATTTGTGTATTTTCAAATTAGTAACAAAATAGAAATAGCGCTAAATATCAAGAAAAAAAAACATTTCTAAAAAACATATTTTAGTTATTTTATATAATTACAGAGATAAATCTTCACAATATTGGTTAAACTTTATTAGGTCTTTTAAACAATGTTAAAATTTTGTTCTCTTTTTTGGGTTTTATTTTATTTTTAATTAAAATCTAGTTACTTATTTTGTTGCTTTAATTTATTTTCCTAAATTTCCTTACATTCTTAATTTAGTTTATGTATTAAAATAATCTCTTACTGTACTCAAAAGTATGCTACAATTATTGTTTTAGTTGATTACTTAATTAAATAAAATTGCATAGATTTCTTTAAATACAAAATTTTAACATGTTTACATGAGTGTTGTAACATTTAAATAGGCAATTATATTTAAAAAAACAGACATCATTAGTAATTTAAGAAGGCTGCTTAAAAATATGCTACAGAACAATAAGAAATATATTTCATTTGAATTTTAACTTAATAAGAATTCTCTAAATACAATTATTAGGCGATTAGTAAAGTATTGTTCTTATTAAATTAGGTCACATAAATATCTTAATATTTTTGTGAAAAAAGCGATTTTATACTTTTGTAACACAAATTGTTACTTATGTCTTGAGGTTCGAACATGTTTAAAAAATTGTAAAAGTGTGACCGGATTTTATATGAACAATACTTTTTTGTCTGTAATATGACAAACAGTATGAATTTTTAAAGAGAAGCCAAAGAAAACCTCATAAAATAGCAAGAAAAATATTACGGAATAAAATAAACTGTTTGCTAGAGAGATAGCAATAGTTTTATGAGTAAATTAAAGTCTACATTTAGGAGTTTAAAAAAATGGAAAAATAAAAAAAGCTGAAAAAGCATTATAACCTACTTTTGGCTTTACATACATGTATGTTTTGTTTATAGATAGAAGTGTGTGTATGAAAGTCGTAAAATTTTAAAGCCTACATTTAGGTGTTCGATTTTAATGAATTTTATGCCATAGTTTTGGCTGCGTATAAAAAACCCGCAATTTTTTTTCTCTCAAAAGCTTATCTTTTTAAAAACGTTCCCTTATGGAAAATTGACCGCATTTGTTGGTTGGCCAAACTGTTAAATAACAAACAACTACAAAAAGCAATTTTGGCAGTTTTTTTTATTTTTTTTTTTTAGTTTGGACTTTTGGAAATTGTTACACAATGTTGAGTCATGCTGCAGTTGGTTTTATTTGTTGGTGTACATTCAATAGCTTTATGGCTTGTTTTAATTTTCTCTTCTTTTTTTCTTGCCAAATATTCGGTGTTGCCCTCTAAGTGTAGTACGAGTACACAGAGGAAACTTTGCAAAACAGTTGAAAGGTGTAGAAGGTGAAGTAAATGGAAATTTTGTTAAGGGTTTCTGTTTTTTTATAGCTCATACATACAATTTTGCGCGTGTGTGTCAGTCAGTCAGTGGCGTGTATTTTATTTTCAGTCTTATGGCTTCTCTGTTACACTTAGGCAAAAATACACATTCAAAACCATAAGAAGGGACCTTTTAATTTCACTCTCATATTTATCTGTCTTCTCTTTCACATAGAAATCCGTGTTGGATTTCTATGCCACCCGGCATCTACCCAGTTACTTTCAAGACAGGAAACTTGTACATATATTTTTTTTCAAAACACCACGAGTCAACATTTAAACACGCACGCTAGAATGTGCAAAAACAGGAAGTGGCTGTGATGAAGGGGAAAAGTAGGAGTATATACAAGTGCATGTATAGCAGTAATTTTAACAACTTCCGTTTTCGAACAGCAGTAGCGAAAATAACTGCCATAATCATACTGTGAATCAAAATTTTCTTTTAATGGCCACAAATTTTTATTATAGAGTGTAAAAAAAGAAGAAAAGATAGAAAAAAACCAAGTAAATAAATAAAAAATTAGCAAATGATGAGGAAAAATTTTTACTAATCAATAGATATTGGCAACATGTGTTAGAAAAACTTTACAAGGACGTCAAAAACACATGAGTAAATAATTAAACAAACACAAAAATATTTCTAAAGGAAAAATAAACGGAAATTATTTTATAGAAAAATCTTTGTAAATTTTAATTATGTTTCGAGAAATTGTTGGAATGTACCTATTTTTTTTTGTTAGAGCTTTTTTATTTTTTTTTTCAGTTTTGCATAAATTAAAAATATGTTCTTTAATGTTAAATTACAAAAAAAAATAAAGTGTACCTATAATTATTAAACCAACTGTAAGCCTTAAAATTGCTAAGATACTAATTTTATACACTTTAATTTAAATCAATTCAAAAAGTTTTTAATAAAAGTTGTATTTTGAGAAATTCTAGCTAAGTGTACTTATAATTTTAGCATTGACAGTAAAATATTAGTTATAAAAATTTATATTTTTCTTTTATTAATTAACCTCAAACTAAGAGTTTCTAGTTCGAATGTTCTGAAATAAATTCGGATGTACATATAATTATGATCCCAACTGTCAATCAATAAAATCACTAAAATACAAATTAGTTGGGCCCTACTTTATCACAAATTAAAATGTTTGATAAAAATTTGAATTACAGCTAAGTGTACCTAGAATTATAGCACTGAGTGTAAATATTTATTACAAAAATTTCAAATTTTCCTTTAGTAATTTAGTTTAAACTAAGAGCTTTATACAAATTTTAATGTTTTGTTAAAAAAATGAGGTACACACATTATTGTACTATGTATAAACATTTAAATGGCTGATACAAATAATTGTATATTTTTCTTATCTCAAACTTTGATTGTTATTTTAATTAAAAAAAAAAGTTTAAAAACCCGTGTTTTTGGAAAAAAAAATTTGGTGTCCCTATAATTAGAACATACAAATTTATGTCAGGAGCTTTTGTGAGTTTAACTTCATTTATTTATGTGAAACTAAAATTCGTGTACAACGAGTAAAATCAGTATTTTTAAAGGATTATCTAGTGTAATTATAACTACATAACAGTGTGTAAATTTTAATAAAACAAATTTTTATATTACAGTAAGTAATCAATTTTAAACTAGACATTTGAGCTTTAAATTAGTATTTTGTTAACTACAATTTAAGTGTAGATACAATTATTTCCCCAGTTGAATAATGTACATTAGAGTAGTTCACAAAAAAGTTGTGTCAGTCACCCCCTGGGATAATAAGATAATGTAAAAGTAATTCAAGAAATATTTTTCTATTTTTTTACCACGCCTACAAATATCGCCCTCTTAGTATTTTCTTCACTGTGTCGCTATTTTTAGTCCGATCATAACATTTTGTATACCGGTGTTAATGGCTCTGTAAGGGCTACATTTCTGTCTTTAATCATTTTTTTACTACCACATCAAATTCTAGTCATGACTTTTAAAAACCTGATTCGAACCTACAATAATGCTAAATATTTTTGTACGATTTGTACTATATTTTTTGTTAAGAGTAGCTTTCAAAATGAATTTATCTGGTGTACTTATAATGATTTCCTAGTGTATACAATTTAATTTCTTTAAATTTCGACAATTTCTCAAGTTTAATATCAACTTTAGGCGAAAAATCATAATGTTTTGCTTTTACTGACTGAATTACTTTATACCGTCTGTTAGAAGTAGTTAAATAATGACTTGTTGAATAAACTACATTTTCAGTAGTACACCAAATTATTTGAACATAATTTTCATTACTTACAGTTTATTTAAAAAAAAAACTTATCAAAAATGTGTGTTATAAATAAATATTTTGAATGCTTATACCCTTTAACTGTTTACCTTACGCCAATAAAGTAATTAGTACCCAGTTTTTACTACCATCTTTCAAACAATTCACAATTACAGTTGATTTTTTTTGTAGAAAATTCTTTTAAATATTTTGTAAATTTTCATAAAGAAAAAACTCACTCACCTGGGTGTTGTTAGGCAGGCGAATGCTTTTATGGGTGTCTGAAACCTGTAATAATAAAAACGAAGAAAAAAGAGAAAATTTGTTGGGTTGTGGTCTCTATAAAAGTTACTTTAACATATTTTTATTATTGTTGATTTTGTAAATATAAAATTATTTCAAGACAAATTTGAATATGAATATTTTAGGTTTTAAATAAATATTAAAAATTAATTAAATATTTAGTTCAATATAACATAAGTTTTGTTTTTAGTATGCGGATATGAAATTATTTTTAATACGAGTATATTTTTATTGATTTTAAACATTTTATTAAACAGAGTTTTGTAATTTTTGTTTGCAAAATAAACTGGCTACACTTTAAACTAAGAATATTATGATTGTCTTTAAAGAATTCTAATGATATTTTACAACCCCCACCAAAACTTTGAAGGACAACATGTGAATTTTTTTACTGTAGACCGCTAGAGTCTACTATTCTTGATGAAATCTGATTAAAGACCTGTTAAGGCTACCAGATTCTACTGTAGACTTCTAGAGTCTACTTTGGACTTTTAGAGTTTAGAGTTTACTCTAGGCTTATAGAGTCTGCACCAGTCTTCTGGAGTTTATTCTAGAATTCTAGAGTCTACTCAAGTGTTCTAGAGTCTACGTCAGACTTCTACAGTCTACTTGAGACTTCGGGAGTCTACTCTAGACTTATCGAGTCTTTTATAGACTTCTAGAGTCTACTCTAGACCTCCAAAGTTTACTCTCGACTTCTACAATCTATTCAAGTCTTCTAAAGTCTACTCTAGTCTTCTAAAGTATACTCTAGACTTCTACAATCTACTCAAGTCTTCTAAAGTCTACTCTAGATTTGTAGAATCTATTCTAGAATTCCAAAGTTTAGTCTAGACTTCTACAGTATACTGAAGCCTTCTAGAGTCTACTCTAGACTTCTAGAGTCTGCTCTAGAACTTTTAGAGTCTACTCTAGACTTCGAGAGCCTACTCTAGATTTATAGGGGCCACTTCAGGCTTCTGGAGCTTTTCTTGATGAAATCTGATTAAAGACCTCTTGAGATATTGATTTACGATCATTTGAAAATCAATAAATCTCTTTTTTTTGGGACTTCAAAAAAAAAAAAAAAAAAAATAGTTCTACTTCAACGATTTAAATAATTTTTAATACCCAAGTATCTAGGGCAGTAATAAACAGTTTGGTTTTATTTTATTAATAACGGTTTTGTATTTTGGCATTGAGAGTGTTTGAAACATACATAAAAAAAAGAGATATTTCAACAGGGGTCAAATAAAAGTCATTATTTACCGGTAAACAACAACAATGCCAATAAGATTTATAAAAAAAATTGATAACAACAGAGAAACGTAGTGACTAACATTGTATAATCCATTTTCCATACTCTCTTTATAACAACCACTGCTGTTTAATGAAAACAGAAAAAACATATTTTTTTAATTACCAAAGCAACATAAAAAAGTTTAAGTTACTGTTTAATATTCTTTTGAACAAAACTCTTAAAAATTATACGCCAAATTTATGACAGTTTTAAGTAAAATGTATTTAGAAACTACTTAAACACACAGGGTTTGAGAGCAGTAGAAAAGAAAAACTCAGCATAAATTCGGCTGGTAAGTAACCAACAACAGTTTGAAATTGAAACAAATTGATTTAATTTTATTGAGAAAATAATTAAAGTAAAGGGTTTAATGTCAAGGCTGGTTGAAAGTAAATTAAGACACAAAAAAGCTAAATTGTTTCAAAGTTATTAAAAAAAGTGGTAGAAAACAAAAATAAATTAATTTAGCCAGAAATTCGTTTAATATAATTTTTAGTAAAGAAACAGTAACATGTTGCTCTAGATTTTTAAAAGATTTTTATTGGACATATTTTCTAAAAACAGGTAGAGTTATGCTCTTTTAAGTACTTTTCGTAAGCTTTATATGGGAGCTACGACTAATTATGGACCAATCGTAATAAAATTGGACCGTATTATTTTTAGACATATGAAATATATTTGCGTTAAACATTATTTGGATACCAACATTTTTGAGAGAGTTATTCTCTTTAAAGTGATTTTAGGAAGTGGACCTTATATGGGAGCTACGAGTAATCATGGACCGATCTTCATAAAATTTATTACTCATTTGTGGTGAAATTTGTTTGTATACTTGCATAATTCAAACATTTATGATCGTTAAACCCCTATTACGGGAGTATATTTTTATGGGCGCCAGGTGAAATAATGGACCGATTTCTACCAGTTTCAATCCCATGCATGCTTGGGTCGAAAAATATCACGTATAAAATTTTATTGAAATATATTCAAAATAGCGATCTGTACTCTGCGCACAAGCTTTACGTGGACAGCTAGCCAGCCAGCCAGACCGACGGACGGACATCGTTAAATCGACTCAGAAAGTGATTCTAAGTCGATCGGTATACTTTAAGGTGGATGTTGGACCAATATTTATGGGCGTTACAAACAAATACAATATACCCTCCCCCAATTATTTCTGACTAAAATAACGATTTTTTTTTTTAAATTATAAACTTTTTTCAGATTTACCTTAAATAGCAAAATCATTGTACTTGAAACGAGCACAAGCCATTTTTCTAAGTAAAAAAAATAATCTTTAAAATTATAGAAAAAATTCGATTTTTTTTTAAATCGAAAAATCTCTTTTCATAATTTGCTAGACATAAACATGTTGCACCAAAAAATATACAGCCCAATCATGAATAAAACTTTCGCGGGAGTTTTTCCCTTTTCCCATTTTTCCTATTCAAATTCAATGTTAAAAAAATAAAAAAGGAAAAAACTCCCGCGGAGTTTTTATTCATGAATGAGCTGATAGAAATATCGCTAAATATATATTTTTTTTTATATAAGGTTAAACTTTGACTAATATTTCGAAACAACTGTAAACTTCTAGAGTCCATTCTAGTCTTCTAGACTCTACTGTAGATCTCTAGACTCGACTTGTGGATATCTAGAGTCTACTCTAGACTTCCAGACTCTACTCCAGACTCCTATAGTCTAATAAAGACTTCTAGATTCGACTTTTAGTCTTCTATAGTCTACTGTAGACCTTTAGAGTCGACTTCTAGATATCAAGAGTCTACTCTAGACTTCCAAAGTCTACTCTAGACTTCCAGACTCTACTGCAGACTCCTATAGCCTAATCTAGACTTCTAGAGTCGACTACTAGTCTTCTATAGTCTACTGTAGATTTCTAGACTCGACTTCTGGATATCTAGAGTCTACTCTAGACTTCCAGACTCTACTCCAGACTCCTATAGTCTAATAAAGACTTCCAGACTCTACTGCAGACTCCTATAGCCTAATCTAGACTTTTAGAGTCGACTACTAGTCTTCAATAGTCTACTGTAGACTTTTAGGCTCGACTTCTGGATATCTAGAGTCTACTCTAGACTTCAAGACTCTAATATAGACTTCTAGAGTCGACTGTAGATAGCTAAAGTCGACTTCTGGCCTTCTAGAGTCTACCGTAGACTTCTACAGTCGACTTCTGTACATCTAGAGACGACTGTAGACTTCTAGAGTCTATAGTAGACTTCTAGAGTCGAATTTAGGCTTTCTAGAGTCTACTCTATACTTCTTCAGTCGATTTCAATACATCTAGAGACGAATGTAGACTTCTAGAATCGACTTCTGGACATCTAGAGTCCATTTCTGGACATCCATCTCTAGTCTACTCTAAAGTCTACTTGAGCCTTCTAGAGTCTACTCTAGACGTTTAGAGTCTACTGTAGACATTTATAGTCTACTCTAGATTTCCATAATCTAACCCCCTTATTCAGAAACGATTATTTATTATTTTATTTAAGACAGATTCGCATATAAAAATTTGCTTAATAAACGTTTGTTAAATTTAATAATCGTTTCTGAATAAGGGGATAATTCTTTTAATTTCGTCAGTTTTTTCAATTAATTTCTTCTCCCAATCGACTTTATACTTTTAACAGTTTCTTTGTCTTGCTTTTTTTACAGTTTCCTTAAATTGCACAAATAAAACTCTGTGTTATAAAATGTTTGAACAATTTATGTTAATAGACAATGCTGTTTTTACTTTAATAATTATTATTTTCAATTATTTATAAACAAATTTATTTCACACAAAGAAAACAAGCAATATAAATTACAGCCTAACAACGATAAATAATTTATACAAAATACTTTAATTACATAAATAATTCGCACACACCCACAAACACTCAAAAAAATGACAATTTTTATTTAATATTTTAATAATTTAATTAATTAATGATTTAATAGCATAGATATGGACAATAATGGCAAAAAAAATAAAAGATAATGACATTAAACCGAATAAAGTAAATGGAAAAAAATATTTTAAAAATTGTATATTTACAAACAAATTTCCATTAAAAAAAAAGAAAAAAATTAAAAACACCACAAACCAAAATATACACTAAAAAGGAAATAATAATTAAACCAAGTATAAAACATTGAAATCAAACACAAATGCAATTGAAATTTATTTCAGATTTATAACAAAAAAATCTTGCAATAAAGGGTAACGCTAATAAAGGGACCACTTGATTTAAGTTGATATATGTTGCTTTTTTTCGTTTAAAGATTTCTGTGTAGGTTTGTAGGTTTTAGCAGTTTCTTTTCCCCTTAAAAAAATAGATTTATTAATGGCTTTATTTATTATTAACATTAAATAATTAAATTTAATTATAAATTTGTTACCAAACTAAGTTTTTTTTTCAAGTGAAAATCATTTGACAACAGAGAGAGAAAAAATACAAAAAATAATAAAAACACATGCTGTGGTTTTCAATAAAATTTATTAATTGTAATTTAACAAATAAATAAAGCGAAAAACATATAAAACTTGGCTGAAGTTGTTTAATTGGTTTAATTTTTGTTTATTTTTGAGAGTAAAACTATTGATTTTATTTATTATTACACAAGAAATAGACAGCAAAAAAATAGCGTACAAAAACACAAATTATTTAAAAATATAATTGAAAATGACACTTTTGGTTGCGCAGCAGTTGAAATATTTTTAGATTGAAAATTGATTCAACTAATTAATTAAAAGGAATTTTGTAAGGGGGGAAAAATGGCAAATAATAAAAAATCGTTTAATGTTTTTATTTTTTAGAATCCTTTAAATAATAACATAAACTATTTAGTTGAGAAATATTAGAGGATTTATTTTAATATTTATTTTAATAGAGTTTTAGAGTCTGCTCTAGACTTCTAGAGTTTTCTATAGAATTTAAAAGTCTACTCTAGACATCGAGATGTCTAAAATAGACTTTAAGACCTGTAGAATGTACTTGAGACTTCTTGAGTCTACTCTAGACTTCTAGAGTCTTTGCTAGACTTCGAGAGACCACTTGAGACTTCCAGATTCTACTCTTTACTTCTAGAGTCTACTCAAGATTTTAGAGTCTACTCTAGACTTCTAGAGTCTTTTCTAGACTTCTACAGTCCACTCTGGACTTCTAGAGTATACTTTTAGTTCTACTTAAGACTTCTACGGGTCTTTTTTAGACTTCTAGAGTCCACGGTTGTGTTCTTTGGACGTGAGAGTGTTTTACACAGACAGACAGACAGACAGACGGAGATGGCTCAATCGACTTAGAATTCTATAAGGATCACGAGTATATATACTTTGTTGGGTCTCAGATGGGTATTTCTCAGTGTTACACACGGAATGACAAACTTATATATACCCCCCATTCACCAATTATGGTGGTGGAGGGTATAAAAATAGCATTTTAGATATCAAAATTTCAATATTTTTTTTAATCCCTTTTTTTTAAGTCCAATAATTTAGCAAATGATTTATTACAAAAACTAAAGTTATTTAATTCGTTTAATATATATTTTCAGAAATATTGTTTAAACTTTAATAATGTTTGTTGAAAATAAGAAAAGAGCAAATTTTTTAAATTATACAAATTACAATATTTTTTTTAAATTTCAAATTTTTTTTTTTTTGCAAAATCCGATAAATTAACATATGATTTATTAAAAAAAAAAAAAGAAACTAAGTTAATTTAATTCGCATATTATATATTTTTATAAATTTCTGCAAGACTTGAGCAATTTTCATTGAAAATACCAAAAAGAATACATTTTTTAAATTATAAAAATGTTAATAAATTCTTTTCAAAATCGCAAAATATTTTACTAAAATCCAATCATTAACAATTTCCATTAATATATATTTTTATAAGTTTGGGCTAAACCTGGATAATTTTCGTTGAAAATTGAAGAATGTAAATATTTTTTAATATCAAAAAATTAAAAATTTTTTTTCCAAAATCTTAAAATTTTCCTTCAAAATCCTATAGATTAATAAATGATCTATAAAATTAACTTAAAATTTAAAGTTTGATTTAACATATATTTTTTATAAATTTCGTACAAACTTGGTTTTTTTTTTTTTTTTTTTTTTTTTTTTTTTAAAAATAAAAAATTCAAAATCTCGAAATGTTTTTACACAATTCATTAGCTTAATACACGGTCTTCCAAAAAAGTAAAACATTGCTAGCTAGGCTTTATATATAACAAACTTGAATGATTTTTGTTTGAAACCAAAAAAAAAAAATGAGAAAAACCCAAGTTTTTGAAATAGGAAAAATTTCAAATCTTTTCCTAAATCTCAAATATTTTTTTCAAAATCCTATAGATTAACACATGGTCTAACAAGAAACCTTAAAATGTTCTGCTTTATTTAATATATATTGCTATAAATTTCGTTTAATGTTGGCTTATCAAGGATTAAAATTAAAAATAGATTTTTTAAAATGTGAAAAATTTTGAATATTTTTTTTTTTTTTTTTAAATCACAAAATTTTCTTACACAAATCAATAGCTAATATATTTCAAAATTTTCCGCAAAATTGGGAAATTTCTGTTTGAAAACAAAACATGTGCAAATTCTTTATTTTGAAAATTAAAAAATTTTAAAACTTTTTTTTAAAATCTTAAAATTTTTAAACTTTTAAATTTTTTTATTTAACCAAAAACCTAAACTACCAGCAGTAAGTAAAATTATGATTATTATTTATAAATTGCCTGAAAATTTAGCAAACATTTAATTAAATTCTTACATTTGAATTATTGCTAAACTGACTTTAGTTTTAAGTAGATTCCCTACAAGTAATAAAGCCCTGCACAATAAGTTCCATTTTAAGCGGAAATTGATTCGCATTTTTCGTGTTCCTTTCCCCATATTACCGGCTACAAGCTAAAATTTATGAAAAATTCAAATTTGTCTTTAACCGCACTCAATGCAAAAAAAAAACAGAAACAACGAAACATTGAAAAAATCCCAACAATTTTGATTGTTTTTTTGCAACATTTTTAATTTCCGCTAGAAAACCAATGACTATTTATTTTGAATAATGATTATTATGATGATGATAATAATGATGATTGCTGTTTTTCGCAATATGATTTAACTAAAATTAGAAAATTCTATTTGCTATTTAACTCAGTAATGCAGTCTGTATTTTAACTAATAAATTAATGCAAATAAAAAATATTTTTTGCCATAAAAATGTTAATAATAAAATTCTATGGTTTAAATATAATTTATAATATTATTATTATTATTATTATTAAGTATGTTTTGTTTATTTCGTATGATAATTTTATGCAAACACCTGTTTCCAGCTTAATGTGGATTTACATTTTTTTTATAGGCAACGAAAGAGGAAGTGAGAAATAAAGAGAGAGAGATGAGTTGACATTAAACCACACACAAAAAGACGCTACTAAATACACAACAAGAGTAATAATACAAACCTTAAATCAACTCAATCCAGATTATGATTATGATTAAATTTTAAAACATGAAAGAAATTTACCTGCAAAGAGAAGAAATGAAAGAAAAATTAAATTAGTTTATATTACAGCATTCAGAGAGCGATAATTTAGGAACTGAATAATGAAAACGAAATAAAACAAGTACGAATGTTAAATTATCTACCTATGATAAAACCATAATAATTTAATTTCGTTAATTTATTAAAAAAAAAACTTCGTTTACAACAAGTGGTTACGTCTTTTTCGGCAAATATTTACCAAGTGTGACCGTACTTTTGGACAATGATTTGTTGTGTAATTTTTGGTTATACATAAAAGTTTTGTTTCTACTGAAATGTTCCTGATTATCAGTCTTTTCTAAAGATAATATCCAGTGTAACTGTATTTTAGTATAAACTTTTGTGTATAACTCTTTTTATAGAGATAAATTTCTGTGTAACAGTTTTTTCTTGAGAAAAAAATTCTGTATAATAGTGTTTTCTATACAAATTTTTATGTATAACAGTTTTTTTTTTCTAGAGAAACTTTTGTAAATAGCTATTTTTTGTAGCGAAATTTTTGCGTATAACAGTTTTTTCCAAGAAAACTTTGGTAAATAGCTATTTTATGTAGAAAAATGTTGGTGTATAACAGTTTTTCCCCAGAAAAAGTTTCGTATAACAGTTTCATTTATAGAAAATTTTGATATAAAAGGATTTTCTAGAAACAAATTCCTGTACAACAGTTTTTTATGTAGAACATTTCCTGTATATCAGGTTTTTCTTGAGAAACATGTCTATAAAACAGTGTTATCTAGAAAAAAAATATCTGTATAACAGTTGTTTTCTTGAGAAAACTATTTGTATAATAATTTTTTCTAGAAAAAGTTTTGTGTATATTATAAATTTTGTGTATAGTATATATTTTCTAGAGAAACTTTGATAAATAAATAAAAATAAATTTTTTGTAGAGATCATTTTTGTGTACAATAGTTTTTCGCGAGAAAAAATTCCGTATAACAGTTTCTTTTTGAGAAAATTTTTGTATAACAGTTTTATCTATAGATTATTACAGTTTTTTCTGGAGAATATTTTGTACATAACAGGGTTTTCTTGAGAAACATGTCTGTATAAAAGTGTTATCTAGAGAAAATGTCTGTATAACAGTTTTTTCCAGAGAAGAAATTGTGTTTTTTTTTTTTAAATTTTGTCTATTCTTTTCAGATGTCTATATCTGCTGTAACTGCTTTGCACTTGAATATTATCATTAATAATAAATTCAGTTTGTTTTTTACTAAATTGTTTCATTTTGTTAAATTATTTCTCTCTGTATTTGCCTGCATTTTCTCTTTCTGTAAAAACAGTTCAGTGTAAATGTTTAACAAGTTGATTTTAATCACGTTTTTTTATTATTTAATCAGTTCTAAACGTCATCATATAAGCAGCTGTTTAACACAAATACATTTATCAATATCAAATAAAATAAACTTTATTGCAGTTACTGGCAAAATTATAAAAATAAAGAAACTAGAACAAATTATTACAATATAAAACCGAAGAAATCCCCGTATTACAAACTTAAACTAATTTTCAATTTTCTTATAGTTACGAAAACCGTTGGGCAGTAAATTGTAAATGGAGGTACACAAAACATTGTCGCTGGGTAGATTTTCCAAATCTTGAACTGAATTGTTGGTATGAACAGCCTTGGCCACATACAGAGGTATATCACCATGAGCAAATTCCATGATAAATTGCCGACAAACACCACAGGGTGTGGTGAAGGCGTCTTCCTGAAAGGCCACCACGGCAGCAGCCGTGAACTCACGTACTCCCTCACTAACCGCCTTACAAATGGCGGTGCGTTCAGCACAGGAGGACGGACTAAAGGCAGCATTCTCCACATTACAGCCATTAAAAATGCGACCGCATTTAGAGCGAAAAGCGGCTCCAACTTTGAAATTACTATAGGGCACATAAGCATTAAGACGCACCTTGTTGGCCGATTTCAATAGCTCCCTAACAGAGTCATCTGTTTATAAAAAAACATTTTCAAAACGAAAATTATAACAATATTATTTATGTACAAGTAATTTTAGACAACTCACCCAAATCTTTGTAGAGTTGTATGGTTTCTGGTAGATCAGCCTTTTTTAAACCCGTAACTTTGGTAGTGTCCATTTTATTTCAGTTGTTTTTAGTTAAATATATTTCCAAATTTCTATTTTTTTCTTCTTATAAATAAATGCTTAACAACCTCTCATTTACTCGACCATTTACTAACTGACTGTCCGCATAAATGAGCATGTGGCCATAATATCGTGGCTGTTTGTCAACAATATTTGTTACAACAACAATTTAACAAAAATACAATAATTTGTTTAACAAAAAAAATAGAAAAAAAACATATAGTGTCTCTCAGCTCACGCACAGTATGTTTTGTTTTTGTGTGTGTTTTTTTTTTTAATAAAAATAGATTAAAAAGAAATTGTTTTGAACTGAGCAACGGAATTTGAGAGAGATAAAAACACCCCTAGTTTTTTACAAAAGAAAAATAGTGGATTTTACTGAAAAAGAATAGAGCTGTTAAAAGAGTGACACAGAAAGAGAGTAAGAGTAGCAAACACTTTATACAGAGAAAATTTGATCACTTAAGACAAATTGAAACATAACAGGGAGGCAAAATTAGATCAGTGATGTTTAGAAATGAAGATGTATTTGATGCGATATTTTGCCCAGCAAACATATAAAATGTAAAACGTAAAAAATGAAAAACAGAGTTTTTGCCAGATATAAACAACTTATTAAATTACATTAATTGAAATTTTAAGAAAAAGAAAAAAAAAATATATCAGGGACTGTAACAGGTAAGGTAAGGTCACACTTTGCAAATATTTACTCCAAAAAGCGTAACCACTTGTTTTAGCAGAAATTTGTTTCTTTTGGTTTACGTGGTAGTTCACTACGTGCGAACACTTAAGTAGAGTCGAAGGGACTCCGTTTTAAAAGACCACACCACTCGTAAGATTTAATGTCTTATACAACATGCTGAGTACAAGAAAGTCGTGTCTTGCTAGACCCAACCTGTAGCTGTGAGATATCTCAGAGGGTCATTAAGTTTTGATCCAGGTTTGTTTCTTTTACTCTTACAAGATCAAACAGCATCCAATAAAACAAAACTAAATATTTGTTGTGTCTTGTTCTAAATAAACGAAGTTTTTTTTTAATAAATAAACGAATTTAAATATATTTTATTTAGTGGTTTCGTCTTTTTTGGCAAGTATTTGCCAAGTGTGACCGTATTTTTATCAATATAAAAAAAATATTTTAGAACAGTTATTTTGAGATTTTACTTAGTGACAATAACAATGCTTAATGAATTGTTGAAAATAATGACAATGACCATACGCATGTTGTCCGTCCAATCGCTTGCTCAACGACGACTGAATGAAAGTTTTTAAAAAGAGCATAACAAATGTTTGTAAATGTTTTAAACAATTGTTCTATAGGCTGAACATCACTGAATTATTTAGATTGAAATAGTACTTTTTACGCAGCCAGAAAACTAAAATGTATTTTTTTAGGTAATTCTGTTCTACACAAAATTGTCTACAGAAAATTTAGAAAAAAATAAATTTTTTCTAGAAGAAACTGTTATACACACAATTTTCTCTAGACAAACATTTTTCTGAAAAAAAAAAATTACACAAAATTATCTAAAGAAAAAAAAAACTGTTATATATGAATTTATCTCTAGAAAAAATTGTTATACCGACATTTTTCTCCAGATAACACTGTTATACACCGTTATACAGTGTTATTTGTACACTGTTATACACCGTTATACAGTGTTATCTGGAAAAAACTTTTTACACAAAATTATCTAAAGGAAAAAAAACTGTTATATATGAATTTATCTCTAGAAAAAATTATTATACCGACATTTTTTTTATAGTTTTCAACTTTTAAGACCGTTTGTTTTAAACAAATTATTAGAAATATGATTAACATGTTTTTAAAACTATATTTAGCTTAAATAAAATATACATATGTATATTAGTTTTTATATTAGTTTTTAAAACAGAAAATACTAAATACAATTCACACAGCAACTGCAGCCATCTATCACTTAAAAAGAGTAATTGCTTTGATCTCAACCACACTTGCTCTCTTGCTCACCCTCTCACTACATTACTCAACCATTAATTGTAGGCTAAACTCACCTTTATGCTTTACAATAACAATAAACCCACCACCCAAACAAAGTGGTTACGGAAAACAACTCTGTACATTAAACAGCTGTTTATGGTTTTTGGAAAAAGAAAAACAGCTGTCAATCAATCCATTCATTATAATTTAGATTGTTTTTAAAATTTATTGTGCTCTAAATAAATAAACATATGTATTAGAATTTCATTTAACAAACACATTTATTAACTGATTTAAATAAAAGATAAACTAATAAAGTAATGAGTTAAAAATTTAAAACAAATTTGAATTTACTTTCTATTTTTTTTCATGTTTTTTTTTGAAAATAAAAATTTAAAACACTGAAAACCACTTTAAATTATGTAAAACAAATCGAAATTTTTTGCATTAGAATTGCTGTAGTTTTTAGCACTAATGAAATGAAATGATAAGACAAAAGAGTGTGGCCAACTTAAGTTTATTAAAACAACTAAAAGGGAATGTGTTGAAAAGTAAATTTATAGATCTCTATAAGTTTTTTAAAGTTTAAGTAAAACATTAAACTAACCCCCGTATTGTGAATCTAATGACAATGAAAAAATCAAAACAAAAATATTGTTAAGTTTTCACGTTTCTGACAATGTTGTCTCCGCAAAAAAGTTCAGATTACCAGGCTTAAGTTCAAACTACAAGCAATTCCAATTGCTTTCTGATAATATTGTTATATTTATACCCCCTGACAATTGTGTATTAATGGCCATTTCTCTTACCCAGTGTTTTATTTAAAACATTCCAACTAGTTAGCAATCATTTTTGTTTTCCTTATCAGTTGCAAAAAATTCAAATGAAACTATTTTTTGCTCTATAAAATTCCACAATATTTTTTTGCTTTTAAATTCAGTTTGCAGTTGAAGGTTGTTGTTAGTGATTTTACAGCTGCAGCTGCAATTTCAGCTGGTTAGAAAGTAATCGATAGTAATTAATATTATTGTATAAATGGTACAACTTTTAACAACTGCGATTAATAATAAGAATTTGCCACAGGAATTTTGATTTACAGAAATTAGCAAAAAAAAAAAAGTTTAGTTTAACGTATTAACAATAAAGAGCGATTGTTTAAAGAGCTGTCGTATTTGATTCAAATTTAATTAGAAAAATGTATGAAATCTTTATTTGAGTCAATAGTTGTGATTTTTTATAGAAGTTTTGATCGTTTTTAAAGAACGTTTGAAGTTTCTTACAGAATTTGCTCCAGTCTTATAGAAATAGTGACAGCTGGATCTTTTTTGAAATTGTGCCGGTCTTTAAAACTAATAGACATTTGGCCTGTCTTTAAAGCCTTTGGGATTTTCTTATGAAAATGTTTCCGATCTTTAAATAACAAATGGTTTTTCTTATAGAAATTGCAGCTTTTCAAAACAGTTGGATTTTCTTATGGAAATCTTGGCTTTATTCATAAAAACTGTTAGATTTTCTAATAGAATTTGTGCCGTTCTTTGAAGGCTGTAAATATTTCGTATATAAATAGTTGCGGTCTTTAAGCAGAGTTGGATTTTCTTAATGATATTATTTCTTTATTTAACAACGATTGGATTTTCTGATAGAAATTGTGACAGTTAGATTTTTTTATAGGAATTGTGATGGTTTTTAAAGGCTGCAGTCGATAAAAAAAATTGCTTTTAAGGATAACTAAACTTTCTTATAGCAATCAAGCTGATCTGTTCAGTCGTTGTGATTTTCATATGGACATTTTTAGAGCATTTCAGCCAATAAGATCTTCTTGTATTTATTTTGACCGCTTTTAAAGAAATCTGAGACATTCTGGCGTTCTTTGATGCCGTTGAGTATTTTTACAGAAAACGCCAAAAGTCTATGTTGCTTGACGGTTTTTTTAATCGATCATTTTATATTTAAAAAAAAAAAGAAAATTAAAAAAAATATTTAACATTCAAAAAAGTTCAAAGTTAAAAAAACATATACGAGGCCTGATCAAAAAATAACCGGTATTTTAAAATTTTGTGAGTTACGTATGTTTGATTTTCCCATTTTTTTTTCTGTTATGTTGGTACACATGTCTGTTATATATGTTGGTGATATCAGCCATTTGGGATTGTCACGGTTAGTCGTGTTTTGGTGTGCTCTTCGATTTTTATACCCTACACCACAATAGTGGGGAGGGTATACTGGATTTGTGCTGATGTTTGTAACGCCCATAAATATTGGTCCTACACCCACCTTAAAGTACACCGATCAGCTCAGAATCACTTTCTGAGTCGATTTAACGATGTCCGTCCGTCCGTCCGTCTGGCTGGCTGGCTGTCCATGTAAAGCTTGTGCGCAGAGTACATGTCGCAATTTTGAATATATTTCGATAAAATTTGGTACGTTATATTTTTTCGATGGGATTGAAACTAGTGGAAATCGGTCCATTATTTCACCTGGCCCCCACACAAATGTCCTCCGGAAATTGGGGTTTACCGGTCATAAATCTTGAGTTATGCAAGTATGGAAACAAAATTTACCACAGATGAGTAGTAAATGAAGCTAAAGCACATCTACAAATTGCGTGAAGATCGGTCCACAATTAGTCGTAGCTCCCATATAAGGCCCACTTCCAAAAATCACTTTAAAGAGCATAAATTTCTTAAAAATGTTGGTAATCAAATAAAATTCGACACAAATAAATACAGAAATGATTACACCTAATTTTATAATGGTCGGTCTATAATTAGTCGAAATTCCCATATAAGACCCTCTCCGTAATTCAATTTAAGCTCCATAAATCTTTTAAAAGTATTTATATCGAGATAAAGTTTAACACATATAATATTTATATTCACAGAAATCATGACACTGAATTTTGGTCCAAAATAGGTGGTATCTCCCATATAACGCCTATTTCTGAAAAACTGTTTTATATTTACATATACTAGGTGTAGGGTATTATATGGACGGGCTTGACCTACTATACTTTCTTACTTGTTTACTATTCGAAAAAAATGGATCAAAGAAACTGTATTAAGTTTTGTGTAAAAAATTAAATTAAATGCGCAAGGACATTTGAAATGTTGACTGTGGTATTTAGCGACTCTACTATAAGCAGAATACAAGTTCAATTGTGGTATAACCGGTTTAAGGAAGGCCGAGAAGGTGTCAATGACGATGCTCGTCTTGATCTTGATATTTGTGGAATCAATTAAAAATTTAATTGAAATCGGAGCTGTAAACAAAATGATAGTATCAATTTAAAAAAAAATGTGAGATTTAATTGAAAATATCAGAAAAATTAATTTTAATTGAAAATTATTTTAAAATCAATTAAAGGTTTAATTAAAAAAAACATGATTTTTTTCTGTGTATATTAATATTTTTAATATAAAAACATCATATTTTAAAATTTTTAAAATTTAACATTTTTTTTTAAATTTAAAAATTTCCAATTTTGAGTAAAAATAAAATTAAAATTAAAAATTTAAAAAAAAAAATCTTAATTGCACAAACAAAATTTTATGTGAACTTTTAATGTGTTAAGTTATTTGTGTAAATGGTTATTTTTCCACTGCTGCAAAAGGTAAGACTATTATGAAGTTCACATCTGGTGGATGATTGGTTTGGAAACTAGCATTACCCAGCAGTTTTGCAAGTCATATCTATGCAATGAATCTTTTTAATTAGTAGTTTTTTTTTTAATAAAAACTTACTTCAATATATTATATATTTTAAATGGATTTGTCAAGAATAAGCTCTTTGTAAAGGCCAGAGTAAACAATTGGTTTATTTACACACCACAGGTAATCAAGCGTGTAAACAATAGACGCTTACGTGTCTCTTGGTAATCTAGAACGTAGTCTCTCAACAGACAGACTTGTTTGTGTTTATTATTTTACCAACTATTATTTTACTTATCTGAAGTAAACTTTTTGAGTCACTTTAGACACTTACTGTTCCTTTGTAATCAAATGTGTGCCGTGTTTACAGAACTGCTGGGTACTTGTAAATTTACTGGGTTAGTTTCATGTTTGGGTTTTTAGCATTTTTTAGTTGTTGTTTAATCTTGTATTGAAAATCTTTTAAAGCCATTAGCCTAAAAAGAATATCGCACATGTTTGTGGCAAAAACCTATTTAGGTAATAGAAAATTTCTACATTTAAACTCGACTAAAGATAAACAGAAGGGCACTCCTTGAATTCTAAAAATTTTTAAAAAGTATCCAAAAAAATTGTATTAAATCAAATTCAAACGAATTTAAGCATTGTTAGATTTAATTTTCTCATATAGCAAGACTTTATATGCTTCAAATAGTGTATTTGCTTTAAGATAAAGTTTATTAAGTTTCCAAAGAAATTGGTCCTTCGAACCTTAAATTATTTGAATTTTTAACTCAGTTTCTGCCAAAACTTTTCTAAACGGTTCAAGTTAACAGGGTCGTACAGTATTTAAAATATAAAAATATAATAAACTAAACCTGGTTCAAATCTTAAATCTTAAACTATATAAAAAATCTTGAAAATGCAACATATGTATTTAAAATTTTTTCTCACAACTTATTGCTATTACTTCCTAGTTTTCTTAAACAAAAAAGAAACCTACACAATCTTTACCACAAATTCCAAATCTTTCTTGACTAAATTTTTTCCCCCTTAAAACCCACAAATATTCTTCTAAGCACTCTAAACTACTTTATATCAATTACATTTCTATCACAAACATATACGATACAAAATTTATTGTCATTGTATCTTTTGCATGCAAGAGATTTTTTTATAAGATTTCTTTGTAAAGATAATCAAAGACTTATAAAACTAAATAAACCACAAATAAGATAAACAAAAAAATAAAAATAGAAATACAAAAAATAATACTAAGAATCAAATCAATACAAGGAATACAATGTACCTACATCTATAAGAATAACAAATATCTGTACATGATTTTGAAGGCTTTCTTTAGATAAATGTAAAGATTGTAGCAGACTTTTGTAGTCATATTACGTAAAATAACAAACGAACAGAACAAAAAACATACTTTAAATAAAAATAACAAAATACTGTTCTTACCATTTCATAAATTAACCAGAAAAATGTGTCAATATTTTTTTTAAAGCAATAAAACAATAATAAGAAAACCACAGATTGACAAGATAAGCATCAAGGAAATGATTTAAAGTTTTTAATAACAAAATATTAAATAATAATACAACAATTTAAGTTGAACAAGATAAACAACTAAATTTTCCTAGAAAAAAATATGAATTTTCTATGTTTCTATAACTTTGTAACTTTATAACTTTATAACTTTATAACTTTATAACTTTATAACTTTGTAACTTTATAACTTTATAACTTTATAACTTTAAAACTTTAAAACTTTAAAACTTTAAAACTTTATAACTTTATAACTTTATAACTTTAAAACTTTAAAACTTTAAAACTTTAAAACTTTAAAACTTTATAACTTTATAACTTTATAACTTTATAACTTTATAACTTTATAACTTTATAACTTTATAACTTTATAACTTTATAACTTTATAACTTTATAACTTTATAACTTTATAACTTTATAACTTTATAACTTTATAACTTTATAACTTTATAACTTTATAACTTTATAACTTTATAACTTTATAACTTTATAACTTTATAACTTTATAACTTTATAACTTTATAACTTTATAACTTTATAACTTTATAACTTTATAACTTTATAACTTTATAACTTTATAACTTTATAACTTTATAACTTTATAACTTTATAACTTTATAACTTTATAACTTTATAACTTTATAACTTTATAACTTTATAACTTTATAACTTTATAACTTTATAACTTTATAACTTTATAACTTTATAACTTTATAACTTTATAACTTTATAACTTTATAACTTTATAACTTTATAACTTTATAACTTTATAACTTTATAACTTTATAACTTTATAACTTTATAACTTTATAACTTTATAACTTTATAACTTTATAACTTTATAACTTTATAACTTTATAACTTTATAACTTTATAACTTTATAACTTTATAACTTTATAACTTTATAACTTTATAACTTTATAACTTTATAACTTTATAACTTTATAACTTTATAACTTTATAACTTTATAACTTTATAACTTTATAACCTTATAACTTTTGAAACGCTAATTTGTTAGTTATTTGTTTCCAGTATAATTTCTTAGAAATTATGTTTATTGGGCTTTACTGACAAAACCAAACCCAAATTCGCACACACTTTGTATTGCTACTTTTTTTTTGCAATTTATAGTGACGGCGCTATAATTTGCAAATGTGCCATGGTTTCATGTGTTTTATGTGTGCCACTAATTTTTACATTTAGAATCATTTGATGTACTTAATGTATGTAAATTAAAATGTATTTATGTTTACACACAAGTAGATGACGACTTCCTCTTTTTACCCTTCACTATTTGTCCTCCTTTCCCTTACTCACTGATGTTGCTCCGTGGCTGCTGCTGTTGTTGTAGATGACATTTGAAAATATAATTTAATATTTGAAATTATGTTTGACAGCATTTTAAGCTAATTATAATTTCATATACATATGTATGTATGTATGTATTCTTGCTTTAACAAATTTAGCCAATTTGTAGGATTTTATAAACATTTTGTACATTTTGTAAATAATTTCCAAATAAATAAAAATTGTGAGCCATCAACAGGAGATGGGTAGTGAGTGGGTAGTGGATTCCAACACACATACAATGTAATTTAGATTTTGCCTATAAATATTTTTGAATTGGTTGGTAATTAATCAAGAACAGAAGGGTACAAATATAAAAATTTCAAAAGAAAAAATTCTCAAAACGAAAAAATATTTATCGAAGAAATTGTAAGTTCTTTTAGTACAAACCTCGTATACTCCAAGATTCCATATATACCAGATAGTGTTCCGCTTTGTGTACATTTACCCCTAAATTCGACCTTATCTTCTCACTAAAGACTATTAATATAAAATTTGTCTATCAACAAAACACTTCAAAATGGTTCTCAGCTTAATTTTATTAGATTACACTCTCTCTGTCTTTTTAAACTGTGCCTAGAGCTAGAACTTTGATTTCCCATATTAAAATGCTCCACTTTTAAATTATATACATTCAGTCAGGCTTTGCGTTTTCAATAAAGCAGTCATACAAAATGTTTATACAATTGTTTAAATCTATGTCAATTGTATTATTTCTTAATTGTTTACATTCATCGACATGTGACACTGATGATACACTCCGGGTGTACATAGATAATGATGAATTTAAAGGTTCAATTGTTGGGAAAAAATTTCATGATTCAAATGTCGATTATATAGGATTTCGTGGGATACCGTATGCCAAACCACCAATAGGAGACAGGAGATTTAAGGTAAGTAATATAACAGATAGTTATAAAGTTATAAAGTTATAAAGTTATAAAGTTATAAAGTTATAAAGTTATAAAGTTATAAAGTTATAAAGTTATAAAGTTATAAAGTTATAAAGTTATAAAGTTATAAAGTTATAAAGTTATAAAGTTATAAAGTTATAAAGTTATAAAGTTATAAAGTTATAAAGTTATAAAGTTATAAAGTTATAAAGTTATAAAGTTATAAAGTTATAAAGTTATAAAGTTATAAAGTTATAAAGTTATAAAGTTATAAAGTTATAAAGTTATAAAGTTATAAAGTTATAAAGTTATAAAGTTATAAAGTTATAAAGTTATAAAGTTATAAAGTTATAAAGTTATAAAGTTATAAAGTTATAAAGTTATAAAGTTATAAAGTTATAAAGTTATAAAGTTATAAAGTTATAAAGTTATAAAGTTATAAAGTTATAAAGTTATAAAGTTATAAAGTTATAAAGTTATAAAGTTATAAAGTTATAAAGTTATAAAGTTATAAAGTTATAAACTTAAAAGAATATATCAAATAATCTTCTCAATTTTCCAGGATCCCCAAAAACTGGATAAATTTGAGGGTTTCGTAGATGCCACCCAGGATGGTTTTGAATGTTATTCCGAAACAGCTCACAATGGTTCGGAGGATTGTTTGAATTTAAATGTCTATACTAAACAGGTAATATCTAAAGCTCTGCCATATTTTGTAAGTTGAAATATTGTTTCTATTGCCCTCTAGTTAAGCCCTTCAGAACTACTGCCAGTTGTGGTGCTGATCCATCCAGGTGGCTTGTATTTAGGTAGCGGTGCGAGTCATTACATGAGACCCGGCCATATGATGAACCAGAACTGGGTTTTGGTGACATTTAATCATCGTTTGGGTTCTTTGGGTTTCCTTAATCTGGGCACTCCCGAAATACCCGGTAATGCGGGATTCAAAGATCAAGTTTACGCCTTAAGATGGGTGCAAAAGTTTATAGCCAACTTTGGTGGCAATCCCCAATATGTCACCCTAATGGGCTATAGTGCTGGAGCATTAAGTGTTCAGCTGCATTTGGTATCAGCCATGAGTACGCCCCTCTTTCACAAGGCCATCATTATGAGCGGTTCGGTGGCTCCTCAGATCTATTTGCCCCAGGGCCAACAAAAGTATTTGGCGGTACGTTTGGCCAAAAGTTTAAAATGCGAAAAATTCCAGTCCTTAGAAGAGGAGATACCTTATGGACTGGACAACAAATTTTCAGACTATGAATATATAAAAAATGAAGACATTTTAGAGTGTCTAAATCAATATAATGGCTCTATTATAGCCAAAAGTTTAAGATCAATGTTTGATTTTGGCAAAGACAATCCCATTATACTATGGCTGCCGGTTTTGGAAAAGGATTTCCAGCAGGAACGTTTTCTCGGCGAAAATTTTAAAGTAGCACGGAAAAACTTACTCATAGGCTATACAAATGGAGAGCTATGTTTGTCGGCTAAAGATATTTTGGAAGAGGAGGATATGAAAAAAAAGTTTTCTAAGGAATTTAGAACTTTGGCTCCGCGCACTTTCATGTATGAAAGACATCCCAAGAGGGATGTGATAACAGAGGAATTAATAAAGAAATATTTAAATAAATCGACGGCTTTGGCAGACACAGATTATGATGGTTTATGTGATCTATTCTCGGATAGTATTATACGTTTTGGGTCGCATAAACTGGCAGAGTTTTTAGCTCAACATGAGGGTTTGGTGTATTTTTATGAATTTTCCTTTTTGGAAAGTTATACTACAAGCAAGGAGGCTGTATTTCAGGATAAACAAGGTACAAAAGAAATTTAAATTTAAGAAAAAAATTTATTAAGTGGATTTAAGTGGAGCCTAAAAGTATGCTGAAGAAATTGTTTATTATTTTGCCTTAAAGTATGCCTTGATTTTTGACTTTTGTGAGTTATAAATATTTAAATTAATCAATATATTTTAAACAAATCCTCAGGTCGCTGTGAACACATGATTGACTTTCAGTATTTATTCAATTGGCCCGGAAGAAAACATGACGCGGAAAGGCAAAAGCATATTATAAAGCTGTATACTGGTTTTATTTATGACTTTGTTGTAAATGGGTGAGTTAGTGTGACTCAAGGAGATTTGAAATGTATATAATGTAACTGAATGCTTTTTTTTAGAAAACTTTCCGATGCCAAGGCCAAGCCCTATCCCCATGCGTATGCTTTGATCAATGACAATATCGAGTATGTGAAAGGCCGCAACTTTAAGAACTATGAATTTTGGCTGCAACATTTTCCCAATTATTTCAATTATAAATTGAAGTGAATTTTGAAATTAAAGTTTAAAAAAACATGTAATAAAATAAATCTGTTTCATTTATTTAGTGTCCGTTAACTTTTCTTTATAACTGTATATTAAATAAGAAAATTTATGTTATATGCAAAATAAATTATTACCATATGTTTCTTCTTGTCAGTATAACAATTCCAAAGTGTAAACTAAGAGTAATTTCTGTTTTTCAAAAATAGAAGACTTTATTTTAGCTGGAAAGTAAATATTTACCACGGCGAAAAACGGAATAAAAAAATTTCAACAGCAAATAAAGAAAAAACACAATCAAAACAAAAAAAAAAACGTTCATACATTTCATATATATATACGAGAGTGAGTTTAAATGTTTGGAAATGAATAAATATTAACACCACATCACACCATACTACACTATACTACCCACCCAGGGTGTTACGCGGGATCCATAAGTCAAAATGGTCTTTACTGTTTACTTGACAAATGTTTCCCAAGTGAGCGCCAAGCACAACAAAGGGCCACTGGTAACAACAATACAAAAACCAAAGGAAAAAAACGGAACAAAAACGAAAAAAGTAAATCAAACATATAGTAAATAAAGTCCGGATTTTTGGGTGAGAAAAACAGACAATTCCGAATGTATTTTAATTAAGTATTTAAAGTTATTCCTAAACTTTTTCAAAGAATGTTTAAAATTTCTATTCATTTTGTACTCCCAGCTCTCTGGTTAGTTAAATTTCTATTTTATTTTAAATTGCCAATCAGAAACAAAGCTTTAGTTATTCTCAAACTGTATGCAAAATTTTAATAACTCTTTTGAATTTAAAGAAAATTTTAAATTTCTAAAATTGTTCATGAACGCGTATGATTAATATTAATTTGGACGAATTTTATTAAAATTAAATTTTCAACAGGATGCAAGTTAAATAGAACGAAGGAATATTCTACAAATATTTTAACAACAAATTAAGTTATAGTATTAGTATATTTGTTTCAAATTTTTAGAATAATTTTAAAAATTTAAGAAAGAGTTTTTCAAAATTTTCAAAAAAATGTTTCAAAAATATTTAATTTTAACAAGAATTTAAATTTAACAATGAATTTTTCAATGCAAATCATTTACAAATATTAAAATATTTCTTAGCTTAATAAGAAATGTTTAAATCTCTATTTGTTTTAAAGAAAATCGGAAATTTGTGAAATTGTTCTTGGGAGCGTATGATTGTTACTAATTTAGACTAATTTTAAAAAAATAAAATTTCTGCAAATATGTTAACAACGAAATAGGTAATAACAACAGTAGATTTGTTTAACATTTTTAAAAATTTAAGAAATTTGTAGCTAGTTTACAATTTAAATTTATTACACTACATGACAGTACATTACATTATTTGAGATTAGAAAAAGGATCTTGATAATTAAGTATCACTATCATACATTTTTAGGACGTATTTTAGTTATAAAGGACCTGTATTGTTTTTAAATTTCTTGAGAATTTCATTGTTAGAAATAAGTTTACTGAAAGAATTCTTCCCCATTTAATCAGTAATCCGAAGAACCAATTGATTACAACTGGAATAGTTAGTAGTCTGTCAGATTTGCAGAAACTTAATAGAGAGTTTCACTTACCCAATATAAATGAAAATGACAACACATACCCAAAAAGGATATTCTGTTTAAAAATGTATTCAGTGTATGAGTGAGACACACAGAGTTTATGCTTATTTAAACTTATTTAGTCTCTTACTGTAGCTATTTACACTTGGTCCGAGAAAGTGTGCATATTTCGCAATTTGCAAACAACAAATTAAACCCATTCACAGATGGTTTATATATATATATATTTTTTTTTTTTTTTTGAAATTGTTGCTGTGTGTTGTTTTATTTCTGTTTTGGCAAATAATAAAGTGTGGGGTTACTTTGTAATTCAGCAGTAGGGATTTACTTTTGTTTTCGCTTCTTTTTTTTGTTAGCTGTTTCTAAGTGAATTAAGTTGTAAACTGATTTAGAAGTATTAAATTCTAAACAGAATGTTGATATTTGTTAATTAAATATTGATACAGGGATATAGGCATATTACAGACAGGGATAAAATGGAAAGTAATTGATTTAGTTATGTGAAATAACAAAGAAATAAGGAAATTATTATAAATTTCTTAAATTTGTTCATGATAGAAATTAATTTCAACTCATTTTATAAAAACGCAATTTTCAATAGAATGCAAAGAAAATAAAGCCATAGAATGTTCTACAAATATGTTAATAACAATTGAAGGATTGACATTGAAAGAATGGTTTTACATTTACAAAGCAATTTTAAAAAATTATATAAGATTTTATATTTAAAAAAAAATTTTTGAATTTGAACTCTCAGCTCTGTGAGTAGCTAAAATTAAAATTTATTTACAATTATAAATTACTTAAAACACTTTAGTTATCATAACTCTATATTAAAAATCACAAGATCCTTAACAGTTTTAAAGAAAATAGAAAATTTGTAAAAATGTTCATGGATGCGTATGATTGATATTAATTTGCACAAATTTTAGAAAAGTGCAATTTTCAGTAGAAAGCAAGTAAAATAGAGCAATGGAATGTTCTTGAAAAATGTTAAGAACAAATCACTAGTTTTTCAACATTTGCAAAACAATTTTAATTTTAACACTTATAAACGATTTTGCGAAAATTTTCCTTACAACTTGAAAAAAAAACATATTCAAAATCAATTTCGGTCACTATAAAGTTTACATTGCAGGCTGTATTCATATGACCTTTGAATTTCTACCACAACGTTTCATTTTCTTAACCAATTTCTAATTTTTTATTGTAGTACTTAAATTTGAATTTGACTATCAATTTTAGATTACTTAAAAGACTTACTATATTACAAATTTAAAAGCCTTTAACAGTTTTAAAAAAAATTTAAAATTTGTAAAAATGTTCATGAGAGCGTATGATTATTATTAATTTGAAATAATTTTAGAAAAGCACAAGTTATATAGAGCAGCGCAGTGTTCTACAAATATGTTAAGAACAAATTGAGGTTTAATATCAATAGATTTATACAATATTTACAGAACAATTTAAAAAAGTTATGAGCGACTGTTTCCTAATTTGTATTAAAAACTTTGAAAAATCTATTTTACTCGCAACAAAATTCAATAATGCTGCATGTATTCTCATACAATTTGTAGCTTGCTGACATTTAGCTATAGTTGTTTTATAAATACATTTATTAAAAAGATTTTTACAAAAAATATTTCAAATAAGAAATTGAATATATATTTTATTTTATAGTTTTTGTTATAAAACTCAGCCATAACATTTATTTAATAGTAATTCTGTTAAATAAAATCAATCAATAAATTATTTTGATCGGTTTTCTAGCACATACACCTCTGCTAAATTAAATTAAATGATAAAATTCTTTCGTAATTTAAATCGCTTAAAAGACTTCAATCATTCCTAAACCTTGTCAAATGTTTTAAAATGTCTATAAGTTTTTAAGATAGTTTAAAATTTGTAAAATTGTCTATGGGTGCGTATGATTAATATTAGCTTAGACTAGTTTTAGAAAAACGCAATTTTCAGTGGGAAAAAAGTTAAATAGAGCCATATAATGTTTTAGAAATATATTAACAACAAATTAAGGTTTAATATTAGTAAATTTATTTTACTTCTACAAAACAATTTTAAAAAATTATGCATGATTTTTGCAAAATTTTTAAAAGTTATGTTTAAACTCACTATTTCAGGACGGCCAGCCAGCACTGCTGGGTTATATATTTCATTATGTTCAAATATATATACGAAAACTGATGATTTCACCTAAAAGTATGGATTTCCGTTTGTAACAAACTGTTTCTCATCTTTCCATTATAGAAAACAAACTGCAAATGATGGCGTTGATGGAAAAAATCCATTATACTCATTTATAACCATTAAAAAAAAATAATATAATACTATATCCTTATATACAAAAACAAAACAAAAAACAACAAGGAAAATATATATTTCAACAATACCATAAAAAGAAACGATCAACAAAAGAAAATAATGTAAGGAAAAACAAAACGTAACAATTCAGCTTTATTTTAAATGGATTTTCAAGATGAAAATGGCCGAGAAAAGGAAAAAAATAAGAAAAATAAAAGCTTACATTTAATAAGGGAAAGAAACAGAAACAGAAGTATGTCAAAACAAAATACGAAAAGAACGAAAATGTGTATATGTAATATAAAAATAAATAAATATTAACTATATATTAAGAAATTTTATTAATAACTGTTCGTTTATTTCTTATGAAACAAAAGAGATTAAAACGTTTAATTATGTGTGTATATTTGGTTGCCTACTTTGAGGCTTTTGTTTAAAGTCATTTAACAAAGCATACTTTTAGGCGTCGTTTTTTTTTAATAGCTATAAATTACAAAGATAGTCAGTCGTTGTTTTAAAAAAGAGAGCAAAAGAATATGCTTTGTTTTTAACATCCTTTCACAAAATATTATATTTCCTTTAGTCTTTGTTAAACATTATACTTCCCTTCTTCTATTATTGTTGTTTTTTTATTTTTTTTTTTAATAAAAAAAAACTATTATTCATTTTCAGCTTTATTGTTGTTAATGTTGTAGTTTTTTTTTTGATGTCTTTTTTTGTAGTTCCCTTTTTTCATATATATATATACATATTTGTAAATGTTACAAATATTATTTACTTAAAATAATTGCAGCATTACTTATTTTGCCAGTTAAATAAATAAATACTTAAAGAAAAATAAAATTCAATGGGGGTACTATAATCACTAAAACTTATACAATAACATGGATGGTATCCTAAAGATCTAGAAAAATTTTTTCTAAGCCAGCCTCGTTTAGTTCAAAATCTCTACACTTATCCTGGAAAAATATACATTAAACGGCTGTTTACACTAACATAATATTAAACCTAATAAAGAGTTCAAAACACAAACATTTTATTCAGTAGCATTTCAGCAGTTTTTTTTTTACTTTTTCTTGCACTCCCAGTTCTGTTGGTAGTTAAATTCTAATTTATGACGTTTAAGAAACTTTAGGTTTTCCTTCACTATATTGAAAATTTTCATATCACCATTTGTTTTGAAGAAAATTGAAAATTTGTAAAATTTGCCATGGGGGCGCATGATTTATACTAATTTAGACTAACTTTAAAAAAAATGCAATTTGTAAATACAGCAATGGAATATTCTACAAATATATTAAGAACAAATTAAGGAATATTAGCAGTCGATTTGTTGCACATTTTCAGAACAAATTTAAAAATTTATGAAACCTTTGTTTTCAATATTTTCAAAAATGTTTAAAAATATTTAATTTTAACAAGATTTTCAAATGAATTTTCTATCTAAATCACTAAGAAGTGCTAAGCCATTTCTTAGCTTAAAAAAAATTGTAAATCTCTATTTGTTTTAAAGAAAATCGGAAATTTGTAAAATTGTTCTTGGGATCGTATGATTGTTATTAATTTAGACTTATTTTATAAAAATACAATTTCAAACTAGATGCAAATTAAATACAGCCATAAAATGTTAAACAAATATGTTGACAACAAAATAACTAATAACAACAGTAGATTTGTTTAACATTTTGAAAACTTTATGAAAGATTTTTTAAAAATGTTCAACAAAACCTAGAAACTATTTTAATAATTTCTGCAGTTTAACAAGTTTATCAATCGTATTTGCTATTGTAAACCACTTAAAAGTGTTAAGCATTTTCATAGCTTAATAAAAATGTTTAAGTTTTTATTTGCTTTAAAGAAATTTTGAAATTTTTAGAATTATTCTTGGGGGCGTATGATTGTTATTGAATTTTAGAAATTTTATAAAAATGCTGTTTTCAGCAGGAGGCAAGTTATACAGAGCAATAGAATGTTCTACAAATATGTTAAGGACAAATAATGGAATATTAACTGTAGATTTGTTTTACACTTTCAGAATAAATTTTAAAATTGATGAATGATTTTTTTAAAAATTTTCATAAAACCTAAAAAAAAATATTTTCAAATATAATAAATTTTAACTAGATTTTAGATTGAATTTTCTAATGTAAAGCACTTAAAAGTGTTAAACTACTTTTTTGCAGAATTTAAAAAGTTTAAATCTACTTTTGTATTAAAAAGAATTACAAATTTGTAAAATTGTTAAATACATATAATAACAAACATTTAGCCAATTTTTTAAGAATGCAAATTTATACGGGAAGCAAGTGAAATAGAGCAACCTAATATTCTACATTTTTGTTAACAATAAACTAGCCAATATTATTATAAGAATTGTTGTTTATATACAAAATAATTTTAAAACGTTCTGCTGTATTTTTGCTAAAATTTTAATAATTTTTTTTTTTACTTTTTTTTTATATTATCAAAATAAATAAATTTTAGCAAGTTTATCAAAACTATTTTCAACTGAAATTTTCTATTTTCAAAAGAAATCTGATGAGAGAAAGTGGGATTTCTCGAAACATATGTAAATTCAACAACCCAGGTTCGATCCCCAGTCAAGAAAAATTATCAAACATTTTTTAATAATAAATTTTTCAAGTTGTAATTCCTAACTTCAGTAAAAATAATTTAATGAAAATTAAATTTAATGAACTCGAGCCTAACTAAAAATTATCAAAAAGTTGTTAAAAAATTTTAAAATATCTATTGTTTTTTAAGAAAATTTAAAATTTGTAAAAATTGTTAAGGGTGCGTATGCTTAATTTTAATTTGAGCGAATTATATAAAAACAAAGTTTTCACGGACATGTAATTTAAATAGAGTTAAGAAATGTTTTACAAATATATTGACAACAAATTAAGGATTATTACCAGTAGATTTTTTTACATTTTTTAGAACAATTTTCAAAACTTAGTAACGTTTTTTTTTCAAAATTTTTAAAATTCATAAAAAAAAAAAATTTTAAAAATGTATGATTTTTAACAAGTTTATTTCAGTTTATTATCATATAAATCAGTATAGATGGGTACATTCTCATTTAAAACTTTTCTTTCTTGTTTGACTGTGTGCAGCCAACCTACCCAACTAAATATTTAGAAATATTAAATATATTTTAAATACCTCATGTTTCATGCTGCAATAAACTAGCGCGTTTATGTTTTTCTACATCATGTCTCTTACAATTTGTAAAACATTGTAAAATTTCCTCCCATTATTTTTTCTTTCATATTTTGTACTTTTGTTCAAGTTCCTTCCTGTCAACATCATGCTCTGTTAGTATGTTTGAGTGTAACTATAAAGCCTGTAAATGGGATTTTGTCTAGTTCTTCTTTTGCCTGTCATAGATTTTTGTTAACATTAGATTTGACAACAAACAATTTGTTTAATGGGTTTTTAAAATACTTATTAAAAATACACAAACTACACTCACGGACTGCAGCAAGAACTATGTACTATGCCAAGTTAAATAGACTAGATTTTAGTGAAAATGTGGGCCAGCTTTATGAGGGAGCATATAGTATAGGACCTGATTGTGTTATTAATATAATGATGGTTTTTTAAACAGCTGCTCATTAATTATAAATATTGATGAATTTTAAATAGACAAGTTGTTAGGGGGCTTTTGTATTTTGTTTTAAATAATGGCCCTATCTATTGGCTATTAAAATTCAATTATGTCAGATATGATGAGATGAGTTTACCCTTTAAATTTTAGCAAAACGTTAACAAACTTACAAAGTTTACTACATACACATACATACCTGCAAAGAAATGAAAGAAACTGAGAATTAACAAAAATTTATTTGTATGTGAAATTCAGGCAATTGTTCCCTATTTGAAAACTAAAATTATATTTCTTTGGCCTAAACGAAAATTGTGACTTTTTACCAGCTTTTCAAATAGTACGTGTGCTTTTAAAAATTATTGCTCAAGAATTTCATATAGCAACAATTTTCACACACATTTTGTTTATATTACTTGTCAATACACATCCACCAACAGGGACAGTTTGTTTATTATCGTTTCATCTTAAACATTATTTTTGTGTTAAGCAACTAAAACGTCAAAACAAATTTTGTATTTCGTTTAAACGAGAAATATTAAAACACAAAAAAAAAAATCCAAATAAAATTCATAATTCACAGCACGTTTTCAATTTAAAACACATTCAAAGAATTTAGAATTTTGTGGCAAATATTTTTGACATTTAAAACCAATCTTTTTAGAATAAAAGAGGGAGATAAATAGAAAATGATACATATAAGAATAATAATAACAATAATAAAGAGAAATATGTATTTAAGAAAAATTTATGTGTGAAAATTCTATTAGCATTTAATAAGGAACTTATAAGGGTGTGAAGTTAAATTCGCCAGATAAATACGTCCCACATCACTGTTAACTAGATTCCACACGCTGTTATAAAAGCTAAAAAAAAAAAAAAACAATAATCAGCTCAATCATGAATAAAATTTCCGCGGGCCTTGTTTCCCTTTTCCCAGTTTTCTATTCAAATTCAATGTTAAAAAAATAAAAAGGGAAAAAACTCCCGCGGATTTTTTATGCATGATTGGGCTGAATATTAATTACTTTTGATAGCCATTTAATTAATAACATTAATTTAAAACGGTTAGATAAAATTATTCAATAAATCTCTAATTTTAATCTTGCAAACCGTACATTTATTTTCCCACACTTATGGCGGAATTTATGAATGCGATTCAGACATAAAAGCTGAAAGCTGGGAAGGACTAGATTTCGAAACTGCATAGTCTATATTAAGTTGTTTCTCAGTGCGGTAGCTATAAGGGGTGGAATTTAGTTTAAAAATTTAGCGTCATGACTTCTATGCATACGAGGACAATTCGGAAACTTCTTAGCCTAGCACACAGACAGAGAATAGTTAGTTTTTCAAAAACATTTTTATTTTTCAATATAATCTCCTGAAACTTCAATACAATTACTCCAATGCTTATCTAGCAATTGTATACCTTGATTAAACTAGTTTTCCTCAAGGCCTGCAAAATAGTGGTTTACAACTGTAATTGCATCTTCATTTGAGGCAAAACTCTTGTTAGCTAGGATTTTTTTTTTTTGATTTGGAAACAGGTAAAAGTCACTGTGAGCTAAATCAGAAGAATAAGGTGGGTAATCAAGCCAACTCGTACTTTAATTCGTTGATTTTAGCCACTCTTTTGCGCTGCTGCGTTGTCTTGATGAACAATTATTGTTTTGTGTTGTAAGCCAGTACGTTTTTGTCGCATTTTTATATTTAATGTATCGAAAATGATGCCATAGTAGAACAGTGTCTTGCTGGAAAGTCCATGGCTTGTTGGCGTATAGTAATTGGTTTTGGGTTTCAAGACGGTTGTCACTCCTTTCTCGCAAAAATGGAGCTTGGTAACACGCCATCGTAGCTCACTCACCCCCTACCATATCATTACAGGTGCGTGATGGTGGCCTTTATAAGCCCTCGGGATGAGTTGGAATGCTTCTCTGAATGACCGAGCATACACACGATCGTTCTGTTGACGATTTTCTCGTCAATAAACAGAATTTGTCGATGAGTGTTCTTCGCGATACCGATATTGATTTCTTTCCGTTTTTTCTTCAATGCGGCCATGAGTAGGTGTCCAGTCTGTCGCTTAAACACGCTGACTCCAAATCGTCTTTTTGCGAAATTTGAATTTCCCGCTACAAGATTTTCACTTTTTCGTCTCTTCACGGCTTTAATCGCTTGCAGAGTTCTCACAGTGAGCGAACAGCCGGATCTTTGACGGTCTCGCACTCCACCAATATCCGCAAACAACTTCACAGCACGATATATAAAATTGCGAGGGATTCCAAGCGGTCGCAACGTTTTAAAGATTTCGCCTTTTTCCATGTTGCATTTTAGCAGGCCAACTAAAACAATACGGTGGCGATTTGTAAACAATTAATGTCAAAAACTCTATATTGAAAAAGGTCGCATAAAAGAACTAAATAATGTCAAAAACTGTTAACGCTTCAATAAAGACTAAATGTCAACTGTCATATCACAAACAATATGAAATGGATGTGTTCAGTGTTGCATTCATAATGAGTGTATTCAGTTGTGTATCAGTATTTATGACTTGACTAGGTAGAATAGACCATAGTGACAGTAATAACCAAGTAGTGCTACCTATACTTTCTTATACTTATTCATTATATACATATTTCCTACTTTTACGCAAAATTCGTTCAACTTAATTTTATTGACATAATTTCATTTAATTAGTCAGCATAATTGCTGTTTCTGTGTAATTTAATCCTTTAGTTCAATGACTTAATCAAGTGCTGGATAATATTTATTAGTTTTTTTTTTAATCCACAAAATATTTCCATAAATTTTGTTCTATATTTACTTGATGTTTTTATAACTGAAATAAATGCTCTCATACAATTGAAATTGTAATATCTACAAAACAAAAACAAGTAAGAAAGTATAGTCGGTCAAGCGCGACCACATAATACCCTACACCCAGTATATGTATAAAACAGTTTTTCAGAAATGTGCGCTATATGGGAGATATGACCTATTATGGACCGATCATCCAAAAATTTAGTGTCATGATTACTGTGAATATAAATATTGTGTATGTTAAACTTTATTTCGATATAAATACTTTTAAAAGATTTATGGAGGTTTAATTGAATTACAGAAAGGGGGTTATACATATAGGACTTTCGATTAATTATGGACCGACCATTATAATATTAGGTGCCATTATTTCTGTATATAAGAAACTTATTTGTGTCAAATTTTATTTGGATACCAACATTTTTAGGAAATTTATGCTCTTTAAAGTGATTTTCGGAAATGAGTCTTATATGGGAGCTACAAGTAATTATGGACTGATCATTAAAAAATTCGACCGTATTATTTTTACACATATGATATATATTTGCGTTCAATATTATTTGGATACCAACATTTTTGAGAGAGTTATGCTCTTTAAAGTGATTTTCGGAAGTGGGCCTTATATGGGAGCTACGAGTAATTATGGACCAATCGGCACAAAATTTGTTAATGTGATTTGGCTTCATTTACCACTAATTTGTGATGATTTTTGCTTGCATACTTGCATAATTCAAACATTTATGATCGGTAAACCCCAATTTCTGGAGGACATTTGTATGGGGGCCAGGTGAAATAATGGACCGATTTTCACCAGTTTCAATCCCATCCATCCTTGGGCCGAAAAAATTTCACGTACCAAATTTTATGGAAATATCTTTAAAATTGCGACCTGTACTCTGTGCACAAGCTTTACATGGACCCCCAGCCAGACGGACGGACGGACATTTTTTAAACGACTCAGAAAGTGATTCTGAGTCGATCGGTATACTTTAAGGTGGGTGTTGGGCCAAAATTTCTGGGCGTTACAAACATCAGCACAATATACCCTCCCCACTATGGTGGTGTAGGGTATAATCATTTTATTTTTTTTTTTTTAACAAAAATGTGTTTTAATTGCACTTTTAAATACTTGTAAATGGATACAATACTTGAATTTAAATGAAATATTTTTTTGTCTTGTGGTTATGGTTGTTGTTTTTTCCATAATTTTTTGTAAGGTTTTTAATTGAATTGAATATAATACGATCAGAAGTAAAATTGAAAGCAAACACAAAAAACAACGTTCCTATTTATGTGTCAACGTCTTTATTTTTTTTTTTATTCTTCTGCTATAGATGCCTACATTAACTAACGTTCATTAAACTTCCAGTATTTATTATTTTTTTTTAACAAATCTCATTCACATGTCTCATCATCGTTTGTCATCAGCTTAACGTAAAGAAATAAAAACAAGTAAAAAGTTTATTGTCTTAAATTTCAATATTTTTTTATAAATTAAATCTGTCATATTGTTTTAAGCCCAGAGCAAGAGACATTTAATTAGCAGGAATAAAAGAAATTTAATGAAATTACATAAATAAAAATAAATTTCATGAATGCAAAATAATGTTAAAATTGATTGTCAAATGTCTTTAGGATTTCATAAACAATATAAATTTAAAGTCTATCAGTCTTATTCAGAAAAAATTAAAGTAGACTTCAAATGTACTTTGAGAAAATTTTGTATGAAAATTTTGTCTTAAAGCACACTTCAAACCTACTTTATTTTTTCTGAATACGGCAGTATATTATTAACAAAAATGAACTCACTCTTCCCATCCATCTAACACTGCATGAGACATTTAAGCCATAAAATCTTTACAAACACTTTCATCTGTCACACATTGTGTGAAGTGTAAACTGACTATTAAACTCTAATGCCACTTGTTGCAAACTCAACAAGAAGGCCTTTTGCTTGTGTTTTTTTTTCTTTTTTTTTTTTTTTTATTGGGCTCCAGAAATAAAGCATCTTCAATTTGCAAAAAAAAAAAAAAAAAATAAATTGTCAACAAATTTCTCTACATGTTGTTGTTTTCTTTGATTGTTGTTGGCTTTAGCTATTTGATGTTTGTAGTATTTGCAACACAGCTCTGCTGGATTTTAACGCCACATGCATCTTTAACGTCTCTTCTTGTTTGTGGCTGTTCAGCAGCTACATTAGTTCATTATTGTTTTTTTTTTGCTACTTCTCTTTAAATAAATAAAAACCACAAGTTCAAGATTTATAAATTAAAGTATTAGCTGAATCTCTGTTGTTATAGTTTTTATTTAAAGTTTAACCTCCTTATTCAGAAACGATTATTAAATTTAACAAACGTTTATTAAGCAAATTTTTATATGCAAATCTGTCTTAATAAACGTTTGTTAAATTTAATAATCGTTTCTGAATAAGGAGGTAAAATTTTAGCCAACAATCTTTGCCTGCTTATTCTATTTTTATAAATTGTATGAAGTTTTTTTATACCAACCTGTAAGAGAAGCAAATACTACAGCTTTTCTAAGGAATTTAATTTAATTATTTTCCATTGTCTACCTTAAGGGATTAAACTTTGTTTTTCTTGCCTTAATTGTGGCTGTTTGGTAAGTTAACCTTAAAATACCTAATTTGCACCTTTTTATTATGAAATGTGACCTTTTTTAAGCAACAAAAACAATTTATTTAGGTTTTTCAATAAACGAAAATATTTCCTTTTAATTTAAGCTATTGCCTTTAATTAGCTTATTGAATTTGTTAAACAAACTAAATTATCAAATAAAATCCCCTAAAAAAACAGCTGACAACTTTATAATTTAATTATATAATCATTGTTTGTTATTGTTGTAATTCAAGGTTATTTAAAACTGCTTGTATTGTTATGTACTCTCTTATGTTGCCTATTTGTAGGCTCATGATTTCAGTTATATATTTTTGCTCTGAAATGTTTAGTTGATATTTTAATTCCTTTTTCTTTACTATTGCTTTAGCTGTTTCTAACTATAATTATTTATCAACTTATTCTCTTTCAGATTTCTTTATTTTCTTTTTGTTTGCTGAATCGAGCATACCTTAAGGTGTTGCTTTTACAACATCATTTGTGTAGACTAGCTAAAAGGTTTTTCGGTTTAATTTGTTTGTGAATTTGTTTTTATTTTTTTTTTTTGTAAACGCTGGTTAATTATAACGCAATTAAGGAAATTTGAGACAGCAAGGAAAATATTGTGTTGAAATATTCGTCATTGAAAAACTATGTGTAATTAAGTTGTATCTACTTTTAGGCATACATTTACCAAAGGCATTTTTGTAATTAAAAAGTATTAAGTAAATTACACTACAACATAGAAATAAATATTCAAAGGTAAGGGAATAAATATTTGTGGTTAACCCTCTCCTGCCTGTTGTTGCGTATATGCAACATTGTGTTTATGAACGTCTAAGTACCGATATTTATATAAAACCAAGTTCAACAACTAAATAATGAAAGGCAAGTCAGTAATTTTATGAAAAAAATCCGGCATGAAAATATTTTTGTAATTTTTAATTGTGTGGTAAATTTCGACATATAAAAACTTATTTTTGTATGCATATTTTAAGATGCGCGCAAAAGGTTGGGTAACTCAGGCTGAAATTGAAAAATTTGCCAACTTTGATTGGGATGATTCGTCTGACGAGGAAAATGAAGAAGAAAATACAAATATGGACAAGAGAGGTCGTCCATCATCCTTTTGACAGTGAATTCAGGAATTGCATCACCTTCTCCATTGACTTCATCACCACCAGCTCCATCATCAGCAGCTCCTTTTACGGATTCTGAATCAAGCCCCTATAAAAGATCATATATTGCAGAGCCTGCCAAATTCCTACGATTTGTTGTTTGATTGATAGGGGAATAAGGGGCAGATGTAGGCTATGCAATACCGGATTTCCAAGCTGTAAATGCAGCAAATGCAATGTGCTCCAATTCCCAAAGAAATTGTTTTTTATATAAGAGTATAAACACGACTATGGAGGAGGCCATGAAGGAGACTATGAACAAGACTATAAACAAGTCGAAGGACTAGACTATGAACAAGACTATGGACAAGACTATGGAGGAGACTATGAATAAGACTTTAAATAAGTCGAAGGAGTAGACTATGGAAGAGACTATGAACAAGACTATGGACAAGACTATGGAGGAGACTACGAACAAGATTATAAACAAGTCGAAGAACTAGACTATGGAGGAGACTATAAAGGACACTATGAACAAGACTATGGAGGAGACTGTAAACAAGACTATGGAGCAGACTATGAAGTAGACTATGAATAAGACTATGGACAAGACTATGGAGGAGACTATGAATAAGACTTTAAACAAGTCGAAGGAGTAGACTATGGAAGAGACTATGGACAAGACTATGGAGGAGACTACGAACAAGATTATAAACAAGTCGAAGAACTAGACTATGGAGGAGACTATAAAGGACACTATGAACAAGACTATGGAGGAGACTGTAAACAAGACTATGGAGCAGACTATGAAGTAGACTATGAATAAGACTATGGACAAGACTATGGAGGAGACTATGAATAAGACTTTAAACAAGTCGAAGGAGTAGACTATGGAAGAGACTATGAACACGACTATGGAGGAGACCACGAACAAGACTATAAACAAGTCGAAGGACTAGACTATGGAGGAAACTATAAAGGAGACAATGAACAAGACTATGAAAAAGACTATGAACCATAAACAAGACTATCTACACTACTATGGAGGAGACTGTGAAGGAGACTATGAACAAGACTATAAATAAAACGAAGGACTAGACCATGGGGAAACTATAAAGGATACTATGAGCAACACTCTGAACAGGACCATGGACACGGCTATGAACAAGACTATAAATAAGACTAGGAACTAGACTATGAACTAGTCTATAAACATGACTTTGGAAAATACTACGAACAAAATTTTGATCAAGGCTATGAACTAGATTATGGGCGAGATTATAAATGAGAGTAGTTTCAATACTAACGATTAGATGAAGGAATTGACTATAGAAAATACTATGTAAATTAATATGAAATAGATTATAAATTGTACTACTGTCATGGCAATGAACAAGAGTATTAAATAGCCTGTGTACTACACACTGAACTAAAGAATTAAACAGACTGAACTGACAAGACTTCTACTTGCATTATTTATTTAAAAAAAAACCTAACATTTTCAATTTCATAAAATTAGACTAAAAACCACATTTAATTATGTTGATTTTAAAAAATGCAACCGCGTATTTTTAAAATGAGATTACACAATATTTGTTTATTAAACAGTTTCTTGTCTTCAAATTAATAAATTTCAATAAATACCAATCATTTTGAATTGTTGGAAAATTGACGTCACACCGCATTCACCAACCATTAAATAACGCATGTTTTTTTGTGTGAATATCTTTTTTTTCGGCTGTTTCATTTTTAATCTGGTTTTGTTTTTTTGAAGTCTATCTGTTTTCTAGCGATCGTTTGAAACAAAAATTAGGTTAATCATGTTGAAAACAAAAAAAATAAGTTTAAGTTTAAGTCATTAGACTGGGAACCGGTTTTTTTTTTTTTCTTTAAACTAAATTTTACTTTCAAACTGATGCTGCTGTGGTTGAGTGTTACATTTGAGGCCTACATTTATGGGATTCCAGCCACTTGTATTTATATTTAATAACTCTTTTTTAAGCTTGATTGATTTTATGGCTAGAAAGAGAAATATTTATGAAAATATAAAAGACCTGTTTCTTTCTGCTGGCTGCTTACTGCGCAAACGTGCAGAGTCTTAAGCATTTATAATATTAAAAAAAATATATTTAGCGCCATTTTTTACGGATCTTTAGCCAGCCGTCCATGTGTTCCTCTGTTCATGTGTCTTTTTTTTTCATTCTTCTGTTGTCTGTAGCTGTCTTCATTTCTTTTCACTTTTTGTTTTATTAGCAAATTTACACTTAATTTTTTTCTTTTGTTTTTATTTTTGTTTGTGCTTCAAATAGATTTCGCTTTCATTTGAGTTTTTTCCCTCAATTTATGGATGTTGTTGTTTAGCAGACAAACGTTAAAAGTAAAACACAAATAACAGCAACAAAAGTTAAATAAATTTGCATAATTTTTTTAAACAGTTTTTGCTAAATAAAGTTAAACATCTATTTTTCAAGTTTATTATTATTTAAATACGCTTTCAGCTATTGCTCCAAATTGTCTGTATTTTTAGTTGTTGGTTATTCTACAAGTTTGATTTATTTTCTTAATTTAAAACTTAATCTTGCCATTAAACTCTTTTAACCAAATAAGTCACAAAAAAAAAACAAAGAAATATTTATAATATGATCACTAAAAATTAAGATTTGTTTGTGTTTTTATTTGTTTTTAAAACATTTGAAAAAAAATTATCTCAAATTTATGATTAATGATCGTTTTTTTTGTTAATGAATTAAAAGAAAATTATCTCACTTTTTATTTAAAATTAAGGTGTTTTAACAGATTTACTCACACCCCAGTGTCATGATTAATTATACTGTATTAGGAAGATAATAAATAACTAAAAAATAGAGAAATCTTGGGAAAAAAAAGTTTGTTAGAGCAATTTTTCTATTCAGATTTTGATAATGGTTTTGCTTAATGTCACCTTTAGTCACTGCCAATGTAATACTTTATTTCCAAGTATTGATTTTTTTAAGTATCCTTGGAAAATGTGGAGCATGCTTCAAGGTCAAAGTGTTAATGACAAGGTCTTGCACTCAGTGCTAATTTTTGTATTGAAAGTTAAAAATCGGGATTTCTAAGCGAGATTTATACAGAAATGTTTACGTTGTTAGCAGTTCAGGTCATAGTCTGATCACAGACTTGTTTATAGACTCCTTCATATTCTGTTCCATAGTCTTATTTATAGTCTCCATAGTCTTGTTCATCTGCTCCATACTCTTGTTCTTCGTCTAATTCATAGAATTCCCTTTAGTCTTGTTCAAAGTCTTCCCTATAATCTTGTTCATCGCCTGCTCTGTAGTCTTGTCCATAATCTTCTTCATAGTCTTGTTCATAGTCTCCTTTATAGTCTGTTGCATAGTCTCCTTCATATTCTGCTCCATAATCTTGTTCTTGGTCTCCTTCATAGCCTGCTCCATAGTCTTGTTCTTGGTCTCCTTCAAACTCTGCTCCATAGTCTTGTTCATAGTCTCTTTCGTAGTCTTGTCCATAATCTTTTTCATAATCTTGTGCATAGTCTCCTTCATAGTCTGTTCCATAGTCTTGTTCATAGTCTCCTTCATAGTCTGCTCCATAGTCTTGTTCTTGGTCTCCTTCATAGTCTGCTCCATAGTCTTGTTCATAGTCTCCTTCATAGTCTGCTCCATAGTCTTGTTCTTGGTCTCCTTCATAGTCTGCTCCATAGTGTTGTACATAGTCTTCCCTGTAGTCTTCCCATAGTCTTATTCATAGCCTCCTCTGTAGTGTTATCCACAGTCTTATTCATAGTCTCCTTCATAGTCTGCTCCATAGTCTTATTCTTGGTCTCCTTTATAGTCTGCTCCATAGTCTTGTTCATAGTCTCCTCCGTAGTCTTGTCCATCATCTTCTTCATAGTCTCCTCCGTAGTCTTGTCCATCATCTTCTTCATAGTCTTGTTCATAGTCTCCTTCATAGTCTGCTCCATAGTCTTGTTCTTGGTCTCCTTCATAGGCTGCTCCATAGTGTTGTTCATAGTCTTCCCTGTAGTCTTCCCATAGTCTTGTTCATAGCCTCCTCTGTAGTGTTATCCATAGTCTTATTCATAGTCTCCTTCATAGTCTGCTCCATAGTCTTGTTCTTGATCTCCTTTATAGTCTGCTCCATAGTCTTGTTCATAGTCTCCTCCGTAGTCTTGTCCATAATCTTCTTCATAGTCTTGTTCATAGTCTCCTTCATAGTCTGCTCCATAGTCTCCTTTATAGTCTGCTCCATAGTCTTATTCATAGTCTCCTCCGTAGTCTTGTCCATAACCTTCTTCATAGTCTGCTCCATAGTCTTGTTCTTGGTCTCCTTTATAGTCTGCTCCATAGTCTTGTTCATAGTCTCCTCCGTAGTCTTGTCCATAATCTTTTTCATAGTCTCCTTCATAGTCTGCTCCATAGTCTTGTTCTTGGTCTCCTTCATAGTCTGCTCCATAGTGTTGTTCATAATCTTGCTCATAGTCTTCCCTGTAGTCTTCCCCATAGTCTTGCTCATAGCCTCCTCCGTAGTCTTGTCCATAGTCTTGCTCGTACTCTTCCACATAGTCTCCTTCATAATCTTGTCCGTAGTCTCATCTTTCGTCTTGTCCACAGTCTAGTCTGTAGTCATGTGAATAGTCTGCTCAATAGTCTTGGTCGTGGGTTTGTCTGTAGTCTTATCCGTCGTCTTGTTTGTGGTCTTATCCATAGTTTTGTCCATAGTCTTCTCGATAGTTTTGTCAGTTGTCTCTTTCGTGGGTTTGTGCGAAGATCTTGTCCATAATCTTGTTCACAGTCTTGTCTCTAGTCTCATCTATAGTCTTTTATATACTGTAAAATCTAGCCTTTTGTCACGTCTGTAGTCTACTCGATAGTTGGTGTAAGTTTAGTCTAAAAAATGTACAATTGCCTTGTGTAAATTGCAGTGTGTGTCACAACCTAAATATAAATATGTATCTAGACAACAGCCATAACATTTAAATATGTTTAATGTGTGTAATAATACGAATCATTGCATTCGGCCATAATTTTCTTAGTGTCTTACTAATATGTATTAACATATTTCAGATGTTTTGTTTTTTGTATTAAAGTAAAATATAGGCTCTTAAATTAAAATCGTTACCATTGTTGTATATATTGGCCAATACTAACAGCAACAATAGCAATAACAATAGCAAGAAACAAAAAACAATAATAAGATTATTATGAAATGCATTGCCAAATACAGCCAATTGTATGTCTTGTCTGAAACAAATTTTTGTATTTTATGTTTCCTTGACTGAAACACAGTAGTCGCTGCAATAGAACTGGAAAATTGTAATTTTTTTTTTTTTGCTGCGTCTGTTACATCTTGTTTAACATCTTTTAAATGCGGCCGTATTTTTTATTTTTTTTTGTTTTGTCTTGCATCTACTGGAGAATATTATACACGGTCATAAATACAAAAGAAAAAAAAATACAACATACAACTGCATGCATGCAATGAACATTGGATATTCATGACTGAAAATGAAATGCTGCATATTCATATAGTCATAGTCAGAGTCATAGTCAAAGCTATAGTCCTATTAGAAAATATGTATGTACGAGTACATTTGTACCAGTATAAATACAAGTACTTGGGAAGCAGCAACCAACATTCAGAGACATACTTAATATGGCATGACATGACATGCCATGGCAAATGGCATTTATTTGTAAGTAAGACATTTTTTCTTATTTCTTTTTTCTATATATTTTTTTTTAATGAAACATCTGCATAATACATGCACTTCAGTGGCTGTGTATGTATGTATGTTTGTACATAGTTTGAATGTATATTTATGCATTTTACTTAAAAGCTGAAAGAAAGAAAGGAAACAACAAAAACTATGACATGCGTAAGTTGCAGCAGTTTTTCTTTACATTCGTTTATTTGTCTGATATCGTTTTTATGCATTTATTTATTTATTTGTTTATATAGACTCAACAGAGTAAACAAGTAATTGATGCAATTTTCATTTTCAATTCTTTGGTTTTTTTTTTTTTTTTGTTTCTGTTGCTGCCAATTGTGCTTAATATTCACACACTTTTAAACAGACATTCATAAATAGGCAGTCAGACAGACAGACATATAAAGCTACAAATTCATACATCGGTTGGTTTGTATGTATGTATGCATGTATATTTATGTCTATCTTAACTAGTTGAGTCTTTTGGTAAAATAAGTTGCAAATATGCCAACAACTTTTTGTTGTTATTATTATTTGTTTGTTTTTTGTTTGTATCTTTTATCTGTTTTTGTTTCAATATCCATCTTTATAGTTGTGGTTTTTCTTTAATAGTTTTTCCTCTACTTGTTTGTCTGTATATCTTGTTGTGAGCTGTATAAATGAAGATTGATTGCAAAATATTTATTAAATGATTTATGGGTTTTAAAATTTGTTTATACATTTTTTTTATATTAAAAAAAAATTCCTAAGGAAAGTAAAAACGAAAAGTTTTAGGAATAATTTGAGAAATTCCTAAGGAATTAAAGGTTGGCTGCGTGATTGATTGAATAAATGTTGGGGTTTCTATGAAAACTGTACTACACTATAGCTTATGATTATGATTATCAGTAATATGGACTAATGCCTTAGATTATGGACTAGACAATCAGCTACAACATAGACTGACTTTGAAACAGAATTTAGAATTTAGAATTTAGGGTATAGACTATTTGAAGAACATAATAAGGACATATAGACTGCAGAGGCATACAAAATTAATTTCTATGAGTTTTAGAGACTAAATATAACACAGCGAAAAATTCATTCAAATCGATCAACTTTGAAATTTCTTGGGACGAAAAGGATTATGGAAAATGGTTATGGACAAGACTATGAACAAGTTAATGAAATAGACCATGAACAAGATTATATACAAGACTGCCAAAAAGACAATCAAAAATATTATGGCCAAGACAATGAATAAGAGCACCGACAAGACCATGAATAAGACTAATAATAAGACTACGGTGTAGATTATGAACAAGACTATGGAAAAGATTTGGGACAACACAATGAACAAGACTATCGACAGGACTACGAACGAGACTATGTAGCAGACTATTAAGCAGACTATGAATAAGACTGTGAATAATACTATGGAACAGACTATAAAGGAGACTATGAACAAGACTATGGAGAAGACTATGAAGGAGACTATGAACAAGACTATGAAGAAGATTATGAACAAGACTATGGAGAAGACTATGAAGGAGACCAAGAACAAGACTATAAAGAAGACTATGAACAAGACTATGAAGAAGATTATGGACAAGACTACGTAGGACACTATGAACAAGACTATGGAGCAGACTATGAAGGAGACCAAGAACAAGACTATGGAGCAGACCATAAAGGAGACCAAGAACAAGACTATAAAGGAGACTATGAACAAAACTATGAAGAAGATTATGGACAAGACTACCGAGGAGACTATGAACAAAACTATGGAGCAGACCATGAAGGAGACCAAGAACAAGACTATAAAGGAGGATAGGAGCAGACTATGAAGGAGACCAAGAACAAGACTATGGAGCTGACCATAAAGGAGACCAAGAACAAGACTATAAAGGAGACTATGAACAAGACTATGAAGAAGATTATGGACAAGACTACGTAGGAGACTATGAACAAGACTATGGAGCAGACTATGAAGGAGACCAAGAACAAGACTATGGAGCAGACCATAAAGGAGACCAAGAACAAGACTATAAAGGAGACTATGAACAAAACTATGAAGAAGATTATGGACAAGACTACGGAGGAGACTATGAACAAAACTATGGAGCAGACCATGAAGGATACCAAGAACAAGACTATAAAGGAGGATATGAGCAAGACTATGGAACAGACTATGAACAAGACTATGCAATAGACTATAAAGGAGACTATGAACAAGACTATGAAGAAGATTATGGACAAGACTACGGAGGAGACTATGAACAAGACTATGGAGCAGGCTATGAAGGAGACCAAGAACAAGATTATGGAGCAGAATATGAAGGAGACTATGCAACAGACTATAAAGTAGACTATGAACAAGACTATGAAGAAGAATTTAAAGCTGACTATGAAGAAGACCAAGAACAAGACTATAAACAAGACTATGCAACAGACTATGGAGCAGACTATATTTTTTTTGGACCAGCACTCAGGTGACGACCCCTACTCATGCAATGCATTGTGTTAGAAATGGGAAAATATATTATGTGAGGGTGGTTAAACGGAGTAGTGTTTGTGAACATTTGATTTCAAATTTTCCAATATTGAAAGTGGCAGCGAATACTTCTGTTAGTAGTTTATTCCACATAGGGAATAAACAAGACGAATTTTCAGACTTCTGCTATTCAGAATGCATCATTAATAGTAGTTTAAAATTTTAAATCAAATCTGTTTATTAAATATATAATATATAAATGTATTTAAAATTGCAACGGAATAAAGTTCAATTATTACAATTTGTAATTAGGAAAATTTTGAAAAACCTTTAAAATAAAATCATAAATTAACACAATAATATTTATTAGATTTATTCGATTATTCTTTCTAAAATTCATTATTCGAAAATATGGCCATTTTGAAATTCTGGGAATAATTATTTGTTAGACTTTGTTCGTTTATACTATTGACTAAACACTATAAAATAAACTTAGTCACGAACAATGAACTAGTCTTTTTCCATAGTTTCCTTACAAATTGCTTAGCAGTTCCTGAAATTTTATAAATATTTTCTTCAGGAAGCTGAACTTCTTATTAAACTCAAAAAAGCATAACAAATATTATTTCCCTGTCTGCTGCATATGACCTTCCAAATTGTAGTTTTTTATGTATGTTTTGTATGTATGTATCTTTTGCCACCTGTTGTATTTTTTTTTTACACTTATTTTCTTTGAATTTTGTTGTACAGGAGAGTCATTTACTACGTGCTTCAATTAATTTTTAAAAATAAATTTTTACAATGAAATGCAAAAAAAAATACGAAAAAACTAAAGTTCATTTACAAAACTCACAGGAGTTGCTGTGTGAGTTTTGTGGTATGTAGTGTGTTTTATTTTTACCTTGAACTTAAAATTGAACCGTATGATAAGTGTCCCTGTATGAATATGCAGTCAAATACACTGATGCCAAAAACATATTAAGGTTTTCAAACTACAAAAAGAAATAAACACAACTGGTTTTATAAGGTTATACATTTATAATAAGGGAAATTATGAAGTAAGTTTTAAGCATATCAAGTGAAATAATAATTAATAAAATTTGTGGATACTTTGTTATAAAATTCAAAATTTAATTAAAGTCTCTAGAGTTTTGCAATTCTACAGAAATATATTTCAAATAGCAAGGCTTTTATTTGGTTGTATTTACCCCCCCAAAAAAACTTTAGGTGCTTTAAAAAATTAAATTTTTTTTTAAATAATTATGCAGTACTTCTTTTTTTCAAAAATATTTGGTTTCAATAATTTCTGCTTAAGCAAACAGTCTGATGGCGTCAGCTGCACTTGAAACTGGAATGCGCCAAGACACACAACACATTTTTATATATATTTTTTTTTTGTTAATTGTTTTCTTCTTTAAAGCTCACAGAAAATTATTAATTGAAATGTTTCATTTATTAAACAAAAAAAAAACAGAAAACGGAGAAAATTAAACAAATCCACAAAAAAAAACTACCAAATCATAACAAATCAATTTAAAAAATGCGGAAGTTTTTTTTTAATTTTGTGGTTGACTAAAACTTAAATTAATAAAATGGATTATATTTCATATCAGTAATTAAAACAAACTCATGTCTGTCTAAATATCATCATCACAATAACATGTGCATGTCTTCAAGATTTCAATTTATCTACACATTTATGATGTTGTATGCTACGAGTGTGTTACATATAAAAAATAAATATTTATGTTTATTAATAAATGTGAAATGAATGAGAATTCATTGTCTTTGAGTTGTGGAGTTTTTATGTTTGTTTGTCTGTTTCGCTGCTGTATTATTAATAATAATATTTGTTTTAATAATTTTCTAGGCAGCACTCATAGAAATAATGGCAGAAGATAAAGAAACGATTTAATGATTTTATGAATGAAACAGTGTTTCCCACAAAAGGGCAGCTTATAGGGAGGAATAGTTTGATTAGAGCGTGGACTAGACTATGGACGAGATTCTGGAGTTTACAGTGCACAAAAGAACAATACATACTATGAAATAGACCATGAACCAGACTATGAGCCAGACTACGTAGCAAATAATGAGCCAGACTATGAAGCAAATAATGAGCCAGACTATGAAGGAAATAATGAGCCAGACTATGAAGGAGATTATGAGCCAGACTATGAGCCATATTACTATGACGCAGAATATAAGCCAGACTATGAAGCAGATTATGAGCTAGACTATGAAGCAGATTATGAGCCAGACTATGAGCCATATTACTATGACGCAGAATATGAGCCAGACTATAAGCCAGACTATGAACCATATTATGAACCATATTGTGAGCCAGACTATGAAGCAGATTATGAGCCAGACTATGAAGCAGATTATGAGCCAGACTATGAGCCATATTACTATGACGCAGAATATGAGCCAGACTATGAAGCAGATTATGAGCCAGACTATGAATCAGATTATGAGCCAGACTATGAAGAAAATAATAAGCCAGACTATGAAACAGATTATGAGCCAGACTATGAAGAAAATAATGAGCCAGACTATGAAGGAAATACTAAGCCAGACTATGAAGCAGATTATGAGCCAGACTATAAGCCATATTACTATGACGCAGAATATGAGCCAGACTATGAAGCAGATTATGAGCCAGACTATGAAGCAGATTATGAGCCATGAAGGAAATAATGAGCCAGACTATAAACCATATTATGAACCATATTGTGAGCCAGACTATGACGCAGAATATGAGCCAGACTATGAAACAGATTATGAGCCAGACTATGAAGGAAATAATGAGCCATACTATGAACCATATTGTGAGCCAGACTATGAAGCAGACTATGAGCCAGACTATGAAGCAAATAATGACCCAGACTATGAACTGGACTATCAGTCAGAATATGAATCCTATTATGAAAGATTTTTTTTTATAATTTTCTGATAATTTTGAGTAGAATTGTTCATAATTTTTCAAAATTGTTTTGTAAATATTAAACAAATCTTTTGGTAATATTGCCTAATTTGTTGTTAACATTTCTTTAGAATATTTCATTGGCCCACTTAACTTGCTTTCCTGTGAAAATTTAAATTTTCTAATATTATCGCATATTAATATTAATCATACGCAATCCTGAACAATTTAATAACTTTGCTATTTTCTGCTAAACTAATGGAAATTTTAACAATTTTAGTAAAGTATCTACATAAATAAAGTCTTTAAAGTGATTAAGTTTGAAAAACTTGTTCAAATAGATTAATTTTGAAAATATTATTTTAAGATTTTTTCTTAAATTTTGGCAAAAATTTGTCATAACTTTTTAGAATTGTTTTGTAAAATTCAAACAAATCTTTTGATAATATTGCTTAATTTATAGTTAACATTTCTGAAGAACATTTCATTGTTCCATTTAAATTGATTCCCTGTGAAAATTTCAATTTACTAAAATTATCACAAATTAAAAACAATCATACGTAACCAAATTTTAAATTTCCTTAAAAAAAAACAAAAGATTTAAGAATTTTTATTTACGATTAAGCATAAATAATTTCATTGAAGTGCTTTACTATTTAAAGTAAGATTGTTAAACTTAAATTGACTTAGTTTTAAAACGTTTTTCTGAAAATGCATTTAAAATGTTCGCCTAAAATCGTTTATAACTTTTTAAAATTGTTTGGTAAGTATTAAACAAATCATTTGATAATATTGCTTTATTTATGGTTAACATTTATGTGGATTATTTCAATGATCTCTTCAACTTGCTTTTAGGTGAAGCTTGCGTTTTTACAAAACTAGTGAAAAATTAATATCAATCATACGCAACCAAGAGCAATTTTACAAATTTTCAATTTTCTTTGAAACTAATGGAAATTTTATTTATATAAAATTTACTGGCGTGTAAGCAAAGCCTAAGTCTTTTAAGTGTTGTACAATTTAAAATGAAATTGTAATTTAACTACTAACAGAGCTGGGAGTTTTGGAAGAAGTTTGGGAAACTGTGATTTTGTAATTATTTTTACAAGAATAAGTTGTATTAAGTCTCTGATATTGTTAAGTTATCATGTCTAGAGTGTATTCTATACATAAATCTTGTAGATTTAAAGTGTTTAGTTCTTATTTTCTTATGTTTCGTAATATTTTTTTATGATAAAGTCATTTTACTTTTTGCTATATGTTACAAATATTCCTCGCTTCATTTCTTTATGTATTTATTGAACATTTAATAATGCTTTCAATATTGTTAGGACGTCCATCACTACTGACTGTCAGGCTCTAACTGTCATTCATTAAGACACTCATTTGCAGTTAGTTCAGAAATAAGAAAGAAGTTGAGGCATAGCAGGGAGTTCGTTATGATTTTTATTAATTAAAATTGCACACATTAGAGGGTTAAATTTATGACTTTATGTGTTTGAAGCACTTAAGTGTCTTAGAAATAACATTCATTGTGGAAAATCTTTGAAAGTCATGCAACTGTTTAATAGTAAATAATGAATAGTAATAATAAACGTAATAAAATTCGTAAGTTTATGTTGATATTTTAATAAAAAGTTGGCATATTGGTTACAAAATGTCAGCAGCTTTTGAAGAGCAATTAAATTTGAGTGTTATATTTATGGGAAATAGTTAACATTTTGTTGACTTTAAAGAATATTTATTTAATTTCTTAATTTAATAAAAGTTTTATGTAAATATTTTGTTTAAAAAAAAAACTTTTAATAATTGCCATAAATTTATCTCAAAACATTTTGTGAAACAAACATTTATTTAAAAAAAAAACTATGTTTAACAAGCAAACATTTTGTCACTTGACATGTTTTTAAGACAAAATTTTAAACAAATTGTCAAAAGAAATCAACGTAAACAAATATTAAATAATATACAAAATAACACAGCATGTGGTTGGATATTAATTATTCATTTTATTTAAGGCTCTCAAGCAGCCACAAGCAAACAAATTTCAATATCAAAAATTAATACATTCAATGTGTTTATTTTTTAATGAGCATGAAAAAAAACCAACAAAAATCATTTAAAAAATATTAATGCATTTGATGACATTTATCATGATTATTGTGATTAAAAATCTATTTCAAACCAATTTCATTAGAAAAGTTTATATCTAAAAAAAAAAGAGTAAATCCATATAAAAGGAAGGGAGAAAACCGAAGAGACAATAATCTAAAGATATTCCCTTGGGTTTTACATTTGTAAAATGAAGTGGCAGTGAAAATTTCATTAGGTTTGTGTTTTAATTTTAGCGAAAATGATTTTAAAAGTAATATATAATTTCCAGATTGGTTAATTTTTTTTCAATCCTTTATTTATTATATGTATCTTCATTAAAAATGAACCAACAATAAGTTTTTCAAATCTTATATCTAAAAAATTAATTATTCACCCCTATCGTGAATAAAAAATCCACATGAAATTTGTTCCCTTTTATTTGTTTAACATTGAATTTAAATGGGAAAATGTGAAAAGGGAACAAATTTCATGTGAAATTTTTATTCACGATAGGGGTGATTAATTATTAGTCCAGCCAATGCCGGATGAAAATAGTTTGACCATTGTGTATTTTATTTATTAAGTTGACATTATTTCTTCTTGTCTTCGGCTCAGATCCGTTGTATCCCTTCTTCTTAGTCGAATATAGCCACTTACTTAATTGAGATACTCCTGCTTTAATAGGTTGTGCGGAGCTTAAGAAATCTCCTTCTTTAAGTTTAAATGTTCGACCAGTTAAGTCGCTTTCCAATAGCTTATGTTTGTTTACGGGTAAATTTAGTTTCAACTTGTATATTAGACCATCATGACACATTTAATCAAACGCTAGAGAAACGTAAATAAAAAGAGCAGAACAATATGTTTTTCTTCAAATGTTTTTTTTTTTGACGATATTGACAAGTCTATGGGTTTGTTCGATAGCACTGTGTTTTCTTCTAAATCCAAATTGATGATTCGGAATACAATTGTTTTCACTTAAAATCGGGTATAAGTTGGTTTCATCGTAGAATAAAAGTTTCACTCGTTTTCTAGAACGCCGTGAAATTGTGTATGTGTAATTAAAAACGATTTCAGTCTCACCTTGTAGTGGAATATAGAACCTAGTCGATTTTGGTACTTTTTTTTGAGCTAAAAAGTACTTTTTTGAGGTTTTCATAAATAAAACTAAAACGATTATAAACAATTTAAATTGAATTAAGTACTCATTTCGTATATTTTATACTAAAAATTATTGTTACCTTAAAAAAAGTACGTTTTAAAAGTTTTCATTTCTTAATGGTTAAAGCTTCAATGGTACAAATTTAAAAATTTCTGGTTACTTTTTTTTTTTTTTTATTCATATGAAATAGTTTGTACCAAAACAACCTGCTTCATCAAGCTACCTTTTCCCCTTCATTTCTTTGTTTTTTTTTCATTTTTAACGCCACCAAAAAAAAATTAATTTAATTTTATATTTTTGATTTGTTTGTTTTTGTCGTTTCTGGTTTTTTGCTCTTTTTTTTATTTTAAGTTTGTTCATTTTACTGGAGGGCATTCTTTTCGGTACAGAAATGCTACCAATTGAGGTTCAGTTTTCGGGTTATTTTTGTTCTATATGATTGTACTATACACTGCAGCATCAACCCGTTAACCAACATTTTGATTTAAAAACATGAAAAATTCTTGCCAGCAACAGCTGAGAGGGAGTTAGCATTTCACTCGCCATTTTGCATGACTATGCAAACAATGTTTGGCTCTTATTTTAACTGAATGATGCTGGTTTTTTGTTACTGTTATGTTGCTTTAATTGTTTATATAATTAAAAAAAACTCATACAAATATGAAAATACATAGTATACATTTGTTTTAAACAAATTGAGTTTTAAAGCCCTTAAGTGATTTGGTATGAAACATGGAAAAAAGAGCGACAAAGCTCAATTGGGGAAACCATAATCATAAAATTCATAGTCAAGAAATCATAAATTGCTTTTTATAACTCAAAACAGAATAAATTTGAAAAACTCATACATTTTTAGACACTTTTTTATTCAGAGAACTTAAATGTTTAGGACTTGAAAAAAGTACCTTTTTAAAATTTTCTCAAAAAAATCACTAAAAATTAATTTTTCAGGTGCTTATTAAAAAAAAACCATTGAAATTTGTAAAAATTTGACAAAAACTATTTTTGTCACTTAAATTAAAAAAAAAAAAACATTAACAAAAATACTTTTTTAAGCTTTCTTTTTAAATAAGCTGATTTCGGAGTATTTTTTGGAAATTTAGTTTTTAGTACCTAAAAAGGTATTTTTTAATAATTGTACAAAAATTCTTTAAAAAAGACTTTTTTGTGTTTTTATAAAAACCAACTCGATTTCAACAATAGACATGAAGTACCTCCAAAGGTACTTTTTGAAAAAAGTACTTTTTTCAATTTTAGTTAATATAAGCCTTTTTGAAAGCAACTAAACATTTTTAGATAAATTTTGGTAATTTCAACTTAAAATTTTTAGTACTTAAAAAAGTACTTAGTAAAATGTTTGTAAATATGTACCAACAGCAAGTACTTTTTCAGTGTAAATTAAAATTATGTTGATTTAAATTATTTAATTGGTTTTAATACTATTTTTGTTATTAAGTATTAAAAAAAGTACTTTTTAATCATTTTTACAAAACATGTTTGCAAAAATGTACAAAAAAAGTACTTTTTTAATTCTAGTTTAACTTATATGGATTGAAATGAATTTAAATTTCTATACATAAACTTTTTTCTATTTAGTAGATAAAGTGCTTTTAACAAAATCTGCAAAAACAAAAGTACTTTTTTAAATTTTTGCAATAATGTTCCAAAAAAAGTAGTTTTTTCGTTTTTGTTAAAAGTACCTTAAATATATATTAAAATTTGTTTGATATAGTGCAAAAAGTACTTTTTATAAAATTCAGGAAAAAAATTTAACTTTTGTTTAACTTTGTAACACTAATTCAGCTGTAACAAATTTCCCAACAATCTTATTGATTCACCTGAGAAATCAAATCCATTCCCCCTCCCTTCCCCCTCCTTCAACCAATTACAAAGAATTGAAGCTTCACTGCAAAAAAAAACACTCACATTGAAACTCAACAAGCAGAAAATTGTTTCCAATTTTTCCCTCTGTCTCTTACAGTTGTGCTTCTTTCTACAATTATCAACCAAAAAAAAAAAATCTTTAAAGCAACAACTTTTGTGTGTGTGTATTTTTTTTTGCTGTACGTACAATGCTACCAAAATAAAAACAACATAAACTTGCCACTGCTTTAAAGAAAACACGTAAAAAAATTAAAACAAAACCAACCAAAATGTTGTTGGATGTGGGTTTAATATTAATTCAATGTTAAATACCAACAATATGTAGCAAGCAACTTACGGCTATAACAATATGTTGCATAATGTTTGTGTGTTACAATTTTTTAAATTGTTTTCTTAATTTTTTTTGCAACAGAAAAAAAACAAGAAAACAACAACAGAAATAATACAATTACAGCAGCAACCAGCTGTTTCTCAAGTAGACAAAGTAACCATTTTGACTAGTGATTTTACTTCAGTGACTTATTTATATATTTTTGGATAATTTTTGTAATCAGAAACCATTAGGTTACTTTATACTTCCCCGGTAATCCATCGTGCGGTCAATTGTCACTTTAGTAGCGATTAGTAATCTAGAGTATAGCCACTTTACTTGAACAGTATTCTATATTTAAACTCTCACACAGTTTTAAAGAAAATAAGAAATTTGTAAAATTTTGGCTAGGAGCGTATGATTAATATTAATTTGGACTAATTTTATAAAAACGTAAATTACAACTAGAAACAAATTAAATAGACCACTGCAATAATCTACAAATATGTTAAGAACACTTCAAGGATAAATTTCACTATATTTGTTTAACAGTTCTAAAACAATTTTAAAAATTTATCAACGAATGTTTCAAAAATTTTCTATGAAACCTAAAAAATATTTTCAAAATTATTTAATTTTAATTTAGGTAACAATATTCATACAACTTTAAGTCACATTTATAAGGCTGGGTGTTTTAATTATTTATTACTGCTGGCTGCAGCCACTCAAAACTACTGGGTATGTAGAATTTATACACGATATGAAGTATGAAAACCACACACATGCGATATAAAAAAATAGACAATTGTTAATTATTGTTAATACGAGTAGTTATTAATGAAAATAACAACAAACAACCAACACAAAACCACATGAAAACACAAACAACAATAACAACAAACATGAAAAATATTAAATATCTTTTTAATTGTTAGTTAAGTGCAAAAAATTAGCACAATAATAATATTTGAAAGTCAGGGAAGTGATGGCAACTTCCCTGACAACAAAAAGCTTGTGTAATTAAAAAAGTATGTGTAATTCACACAAACCATATGTTATTAACAAAAAAACAAATACATCCAATCATTGTTCATATTTGCATATTTTAAGCTAAAAGCATCATTAAATCTACGATAACCTGTCATAACAGTGTTCTTTCGAGTGAATCGAGTGTTATTTAAAAGATTTTACCAAGAAACAATTTAATTGCTGTATAAAACGTTTGCTAATAAACTCTTTCATACATTTTTCTTAAACATAAAATTTCTTTAGAAATGCTTCTCTTTTTTATGGCACTCCCAGCTCTGTTAGCAATAAAACTCCAATGTAATTTTAAATTGTAAAACACGTAAAACACTTTTTCTTTATACAAACATTATTACAAAATTTAAAATCACCATTTGTTTTAAAGAAAATGGAAAATGTTTAAAATATTTCATGGGTGCGTATGATTGATATTAATTTGTAGTAATTTTATAAAAATGTTAAATAGAGCAATCAAATGTTCTACATTTTTGTTAACAAGAAATTAGGGTTTAATATTACAAGATTTGTTTATTATGTGTTAAACAATTTTAAAAAGTTATGAAAGATTTTTTCAAAATTTTTTATTAAAACCTAAGAAATATTTAAAAAAAAAATGTTAAGTAAATTAAAATGTTTAATTATTTAATTGACGATATAAAAGCTAATTGCACAATCGCCAATTTTTGCTTAAATATTTGTGGTTTTTGAGGGTATCGGCTCTATCATGAATAAAAAATCCGCCGGAGTTTTTTCCTTTTTTTAACATTAAATTTGAACAGGAAAAATTGGAAAAGGGAAAAACTCACGCGGAATTTTTATTCATGATTGGGGTGTATAAGAAAAATGTGTTTCAAAATCTAAAATATATCCTAAGGTTTTTATTATTCTATTTCTCATTTAAAAGCTTATATAAAAGCAACGTATTGGAAGTTTATAATTTCTGTTATGCTGCTATTTATTAGGACTTGGCTGTGTTTAGTTTAATGTTTAAAGTTTTGCTTTTATTATTTGCTGACTGTTTTTTTTTTTTTAGTTTAATTAAAACTAGTTAAACTAGTTTTGTAATTCATACACTGACACACACACTGAAACGCACTCACAAAAAGTTCTGTGAGCAGCAGCAGCAGTAGATATCACAAACTACAATTTAACTTGAAAAAGAATTTCAATTTCAATTATTATGATTTTAGTATAAATTAAAATAATAAATTAAAAACCGAGTAAGAAACAAAAACACGTGTTTATTTGTGTGTTATAATAAATTCTAAATAACAATTTAAAATTAAAACGTAATTAACTAAAAAATTTCAAAACTAAACTAAATTTATAAAAATCTCTAGAATATTCTAATTCATTTCGGATTGTTAAATATAAAGACATAAAAATAAATTATAAATGTTAAGTTTAAATTTGAATTAAAATACTAACAAACGTGTTAGTATAATAAAAAAATCTTTCAAAAACCCGCTTGCCTTCCGCAAAGTTATATGTATGTATGTTAATTTAACTTAATACATAATATAATTTATCATGTTAAAGCTTTAAATTTATAAGCAAGTATTTCCATAAAAATTGGATTACTTTTGCTTTTAACTAATTTATGTGAATACAGAGTTAAACGTATTAATTTATGATAAGTTTGACTTACGGTTGAACACGTTATTTAGTTTTCAATGACCTGTCTAGCATGGCTTACCTAAAAAGAAAAAACAATAGAAAACATCACATAATTAATAAAAACATCACCAAAAGTTTAAAAAGACTTAAATACCAATAAAATTGGTTAATAAAAAATCTGAAAACTAGTTCAATTTTATGGGAATTTGTTGATAATAAAGCTTTTGTCAATAAGTATTTAATTGAATTGTTTAATTTTAGAAAATAAATAATAAAAATAAAAGCTTTTAAAGCAACAAGGCTGAAATTTATAAATTTTTTGCTCTACTAAAGCAAATATTTATTATAAGTGTTATTTCCAAATGTATATTAAAACAGCCAGTTCAAAAATAACCTGCTTAAAACCAATTAATTTAGAAAATATTTTTAGGTTTTGTTGAAAATTTTGGCAAAAATAGTTTATAACTTTTTAAAAATGTTTTGTAAATATTAATTAAATCTTTTGATATTATTCCTTAATTTGTTGTTAAAATTTATGTATAACATTTCAAGGCTCTATTTAACTTAAATCTTGAAAAAAATAAGGTTTTCCTAAAATGACCACAAATTAATATCAATCATACGCACCCTTGAAAAATTTTACACATTTCTAATTTTCTTTAAAACGACTAGAGATCTTAAAGCGTTTAATAAGGTTTAAGTAAGGAATAAGTTTTTCAAGTGATTTACAATTAAAAATTAAATTGTAATAAATTTGCTAACAGAGCTGGGAGTATTACAAAAAAGCTGCACATAACTTATTTATTAAGTTTGTTAATATAAACCACAGAATTATTAATTTTACTTAACATAATTATTATTAAATCAATGGTTAGGCTTGCAAATTATAAAAAAACATGAATTTTGTAATTTCTTTTAAAATTAATATTTTTCTTTAAGAAAATTTGGTATAAAAACCTTTATATTTAAGCTAGATGTTAAGCTAGATTAACTTAAACATAAAAATAGAAAAGTCCAGAATTAAAACAACCATTAATAGTGATATTGTAGTTAGTAAAATGGATTTTGTTTTAATTTCTTTTTAGATTTTAAAGAAAATTAAAAAAAAAAATCGTTTATAACTTCTTAAAATTGCTTTGTCAAAATTAAACAAAACTTTTGATAATATTCCTTGATTTGTTGTTAACATTTATGCGGAATATTCCAAGGCTCTATTTAACTTACATCCCAAAGAAAATTAAGTTTTCATAAAATTACTCCTAATTAATATTAATCATACGCGCCCTTGAGGAATTTTACAAAATTCGAATTTTCTTTAAACCTATTAAAGATTTTAAAAATTTTAATATTGTTTAACAATAACTAAAGTCTCTCAAGTAATTTACAATTTAAAATAAGTTTAGAATTTAAGAGCTGACAGAAAAATATAATTTTAAAATGTTGAAATAAATTTCATAAAAATTGTATTATGTACTTAAACGTATATTACAAAGTATCAATAACATTTAAATGATTGTAATATATGTATCTTAATTTGAATACCTTTTCTTCAAGTAATTCAATACGTTTGCTCTTTTTTTGCCAGCCAGAGTAATTTCTCAAACCCTTTAAGCCCTCACAACTAATAACGTGTCTTGTTTACTTAATGTATTTCTTAATTTGGGACAGCTTTTTTTGCAGGCAAATAAATGTATTTGTAATACAATATCAAATATAAAATAATAGTATTTATAAACTTGTAATACCTATATACACACATATATTTACTCAAATGTAAAGCACAAAGGCAACCATAAAATAAATACTTTAGCATACATACATACATGCACAGTAGCTTCAATACTCGTACATGAAATAATGTTATATAGAATTTCTTAAGAGGTTGCTTACTTTCAGCTAAAGAACAGGATTGCGTCCTTATGGAAAGAATGGTTATCTTTATGTAAGTAAGTATCCCATCACATAATGTATTATGGGAGTTTGAAGGTATTACGCACTTACGACTTGCCCAGACTTGGCAATAGCAAAAGGAAGTGTTAACAAATAAACGTGTGTAAGAAAAATCATTTTTAGAAAAATCCTCACGTAATATTTAATAAGACTAAAAGGTAGAGGAAATGAAGACGCATGAAAATGGCAGAACAAATAAAAACACGTACACAATTTGCTTTCGACAATATGCAGACAATAAAAACTACAAATTTCTTAACGGGGATGCCATAAGCAAAGGCAACACATGGAAATGGGAATGCAATTTAAAGACCCTAGAAAATAAAACAAATTTATTTGGAAATGCAAATCAAGTAATTTTTTTCCATAGAAATATAATGAAACTTACTGAATTAACCTAATCCTAATGAAACCAGCAATATAAATAATATTTAAAGTTCATAAGCAACTTTTTAAAATTAAATAAATAATTTTGAAATTTTTTTTTTTTTTTTGTTTTATTGAAAATTGTGAGAAAATAACCTTTCATAACTTTTTAAAACTATTCTGTATATAACAAAAAAAATCTACCAGTATTAATCCCTGATTTGTTCTTAACATATTTTTAGAACAGTCTTTCGCTCTATTTAACTTATGACATGCTGAAAATTGGGTTTTTAAAAATTAGTCCAAATTAATATCAATCGTACGCAACCTTGCAAAATTTTACAAATTTTCAAATTTCTCTAAAACTAAAGGAGATTTTAACATGTTTTTTAAAGAATTTTAGTTATTTATATAATAAATTTTAGAATCTTTAAACTGAAGTAAAATTTTGTTTGTTCCCTTAGACCTTCTTACTGAAAATAATAAATTTCAAATAATTTTTTACATTTTTCTGATACTCCCAGCTCTGTTAGCAGCAATTTTCAAAAAAATTTTATTGGAACGCGCAAAAATTACTTTCAAAATTTATCCATTTGAACAAGTTTATCAAACTTATTTCTACATGTACATCACGAAAAGAACATTAGTTATATTTAAAATGTATAAAATATTTGAAAATCTGCGTTTGTTTTAAAGAAAATTGGAAATTTTTAAAAATTTTAATGGTTGCGTATGATTAATATTTATTTGCACTAATTTTATAAAAGCACTATTTTAAGCGAGTTTTAATTCAAATAGAGCAATTGAATGTTCTACAAATATGTTAAGAACAAATTAAGGACAATCATCAAATTATTTATTTAATATCTGCAAAACAGTTTTGAAAACTTACATTTAAACAATTTTTTAAAAATTTCAAAAAATATTTTTTTTTTTTTTTTCAAATTAAATGCAATTTAACAAGTTTCTGTTGAAATTAAGGCAGCATTTATAGTGTTAAGAATATTAGCATTTTGCAGGCTCTTTTATCAAGCTGTAGCTATTTCGAAAGTTTATTTTTAGTTAGTGATTCGCTACATTTGTTACTGACAAGTTTGCTAGCCCGTCAGAACTACAGGGTATTATCATAAAATAACACGCAAATACATACATATGTACGTCAACAAATTGTCCTTGTTACATCAATAAACCAACAACAAAAAAAAAAGTAGAAACATTCGTGTTACGTCGTAAGTACTTTTTTATTTCGTTGCATAAATGAAACTGTAACAAATTCTCAAAATTTCGTTTAGGTATTTACGTCTATATGATTTTTTTTGTTTGTGTTTAAAGTCGATTTGTTTTATTTACTGCGGAAAAAATATACAAGCTAATGGTTGTATTAATAAAAAAAAATAACAATAAATTCTATTAACATGTTTTTCAATACAAACAAAAAAAAATAATATAAAAAAAATTTATGGTTTATGATTTTCAAAGCGATAAAAAGCCTTTATAAGAAATGGTTTAAATAAACACAAAAATAACTGAAAAATCGTTAAGGGAAATAACCAAGAATAAATAGCAAAAGAAAGGAGAAATATCGAATTAAAAACACCAAAAAGTTAAAGCATACTTTTAGGTTAGAACAAAAACATATATTGAAAGCTTGAGATTTAATTAAGTAAATGTACAGGTATAACAACTAAATATGATTAATTGTTTTTAAAGTTTTTGTATTAAATAAGGGTAAATAATCTATATATATATATAAGAGTAATGTGACTGACTGACTGACTCACTGACTGATTCATTCATCATAGCACAGCCCAAACTGCTAAAGATAGAAATTTGAAATTTGGGTAATGGGTTCCTTCTACAGCATGTAGATATGTAGATCTACTAAGAAGGGATTTTTGGAAATTCGGTCATAAAGGGGGACAAATGCGACAAAAAAAAACGGGTAAAACCAGTACCTCTATATCTCCAAAACAAATAAACTTAGAAATAATATTTTAAATGCGTTCGCCTTTAATCAAAAAAAGAGCCGACGCTGTCTGGTACTTTTTTGAAATTCGAAATTCAAGTGACCCTATGGGGTACAAATAGTCCCCGTAGAACGCTCTCCTACATAAATAAACATAGAAATACTATATTAAATGCATCTGGCTCAGATCAATAAAGACTAGAAATCTTTTTGGTACTTTTTTGAAATTCGAATTCCTATGGCCTAAAAGTTTTATTCTTTTTTGGTACTTTTTTATCAAAATGTATTTTCTCACTAAAAATTCCATGAACTTTCAAATACTACGTATGACGGATAATTAATAGGTACTTTTTTGAAAATTATTTTTTCACGGGTGATAAAAAAGGGACAAAAACGGGGTAAAAACGGACATTTGATATTATTTATTCAATTTAAAAATAAAAAAAAAGGATAAAATATTCTTCCATCCACACAAAAAAGAACCCAGAACATGCTATTCATGACTCAAATATAGAGATGTAAAAAGGGCCAAATTTCAGTACACTTATATTGGTACTTTATTGAAATTAATTTCTACTATTCTATTCTTGCAAACTATGCATCTGAGCATGTTATTATCTTTGGCAAATTTGTTGTGCATGAGCCCGGGAAGGTTTCTGAGTTGGTATGAACACGCCTACTCTAATGCCCACTTTTTTTAATTAATTACAATGCCTGCCGGGAAGGCCAGATCGCTGGATCGATCTTACTAAAAATTTGCCGGGATATAACTAAGACTCCGGCATGACTAGGAATACTTTTTTCGACCGCCTACTTTTTTTCAAAATGAACAAAATCAATAAAATTACTCAAAATGAATTGAATATTTGTGAAATGCCTTTCTTTCAAATTAATTTTAAAACTACATACATGATTTTTAAATATTTAAAATTTGTTAATTTTAACATGAAATTTCAAGTTTGAGCTGATATTAAAAAATATATATTAAACATATTAAATAAATAATTATAAATTTTAAAAGTTAATAGTTTTATTAGTTTAGCTTTATTAGTTTTTGGGCAAAAACTTTGCGATTTTAAATTAAAATGTACACTTTGTTAAAATTAAAAATTTTATGTTTTTCATATTTTTTCCGAAATATTTACGCTTTGTTAGAACTTAAAAAAAAGCCTATTTAAAAAATTTTGATAATTTGATGTAATGCAAAGCTTTTATTGTTTTCTTTAAGAAACTTTTAAAACATTTACGGATTTTGTTTAAAATAAAAATTTTCTCTTATACTTAATATGAATCTAACGTACATTGAACTCTTAGATTTTATTTGTGTTTTGTTTCGTTCTTATTATATTAATTAATGCTTTCCATGTCTTGCCTAACTCTAATAAATCAGTTTAATTTGTTAAAACAAAACTAAAGCTAAAAAAAACATACACACAAAAAGTAACCGACTTGACAATAAACCAATTTGAAAACGTTTTTTGAATATTTAATTAACAAAAATTTCGTCACAAAGACAAGTGTAATGAACTTTTGAGTAAATAAATTTTGAATTAAATAAAACAAAAGAAAAAACGTAAACAAATTAGTAACAAAAACGCACAGAATAATAAGACAATCAAAAGCTAAAACCTAAAGACAAATAGATATGAATTAATTTCAAGAACTAATTTGCGGTATTTTCATAAAAAAAACATTTACACTGGCAACCGAATTAACTACAGCCATGGAATAGTCTACACGTAAAATAAAAACAAATTAATTAAAAATCAAAGACTAGAGTCAACATATTCATGTAACATTTACACAACACTTTAAAAAAATTATAAATTTTTTTTAAAATTTCAATAATTCTTAACAAATATTTTCCAAATTAATAAATTTTAAAATATACTAACAATTGTAAATCATTTAAGACACTTTACCTGTAATAAAACTTTACTAAATATTTTAAAATGTACTGTACTTTTCAAGAAATCTCAAAATTTCTAAAATGTGTGCCAGGGTGCGTATGACTAATTTTAATTGGAACTAATTTTAGAAAAACTTCATTTTCACCAGGATGTAAGTTAAATAGACCTATAGAATATTCTACAAATATGTTAAGAACAAATTAGGGAATATCATATAATGATTTGTTAAACATGTTTAGAAAAATTTTTAAAATTTATGGACGATTTTTCACGATCACAAAAAAATATTTTCAAATTTCATTGATTTTAACAAGTTTTTTTTAAGGTATTTTAAATTTTAAATCCTTAAGAGACTTAAACTAAGCTTGTAGTTTATTAAAAATTATATTAGTTTTAAAGAAACATTGAAATTTGTACAATTGTTGCAGGTTGCGTATCATTGTTGTTAATTTAGACCATTTTTATAAAAACGCAATTTTCACTGAGTTGTAATTTAAATGGAGTCATGAAATGTTCTACATAAATATTAAACAGATATTAGTAAATATCAGCAAAAGCTAGGTTAAACTTGTGTAAAACTATTTAAAAAACTTATAAACAAATTTCAAAAAAAAATTCATAGAAACCCTAAAAATATTTTCAAAATTTATTACTTTCAACAAGTTTTGCAATCTTTTCTTATATTTATTTAAGTTTATTTTTGCAAAAACATGGCAATAGTTAAAAGTTTCTGAAAGTCTCTTAAGGCTTTAACTATCACACTAGATAATTTTCTCTTTCACTTGCAACCTTTTTCTGTGTTTAGTTTTCCAACTTATTGTGTACTACAGTTTTTATACATTGCGTATTGCTGGTCATTGGGTCACCGTTTAATATTGACAATGACATCTACCCAAAAATAGCAATAAATTCACCTGTGATCTTTTAAGAGCTCGAAACAAATCCTAAATAAAACCATAAAACAATCTCAGTAGAGTGAAATAAAACAACAGAATTGTAATAAAAAAAGTAAACATCACAAATTTTAACAAGCTTAAATGAGAAAAGAACCCTTTAATGCACAACAAAGACATGTGGCCGAAATTACTTTTGTAGGTTTTCGAAAAACACAAACAAAAAATCATATAAGAGGCAGCAGTTAATATTGTTTTTGCTACTCTTCGTGACAGTTGTTGCTACTAGCAATAACATAATTCAAGTTTAGATAAGGCGATTAAGTTTTTTTTCACATATTTCCTTGAAATATACATTAGCTTGAAACAGAAACATTAGATAAGAAAATAAACGGATTGTTCCGGTAAAGCAGTTAACAAGTTATAGCAGAAATTTGAAAAAAAAAATGCATTAATTTTGAAAAGTATTCTTTTAACAAATCTTTAAATTGTGTTTGTACATTTCAAACAAATATACTGAATTTAATCCTTACTTTATTCTTAATATGTTTGTAGAACATTTCAGAGCTCCATTTAACTTTTATCCCCTTGAAAATTGAGTTTTAAGAAATTTCCAGCAAATTAATATTAATCATACGCAGCTATGAACAATTTTACAAAATTTAAATTGTCTTTTAAATAAATAGAGATTTTGAAACGTTTAATAAAGTTTACGAATAATTAACGAGTCTTAAGTGATTTACAACTTAAAATATTGTATTTAGCTTTAAAACTATTTTTTAGGTTTTATTGAAAATTTGGACAAAACTCAAACTAGCTTGCATCCCAGTGAAAACTGAGATTTAATAAAAGTACAACAAATTAATAGCAATCATACGCCACCAACAAAAATGTTACAAATTTCAAATTTTCTTCCTTAAAACAACTAGAAATTTTCAAATGTTTAATAAAGTTTGAGTAAAACTAAATCTTTTAAATGATTTACAATTCGAAATAAATTTACAAAACTTGTTAAAATGCATTAACTTTCAAAATCTGTTTTAAATATTATATAATTTTTGAAAAAAATAGGCTTTGAAAATGTTAATCTAAGCACAGATGTTAATGCTAACTTTGTTGTTAACAAGTTAATAGAACATTGCATTATTGTATTTATTGTGCTTGCCTTTTACAAATTTAAAATTTTTTTAAACAAATGCTGAGTTTTGTGAAATTGTTAAAATACATTAATTTTTAAAAAAATATTTTGGTTTGAAATTTTTTTACAAAAATCCTTTAAAGGTTTTGCAAATGTTAAAAAAAAATCTACTAGTATTAATCCTTTATGTGTTTTTAACATATTTGTAGAAGACTTCTTTGCTCTATTTCACTTGCAATCCAGAGAAAATTACGTTTTCATGGAAACAGTCCAAATTAATATCAATCATACGCAACCATGAACAATTTTACAAATTTTAGATTTCCTTTTAAACAAAAAAAGTTTCTAAAAATTTCAATAAACTTTAGGCATGTGTAAAGCATTTTAAGAAATTTGTAATTTTAAATAAAATTGTTATTTATTTATTAACAGAGCTGGGAGTTCTAGAAAAAAAAACAAAGAATTAAAAACATTTGGTTTGGCTTACATTAGGTATCTAAATCGTGCAATTTAACACCATTGAAATGATTTTTATGGGTTTGTTTGAAGTTGAAGATCTATGCCATCAGGCATACAAGCATTCTTGCATTGAAGTGAGTAAATTCAACGAAATTTAGCCACATTTAGGCAAACTTCTAATGCTCAAATTTGTACAAAAGATTAAGTATGTATTAGGCAAAGCAGTGTAAGACGGTTAAATGTTTTACTTAATGCTGCTATAACAAAATTAACTATCTAAAGATGGCAGCTAAAGTTTTGTATATTAAGAAGTCAAATGTTTCTTAGAATTGATAGCCAAAAAAAAAAACATGCGAAAAATATTAAAATCGTTTTTCAACATAATTCTTTTTAAAACGCCGTCTAGTTTTTTAAACAAACAACAACAAAACAAGAAACAAGATTAAAAAATTCAACAATTCAATAAAAAGATTTATGGAACCAACATCATTATCATTGTCCACACAACCAAGACTTTAGCTACCAGTAGTTTTATGATCAAAAAGAACTCACAATTAAAATATGAAGATTGAAGATGATGACTGCCTGTATGAACGAATAATTAAATGTATGACTGAATAAATGAAACCCCCGTATAACTAAAAGACTGACGGACTGACTGACTGTCTGACTGCCTGTATGCTGTATGTACGTAAGTATTTCTGAATGATGTGAATTAGTTATGAAATATTGTTTTAAGCAATTGTGTCTCTGCGTATTTTATTATTCTGTATTTGATTTCAAAATTATTTTGAAATTTTTTTCGAATTTTTTTCAGCTATCAGTCTCTCTATCTGTCTGTCTGCATGTCTAACTAATGTTATTAATGCTATTGCCAACAATATTAAGCGCATTGTTTTGTGTAAATCTCGCAACATTTGACATTATCTTAAAAAAAAAAAAAAATATTTTAAAATTTTTAAAACGCAACTTTTGTGTGAATCTCCTTTTGGCGAGCAGGCAATTTATTCTCATATACTTTTTTGTTTGTTTGTTTTCTTAAAAAAACATGTTTAATTTAACGTCAAATTGTTTGCTGTTTTTATTTCATTTTTTTTTTTGTTGATTGAGTTTAAAGAAAAATTACTTAAAAATCATTGACCATTTCATGAGATTTGCTTGCCAGCGGTTTTGTGATGCTGATGCTGATACTACCGCTGCTGTTTGTGATTAATGACTGCTAATTAAAAAGGTTAATGAAAATTTAAATATATAATCAAATCAAATAAATACTATATGGATGTTTTTTATGGTTATTTAATCATTATGTTTAATAAATATTAAGTTTATTTAATTTTATATTAAATAAACTCAAGATTATAAAAAGTTAAGCGTTAATTTCCGCAAGTAAACAGTAGCTAAATTACAAAAATATAAATTACTTATTTATATACACAAACAGTTAAAGACAACTTTACAAGCTATCGGCCCACTCATGAATAAAAAATCCGCGGGAGTTGTTTCCCCTTTTATTTTTTCAACATTGAATTTGAATAGAAATAATTGGAAAAGGGAAAAAAAACTCCCGCGGAATTTTTATTCATGATTGGGCTGTATGTAAAATATTTTGGGTGATATTATTGATTCCGCATGCAGATGAAAACTAAGCGGAAAGAAATATCGCTCGATATGTAAAATTATTCATTCCTGCGCTATGCCGCAATACTGCTGTCTGTGTAGAGATGATACCGCAAAACGGAAAAATAACGCCGCAACGGAATAAATAATTTCAAATTATGCTTGCGCACAAAAAGTTGTTTCGCCATCGCGAAACTGAAGGAATAATTCGACCCTTTAAGTACCTGCTCAAACTTTTTTGAGATTTGTGCAAATTGTACAATTCGAAAACTAAGAAAAAAGTTTAATATTTTATTTAAACACAAGATTATTTTACATTTTTTTTTAGCACAGCACTTAAAGAACTATCATATTATTGCACAACCAATTAAATTCTTTAATATACGAGGTCTGATCAACAACTACCCGTTATTGTCAATTTTTTCAAAAACTATTTATTTATTCATCAATAACTATCTTTTCCCCTTCAAAGTAATCCCCCTCAGTTATAATACACTTATGCCAGTGTTTTTTCCAATCCTCGAAACACTTCTGAATCCGCTACAAACCCACCCGAATCCGCTTGCTAGAATTCTAGCTCAGAGCCAGACGGACTCGAGGCTTCGTAGAGCTTATTAGTCAATAAGAAATTAATGCTCTGTTAGAGAGTAATTAGATTTATTTTCGTTTTAACATTTGAATACTTATTGTTAGGCCTAAGGAAATAAGGCAGATTTAATAAATAATAAAAAAAAGTATAAAAAAAAAACTTTTGAAATGCGCTTTTTGGTATCGCCAACAGCTCCTGTTTCGATTTTTCTTTTATCTCCTCAATCGTAGCAAAACGCTTTCCTTTCATCGGTTTCTGCAGTTTTGAGAAGAGAAAAAGTCAGCGGGGCCAAGTCCGGTGAACACGGTGGTTGAGGCATGATAACGCTTTTGTTTTTGGCCAAAAACTCACGCACAAACATCGATGTGTGAGCTGGTGCGTTATCATGGTGCAAAATCCATGATTGGTTTTTCCACAATTCCGTGCGTTTCTGACGAATTGCTTCGCGCAAACGGCGCATAACTTCAAATTGGTATTCCTTATTGACCGTACGACCTTGTGGCAAGAATTCATGATGCACCACTCGAAGAAAAGAGTGAGCAAAATCTTCACATTTGACCGAACTTAACGTGTTTTTTTTTGGTCTTGGCTCTTCTGGACGTTTCCATTGGTATGATGGGGCTTTGGTTTCAATGTCATAGACAGTGATTCGTCACCTTTTTAAGGAAATCTGGATCGTCCGTCGTTGACGATGTTCAGCAGCTCCTGAGCGATGTCTATGAGACGTTGTTTTTGCTCAAAATTTATCAATTTTGGAACAATCTTTGCTGCCGCAGGTTTCATGCCTAAAACATCCGTAGAAATTGCTTGTCATGAGCCGAACGATATGCCAACATCATCAGCAACTTCTCTGATAGTGATTCGACGATTATCGAAAATCTTTTTCTTTACTGCTTCAATGTTTTCATCGGTTGTTGACGTGCTCTAGAATGTTGACGTGCTCTAGGCGACTAGGACGAGCATCGTCATTGACATTTTTTCGGCCTTCCTTAAACCGGTTATACCACAATTGAACTTGTGTTCTGCTTATAGTGGACTCGCCAAACGCCACAGTCAACATTTAAAATGTCCTTGCGCATTTAATTTAATTTTCTACACAAAACTTAATACAGTTTCGTTGATCCATTTTTTCTAATAGTAAAAAATCGAAGAGCACAACAAAACACGACTAACCTTTTTATCTGTCAAAAATAAACTGACAATCCAAAATGGCTGATATTACCAAATATATAATTCAAAGAATTTTTCTAGACAATTGGCACACTGTAGTGCATTTTCTACCCTGCCCAGGGCGTCATCAGCAATGTTTATTGTAATTTGATCACAAACTTTGCTCAGGTTTTTTGGAAATTGTATCATTTGAAAAAAGTTTAATGTTTTATTAAAAGACAAAATTAATTGATATACGCCGATATCGTAAATAAAAATACCACAATTGTTCCGTTTTCACAATTTTCCTATTAAAATTCAATGTTAAATAAATAAAAGGGAACAAATTTCATGTGGAATTTTTATTCACGATAGGGGTGATTTTCTAATATAAAAGTTAAACAACTACTAAATTATGGCAAAATTAATGTGTTAATATGTATTTGCAAAAAAATTCATCAAACTTCTTCAAATTTCGTTCGGAGGAAAAAACAGTATAAGATTGTTTTAGATTTTCTAAGAAAGCATACGAAGTTTACTCCATTTAAAAGACAACATCATAAGCCTTTAAAGAATACATGAAATATTGTAGAAGATTTATACATGTTTTTTTTTTTAATTTTCATCCCAATCATGAATAAATATTCCGCGTCAGTTTTTTCCCCTTTTCCCATTTTTAGCTATTCAAATTCAATGTTAAAAAAATAAAACGGGAAAAAACTCCCGCGGATTTTTTATTCATGATTGGGCTGTTTAACACAATTTATTGAAGCCTTAAGAACTCTGTTTTTATAAAAGCAGTCAAATTTTTAGAGGAAGCTAAAATTTTGAAGTTTTCTTATAAGTCTAAGTTTAAGTGTATTGTACATTAAATTTGAAACCCATTACAATACTCTGTGAATACCCTTAACTCTATAACATAATTGTAGACATTTTATTGTTGTTTAAAACGTGTTAAGAATAAATTGATTAAATTTTAATACATACATACTCCTATAATTCTGTTTCTATTATATGATTGTTATGAGGTGTTAGTTAGAAAGCAAAAATACTATGACAACACTAGAAAAAACCACTTACTCAAACTACTGCTTAAATAAACTTGACATTCATTAAAACAAAATAATAATAAAAAATAAAAATGACCATAATATTAAACAAACATTTCTTTGACATACAATGCCAACTACCGGTATTTTATTTTTTTTTTGAGACAAATAAAACGCCAAATTGACACACGCCCACGTACGTGCTGTGTTATAAATTTTATTGTATTTTGTTGTTGGTTTATTAGTTGTTTTAAAAAAAGAAGTTTAAATTATTTTTTTATTTAAAGGTTTTCTAACATTTCATATCATTTCATTTCTTCCACTTTTTTCCATCAACAAATTCCAACAAAATAAATTTTATTAACCAAAAAAATCTTGTTGCTGCTAATACAAATTGTTTGTTGTTTTGCTTGCTTTGAATTACTCTATTGTTGTTGTTGTTTGATTTTCGTTCAGGTGATCAATTGTATTTTTAATAAAATCTGACACAATATATGACACCTAACATGAATTGCTTTGAATTTTGTTTTTATTGTTATGAATATGTCACACCACACCGGATTTTGTTTTTGGGGTAAAAAAAAACACACTAATATATGCTAAAATGTTCAAATAAAAAACAGTTGAAAATAATTGTGTTGTTAGGTATTTAGGGCAAACGTATTTCATACAGGTTTATACAAAAAGAAATGGAAAAAAATCAAGCACATTTTTCTAAAAGCCTTTAACAAACAAAAACATAAATCCAGAATCTTATAAGGCTGGCATAACAAAACTCATGTTTTTATATACAGTATATATTAACAAGTCAAAGAATTTAGTTAATTTAAGCTTTTTATAAAAGTTCATTGAATTATCTATAATTAAAGAAAAATAATATTCAAAGATTTTTTTTTTTTTTTGAATCAAAATATTATTGTTGAACTCCCAGCTCTGTGAGCGGTAATTTCCAATTTTATTTAAAACTGTAAATACCTTAGACTTTAACATTTAATAAACTTTACTAACAACTAACAAAACTCTTTAAAGAAAAATAAAGAAAATTTAAAATTTTAAAAAAAATTAAAGGTGGCGTATGATTAATATTAATTTGCACTAATTATAGAAAAAGCCAATTTTCACACGTAATTAAGTTAAATAAAACCATGAAGTGTTCTACAAATATATTAGCAATACATTAAGGAATATTAACAAAATATAAAATGGATATGGCCCAAGCATTAAAAAAAAATTGTAAAAGATTTTCAAAAAAAAAAAAAATTCAATAAATAAAAAAAAATAACAAAATCTATAAATTTTAACAAGTTTAAAGAAAACTTAATCTACAGCAATTTAGAATTTTGCAAAACAAAAAAAACACAACAATCTTAACAAACTATTTCGCTAGCAAATCTGCTAGTGATGCCGATTTGTTTAATTTAATTTATGATACATTAATTTTATTATGTTTTAACATTTTTGATTAAATTATGTTTGCAATAAAAAAATATTTATTTAAAACAAGTAATAAAGTATAGTCGGTCAAGCCCGACCATGTAATACCCTACACCCAGTATATGTATAAAACAGTTTTGCAGAAATGGGCGTTATATGGGAGATATAAACTATTGTAGACCGATCATCCAAAAATTTAATGCCTGACTTCCGTGAATATAAATATTATATGTGTTAAACTTTAACTCAATATAAATACTTATGGAGCTTAAATTACGGAGAGGGTCTTATATGGAAGTTTCGTCTAATTATGGGCCGACCATTATAAAATTAGGTGTCATTATTTCTGTATATAAGAAACTTATTTGTGTCACATTTTATTTGCATACCAACATTTTTTAAAAAATTTTTGACCGTTAAAGTGATTTTCGAAAGTGGTCCTTATATATGAGCTACAACTAATTATGGACCAATCATAATAAAATTATACCATATTATTTGAATACATATGAAATATATTTGGGTTCAATATTATTTGTATACCAACATTTTTGAGAGAGTTATGCTCTTTAAAGTCGGCCTTTTATGGGAGCTACGAGTAATTATGGACCGATCTTTACAAAATGTGTAAACGTGATTTGGCTTCATTTACCACTCATTTGTGATGAAATTTGTTTGGATACTTGCATAATTCAAACATTTATGATCGGTAAACCCCAATTTCGGGAGGTCATTTATATGGGGGCCTGGTGAAATAATAGACCGATTTCCACCAGTTACAATCCCATCTATCCTTGGGCCGAAATATCTTCAAAATTGCGACCTGCACTCTGCTCACAAGCTTTACATGGACAATCAGCCAGCCAGCCAGACGAACGGACGGACGGAGGGGCATCGTTAAATCAACTCAGAAAGTGATTCTGAGTCGATTGGTACACTTTAAGGTGGGTGTTAAACTAATATTTCTGGGCGTTACAAACATCAGCACAAATCCAACCGCGCAATGGTGGTGTAGGGTATATATACAGATATATTTTTTTCATACATTTATGTAGGCGTTTAAAGATATGATGGTTGTTCGCTCGGTTGCCTTTCTATAATTGTGTGACAGCAAAGAATTCACATAACGTGTGTTAATTTGTGGCATTATTCAACAGTAGCCATCACACACCTAATTATTATGTCGAGTGTTTAAAATATTGTAGTATTATTAGCAGCTAAACTAACTAAACAAAATATTTATTAGACACTCAAGCATAAACTTGATTAAAATATGTTTGTATGTCTTTATGGGCGAATTAAGAAAGACATTAACAATAATAGACAAAAATAAAAAATAATAGTTGTTTGAAACCGGTTGTTAACCCTTTCAGACCCAGAGTTTATTAAGCATGTCTGCACTTGTTAAAAGACAAAATCAAACTAAGACAATTGTTTTTTATTTGTTGTGTGTTTGCTTTTTATTCTTATTTTTTTTACAATAAAAAGAAGACCGCACGATCATTGCTTGCCGGTTATTAGACGAAAAATAATTTTTAAATGTAATTTGATGACAAAAAAGGCAGATCGCACAATCGATTCAACCAGGTCTGAAAGGGTTAAAAAACAATTGTGGGTGACTTTATGACTTGCCAATAACAAAAACAAATAATTATTTACCAAAGATAACAAATTGTATGCAAAAAATACTTAAACTACTAAAGTAGTCCAAAAGCTACATATTCAACATTTTATATACAGCTGCGTGCAACTAATTAGGGACAGTAGTATTCAATATTTAAATCGTTATGTTTAAGTTAGGATTTATTAAATAAAAAGCTATATTTTAACTTATATTTTTCTTTTATTTTCATTCTGTGTGGAGTTTTTAATAATTTGTGAAATAAATTTATCGTGCACTTAATTAAGGACAGTGATAAGATAAATTTATTAACATTTTCAAATTCAGGTTATTTTTAAAAGTTATAGTTTTTTTTACCTTTTTTATTAATATTCCAATAATTGTTAAAGCTTAAGGTCATTTTAAAGAAAATCTTTATTTTTGATATTTCCTGAATATGCTACACAAATATCGAATATAAAGATTTTATTAAGCTTAAGCTTAAACAATTATTGGAATATAAGTTGGTTTACATTAATTATGATTACACAGAGTGTTTTTCAGTTTTTCATATGAAAAGTTCTTAATACCTGCTTAACATGGGTAAAAAAAAGCAAATCCTGTGATGTTAGTGCTCGAAAGATTATTAGTGCAAATGCATCAGAATGGAAACACTTATGGAAAAATCGCAACAGCCTAGAATGTTTTAAAAACAATAGTTTTTAAGAGGTGAAATATTTCACAAAGCCTACTACTACAGAAAAAGTGGCCCGTAAAAATAGAAGCCGTAATTTTGACTGTTAATAAAACATTAAAACTTTTTCCAAGTTTCCAAATTATAAAATTGTTACAAAACTGAGCAAAGTTTGTGATAAAATTATAAAAATATTTGTAAATCTTTTACAATATTTCATGTATTTTTTAACAGTCTATGGGCTTATCTTTGAAATAAAAATTACTAATTTTGCCTTTTACGAAATTTTACTTTAATTTTCTAAGTTTAATTTCAAACCACAATTATTTTCCCCGTAAAATTTGTTAACAATTTAATTACTTTTTAATTACAATTTAATTACTTTCATCATTATTTATTAGCCGTGTAAATATAGAAAAAGTCTTGCCTATAAAATTCACATTAAAATTTTTTCTTAGTTTTCATGTCATACAGTTTGTGCAAAACTGAGCAAAGTTTGTGTTAAAATTAAAAAATCATATACAAATCTTTTGCAATGTTTCGTATATTTTTGAAAAGCTTATAAGCTTATCTTTTAAACCAGGAAAACTTATTTTGTCTTTTAAGAAATCTTACTTAAATTTTATACATTTTAGTTGGAATAAAAAATTTTTCCCCAAAATATTTTTTAGCAAGTATATTAAAGAATTCAATTACTTATACAATTATTTAGCAAATCTTTAAGTTAGCTAATAGAAAATATAAAAAAAAAACAGATATCTGCATTTTAAATATTCACTTTGCAATTTTTTCTTACTTTTCAAATCATAATACAATTTGTGCAAAACTGAGCAAAGTTTGTGTTAAAATCAAAAAATGTATATAGAAATTTTTTACAATATTTCAAGTAGTTTTTAAAAGCTTATGATGTTGTCGTTTAATCAAAGACAACTTAGTTTACTTTTTTAAAAATTTAGTTGTAGTTTTATTAATTTTTTTTTTTTTAGTTAAATTTTTTTTTTTAATTTTTAATTTCTTTTTTTCATCTTTTTTTATATTCTTACTTAATTACCTGAAACTTGTTTATTTATTACTTAATTAAACAAAGTGTATTTTGATTTTTAATCCATTTTCAAAATAGTTTCTTTCTTTTTTTGTTGTCTGCTTTGGAAACTTAATATTTTTGTATATGTACTTCGATATTCCTGGCTGGAGTCTGTGGGAATTTGCACAAATTGTCTTGCTTTGTCTCCAAATAACTTTTGGCTTAAATTTCTTTTTGAACAAAACTTAGTTGCTGTTTTTGAAAAACTTTGTTATAAATGCAAAAACAATAACAGAAAAAAAAACACATGTAAATCTTATATTTAGCTTGTATTACCAGGGATTTAGTGCTGATGAAGTTGTTTTTTTTTTTGTTCTTGTACACAAATTAGCAGTCTACAGTCTGTTTGTTTTAATTGTATCCTATTACTATAAAAAATAAAACTATTGTAGCAAAAAGTTTTTGGCAAGATTTTCTAAGATTTTAAAACAATTCTCTTGTATTTTTTTTTTAACTTTGCACGAATTGCCAGACAGTAAAAGGAGTAGATAGACAGATTTAGTCAGCATCATTGACAGCTTCAGGTAGCTAAAGCAGTGTTTGGCTGAAAGAGAGCAGGGAGCAGGGTTTGTTTATAGTAATAAGTAAATTAATTAGCTGTTTTATGAGAACTTTTGTTATTTATTTTAAAATGTTTAGGCTTGAAATTAACGCTCATGTTGTCGCCCTGGTTGCTTTGCCTGCCTTACCCTGCTGTAGTGTTAATTTCTAGTGTTTAGCTTATTTTGATTCGTTGCACTTTCTTTGTCTGATTTTTGTTAAGTTTCAATTTCATTCAACACTTCTTGGTTTTTCTATTTTTAAGGTTTTGCTAAAAATTAAATTTGTGTTATTTTCTATTGATGTTTTAATTTCATGATTTCATAATGCAGTTAACGTTGGGGGAGGGCAACTGGTAACGTCTTTGAGTTGTATTATTATACAATTATTTATAATTTCATGCAGCTTGAAAAGTTGATTTTTTTTTCGTTTTAATATTTTTGCAATTCATTTGTATGCAATTGTTTAACGAATTATAGGAATTTTATGAAGCACGATTTTAATATTTTGCAATTCAATTTTATATTTCGCTGTCTTTGATGATATTGTATTTTTTATTGGTTGGGTGTGAATAAAACGTGATGGACTATAAAACTGGCCGGCTAACAGTCAAAGGGGAATAAAGAGAATTATGAAGTGATATTTTCAATAAACCACAAAATATTTTTCTAACTAAAATTTGTACTACAATTTTATATTATTTTCATGTTAACATTAAAAGTTTTTAATCATCCCTATCGTGAATAAAAATTCCACATGAAATTTGTTGCCTTTTATTTTTTTTAATATTGAATTTTAATAGGAAAACTGTGAAAAGGGAACAAATTTCATGTGGAATTTTTATTCACGATAGGGGTGAATATATATTATCTATACTGTCTGATTCTGAATAACAATTCCCTGGAAATTTTTTCCCAATTCCCTGTTTTCCTATTTTAAATAAAATATCCCCGGGAAATTTTTCTCTTTTTTTCCTTTTCCCGCATTCTAAACGAACTTCCACAACGGATTATCGCTCTCCCGAAAAAAATGTACGTATTATGAATGAAACAGGGAGAATGTGATAACAATTGCGCCAACAAATTACAAGTGAGTTTGTACGTAAAAAAATTAACAAATATTGTCATTAAAATTTTTTTAATGGAGGCGAAATGAAATACAGCTGGAATACCATCGAAAAGCATTAGTGAGTGGAAGACGGTATTCATAACAAAATTAGTTCTTTACAATATACAGACATGTTAAAGGTTTATAGAAAGTTTCACATATCTTGCGATCAAACAAAATTTTTATTAATTTTTTAGCATCAATGCAGCCAGAAGCACATGTTCAAACGGCATTGGACGAGCTTTTACTGTTAGATGATGTAGGTGAGATTGAGAAGGAAATAAAACAAAAGTCAACTCCCCACAGACGTCTCTCATGACGACGTTCTTGCAGAGGAAGATCCATTCAAAAACAAATGCTGGAAGTAATGGCAGAGCACCAGCAAAGTACCCAAATGTGTATCGTATTCTTGACCGGTTCTACGATTAAAAAAAAGTTGAAAGAACAAATGCTTGGTTTTCACTATGTCATTTTTGTTGTCAAATTATTGGCAATTGTATGAAAACGGGTTGTCATATGGCGTCATCTATGTTTGCATAGTGAAAACGCGGCCTAAAGCGCACAATCTAATAATGAAGAAATTAAGATTGAAGAAAGTGGAAGATACAATTTAAATAAAAACCTTCCACTCTACACTTAACAAATAAACAGTTAGACGTGATATAGAAACTATAAATTTAAGACTTTTGTTTTGTAGTTTTAAAATATTTTATTGAATAGAAAATTGTTTTCTTTTCTAGTTTTAAGATTTTTTCAGTTTTATTGAAGTATGGTTTGTTTGTTAAAAAAATTTTATCATTTTGATTCGTAACTTTTTGGTAAAAAAAAGCAGCTGACTTCGAATATTTTAAATTCCCTCTCCGATTTTATTATTCTCCCAAATATTAATAATAGGAGTATTTTGTTCCCGGGAAAAACTAACTCATTTCCCTGGGAATATTTAGAATTGAATAGATTATATATAATATAATATATATTAAAGAATTCAATTATTTTTCCAATTACTTAGTAGTCATTAAATCTTCTATTAGAAAATATAAAAAAAAATCTTGTCATTTCATAAAACATTTAAATTTTTGTCTTATTTTTAAAATTATACAAACTGAGCAAAGTTCGAGTTTAAATTAAAACTATATATAGAAATAGTTTAACCTATTTCATGTATTTTTTAAAAACTTATAATCTTCTCATTTAAATAAAGAAAACTTATTTTTAATTCTAACTAAACTAAACTTCCATTTCATACATTTTAGTTTCAATTAAAATTTTTCTTAACAAGATTGATAAACATTTTGAAAAATACATATATTAACCAACTTAATTAAAATTTAACGAATTGAAAAGTTCTTGAAATTCTCTATTACAAAATATAAAAAACATCTTATCATTTTATAAAACATTAATTTTTTTTGTCTTAGTTTCAAAATTATACAATTTGTGGGAAAACTGAGCAAAGTTTGTGTTCAAATTAAAAAAAAAAATGTATTAATCTTTTAAAATATTTCAAGTAGTTTTTAACAGCTTATGATGTTGTCTTTTAAATAAAATAAACCGAGTGTGCTTTCTTAGAAAATCTAACGTAATTTTATACAGTTTTGTTTCAGCCAAAAAATTGTTTCATTCAAACTAAATTTTAACAAGTTTGATGAAATTTTTTTCAAAACTATATATTGACAAATTTAATTAATTTTACCATAACTAAGTAGTTCTTTAGGTGATCTATTAGAATATAGAAATTAATTTTGACTGTTAATAACACATTAAATTTTTTTTTTCAAGTTTCCAAACGATACAATTTTTAGAAAACTGAGCAAAGTTTGTGATTGAATTATAAAAATATTTTTAAATCTTTTACAATATTTCATGTGTTTTTTAACAATCTATGAGCTTATCTTTGAAATAAAAATTACTAATTTTGCATTTTATGAAATGTTACTTAAATTTTTTAAATTTTAATTTTAAACCAAAAATATTTTCCCTGAAAAATTTGTTAACAAGTTTCAGGGAATTTTTGAGCAAGAAATATTAACATATTTAATTACTTTTGCAATAATTTAGTAGCTCCTTAAGTTCTCTATTAGAAAAAGGCAATTAAATTTTGACTTTTAATAAAACATTAAAACTGTTGTCTATATAACAAAAATTGTCATATACAATTTGTGGAAAACTGAGCAAAGTTTGTGTTAAAATTAAAAAATCATATATAAATCTTTTACAATATTTCATATATTCTTAAAAAGCTTGTGATCTTATCTTTTAAATAGAGAAAACTTATTTTGCCTTTTAAGTAAACTAACTTCAAATTGGTACATTTTAGTTTCAAACGAATATATTTTTCCTGCAATTTTTTTTCATATTTGATGAAATTTTTAAAAAATATATATTAACGGATTTAATTACTTTTGCAATTACTTAGTAGCTGTTTTAGTTCTCTAATAGAAAACAGAAAATAATCTTGACTTTTAAAATTCATATTAAATATTTTCTTATTTTTCAAATCACACAATATTTGCACAACTGAGCAAAGTCTGTTTTGAAATTAAAAAATCATATACAAATCTTTTGCAATATTTCAGGTACTTTTGGAAGTTTTATGATCTTGGCTTTTAAAGGAAGAAAATTTAAATTGCCTTTTAAAAAATTTAACTTAAATTTTAATCCTTTTTCCCTGAAAAGTTGTATATCAAGTTTGATAAAGATTTTTAACACAAATATAATAATATAAATTAACGAATTGATTGTTTTAAAATAATATTGTAATAGCTATTAAAGTTCTGTATTAGAAAATAAAAATAAAATTACTTTTGATAAAATATTAAAAATTTTTCTTAGTTTTTAAATTATACAATTTGTGCAAAACTGAGCAAAGTTTGTGCTAAAATTAAACAATCAATCACAAATCTTTTACAATATTTCAGGTACTTTTGAAAGTCTTATGATATTTACTTTTAAATAAAAGAAAACTTAAATTGCTTTTTATAAAATTTTAGTTCAATTTTAAAACTTTTAAATTTCCATCAAAAATATTTTCAGCAAAAATTTTTTTAACAAATTTGATGAAGATTTTTAAAAATATATAAAAATCTTTTACAATATTTCAGGTATTTTATAAAACCTTATGATCTTGGCTTTTTAAATAAAGAAAACATATTTTGCCGTTTGAAAAATCTGACTTAAATTTTATATATTTTAGTTACAATCAAAAATATTTTTCCCGAAATTTTGTTTAACAAATTACAGCAATTATTTAAGTCTTCAAATAGAAAATATAAAAAAAAAAACTATTTAAATTATTTGCCTCTTACATGCAGTCTCTCAGCAAATACAATCTAATATTCTATGTAAATATTTAAACAAAGAACCAAACAGCAACTAAAATAAACAATCTAACACTTTTAAATACATACTTCAATTAACAAACTGAATGTTTAAACAATTGACTAATTTTTCAACATACTTTTTTTACTGGCAACAGTTCAATACGAACAAAAAAAAACACTCAATAAATATTTCAACAATTAAACACAACAGTAGGGTAATTAAATATTGAAGAGGTAAATATTAACAAACAATTACAGAAATGAGAAAAAAAAACGAATATTAGCTATAATTGAGTAAAAGTATTATAAAGTATTTAGTTACAACTTCATTTCAAAATCATTAACGTCAAATTAAATGAAAGATTTAGTTTGACAAGTTTATTATAGCAAAATCAACTGGCAGCTTTTTCCAACACAGCAAACAATTACAAAAACTAATACAAACAAAATACTGAGATTGATAAGTAAAAAAGTTACAGCTAAATTAAACCTAATATCAGAAGTTTATGGTGAAAGTAGTTAGTGTGTGAATTAGAAAACTGTTGACTGGTTAACAGTTAATAGTAATTAGTTTGTAATAAAATAACTGTTTACAAACAGTAAATGTCTAATTAATATTTCAATCAGTTAAACGTATGATTGATATTAATTAAATATAACCCCCTGGGCGTATGATTTATATTAATTTGTAGGGAAAATTAGTTACTAATAAAAGTTAGCAAATTAAACTTAATATATAAAAAATATTGATTATTTCTCCTTTTTCTAAATGCTACTTATGTCTTTTATCTTTTTAAGACAAAAAAAAACCGAGCGCCTTTAGGTCAAAAACAAATTGTTGGCCAGTTTTTAAAAATTTAATTTTTTTGCTCAAAATTTTTCGAAATTAACAAAATAATATATAAAATATTTTTTTAAAATTTTTGTATGAAAATTAAGAAAAAGTGTATATAAAACTGATTGATTAATTTTACAATTTTCTTTTGCCCATTATGTTGTCTATACAATGAAAAATTGTGCTATTACTAGTTTCATTAAATTTTATGAAACATTTGAAAATTTCATTAAAAGTTGCAAATTTTTATCAGAATTTTTTAAATTTGTTTCAATATTTAAAAGAATAGAACAATTATTATTTTTAATTCGAACTGTTAATTTTTAAATTTTTGATATTTATTTTTCAATTTTCATTTAAATACGAATATACACATTATTCAGGTTTTCAAGACGAAGTCTTGACAGAAAGAATATTATTAAAACTGAAGAAAGAGGAGGGAACATGTAAATAAAAATTTAAAAAATGATAATTAAAGCAAATCTGGACTTTTTCTTTTAACAAACAAATTTAAGGCTATTTACAAAAATTAAATTTTCCCTTCAAAATTCAAACTTTATTTTTCTTCATAAAAGTATTTTTTAAAAACCAATTCCCTGTTATTTAAAAAACTAAACTTACATTTGATTTATATAATGGCTTAAGAAAATCACAAAAACATTCTGTGAAAAAGAGCTAAATACTTTCAAAGAATATCAGCCGCCTACAGATATTCTCTTCAAAAAGAAAATACCCTCTCTCAATAAATACTTTTTAAAGAAGAAAAAGGAGCAGGAAAACTACCGTTTCTGTTGTTTGTTCTTGTCTATAAATAAAAACAAGTTAGAGAATTTTGTATTGCTGCGTTTTTTTTTATTGTAAATTTTCCTCATATTTCCAGTGTTAAAGAAAAAAACATTTACGACGACAATGACGCCAATAAGTCTGGACGTCTGCCAGGCTTAAGGAAATGAAAACTAATACTTAAGCAAACATTTATAATAAAAATACACACTAATCATTCAGAAAAGATAGCAAAAGGAAGGCCTTTTTAAGGCTACTAAATCCCTGTTGGTTTATATTTGTCAAAAAAGTTACAATAGTTACAATAAAATAGGGAAAAGCTGCTGCCCTTTTGTGGACTTTTGTTTTTAAAACACAAAAATACTTCAAGATGCTTAAACCAAGGACTTTTTGAAGCTTATAACTCCCTGTTTGCTTGTATATGATAAAAAGTACTTTGAGGGTACAATTCTTATAAACAGGAAAGAACTGCTGCCCTTTTATTGACTTGTGTCCTAAATACACAAAAATACTTCAAGATACCTAAACCAAGTACTTTTTGAAGCTTTGATTATATGTATTTCACAAAAAGTACTTTGTTGGGACAATTCTTACAATAAACAGGGAAAATGGAGACCTTTTTGTGGGCATTTCTGTCCATGTATGACAGTAGAAGCGGAAGGGATTAAAAAAGTCTCGGGTTTAGAAAAGTATAAATTAAACCATTCAAAAGCAGTAATTGTACAAGGAAGGTTGTAGAAAGTGCTTTTTGATACTTTAATTTACTCAAACGTTTTTTTTTTTTTGGTATTTTTTTAATTAGATCCCTAAAATTTTGTACCTGATTTTTGAAAAGTTTTTTTTCATACTGTCATTTAATTTATATTTAGAAGAGAATTTACCAAACGTTGGCTTTAATTAAGAGGTAAAAGTACAATTTCTTTGGTACAATTTGTAAACTTCGTACTTTTTTTTCTAGCTACTTACAAATATTAACTCATGAACAATGAAAACAAAAAATTATAAAATATAAACCTTTACAACAAAATATACGATATAAAAAAAGGAAGTAAAATTTTTCTACAATAGCGAGAAAAAAAACAGCAATCTACACACAGATGTCAGTCACATTTAGTTTAAAAGGATAAAAAGAACATAAAATAAAAGAATTACAACAATGAATGACACATACCCGCTCTTCCCACACTAAACAGTGGGGCCGGACAAGGTAAATATAAAAATAAATTTAGATAAATTTTAGTACTTCACAATGAAAGTAAGATAAAGTTTTTATCAAATTAATAGCTAACAAGCATTTTAGAACAATTTAAAATTGCTTTAAAATTTTAAATTTTTTCAAAATTATAAAAATTTGTTTCAAAATTTAAAAAAATATATAAAAAATTTTGATCAATTAAAGAATTTTCTGATAGCTAATTTTGTCTTCTCTACATAAAAGATACAAAAATTTACGTTTTATACTTACAATCAATTTTTTTAAACATTTTAAAATTACATTTAAAATTTTAAATTTTTCCCAAAATTAACAAAATTTGTTTCAAAATTCACAAACTACATATAAAATCTTTTAATCAATTTAAAAATTTTCTGATAGTTTATGTTGTCTTCTATACATTAACAGTCTTATTCAGAAAAAAATTAAAGTAGACTTCAAATGTACTTTAAGAAAATTTTGTCTAAAAGCACACTTCAAACCTACTTTATTTTTTATGAATACGGCAGTAAAAATATAAAATTTTACTTTTTCTTATTAAAACAACATTTTTGAAACATTTGAAAATTGCACTAAAAATTTTAATTGTTTCCCATAATTAACAAAATTGGTTTAAAATTAAAAAAAAAAATTTAAATCTTTCGATCAATTATAATTTTTATAAATGGCATTAAAATTTGTTTTAAAATTAACAAAATTATATATATGTACGAGGGCGATTCGAAAACTTCTTAGTCTAGAACAGAAAGCGCGCTATAAACAGAAAAAATTTAAGTGTTTAGGAAACTTCCATCTCTGCTATGAACACATGTTAAATTTCTTTGCGATCTGGCAACTCCTTCATATAGAAACAGGTTTTCAAAAAAGACGCATCCGCGATTTTTTTACAATAGAAAACTTAGAAATTCGTGGTGTCATTAAATATTTAAATAAAAAAGGCTTATCGGGACAAGAAATTCATAATGATTTGGTGAATATGTTAGGAGGTGAAAGTGCTACTTCATATGCAACTGTATTGGGTTGCTGAATTTAAACGTGGTCGTACAAGCATCGAGGATGAACCAAAAACAGCAAAAACAACAGAAATTGTAGCCAAAGTGCATGATATGGTATTAAATGATCGACGAATAAAAGTGCATGAAATAGGCAAGATCATGGGCATCTCAAATGTTCGACTACATTTAATTTGGCATGAAGAACAACAGATGAAAAAGCTTTCTGCAAGATGGCTGCCGCATTTGTTAACAGTCGACCAAAAACGCATAAGAATGAAAATTGCTCAAGCTTGTTTGGATCGTTTTGAGAAAAATAAAATGGATTTTTAAGCGTCATTCAATAACTCTTGATGAGATCGATCCATCACTATACTCCAAAGACAAAAGAACAATCCAAGCAATGGTCAGTCCAGCTGGAGGAAGTGCCCTAAAGAAGGCAAAAACAAATTACAACAGTTTTTTTTTTTGGACTTCAAAGGTATTTTGTTGATTGGCTATCTGCAAAAGGGTAAAACAATAAATTCAGAGTACTATTGCAACATTTTGGATCAATTAAATATAAAAATAAATGTAAAAACGTCCTGGCTTACAACACAAAAAAAAATAATTTTTCATCAAGACAACGCACCAGCGCACAAGAGTGTTTTAACAATGGCTAAAACCAACGAATTAAAGTACGAGTTGCTTGACCACCCACCTTATTCTTCTGATATAGCTCGCAGTGACTTATACCTGTTCCCAAATCTAAAAAAATAATCCTAGCTGACAGGAGTTGTTGCAGGCCTTGAGGAAAACTATTTTAATCAAGGTATTGAATTGCTAGATAAGCGTTGGACTAAGTGTATTAAAGTTTCAGGATATTATATTGAAAAATGTATAAGTTTTTGAAAAACTAACTATTCCCTTTCTGTGCTAGGCAAAGAAGTTTCCGGACTGCCCTCGTATAAAAAAAAAATTTGTAAATTTTAACAATTTCCTGATGTTCTCTCTATATAGTTAGTAAGTTAAAATTTTGCTATTAATAGTTTTAAAAAAATTGTTAGAACATCTCAAATTTCCATTCCTTAATAGTTTGATTTTCAGCCTTAATTTTATTGCCTACAATATACTTAAAGCATCACTTCTCCTGTATAAATACACCAATTGTTGTTTAAATCTGTTTAATAGTTTAGATATAATACAAATATTAGTAAATATCACATATTTTGCTCACCAACCCACTGTTTACTTTCCTATATGAAGGAAAAAAAGACCAAGAATTATCAATTGAAAGTGGGGTGGTGTAGGTGGTTTGGTTTACTCTTCTCTAGTACAAAATATAAACATTGGCACCAGGGCTGTCAGATGAATTTCGGAAAAAATCCTCAATAAAAATCCCGATAAAAAAGAAAAAAATCGTCGTTTCGAAATTTAAAAATCGCTAAATAATCGGAAAATAAAAAGTTACAATTTCTAATGGTATTTTTAAATTTTTATTTAAATAAAAGCATTTTAAATAAGAAATTAAAAAAAAATATAATGTTAAACACAACCTGTGTAATATTTTTATAATATCTTAGTATGCTTTCACACTTTTTCAATTCTGACTCGTCAGGGCAAGTATTTTTGGATGAGAAGGGAAAAGAGAACAAATGGGGTATAAACTTGACGGTACTAAACAATTTTCTTATTTTCTTTTGTTTTTGTTTCATGCATGTTGATTTGCATTAAAAATTACGAAAATTTAATTGACGTGTGTAAATGAAATGGCAAGTTCAAAACAGAATTGAACAAAAACTGATCAGCTAAAACTGAAGAGTGTGAAAAAAGACTTACAGTATTTTCTAAATAAATATCTGAATTTAGCATATTTTATTAATTCAGGTTAAATTGCAATGTCAAAATAATTTAGTTTTTTAAGTTTTAAATAACACTTTGAGTATAGAATCCAATTCATCCATTATATATAGGTACTTATTTTCCAAGAATTCCGTATTTTTGTTATTTAAATTTATTTAGCTGAATATGCTTTCGATGTTATGTTAAAATAGGAGAATTTTCTGTAGAATTTCTGCGTTGAAATTCAGAAATTGTTTCCTCTAAAAATGTTAGTTAATGGAATTCAGCATTTAAATTTGCTTTTTATGTTTACAGATAAATAAGTAAGTTCTACTATTATTTGGATTTATTATATTTAAATTTAACAATTGTCAATAATTAAGAAAACTATACTATTACTTGTTCTTCTTAATATTGATGATATTAAATGAGAAAAATAGTTGTTGTCTCAAAAAAAAAAAAAAAAAGAGAGAATTTGGTTACAAAAACATTAATAAAACAAACAAATGTTAAAAAATTTTAATAATTCAGAAAATCGTCACTTTCAATGAGAAAATCGTCAAATCGTCAGTTGGCTATTTCTGAAACAAAAAATCGACAAAATGACGATAAATCCTCAAATCTGGCAGCTATGATTGGCACAGAAACAGACAAACATGTGAGTTCGCAATAGTAGAGTAAGAAGTAGAGTGAGTAACTGTATGTGAGTATGAATGTAAGAGAAAAGGGGAGTTGAGAGTAGCATGTTTATTTGTAACGGTAAAGATGATATTGATGTTGTTGTTGAGATAACTAAAGTTTTACATTAACATTTTAGTATTTCTTTTTTCTCTTTTTTTCTTTGTAGTTGTGGTGTTTTTGTTATAGTTATTATTTCTTTTATAGTATTATGGCTGTTTTTATAATAAACTAGGCTTCTTTTTTTTGTGCTCCTTATATGCTAAACTATGTATGTATATATTAATATATAATAAACAAAATATCTGTCTGTCTCTATATGTATAAGGTATTGTTCCCTCAATTATAGAAATGTTCATATGATATATACAAACATATTTACAGTCAAACCTCGATATAACGACCCTCACCCTACAACGCTCCATAAGATTAAATACAAAATAAACCTCTCTATTACGAATACATTTGTCAATAGCCTCGTTGTAACGAATTTTTATTTACTGCAGACTAACGAAATAGAAAGAATTATTTACCTCTATTTAACGAATTTTGTCAACTTACAATCTTTTCATAACGATTTCCATCAATTAATCCAAATTCTATGAAACAGATACACACAAAATTATTGTGTTTGGAACGACAACGTCTCCAGCAAACCTACATTCGAAGAAAAATTTTTTGTTGCCAAGAGCGTGTGCGCTTGTTGCAGCAGTTGTTTTTGCAATCTAGCTACACCGAAAAAAAAAATTATGTTTTTTTTTTCAATTAAACCATTAATTGATTTTAAAATAATTTTCAATTAAAATTTTAATTGATTCAATTACTTTTTCTGATTTTTCATATTTTCCATTAGATCTCAAATTTTTTTTAATTGATACTATCATTTTGTGTACAGGTCCGATTTTAATTAAATTTTTAATTGATTCCACAAATATTTTAATTGAAACTCATTTTTATTTTTTTCTGTGTAGTTAATCACTGGCTCAGACTTATTATTTTATAAATGTAAACTATTTTTGAATTAAATATAATACTATTTTTGAATTTTAAAACTACAAAATACAATGGTTTCCTTCAAATGTGTTTTGATTTATTAGCGGAAATCGTTCGCTATAACATGGTAAGCAGATGATGATTAATATACATACACAATTTTTTATTACCTCGTTATAACGAATAGAAGTGCAACATCACCTCGATATAACGAACCACATTGTAACGAATTATTCCATATAACGTTTTTTTTTCTAATCCCCTTTAGATTCGTTATACCAAGGTTGAACTGTATATACATACATAAGTATGTACATAAAACAACAATGACATCATATATTTTTTTATAAGTATGTATGTATGTGTATCAGAAATCCTTTCCTAGTTTAGCTGTAATTTCTTTTCAAAGCTGCTTCTGATTTTGATTGTTTGCTTGTTTGTGTGTTTGTGTGTTAACTTTTATGTATAATTTTTTACAAACAAAAACATTTTCATGTCATACAATATTAAATGGTAAAACCACGTGCTTTTACTATATATTTTGTGTTTAATAAATACATAATGAAAAAAAAAAATAACTAAAAACAAAAATAGTTTCATGTTTCTACAGTTTATGGTCCCAAGGTGAAATGAATTAGAGAATCGTTAAAAAAAAGTTAAAAGAATTATAACACAAAATTAATGCAAATGCAATAAAACGGTAAATATAATTTAAAAAAAATACTATTTTACCAAAGGCTTTTATATGTATGCATAAAATATAAGCATCCTGAAGGAAACCTGGGGAAAGTGTCTCCAAGTCACCTCTTTTGCCCACTATTTTGGTGACGGTTTGGCGACATTGTCAACAGCATTGTCGCAATGATTATTATTATACAATTATTTTTTTTCAATTATGAGCCCCAATAGACTAGGCGATAGTGTGCCGGACTATCATTCAGAGGGTTGCGGCTTCGATTCCCGCCAAAGAATCTGGGTGTTTTCGAATTTATTTTTAATTAGGTATTTTTAGTATTTTTTTTTTTAGAAAACTCCAAAAATTAGCAAAAAAAAAATGCATTTTTATTTTCTATTTCAGAGAAGACCCAAAAGTGTAGACAAGAACTACCTTGTCAATAGTATCTATGACAGTAGATAGTGGATTTTCAATGGCAAGCACATGGTAAATGTCTATAGTAATTAGCATTGTCACTAGTACTGGTGACTGTGTCAATAGTAAGTCAGTACAGTTTAACTATCCACATTTCCTGCAGGGCAGCTATACAGCAAGTCTATTCCTCTACTTATATGAGTCTCACACACATGTGTAAAGTATCTAATACTTTCAATAATTGCATTATTTTTTCGGTTTTTTTGTTTTTTTTTTTTTGTTAAATCTTTTAGGAGTTTTGAAATATATTAATATTTTATACATAGTTGAAAAGTAGACATAATTTCCTATACAATAAATCGTTCTTAACTCTTAAATAGGCCTCACAGTATTAAGCAAAATAAAGTACAGTACAACCTCCCTAATGCGGACACTCGCTAATTCAGACTATCCAGTAATCCGGACATTTAAATTTTTCGGACAGTTTAGAAAATTTTCCTCTATAATTCGGATAGTTTTTTTTTAATAAATTCTGCATGGCAAAATATTACCAAAACGAACATTGATAAAAGTTGGTCCAAATTGCTGCCAAAGCTTTCGGCCGAAAACGAATGGGAAGACTTTCGTTCAATTAAAAGCCAGAGATACAATATGTCAGGATATGAATAGCATTTATTCTACATTATCTACTCTTAATTCCTCCGCTAATTTCTGCCTCTCTAACATAGATATTTGGGCATGAGGTGAAAATGAATTTACTTACGATTTCTCGGATGAAGATATAGTCCAATCAGTAATTGCCAACCAAAATATTGAAGAACTTGATAGTTCTTTGGAGGAATCTGAGAGTACTGAAAACAAAGTCTCCAATATAGAGGCAAGTGAACTGTTTTCAAAAGCTATTTTGTGGGCTGAACAAACCAAAGCGACAGATAAGAAAATATTTTTTTTTTTAAGGAATTTAAAAATAGAGGTGAATACAGATATGTGTGTATGTATATTCAAACAAAAATAAATTCTTATTTTTCTAAATGAATATTTTTGGTTTCTGTTCCATTTGTGAAATTATTGTATGCCAAGTAATATATTCATGAAATATATTTCTCAACTTTTTCTCTTGATTTTACAAAAGTCTTTTATAAAGTTTCAAATAATTCTATGCTTTATACAGTTTTGGAAAGCAGACACGATATGATATGTCTATTTTTTCCTTTTCCATTTGTGAATTTGATGTACTCGTATGCCAAGTAATATGTGCTTGAATTAGATTTCTGAAATTTGTTTACTCCTTTCTTTTGCTGCTTAGAAAAACAAACCCCTTTTATTTAGCTGATACTGATATTTTAAATAAATTTAAATAAATACGTATTTAATGTTATGATTATACTTTTCTACTTTACCTTAAAAATCAATCGTTGTTATTTTCCTAAAAAAAGCCAAACAACCAAAATCCCATGACTGGCGTGCTCTTTTATTGTAAGAAATAATTAATATTAGTTTATTTATATTAACAAAATTATGTAAAAATATGATTTTGTGTGGAATTCTTGAATGCCAGGCGACAACTGTTACCGGCAATAAAATTTTAAGCGGAATATAAAAAAAAATTGTGCGATTAGAATAAGCAGATAGTGACTCGATAAGGGGTGGAAGTAAGGTTACAACCCCCTTTATTACACAAAGTTGTCTACTACTAACTTTACTTTACTTTACTACGTCTTATTCTTTTAACATTTTGCACACAAACCACACTTGAGTGAAATGTCAGGCATAACCATCAAAAGTTTTCCCAATTTCTTTGCGAATATTTGTAACACAATGACTACTAAGGCAAAGAGAGTAAACTTGAAAATGAAGATGAGAGTAAAGAACAAAACAAAGAGTAAGAGAAATGGTTTATTTAAGTAAATCGGAAAATTGGAAAAGAGTGCCATAAATGAAACAAATATTTTTCTGCTGTGAGGTGAAAATACTTGAATATAATATTAACAATGTTATACTAGCTTTAAGATTGAAACAACTTTGAATTCCCTATACCTTGATTAATAGTATAAATAAAAATCATTTTAGTATTTCACACAGAAGGCCAGCTAGTTAAGCTAAAATTTGAGTAATAAAATACAACAGTTTTGCAAAGAAATGAAAAGTTTGCGTTCACTTATTTGTCATAAGTAATTGAGAAAATTAGACATATTGTATAGCATAGTATAGATAAATGTGTCTAATTTTCAAAATTGTATAAAAGATTTCATTAGTTTAAAATTTTTAAAATTGTTTTGAAGAAAAATGAGAAAAAAAGAGAAAAAATTATTTTTATCACATATTAATTAAACTACTCTAGAAATATCATTGCAGGAGTCAGCGCTTAACAAATTGTATATCATTAAAGAGGAAATTGTGTCTAATTTTTAAACATATAAACAACATTTAATTATTTCGAAATTTATTACAGACTTTTGGCACAAAAACTATAAAAAACAATATATACAATTTTAGAATTTTTGACATTGTGGCCATTAATAACTCACAAAAAAAAGTTGAGATAGATATATTATACATCAATAGAAAGCAAATTGTGTTTATTTTTCAAAACTATATAACAAATTTTATTATTAAAAAATTTATAGAATGAATTTGGTAAAAAAAATTTAAAAAAGTGGAAACCATAATTTCTGAAAATTTTACTTTAAAATCATTTATAAGCTACAAAAACTAGGGAAATCATAAAATTATTTAGACATATTATACATCATTGAAAATAAAATTGGGTCTTATTTACAAAAATATATACAAACTTTATGTATTGAAAAATTCATAAAACACTTTTGAAGAAAAAAGACAACGAATGAAAATGCTAGGTTTTTGAAAGCAGTACAGTAGGCGGCCATGGAACACCAATTATAATATAAGATATATGTACATATTATATATCATTAAAAAGGAAATTGTGTGTGGTTTTTGAAAATATATAAAAAATTTAAATATTTAAAAATTCATAAAAGACTTTTGTAAAAGAAGTTGCTGGCAGTATTAACGGGACACTGGACATTAGGCAAGCACGCAAATCGCCTGGGACTCCCTTTTAACGACCATTGTTGTAGCTGTAAGTATAGGGAAAAAGAGGAAACGATTTTCCACCTTCTCTGCGAATGCCCAGCCTTCAGTGTCAAGAGACATAAATTCATGGTAAACTATACATTGAACAACCTTGGTGAGGTAACCGGGTCAAAACGCAATGACCTACTGAGATATCTCACAGCTACAGGTTGGGTCTAGCAAGACACGACTTTCTTGTGCTCATCTTAGCTACAGCATGTTGTATAAGACATTAAATCTGACGTGTGGTGTGGTCTTTTAAAACGGGGTCCCTTAGACTCTACTTAAGTGTTCGCACGTAGTGAACTCCCACGTAAACCAACCAACCAACTAAAAGAAGGAATTATGTTTCAAGAATATAATACATTGCCACTAACAATCGGCTATTCTGCTAAAAGATATGATAGACATATTTTACATCATAAAAACGGAAATTGTGTCTAGTTTTTGATATCTACTTTTATATTATATATAATTGGACATATTAAAAAGACCAGTATTATACCTATGTATGTATCAGTGAATAGGACATTGTTTATCACTTTCCAATAGGTCTAAAATATTGTTGTATTAGCATTGTTTTTAAAATTTACTTAGTTGAAATCATTCGTGATTTTTCACATTAAATTGTTCTGACTTTACAACACTGTATTTTACTTTCTGTTTAAAATCAATCACTGTGCGTTTCATATTTTTTGAAGTCTATCTTTTTCACTTTGTTTATTCCCAGTTTTAAATAATTCTTATTAGTTTTAGAAAAGCTGTTTACTTATTATCATTTATTTTGCATAATTTTGCTGTAATGAGTTGCTCTACTTTGACGTACTGTAGCGCCTCTTATGCTTAAATTTCACATTAATGCAGATTATATGTGGAAAGCTGAAATCCTCGTCTCTAGAAGTTTCATACCAAATGGCTTAAAAGTTAAGAAGTTGTTTCATACAATATATTTGTTTTGTGTTTGGAATGCTTTTTCAACAAATTTTTCGTATCAAGCCTAAAAATATGCTTTAAATTTAGCATTAAAGCAGAAAAAAACAGCAACCAAGCATTTAATACGAGAGAAGAGTTAAGAAGTTATTGCATTAAATCCCATTTTCTTCAAACATTAATTTTTCAAGCAGTTTTACAGAAACTCTTAGTCTTAAACATTTATAAGACTACTATGCCTTCGTTTAGCTTTCTAAAGCAGTTAAATATTTATGAAATCCAATCACTTCATGTTTAACAGGCTCATTTGTTTATTGCGCAATGAGCTGTTGACAATGATTTATTACTTTGACAGCTACATTGTTTTCTGTTGAACTGTAAACAGACGTTTTGTTTGCAATACTAACAAATAATTAAATAAATGAAAAACAGTAATTACGTATAATTGTAACAGCAATAATAATAACAAAACCAATTATATTTAATAGAGAGAAAATTGATATTATGATGATTTAATAAAAGATTTTAGAGAAAACGAAACACAGTAAAACAAAAAACTAATACTAATCAAACTAAAATCAGCTTTTAATTTATAAGTCTATTAATCCTCATAAGAGAAACCATACCAAATATCTCCAATTGATGCTAAAACTGGTTTGATTTTGTTTCTTTAATCAATTTTTAATTAATTTATTTTTTTAATATTTTGAAATTTCTTGAAACTTCGTTTATAATTTTTAAAAATTGTTTTAAACACTTTAAGTAAATTTACTGTGAATAATCATTACTTTGTTCTTAACATTTGTCTAGAACATTTTGTGGCGCTATTTTACTTGCTTCCAGAAAAAATAAAATTTTTTTTAAATTTAATAAAATTAATATTAATCATACGCACCCTTAATATTTTTAAAAATTTTTAAATTTTCTTTAAAACTAAGATAATTTTAAAATGTGAAAGCAGTTTAGGACAGCCTAAGATCTGCTAAATAATTTAAAACTTTAAATTAATTTTAAACTTAACCAAAAGCAGAGCTGGGAGTGTTATAATTACTTTAAACGCGTTCTTCAAAAACTTGTTTTATTTAAGCAGCACAAATTAAGAAATTATTACTTATTCTTTCATAAATTATATAAATCGATTTGCTTAGCTTAAAACTACTTCGAATTGCCTCAACAAAACTTTAATTTATTTTTTGTTTTTCTTTTAAAAACTATTAAGATTAAACTGTTAAATAAATACAACTTAAATAAAAAAGACAAAGAGCCAAACCAATTGACACTAAACACCCATAATTATACACTACAAGAATTAAAAAAAACGAAACAACAAAAAAAGAGGAGTGTATTTCGAAGTTGTTGTGTTCTCTAGCTGTCAATTAAAAACATTTTTTATTTTTCCAAATAAAAAAAACTTGATAAAAACAAATGAAATGATACTTTGGAAAAAAAGACACACAAAAAACACTGAAACTAGTAATTAATGTCTGTTTATAGTTTGAATGAATCATGATAAAAAAAAATACGTTGAACATTAAAAATATTTTCAAAATAAACAGATCAGTAGTCTAAGGTAGTGTTAGTTGGCATTTTAGTGGCTGTCAGTAATATATAGTATAGTCATTTTAAACATTCATGTTTTTAAGAAACTTTCTTGTTTATAAGAAACTTTGGAAAATGGTTATTTTAGCCATCTATTAGAATGTCATTTAGTTTCCCTTTGTATGCAAAAAAAGTACGGTTTACTCACTAACAAGTCCTTATTGCTTTATTAGTGTATTATCATATGACTTTGAAAATTTCTACCATTAACATAAAATTTGGAAGTAAAATATATTTAAGTTTTTCTGGCACTCCCAGCTCTGTTAGTATTAAAATGCTAATTTTATTTTCAACTGTAAATCACTTAAAACACTTTAGTTATACATGAACTTTATTAATAATTTTAAAATCTCCATTTGTTTGAAACAAAATTTAAAATATTGTAAAATTGTTTAAGGGTGCGTATGATTAATATTAATTTGGTCTAATTTTATAAAATCACAATTTTCACTAGGAAGCAAGTTAAACAGATTAATGAAATGTTCTACAAATATGTTAAGAAGAAAACAAGGAATAATCGCAAAATATAAGTAAAGCAACTGCAAAACAATTACAAAAATGTTTGACGATTTTTTGGAAAATTTTCAATAAGTTTTAAAAAAATTTTCAACATTTAGTCATTCATTTATTAAATGAATAACTACTTGAACGCATATGAGCAGATCAAAACTTAAATGTCATTCAACACATTCAATTGATTGCAGTCAACACTGACTGCAGCTTTATGAACAAAAAAAACCCAGCAGTTTTAGAAGTATGTACGCAACAGTAAACAGTAATTTTCTAAACTGTATAATTAGTTTAATAGCAGCTCTTTAAACATTTCCGGCTAATTTGCTCTTTGTTTTTTTTTAGATACTTTATACATATCAGGTAATCTGTAATTTGAGTGTCTCTAACAGGCTTCTTAAACTTGTCTTCGTTTAATAACAAAATTAAGAAAACAAAATTGCCTTCTTTTCTAGCACTTCCAACGCTGTTAGTAATTAAATATGAATTTTGTTTTAAATTGCACATCACTTAAAAGACATAATTTATACATAAACTTTATTAAAAACTTTAATAACTCAACTCGTTTTAAAGAAAATTACAAAATTATGATATTTTTAATGAGGGCGTATGATTGATATTAATTTGGAGTTATTTTATAAAAACTCAATTTTCACTGAGAAGCAATCTAAATAGAGTAATAGAATGCTCTACAAATATGATAAAAACAAATCAAGGTATATTATTAGTGGATTTATTTAACATTTTTAAAACATTTTTAAAAATTTATGAAAGATTTTTTAAAAAAATTCCAATAAAATCTACAAAAATATTTACAAAATTAATTCATTTTAACAAGTTTTCCGTTAATATTTTATATTCCGTACCACTTAAAAGACTTATGGTATACTTGACATTTTTTTAAAATTTTCAAATATTTATTTGTTTTAAAGAAATCTGCAAATTTGTGATGTTCTTAATGTGAGCGTATGATTGATATTAATTTGGACTAATTTCATAAAAGTCCAATTTTCTCAGGGAAGCAAGTTAAGTAGAGTAATATAATACTCTACAAATATATTAAAAACAAATTAAGGCATATTATTATAATTTGTTTAACATTCACAAAACAATTTTAAAAATTTACCAATATTTTTTTAAAAGTTATCTATAAAATTTAAAAAATATTTTCACAATTAATTAAGTTCAAACAATTTTATGTTAAACTTAAAATCAACTTTTTATTACATTTCGTATTAAAATGTTATTGTTCAGCTGTAGTCATTTCAGAAGCCATCAAGCAGTCTGTTTGTAAACCAAGTAGGGTCAATTAACTTATGAGTAGAACATGCACATGTTAAATTAGTTTTAATGCAAATTTCGTAACTCTTAGTTATGATAAATGATTGAATCTGCTGACTTGTCCCTATCTATTCCCCCTGTCCCCAATATCATTATTATATGATACCTTATCTTAAACTAACTTTAAATATGTCATGCGTAAGGCTATGTTAATAATTTCCACTATTATTATTATTTATTTGTTTTGTTTATTTATGGAAAAATAAAACCAGCAATATGAATAAATATTCGCCAATATTCATGCAATTTCTGTTGATATTTTACGTTTTTATTTTGCTTTATTTTTTTTAACGAAATGGATTTAAAATTCCCTCAATGCCATTGACAACAAAACGATGGTAATATGCAGTCATAAATAAATAAACAAATTCGATAAAAATAAATAATAATAACAGAAACAACAACAACAACAACAGCAACGAAAACAAAATATGAATAAATAAATGAAAGAAAAAAATAAAATAAAGTTAAAGTTTGCAAAGACAGTGAAGACTTAAAAAGAGGGATCAACTTAAAAAACGGCAACGAAAAAATGGTTTAAAACTTTACAAAATAAATTAAACAAAATTAAATTAGTTGTTGCAAAATCAAATTATAGAACTAAAGCCCAGGCTTTGACTTAAAGATTTCACTGTTTTATTTTACTTTATGCTTTTGGTTCGCATTTTGTGTTAAATTTTTGAAATTCATATTTTTGCGATTGGCAATCGAATTATTATAGAATTTAAAAGTTAAAAGCAGAACCTTAAAACAATAAAAACATCATTCTTCAAAAATTAAAGTAAATGCTTTCTTAAATTTACAAAGAACTTTATTAAATAAGTGGGTTTTGAAAATATTTTTTTAATTTTCTTTAGAAATTTGGAAAAAATCGTTTATAATTTTTTTAGATTATTTTGTTATAGTTAAAAATATCTACTAATGATAAACCTTTTTTTATTATTAACATTTATGTAGAATATTCTATTGCTCTATTTAACTTGCATCCCAGTAAAAATTGCGATTTTATAAAATTCCCACTAATTAATATTAATCATACGTACTCGTGAAAAATTTCACAAATTTCAAATATTCTTTAAAGCCAGTACATTTATTAAAATTTTTAATTAAGTTCATGATTAACTAAAGTCTTTTAAATGATTTACAATTTAAAAAAAAATAAAATTGTAACGCAACTACTAACAGAGCTGGAAATACTATAAAAAAGCATAAATAAATTTTATGATTGAATTATGTTTAAAGCACATTATACATATTTATACTTAAATACAAAACTAGCGCAATTATTTTGGATTTCCTTCAAGAATCAAAGAATTATAAACTACTAAAGAAATAACAGAACTATTAAAACTTCAAATATGTATATTTATGTAAAAACAATCCCTCAAAATAAATGTTAAGTAAAGAAAAATCTTATCAAATATACAACTTAACACATTTCTAGAAAAATAATGTATCTCACAACTTTTGTTAATTAGCTGCAAGAACGTGACATAAACTACAAAAAAAAAAAGTTAACTTCACAAAAGTCTCTTAATACATGTATGTAGGTATATTTTGTTCAAATATTCGCTCAAACTTCAATAAATGTTTTGTAAGTACTAAATTCCATAGCTTTACTGACCTGCTTTACATAGACACTTTTGCTTGCAAAAATGCACACAAGTAAAAAAATTGTGACATTAACATATTATTAGTTCCCAACTGTTCTGGGTGACTGAATCGAAATATTGACGTAGGGTTTTTAAAAGCACATAAAAAGCTAATAATACATTAAGAGCCATTAATTATAGTGTGGAAAATAACAGGCCTCTCAATATTAATTATTTAAGGGCAAATGAAATACGTTAAAAAGATTTCACATTACTTGGCGTAAGTAAAATAAATTCTAACTCCTTAGTATCATTCAAACATACAGTTCTACGGGGCATTAATATCAAAATTTACATTGTTGAAATAAAACCAGTGATGATTTAAGTAGCTACAGATTGAACAACAACATCATAATACCAGCTTTATGTATCCAAACTACATGATATGGTATTAAATGATCGCTGAATAAAAGTTCGTGAAATAGCCAATATCATGGGCATCTCAAATGAACGGAAAATTAAATGGACAATTTTTCATGAAGAACTACAGATGAAAAGGCTTTCTGCAAGATGGGTGCAGTCGACCGAAAACCCATAAGAATGAAAATTTCTTAAGCTTGTTTGAATCATTTTATGAAAAATACTTAGGTATAATACAAACAGCATTATAAATGTTGTCTTCAAGTTTAGAAAACACTTCTTAAACTAAATTTTTTTAAATTATTTTTAGAAAATCGTTCATAATTTTTTGAAATTATTCTGCAATCCTTAAACAGATCCGCTGTTAATTATCTTTAATTTGTTCCTAACATATTTGTAGAATATTCCTTTAGTTTGATTCTCTTCGCAGTAAAAATTTCAGTTCTATAAAATTACTCGAAATTAATATCAATCATACGCACCCTCTAACAATTTAACTAATTTTAAATTTTCTTTACAAAAATTAAAGATTTTAAAATGTTTATTAAAGTTTATATACAACTAAAGCCTTTAAAGTAATATACAGTGTAAAATAACATTGGAACTGCTGTTAAATTGAAAATAATTTTTAGGTTTTGTTAAAAATTTTAAAAAAATCGTTCATACATTTTCAAAATTGTTCTTTAAATGTTATACAAATCTACTGTCAATATGCCTTTATTTGTTCTTAACATATGTGTAGAACATTGTATTACCCTATTTAGCTTGTTTCCCAGTGAAAATTGGGTTTTTATAAAATTAGTTAAAAATTAATATCAATCATACGCACTCTTGAACAATTTAACAAATTTCCAATTTTCTTTAAAACGAATGGAGATATTAAAATTTTAAGTAAAGTTTCTAAATTCAAATTATTTTCTGATTTTTTAAATGATTAAAACAATATTTATATTTAATTACTAACAGGGTTGGGAGTATAAAAAAAATAGTCAAATATTTTTTTTTTAATTTTATCATTAAACAAAGAATTATTTTTAATAAAACTTTTATGAAATAAATATTTTACTTTCAGTTTAAAGTGTCAATTTATAGATTACTTAGAGACACTCAAGTGACAACTGTCTATACTTTACATTACCTGGGACGTAACAAGTAACCAATGCACCTCTTTTTGCATAACACAGAGCTTATACTTGACAAATTAGCTAAAAATATTTAATTTTTAGGCAATTGAATTACTGTTTACTGTTGTGTTCGTCTAAAACTGCTGGGTTTTTCTTTAGTAAAGGAGTTGCAGTCACTCCACGTCAGCGTTGACTGCAATCATTTAAATGTGTTAAATGACCTTAAAGCTTTTATCTGCTCAGATGCGTTTAAGTATTTATTCATTTAGGTGCAGGTATTTATATTACAATATATACAACACACGCACCCACAAATGAAGTGCTGTAAATAATGGTTACTTTTGCAAATTATTATTAATAAAATTATTCATATATTTTTATTAACTGCTGACATTTCAGACGTTTAATTTCAGTGCAGTTTTTTTTTAATCTTATTTTTTCGTATTGTTTTCGTTTAAATGAAAACAAATATCAATACTGACTCACTTACACTTTAGGTTTGAAATTAAATGTTTTTTTTTTTTTTTTTTTTTTGAAATGTTACTTGGTGGGTGAAGGAGATTCAGGTTTCTGAGTTATTTTATGGTGTTGGGTAGCTTGTTTCTTTAGTATGGCGCTTCTGTTGGTAATTATGTGATATAAAATATTTAAATTTATTTGTTGTTATTTACCTAAAAAGAGAGAAGAAAAAATACATTTTAATTAAATATTTTGGTTGAAACAAAAATTGAGAAGATGTTTAAAAATTCAAAATTTGTTTTTGTTTGTTTCGCAAGCTTATATTAATATTTACTAAAATGTGTAAGAATAAATCAAATATTTTGAAACATATTTTATAATTTTTAGAACAAAGTTCTGTTATTTTCAATTTTAATAAAAAAAATTATGTAAAATTTTTGTTTAGAGTATTTAAAAATTCAGAATTATATTAAAGGTACTCATGATTTCGTTTAAAAGTCATGCAAACTGTGAATTTTTACACCCTCGTAAATGAATTGTCAAAAATTACATGAATAATTATTTACACATACATCGTAAATTTGCCCAACAATTTTGGCTTGTAAACTGACGTTATTCAAGTTGTTCATTTAACTCAACCAGCTCTTTTTTTTATTTACTTTTGAAAAAAAGACATTTAAAAAAGAAAATTGTGTGATTTCGCTAGTGAATGATAAACAAATGGCACTGAATAGCGAAAATATTCTCCAGCTGAAATCTTCCAAAATCTCTTCTTCCGCCTTTTTTCAAAATTAGCAAAATTGTTTTTCACGATTTGAAAGCTAACATCACCAACTACCATAATATGCTAGAATAATCGAAAAATATTCATATTTAGTTTTACAGTATTAAAACAAACTTTATTTATTTTTATTTTTAGTTTTGAAATTTTTTTTTTAATTTATAATTTATAAAATTTTCTGCCGCGATTATATTTTATTTAAATAATAGCTTATACTATAAACTTTCATTAAAAGTTAAACTATTTAAATAAATTTCATATATATTTTTATTATGCTTGAGAAACTTGTGTAATTTTTGGATTTTATCTTAAACAATTTCGTAAAAACTCAAAATTTATTCAAGTTTTTTTAAATTAAACAAATTATTAGTTCTTCCTTAGAAAGCTAAGAGCATCAACTGCTAAAATGTTAAAAAAAAATCCTTAATATTTTAGTTGTTTTAAAGAAAATTTAAAATTTTTAAAAATTGTTAATGGTGGCGTATAATTGATATTAATTAGTTTTTATTTTACAAAACTGCAATTTTCTCTGAGAAGCCAGTTAAATACAGCCATACAATAATCTAGAAATAGGTCAAAAACAATTCAAACAATATCACCAGTAAGTTTTTTAACCTTTAAATCATTTATTTTCCTTATGTGGCAACAAATTTTGTTAATTTCTGAGTTTAACCTCTAACAATTTAGAAAAATTCATTATTTATTTTAGATTTTTCTAAATTAGTAAAATATTTTTAAATGATTTTAAAGCTAATAGCATAAACTACTTGAATATGTTAAAATAATTTCAAAATATTAATATAAATTTTTATAAAATTAAAACAAAATTTACCAATTTTTTGGAATTTTTTTAAAATTTTGTCCAAAATCATTATGGTAAAAATTATTATGTTTTATATAAAAAATCGACATTATAGTTTCTTTAAATGATGGCTAATATCTTAACAGTCTTATGCAGAAAAAATTAAAGTAGACTTCAAATGTACTTTAAGAAAATTTTGTCTAAAAGCACACTTCAAACCTACTTTATTTTTTATGAATACGCCAGTTAAGTTTTTAATTTTTTAACAAACTCTTTATTTTAAAACAAACTTTACAAATGTATTTAATTGTCCTTAAACCTTAACCTTACGCCTGAAATTTTAACATTTGCTTTCTAATAAAAAGCTACAGTAACAAAATTAAAGCTAAATGGTACTGCATCATCATTCATTATCTTGTTCCAAAAAACTAACTAACTTGGAATGTTTTCTTTTGGCCAACTTACTTTATTGAAATTAGAGTGCATGTGTTTCTTTTTTTTTCGCCTATCTATCACCTGTTCTGCGCACAACTGATTTTCTTTTGACCTTAATTATAATCAAAGTTATATCCAAGAAAAGTTTTCAGTTTCACTCCCTCCCTCTGCTTAACTGAAATATATTACAGGAATTACCCAGCAGTTTTAAATAAAGTAAATATTAATCTCCTTGTCAGATAACTCTAGTGTTATGCTTTTTTCTGGCACTCCCAAAGACTGTGTTAACAATTTTAAAAACTGCTTTAGTTTTAAAGAAAATTCGAAATTTGTAAAAAAAATATGGGAGCGTATGATTGATATTAATTAGGGCTAATTTTAAAAAAAACTTAATTTTCTTTGAGTAGCAAGTTAAATAGATTAACAGAATATTTCACAAAAATGTTAAGAAAAAATTAGGGAATATAAACAGTAAATTTATTTAAGACATATAAAACTATTTTAAAATTTTATGATCAATTCTTTAAAAATTTGTTGAAAAAATCTAAAAAAATATTGTCAAAATTAATTCATTTGAACATGTTTCTGCAGTGAACTTTAAACAGCTTGTATTACTGGCTGTAGTTATTACCAGCTGTAGTCTTTATTAAAACTCTGGTCACCTAGAACTGCTGGGTAATAAAACAAATCAGTTGGAGTAAGTCTATCCGTTCTTTCTTTTTGGGGTGAATTGTATCTTGTTTAATAAAGATTTTATATTAGTTTTTTTTTTGATTTATCTATCTATTACAGAGTCCTGTTTGCAGTACTTTGTGTGATTAGGAGTTTGTTTTCATCTAGAGTTGGTTTTTTTGTTGCTTCAGTAATTAAATATTTTCTCAAGGATTTTTAGGTGTTTTTTTTATGAAACAAACAAAATTTCGTAATTATATTCTACACAAGTCAATGAGTTTTATGGCTTACTAGGATTATGTTTTTAATGTATTTGTTTTTTCTTTTTATTGGTCAAACATATGCTGTCAATAAAATTAAAAAGAGTTAAGAAAAGACAATTAAGAAAGTCAAGTTAAGTAAGTCAAGCCCGACAAGTTTATGTGTAAAAAACAGTTATTAAGAAATGGGTGCTATTTGGCAGCTATGAGCTATTATGGAACGATCTGCACAAAATTTGTAAATGTGGATAGGCTTCAGGTACAATTTATTTGTGGTGAAATTTTACTACCACGTCAAATTCTAGTCATGACTTTTAAAAATTCGTACAAAAATATTTATCATTATTGTGGGTTCGTACCCCACAAATCATGACTAGAATTTGACGCGGTAGTAAAAATTATTTTGTAGTCCTTACAGAGCCATGAACACCGGTATACAAAATGTTATGATCGGACTAAAAATAGCGACACAGTGAATAAAATACTAAAAGGGTGGTCTTTGTAGGCGTGGCAAAAAAATAAAAAATTAATATTTCTGGAAGTATTTTTACGTTATCTTTAATCCTAAGGGGTGACTGACACAACTTTTTTTTGTATGGAAGGCGAACCACTCGACTGTACAGCCAACCAGCCAGCCACCAAGACGGACGGACGAAAGATATCGTTAAATCGCCCAGGAAGTGATTCTAAGTCGATCGATACTCTTTAAGCTTGTTGTTGGACTAATATTTATTGGCGTTACAAACATCAACACAAATACAATGCAACCTCCCCTCTATGGTGATGTAATGTAAAAGTAACACATATTGATGTTTACATTAATATTTTTGACAATAATAGTTTAAAGCTACAAAAATCTAAGAAAACATGAAAAAAAATCTTTAAGAAATAAAAAAAAAAAAATTCAAAATTTATTTTAAAATTTTTGAAATTTAGAAAAATTTATTTAAGTTTTTTGCAAAATATTTTTTCATGATTTTCAAGTTAATAGCATCAACTACAAAAATATTTAAAAATTATTCCAAAAACTTAATATCTGTACATATATTTTTATTAAATTAAAACCAAAGTTGCTAATTTTGAGAATTTTTCAAAATTATTAAGCAAACATATGATTTGCAAAATTATTATGTTTGATATCAAAAATTGTAATTCCGTTGTCTTTAAATGATAGCTACTATCTTAGGCTTTTAATAAAAACAATAATTAATAACAAAAACAATTTTTAATATTTTTCAACAAACTTGTATAATTTTTGGGTTTAATCTTAAACAATTCTGAAAAACTCAATGTTTTTTAAGTTTTTTTTTTCAAAGTAGCACAATATTTTTACTTAATTTTAAAGTAAATAGCAGCAGCCATTAAAATTTGCCAAAATAAATGAAAAATATTACAGTTATTTCAAAGAATTTGGGAAATTTGCAAACTTGTTATTGGTTGCGTATGATTGATATTAATTAGTTTTTATTTAACAAAAATGCAATTTTCTCTGAGAATCAAGTTTAATAGAGCAGTGGGTTGTCCTAGAAATATGTTAACAATAATTTAGAGAATATCACCAGTAAATTTGTTAACCGTTAAATTGTATATTTGCCTTATGTGGCAACAAATTTTGTTGTTGTTCTTAGCTTTACCTTTAACAATTTTGAGAAATGTAATTGTTATAGTTGAACTGTTAATTCTTGATATATTTATTTAGTTCTAACTAAAGCTACGGCACAAGCCCTAATGTTTGCATTTGTACTTGTTGTACACATAAAATATCGACAAAAGTGAACAAAACAAACATAATAAATAAAATGTATTCAGGTTTTCAAGACAAAGTCTTGACGAAAGAATACGAACTGAAGAAAAAGGAGACAACGTCTAAAATAAATTTAAAAAGAAAAATGATAATTACAGCAAATTTCGAACCACCAGTACCACTGGTTAAAGATTGATGTTTGACTGTTGGCTAGCAGGCACCGCATTGGTGCAGAGGTTATACGCAAAGAATTCTGATGAGAGAAGGTGGTGATTCTCGAAACATGTAAATTCAATCCAGGTTCAGTCAAAGAAAATTATCAATAAAAATTTTAATAATAAAAATGTTTCATGTTGTAAAAACAATTCTTAACTTCAGTTAATTTAATGAAAATTAAATTTAATGAACTCATGCCTAACTAACTAAATAAATATATCAATTTTGAAAAATTTTAAATTTATTTCAGATTTTACCAAATTAGCAAAATATTTTCAACTGATTTTAAAGCTAATAGCATAAACTACTTCAATATGTTAAAATAATTTAAAAATATTAATAACAATTTTAATAAAATTGAAACAAAATTTGCCAATTTTTTTAATTTTTTTTTTTTTTTTAATTTTGTCAAAATCATTATTGGACAAATTATTATGTTTTATATAAAAAACCGAAATTATATTTTCTTTAAATGATAGCTAATACCTTAAGCTTTTTTTAACACGAAAACAGATTAATAAATTTAATATATATTTTTATTCGCCTAGTGAAACTGAAATCGTTTTTAATTCCACATATACAATTTCACGGCGTTCTAGAAAATAAGTGAAAATTTTAGTCTACGATGAAACAAACTCAAAATGTTATTTTACTTTTTAAATCATTTTCACAAAATTTAAAACACAAACTGAATGTCAATTTCACTTCCAATTCATTTTACAAATGTAGAACCTAGGTGATAATGTTTACACAAACTTTGTAAGTTTTTGAGATTTTTTTTTTAATTTTCTAAAACAAAAACTAAACTAAATTTAAAAATTACAATTCTGCTCTAAAATTAAATCCATCTGTTTTTTTTTTATTAATATTTCATTAAACAAAATTTCCACTATTTTACTTTGGTTCAACCAACTTAATCAATCAAGCAGAAATGATTTAAAGCACTGGGTTTTAAACCAAAATAAATTAGAAGAAACTTTCTCACACTATTATATATTTCAAATATGTATATAGAAAAAAAATACAATTTTATTATCAAAATTTAACCAATTCAACCATTCATTCCACTCACTCACTCGCACGGTAATGAGTGAATATTTCAAATCATCCGTAAGGAATTTAGTTTGTTTGTGAAGGCAATGAAGCAAATAGAGACACAGAGAGAGAGAGAGAGAGAAAAACTAATACACATACAAAATGCAACAGATGTATTTAAATATTGTATTGATTTATTACTTTAGATATAAATATTAAAACTTGTATTTATTTAAGCATAAAAATCGAAAATTATTTAAAAACATAAAAACAAATAATGATGCATTACAGCAGACTGGCCTTTTCAGGCCCCCTGCAGCCAAGCAGCAGCAATTTTCTAAACGAAAATTACAGCATATTGAAATATCTTCTATTTATTTAAAATAATATGATTTATTTTTATTTCCGAAAAAAAAAATCAATATATAATTACTCTATTTCAATTCTAATAAATATTTTTTAATATATGTACCAGCAAATTTTTTTCTAATTTCTAAATGACAAAATTCTAAATGCTTTTCAATTATTCAAAACCAGTGACAGCAAACATTTATGACATTTTAAATTATAAAAAAAAAACAACAGAAACAGAAGTGAAGAGAAACAGCAAAGACTACAATGACCTGATTCTGTTGGTAATTTAAAAAGAAAACTTTTAGTATAAATAATAAATCTATAATTAAAATGAAAAGCACTGTACGTAAACAATACTCTAAGTACTACCTATACTTATGTATTTCCTATGGAATTTCAATTTGAATTTTTGAAAAATTGAAAATGTCAAATAGGAAACAAAACAGAAAACAGAAATATTAAAATTGTGGAGCAACAACTACCCGGCAGGTCTTGGAAGCACAAACTACTGACCAGCAGTAAATTTGTGTAATTTAGTAAGTAAAACGAAACGTTTCACTAAAAATTAAAATAATATACATAAACGACTTTTTTCTAACACTTTCAGCTCTGTTAGTGCATAATGTCCAGTTAAGTTTTAAATTGTAAAGGGCTTAAAATACTTTAGTTATTTCTGAACTCTCTTCAGAATTTTAAAATCTCCCTTTGTTTTAAAGAAAATGAAAAATTTGTAAAATAGTTGAAAGGTGCGTATAATTAATATTAATTTTGACTCATTTTTTAAAACCACAATTTTCTTTAAGAACCCTGATAAATAGATTAGCATAATGTTGTACAATTATGTTAAGAACATATTAAGCAATATCATCAGTAGCTGGGTTTAAGATTTGCAAAACAATTTAAAAAAGTTATGAACCAATCTTTTAAAAGTTTTCATAAAATCAAAAAAAAAATATCACAAATGAAACTAACAGCTCCCTAACTCTTTAAATTTCAATTTGATTTTAAATTTAAATAACTTAAAATTCGTAACTTATTTACTAAGTGTACTAAAAAAATTTATATCTTTAATTGTTTTAAAGAAAATTTAAATTTTGTAAAATTATTCATGAATATTAATTATTAATTTCCACTAATTTTATAAAATTGCAATTTCTACAAATATGTTAAGAACAAATAAAGCAATATTTACAAAAGCTTTTTTTAACATTTACAGAACAATTTTAAATGATTTTTTCAAAATTGTCTTTACAATCTAATAAACTTTTTAATATGTAAACAATTTTACACGTTTCATTAGCAACTGAGAACAATATTTATATTTTTGCCAGCACTATAAATTTACTGTGCCTTTTTTGACCCTGCTGTAGTTTTTATTTAAAATTAAAAATATTTATTTTTTTTTTCGGTTTTACTAAAAACTTTGGAAAAATCTTTTAAAATTTTGATAAATTGTTTTGGAAATGTTAAGCAAATGTTATCTCAGTACTCCTTACTGCATTAATCTATTTAACTTGCTTTTCCTTGAAAATTGCGTTTTTATAAAATTATTATAAATTAATATCAAGCATACGTTACCATGAAAAATTTAACAAATTTTAAATTTTCCTTAAAACAAATGGAAATATAAAAATTTTTTAAAATTAAGCAATAACTTAAGTCTTTCCAGTTATTTGAAACTTAAAATAAGTTTGAAATATATTTACTAATAGAGCTGGAAGATTAATTTTTAAAATTTTTTAGTTTTTATTAAAAGTTTGAAAATAATCATTCATAAGTTTTTAAAATTATTTTGTAATTGTTGAATAAATCCACTAATGTTAATGCTAAATTTGTTCTTAACAATTTTGTATGACATTCCAAGGCTCTATTTAGCTTGCATCCTAGTAAAAATTGCGTTTTTATAAAATTAGTCTAAATTAATATCAATCATACGCACCCCTGAACAATTTTACAAATTTTAAATTTTCTTTAAAACGAATAAAGCTTTTAAAATATTTAATATAAATAAGGAACAACTAAACCCTTTTAAGTGATTTATAAGGCAAAATTAAATTTGAAACTAAATACTAACAGAGCTGGGAGTGTATGAAAAAAACTTGCAAAAATTTGTTTACAAAATTTATTATTTTCAAGTAAAAAAAATAACTTTCTAAACTTCTTTACAAACAAAAAAGTTTGAAATAACTACTGGCTAGTTTACTTACAGTTACTTACATAAGTGTTAATAGTCGTCCCTTTATATAGCTAGGTATGTTTAAAGTAAGAAACTACTCCTTGCATTACAAAGAGTTTATACTACACAAATAACCAAAATAGAGAAACAAGATAAAATTAAGAAATCTTTACAGAAAATTACTGCGTAAAAGGGATTCATTTACTTAATGCAACACTACTGGGCAGTATTACAGTTTGTGATGCCAGCAATCTTTTTGATAGATGTAGATGTTTTATTGTAATTTGTTGCAGTTTTACATCTACTACTGCATTGTAATTGACTAACTGACTGACTGCAATCCAAAACCAGACAACATTAGACAAAAACATCCGAAAAAAAATAATCGATATCTAAAACACAGCAGCATAGGTAGGAGTAATACAAACAGAATGAAGTAGTATTACTCTGAAACATCATGTAAATGCCTTTTATTTTCTTTATGCCGACCTGTGCTGTAGAGAATATAAAATAAGTCTAAACAATGCATACTTCTGTACACAACCAATTTCAAAACAACCTCTGAATTGTAACTATTGGCTGGAGTTACACAAAAGGCGTTAGACAAATGAGGCTGGCAACAAAAACCCAAAAAATTGGCTAAATGTTTTCTTAATTATAGAAGAGGTATTTTGGCAAACAAGTTTTACACAAAAAACATTACAAATAAAGTTGCTTAAAGGCAACACAGGTAATGTTTTACGTTTCGAAAAACAAGAAAAATAAATTAAATATTTTCCAAAGAAAAATTAGGAATAAAAATTATTCCTAAGATTTTTAAATGGTTTTATAAATGTTAAATAAATCTACTAATATTAATCCGTAATAAGTTCCTAACATTTGCTCTGATTAACTTAGATCCCAGTGAAAATTGCGTCGAAATTAATATCAATCATACGCACCCATTTACTAATTTACAAATTTCGAATTTACTTTAAAACTACTGGAGATTTTTCAAATGTTAAATAATGTTTAACCATAACGATAGTCTGTTAAGTGATTTACAATTTAAAATAAAATTCGAGTTTATTTATTAACACAGCTGGGAGCCAGAAAAAAAAATACAAAATAATTTTTATTGCATTTCTTGTTTTAAACAATACTTTTATTATACAGCATTACTATTAAAAATTATATGGATGAATTTTATGAGAAAAACTATATAATTTTACATTTGTATTCAAATTAAAATGTTCTTTGAAAAAATTTCATACACATATAATGAATTTGTTACACAATTGTGTCTTATCCAGTTTGGTTTTATAAAAAAAATCGTTCATAAGTTTTTATAATTAAACTACTGACGTTAATTCTTAATTTGTTCTTAACATTTACGTAGAACACTTCATTGGTTTATTTAATTTAAATTCCAGGAAAATTGCGTTTTTGTAAAACTAGTTGAAAATATCGTTAAGCATTTTTTTTTAATTTTTTAGAAAAACTTTTTAAAATTGTTTTGTAAAAGTTAAATAATTATTTAAATCTGAATCATTAATTTATTCTTAACATTTATGTGAAAGATTTTATTGCTCTATTCAACCAAGTGGAAATCGTTGTTTTATAAAATTAGTCGAAATTAATATCAATCATACGCACTCATAGAAATGTTAAATCTTTTCAATTTTCCTTAAAACAGTGAGAAATTTCAAAATAATTAATATCGTTTAAGAATAACTAAATAAGTCTTTAAAGTGATTTACAATTTATAATAAAATTAGAATTTATTAACAACAAAGCGGCAATTTAATTTAGAAAAGAGGGTTTTTTGGTTTTAAGCAAGATGTTCAACAAAATGTTTATAAGTGTTTAAAATTATTTTAGAAAAGTTAAACAAATAAACTTCTTTTACTCTGTGAAATTTGCGTTTTTTTTTTAATTGGCTCAAATTAATATCAATCATACGCTCCCAGAACAATTTTAAAAATTTTAAATTTTATTAAATACAACTGCAGATTTCAAAATTACTTACACAGTTTGAGAATTCTATAAGCCTTTTAAGTGATTTACAATTTATAATAAAATTGGAATTTAATTAATAACAGAACTGGTTGATTATTTTTGAGTATAATTTTTTTAGGTGTTAAGAAAATTCTGTTGATAAATTTTCAAAATTATATTCGAAAAGTTAAATTAATTAACGGATTATATTGCTAATTTTGTTCTTAACACACATATATATATATATATATATATATAGAACATTCCATTACTATTTAACTTTTATGCCAGTAAAAATTGCAGCTTTATAAAATTACTCGAAATTAATATCAATCATACGCTACCGAGAAAAATTTTATAAATTTTTAATTTTCTTTAAATTAAATAAAGATTACAAAGTTTTTAATAAAGTTTAGTATTAACTAAAGCCTTTTGAATGATTGATAGTTTAAATTGAATTGCTAACAGAGCTGGGAGTGCTTAAAGCTTTTAATTTATTAGTTTTATTAATTTTTAGAGTTTTCTATTTTTCCTTAATTAAGTTATTAGTTTTAGTAAAACTTTTATTAAATAAATATTAAAATTGTCTATTACAACAATAACTATTATTAAACAGGTTTTTTAATTTAAATCATATTTAAAGCTAATTTTAATTGTTGTAAGCTTATAAAATAGACTACATTTGTCTCTTCAAGTCTTTTATAAATAATAAATTATAATTTTAATTGTTGCTGCCTTTTTTCACACTTTGTTTTTTTATAATTTGTGTTTAATACATTTTTTTATTATTCTTATCTTAGTAATAAAATTTTATGTAAATTTTATTTAAAATTTATTTTATCTGAATCATGACAATGACAATGTGTTACTAAGAAAAAAACTGCACCTTTTCTTAAGTTTGTTTATAAATTTTGTATTTTTGACTCAATGCATTCATTGTTATATGATGTATGAGACAAAATTTATTTTTTTTTTTTTTTGCTTTATTAAATGTTTATCGATTTATTGACATTACGCTGTCATTATATAGACCTTGAAGAAGAGAGAAAGAGAAAGAAGTATTTATATAAAGCTGATTGTTAATATTGTTGCAAAACTAAATGTGAAAATAAAACTGAGAAGAAAACTCAGGCAAACAACGTGCTGCTACTAGCCCAGTTCTTTTGTTATAATGTTGGCAAAAATAATTGCTGGTTATTTCTTTTCCTGTTACCCTACAAAAGTAAGTAATGAAAGAGCTGGCAAAGTATTATACAACTAAAATTAATTGCTGAAGAAAAGTTTTGTTGCTTTTCTTAGGAAAACTTTACTTAACTTTAATGAATTAAAAAAATAAATAAATAATAAAGAAAAAAAATTGGCTATAGAGTATTGTATGAAACTAAAACAAGAAATTCAGGGGTGTCATAGAAACCAATATTGTCAGAATTGGTTTTAAAGCCGATAAGAAAAAATACTTTGGTGTCATTTGGTGTCATGTTGTTCAACAACAGACGATAAAAAGAAATGTACATTAATTTTACGTGGTCCATATAAATTATTATTTATTTAACAAGCCCAGATGATGATACTCAAAGAGCATCGAAATATCGGCAGATAAAATAAAATAAAATAAAATTTAACTGACCTCGAGCTTGAAATAAAGGAATTTTTATTTATTATACATAAAAAGGTCGAACAAAAACTACTTGAATTACTCCAAATTAATATTAATCATACGCACCCACAACAATTTTACAAATTTGCAAATTTCTTTTAAAGGAACGCAGACTTTGAAAAGTTTAACACAGTTTATGAATATTTCAAGTCTTTAAGTTAATTTATAATTTAAAATAAAATTATAATTTAATTTGTAGCAGAGCTGGGAGTGCCAGAAAAAACTTAAAATCAGGTTAATGGAATTTTTATATTTTAAGAACAGAATTGTTAAAATTAGCTAAATGTTTATAAAATGAATAATATATAAAAGACTTTTATGTAAAAATAACTATTAATTTCAACTTTTTTACAACAAATGTAAATTTATAATTTTTTTTAATCTCACAATCATAATTCTTTAAAATTATTTTGTAATTGTTAAACAAATTGTATGATAACAATGACTACTTTTTCAACATATTTCTAGAACATATGATTGTTCTATTTAACTTTTTTCTCTGTGAAAAATGACTTTTTCTAAAGTTATCAAAAATCATTGTCAGTCATACGCTTTACAATTTCCGAAATATCTTTAAAATAAAAGGAGTTATGAAAATTTAAAATAAAGCTTTGGTATAACAAAAGGTCTCTAAGTGATTTACTTTCGGAATTAATATTAAAATTGTTTTGCAAACACAACTGCAAGTCTTGGAAAAAAATACAAAATAATTTATTTATAGTATTATTTATACAAAATTATATTTTAAGTAAGAACCAAGGAATTTTGTTACTTTTCACCATAACCATTTGTAAATATACATACATGTGTATATGTAGTTCCTCAAAACTGTGTTGTTGCTGTCAGTTTTATTTTTGTTTCATTGAATTTTGTGAAATTTCCACATAATCAATTTTCAAATCAATTGAAAAACATTTGTTTCAAAAACATCAAAATGTTATAAGGTTGTTTGTTTGTTTTCTTTGGCTTCGTGTTTTTGCTTAATTTTTTTCTTTTTTTGACCAAAACCAAGTGACACTTATCATCAAGAATAAATAAAACAGCAGCAATGACAGCAACAGACTATAAATCATTTTAATACTAGAATAAAACATATTGAAACTAAATTTAGAATAATTTTTTTAGATAGCTACATACAATTTTAATGTACAGTATTTGTCACTAACTGTACTCTCTCTCTCTTTCTTTTTCTTTCTCTCTCTCTTTTTCTCTCTTTATATGTATGAATATTTAAGTGTGTTTTTGGTTACCTTCCATCATTAACATGCAACTTTTAAAACGTTCTGGTCTATTTCACTTGTTTATTCCCCCCTTAAAAATTGTTGTTGTTTAATGTTTATTTTTTAAACAAATTTTAAATAAATTTGCAACAGTTGCTGTCAGTATTTAAACGATTTCAAGCAAATCATCAATTTGTTGTTTTTTTTCAGAAATTTTCTTTTTGCCTTAAGAAAAATCATCGATTTCCTGTCACCAATCTTTCCAAAAGCCATAGCTATATACATCCATTTAATATTTACTCATATATTTTATCTTCGCTGTTGGCACTTGTGTTGGCATGGATTTTTGAGTTAAATACTATTAACAACATGCAATTATTTTCTATGAAACTGCCGCGCATAATTAATTAAAAGAAAATTTTGTGCTAGATTTCAATACGCAACTATTGATAAGTTTATAAAAATAAACTAAAGGAAAACTCCTACACATTAAAACTATATAAAAATTTCAAAAAAAAATTGGGTTTTATTGAAAACTTTGCAAAAATTGTTCATAAATTTTTAAAATTATTTTGTAAATGTTAAACAAATCTGTTATTAATACATCTTATCTAGTTATTAACATATTTGTAGAACATTCTATTGATCTATTTAAATTGCTACTCAGTGAAAACTGCAATTTTATAAAATTAGCTTAAATTAATATCAATCATACGCATCAATGAACAATTTAAAAAAATTGCAATTTTGTTTAAAACAAATAAACATTTAAAAATTGTTATTAAAGTTTATGTGTAACTAACGCAGTTTAAGTGACTTACAATTAAGATGGGAAAACTTGTTTAAATGAATTAGTTTTAAAAATTATTTTAGGTTTTATTGAAAATTAAAAAAAAAATATTTCATAAGTTTTTAAAAATGTTACACAAATCTACTACTAATATGGCTATATATGTTCTAAACATGTTTATAGAATAGTCCTTTACTCTATTTAACTTAAATCCCAATGAAAATTGAGTTTTTATAAAATTAGCGCTAATTAATATCAAGCATACGCACCCTTGAACAATTTTTTAATATTTGCCATTTTCATTAAAAATAATAAAGATTTTAAAACGTTTAACAAAGTTAAGGCATAGCCAATGCCTTTGCACTTACATTACAATTTAAAACTAATCTGGAAAACTTGTTCAAATTCAAAAATTTTCAAAAAAAATCAGTTTTAATTGAAATGTTTTAAAAAATCATTCATAAGTTTTCAAAAGTGTTTTGTAACTGTTCAACAAATCTTTTGACAAATTGTCTTAATTTGTTTTTAACATATTTGTAGAACATTCCTTTACTTTATTTAACTTAAATCCCAGTGAAAATAAAGTTTTAATAAAATTAGTCTAAATTAATATCAATCATACGCTCCCTTGCATAATTTTAGAAATTTCCCATTTTCTTTAAAACAAAGAGAGAGATTTGAAAATCTTTAATATTGTTTAAAATACAACTAAAGTCTTCTAAGTGTTTTAAAATTTAAAACCAAATTGGACGCACAATACTAACAGAGTTGGGACGGCAAGCAGAACGATAAAAAAAAAATTGTTTGACTATTGTAATTTTAGAAAACATTTCAAACTTAAATTTTGTGTTTAAACTTCAAATCATGTCAATCACTTCACTTTCTTTTCTAAAAGAAATACTAACAAAAACTGTTTTACTACATTTTCCTTGTAGTTTTTAAACAAATAGCTATTATAAAACAAAATCTTTGTTGTATTTTGTGCTTTAAAAAAAAAAGTTTTTCTTTGACCCCCATATATTACAGTTTGCTGAAAAACAACAAACAAAAACATAAATAAATAAACAAACTAAAATATTTTAAATATATTTTTCTACATATACACATATGTATTTAAAAGCAAAAAAGAAAATACATATTAAATACAACAAACAGCAACAACGAAATAAAATTGTAATCAAACTTGTTATAAATTTTCCACAAATTGAGTAACTAAAGGTCCGTAAATTATAGTACGAGAGTATGCAATGAAACAACTGACGACAACAGTTTTGTACTAAATAAAACCCAGCAGTTCTGGTGGTCTAAACTAAGAACTAACAATTTTTTTTTAACTTTTAAAAAAATCTTGCATAATTTTATAAAATTGTTTTGTAAATGTTAAAAAATTAATTTAATAATATACCTTAATTTGTTCCCAACATATTTGCAGAACATTTCATTGCTCTATTTAACTTGTATAACAGTGCAAATTGCGCTTTTATGACATCAGTCCGAATTAATATAAATCATACGCAGCCATGTACAACTTAACAAATTTTACATTTTCTTTAAAACAAAAGGACAACTTAAAACTTTGCATAAAGTAGAGGGATGTTTAAAGCCTTTTAAGTGATTTATAATATAAAATAATATTGCAATGTTATTAATTCACCAAGCTGGGACTTAAGTTTTAAAACTATTTTTTTTTTTTTTGGAAATTTTTTAAAAATCCTTCATAAGTTTTGAAAATTATTTTGTCAATGTCAAACAAATCTTTGGCTAAAAATCCCTACTTTGTTCTGAACATATTTGCAGAACATTCTATTAATCTATATAATTTGTATCCCCGAGAAAATTTTGTTTTTCTGCAAATTAATATCAATCATACGCACCCCTGACAAATTTTTAAAATTTTAAATTTTCTCTAAATCAACTTTTTCAAAGATTTCACAATGTTAAATAAACTTCATGAATGCGAATAAAACTGCTAGGTATTAGCGTTGATAACAACAGTAAATGCATGTACATGCAAGCTCTAATAACATAAACAAAACATTTATCCATTCATTCATTTGGATTCCAATAAAAAATAAACAATTTTAAATGAAATTCAAACGTTTTCACATGCAAGTTTTTTTCTCTAGAAAAAAACATTTATTCTTTATAAACATAGACGGACTGACAGACAGTAGTAGTTGTTGTTAATTCGTTACATATGAACAGAGAGAGTACCTGTATATTTGCTACAAAATATCAAAGTTAAATGCCACCTGAATGTAAGTATGTATTTGGACTGTTGCTATAGTTGCAATACACAGTTTAGTCGAGATTATTCGATAGTTTTGGTGTCAAGAAAAAAGTACTTTTTTTAAATATCTGTAAATATAAAAATTATTGTATGTATTTGCTGACAAAATATGCACTTTTTTACTAATACTGTTTTCGCACTCATATTTTTAGAGATTATCTTAAAAAAGAGTAACTATTAAGCATCCATTTCTTTTTAAACCTATACATGTAAATTTTTAATATAAATATAGATAATACACACAATAAACTGTGTGTAAAATAGGAAATATTAAACATTTTTGAGGTTTTACTACTTTTTAAAAAAAGTACTTTTTACTACTTTTTTTAAAGTTATTATTTTTTTTATTTTTTTTTTATAATTTATTTATTCATGGAGATTTTTGTTTTATAAAATGTTATTAAGTAACGGGTGGTTAAATTTCAAGGGCCGATGTTGATTTTGAATAAAACACAAACTATTTAAGAAATTATTGTAATTTTATTTTATTATGATATATTGGTATTACTCAATTATGTATGGAACAAAATATCGGCCAAATAGGCGCCGCGACCACGGCGGCACACCTCCATCCGATGGTCCAAATTTTCGATGACCCTGAGGCATAATGGAGGTTCTATGCCGTTAATGTGCCGAATTATCTCATCCTTTAGCTCTTGAATTGTTGCTGGCTTATCGACGTACACCTTTTCTTTCAAATAACCCCAAAGAAAAAAGTTCAACGGTGTCAAATCACATGATCTTGGCGGCCAATTGACATCGCCATTACGTGAGATAACACGGCCATTGAATTTGTTGCGCAAAAGAGCCATTGTTTCGTTAGCTGTGTGGCTAGTGGCATCGTCCTGCTGAAACCACATATCGTCCACATCCATATCTTCCAATTCGGGCCATAAAAAGTTCGTTATCATCTCACGATAGCGAACACCATTCAAAATAACTGCCTGACCGGCCTCATTTTGGAAAAAATACGCCCCGATGATGCCGCCAGCCCATAAACCGCACTAAACAGTCACTCTTTGTGGGTGCATTGGTTTTTCGACAATCACTCTTGGATTCTCATTCGCCCAAATGCGGCAATTCTGTTTATTGACGAATCCACTGAGGTGAAAATGTGCCTCATTACTGAAGATGATTTTCTTCGAAAATTGATCATCCACTGTTGCCATTTCTTGCCACCATTCTGCCCATTCACGACGTTTGGAATGGTCAAGAGGCTTTAGTTCTTGAGCCAATTGCACCTTGTAAGCGTGCAAATGCAAGTCTTTATGCATAATGTTCATCAACGACGAGCGTGAGAGGTGCAATTGTTGGGCACGACGACGAGTTGAGGTGGACGGCTCTTCAGCCACACTATCGCGAACAGCAGCAATATTTTCTGCAGTACGAGCTGTACGAGCATGCACTGGTGTTCTCACATCTAGATCACTAGTTTATAACTATTACAAAAAAGTACTTTTTTACTACTTTTTTTTTTCAAAAAAAACCTAAAACCTAAAATTTTACTATTATTTTATATAAAATAAATTATTAACCTGTAGGAAATTTAAAAAAAATTAAAGTTTTACTATATTTTCAAAAAAGTACTTTGTTGCTACTTTTTTAGAAACACTTATTTATTTGCTCAAATAAATGATAGTTAAGCATTCAGGAATTTAAAAACCATAAATTTTATTTTTCTGTATATTTAGCTTCCAAATAAATATTATCCACAAGAAAATACAACTTTTTAAAGAAATACTCATAAAAATAAATAAATACAAATTAAATTGCAGTTTTAATAAAGAAATAAATAAATAAACAATATCTTGTAGTATTTTATATTCATGCACACATATAAAAACACAATTACATTTGTAAATTCACACGAACACAAACTGACAATCATGTTATATGTCAGAAATACCCAGCAGTTCGTTATCCCTTTTGGACAGTCATTTCCACTTTCTTCAACTTAATCAAAAATACTAATACCTCTATTCGTTTTAAAGATATTTGAAAATTTGTAAAATTGTTTACGGTTGCGTATGATTGATATTAATTGGGACAAATTTTATAAATACTTAATTTTCACCAGTTGCACGGTAGATAGAGCAATGAAATGTTTTACATAAATTTTAAGAACACATTAAGAATTAAAAACAAATTTTTTTTTAACATTTACATAAGAATTTTATAGACTTGTGAACGATTTTTTAGAAATTTTTAAAGAAACTTAAAAAAATATATAAAATTTGCAAAATTTTCAAGAAAAGTTCGTATGATTAATATTAATTTAGACTAACTTTATAAAAACTAAATTTTTACACCAATAAACGTTTAAAAGAGTTGAGGAATGTTCTACAAATATGTTATAAAAATGAATTTAGGCTTTATATATCTGCAGATTTGATTAATTTTTTAAAACAATTTTTTAAACTTCAAAACAATTTTTGAAAACTTTCAATAAAAACCCGAAATTTGTGTATTTTAACAAGATTTCCAAGATTAGTTAAAATTCTAAATCACTTAAAAGACTTTTATTAAGCTTAAACTATGTCAAAAGTTTTAAAATCTGTATTAGTTTTAAAGAGAATTGAAAATTTTTAAAATTGTAAATGGGTGCGTATGATTAATATTAATTTGGGCTAATTTTCTAAAAACGCAATTTTCACTGGAAAGAAAGTTGAATAAACCAATGCAATGTTTTAGAAATATGTTAAGAACAATAAGAACATAAGATTTTTTAAAAATTTACAAAACAATTTTAAAAAGTTATGAATGATTTTTGGAAAAAAATTAAAAAAAATTTTAGAAAATATTTTCCACTAATCTTATAAAAAGCTAATTTACTCGGGGATGTAAATTAAATCGAGGAATAAAATAATGCACATAAATATTAGGAACACATTAAGGAGTAACATGAAAAGATTTACTTAATTTTCACAAAACAATTTTAAAAACTTGTGATTAGTTTTTCAAAAAAGTTTAAAATGTTAGAAAATAATTTTGACTAATTTTACAAAAACGTTATTTTCCCTGGAAAAAAAGTTATATAGAGCAATGAAATGTACTGCATAAATGTTAAGAACAAATAAAGGAGTATTGTTAAAAGATTTATTGAACTTTTACAAAACATTTTTAAAAACTTATGTATGATTTTGAAGAAAAAAATATTTTCAAACTTTACATAATTTTACAAATTTAGGTTAAATTTGTCGTGTATGTCATACACTTAGAACTATTGGGATTGTTTACAATTGTTCAGCTCGCAAATATTTATTGGCATTTTTGTGACAGTCGATTTGCGTGCAGCTTTCAAATGTCAAGAAAAGCGAGCTTGTTTGTGCAACCACAAATCTATATAGAATTGAAATCATGTCATGCTTTCTTAAACCATTACAACTTTCATACGTTTAACCACAAATTTGAGAACCGATATTTGTTTATTGATACAAATGCATGTAAAAAGGTATTAAGGAAATGTGAGTAGTGGGTGAAAACATACATATTTTGTGTTCTAAATAGTTCTTTTACTTTCTTCAAAACTTGTAATTTATATAAAACAAGCTGCCAATTATTTGTAAGATAACAATTTATAAGGAAATGTCCTTTCTGGTTAACTACTGTCTCAATTAGCAACAAACTAATTCAATTTATGGTATTTTCTGTTATTTTATTTATTTAAGAATTTATTTATTTTGTTGTTGTTAAAAATAATCAAATACCAACAAAACCAGTTGCAAAGTAAACTATTTAGCAAACATTTTAATAAGTAAATATTTGTTAAAGAAACACTATAATCAAACGCACAGAAATAAAAATTAGGTATTAAGAGAAATTCTAAATTACCAACATTTAATGTTAGGTTTTAAATTTATATTTTAATATTTGCTTAAAGTTGTCTGCTCTTTAAAACATTTGACATTTCAGCGTACAATAGTTTAATTTATATTTAACACTTGGGAATTCTATTTTTAAATTAATTTCAACGATTTTTTTACAAAAACAATAAATATAATAAATTTTATTTTAATGTTAAGACATAAAAATAGTAGAGTTGCGAATACATTTGTAGAGTAAGAACAGCTGTTGCAGTCTTCTGGTTTGGTGGCATATAGTCAAAACAATATTGTAGTTGCTTGATTTTTATTTTGCTATTAACACAGCTGGAGTCTTAGTTGCCTGGTAGGCTACAGTTGTAATCTAAAGTTTTGCTAATAGATTTGTAACTTCCTTTACCAGAGTTTGCAAACATTTATAAAATATATACATATATATGTATATATTAGGCATTTGAAAAGTTTTATGCTGGTTTTAGCAGTTTAACGTATTGTCTTTCAAATAAAAGAAAATAATTTTTGCTATTTGTGTTTAAAACTATATTTTTGTTCAATTTTAAAAAAATACCTTTTCAGCGGTTCTTGATATTTTTCAAGATTTTTTGAAAATTTTTAAACAAATTTACAAAACTTTTTAAAAATACTCTGTAATAATTAAACCTAACCAACTATATTAATACCTGTTTAGTTGTTAACATTTATGTAGAACATTTCATTGCTCTATTTAAATTGCTTCCCAGAGAAAATTGCATTTTTAGAAAATTAGCGCCAATTAATATTAATCATACGCTCTCATGACTAATTTTACAAATTTTAGATTTTCTTTAAAATAAGTAAACTTTCGAAATGTTAAAAGCTTACTGTAACAGAAAACCGTATATAACCAGCAATATAAATGTTGTTTTATGTTCCAAACAAACTTGTTTAAATAAATTAATTTTGAAATTTTTAGGTTTCATTTAAAGAAAATGTGAAAAACAAGTTTATAAATTTTAAAAATTGTTGCGTAATATTTTGAGCAAATCGATTGTTAATCTTCCTTAATTTGTTCTTAACATTTATGTACAATATTCCATTGCTGTATTTAATTTACGTCTTAAGGAAAATTGCGTCTTTATAAAGTTAACGCAAATTAATATCAATCAAACAATTTTACAAATTTTCAATTTTCTTTAAAACAAATAGAATACTGTCTAACATGAATAACAAAAGACTTTGAAATAAAATTGGAATTTAATTAGTAACAGATGTTTAATTTTAGAATTATTGTTTAAAGTTTTAAAGAAAATTCTTAAAAAATCGTTTATAAGTTTCAAAAATTGTTCTGCAAATATTAAACAAATCTTCAGATCAAATACCTTGATTTGTTCTTTACATTTATGTAGAACATTTGATTGCTCTAATTAAGTTGCTTCTTAGTGAGAATTGAGTTTTTAGAAATTTTACTTAAATTATTATCAATCATACGCTCCCATAAACAATTTTATAAATTTTTAAATTTCTTGTAAACCCAGAGATTTATTAAAATATTTACTACAATTTAGGAATGACATATGCCTATTAAGTTTTCTTTAAAAGATTAAACTTTAGTAAACCGTTTTGTAATAGCATTAGTAGCGCTCTTTCTGAGACTGTGTATATTTTGAAAAATTCCCTGTGTAGTTTTTTCTTGGAGTTTTTGTATCATTGGACCGTTTTTTTTTCTTTCTTTTGTTGCATTTACCTCCATAAAATGCAATCAAATATATATAAAACAAACCAGAGTAACTAGTATGGCAGCAAGTAAGCGAATATATCAGGAGTTTTGCTTCAACGTGGGCAGCGCAAGCCGGTTTTTGCTTTATATTTATATATATAACACATTTATTTGTACGTTTTGTATTTGCAGTATTACAAGCCATTGTTGCAAATGTGGCAATGTGGCCAAAAGCAAAAGCCAGTCACATACAGCAGAAACCCCACGTGAAAATATATAAAAACCAGACTTTTAGCAAATAAAGGAATGACTACTGCTCGAGGTGGTACTTAGTCTGAAAGCATATTTTATACACAGAAATATAAAAGTGAACATTTTATGCAAGTTCGAACAACGTAACCCATTTAACAAAACTCTGGAACAAAATTATTGAGAATATTTTGAAAAATAAGAATGCTCGCGAATAATTTACGATAATTTTATTATGAGGGAAAAATACGGGACATTTTAAAAGTTAATGAACCGTGAAAATCTTTACATTTTCTAAAGCTGTGGTCAGTTGGTTTATTAAACTTTCCATGTGTGTGAGTGTTTTTTTTTTTAGTAAGTTAGTGAAGCTGGATGTGTATAATAGAAGTAGTTTTACAAACCTACTTTTGTAGCTGGTTTTCTATCAGTATTGTTTTTGTTTATAAATCAATACGTAATTATGTGAAAGTGAAATGTGCAATATAAATAGAGTGAATTTTCCCAAAGCAAAAGAAACACAAAGCCATGAAAATTTCCCCATTGTTGCAAAGAAATGCCAGGAAAAAAAATATTCCCCACGACAAAGTTGTCAAGAGAAAAGTTGGCAAAAAAAAAAATTAAAAAAGAAAAAAACGCATTAGGAAAATCGAGTAAAATAACATTAATGGTTAAAACATTAAGACAAACAAATTAAAGTAAATTATATAATGTTGTTAAAGCTACGAGGGCGTTTCGGAAACTTTTTAACTTCTATCACCAAAAAAAATTAGAAACAGACAGATTTCTTTAAAACATATTTTTTTTTTTTTAAATCTACCAACATTTCTAAAATTTACGCTCAAAAAACGAAATTTTTAAAAATTTTAAAAATTTATAATTTAATTAAAAACTTTATATTTTGTATCTGTATTTGCAAGAACTTACCATGATATATTAAAAAAATTATAAACCGATAGATTTCTGAAATATATTTTTTAATAATGTGAAAAAATTTCTAAAATTTTCGCTCAAAATGTGAAATTTTCACAACAACATAAAATTCAAATATTAATTAAAAACTGCAGATTTTTTAACATTAACTGAAAGATATTGCCATGAACTCTCAATTAAATTATAAACTGTTAGATTTCTTGCATATATATTTTTTTGAATAATCTAGCAATATTTCTAAAATATTTGAACAAAAACCGAAATTTTCAAAATTAAATAGAATTTATAATTTAATAAAAAATTTTACATTATTTTATGTTAAATAAAAGCTAACATTGCCAACTATCAATTAAAAGTAAAACTGCTTGATTTTTTGCATATATAGTTTTTTAATATGGCAAAAAAAAATGTTTAGAATTTTTAGAAAAACCATTTGGGTTAAATTGCATGATGTTTATAATCAAGAAATTTCAACTATTTATTTAAATATATTCTATGAAAAAATAAAATAAATAAAATTTTGTTTGAAATTTTGAAAATTTTTGAATTTAAAAAAAAATTTTTTAATTTTTGATAACCCATTGAATGCGCCTCTCAAAGACCTTTCATATGATACCAAATTTACATATAGTTGCTTTGGAAGCAATGTGAAAAAAATCAAAAAAACTCTAAAAAGGACATTTTTATCCTTTGATCCATGATATTGAACCCAGGACAAAAAAATTGAGAAACGTAGTCTTTAAATGAATCAAATTTTCATATTAGTCGGGAACATTGATACCTTATTTTTTGTCCATACAAACTGGTCCACCCTAATGTACATATATTATTTTGTATACATACATATGTATATTTTTTGTATATTATATTTATATTTTAAAATTTAGTTTTCTTTGTTGCGAATGAAAAACTAAAGAGGAATGTGTAATCAAAACGTCATGATTTGTTGCATGTAAAATTTCATCGTATAAATGCACTACATTTTACGTAGCAATTTTAAAAGAGAATGGAAAAAATTGCATGCAATTAATTGCATCGTGTTAATGGCCTCTAACCCATAAAAAAATCACTAATTTATTTTGAAAACCGAAAGTTTTTTTTTTTTTTCTTTTTATTTATTCATTTTCTACATAAGCTGTTCAAATTTATAAAAATGTATAAAATCTTTTGCTATACATAATTTTTTTTTGTAACCTTTGTTAAACTCAAGCCAAAATTTTCTATTTGGTAATGAAATTTTTCTTATCATTCTATAACTCTACTCTGAAAACAACAACCACTATTGTAGAAATACATAACAACAGCAACAACATAAATTACAACCAAGACTTATTAAAAATTCCACTCAGGTCTAGTTAATTAAGCTGTAGTACACTTTATAGTTGCCCAACAAAGGAAGGCATCATTATAAGTAGTAACTGTGGATAAACTTGCTCCATAAGAAAAAGCTTAAAACCTAAACTACACGTTCATTTCTTTAAGTTTTTTTTTTTCAATAAAGAGTAAAAGCAATTTATTTAACACGAAAGATCTACAAGTACAAACAAAAGTAACTACAATAATGAGATACTTTTCCTTTTTCTTGCGCTTTAAATGCAGCAAAGTAAAACTTAACTGGAAGTCATTTAATTTAAGTAGCTGCGGAAAAAGTATGTAAGTTTTAACATAAAACAAAAAAAAACACAAAAAAAAAAAAAGTTATAAATATTTGCCGCTACATGACTGTGATTTTGTTGTTGTTATTAAGTTTGCAAGTACTACTTGTTGTTATTGTTATTAAAAAAATTGTAATAATAAACTCTTGATTACAAGGTTAATTGGCAAAGTTGTACGTTGATGTTGAGCCAAGACATAAAAGAAGGAAATACAAAAATATGTTTTTTTTTTTATTTTGATATTAAATTGATTTAAAGCAGACATTTCAAATCTTGTTTTATTAAATAGCTAAGTAACTGTTTTCAAATAAAAGTGTTTTGAATAATTTTTATTAAAACAAGTAAGAAAGTATAGTCGGTCAAGCCCGACCATATCATACCCTACACCCAGTATAGGGTATATAATACAGTTTTTCAGAAATGGACGTTATATGGGATATATAACCTATTGTGGACCGATTATCCAAAAATTTAGTGTCATGATGTCGATAAATATAAGTAGGTATTATATGTGTTAAATACTTTTAAACGATTTATGGATATTAAAGGTTCAATTAGTCGTGACTTTGCCATATTGCCATACCATAACCTAAGCCATAACCGTTACTTTTTTTTTTGGCAACAGTTAGTGCTGTCATAACCGTAAACAGCTGTTTATGTTTTTAAATTTAAATTTCTCTAAAGTGCAGAATTAAATCAATGCAAAACTGTGAGCAGTGACGAAGAATTTGATTTTCTATTTTTAAATGTAATTTCATCATACGCTAAAAGAAGACATTTGAAGCGTAAGAGACGTGGAAAATCTGACCTATCAACATTAATTGGTGCCAAAGTGGGTATCACCAGAAAACGTTTCTAAAAAAAAAAAAAAAAGACAGGGACAGTTCCGCACCAACTCAATAAGTTTTCCGTCATCCATTTTATTTACTACAAAATTTTTAATTATATTAAGAACTTCTTAAACAATTTAAAAAAAAAACTTACCAAACAATACCCATGTGAAAACTAAAATGAAAACAAATACGTAAATATTGCAATCAGCTGTTTGTGGTTATGGCGGAAACCCGAAATTCAATTGGTATGTATGGTTATGGTCATGACTATGGCATTATGTTAAGTGAGCAATAATCGTTTTTAGTGCTTGCGCATAAAGTTGGTTTGAACAGCTGTTTTTTATGGTTATGGTTAAGTGACGACTAATTGAACCTTTATGTAAATTACGGTCTCTTATATGGGAGTTTCGACTAATTATGGACCAACCATTATTAAATTAGGTGTCATCATTTCTGGAGCCAAATTACCGCATTCGTGATCGAATGAGCTATCGTATCGAAAAATGATTTCGATATCGAAATTATGATAAAATGTACTAAATTTCTAGCTCGATATCGAATGCCATAATCTCAAATAAGAAAATTACGATCAATTTTACTGGATATCGAATGCGGTAATTTGGCCCCTGTATATATGTATGTATGACACTTACTTGTGTTGAATTTTATTTGGACTCTAACATTTTTAAGAGATTTAAGAAGTGATTTTCGGAAGTGGGCCTTTTATGGGAGCTACGACTAATTATGGACCGATCATTATAAAATTGTACCATATTATTTGTATATATGCAAAACATATTTGTGTTCAATATTATTTGGCTACCAACATTTTTAAAAGAGTTATGCTCTTTAAAGTGATTTTCGGAAGTGGGTACATACAACTAATCCTTTATAAACATTTTGAATATGTTTTCAATTATTTCTGAAGCTAATGTTATTACTGAACAAAAAATATTTTTTAAGGTTTGAGCACAGTGGTCATTAAATTTCAAATACAGTCGGGCCTCGATTATCCGTGATGAACGGGACCAGAAACATTACGGATAATCGGTTTTCACGGTTAATCGAATTACAATTTTTATTATACAGTTTTTAAGTATTTTTATTATTTAACAAGTGAGCATTGGTGTACATAAATATTTATATTAAAACAATTTAATTCTTTTAAAATCTTTGTATTTTTGAGCTAACATTTTTAAAACTCACATAATTTTTGAATGCTCGGTAATTATTTTAACTATATCTTCAATATTTAAAATGTTCCTTTATCTTTTTAACACTGGTAACGATGCCATACTAAATATATTTACATAGATCTATTCACCCGTACTTCCCAAATTTCAAAATTTTAAATGCTTCTGACTCATCGTATGCAAACAAGGGAATTCCCCGTTTTCATGTTTATTATATTGTATGTATGAAGTTGAAGTTAATAAAAATAAATTCTGTCATCACGGATAATAGAGAGGGAATCACGGTTAATCACAGCAAACAATTTGAAAACATTGCAAACAAAAAACAATAGACTGATATTTTTCCATCACGGTTAATCGGGGTTACCGGTTAACCGAATCATGGATAATCGAGGCCCGACTGTAGTTGGATATATATATATATATATGTATATATATATATATATATATATATACATATATATATATATATTTTTTTTTATTTGAAAAATTTTCACAAAGTTTAATTTATTTAAATTAATTATCTATTTATTTTCTTTAAAATAAAAACATATATTGATGTATCTTCATCAATTGTTAACTTTCTATTAGTTTATAATGTAAGCTTTTAGCTAACATTTAAATATAGAAATTTAAACATATATTTCATTAATCTTTAATCATTACTTACGATTTTTTTTAGGAAAAATAATATCGAAGTATTTAAGACCTTTAAGAAAGCTTACCTAAAAAGAGATTAAAATTAAGAAAGCAATTAGTAAAACGATTTTAGCAATAAAATTTTAATTAAAATAAAAATAAATAACATAATTATTCTGGCATTTGCCCCACCGTTTGCTGGTCAACAAGACAAACAATCCACTGTTGTTTTTTACAACCAAAATAAAACAAATTATAAACAAAATTTAAAGCGACCATAAACCGGACTGTGGGATTTTGATAAATATAAATAAATGTTGCCGTTGTTGTTGTTCTTGTTTTTGTTGCCATTGAAAGTGACACATGCTGGCTTTAATTGTTATTACTTTTCAACATGATTTACACATCAGCCAAAAAAATATGTACTGAAATATTTCATCAAATGAGCAACACATTTTTTTTTTTTTTTTGGAGTTTGAGGAATTTTTTCCAAAATTTCTAGTTTTTAAAAAAATGTTTGTTTCTTGCTATTTGTTTAATAATAAAAATGTTACATTCAAATTATAAAATGAAATTGTATAATAAAGCTTTTAACACTAAACTTTAATATGATAAGTTCACATCAACATTTCACAAAAGGTTGGGGGCTATTGTTACAAAAAAAAAACAAAATTGAGAAAAAAATAAATTTCAAATTTATTGTTATTTTTTGGTTTAACAATACTTTTTTTTTGTAACTTAAAACAAGTGTTTTTGTTGTGTTTGTAATCTTCAAACCTGTCTTTAATAGCTAAAGACAACTAACTTCATGTACAAATTAAGGTCTAAGGTTGTCTTGTGCGAGACAACAAAAAAGTCTGAAATTTTTTTAATCAACAAGTCTTTGGTTTTTTTCCAAAGTCATTGCATTTGCAAAGTATTATGTTTAACAAAAACTAACTATATTTTACTGTTTTTTGCATGACATTGCACAAAAATTTTAAATGTTAATTTTTGCTTAAGTTTGTTAGCAAAATGTTATTTTCAAGTCCATGTAATTATTTCATTAATTGCAGAAAATTAAAACAATAAAAGATAATTCAAAACAGTCAAGTGTCATTGAAATTTATATGGGTGCTTCTGTTAACAACTAAACTAAAACTATAGAAAGGGTAATAATTTCAGTTCTCTTCAAATTCTTTTCTAGTTCTGCCCTAGTACTGTTCCAGTCTGTTCTAGTTCTGTTCTGGTTGTGTTCTACTTCTGTTCTGTTCTAGTTCTGTTCTATTTCTGTTCTAGTTCTGTTCTGGTTCTGTTCTAGTTCTGTTCTAGTTCTGTTCTAGTTCTGTTCTAGTTCTGCTCTATTTCTGTTCTAGTTCTGTTCTAGTTCTATTTTAGGTCTGTTCTAGTTCTGTTCTATGTCTGTTCTAGTTCTATTTTAGTTATGTTCTAGTTCTGTTGTAGTTCTGTTCTAGTTCTGTTCTAGTTCTGTTCTAGTTCTGTTCTAGTTCTGTTCTAGTTCTGTTCTAGTTCTGTTCTAGTTCTGCTCTAGTTCTGTTCTAGTTCTCTTCTAGTTATATTCTAATTCTGTTTAAGTTCTGTTCTGGTTCGTCTCTAGTTCTTCTTTAGTTCTGTTCCAGTTGTATTCTAGTTCTGTTCTAGTTCTTTTCTAGTTCTATTCTAATTCTTTTCTAGTTCTGTTCTGGTTCGTCTCTAGTTCTTCTCTAGTTCTGTTCCAATTGTATTCTAGTTCGTATCTATTTCGTCTCCATTTCTGTTCTAGTTCTGTTTTAGTACTTCTCTAGCTCTGTTCCAGTTGTGTGCTCGTTTGTCTGTACTTCTATTACAGTTCTGTTATAGTTCTGTTATAGTTCTGTTCTGGTTCTATTCTGGTTCTGTTCTGGTTCTGTTCTGGTTCTATTCTGGTTCTGTTCTAGTTTTGTTCTTGTTCTGTTATAGTTATGTTCTGGTTCTGTTCTAGTTCTGTACTTGTTCTGTTCTAGTTCTAGTTCTGGTTCTGGTTCGGTTCTAGTTGTAGTTCAAGTTCTGTTCTGGTTCTGTTCTGGTTCTGTTCTGGTTCTGTTCTAGTTCTGTTCTAGTTCTGTTCTTGTTCTGTTATAGTTATGTTCTGGTTCTGTTCTAGTTCTGTACTTGTTCTCTTTTAGTTCTGTTCTAATTCTGTTCTAGTTCTGTACAAAAGTGTGCATTATTTTTTCCTCTGCCATTGAATTTATAGATAAAACCATTTAATTTAATAATTCAATTAGTCACAACTACTTAAAATATACAATAATGTGTTTGAAATAATAATTTTGTTTTTATTTTCAGTTTCATTACGCTCTATGACCATTTTGGGCATCATGTAGAGTCCCCCACACACAATTTGTTGAATATTTTTTCTTCGGTTTTTTTTTTTTTGCATGTTTGTTTTAAATTCATATGACAATTGCAATTGGCAAAATCATAAATGTTGACATTAATAGTTTTTCTTTTGTTGTTTTTGTTTTTGTTTTCGCTCATATTTGTTTAGATGTTTTTATGGTTTAAGTGCAACAGATGAATTGGATTTTCATTTCGTTTGAAACAGCATTTAGTTGAAATTTTTTGATTTGTTCGGGAACTGAATTGAAAAGCAAAGAATAATTGAAAAAATCTTGAAATCTATGAAAATAGAAATATGTATGCATAAAATTTATAAGTTAAAATTGTCAATGAAAGATTACTGGCTGTGTTGCATTGTCCGGCATTTAAAATATCCCTCCAACTTTTGAAGAATAAATAAAAGGTTAAGCTTTCTTTACGGCAAAATCGTATTTTGAATTATTACTCCAAGTGAAAAATTAATTTAAATAATAAGCTTACAATTACTTTTTAATCCAATTGATATTTTATTAATATTTAATATATCTCTATAAAAATCTTTGAACATTGAAAATGAACTTAATTGCCAAGATTTTGTGTACATTTGAAACTATGTTTTTTTTTTTATTGAAATGTCAAGTTTATGATTAAAATTTATTACAAACACATTATTTGTGTGTTAAACAAAACATGTTTCACTTGGAACATACATGTCTGCTATGTAACAAATGTTGTGAGCAAACGCACTGTGAGAGTTTATGAAAATTGTAATTGAACATTTTAAAAATAAAAAAAATATTAAATGCTATTTGTTGTGTGTTTAGTTATATAAACAGCAAATTATTGTCTATGAAGTTTTTGTTAACATGTTTATAATTATGTAATAATGATCAATAAAAATAATAATTTCTTTTTATAGAGAAAAATACATATAAACAAAAATGTCAAGGTTGAAAATTAAAAAAAATAAATATGTAAATATGTATGATAATAATTTCTCAAATGAAACATGTCTTTTATTAGCAGTTTATTAACAAATAAAGTACTTTTAATTGAATTGAACTAAACGAGAACTGGAACAGAACTGGAAGAGAACTAGAACAGAACTAGAACAGAACTAGAACAGAACCAGAACAGAACTAGAACAGAACTAGAACAGAACTAGAACAGAACTAGAACAGAACTAGAACAGAACTAGAACAGAACTAGAACAGAACTAGAACAGAACTAGAACAGAACTATAACAGAACTAGAACAAAACTAGAGAAGAACTAAACGAGAACTGGAACAGAACTAGAACTAGAACAGAGCTAGAACAGAACCAGAACAGAACCAGAACAGAACCAGAACAGAACTAGAACAGAACTAGAACAGAACTAGAACAGAACTAGAACAGAACTGGAACAGAACTAGAACTAGAACAGAACTAGAACAGAACTAGAACAGAACTAGAACAGAACTAGAACAGAACTAGAACAGAACTAGAACAGAACTAGAACAGAACTAGAACAGAACTAGAACAGAACTAGAACAGAACTAGAACAGAACTAGAACAGAACTAGAACAGAACTAGAACAGAACTAGAACAGAACTAGAACAGAACTAGAACAGAACTAGAACAGAACTAGAACAGAACTATAACAGAACTAGAACAAAACTAGAGAAGAACTAAACGAGAACTGGAACAGAACTAGAACTAGAACAGAGCTAGAACAGAACCAGAACAGAACCAGAACAGAACCAGAACAGAACTAGAACAGAACTAGAACAGAACTAGAACAGAACTAGAACAGAACTAGAACTAGAACAGAACTAGAACAGAACTAGAACAAAACTAGAGAAGAACTAAACGAGAACTGAAACAGAACTAGAACTAGAACAGAACTAGAACAGAACTAGAACAGAACTAGAACACAACTGGAACAGAACTAGAGAAGAACTTGAGACGAACCAGAACAGAACTATCTTTAGTATTTAAGCAGTTCGATAGATTACTATGATTACAATTCAACCCAAATCAACACTTTTAAATTTTACAAATTTTATTTTAGTGGTAGAGATTCTGTTTCATAATTTCTTTTATACATAATTTATTAATAAATTTATTTAGCAAATATTACAAACACAAAAATTATGCCCAATAAAAACTTTTACTTACGAGTATATGACCCAAATTTTGTTAAATTTATTTTATAACCAAGTGTGAAACTCCTATAATGTTTATTACTTTCAAACTTACTTAAAAAAACAATTAATTTACTGTTTGTTACCAAAAAAAAATCTGTGAAATTATAAAATTTAAAATGAATTTCTATTAAAATTCAATGATTTTAATGGCATTTTAATTTGGAATTTGAAACAGTAGAAACACCTACAAGTCATAAATCTTACAAATCATAAAACTTAACAAAAGAAATTTATTACAAGTTTCAAAAATAAAAATTTTGTGCAGATTTTTATTCACTCAGGTAATAAAAGAGGTAATAAAATTCATTATGAGACTGTTGGAGGTTGTAATATTGTATTGAAATTAAGGTAATTAATAGTTATAGGAAAGAGGAGTTAAATAAAGATATTTGTTGAAAAAAAACGACTTTTTGGGATTAAAAAGTTAACAAATATTTAGTTTTCTAAAAACAAATGTTATGAATTTATTTGTTTATTGTATTTAGTAATTTCATTAATAAATAAAAAAAAAGATAATTCAAGCTATTTGTTAAGGTATTGTTATTTGTTTAAAAATTGTTTAACTTTTTATGTTATTGCTGTAAAAAGCTTAATTTAATTGAACTTTTATATGTCAGATCTTAATGTTAATATATTTGTAGAACATTTTCTTGCTGTATGTGGGTCAATTTCAAAAAAAAAAAAACGTACACAACGAGTTTTTTTTTTTTGCTTGTGTATTTTTAAAGTTTTTTCAATTCGCCTGTAAGAGTGGCCAATTTATGTAGAAATTGATGAAGAATCCGGTGGTCTTTTAGGGTCTCTAAAAAAAAAATCAATATTTTAGGATTTTTTTAGGTTTTCTATGATTTCTATCTTGAGCGTCACACACCAAATATGTATAAAAAATCGCTAAAAATGCTAAAATATTTGAAATTCAAGCTTACTACGATGTTCTTTTGTTTCTCAAGATAGACTTTTGCGAAAATCATCTTTTCGATTATAAACAAAAAATCACGATTCAACGATTTTAAAGTGACTAGTTATTTTAAAATTTTAAGATGAACATATGTAAATTTTTGTTAACAAACGACTTGAGCTTAGAGCTTACTTGCAAAGTAATAGGCTTGAAAAAAAAAACTGCAATTAAAGGCGTTTTAAGGGGAAAAAAAACTACGTGTGATGCTCAAGATATTTTGTGATGATCAAAAGATTTTGTTGCACGTAAAGAAGAAATAATTCCAATTTAAAGTTTAACCAAAAAAAGTTAATTTTTTTACAAAAAGTAAATAAAAAAAAATTCATACAAAACTAAACATGTACATATATATTCTTTGATGTCTTTAACAAATATGGAAAAAAGGAAGTAATTCTTGAAGAAACTTATACACATATGTAAATATTTGACACAAAACAATAACTTAACTTAATTTAATTTATAAATTTTCATTCGAATTCCTATTCTGGATCTGTATAAACTTCATGAAATGGCAAGCGGCTTTGTTTTTTTTCATTCTCATTAATTTTTACCACTTTCGAATTTGGTTTGTGGCAAAAACAGAAGCAGTCAGTAACAATAAAAATTAAACTCAAATATACCACGATTAATTTATTTTCTCTCGATATCTTCTTGCGCTTTCAACCGCCGTTAATTTTGTTGTTTTACTCTTGAAAATTAAAAAATAAAATCAAAATTAAGCATTTTAAGCTATGAAGCAATATATTTCAAAAGTGATGCTCATGAAATATTTGCCTATTTTGGTTTTTTTTTCGTAGGCAATTTATTTCTCAAATTCATAAATTAGGTATAAAAAATGAGTTAAAACCATGTAAACAATGATTGTCAACTTCAATTTTTTACATTTAATATATTCACTTTTAAAGAAATTAGCGTGACGCTCATGAAATTGCGCCCTTATAATGGTGTTCACAAAAACTAAGCAAATGCACACTGTTTTAATACATTTTTTTTTTACTTTTGTAAAAATTAAAGTTTGTACTTTCCTTACGTTATTTACTTTATTTAAACTTGATATTGAAAACTAGTAATATTACTTGATTTATAAAAAAAAATGACGCTCAATGCAAATTGTGGGGGCAAGCTTTCTTTGCAATGCCAAATTCGCACTAATTAAATTTTGACGACTATAACAAATCAAAATACAAGAAAGAAGCGCAATAATTCGAAAACTGTTATTGAATGTTGCATATTTACTTTTTTTTTTTGATTTTATTTCATTTTGTTTACTAAAAATTCTAACGGGGGACACATGCTTTTGTATGGAAGCAGTCATAGGGAGAAACAAAACACCATTCTGAATAAACAAAAAAAAAACAAACATACAAATTTGAGAATTAGGTTTTTTTGTTACACATTCCCCGCTAATCACTCTCACATTGTTACTTTTTTTTTTGTTTTTTTACCTAAAATAGTAGTGTAAAGTGCGGGGACACAAAAATTGCGTTTTTTTTTTAATTGACCCATATAACTTAGTTTTGAAAGAAATTCAACATGTTTTAAAAATATTTTTTTTTAGTATAGAAATTTATTTCTAATTTCTCATAACTTTTAAAATTAATTTGACAAACTTTGGGCTAAACTTGTAGTCTTGATCTTTGTTTTGTTTTTAACATTTTTGTAACACATTTCAGTATTGTTCTCGTGATGTTTCCGTTTGAAAATTCAGTTTTTTTTAAATGTCTCAAAATTAATATTAATCATACGCCACCTTAAACAATTTTAAAAATTTGCAATTTTCTTTAACACTATAGGAGATCTGAAACTTTTTAATACAGCTTAAGCAAGATTAAAGATTTGTTAAAGATTTAAAATTAAAGTCCAAGCGAAACTGAAATAAAACCAGAGCTGGCAGTTAAAGAAAAAAAGATAGAAAAAAATTTGGAAAATTTTTAATAATGATGAACATTTCCTTAATTATTATTCAACTCAAGATTAAAGATTAAGTAAACAACTAAAGTTCTTAATCTTAATTTTTATTTTTAAGCCATGGCTACCTTTTTTTACCTTATTAATTGTGTTTTTAATCTGGCCTTTATTTCACAATCTCTAGACATTTATTTCAACTGACAGCTTCAAACTGATTACATTTTTTGGTTGAGGACAGTGAAAAAAAAACTACAATTAAAATTATGTGGGTTTCAAATGTGCAGACAAAAAATTTAATTTACCACAAAACTTAACTAGATCAATTTTGCTAGATAAAACAATAAATAAAATTTGTTTATTTATAAATCCTAACCGTTGGTAACAAAGTACAATTATTTCTTTTATTATTTTTTTATAAAATGTATGTTTAAACAATGACCTTTAAGCATGGTTGCTTAAACATAAAAATTAGTAACAAAAGCTTAATATTTTTTCAGTTGTTGGTTTTTTTCTAATTGTAACACACTGACACTTTAAACCTACTATGTTATTCATTGAAACACTCTGTCATGCTGTTGTTAAATTTGGTAAGAATTTTTCTGTATTTTTTTGGTTTAATTGTTCCTCTAAATTATTCTTAAATTTGCGGAAAAAAATACTGACCAATTGTTGTACAAATAATTATGGTTCATTAACCTGTTTTTGTTAAGATTTTTTTGTTTAGGCGGCTTTTTCAACCCGGCCTAAGTTTGGCTTGTTTGGCTTTAATAAACTTTAAAAAAAATATTACAGCTTGTAATTGTTGCTTTTGCTTTTGACTTTATTTGGCTTTGTTGTACTTAACTTATTACTTTAGGAATTTATTGTTCATCATGCAAACAATTTAAGTTCAACTTTAATTATAGTCAAAAAGCGGCAAACAAGCGTAAGAAAACAGTAATAAAATGTGCTTTATTAGGGGTATTCAATGAGGCCAGCAGGCCAGACATTATAAGCTATTAAGAAATTAAAGTAGAATTTCGGTTTTACAAAAAACTTTTAAACAAAACTAATAAATAAAAAAATAAATAATAAAATTTAAAGCAAAATATAAAAATATATATTAAGCAAATTAATTTATTTAAACTTTATTTAAAAGCTTTAAAAACAATGAAACAAAATTTACCATTTTATAAACACAACTGATTTTAGGAACTTTTTAACAAATCTCTATTTAAAAACATCAAAATTGTTAAACAAATTTTGAAATTTATTTAAAAAAATAAAAAATTACAAAAAAAAATAGGATTTTAGTACAAAAATAATTAAGTTTTTGAACTTTTAAACAAATGTTTTATATATAAACAAATTTCTAAATTTAACAAAATTGTAAAAATTTCAATATTATCACTCTAGAATTTTTAATATAACCCAAGGTAAAAATTAACTCGTTTAAATATATATATTTTTTTTTTGAAAATGTCTTAACAAATCTGTTATAACTTTTGAAATTTGTTTTAAAAACTTTGATTAAATCTTTTGATAATAATCTCTACTTTGTACTTAACATATTTATAAAACATTTCATTAGTCTATTAAGCCTGATTCCCACAGAAATTTTCGTTTTTATTAAATTACTTCAAATTAATATTACTCATACGCGACCTTTACAAAATTAAAAAATATTGAAATATCTCTAAAACTGTTAAGGCTAAAAAAGAATTTAAAGCAGTTTATAAACGCCGTAAGTATTTGAAGTAAATTTATTTGCAACATAATTAATAACAGAGCTGACAGTTCATTGTATAATAAAACAAAAATAATCTTTCTTTAGTTTTTAATTTATTTTAATATTTGAGCAGACAATTAGAATTCTAATTAATTTAAACTATGTTTTAAGCGTATTTGTTTAACATTTTGCTGCTCTATTTAAATTGATGTATGTTAAAAATTAACTCGTTTAAATATATATATTTTTTTTTTTGAAAATTTCTTAACAAATCTTTTATAACTTTTGAAATTTGTTTTAAAAACTTTGATTAAATCTTTTGATAATAATCTCTACTTTGTACTTAACATATTTATAAAACATTTCATTAGTCTATTAAGCCTGATTCCCACAGAAATTTTCGTTGTTATTAAATTACTTCAAATTAATATTACTCATACGCAACCTTTACAAAATTAACAAATTTTGAAATTTCTCCAAAACTGTTAAGGCTAAAAAAGAATTTAAAGCAGTTTCTAAACGCCGTTAGTCTTTGAAGTAAATTTATTTGAAACATAATTAATAACAGGGCTGGCAGTACAGGGTATAATAAAGCAAAAATAAACTTTTTTTAGATTTTAATTTATTTTAGAAATTATAGTATTAGAAAGAATAACTCACGTTTACATATTTAATTCTAAGAAATTTCTTTAAACTTCTTAAAGAACACCCCCTATTATTTTTTATTAAACAACAGCCAACTTTAATATTATTTTATACGCGTATATACTTTACAAGTATCTACATATTTACTACTATGTTATTATTATTATTATTTTTTCCCCCTAATGAAACTGTAGTAACGTTATAATAAATTCATATACCTAGATATTTTTTTAATTTTATTGTTATACCTAATTTTGTCGTTGGTTTTGTTCTTGAAAAGAATGAGTCGACAAAAATATGACAAAAAATCTATGCTTATAAACGTAGCTAAAGACTATAAATCTTGTTTTTTGTTTCATTTAATTTGTGCTACGAGCTGGTTAATGTTAAGGTACTTGAATATTAAAAAAGAACTGCGTATAATAATTCTATATAAAACCTCAACAACTCAGCCCAACGATCAAATAATAATAACCAAAACAATGTTGAAGATGATGAGGCCAAAATAAAATCTTCAACATTTTGTTAACAAAAAAAAAACTGTTAAAATATTAAAATTAATAAAATATTAATTAGTTTAAACTATGTTTAAAAGTTTACGGTCTCGACTATTAAATACTGCAACTAGAATTTCGGTCTTATTAACGCAACTGATTGTAATGACCTCCAAAAAAGTCAGTATTTCATCAATAATCTAAACATTTGAACTGAATTTAAAGTTATATTTAAAATAAATATATTAAACAAATTAATTTATTTAAACTATTTTTAAGCTCTTAAGTTATTAACTATAAAATAGTGAAACAAAATTTAAGGTTTTATAAAAACAACTATGTTTTCCCATTTTTAAACAAATTCATTATTTCCTAAAAATCGCCATTTTTCCAAAATTGTTAAAATTTTTATATTATTACTCCGAAATATTTAAACTAACCTAAGATTCTCAAGCTCTACAATATTCTCAATATATTTTTTAATATTATACTGCTTCAGCTAAGAAGATTTCTAATGTAAAAGTTGACACTTTTAAAAATAGTTTTATATTTTTTTGGAGAAATTTTTTAACTTAACTTTCATAACTTTTTATTTTCGTTTAAAAAACTTAATCTTAATTCTGTTTTTAACATATTTGTTGAACATTTGATTGCTCTATTTTACTTGCTTCCCTGAGAAAATTAAGCTTGTATAAAATTTATTAAAATTAATATTAATCATACGCTCCCTGAAAATCTTTAACAAATCTCTAATTTTCTTTAAAACTTTAAACATTTTTAAATTTTTACAAGAGTTTAGTAAAAACTTAGCTTTCTTAAGTGATTGACAAATTGAAATAAAATTGTATCTTAGGCAATAACAGAGCTGGGAGTATCTAAAAAAAACACAAAATTAATATTGTGGAAATTTTTAACTTTTGTACCCGCTAAATAATAAATCTGCTTAGATTTACTAGCTTAAACTGTAAACTAATGAAATAAATAAATAAAAGTTTGGTTTTATACAAAAAAAAACGTTTGTTTGTTTTTTAAAAAAATCTGTCTAATTTTTAACCAGGTTTAGTGGTTGATTGCTTGAGTATATATAAAGCTTTTCAAACTGTTTTATTAGATATTTAGTAGCTATGAAATATTGAAAAATAAATGTGCAGTTTTAGAAACACACTTAATCCAAATTATCCAGTAATCCGAATTGAATTTATGACGTATGACATGCTCTATAGTCTCTATAGCTCACTAATCCGAATTGTATGTTTTTTTTTAATATTTCTGTTTTTCTTTTTTATTATCGAAAAGATATGATTCGAAGACAAGTTTTGCTGATAGAAACCTTTTAAAACAGCGCAAGACACTCAAATCGGGAGAGTATGAAGAATTTGAGCATTGAGTTATATATATATTTAACAGAAATTTTACGAGAAAAAGCTAAATTACTTTTTTCAAAAAATATATCCGAATCAATAATTTAGTTGCAAATGGTTGCAAAATTTTAAGAAACGATTTCCTGTGCGAACTTTCAGAAAATGTGACGACTCTTTATCTGCTAGAATTAATCTTGTACCTGATTTTCACAATAAGCTGTATGATGTTATCGACACTATAAATCTGAATGACGACCAAAATTACAATGCTGATGAGTTTGCAATTTTTTTGTTGGAAAATGTTTCCGAACAAAACTTTAATGCATGTTAAAGAAAGGTCTGCTCCGGATAGCAAAATGAGCAGAGAGAGAATAACCTATGGTAATGGTGATGATGATGTTAACAAGTAGATCTTGGACAATAAACATTGCTGATGACGACCTTGGCAGGGCAGAAAATGCATTCCAATGTGCTAATTTTCTACAAATATTACTTTGCAATGGTATTCTTGGAATTATTAATTAAAATGAACTCAAGCCGAAATAATCACTATGAAAGTTCAATAATTTTTCATTAAGAAAAACAGTAGTCTCTAAAAATTAAAAATATAAAAATATTTTTAAAAGTGTCAACTTTTCATTAGGAAGCTTCATAGCTGAAGCAGTAAAATGTTAAACAAATATGTTGAGAACATAGTAGAGATTGCTGAAAATCTTAAATTAGTTTAAATTCCAATGTACCAATGGTCTAAAAATATAACTTTACAATGGCATTCTTGGAATTATTAAATTAATGAACTCCAGCCAACACAAAAAATTTTCTCTAATAGTAAAATCAAAAATTGTTAACAAAGTTTGTGGTTAAATTGAAAAAATATTTATTAAGATTTTTAAACAAAAACCTGTGTTTTCAAAAAAAATAACATAAATTTAACAAAGTTTTCTGGTTTAATTAAAGAAATATTTATTAATTTGTTGAATCTAAGTTAAGCTTCGACAACTAGCTTTAGGAAACTTTCTATGATTTTAAAAACTCTTGAAAAAAATATCTAATTTCAGAGAAAAAATTTAAAGATTCTAAAATATATAGAAATCACATCGTTTACCTTTTGTTGGTTGTTGTTGATTATTAAAAAAATATCAAATAAAAATTAAAAACAATTATTATTTATTTTTTTTTTTTTTTTGAGACAAAATTTTGTCACCAACTTTTATGACAAAATAAAAATTTTAATATTTTTTTATAGTTGTCAGTAGCTGTTTAAATAAATTAAAATATTATGAAAACAAATATTAAGTTTCATATATTTCAATTGGATTTTAGTTAAACTAAAATATTTAACATTTTCAGTTTTTTAGGAAATATGTTTAATTTAACTGTAGGCGTGTGTAAATTTATGTCAAACTTTTTACATTATATCAATTTTTAGCTACAATCAGCCCCATCGTGAATAAAAGTTCCACATGCAATTTGTTCCCTTTTCACATTTTCCTATTAAAAATCAATGTTAAAAAAATAAAAGGGAACAAATTTCATGAGGAATTTTTATTCACGATAGGGGTGAATATTTGATTTATATGGAAGCTTCTTGAGATGTAAATCATTAACATTTCTTTAAAAAAAATTTAATAAAATAATAAAATATAATTAATAATAAAATAAAATTAATTTAATTTTAAATTGAGGAATTTTTTTTTTTTGTAAATAAATTTATTTCAAGCATAAAATTGCTGCTGATTCTATTTTTGGCAGGCAATTTAGGTTAATTATGTTAAAACCTTAAACTTTAAATCAAAGTTAGACTTTAATGTTAAAACATAAGCAGTAAAATAAGGCGCCTTTAAATTTGTGTTTTTAGGAAATCGTAAAAAAAAACTTCAATGAAATGATTATAAAAACTAAACGAGATACAAATCAACCCGGATTTTATTTGTATTGGTAATTGGTTTTTTTTTATTGTGGTCAATAAGTCAAACTATAAAATAAACTAAAGTCTTTGTTTAATAGTTTTAAGCTAATTTTAATATAAAATAATACAAAAAGTTTAAAATATTTTCGTTGTTGTTTATATGTGATATTTAGTAACAAAAAAAAAAAACATAACAAAATCTGTTAAAATTTACTTAAATTAGAAACTAAGCAGAACCAGTTTGCCATAAATTTCAAACCGTTTATTGCTGGTTTGTCTTTTGGTGTTTAGTGTTAAACAATGATTGTTAGTTAAACAACAAATATTTTAAAAATCTGTTTAAATTGAACCAAATAAAAACTACAGCAGCTTCATGAATTTTTATGAGACATAAAAAACCAAAATTAGTGCAGATTGTAAGAAAAGAGAGATTTTTTAAAAGTTTATTTATTTAGCTTTAGATTTTAAGTTTAATTAAAAAAAAAATAAAAAAATTAAAGAATTTCACTTATATAAACTTTTTTAAAAGCTTTAAGGTACAGTCACACTTGGCAAATATTTGCCGAAAAAGACGTAACCACCAAATAAAATATTGAAATATATATCGTTTATTAATTAAAAAAAAAAAACTTCGTTTATTTAGGGCAAGACACAACAAATACAAGGTGGCGCAAAAGTAAACTTCCAATCAGGCGATCTTGCTGGCCAGTGCAAATCGCCAAAACGGGAGATTAGGTGCCCGGGAAATGCATCCTTCAGCATATCGGTTGTGGCACGTGCAGTGTGTGCCGTTGCACCGTCCTGTTGGAACCACATGTTTTCCAATCCCAATTCATCAAGTTGCGCAAAATTTATAGCATTTTCTGATAGGAGGATTACTTTTGCGCCACCTTGTATTTAGTTTTATTTTATTTGTTACTGTTTGATCTTGCAAAACTCTTGTAAGAATAAACAACGTCAAGCACATTTGTGCTAAAACAAGTGGTTACGCTTTTTTGAGTAAATATTTGGCAAATGTATTGACAAATATATTGACTGTACGTTAAGTTATTAATTTGTGAATAATAATAATAAAAACTTTTGGTTTTATAAACACAACTGATTATAGACACGTTTAAATAAATCTCCATTAAAAAAAAAACTAAAAATTAAAAATAAATCTCTATTTAAAAAATCTAAAAATTTCAATTTACTAAATTAAAAAACTTTCTTTAAACTCTTTTTAAAAGCTTAAGTTATTAAATTCATTGAATATTTTTCATTACTAAGAAATTGTAGGTACTTCTTGATCCCTTCTCAAAATTTAAAAATCTCTATTTGTTTTAAAGAAAATCAAAATTAAAATAAAAAAGTGTTTTCGAGCTCGAGGCCAATTATTTGTAAAAATTTTTTATATATTATTTATTAAATTATTTTCTCCAATATTTCGATATCCATCAGATATCATTATCAAGAAATGAGTTACAATTATATTTGTACGAGATGTATTATTATCTCCACACTCAATAATGAACAAAATTTGTGAAATTTTCCTTGGTGGCGTATGATCAATATTAATTAAAACTAATTTTACGCAAACGCCATTTTCAGCAGCAAACAAGCTAAACAGAGCCCTACAATATTCTACAAATATGTTAAAAATAAATTAGACAATAGCATTACCAAATTTGTTCAACATATTTACTAAGTAATTTTAACAATTTTTTTAAAAAATTTTCCCAAAAAACTTCCAAGCTAAAAATATTTTCAAAATGATTTTTTAATAACCAGCCTTTTATGATGTACTTAAAACAATATTACCTTATTTTTATAATATTTCAATATTTAAACAAGTTAAAATGTTCAATATATTTTAAAAAAATAATTTGCTCATTTTAAATACTATAAACTCCAATTACTAAAAAAAAATGTCAGTATCCAAATACAAGCATATTTCAGATTGTCATTCAATTCAATACAATGTAGTTTCAAACAAAGATTTTGTATGTCTGCATAAAAAACCACTTGAGTATGTATTTAAATAACCAAAATTCTGGTTTACAAAAGTTGCCAACAAACAAATCCAGCAAATATTCTTTTGATGTGTCAATTTCATTGAGTATTCTTTTGAATTTAAGTAAATTTTAAGTTTACTTTAAGCAGACATTCATTAGTTTAATAACTTTAATAATGAGCTTCATTTAACAGCTTAAATTGTCAAAAAATGGCAAAAAAAGCAAATGTATGACTATTGCATCAAATATTTAAGTTTTGAACCATAAAAACAAAACAAACCAACCAGTATGAATTGTTGTTTTTATTTGATGCAAAATTTTCCAAAGTATGTAGTCATGAGGACAGTGAAAAATTTTGTTATTGTTATTGTTGGAAAAAAAACGTGATGATGTTGTCATTTAAAGCAACATTTTGAGCAACCGTTTAATGAGGTTTAATGGCCACATTAAATGAAGATTTTTGTTTGGAATACTGATTATTTTGTTTTATATTTAAATATGTATTTAAATACAAATGTATAAACGGTTTTTATATCTATATTATTATTGAATGGGAAATGGTTTGTGTTGACATTTAAACGAAACCCAGCAAGAAAGAAAAACTATTTTAACTGTTGTTTATAATAAAACTTTAAACTTTGTTTAATAAAATATTAGCAAAAAATACAAAATATATGTTAAGAAAATTATTGCTGCTATAGTATTGATTATGTTTAATTAATGATTACTTAATTACTTAAAATAATAAAATGATTGGTGTGATATAATTGTCAAGAAAAAAAAATTTAATTTTAAGAAAACAAAATGTTTTTCTATCTATTTTTTATTTAAGAACTCCCAGCTCTGTGAATAATTAAGTTTTAATATTATTTTAAGCACTAAATTATTGAGAAGATCCTTGTGTTTCTTAAACCCCTTTTAAATTTTAAAAATCAGTAATGGTTTTAAAGAAAATTGCAAATTTGTTGAATTATTATAGGGTGCGTATGATTAATATTAATTCCGTTTAATTTTATAAAAACGCAATTTAGTCTACTAAGCAAGTCAAATAAAGCAATACAATGTTTTGCAATTATGTTAAGAACAAAGTAAACAACAACTTCAGTAAAATACTTTAAAGTTTTTGGAACAAAATTATAAAATTTTCAACAATTAAAAAAAAAAAAATTTTTTTTTGAATTTCATATTTTCAAGTTATTCAATCAAAGCGAACAATGCCTTAAGATAGAGCAATGCAATGTTCTACAAAGAAAATATGCCAGTAACAGTAAATTTCTACAATAAAAATACATATAAAAATTTCAACAATAAAAATAAAACAACAAAAACTTACTTTCAATGTTTGAAAACTTCTATAGTTTTAGTTTACATTTACAAAGATTTCACTGAGAATTTGCTTGCTTACCTGAAAAGAAATAAGAAATATTTGCTATTTCGCTAACGAACAAAAAACTTCCCTTGTGACTTTCCTAGTAAACAATTTATTTAACTGGCATTGAATTGTCATAACCACATATAAGTTTCCTGTTCAAGGAATTTTAAAAAGTTCTAGTTAAAGCTCGTAAACCATCTAACACAATAAATTTTAACATTACCACTTTACATTATTCGCTAAATCAAAAATGTGCTGATGATTCATATTTTCCGCGAAAACATAAATAAAATTTTGCATAAAAGTGTGCATATTAAACAATTTGAACTCAAAACTCTTAAAATCCACAACACAAACTGACAGACAAGCCAAACAAAAGATTCAAAAAGAACCCAGCAGTTTTAAAACAACACAATGTAAACCTTTTTTATACTTTAAATTAACAAATGCATTTGTTATTGCAAAGAAAAGTTTAAAATTTTGTTTGCAAACATTTAAAGTAATAGTTTCTCTCATAAAAAATAATAAAACTTTTATTAAAAAACTTTAATGTTTAAGACAAAAAAATTCATTAGAAAAATATTTCGCTTTTTGTTCATGCACTCCCAGCTCTGTTAGTTGTTAGGTTCCAATTTAATTTTAAATTGCAAATATTTAAAAGTCTTTAGCCTTGTATAAACCATATTAAACATTTTAATATCTACCTTTGCTTTAAAGAAAAATTAAAGTTTGTAAAAAAAATTAAAGGTGGCGTATGATTGATATTAATTTGCACTAATTTCATAAAACTCCAATTTTCGCCAGGACCTCAAATAAATAGATTAATGAAATGTTCTACAAATACGTTAAGAAAAATTTAGAGTATAATACCAAAAGATTTGTTTGACTTTGTAATACAATTCACAAAAGTTATAAAAAATTATTTTTAAATTTTCAAAAAATTAAAAAAAATATTTTCAAAGTTTATTCCGTTTAACAAGTTTTTTCTGCACTAAAAATATTATTTATATTGTTTAATCAAGCTGAAGTGAATCTCAAGAATTTCAAGTAATGTGATATGTGGGTTTATTTAAAAAAGAGTTCGAGATAGTCAGCCAGATTTGCTGGGCAGCTTAAAAACCCAAACAGACTAACTACATCAATAGTTAAATGGAGGTTTTGACAAAAACTCCTGAAGCGTTAAAGCCATTGTAATGTTTATTGTTTTTTGGTTTTGTAGTGTTGTGTTGTGGTATGTTGTGGGGCAGGCAACTGCAAGCGACAGTTGCCATTAACATGGTGGCGTTAAATATGTATATATATACAAACTTCAGGGGAACAAAACAAAAGCACAAAATACCTCTCACATCACAACATCAGCTTAGTAAAATAAAATCAACAACATCAACATCATCATCATCGGCATATCAATCGTACAAAATAAATATTTTGCCACAAAAGAGAAGTTATACGTATGTAAAACAATATAGACAGACAAAAAAGGTCGCTTCTACATTTGGTTGTATGATAAAAATATTGCACAATGTGGCTACAAAAGTAGACTTCCTGTTTATAAAATATTTAAATGAAAAAATATAATGTAGCTGATTTTTAACTTAACTGGTTACCAAAAAAAAAGCACAACAAACACAAAGAACAAGAACCTCTGAAATATAAATAAATTAGCAGGTAAAAATTATCAGCCGGTCAATTTTACCTGGTTCCCTACAAAATTATATAAATAAACCATTAAACTTGGAGTAGAATTCTTAATTTTGTTGTTAAAATCACAAACAATTTAGCTGGTTTTCTGTAAAGTTTAAAGAGTTATGATTTCTTAAAGTAAATCTCTTGTTTACCTTAGCTTAAAAATTTAAATATAAAAATTTCATGTAAAAAATCATACTTTTCAGCATATTTTCTTTAATTAAAACAAACAATTTTCATTGTCTTATACTTTACACGTTGTTAACAATGTAAATTACATTTTTCGCAGAATTCTTTCAGGTTAACAAACAAAAATTTAAAAAATAAAACAAAAAACATTTGATTATTTTTTTTTCTCGTACTTCCAGCTCATTTAGTACATAAATTTCAGTTCAATATTTAATTGAAAATTATCTAAAATACTTTAATTATTCAAAAACTATATTAAGCATTTTAATATATCCCTTTGTTTTAAAGAAAATATAAAATTTTTAAAAAAAATTAAAGGTGGCGTATGATTGATATTAATTTAGACTAATTATATAAAAATACAATTTTCACCAAGACCTCAAATAATTAGATCATTGAAATGTTTTATAAATATGTAAAGCACAATTTAGAGTATGACAAGAAACAATTGAGAATTTAAAAAATTGAGCAACTTAAAATTCATAATTTAATACAAAAATTTACTTTGTACATTACTTGCTCTTATTTTACATCATGTGAACAACGTACAAAGTTGAAAATTCAAGGGACTAAACAACATTTCAATATAAACTTTATATTTTAATAAAGATTTAGAAATTTTATATTATTTACTCTAATTTTACATAATGTAAACAATTGAAAATTTAAGGAACTTTAATTTAAACTTTATAATTTAATAAAGATTTAGAAATTTTACATTATTTACTCTAATTTTACATAATGTCAACAATGTAAACAGTGGAAAATTTTAGGGAATAAACAACATTTTTATATAAACTTTACAATTTAATAAAGATTTAGAAATTTGACATTATTTACTCTAATTTTACATAATGTCAACAATGTAAACAGTGGAAAATTTTAGGGAATAAACAACATTTCTATATAAACTTTATAATTTAATATATATTTAGAAATTTTACATTATTCACTCTAATTTTACATAATGTCAACAATAATGTCAAACAATTGAAAATTCATGACTTTAAACAACATTTCTATATAAACTCTATAATTTAATAAAGATTTAGAAATTTTACATTATATGATGTAATTTTACATAATGTCTACAAAGTAAACAATTGAATATTTAAGAGATTAAACAACAGTTCTATTCAAAGTTTATAATTTTAGCCAGATGCTTTATTTTTACATATTTACCTTAGTTTGAACGTATATCAACAATGTAAAATTTAAATTTTTTCTATGAAATTCATAAAAGTATTTCATTATAAAAGTTATGTAAAATTTATGTGAATTTATTATTTTTATGTCTGTAATGTCAAAATTTTATTTCTTTTTTTTTTTTTCTTTCTAAATTATAATTTTTATACTGTAAAGTATGTAAATAATAATAGTTGCTGGTATGTTTGATGTGTTCTACTTTATCTTTTAAACCTCATTTAGTTTTATTTTTTTTGTATTATTTTACCTCTTTTAAATGTGTAGTTTAGCCTTGAACTAAAATGATTATAAAAAAAAACTATAATATAACATAAAAAACAGTGGAAAAAAGTGAACATTTTATAAACAATCTAAAAGTAAAAACAATCTAAAATCGTTTTCTGTAAATAAAGTAAAAATTCTGATTAGTTACAAGAATTTAGCAGGAAAATGAGATATCTAAATAAATTTTAAAATTAGATTTCCATTGATAGATTTCAATTGTCTAACAAAAATCTAAAATGTTTCTTGTAATATTTTGCTAGAATCTTTAATTTTGTAACATTTCAAAAGCCCCTCATGAGCCCTAACTTGCTTACAAAACTACTTATTCTGCAGTTTTTAAATAATAAAAAGTAATATTCGTTTTCATAAACTTTTTTGTATAATGATTAAAGTGGTTGCACTTGAAAACTAAATGCACTTCTTAACAAATCACTGGTTCTCTTTCTCTCTCTCTCTCTCAGTGTATCTATTTTTATACTTTACCCTACTCTATAAGTTACATACAAATATAAACATATCTACAAACATGTTTATGTAAAATGTTTATATCTACATGTAAACAAATATTTGTATTCATAAGATTATATTCATTTGAATTTGCATAATGATGTGGTAGCTGGTAGTTTGACTTTGGCTCTTTGCTTTTTTTTTAAGCAGAAAAAACTGTACTTGTACTTATGTGTACATATTTTGCTTCATATTTACTTGCATTTTTTCAGTACTTTTTGTAGTATTTTTATAAGACAAAAATATGAAACATATAATACAAAAACAAGCTACACAAAATTTTGTATACCACAAACATGTTAGGTTTAACCCTTTAGGGCACAATGATTTTGCTATACTTAAACAAAAATTTAAATTACTTCAAAAATTTAAGAAGATAACAGCAACAATTCCATATAAACTTTTGATTTTAACATAAATGCCTTAATATTACATAGTTAACCTAAATTTTGCATAATGTCAACAATGTAAACAATCTAAAATTAATGACACTTAAGTAAATTTCTTTACAAACTTCATAATTGAACAAAAAACTGTAAATTTTACATTGTTTACCTAAATTTTACACAATGTAAGCAATTAAAATTTTATGACATTGAACAATAGTTCTTTATAAATTTTATAATTTGCCAGAAATTGGTAAATTTGACCTTGTTTACCTATATTTTACATAATGTCAACAATGTAAACAATTAAAAATTCAAGCTATTTATAAACAAATTAACTTATACTCAAATATTTGACATAAGGGAGTAAATTTCACATTATTTACCTAAAATTTGCATAATGTGAGAAATGTAACCAATTGAAAATTTAAGCGATTTATAAATAAATTAACTTATACACAATTATTTGACATAACGGAGTAAATTTCACATTATATACCTGAATTTTACATAATGTCAACAATGCAAACAATTTAAAATTCAAGAGATTTATACAGAAATTAACGTATACTCAATTATTTGGCATAAAGGGGTAAATTTCACATTATTTACCTGAATTTTACATAATGTCAATAATTTAAAGAAGTCAAAATGCAAGAGAATTATAAACCAATTTACTTATAATTAATTATTTGATATAAATGGGCAAATTTGACATTGTTTACCTTAATTTTACATAAGGTCAGCAATGTAAAATATCGCCAAATTCCAAAGATTTATAAACTAATTTACTTATACTCAATAATTTAACATGAATAGGAAAATTTAATATTATTTACCTGGATTTTACATAATGTCAACCATGTAAATAATTGTAAATTCCAGAGATTTATAAACCAATTTACATCTACTCAATAATTTAACATGAAGAAGTAAATTTTACATTGTTCACCTAAATTTTACATATTGTCAATAATGTAAAATTTAAATTATTCTCTGAAATTATAAATTGTTATATTTACTTTACGGCATATATTTAATTAATGGAATAATCAAGAGATTTCTCAAACATCCAACCTAAAGATTGAGTTTTTTTATACATACATCTTTTTTATGCTGAAACTCTATTTTTTCGAAGTATATTTTCCAAAACCACACAACGATAAAACAATTTAAAGCAAAACACAACTTCTGTTAAAAAAAAAACTATTTCTGATAACACGAAAATAATGTTTTTTGTTTTTTCTGTTTTCATCATTCAAAAAAATCTACATAATGAAATAAAAAACCCAACCACCAAATATCTAGAACACTTAAAAGCAATCATAATATAAAGAAAGAAAAAAGAAACAATTCAAAACTCAAGCATAGAAAATTGTTTAAATACATACGCCATACAAACAATAACAGAAATACATCTTAAAATTCAATAAATAATAACAACCCAGCAAACTTTAAAATTTGATAAGAAATTAAGCAAGGTTTGAAAACAAAGATTATCCCAAATGTTTCACTAGATTTTTTAAAATTTCTCAAATATTCTTAAAGTTTAGAAATTTCTTTAGTTAACAACTATAAAATTTAAAATTTTCTTAAGTTTAATTTTGTGTTTGCTGGGTAGTTATTGACGGAAGTGTATGAGTGTTTGTAAATGTGAGCTTGCAAGTAAATAATAAAACCGCAAATAGTTAAAACAGAAATTCATTTAATAAAAATATTGTTTTTAATAAACACACATGTGCAATAAAAAAAAATCTCCCATAAGAAAGCAAGAACGAAACAGTAAAATACATTTGTTTGATAAAAAAAAAAGCTAAGAATTTTTAGGCCCATCACCATCACACTACAAATACTCTACCATAACACAAAACCAGTATTTACTAAAAATTGTCAAAAATACGGGTTTTTTAGATAACCATTCGAATCATTATTTAATTTCAGATAAGCGTCCTTAACATTTTAAAATGATTCTTTACTTTTTTTCTTACAATTATGCAAAATACTATTTTTTCAAAAACCAGTATTTTTTAATATAGCCCCATTTACACGATTTTTTTAGAATTTTAAAACCTATAATAATGCATAAATAGCTTTTGGAAAGCTTGTGCTATTTCCAAAACCGGTATTTTTAACGTAAAAGCAGTACTTCTTAAAAAACTTGTAAATACCGGTTTTTTGAAAATAAGTATTTTATAATTTGACGCATTATTTAATTTTGTATAAATAACTATAACATTTTGTAATGAATTTTGAAGTTTTTCTAGCAACGAAAAAAATACTGTTTTTTCAAAAACCAGTATTTTTTAATGCAAATCTATAATAATACTAAATAAAATTTTGAAAAGTGTTGGAATTTTTAAAACCCGTATTTTGTACCTAAAACCAGTATTTTTACAAATTTTGAAAAATTACCGGTTTTTTGAAAACCACTATTTTGAAATTCGTTGCTTTATATAATTCTAAATAAATAACGGTAACGTTTTTTTTTTTGGGTATTCTTTATATTTTTGAAATGATAATACAAAATACATATATAAAACTCATTTAATATTTAATATTTCTTTCAGTGTTTTACACCATTTTTTTGCATGTTGTTAGTGTGCTAGTTCTAAAATATTTCAATTGATATCTTTAAATGGTTTGGTATGACAACAACAACATCTGCATTAACAACCAATAAAAAAATATTAATTAAAAAAATATCATAACGAAAGCAACTGAAATGAAATTGAAAAAAAAAACGCTGTGACCAAAAGTTTTATCGCCGTTTATTGCTGACGGAGGTAGATTTAAATTTTAAATGAATAGTTCAATAATAATCTGCTACTGTAATTGAGGAAACACTGGGTATGGCCTGTAAATATATATCTTAAGCTAAATAAGTGGGTTCAAGTTTTGTTTAAATTTTTAAGTTATCAATATATTGTAAATATGAATATGAAGCGGCGTCTGTTTGTGTACAAAAATTTTATTTAAAATAATAATAACAAAAGTTGTTGTTGTTATGCACGAGTATAAAATGATTGATAATAGAAAAAATTACTTAAAAAAACAGTCTTATAGAAATTAAAATGAAAAAAAAAATAAAAAGAACAATCAATTGATTTGATTCATTTGTGGTTTCATTAATTTGTTGTTGTTAATATAAAGCTACAAAAAATCAACAACATCAGAAACATAAACAAAAGGGGAGGGGCCTGACAAATACAACAAGAAATAACAATTTATAAGTTGGCGTCAAATTAAATTTCTCAAAAGACCTACAAAATCTGCCTGAGAGAAAAAAGAAAATAGGAATTTTGTAAAAGTAAAATTAAGACATTTTACACAATTACAAATAAAATTAAACATGAAACTTTAAGTCTTTAATAAATTAAATGATTTAATCTTAAAAGTAGTTTGAAGAAAACGTATACATATTTCTAAATAAGATCGAAATCTTTGTTTCTCCAAAAACATATTTTCCCTCATAAAAGCCAACACATGTTGACGGTTTAAGGAGACAACATTAGTCATTTTATTTCAATTTAAAACTAGAATATACTGTTGTGAACCAAATACTATAATAAACATCTGTTATTTTTTTTTTTTGTTATGGAAAGCAAAAAACACAATATTTTTATTTAAAAAAATGTCTACACACAAACACAATTTGTCCATTACAATTGACACAATAGCAAGACAACTAGAGAATTTAGTTGTTGCTAGCCACCACCAGCACCAACCAGCATCATATATGTAATTAGTTGAAAACAATTAAAGTTAATGACTCTAAGATGACGAAGAGACGGAATTAAAAAGGCAAAAATAAGAAAGACATTAAAACTAAATGTCATAAGAAAATGATAAATGGTTTATTAAGTGATAATTAAAAACAAAAAGAAATCAAAATCATATCAAATGTAAATAAAAATTAAAAATACTGTTTTTTTTAAAACAATATGTTAAAAGAACCAGTATTTTCCATATAAATAGCCTTAACAATTTATAGCGATTTCTTACTTTTTCAAACAATTATGCGAATTATTGTTTTTTAAAAAACCAGTATTTTTCAATTAAAAGTAAAGTCGTAAAAAACTACTGGTTTCCCGAAAACCAATATTTTGAAATTTGAAGCAATAATTAATGCTGTACAAAATAAGCTTAACAATTTATAGTGAGTTCTTACTTTTTTCTAACAATTTTACAAAATACTGTTTTTTCAAAACCAGTATTTTCTCAAATAGCCTCAATTTCAAGTATTTTTAAAAATTTAAATACACATAATAATACACAATTAAATTTTGAAAAATGTGGCATTGCCAAAAACCAGTATTTTTGAAAAATTCAAACCAGTATTTTTAATTCAACCAGAAATACTTTTTTTTTTGAAAATACAGTATTACGGAGCTTGGAGCAATTTTGAATACTATACAAATAACCTTAACATTTTTTTGCAATTTTATAAGTTTTTCTAACAATCATACAAAAAAAATTTTTTTTTTCAAAAATATACACCTAATATTAACATTTTTCAAAAATTTAAACCATGTAATCATATTAAATAAAATTTGTGAGAATTTTTCGTTTTCAAAAACCAGTTTTTTTGGAAAAATTTAAACCAGTATTTTAAGTTTAACAAAAAATACCAGTTTTTCGAAAACCAGTATTTTGAAATTTGAAACAATTTTGAATTCTATACAAATAACTTCTATATTTTTTGGCAAATTTTTAAGTTTTTCTAGGAATTATACAAAATACTGTTTTTTCAAAAACCAGTATTTTCTCAAATAGCCTCATTTTCAAGTATATTTAAAAATTTAAAAACACATAATAATACACAATTATATTTAGAAAAATGTGGCGTTGCCAAAAACCAGCATATTTGAAAAATTTAATTTTAAATTTAAATTTAACAAAAAATACTGGTTGTTCCAAAAACCTGTATTTTAAAAATACGAAACAATATTTGTATTTACATAAAAATAACTCTATCATTTAGTTGTGATTTTAAAATTTTTTAAAATTTTGTCATTTACAAACAAATTTTTTGTTACATATTTTGTCTATTTGCTAAATTGTGTGTGTTCGTTAACTTATCATACAAATGAGTTAAACTGACGCACAATTAGCAGCCGTTCAAAGCAAAATACTTTATAAAGAAAACAGAAACATTGGAAACAATAAGCAAATACATATACATATCTATGTATGTTAAACAAATAGAAAATAAAAATATTTTAGTTATTTATACCAAACAAAACAATCCATCCCTCCCAGAATTTATGCCACAAAATAGTTTGGTTGACAAGTCACGCCACACACACACACGAGTAGAAAGAGCTTGAACTGAACACTTCATTCAAGAAGACAGGCATTAACAAAAAAACATGCAAAACAGAAACTAAACAAATTTTTAAATACAAATCTATTGTGGCTAAATAAAAAAACAAAATCAAAATCAGGAAATTTATGATGTTTTTTTTTTAGTTTAAAAAGGGCTTAACATAGTGCTGCGTAGAAAATCACTGAACTAACAAAACAACAATCAAACACGTGAAGAAAACTAACACATAATTATTTCTAAAACAAAATATCGTAGTATCTTAAGAATAGAAAAACAAAACAATTGAATGAAACGCACACATGTGATCATTTATAATTGTCAATTGAGTTGTGAATTCGTTGCTGCTAGTTTTTATTCTTAATTTGTTTTTATGCTTGAAAATTTGTGTTTATCTTTGAGTTTTCACAACATGCTGTGTGTGAGAAAATAGCAACGCCATTGACAAAATTTAAAAGCTTATAGAAATGTTTTTCTTTTAAATACAAGTTTAGGTTGTTAAGTAAATTTAGTAGCGTCTGATTTATTTTTAACACCATGAACTGTCAGTTAGTATTTAAATCTTACAGTAGTTATGAACCTTTAAAATTTGCTCAAAAATTTAATGTTTCAACAATTTTGTTAAATATATTGAACACTTTACTTTAAAAATAACATTCTACAATTTTGTTTAAAACACCTTGAACTATTAAACAACATTTAAATCTGTAATATCGAGAGAAATCATTGGAGAAGTTATGAAGCTTTAAAGTTTGCTTAAAAATTTATTGTTTCAACAATTTTGTCGAATATCTAGAACTTTTGACTTTTAAAAAAATTGAAAACAGAGTAGTGTTGCAGATATAAAATATTCTGTAATTTTGTTCTAAATACCTTTACACAACATTTTAATCACTAAAATCAAGAGAAATCATTGGCGAAGTTATGAAGCTTTAAAGCTTGCTTAAATATTTTGAGCTTTTTACTTTTCAAATATGTAACTGATGACAGCGTTGTGTTACAGAAATGAAACATTTTACAATTTTATTCTAAACACTTTTAACTATAAAATCTAGATAAATTATTAAAGTATTAAAACGGCTATGAAGCTTTAAAGTTTACTTAAAAAGTGAGTATGTATTTCCAAAATTTTCTTAAACATTTTCAACGTTTTACTTCTAAAATATTTTCAAACAGAGTTGAGCTACTAAATTGTAATCACGCAAAAAATCTAAAAAATCTTTAAAATATTACTGCAGTTATGAAGCTTTAAAGTTTGTGTAAAAAGTGAATATTTTAAAACTTTTTTACTTTTAAATTAAACTCAAAACTGAATTGATTTACAGTAAAAAAAAACATGCTACAATATTATTGTTAACATCTTAAACTTTCAAATGAAACTTAAATGTATACAATTGAGAAACTATTAAAATAGTTATAAAGCTTTAAAGTTAGCACAAAATATGGTCCTGAAACTATTAAAATAACTTTAAACTGAGCAGAGCTTTGAAGCTGAAATATTCCACAATAATGTTTTAAACACCTTAAACTATGAGTTAGTATTAAATTTTATAAAACTGAAGAATTATTGACACTGAAGATTTATTGAAATAGTTATAAAGCTTTTAAAGTTGGCCAAAAAAAGTTAGTGTTTCAAAAATGTCCTCAAACATTTTGTACTTTTGCGCCTTAAAAATAACTTAAAACAGATTTGAGCTACAAAAAACAAACATGCTACAATTTTGTTGTAAACACATTAAGCTATAAAATGCTTTTTAAATCCATAAAATTTAAGAATTATTTAAATAGTTATAAAGCTTTCAAATTATCCCAAAAACGTGTATCTCACAAGTGTTGCTTAATATTTTAAAATAACTTCAAACAGTTCTAGTTTCAAATATTTCACAAATTTGTTCTTAGCACCTTGAACTATCTGATTTGACATTTAATTTTATGAAATTCACGAATTATTATAAAAACAATTAGAAACCTTTAAAGTTTGTCCAAAAAGTAAGTGTTTCAAAAATGTCCTCAAACATTTTGTACTTTTGCGCCTTAAAAATAACTTAAAACAGATTTGAGCTACAAAAAACTAACATGCTACAATTTTGTTGTAAACACATTAAGCTATAAAATGCTTTTTAAATCCATAAAATTTAAGAATTATTTAAATAGTTATAAAGCTTTCAAATTATCCCAAAAACGTGTATCTCACAAGTGTTGCTTAATATTTTAAAATAACTTCAAACAGTTCTAGTTTCAAATATTTCACAAATTTGTTCTTAGCACCTTGAACTATCTGATTTGACATTTAATTTTATGAAATTCACGAATTATAAAAACAATTAGAAACCTTTAAAGTTTGTCCAAAAAGTTAGTGCTTCAAAAATTTCCTCAAACATTTTGCAATTTTTTACTTTTAAAATAACTTAAAACAGGCTTCAGTTACAAAAAAGAAACATTCTACAATTTTGTTGCAAACACCTTCAACTTTTAACTAAGCCTTAAATCTATAAAATTGAGAAAATATGCACCCCTATCGTGAATAAAAATTCCACATGAAATTTATTCCCTTGTCACATTTTCCTATTAAAATTCAATGTTAAAAAAATAAAAGGGAACAAATTTCATGTGGAATTGTTATTCACGATAGGGGTGATTATAAAAGTTACAAGGCTTTAAATTTGTTCCAAAAATGGGAAAAGTAATTTTTTTCCTTAAACTTTAAAAATTTGTGCAATTTTTACATTTCACATATATATAAAGATAGAGTCAAAGCTACAAAAATCATGAGCTTTTTAATGTAATCAAAACTTATTAGTTCAAAGTATTGCCAACAAAGTTACAAGACTTTGAAATTAATAGAAAAAATTTTTAAATTAAATTTAATTTTTTACAACTTTTTTTTTTAATCAAAAAACTTAAGTCAATGTAAAGCAACTAAAATGAAATATTCTACACTTTTGTAGTAAACACAATAAGCTGTCAAAGGTCACGAAATTTTATAAGATTGTTAAAGTATTAACAAAGTTATAAAACTTTTAAATATAAGCAAAAAGTTAAATTTTCTTGTGGCTTTTTAATATTTGTTTAACTTTCACTATAAAAATATGTTGAAAAACAGCTAATTTATTAAACATTATTATTCCACATGATTGTTCTGACAACCTTGAACTTTTATTTGCTATCAAAATTATTGAGATAAAAGAATTATCTTCAAAAATACCAGGTTTTGAAATTTATAAAAAATTTCAAAAAAAAAAATTGTATTCTTTTAAATAAATTTTTATTATCTTTTTTGTTCTGTGATTTTAGTTAAATTATTGCCTTGATTAAATGTTGCTGTAATTGTTATTTTGTTTAATCTTTTGTACATTGATTTCATATCAATTACAGTTAATTTCTTAAATCAAAATCAAGCTTAAATGTTGGAAATAAAAAAAAATAAATAACTGAAATTGTAACTCGTAACTTGCACACCCTGCTGATTGAATATTTTATTTGAGATTTAGATTTACATTTGTTGTTTTTTTTTTTTTTTTTTTTTTTTTTTTTGTTTTTATGTGTTTCACCCATACGAGTATAATCGGTTTTACGTTTGTATATTAATTACTTTCGTTTTTTTTTTCATTTAAAACGTCGAGTGGTTTGAGACAACCAACCAACCAACCAACCAACCAGCCGACCACCACTCAAACAATCAACCTACCCAGCCCTGCCACGGCCTTACACTGACAGACAGACACTCAAATGTATGAACGGACAGACAGACGGTTGTAAGATTTGTCTGTCTTTTGAATGCTTTGTAATTATAATGTCTGACATTTTCAATGTCTCCTTTAAGTAGATTTGTATGCAATTCTGTCTGTTTGTCTTTATTTGTTTTATTTGTTTTAAATTAAATAAATGTTGTGTATTATATTATTATCTGTTTTGTTTTGTATAAATTATTATTTATTATTAAAAGTGTGAGCAATAAATTAAATAATTATAGAGTTATTAATGTCAAAAGAGGGTATCGTAAAGTTGTAATTTCCACCTTCAAAAATACCCCTACATCATTGACAATTTTTTAAAAATTATAAAAATGTTTTCTAAATACAAGTTTAGGTTGCGACATAAATCATGTAGCGCCATCTGTTGTTTTCTTTTAAAATTTTATCAAAATGAGTTTTTATTATTTTCTCACTTTTGTAACAACTTTAAACAGAGTTGAGCTACTGAAATGAAACCATTTACGAATTTGTTCTTAACACCTTGAATATTGCTTGACAGGCAATATTTAAATCTGTAAAGTCGATTAAACATAAAGCTTTAAAGTTTGCTTAAAAACTTCATACTTTAAAAATTTCTTTAAATATTTTGTACTTTTTACTTTTAAAATAACTTAAGAAAGAGTTATTTTACAGTAATTAAACATTCTACAATTTTGTTGTAAACACATTAAGCTATAAAATGCTTTTTAAATCCATAAAATTGAAAAACTATTTAAATAGTTATAAAGCTTTCAAATTAACCCAAAAACGTGTATCTCAAAAGTGTTGCTTAATATTTTAAAATAACTTTCAACTGAGTCTGCTTAGTTTTAGTTTCAAATATTTCACAAATTTGTTCTTAGCACCTTGAACTATCTGATTTAACATTTAATTGTATAAAATTCATGAATTATAAAAACAATTAGAAACCTTTAAAGTTTGTCCAAAAAGTTAGTGCTTCAAAAACTTCCACAAATATTTGGTAGTTTTTTGCTTTTAAAATAACTTAAAACAAATTTGAGAAAAAACAGGTAATATAATACCCCACACCCAGTTTATGTATAAAACAGTTTTGCAGAAATGGGCGTTATATGGGAGATATAACCTATTGTGGACCGATCATCCAAAAATTTAGTGTCATGATGTCTGTGAATATAAATATTTTTATTATTAAACTTTAACTCGATATAAATACTTTTAAAAGATTTATGGAGCTTAAATTGAATTACGGAGAGGGTCTAATATAAGAGTTTCGACTAATTATGGACCGACAATTAGGTATCATTATTTCTGTATATAAGAAACTTATTTGTGTTAAACTTTATTTGCATACCAACATTTTTAGGAAATTTATGCTCTTTAAAGTGAATTTTGAAAGTGGGTCTTATATGGGAGCTACGACTAATTATGGACCGATCATAATAAAATTATACCGTATTGTTTGTATAGATATGAAATATATTTGCATTAAATATTATTTGGATACCAACATTTTTGAGAGAGTGTTTTTCGGAAGTGGGTCTTATATGGGAGCTACGAGTAATTATGGACCGATCTGCACAAAATTTTTTAATGTGATTTGGCTGCATTTATCACACATTTGTGGTGAAATTTTTTTGGATACTTGCATAATTCAAACATTTATGATCGGTAAACCCCAATTTCGAGAGGACATTTGTATGGAGCCAGGTGAAATAATGGACCGTTTTGCACCAGTTTCAATGCAATCCATCCTTAGGCCGAAAAAATATCACGTACCAAATTTTATCGAAATATCTTCAAAATTGCGACCTGTACTCTGCGCCAGACGGACGGACGGACGGAACGAACATCGTTAAATTAATTCAGAAAGTGATTCTGAGTCGATCAGTATACTTTAAGGTGGGTATTGGACCAATATTTATGAGCTTTACAAACATCAGCACAAATCCAATATACCCTCCCCACTATGGTGATGTTGGGTATAATTACTAAAGCTAGAAAGCTTTTAATTTGGGCCAAAAAATGGTACATTTTTCAATTTGTATTTTTGCTTATTTGTATTTTAGTAAAAACCATGAGCTTTCGAATGCAATCAAAATCTATCAGATCAAAGGATTATCAGTAAAGTTACAAGAATTTGAATTTAATGCAAAATTAAAAAAAAAAAAAAAAAAAGTTTTAAAAATAATTTTAATCTTGAAATACCTTTTAATATACCAAATAATTTAAGACTAACTAGAGTTACTAAAATGAAACATTCTACAGTTTTGTTGTTAACATAATAACCTGTCAAATAACATAAAATATAACAAGATTGTTAAAGTATTAACAAAGTTGTACAGCTTTAAAATCTACACAAAAACTTATTTTTTTGTAGGCGTGACGTGTCTAGAGCCTACAATTTCCCCCGTTATACCCTATATAGCCTGTTTAGCTTAAATATTTCAATTTCATTCGAAGGTTTGTAGGTTTTTTTTTAAATTTATTTTTTGCTTTTAACATATTGTTGTCGCCATTTATTGCTGTTGCTTTCGTTGGTTAATTATATGCAATTTGTTAAAGTCGGTTTCTGTTTCATTTTTCTCTATTAAATCGAATGCAATAAAAACACACTGACACACATACCAGGTAAGAGTTAGTGCTTTCAAATTATAGAAACATTTGAAATTTATCTGCGTCTAGTGTCTGCATTTTATAAAACGAAATCTATCTTTACATTCGAATGCATATATTTGCATAATTGTTTTAAAACTAAGTGAATTTCCGTGTAGGAATAAAATCACACAAGTTTAGGTTGGTTTGCTTTTAATGGTTAATAATTTATGTGTTGTTTTAGCACTTAAAAAAAAAACACATTAACTGAAATAAAGTTTTTTAAAAATGTATCATAAAAATTAAGAAAAATCTATATTTGCAAATAAGTACAGAGAACTAAGGAACTGATGCTTTTTAAACGTATAAAATAGAATATATTGAATAAAATAAAATACTTTCAAAATATTGAAAACAAAATTTCAAAGTTTAATACCAGATGGCGCTGTAAAATAACAAAGTTAAAGAATAAATATCTGTTTTACCTTTTTTTCTTTAACAAATAACTTAAGACTGCGCACAGCTACTGAAATAAAATATTCAACAAAATTGTTGCTAAAACTCTACACTTACAATAAAAATTATATATTATAAAATTGTTAAAATATTAACAAAGTTATAAAGTTTTAAAATTTATAAAAAAAAATATTTTTCTTCTTGATTTACAAAATGTGTGTAACCTTTACCTGCTAAATATGTTGAGTTGCAGCTAATTTACTAAACTTTAATATTCTACATTATTATAGTAAAAACCACAAGTTTCCAACTGTAATCAACAACTATTAAATCAAGGTTTCAGTAACAAAGTTACAAGATTTTGAAATTAGTACAAAAAAATTTAAAAAAAAAATTCTCAAAAATAAATTTAATTTTTGTATAGCTTTTTCCCACATCAAATTAGTTGAAACTGGAAAGTGCTATTAAAATTAAATATTCTACTATTTCCTTGCACGTACAATAAATTGATAAATGAAATTAAATTTTTAAAGATTAACCAAATATAAACAAATTTATACAACTTTAAAAAAAAAATTTAAAAGATTGATCAAATAGATATTAGTCAAGTTACAAACTTAAAAATTTATACAAAATACATATTTTTTTTAGGAGTTTTCAAATTTTTTTAAATTTAAAATATTTTGAGATAAAGCTGAACTACTAAAATGAAATTTTCTACACTTTTGTGGCAGACACTCTAAGCTTTCAAGTGAGATTAAGTTTTTAAATATTGATCAAATATTATTAAAGTTTTAAAGCTTTAAAATGTATACAAAAAATAAATTTTTTTGTGGTTTGTATTTTAAACAACAACAAACATTTTCTTAATAAAAATTCATAAAGTTAGACAGAGCTTAGGCTACTGAAATGTAATAATATGCTGCTATTTTTTTGGTAAACACCTTAAGCTTGCAAAAGAAATTAAAATCTATAAAATCCGTAAATAATTATCAAAGTTTATAGGCTTAGAAATTCAAAAAAATCTTTTTCTATTGCAAAGATTGATTGATTGCTTCGTGTAAATTGGAACTAAGTTAAATTTTTATAAAAACTCACCTTAAATTTGGAACCGCTGCTGCTGCGGCGGCAGCCTGTAATGGCGGTGGCACATTGTAGGGGAAGGGTAGCTTGCCAGCTACAGCGGGATTTTCAAATAACATATTCGTAAAAATTGTGCTGAATTTTCTGTTAAAATAGGTTAAAAATTATTTTTTCTTAGCTTCCTGTTAGACTCTTGCAAACACTTTTTATTACAATTTAAAATTTTTCACTTTACTGCGGATTCTTATAAAATTTTCATTGATTTATTATTATTATTATTTATTTAAGATTGAAAACCAACACTTGGAGATTATTTTGTATTTCAATATACTATTTCAGATATTTTATTTATTTATTTAACTTTCAACCACACAACAATGACGCGACAAGAAAAAACACTTTGGTTGATTTTATTTTTTACACAGAAATTTTATACATATAAATTTTTTTTTAATATTTTTTTGCTCTCGTTTTACTTTGAACTTTTTTTGGAAAGATAAAATATAAAATATTTATGTATCAAATATACAAAAACAACAACAAAACTAGATTAACGACGACAATTTTTATAAAGAAAAATAAGTAAAGAATATGATTTCTATATTTTGTTGTTGTTATTTAATTATTTAATTATTTATTTATTTTGTATTGAATTTATTGTATGATTTAACAAAAGAAAACGCGGGCAGTATGTATTTCTTTAGTTTTGTTTTCGACTTTGTAGTTGTAGTTTTTTTTTTTTATTATAAATGGTGAAATGAAAACAACAACACAACAAGCAGACACACAAAAATACTCTCGTTATTAAATGGCAAAGAAAAAAAGCAACAAGGCAGAATTAAACCGAGTTGAGTTTTAATACAAGTATGTACTCGTATTTATGTATGTAGGCATGCGAGTAAACAAGTACTTTGCTGGGTACAAGAGACCACGACGACAACAAGAGACTTCGTTGTTTTAAAATACAACAACCACAATAATACTCGTATGTAAGTGATGATGATGTTGATGATGATGACGACGAAGGCGAAGGCGAACGAATTGAAGTATGCTTTAATTATATAAAGTAAAAACTTCTTTTTTGATTGTTGTTGTTGTTGTTGTGTTTATTGTAATCTATCATACAAATGTTGTTTTTGTAATGTTTGTTACTTTGTTTTTCTTATATTTCTTCGTAATAAGAAAAGATATAGCCTTTACATAGTTTTTAGAATTGTTGTTTTAAATACGCACTTTGTTTTTTTGTTTTTTGAAGTGTTCAAACACTTTCAGCTTATGTTTGTTGTTGGTTTTTATGTGGTGTACTGTCAATTAAGCGCTTTTTTAAAGTGAGTCTTAATTCTTATGTGTTATTTTAGTTAATTCTGTTCAAAATTTTTATTTATTTATGTTGTTTTTTAAAAAAAATTCTGGTTAAAAATATTGATTTATGTATTTGTTTTCAATATTTTAAAACTTTTCTTTTATATAAGTACCTATGTAGGTATTAAGATTTTTAAAAGGAGTTGTAGTTTTAAAATCTGCAAAGAAATAAAAGCACAATTTATTATTACATACCTATTACATATTAATAGAATTACATATACATACATACATATGTAAGTACAGCCATGTCACAGAGTTTAATTCCGTTCGCAAGTGAAATTAATTCCGTATTTTGTGTCTACAGAAAAAGTAAAACGAAATTTTTTGTCAGAATGAGAACTAGAAATGCTTAAAATTACAATTCCACATAGCAAATTAATAGTGATTTCATTCCGAGAAAAATTTTCGTTTTACTTTTTCTATAGCAACAAAATACGGAATTAATTTCACTTCCGAACGGAATTAAACTCTGTGACACGGCTGATATAAAATGTTTACAAACTTCTAATCTAAGGAAAATAAGTACCTACATACCTATAAAACAAAATATGTATAGAATAAGGCTGATTAACAAACAATTAGCAATAAATATACCTATTAAATGGTAACAAATAATAATGAAAGTTATAAAACTGTACGAGTATATAATTTCAGTATATTAAATTTAATACCAGACTTTTTTAACACAAATTTCTGAAAATAGATCTTCTGCAAATAAAAAAAAACACGCTAAGAATTTCAACAAATCTCATAGTAGATGCTCTTAACCGGCCTTTGTTTTAAAGCTCTCAAAATTGTCTAAATTTTAAAGAAATTGAAATTTTTTAACTGAAATTTTTTTTTATTTTGTAGCAAATAACTTGGATTTTAATTGCAATTGAAAATTTTGACTCATTTCTAAAATAAATACCTACCTATCAAAATTTTGCATAATTTTTTTAAAACTTTTTCAAATTCCACAACTATTGTATGGAATTAAACCTGAAAAAATGTCAATTTATTTCCTTTTGCAGATATTCCCCGTCCATCCATGAATATCTTATTGGGAGCTCAAAATTAAAATCTATTGATTATATCATTGATTTGTGTGACTGCTAATAAAGCAATTGGTGTCCTCAGTTATATGAAACGTTGGGCAAAGGAATTAATTGACCCACATGTGACAAAAAATCTATTGACCGATACTTGAATATGCATCTGTAATCTGGAACCCAGATTATAAACATAAACAAGTAAGAGTGCTATATTCGGCTATGCCGAATCTTATATACCCTTCACCTTTGTGGTGGATGCATAATTATATTATGCATAATTATGTCGATAAACATGCCATCTGTTGCTGAATTTGTTCGTAACAATATTAATACACTTTGTTTGATCAACGCCATCTGTTGATGAGTTTGTTCGTAACAATATTAATACACTTTGTGTGATCAACGCCATCTGTTGATGAAATTATTCGTAACAATATTAATATTGCCTCGGATTTTTGCTCATATCTCCGTTATTTATGAACGGATTTTGCTAATTTTAAATAGCAAACTTCTCGAAAGCATGTGTGACAGAATTATTGAAGAATTGGATACCGAAGATATCTGGGGACTTCCAGAATCCAGAATATATATACTTTATAGGGTCGGAAAATTATATTGTGGAAAATACAAACGGAATGACAAACTTATATATACCCTTCTCATGAAGGTAAAGGGTATAAAAAGCTAGAAACTATTCAAAAACTATTTCTTATATTTTGCCTTCGGAATCTACGATGGAATCCAGAAATAAACCTTCCGGCATACCGAAGTCGACTGGCACTCATAAAGCTCTCAACATTAAAAAGTAGAAGAATAATCGCAAATGTTACTTTTTTGTTAAACCTAGTTAATGGTACTTTTGATTCAAGTTTGCTTTAATGTCCCAAACAGACAACTAAGATCATACACTCCACTCTATCTGAAATTCCATAGATCGAACTTTATTAATTTCGATTCTATTTGAAGAATATGTGCATAATTCAATAAATTCTATGATTTAATTGATTTTTTAGACACAAATAATAAAGAGCAGACTGGCGTACTGCTTGAATTTAAGTGATTATAATTATGATTGTTTTTGATAGTATGTATTAGTATTGTACTTAATTAATTATTGTACTTCATATCATGCTTAGCTGTTACTAATATTTGTAGCTAAATTTTTAAATAAATAAAGTTACCAGACTTTGAAATTTGCAAAAAAAAAATGTATCAAAAAATAAATTCAATTGTTATACCCTCCACCACCATAATGAGGGTATATACATATAAGTTTGTCATTCCGTGTGTAACACTGAGAAATACTCATTTGAGACCCAACAAAGTATATATATTCTTGGTCCTTATGAAATTCTAAGTCGATTGAGCCATGTCGGTCTGTCTGTCTGTGTAAAACTCTCTCACGTCCAAAGGACACAACCGAAATCAACAAGGTTTACACAAAACGGCTTATAGTTCTCCTAAGTAGGTTGGTTTTGAAAATCAGCAAAATCGATATAGTAAAACAAGAGTTATGGATCAAAATGTAAGACAACCTCCATTAATAATTGATATTTTTAAAAATGTTTCTTCCAATTTTTTTATATATTTATATTGCAGATATTCACATGAAATTTTGTATACATTGTTTTTATGATAAAAGAATAAAGTGAGAGGAAAATAGTAAGAATAAGTTCATGATTTCTCATAGCCCCCATATTTCAGGAAATATTGCTCAATTAAACATAAATGCCTATAAAATTGGAATATCAATACAAAATTTAGCCGGAATAAGTTTCATGCAAAAAGAAATCTCAAAACGAATTTTTTTTAGTTCGGTCCATGTTTGACCATAGACCCCATATAAAGTCCACTTCCAAAATTCACTTAAATACGTATAAAACTGGTATAAATAATGTTAAACGGCTAAAAATTTACATATGTAAATAATCCTCATAGGTAAATAAATTGTTGTACATATTAAATTTGATGGTGGTCGGCCCATAATTGGTCATAGCTCCCATATAAGGACCACATCCGAAAAATCCATTTATCTTCGTATATATCAATACCGACTGAAAACTTTGGACAGATCATTTACATACATACATATATACAAAAATTATCCCACAAGATTTTGTGAATTTCGGTCCATTTTTAACCGTATCCTCCTTATAAAGCATTCTTTCGAAAATCACTTTAATACTCATAAATCTCTTATAAATAACGGTACCGATTCAAAATTTTACACGGATCATTTACATACATGCCAAAATCAAACTGCTGGATTTTTAGAATATCGGTCCATATTTGACTTTATACCCCATATAAGGTCCACTTCCGACATCCACGTTAATACAAATGTGTATCTAAAATATACCGTTATTATGTTGAAATTCGACGTGAAATATCCTCACATGCATAAAAATCACTGTTCCAAAATTTAAGAAGATCGGAAGATGTCATAGCTGCCATATAAGAACCATTTCCGAAAAAATGTCTAATAAATATCGATAAAATCGAAATCATACTAATATTGTTTATACGGCAATTATGCTACTGGATTTTGTAGCTGTCAGTCAATAATTGGCAATAGCTCCCGAATTAAGTCCACTTCCGAGCATTCTAGACAACCATATAACTCTTGTAAATAACGTTATTAAGAAGAAATTCAACCAAAATAAGCCTCAAATACGTAGAAACTACATTACTGAATACTGGATTTAGAAGTTATCAGTCCATAACTGGTCTACTTCTACTATGCCACCCATAAATCGTTTGTAAATAATATTATTGAGATCACATTTAATGTTCTTTTAATTTTATAAATTGTTTAATTGTACTCAGGATTATTATGAAAATTAGACAAACTCTGTAAATTACAGTATGAATCGGTAACTACATAAATTATAAATGGTCAATATTAGATAAAATTCCAAAACATCCAAAATAAAAATATAAAATACTAATAAAATTTGCACTAAGACTGAATAGAAAACACAGAGTTAGGATATACTAAGCCTATAACCAGTGTAGTTTCTGTATTACTTATTACAGAAGTTAAAAATTCGGCACAGCCGAATATAGCACTCTAGCTTCTTTTTATATTTGAAATAACTTAAATTTTAATTGAGCTTTTAAAATAAAATATTCCACAGTTTTAAAGCAGATACCATTATTAAATATTAAATAAATATTCTTAAAAATTTAATAAAATATTAACAATTTTATAACGACTTAAACTTAACACCAAAAGTTATTTTTTCGACAGTTTTTCAAAAATTGCTGTACTCTTCTTTAAAATTTATTGAGTTAGAGCTATGCTACTAATATCAAATATTCTACATATTTTTTGCAAAAACCTTGAGCTATTAAATGATGTCCATAATTGAAAGATCAGCCAATTATCAAGCAAGTTACAAAAATTTTAAGTTTATAAAAAATTAAAAAAAAAAAAAAAAGCAATAAAGTTCATTTCAAACAAATTCAATCGAACAACAAACAATAAATTTTGACCAAAAATTTTTTTTCACACAATATTTATTAACAAAAATATATAAAATTAATTTTTCGGTCACAGAAAAAAAGTCTGCATACGGCTATGTGGAAATGTAAATAAAATGGAACTCCGCACTTAAACAGTGCTACCGCACACTTCAGGCATCTTCACGAGATACTGTTATTTAGAAAAAAGTTTAATTGTTGTTAATTTTGTTATTATTGCTAAATTGTTCATAGATAATCCAAAACCCCGTTTTTCTAGTGGGTATGTATACTTTACTGTGCCACTGTACCTACAAATTTGGAAAAATCACCCTTAAAACCCTAAAAATTAATTTCTTTTCCATTATTGCAAATATTTTACAGAATTTTGTTAAAACTCTACATTTATTACAAATATATGTACATATGTATGTACATACATGTACATAATTCTATAATTCTCTTGATTTTACATGATTTCTGTTCAAAAAAACAAATTGTATAATTTCTATAAAAACAAAAACTTACCTGCCTAAACATGTCTTTCTTTACAAAACAACCTTTTTTAGCAACAAAAATAATACAAACAGCACGAAAAACAACAACACAATGTAACTTCACAACTTTCTTGTTAAATCGATGACTATTTATGCCAAACTAGTTGGAACCTAAAAGGAAAAAGTAAAAAAACAATGTTTTTTACAAAGTGTTATGTATGTTTTTATTTGCAAAAACAAATCGCAATTCGCCGCGTGTTGCCGAAAAACACACAAAAACAAAATCACATACGAAAAATCATGAAATCTTATGTATGAAGGCAAAAAAAACAACCATTAATACAAACACATTTGCAAGGAACAAAAAACATGTGATAAATTCTGCTTTTTAAAGCAAAGAAATACATCAAAAAAAAAAAACAATCACTTAAACATAAACAAAAAAACACTCATCACTCTTTGTTTTAAACAACTCGAGTACCTAACTCGCTCTCTATCACTCTCGCTCGCTCTCATGCTTTTAATATTTAGCAGTAAACACTTAGTGATGCCAATTACTTGTGTATGTGGAGTGGCTATTTTTTAAAAGGCTCTAAATTAAAGATGTTTTATTTGTTGTGTAAAAAATAAAGTTCAATATAAGTATCATTTGAAAGGAAATTGTTTGTAGAATATTTTATATTTTTATGACATTTATAAGGAAATGAACAAGTGCAAAATAGTTTTTTGGAAATTTGACTTTATTTTCTCTAAAGCAAAATGTTAGAGATATTGCAAATTAACGGTAATTAATGCTACTTTTATTATCTATTTCAAGGCAAAAGTATTTTTTGATTTCATTTAAATGCTGCCCATTTCTTTTCTTCCAAAAACGGAAGCCGCTTGAAAGAATTTTAACTTTTATTTCTGTCTATGAGATCTGCCACAGCTCAATAAAAACCCGCTGTCTCATTTTTGCTGATAAGCAACCCGAAATGACTCTTGAACTACAATATCTTCCACAAAAATGAAATGTTTGGTATATTTTATGGCCTGGCAACGCCGTGCGCTTCCACACTATGATAATGGGTTTTTTATTGCCTTATATAAAAGGCTATGATTTCGGCAATATCTGGTTTAAGTATAACGTTGGTACGAAACAATGGCATTATTGAGAAATAATTGCGGTCCTGTCAACGGGCAGCCTGGATAGTGTGATATTACACCTCTAGATTTTTGTCTTTGCGGTTATGTGAAGTCAAAAGTTCTCGTCAATAAGCCAGCTACGATTCAACACTTGCCAACTAATCATACTCGCTTAAATCGAGAGTTACCAGTCGCTAAGCTGGAAAGAATAATAGAAAATTGGCTCTTCCGAATGCACGAGCTTCAGCGAAGACGCTACTTTTTCAAATTAATGAAATTATAATAATTTCCATTTAGTAAGAATTTCATTAATTTTAAAAAGTAAATGTAAAAGATTATTCTTTCAGGCAAAGACTTTAGACTTCAAAAAAGAGGAATCACTCTATTTGCCTTTCATCACATTAAAGGCAGCATCTTAATTAACCCAGGTCAGTCAAAAAAGTTTTAAGACCAAGTATTCTTGTCAACCTGAACAAGAGCTTCCAAAATCATTGGGAGCTAGTCAACCAGAAATTTCCAAATGGGTGCGAGCTGCAGGATGCTTTCCAAAAGCAAGAAAATTGGCTACCATAAAATTGAAGCCTGCTTAAACGCTAAAAAGTAAATAATTTGTGCATCAAATCAAAACTTGCAATGAAAATGGATCCATTACGAAAACCCGAAAGTGTAAGATGTCGTATGTAAAGTCCGGCCAACCAGCCGAAACGAGAGCAAAGTGTCCTATCTATTATGAGCTGCTAAATTCTGACCGGAACGACACAGGGAACTTGTGCCGAAAGCAACTGAAACGCTCAGAATATGCGGACAGACAGAAAATAGTAATATTCCATAATCACAATGTTCGGCCGCATGTGGCAATACCTGTTAAAAACTATTTAGAAAGAAGTTGTGGAGAAGGTATGCTTTACACGCCTTAAAGTCCATCCCTTGCCAGAACGATCTCTATCTCTCTAGAATGGCCTCAAAAGATTACCGTAATTTTTGCGCGGAATCCATATGTTGCAAAAAACCAATAATTGGAACAACTTTATATTGTGTTTTAAAACCGCTAAATTGTCAACACTAAATCCTGTACTCAACACAACAATAAAAATCCTTAAAAACAAACAAGAGAAAATAGTACATATGTATAAAGTAAACTCTCTGTGACATACACATAGTCTCTTCATTACCAACACCCGCTACTAAAATGTGCAAAAGAGATAATAAATGACTCAGCGCAAAAAACAAGTTTGTATGAAAACTAACAACCACAACTAACTAAATTCAATACAGCATGTAAAAATACAAACTCCTGCATACAAAACCAGAGCAAAGTAATGGCTCCCTTTTAACAAAAACCAACCACTATTTCAAAAACAAGAGTAATTTTTTGTACACACGTGTGAGAGCTGCTTTAAAGAAAAACACACATACTCAATCAAGCACACATAATAACAACAACAACAATAAGCATTTTCCTATTAAATACGATTCCAATTCTTATTGGAATTCATAGCCATTTATCGCTGTTGTTTTGTTAAAAAAAAAAACAAACAAATAACTGAAGAGTGCAGAGAAAGACAACAAAACACAAGAGCAAACAAAACTCTCGCACACTAACACAACACAAGTAAATACAGGAAAGCAAAAAAAAATACAAAGAAAAATCACATTCTTTTTCTTCTTCTATAAGATGAAGAATGGCTGTCAAAAACGTGCAAGCGTAAAATGTTTGATAAAATAAATCACTGTGAATCAAAAGAGTGTAAGTTCAGTTGCGTATGTTTTCTTTGTTTCTTCCTTTCCGTTTTACTTTCTCAAGTTGAGTTTATTGTTTTGTTAATTTTTCAGCTTGTTGTAAGTTGATTTTGATTTTTATTTGTTTTGTAAGTTCCTTTTAATGTTGAGTTTTTTTAAATACCTCCTATATCTTAAAAAAAAAGATTTTTTTGTCTTTTTACATATTTCTCTGGCAACAACAACACTCTCATTGAAGTGTAGAGCAAGTAAAAAACAAAACCTGATTCCTTTAATGTTTTATTCTGCTTTATATTTTCTTTTCTTGTTCCCTTTTTGAATTCTGGTTTTTGTGTGTTTAGAGTTGTATTTTCTTGTGTTTCTTGGTCACTGATATTAAACTGAAATTACGTGTTAAGTTTTGATTTATTCATACATGTGTTTATATAATATGGGGGAATCATTCAATAAAATTTTAAAGTATACATTGCATTTTCAAGGTTTTTAGATACATTCCCTGCAATCTCTCCTAAGATATTCTTTAGCAGTTATCCTGTCAGCTTTAAACATTCATTCTTCCCATGATTCAGATATGTACCTACATGATCTTTAAATTACTCAGTTTATGCACTGAATCATGTCTAGAATAGATGTTTAAAATGATAGGAAAACGGTTAAAGAAGATCTTACGGTACGGTCACACTTGGCAAATATTTGCGGAAAAAGTAGTAACCACTAAATAACATATATTTGAACTTGCAAAACTGTTGTAAGAGTAAACAACATCAAACAAATTTGTGATAAAATAAGTGGTTAAGTTTTTTTTTTAGTAAATATTTGTACGGTGACAGTGCCTTTAGGAGATTTGTGTTTGTTTATTATAATATCTTTCTCAACACAAAGTAGCACGGATCCGGGAGTAATAATTAACAATGACGCTCTCGCAGTTACTGGTGGTTAAATATACTCTCTGCTAAATTGACACATTTTAAGGCTGTCCTGATCATAAAGAATTATTCATTTGTAATAATGTTAAGGATCTCAAGACAAACGTTTTGAGAAAATTGTAATATTTAAGTTTTTCTAATTTTTTCGCCAGAATTCTATATTTAGAAAGGAGGCTTGTAGATACTTCTTCGTTAGTTCTGGCTGAAAAATAATGTAACATTCGCTTTTAGATTAAATATGACCTCTCGGTTTACTGGTTATCTATAGGTGTATACAAGATCGTCAAGTTTTTTGTGGATGCTTTATTAGCTGGAGAAGCTCGAGTGGTTAATTATCACGTTTAAAAGGAAATTTAGCTTGTTAACCTAGCCAAGCACAATTTTAAACATTTGGACATCCCGTTACTTGCCATGGTGATTTGTCTTTCGTGTGATAAATAAAAAAAATATAACAAACGCCGCCAAAACAACACGGCCACTAAAGAGGTCTTGCAAAAGGTTATTAAGATATCTCGTAAATAACTTGAAAACTTATTGAAATCTTTGAGTTGATGATCTGATTCCGCAAATACTCAACCTCCAGAAATCTTTGTTAATTCCCAAATCCTTTACACCATTAACCAGCTATGTACTCTGAATAGCCACATTATCTTTTCACTCAGGATTTTGTTGGAAACCAGTCTTTTTCTTCGCTGTTAATCACTAACGTCCTATGCACGAATTTAACAAGTTCGCTCTTCGCAATTCTACACTCGTCGCCCAAGTAGCTGGCATTGATCACTAATGATCAGAACAAATTACTATTGGTGTCTTTTGTTCCTGTATATTTGTTCCAAAACTAAATCTTCACATATGTTTGTTTATTCCCAAATCTCTTTCACCATTAATCAGCGCTTCTGCATAGCCACATCATCTATTAAACTCAGGGTTTTTTGGAAATTTACCCCTGTTCATCACTCGTAATAAACGTTGTTCTACGCACGAATTCAAGAAGTTGGCTCTTCACAATTCGACACATGTCGCCAGTGTATTTGCTGTTTAAGTACATAGCTGGTATTAACGGTTAAAACATGAGACCATGTAATTTTTTTACCACAACATTCGCTCGGAAATTTACTATTGGTGTCATCTGTTCCTTGTTTATAAATATACTTGTTCCAAAATCAATCTGCACAAATGTTTATTTATTCTCTTACATCATTAATCAACGACAACTCAGGATTTTGTTGGAAAACAGACCTTCTCATAACTCTTAATAAAAGTTCGCTCTTTGCAATTCTACATACACTCTTCGTATGTGTATTTACTGCTTACTCACTCTACTGTAAGCTACATTGAACACTAATGGAACATGGGCCTATGGCAGTTTATTATCACCACATTCGGCCGTAAATTTACTCCTTGACTGTGTCGTATACAAGATCCTTTTATTTAATTTGAATTAATTAACCAAAGTGAGTTAGCCGATAACTCCAAAAGAAGATTCAAACTTCCTGAAAAACGCGTAGTACCTTAATCATACTGAGAAGAATGTCTTGAAGTCCTTCGTTAACATATTTATCACACATAAACCTGGACCTGTTTCTGTGTGATGCCTTATACGGAATGAGTAGCCAATAAATAATGAAATTTATGTAGAAACTTTAATAATATTTTTTTGCAAGAGACATATTCGAGCTGATAGTTTCATGCACCAAAATAACTAGAGATATACATACAAGGGTGGTCAACCTTGACAATAACTTTACGAAAACTGTATACCCAAATGATTTACGCTGGACTCTTGAAGACTCGTTGTCGAAAGAGAATATTGAACCAATTTTCTGTAAGATCTCTAAATTTCCGGAAAACAATATTTAAATATTTAAATCATACATATGTATATTTTTGCAGTTGTCTCGTTAGCGTTTATTAGTTCTTTTTTAAATATTTCATGGAAAAGAACTAGCGGCAATAACAATTATCTGAAAGATTGCTGCAACAATTATTTTTTAATTTTATTTTTTTTTGAAGTTTCTTTTGAATCATTTAAGCTTTCTTTATTGATTCGAGTAATTCTTTGTCCTCTTTAAAGTTCAGGATGCTAAAACAATATTTTCATTAGGAAAATTCCGAGTCCAACGATTAATCACATTTTTTTATTCACTCTTTAATAATTTAGAAAACCAACACTTTTCTTTATGCAAAAACACTTTTTTTTATTAATTTTGCGATTTTATTTACGATTTTCAACATGTTGTTGAAGAAATTCACATTCCAAAAATTGGACAATGTTGTCATACCTCCTAAAGATGAGGTCGTTTAAAAGTTGACAAATCTGTCATTTTTAGGTAAAAGTTTGTTTAAAAACTTCATTTGACAACCTGGCGTTTGCATTTACAAACTTGCAAACTCTAATATTGAAATAATTTCTTAAAGATTTTCAAAATATATTAAAACTTTTAAAAATATTCACATTAACTTTCAAAACGTTTTAATGTTATTAAAATAAGCTTCTAATTACCACTTAAACTATAGTCAGATTTGATTGATTTAAGTAGCATTTGAAATGTAATTTCTTCAGTTTCTTTAAGATTTCATTAATATTAAAAATCATAAATATTAAAATAAACACAAATTGATTGTTTAAAGCACTTCTTTAAAACAAAAAAAATATATATTTTTTTTTTTCTTTTCTAAATTTCCGGCTCTGACTCGTTCACTATATCGTGAATTATGCATATCGTGAATTATTACTCTTTTGTTTTTCTACCGGTTGAATATTCGCCGCGTTTTTTCTTTGTTTTGGCGGTAGAAAAAGAGGTTTTAACTCTGTCGAGTTCAGTTCGCTATTGGCTGCTGTAACTACCAGGACATCCTCCAGCTCCTCAATCAACGCTTAAAAAATATATTCCTTTTCTCATCCCTAAGTATATATATATCTTGTATATTTAAAATAAGTACAAAAATACAATACCTATGTAAGTACTGTGAATTTAAACCAGTGTAGCTGTTTTATTTCCAAACGTAGAATCTCCAGGAATCCCCTCCTGCCCATGTCTCTTTCCTTTATACTCGCATCCGAACACGCTCTTCTGTCCCTCTTCCGGAGGCTATGTGGTAGTGATATAAGTAATAGTGTATGCCTCTCTCGTCCAGTTGCTTGCAAGTCCAATTCTGTTTCCTTCTTTAATCTTGGATAGCCCTTATCCCAGTATTAAACATTGATTCAATTTTATTTGAAATTAAAAATTGAGGATGATGTAGCTTAACTGGTTAGCGCATTTGCTCATTAAGCATGAGTTGGTATTTGTAGCCCGTTTTCGATTCCCAGCCGCTACCACTCAAACAACATCAGTTTCTCATAATTATTCGTTTTCTATCACAGCGCCCTCCTTCCGTGGTATTGAAACGCCACCGAAGTATAATAATTAAACAAAGGCTATAAAATCAAGCTTTAAAAATAATGCGCCTACTCACCACCAGAGGCGCTGCAATGCTGCACTAAAAATAAACAGTTGTGATATAAAAAAGCTTTCTACTTTCACCACCTTTACTTCTTCAACTATCCCCTTTCCAAAGAAAGAAACGCAATTATATATATAGGCTTATTAATTGCCTGAGTGTTACTTTCTTTAAAAAAAATTTAAATCAATTTTATTTGATTATAACTGCGTACACAGAAAAAATAATAATGAGTTTCAATTAAAATATTTGTGGAATCAATTAAAAATTTAATTGAAATCGGACCTGTAAACAAAGTGATAGTATCAATTAAAAAAAATCTGAGATTTAATTGAAAATATCAGCAAAAGTAATTGAATAAATTAAAATTTTAATTGAAAATTATTTTAAAATCAATTAAAGGTTTAATTAAAAAAAACATGATTTTTTTTCTGTGTATAACTTGAAGCTTTCATATACATATCTTCAAGATGAAGTCAGATTTTATTGATTTATAAAGTATTGGAAACCTTAAGATGTTGTCTGTAAGTGCCTACCATGTTAGTCTTTTAGCAGTCAGTAATTGAAACGATTTCTTTAAGATTCTGAAGAAATCCAAATTGGTTAAATTTTTTAAATTTAACACTGACAATTTTTCAATTTTATTTGAAGCAAATTCTACTTTATAATTCTTAAATTTCAAGGATTTTACTTTAATTGACAAATAATTAGATGTAAATAATCGGGAATTCTTTAAAATATTTCCATTATTTTTTAGTTACAAAAAAACTCGCAAAAATATTCTTTCAAGTGTAAAACTTTCAGCAAGCATATCTCTTTAGGTTGAAAACAGATTTTATTGATTTAAAAACCTTATGATATGATAGGTTATTAAGTCCTCTTTAGTAATTTGGTTATTAAACCTACGTATTTAATAAAAAAAAAATTCAAAGTTCCCGAGTTTTCAAGTGTCATGAAACTCTCGAAATTTTTAAAAAGTGTATAACTTTGAATATCCACATCTCTTTGAGGCAGATTTTATTGATTTAACATCCATATGAATGGTTAGTACATATGTGCTCTTCTCCTTTAATTTTTAGACTCACGTATAGAATGTTCAAGTTTTAAGAATACCCAATTTTTCCATTACAAAAAACTCGCGAAAATATTATTTCAAGTGTATAAATTTAAGCATTGATATTATGTACTTTAAGTTGAAAGCAGATTTTATGAATTTAAAAAGCATATTAAAGGTTATTATATCCTGTTTAACAATTTATTTATTAAACTCACATATTTTATAAACAAAATTTCAAAGTTTCCGATTTCGCAAACATTTGCAAAAGTGTGTCGCTTTAAATGTTCAAATCTCTTTAAATTAAAGTCAGATGTGATTTAAGAAGCATTTGAAAGCTATTTATGTCCCCTTTAATAATTAATAATCAAATTCTTGTTACAATTATTTCATTTAAAAGATTTCTTTATACCCTTGCTAATATTGTTATAAAGCTTTTAAACTTATTAAGTTTGTTGTAAAAGCAAAACCCAAATTTTTAATCTACTGCCTTAAATTTCAGCCTCTTTTTATGTAAAATTATAAACATTTAAAAATGTTCCATAATGTTTTTAAAACAAGGCTTTTGTAATTAAAGCGTGATTTTTTAACAACTTTCTTTTTTGGCAAGACTGCTTTTCACAGCTCAGCTGTTAAACATGTTCAGTTTGGTCTAGAAATTAACCATGAATCGCCTTACAAACAAACAACGCTTGAAGATTATTGAATTTTATTTTCAAAATTCATGTGCGGTTTAGAAAGTGCATTGTGCACTTTTTTTCACCGGAAAATTGTGTTCTGGCACGAAGCTCATTTCTGGTTAAATGGATACATAAACAAGCAAAATTGTCGTATTTGATGTGAAGTGCAGCCAGAAGCATTTTAAGATCTGCCAATGCATCCTGAACAGCTTATTTCACATTTAAGGCTGGTTACTTGGCTGTCTAGATCGTGCGATTTAATGTCTTTGGCTATTTTTTGTAAGGCTATGTTAAGGCTTAAAAGTCCGCCACGGTTGACGCAATGGAAGTTAATATTGAAGATGATAATTTATTCGTTACATACCGGCCGATAGGCTGGAGAGAGTATGGACCCAGCGTTTGCAACATTTGAAGCGTAGCTGCGTTCAACATTTATGTATGTATGTACACGGGATTATCTTTAAACATTGAACTAAAGAGATCGTTCTATCAACTTAAATAAAGATTTCATACATTTCTCTGAATTTTATGCGAGTTTTTTAAATCAAATCCGAAAGCTCTTACAAAATCACTCTGTAGTTACTCTGCTGTCATATATTTTGTCATAGGTATTTTATTTTCTTACTTCAAAACCTACACACTTTAAGAACAAACAGAAAAATTTATGAAGCATAAATATTTAAACAGAAAAAAAGGTACAACAAACTAATGTAAAAAGCATAAAATTGTAAAAGAAAACTGAAACTAAACTAAAAACACCGACATGGAAACTGAGGCAGAGACAGAGCCAGAGACAAAAAAGAGCAGACCAAATCCAGCACAATATTCAAATAAGAACCGACATTTTTGTTATGCAAAGCGAAAAGAAAAACAAATAAACAAAAACATAAATGGCAGTCAGGCGGCCGTTTGGACAGACGGACGGTGGGACGGATAACCAACTACAACAACGGATGAAGCTTAAAAACGGAATTAAAACACAACGCTGGCAACAAACGAAACGTATAGAAATACATACATAATAAAAATAACAAGAAGAAACACAAGGCAACAACAACAACACTAGTTTAGATTGAAACGACATGAACATTTTTGCACTCAAATCACATTAAATACACAACCAGCAACAGCAACAACAACTACTTGCAGCTTCCGTTTCAATGTTAAACAAAAAAGCGAATTGTTTTGTTCAATAAAATAATAAAAACTGATACACATTCACTGTATAAATTTAAATGTAAATTTCAGTTTTATAACAAAAAAAAAAAAAAATTCAGCTTAATAATCATAAAAAATTACTTTAAATTTAATAAACATAAAATTATAAATAAGAAAACAACCCAAATTAATTAAAGCAGCACCTTTTATGGCTGGTCTCTGCTAATGATGAGCGCTAAACTGAGTTAAATTTTTTTTTGTTGTTTTTTATGGTTTTTTAAGATTAAAACAAAACTGTTTTTTTTTTTTTAATTTTGTTTAAATTGATTTAAATTAAATGACTTTATTCTTGCACAATCTTTTGTATCAAACACACACAAATCGTAAGATTTACTAGCAACAAACACGGTTGTCGGCAAGTTTCAAAAAGTTAACAAAGAACCAAACTCTGAAGCAGGTTTAATATCAAATTTTTTCTTTTTTATTTTTCTTTAATAAAAAAAACTTTTATATTTTCTTTCCTGTAATTCAGCAAAAATTTTACTTGATTTGATTTTGAACTTTTATTTATTTTTATTATTTGCTTATTAATTTCGTTCTGCTTTTAATATTCACAAAAGAGAATTTATCTTTATTGTTAGATAGTGTAACCCGCTTAAAATGTGTAAACGTAATAACGGTCGGTACCGAACTAAACTAAAAGCACACTAAACTAAAAGTACACTGCATGCAAAAAAGTCAAACCACACTCAAAATCATTCGCTTGCACACACACACAACAAAACAAAATCAAATCAAAACACACATAAAAAAGAAATCGTTGTTACGTTTTCCACGCACATTGAAAAAAGGCTCCAAAACAACAACAAATTTACCCAACCATACTTAAACACACACTCATTCATTTGCATGCTCTTTTCTTTGGCCCCCCTTCTAAAACAAAGAGAGAGTGAGTTTGTAAATAAATGTAATTAATTGGAGCATAATTTCATTGCCATAACTCTCTGGCTCTCTCGCTGCTCTCAAAATAATTAAACTTCTCGAAATATGAACTCTCTTTATCTCTGCTGTACTTAGTATCCAGCCACCAAAACAACAAGCACAAAACAAAAACGAGCACCAAAAACATGTACAACATAGCGGCATAGTGATGCCATATGCAAACAACAACTGTTAAAAGCAAGAAATTTACCGAAATTTACTGAATTGAGAAATATCACAAAGTTAGCAACTTTAAGCATACATATATAGCTCTATAAGTCAATACTCGCATGAAACGAATCACTTCCATTCGGTACAGGTTTCCTGTAATGGCAGGTCCTAGATCCTATTACATTAGCGTCATAGATATTTTGCTTTGGTGTCGATCCGACTTATTGTGTAGGCTTCACATATCAACTGTTATGTATTTTTCATTCGATTCGTCGCAGAAATGATTTCTTTTTATGGCGTTTAAGCTGCATTTCGAATAATGCCAATGATTTTGCAGACACTTGACAACAATCTTCATGATATAATGCCTCCAATTCTTGGTCTTCAAACAGTGACTCATCTTTCAAGGTATCTCGGCTTCAATTCATATTTTCCCGATTTTGGAGGAATTATACTACCTTTTGAAATTGCTGCTTTAGTCTTTGCCAATTATTAAGTTTGGCAACAATCTTTATTGAGCAATGTCTGCAATTCTTGGTATTAAAACTATTTTGGCTGGTCTGAGCGATCTTTGTCTTCGGTGTCGAATGGAACATATACACCCTAAGCCATAACCAAAAATAATTCGGTAAGCAATAGGTGTGCTTCAACAGCACTTTTATTTTCCAAATTAAAGAAGTTCAGCAAAACATTCCGCTTGGTTTTACACTATTATTACCATTTAAAATGATATATAAAGTTGATTCTTAAAGTAAATTAAAAGTAATATTTAAAACTAAATGCAAAAATATAAATAAACAGTTTAATTTTTAAATTCAAAATGTGAGTATGGGAGTACTTGTTCCTAATTATGGCTTCTAGTTTTCTGGTAAAGCTATTGTCCTATTCTTTATTTTCTCTAAGTTTTCTCTCTAAATTATCCCACAAATTTCCAATAGGATTAATATCGGGTGATTGGGGGGTAGTTTCCCACGATTTTGGAGTGTTCTACAGTAGGCATAACTTAGTATTATGAGCCGTAGGTTTGGGGTCGTTGTGTTGTGTAATTATGAAGTTTTCTGAAATAGCCATTTTTCAAAATATCAATATACTTCCTGTGATCCATTATGCCATCGATTATATTTGAATTTCCAACTCCAGAAGCGCTCATCCATCTCTACACTAGAACTGAGAGAAATTTGGTTTTCTGCACACTACATAGTATATATACATTAAATTTTCACCTATTCGTAAAAACCGTTCGATTTCTTTCGATGTTCTTTGGCGTATTTAAGTCTTTTGATCTTGGTTTCTTACGAGAAACACGACTGTTGTACCCAGACTTATGAAGCACTTTACGTAGTGCACTTGAGCAAACGCTTTTGTTAAAGTTGGTATTAAAAGTTTTTGTTGCCAGTACCTTAATATTTTTCTTTATTTCCCTCACAATATATCTTTTTGAAATATTTTTTGTTTTGTTATAGGTATTTATCAAAAATTTTTTAATGGTAGAATAAATAATAAGCTTTTGACTATATCACTAATTTTGCTCAACGAGTTGTTCGATTTTCGTAAATTTATTATTATTTTACGTTCTGATCCTAAGTTTTCTCGTCGCCTTGATGACATTTTTAAACTTTTTTAATTTAACTTTTAACTATTTTGCAACAAACGCTAGTAAAATGATCTGACATTTTTTCAGCTTCTATGACATTTTAAATTTATGATTCCGGTTTTTGTTATGCGGTTTAAACTATAAACAAATTTTAATTTAGTGGATTCAGTATGTATGTATGTATTTTGAATTAAAATCACAAAAGATTTTAATGATCAGAAAGAGCATGTTAAAAAATATAGGGTGAGCAATCACTTAATAGAAATAAATAATCTGCAAGTTAGTAAAAGGTGATCTCTTAGCAACTTTCTTTTTAACAAGACAGTTTTTGACAACTCAGCTGTTTTCGTGTAACATATTACTGTTTAAAATGTTCAGTTTGGTCTATAATTTAACCGTAAACAACGCTTGCATATTTTTAAATTTTATTATAAAAATTCATGCTCGTCGACGAACCCGAAATGGGCCGGTGAAATTATTGGACCGAACTTTTTTAAAGACGAAGACAGGAACGTTAAAAGATTCACTCTTTAAATACAAAAATACGCGCTCAAAAGATAAACCATTTTTTAATGTTGTGGGCGTACATATTAACAATTTTTTATAATTTAATGTATCCCATTAAAAATTAAATATCGTTGCTAAAGTTTGTTGGCATATTACAAGATTTTTCGAAAAACTTTGTTAAATATCAAGTGAACTTAAAAAATTTTTAGGAAAATTAAAAATTTAACTTCTTTTCTTTTAAAATTAACAAAATGTGACTTCAAAACCTTTATTATTATGAAAATTTCATAATATTTTGTGAAACCTTGATGACCACTTTATTTCTTCATATTTTACAATCTGGCCACTCACTCACACAAAACAAAATCTCTTTACTTAATTTTAGTTGTTGTTGTTTTTATAGTATGTTTTCTTCTTCCTCCTCTAGTGCTTTACTTTGCTTTAATTTCGCCGCTTAAGCATGTTTCTTTCTGTTTGTTTGTTTGCTGTGAATTTGTTTGGGTTTTTCTGCGTTATTTGTTTTCTGTTGTTGCCGTTGTTGTTGTTGCTTTAGTAAATTCAATGTTTTCTAACATTTTATTTTATATTGGATTCATATTATTTTTACACTATACACAAAATACATACATACCTGATAAAACAGAAACACTTACTTTTTTGGGGGTTTTTTATTGTGATCTTTGTTTTCGTTAGTTAAACAAATAGGTATGTACCTACCTACTTATTTTATTTTAAACAGAAATTAAGTAATTATAAAACTAGTTTAAAACTTTTTTTGCTTTAGTAAAGTTTAACACTTACAATATAAGTATGTACCTACATACATATGTAGGTAGGTATTTTCTTTCTTTAAAAATTTCACGCTGAATTACTATTTTGTAGGAAAAACTCACTATTTAAAGGCAAAACTAATTGCAATTTTATGGAGTTTTAAGGTTTTTTTTTGCAAATTTAAATTAAGTTTAAACAAATAATGGCAGTGTTTTGCTTATATTTTCAATTATGTATATTAAATACATATAGGTATTTTTTTTATTTATTTCTATTAAGACGTTTAAAAACTCTTTTTTAAAGAACGTAATGCTGTTTAGTGTAGTTGTAGTAAAAAACTGAGTGGATGCTAGTAACACAGGCAAAAAGTTACTTTTGCTTTTTCTTTTTTCTCAATTCGCTGCTGCCTGGCATTTTCTTTTTGTTAGTTGGGGTTTAGTGGTGCTCTTGTTAGTTGATTTTGGTATTGCAAAAATTATGCACAAACATCTCTAGTGAGCAACAACAACAACAATAATAACAAATAATCACACTGTATATTTGTGTGTTAAGAAGTATGGGTGCTAGAGAGAGATAGAGCAAGAGTGTAATTTGGTGGCTAAAAAGAGAGTTTCTGTTTTTATTGAATATTAGTGCTCAGTTTAAGGCGAATACTCTCAAAAGACGCCAAATTTTTAAAATATTTGTTGTTTATTTGGTATTGGTTAGTAAAAAAGGGAAGGCATGATTTTATTTGCTTTAATATATAACTGTTGCCTTTTAACTTGTGTGGTTTTTTATATAAAACTGTATTTCCGCTGTTTTTTTAAATTTTTATTATTTTTAAGAGATTTTAGCTAAAACAGGGTTGTTTAAAAATAAACAAATTGTAAAAAAAATTATAAAATTCCATCAATTACTAAAAATATAAGATTAAATTTAAAAAATACTAGAATAAAAAGTAAGAAAACAATAATTTATTCCTAATAAAAAAATAATTAGCTTTTGTCTATCAAAAAGCAAAAAATCTACATCTTTCTAAAAACATTAATAAACTCAAAGACATGCTAAAAGTAATGGTTAGTGCCCAGTCTTGAAATATTGAAAACATTCAAATAAGTTAAACAAATATTTATAAAAAATCGTTTTATTATCCCTGTGCATAAAATTAAGTTTCCTAAAATTTTAGTTTAATGGACAAAACTTAAATATTTTTGTTGGATTTAAATAATATTTAATGAGTACTTTACGCATACCTATATAAAATTTGTTTTAATTGTTTTTGTTTAGAAAATAAAGTTTCGTCAAGTTTTTTTAGTCGACCAAAATTTAATATCTCTCTTAATTTATGTAACATTTTATAAGCATTTAACGAATATATAAAAATCTTTTTTTAAGTACGTACATACCTCTCATTTAAAAAATATAGATTCGTTAAGTTTTTGAAATTGTCAAAAATTTAGTTTTTTCAATGATTTAAGTTGTATATGAGTTGTAAAGGTATATATTAAACGTATTTTTCTAAATATTTTTATTTCAGAAAATAATAGTTAAATAAAAAAATTTAGCAATCATTAAGAAAATAAAGAAAAAGTTTCGTTAAGTTTTTTAAATTGACGAAAATTATTTTTTTTTTGCGATTTATATATTATTTTATTAGTGCTAAGCTAATACCTATATAAAAATAATTTTTGAAACATTTATTGTTTAGAAAATAAAGTTTCGTTAAGTTTTTTGAATTCAAAAAACTAAAATTTTTTATTATTAAATTAGCATTAGTGCTTAATTAATTTATAAAAATGCTTTTTCAAATACTTTTTGTTTAGAAAATAAGGTTTCGTTAAGTTTTTTGAATTCAAAAAAATCAATATATGTTATGTTATTGATTTATCATTTAATGGGCGCTAAACGAATTGATAAAAATATTTCTTCAAATTCTTTTCGTTTAGAAGATAAAATTTCGTTAAGTTTTTTAAATCGACGAAAATTAAATATTTTTTCATATTTATATATAATTTAATAAGTATTAAACGAACGTATAAAACTCTTTATTTATAAAACTTTCGTTTAGAAAATGAAGTTTTATTGCGTTTTTAAATTTAACAAAAATAAAATATTAAATGAGAATTATTCCTCTTGCGAGTATTAGAAAAATTTTTAAAAAAGTTTTATTCGAAGTTTTACATTAAGTTAAATATACAATTTGTTTGAAAAATAAAATATTTTAATAGATTTCAATATGTATTATTTTTTACATATTAAACTTGTTGTATATAAAAAAAAAACTTTATTTAACAGCCTTTCCTTGAGAAAATTAACTTTCGTTAAGTCTTTCAAAACTTCAATATATTCAATCTGTAAATAAAACAAATAGGTATAAACTTTCTTTAAGTTTTTTATACCTCTACACTTTTAAAAATATGAGATATTTTATAAAGAATTGACTAACATAATTTCCCTATTTACTTTCAATTACCAAATATCTCTATCATATGTATGTAGGTATGTACTTTTAAAAGATGCTGATAGAAGCAAATCAATTTTAAAAAATAAATAGGTACAATTTCAAATTAAAAAAATATATACCTACATATGTATGTATGTATAAACTTGGAATAATAGGAAACAATTTCTAAGCCAAACACTATTTTTAGAAACACACACACACACTTAACGGTAAAACTATAAAGTCCCCTAGAAAAAATTTACTTTTAAAGTCTTTTCTCTTAATATTTACACACTCTCACACACATACACTATCTTGTAAAAGAAATCCATTCAGCTTTTACCAAATTGCCACAAAAGTTATAAAAAGTCTAACCACAACCAATAGACGGTTTTTTGCTATTTATGGTTTCATCCGCAAGCAAACACACATGAAATACACATAAACAAGGAAACACGAGCCGAGTCTTATTACCAACAATATGTAAGCATGAGTATTCTCGTAGGTGGGAAGAGAGGAAATTACACTCAAACAATTAAGTTAATATTAACTAGCAAAATTGTTTAACATTTAAGTTAATTTTAAAAACATATGCATACCTACATACATACCTATCCTACATATATATGTATGAATATTAACGCATTTTATAACTGTTTGCAGATTTTAGTAGTTTAAACAGTTTTCTTTAGAAATGTTTAGAAAAAATTAGGGTTTTTAATTGAAAGCATTATATGTAGGTATTTTTTAGAAATTAAAAAGAAAATTTTAGAGTTTTCACATACTTTAATATCAAGTAATAAGTCTCTGTTTTATAACAGTTTTATAAATAACTGTTATCAGTTATAACATAATTCCAATTCCTTGTCTAAGTGTAGGAATTAAACTGGATTTTTTATTTCAATTTTCTTTAACACATGAACGCATCTACAATGCAAAAGACAGGAGAATATTTATGAAAAAAAAACTCACAACACAAAAATAAAACAGTTATGTTCTCTGTTACTAAAAAGCAGAGATGTTAAATGTAGCTGTATTGAAATGTCATATATGTAGGTACATACAAATACTTTAAAGATAATGTAATAAACTAAAATTTAATAAATTATAAAAATTAAGAACTTTTCATAGATTTCGATAAAATATAATGTATTAAGAAAATTAATTAAACTATAATTTTACTAATTTTTGTTTTGTAAGTAAAGTTTAGTTAAGTATTTTCATTAAACAGAAATTAAATATTTTTTCTTATTTGAAAAGTATTTTTCAAATATAAAACTAAAGTAACAAGATTTTTATTTTAAAATATTTTATCAAGAAAATAAAGTTTCGTTCAGTTTTTTTCTTAAAGTAAAAAAATAAAATATTTTTCTTGATTAAAATAGTATTTTAATTATATAAACGTTTAACTAAAACTAACAATTTTCTTTGATTTAAAGAGATAACTATATTGTATAAATTAATATTAAAGAAAATTTGTTGTATTGTTTCACAAAAATTTAGTTAAGTTTAATAAAACTTTAAAAATATTACATTAATTCCCTTTTTTATAAGTAACTTTTAAATTTAAAATAAAACCAGCCTTCAATTGTTTTTGTTTTACAAAAACCAAAAAATCATTTATTTTCTAAAATACACTTCATTTTTAATCCTATTCAATTTTCCAACCCTGGTATAAACAGTAAAATTACACACACACTCTCCTTTATATTTACAGTTAAACTTTCACACGCACTCTTGATGCTGAGTACTTGAGAGAGGGTTATGTTGTTATTATTTACATGCATGCATGCGTTTGTGTGTTTTCAAGTGTGTGTGTTCCACCATTGTACTCGTATGGTGTTGACATATGAATTTTGATGTTTATGATTTTACTGACCAGTCAGGCAGGCATGTGTTGTTGTTGCTGCAGTTACTGTCTTGTTGATAGAAGTGAGAGTTGAGTTGAATATGAATATTTGTGTGTACACATGTACATAAAAATGTAAGTGTTATCATGTTTTTGGTGAGTGGGGTTTGTTGTTTTTGGCTTTTTTCTCAACAAACTGAAACTGCTGCAGACGAATTGTTGTTCTTTTCGTTGGTCACACATGTGTATGACCTTTTTTGTAGAGTACTCACTTCACATTTGTGTGAAAAATCGTTTGTAACTGATAGGGATTTGATTAATTGTATCAAATGAAAAGCTTGTTTCATAAAAAAAAACTGATAAATTTTTTTTTATTATTTATTGTGATTCGATAATAATTATACACCAGGGAATAAAATTTATTGAAATACATAGGCATATAATTTGAATTATTAGAGCAATAGGATTTTGTTATAATAAATCTTGTAATGATTAAACTGTGATTATTAAAGCCCATTAAATCAATTAATTTTTGTTGCTGTGCTCTTAAGTGATTCGAAGAGGTTCTTAAGGAAATGTTACGAAATTTATTGTCAATAGTTTGAGGTCAGGTAGAAAAAAAACACGTCTCTATAGTTCAGGCATAAAATATGAGGTAATTCTGTAAATTGTATTAGAGTGACCAGGTTTTGTTTTAATATTTTTAAAAATTTTCCGAATAAAATTTAATTATTCAAGCAAAATATAAAATTATTGCAATTAAATGAAATGAGATGAATAAAAATTCAACAATTCCAATAAAAATTCTTCACACTTATAGAAATAATTTACGATCACGGAAAAAGAAACCGAAGGAACACAATCTCTTCGGAAGAACATTTTAGAGATCTTCACAGATGGCTTGAAATCGAATATGGGCGAGGGGGTCTCTTTTAGACTACCGGACCAGTGCAGTGTTTTTCAGGCTGAAACTTCAGCATTGACTATGGCCGCAAATTGGTTAAGGTCTAAAGCTTTTTCCAGTGTCTCTTCGGCATCCAACTTAATGTCCTAAAATGCCGAACATCTCTTAATGTAATGGCGAGACATTTCTCAGTAGGACTCTTCTTCTGGATACCGAGACATCAAAATATTCCAGGGAACTGTATTGCGGATTTATTGGCTAAGACATGAAAATTTCTTAAAAAATCGATGTTAATTATTTGAATAAAAAAACCGGCTACAAAATTATGCGAATAAAATAACGTAATTTAGTTCATAAATTTGACCTACTAATAAAATTAGATTTTTTGAAATAAATTTTAAAATTATGCGAATTTTTATCCGGGTTTTTAAATTATTCGTATAATAAAAACCGATTTTTTTAGATGATGCTTTATATAAATTAAAATCTCTTGTTATTATTTCTATAAAAATTAAATTCTTAAGAAATCGATGTTAAAATTCAAATAAAAAAATCGGTTACAGAAAACAAATAAAAAAATCGGGTTTGTTTTCTAAAAATTTCAATATCTTTTATTCTTTCTATAAAACTTAATTTTTTTTCTAAATTTTCGAAAAAATTAAACCAAAATTTTCGAATAAAAAAATCCGTTACAAAATTATTCGAATAAAAAACGAAATTTAGTTAATAAATTTTATCTACTGAGAAAATTACATTTTTTTTAAATAAATTTCAAAGTTTTTAATTATTCAAATAAAAAAAACCCAGGTTTTATAGTAAAAATTAAATACTCTTTTTATTCTTTCAATAATTTTTTAATAAATCAAACTTAATTATTCGAATAAAAAAAACGGGTTCAAAATTGTTCGAATAAAAAAATCGGTTTTTTTTATTATAAAAATCTGTTTTTATTCTTGCTATAAAAATTTAATTTTTTCAAAATTTTCTAATAATTAAAATATAATTACTCGAACAAAAAAAACCAGTTACAAAATTATTCGAATAAAAACGCGGATTTAAGTTTAAAAAAAACTCTCTAGTAAGAAAATTAGATTTATTTAAATAAATTTCAAAATTATTCGAACTCGGTTTTTTAAATTATTCGAATAATAATAGCCGGTTTTTTTATTCGAATAAATTTTGCATATATTTTAGAGAAACTAATACTCAGTAGATAAAACTTATTAACCGGTTTTTTATTCGAATAATTAAAGTCGATTATTGATTATCGATCAATCGATTATTGGGAAAGTTGAAAAAATATAAAATTTTTATACAAAGAATAAGAAGAGATTTTAATTTTTATAAAAGATTACATAAAAAACCGGATAACTAAGTTTGAATTACGAGTATTAAGAAATTTTCACAGAATAAAAATTAATTTTTTGCTAAATTTCTAAAAAAAAAAATCAAACCAAATTATTCGAATAAAAACCCGGGTTTCGAAAGAATTCGAATAAAAAAACTTCTAATTAACTTAAGTTTCTTCAGTGTACTCTACATCATTTTATTAGTTAATTCATATAACTTTTTCCTTTTTCCAATAAAAAGAATATGGTCCCCCCTTTAAACGAAAATGAACCATAAAATTTAATGACCTAATGGGAGCTCTTAAAGCTTAAAATATATAAATAATGTGTACAAAAAAAAACAACCTTAAACTCGAAACCATAACCATTATATAACTAATACAAAAACATATTTAAATAAATATGTATATATAATTCAGCTATCATCTTTCAAAATACCCAGAGGTTTGTTCAGTCGTTCTACATAATTCGCACTCAAAAGGGAGCAATACACAAAATATTCTACCCAATAACCAGCTCTCCCTCCTTGCAAACGGCAAAGTATGAGAAATTTACTATAATTTCGTAAAAAAAAAACGAAATCATTTGTATAACAAATTGTATCATAAATTGCAGCAAATTTCAAGTTAATATACACCCAACAGCATGAAAACAATCTCAATACCTCAACGTCTTAGACGTCGTCGTCATCGTCGGTCGTCATCATTATCATCATCACCAACGTAACGAAACTATAAACAAGCAACCCACAACCGTTTGCTAAATAAAATAAAAACCATAAAAATCGTATAAATACTTGCAATTCAATAAGAGTGTAGTGTGGTTTGTAGAGTATTTTGCCAAATACTGTTTGCTGTAGGAGCTGTTATTTGTATTTTTTTTTTTTTATTATTATTTTATTCCTGGAGATGTTGTAGCATCTACACAGCAACATATAAGAAATTTATTACATTTATTGCAGCAGTTTGTTGCCAATTGATTTTTCGTTGACTGTTTATAATGTGGTTCAAGACTCAAGACTATTTACTATACAACATTTTATAAGTATTGGATAAATTTACTAGAGTGTGTGTTGGAGAAAGGAGCAGCTCAATTTGTATAGACATACATATGTTTATTTGTTTTGCATGTACGAGTATATGAGGATTGTAAAGTATGATTTTCAGGTTCCTAAGAGTGGCATTAACAGTACTTGGATGTAGTTAGTATTTTGCGTTGATCGAAAGGTCTGGTAGATTTACTAGGCCAAAGAAATTGATTTTTTACACCTTCTAAGTTTATTTATTTGAAAGCTATTTGTTGAGGTGAGTAGTAGAATGCTGATGGGAAAGTGGACAAAAATAATCTCAGTACCAGTTAAACAAAATAATTAATAATTAATATTATTTTGTTATTTTGTTTTCTAAGTATTGAGCATAAGGGAAGCACCAATAGGAAATTAATGCGAATGACAAATAAAGAAATAAAACACCAAGAATTAGAATTTTGTAATCAGGACAAAAGGAAATCTTTATTATAGGCAAATGGAAATTTTGTTACCTATCTGTTCGTCTGTATAAAAGACAAGGAGGAAACTTTTTTAAAAGTTAAAGACCGGAAACAGCAGCTTACACTTTAGACCAACTTGACATTTTGATTGAAGCGAAAAAGGAAAATAGAATAGAAAATATCGCAATAACTATCTATCTATCTTGTGACTATTAGCATTTATATATATTAACTGATATTAGGGAGTATCAAAAACTAAGTCCCTGGATTTGTGACAAAGTTTCAAGTTTAGAATCTGGTTTTCATGGTTTCTTTTTCAGTTCCAAATCAACTTCAAGCTTTTTTAGTAAACGCTAGCAAAAAAAGCTTTAAAAAGCCTTTAAGGCAATCAATAAATTTGTTTTGTATGCTAAGATAGAAATCAAAACAATTTACTATGTATTTGCATTAGTTAGCTTACTATAGTATCAGTTTACTAGGGTAAAAAAAATGTATTTAGATTTGTTCAAGACCAATTGAAAGACCTCATTGAATTTATTCAACATTTTAAGGTTTGCTTTTATTATTTATTATTTTCAATTTAAAATACCATGGCAGTACTTTACCAGAGTGAAGATATTTTACACCTTTTTTTAATCATTTAACTCAAAAACTCCTTATTCTATGCAGATATACTGGTTTTTAGGGAATCTATATTAGGCACCTTTAAATATCATTTCTTACATGTGCAAGCAAGCTATAGTAAATCTTAAAAATCCTGTTTAGGCGATCAAAGCGTTTATTCTTTATAGGAAGAAAATGTCGAGGTTTGCTTTTATAAATCCAAACAATTTGCGAACAATTGAAAATACTATTTGGTAAATTTACTATAGCAGCAGTTTTCCAGGGTAAAGAAATTGGTTGGTTTACACCTTTTAAATTCAGTTAACCCAGACCTCTGCCCCACAAATTCGTCAATCTATGCAGAGATCCTGTTTTTAAAATCTATGTATTAGATCCATTCAAATCTGTATCCTTTCAAGTACTAGGTGTAGTAAATCTTCAGAATTCAGTGCAAATTAAACCATCCTTAAATGCTATCAATACATTTGTGTTGAATACCAATAAAATGTTGTGGTTTAGTATTAGAAATCTAAACAAATTACTGCCAACAGTTAAGTTAGTATTTTCAATTAAAAAGACTATTTAGTAAATTTACTATGGCAGCAGTTTATCAGGGTAAAGTAATTGTTTGGTTTACACCTTTGTTCAAACATTTAACTTACAAACTTCTCATTCTCTGCACATACATTGGTTTTTAGGGAATCTATATTAGACGCCTTATATTTTCATTCCTTACATGTACAAGCAAGGTATAGTAAATCTCAAAAATACTGTTTAAAATACCATTAAAGCGATCTTTATATAAAGAAAATGTTGAGGTTTGATTTTATAAATCCAAGCAATTTGCTAACAATAGTTAGTATTTTCAATTGAAAATACTATTTGGTAGATTTACTATAGCAGCAGTTTATCAGGGTAAAGAAATTGGTTGGTTCACACCTTTTTAATGCAGTTAACTTAAACGTCCGCCTAACAAACTTACGATTATATGTTGAGTTTTTAAGGTCTCTGCATTAGGTTCCTTCAAATCTGTAACTTCTAATGTGCAAGGCATAGTAAATCTTAAGAATTCAGTGCAAATTAAGCCACCCTTAACTGTGATCACTACATTTGTTTTGGATACCAAGAAAATGTACTCAAGATTAGTCTTAGAGATCTAAACAAGTTGCTATCAAGAGTTAAGATTATTGATTGATGTATTGTATTTATTATTTTTCGTGTGTAAAAGGCCAGATAATTTGAATCCTACAAGAGGCAATTGTTGAGCATGGAGTTTTATCCCCCTGATGTTCAACGATGACCCCTTTATCTATAGTTACGTAGCGTAACCTTAAGATTCGTTTTGACACCTTAACACTTGCCCTGTTGCTGCAAAAGAAGAAATAAATATTCGAGTAAAGCAAGTTGTTTCTTTACCAAAAAAAAACCCATAATATGTTTACAACTTTTTATTGTTAAACAGTTACAGTACAATACGAGTACTATAAGCAAACACAAAATATCCAGTAAATATGAAAAGCAAAGAACTGTCGAATGTTGTTACCGAACATTTATTAACATCAAGTTCAGATTTTCAATACTGAGAAGCAGCTTTCTAAATGAACTCAAACATATAGGAAAAAAAGCCAAAAAAATTTACAAGAAATTGAACATTGAATTTGTTTGCAGGGTTTAAAAAGATTTATTTTTTTTATATTTCTTTTTGTTACATTCGTATGGAAATTTTGTTTAGGTTATTTATTACTGATTTTTTTAAGGGGAATTATGGCGTCATTTTAAACCTGCTTGGTTCTTTGTTACGCTATTTATATGTATGTTAGGGAACCAGGATTAGTTGCTTGTGTTATAGCATTTTCATGGTTAAAGTAAATTGTAAAGCTACACTAGAGACGTGTTTAGTAATAAAAATGACTTTAGATGGTTTGGCTTACAGGCAGACGAAATTTTAAGAACTTATGTAGAAGAAAGAACTAGCAGACAAAAGTGATTTTGAGACAATTTTCTTTTTTTAACAAGAGACAAAAGAAACCAGAAAAGGTTTGCCGAAAATTACAATCAAAACTTTATGAAGAAATTTCTTAAAATACCAAAAAAAATTCGCAGTTTTCGAAACGTATTAATCGTATAAAACCCCGGTTCAATGTTACTAGATTACCCAAAAATGTTTCATTACTAATCTCAAAATTAGAAATGTTTAAGATTTTAAAAATTTTTTATTCGAATAAAAAAAACGTTTTTATTATATATATTAAAATTAAATTATTCGAATAAAAATTTTAAACGATTAATCGAATAAATTTTTTTAGCATACATACATATATCTAATTTTTTTAAAAGGAGCCTTACAAAAGAAATATTAAAATTTTTTTATAGATTTTTTTATTCGAACAGAAAATTCGAGTTAAAAATTATTTGAATAAAAAACAGCTTTAAAATTTAAGAAATTTTAAATTCATTGGAATTCATTCCATGCAAAACAGTAATTTTTTTGATAAATTTTGAAATTTATTAGTCGAATAAAAATTTTAATCGTTGATTCGAATAAAAAACTATATGGTTTTATGATTATCAAAAACTACAGTTTTGATATGTTGCCTCAAATACTTGTATTTACCTTTTTATGTTTTCATAAATTATTTATTCGAATAAAAAAATTATTCGCAGAAACATTTTCGAATAAACGATTAAATTTTTATAGGAATAAAAATTTGAATGTAAATTTTTTTGAAAATTATTCGAATAATAAATTTGAGATATAAAAATTGTTATCCTCAAAATTTAAATTTTTTTTGGCTTTGGAATTTTTTATTCGATTAAAAAACCGGGTTCTAAAAATTATTCGAATAAAAAACCTGGTTCAAAATTTAAGATATTTAAGTTTTTGTAAAAATTCGTTATCTTATTAAAAAACAATATTTACTTTTCTATTTTTTTAAGTAATTATTCGAATTAAATTTTATTCGTTTATCCGAATAAAAATTTTAATGTGACTGGGTTAATTGAACGAAGCATTTTTCTTAACTAGGCTCAAAATGGAAAATTTTTGGGTTTCCTAAATTATTCATTCGAACAAAAAACAGGGTTTTTTAATTATTCGAAGAAATTTAAGATATAAAAATTTTTTAACTAGCCTGAAAATGGAAAACTTTTATGGTTCTAGAAATTTTTTATTCAAATAAAACCCGGTTTTGAAATTTATGATATTAAAATTTTCTTATGAATCTTTATCTCATTTAAAAACAGTATTTGCTTTTATATTTTTTTAAGTAATAATCCAATAAACAATTAAATTTTTATACGAATAAAAATTTGAATGTAAAATTTTTTATTCGAATAAAAAAACCGGGTTTTAAAAATTATTCCAATAAAATTACCAGTTTCAAAAAATCTCTATCGTATTTGAAAACAATAATTTTTGCTTATAGTTTTTGTAAATAATTATGCGAATAATCGATTCAATTTTTATTAGATTAAAAATTTTATATTCCAAAGCATTTTTCATAACTGGGATTAAAATGGGAAAATTGTATGTTAAACATTAATTTTTTTATTCGGTTAGGAAATCTTTATCTCATTGAAAAACATTAATTTTTTACGTTTTTTGCAATTAATTAAATTTTTATTCGATTTAATATGTTTTGTTACTTTGCTAATTTAACAAAGCATTTTTCATAATTAGCTTCAAAATAGGAAATTTTTATGTTTTCTAAAAATTTTTAGAGACGTGTTTAGTAATAAAAATGACTTTAGATGGTTTGGCTTACAGGCAGACGAAATTTTAAGAACTTATGTAGAAGAAAGAACTAGCAGACAAAAGTGATTTTGAGACAATTTTCTTTTTTTAACAAGAGACAAAAGAAACCAGAAAAGGTTTGCCGAAAATTACAATCAAAACTTTATGAAGAAATTTCTTAAAATACCAAAAAAAATTCGCAGTTTTTAGTTTTCGAAACGTATTAATCGTATAAAAACCCGGTTCAATGTTACTAGATTACCCAAAAAACCGGGTTTTGAAAATTATTCGAATAAAAAACCGGTTGCAAAATTTAAAATTTTAACATTTTCTTGGAAAATCTCTATCTTCTTTAAAAACAATAATTTTTATTATATTTTCTGTAACTAATTATTCGAATAAAAATTTAATCGAATAACAAATTTCAATATGTAAAAAAACAGTTTTACATAGTTAGCTATAAATATTTAGTTTTTTTGTGTTGTTAAAAACTTTTTATTCGTTAAAAACCCGGTTTGAAAGTTCAAAACTTTTTAACTTTCTTGGGCAGTTATTATTGAATTTAAAAATAATGTTTTTATTTTATAGTTGTTGAATAATTATTCGAATAAAAAAATGTAATCGTTTATTTTAAATTATTGGAATAAAAAAAGTCGGTTTTTGAATTTTCTTTATTTCCATTAATAACAAACTATTTTATTGTTAGTTTTGCTTTTTATGAAAATCTAATCGTTTAAATTCATTTAAAAGTTGTTCGTTCAGTTAATGAACAATCTTTTTAATTTCTCAAAATCATAGTTAATTAAATCGCCTGCCGTAATAATTTAATCCCATTCCACTGGCCACATTAAATGCAATCAACACTTAAGCCAATATTTCGGCGAAAAAGAAAAATTTTAGTAGAAATGTTCGTTACGCCAGTGTTGACTTCTGGCTGGCTGGTTGCCTCAAACAAACTCATGTAGTTTTTTGTAAAAATACATCATAAATCATCAACACCTGTCGTGGTGTGTTCTCACTGGCTCGATGGCCAGTTAGTTGGTTGGCCTAATGGCTGGCATTGACCAAAAAAAAATAAACCCAGCGACGACAACGAGGTCTGCAATCATTACAATTGTGACCACTAACACCCACTTAAGTGGGGGAGGAGGTTGTGTTGTGTTTTTAAACAGCAGCATTTAGTGGAGGGTGTTTATGAATTAAGAGTCTTAAATTAAAACTGTAAACGTGTAATCGCGTTTAAATGAATGGAAATTTAGATGATTGTGTGAGGATCCTACAAAATGGTGGAAAGAAAACAAGAGTTACTTTTTATAATAAAATCTATAGTTTTACTAGATTTTAATTTTGCAAATAAATATTCTCTTGTGAGTTTCTTTGATTAAATTTTTAGGTTTTTTTTTAATTTTTTTGGCAGTAAAAAAACTAATTGCTGTTGTAACACCTGTGACCGTTTGCAATTTACATAAATATTACACAAATCATCTTAGAAAGATTTTTCAGGGTTTATTTTTTTGCGATATAAAAAATATTTGTATGGCTTTGAAAAAAAAACAGCAATAGTGGGAAATATTTTATGGGTTTTTGTGGCTAAAATGACCAAAACTGTAGAAAAGCCTAAATGAGACAATGTGCCAGTTTGTGGTGGTTAAATAATAAAAAAATGAAATCCTGAAGCATTAATCTACACAAAGATTTTCTATATGGAAAAAATACATATTTGAAGAATTATGACTAAAACGTTTTGGGAATATTAAAAATGGGGTTTAACCATGTTGAGAATTCTGGCTAATGGCGTTTGAAAATCAGAGGGAAAAGGAAAAAACACTAAACAAAAAATTTACAAAATTATTCGAATAAAAATTCAATTATTTTAAGGAAATTGCTATTTCCATTATAACAAAAAAATAAAAAAATAAATTAATCGAATAAAAATTTAATCGATTATTTAAATAAAATTATTTGGATAAAAAACTGGTTTTAGAATTATGAAAATTAATATCATTTTCCTTAAAAAAAATATTATTAAACATTTTAAAATAAATTATTCGAATAAAAAATTTAATCGATTAATCGAATACAAAATTTTAATGTTTTCTTTTCACTAAAAAAAATGACAAACTTATTCGAATAAAAATTTAATTTTTTTGAGGAAAAAAAATTGTATTATAGATTTCGAAATAAATTATTCGAATAAAAATTTAATCGAATATTGAAACAAAATTATTCGACTAAAAAACCGGTTTTAAAATTTAAGAAATTAAAATTTTCTTTTAAAATCTCGATTTCCTTTAAAAAAAAAACAAAATTTTTATAAACAATTTTAAATAAATTATTCGAATAAAAAATTTAATCGATTAATCGCATAAAAAATTTTAATGTTTTTTGCTTTAAAAATACCGTACATTTTACATTTAGTTACAAATATAAAGATTTTTACGTAAAAAAAAAATTATTCGGATAAAAAACCAGGTTTCAAAATTTTTTGAATAAAAACCCGGTTTCAAAATTTAAAATATCAAAATTTCTTTTAAAAACAACAGTTTGTATTATTATAGTCTTAAATATACAGCGTTTTATGTTTACAAAAACTTTTTATTCAAATAAAAAACCGGATTCATAATTTGAAAATATTAAATATTTTTAAGTAAATCACGATTTCCTTTAAAAATAAACAAATTTTACGAATAAACATTTAATTGATTAATCAAATAAAAATTGATTTCTTAACAAAAAATCGCAGTTTTAATATTTAGGTTCAAATATACAGCTTTTTATGTTTATAAAAAATTTTTATTCAAATAAAAAAACCGGATTAAAAATGACTCGAATAAAAAACCCGGTTGCGAAATTTAAGAATTTAAAAATATCTTTTTCCTTTAACAACAACAAGTCTTATTATATGTTTAAAAAAAATTATGCGAATAAAACTTTAATGAAATAAAAAATTTCAGTGTTTTATGCTTAAAACAACAGTTTTCATATTTTATTCGAAGAAAAAAACCGGGTTTTCAAAATTATTCGCATGAAAAATCGGTTACAAAATTTCAAAAATGAATTTTTTTTGGGAACTTGACGTCTTTTTATTAAAAATTTTTAATTAAATTTACGAATAAAAATTTTATCGATTAATGGATTTAATTTAATATTTTAAAATGATCAAAAATCGAAAATTTCATATCAAGTCTTAAAAAATCAGCTTTTTAAGTTTATAAAAAATTTGTTTTCGAATAAAAACAACTGGTTTTGAAAATTATTCGAATGAAAAACCGGTTTCCAAAATTAAGAAATGAAAAGTTTCCTGGGAAATATCAAATTTATTTAAAAAATTAAATTGTTTTTATATAAAAAAAATCACGAATAAAAATTGAATCGATTGATCGAATATAATAATCAGAAACCGCAGATATCATATTAAGTCTTAAAAACAACTTTTATATTTATTAAAAATTTGTATCCGAAAAACATGGTTTTAAAAATTATTCGAATAAAAAACAGAATTCCAAATTTAAGATATAGAAATTTTCTAAGGAAATCTCAATTCATTTAAAAATTTAATTAAAAATTTAATAGAATAAAATATTTCAATGTTTTAAAATGATCAAAAACCGCAGATTTCATATGCAGTTTTAAAAAACGCTGCCTTTTAAGTTTATAAAAAAATTAATTCGAATAAAAACCCGATTTTAAAAATTATTCGAATAAAACCGGTTTCCAAATTTTGAAAAACAAAATTTTTCTTGAGAAATCATTTAAAAAATTTATTTTTTTTTGTTTAAAAAAGAAAAATACGAATAAATATTTAATCGATTAATCGAACAAACAATTTCAATATTTTAAAATTATTAAAACCCGCAAGTTTTATTAAGTTTTAAAATGTTAAGTTTTTAAAATATATTTATTCGAATAAAAAAACCGGTTTTAAAAATCATTCGAATAAAATCTGGTTTCCAAATTTAAGAAATTAAAAAAATCTCTATTTCCTTTTAAAAATTTAATTTTTTTATTTTCATAAAAAAATTTTCGACTAAAAATTTAATCGATTAATCGAATAATATATGTCAATGTTTTAGAATTATCAAAAACCGCAGATTTTATATTAAGTCTTAAAAAAACAACTTTTATATTTATGAAAAATTTTGATGCGAATAAAAAAACCGGTTTTAAAAATTATTCGAATAAAAAATTCAAAATATTAAAATTTTTGTAGGAAATCAGTCTTCACTCTAATAGTATTAGTTATTATAGTCGTATAATTATTCGAAATTATTTTTAATAATAAAAGTTTATTTCATATCATGTCCAAATCATTTTTTTTTTGCATTTTGATTTAACGACTCTCCACTATTTGTTGGTTTATATTACAAGTGTCAACTTGTGGCAGCATTTGTTAAGGCCTTAATGTGTATTTGGTAGGCTGCTCAGTTTTTAAGAAAAAGACAGACAATTCAAAAAAAAGATTTTTAATTTGTGTTGCCGTTTTATATTTCAACTAACAAGAATATTGCAAAAAAAAAATATAAAAAATAGAATGTAGACTTGACATGTTCATGTAAGAGCGTTGGTTGGTTACTGCAACGGGTTGTAGGTAGACTTAGGACAGAAATATACAACATATGTATGTACTTTTGTGCTGCTTTTTTTAGGTTGCCTTAAAAAGGGGGTCAAATTTGAAACCTCAAACATTTCAAGCCAGAGTATTTATGTATAAATGTAAAATAAAAGAGTGTGTCGTATGTATGTATGTATGTAGGTTGCTTTTGTTTTAGTTTTGCATAAAATGTAAACTGTGTATGTAAATATGTTGCTGTAAAATTGTATTTATGCAAGAGTGTGGGTTCCATGCATGTACAAAAAAAAGTTATCATATTGATAAAATACGAGACCACAACCCAAACATACAGAACACATGTTGCGACATGCCTGCATACATAAATGCATGCTTGTGCATGCTTTTTCTATGAACTCTAACAATTGCAGTATTTGAATTTAACAATTTTTCTTTGGTAAATATATAGGGGACGGACATACCGTATGTACAAGTTTCTGCCAGTGTAGGTGCCTTCATCTATGTACATACATATGTATTTGTTTTGCCTTTTAATGGTAGCTGTGTGCAAGGAATATTAACCCTTACCCTTGCTGGTTGTTTTTAATGAAATTATGGTTTTCAAAATATTGTTTAACCTTTCCGTTTGACAACTTTACATGATGCTACAAATATGTAGGTACATACATACATACATATATGTATGTATGAATATACAATATAGTTTTATTATCCTGCCATAACCTTTCGATCCATTGGGAATATTAGCTGGGTAAATGGAAATGTGAAAATTTTTTTAAATCCTGAATTTACTGCACAAGATCGTAGCTTGTTTTGAAACGTTTGCAAAGCTTTTAAAGACCCTTATGTTTCAAGTTTCCAGTTAGCTATAAAGCTCTTTTAATGAAGTTTTCACAAGACTATTATAAAGCGTGATCCATTTCGGAATTAAGTATTTGCTAAACAAATTTAAGCATTAAGTTATAATAGGCTAAAACACAATTGTTAACAATTTTACGCTCTGGGTCAAAGGGCTTATTTTGGAAAATTAAAGAATTTCCATAAATTTTTTTTTCAAAAACTATAAATAATTTGTTCAAGTTTCTCTGAAATCTGCACAAAAATTTGTAATATTTTGTTAGAAATCTTGAATTTTCTTAAATGTGACCTTTGGCCTCAAGTGCAAATTTTCTGTTTTTAGCTTATATTAAGATCTTTACTTCAATAATTTTAGCTAATATTTATTGTTGGCAGTGTTTTTTGAAGGGGTTTCTAAAAGAAGACCTCAGGACATACATAAATGGTTTAATTGCACAGATTTTAAAGCGTACTCCATTTCGAGGGCTCCTACGTTTTTAAAGAAAAAAAAACAGAGAAAATTCAAATTTAATGGGGGATGTTTATTATCATTTGAAAGAACATTCTTTGGCATTTATTTTTTAAAGATTATCCCCCTTATTCAAAAACGATTATTAAATTTAACAAACGTTTATAAAAATTAGCTTAATAAACGTTTGTTAAATTTAATAATCGTTTTTGAATAAGGGGGTATGTCTATAAAATATTGGCCGTCAAGTCCAATTTTCGATGACTCCTTCGGACTTTTCGACTGGTAACTGGCGAATGACACACGTGATGTTTTCCTCCAAGGCCTGAAACGAAGCGGGTTTGTCCGCTTAAACTTTAGACTTTACATATCCCCACAGGAAAAAGTCTAACGGTGTGATATCACACGATCTTGGTGGCCAATCGACCGGTCCAAAACGTGAAATTATGTGCTCATCGAAGTGTTCTTTCAATAAATTCATTAATTGATGCGATGTGTGAGTAGTGGCGCCGTCTTGCTGAAACCAAATGTCGTAGAGATCACGAGCTTAAATTTCATGCATCAAATAATCGTTTATTATGGCACGATAACAGTCGCCATTGACGGTTACGTTCTCACCGGCATCATTTTTAAAGAAATATAGACCGATGATTCCACCGGCCCACAAACCACAAACGTGGTCTATTCGGTCGAATATTATCCAATAATGAATGCTGGGTCTCAAAATGGGTGATGGTGTTGCGATTAGTAAGCTCAGTAGGCCAATTATGTTCCATGACCATAAGTTGAGCGCAGTGCACACAACACATTCCTCACAGAACGTGAATTTTCGTAATAAAATTGAACGATTTGTAAACGTTGTTTAGGCGTAAATCTTTCCATTATAAAATGGCAAACAATACTAAAGAAAAATAACATGACAGCATGACACGACTCACACATGATCAGTCAAAAAAGGCTATTGAAAAAAGTATCTCTACTTGAATTAGCCGTTAGATTCCAGCGTTCGGCATAAAGAGAACATGAATAAAGAGATCTTTATTAGTCTAGCCAGCTAAAAATTGTAATTTCTATTTCTAATTTGCTAATTTGTCGAAACTTCGTAGACATTCATGATGTTTACAAACAATTATGTTCGTTCCCTTTTTGGCTATGAGTGCCGACCACTGATTGTTTCTGCATTTTCTTAACTATGAAAAGAGTTTTAATGCAAATTATTGTGCCAATGTGTTCAAAAATTTAACTTTTCAATTGACCTACAGACAAGCCAATTCATGGCTTCGTGGGTCCCTTTAATATTAAATGAAATGTAATTTATTAAAATAATATTCAATAAAAAACATGTATGTATATGTTTCATATTTGTGTGCAGCACCCTAGTAAACAACCATAAAGGTAGACAGACAGACACGTTTAAACATGTTATGTTTTGCTTTAAATCTGTTTATTTTTTTTGTTGTTCTGTTCTGTTCAGTTCATCTCATTTTGTTGCTTGTGTAGTTTGTTGTATTTTTAGTTGTTTAACAATTAGTAAATAATAAAATTTGTTTTGTATTTGTTGTTCTATTGTTTTTAATTAATTTATTTTGTGGTTTATTGAAAACTGTGTTTAAGTTGCCAGCGCTCACACATGAACAATGAAGTTATAGTAGGTTGTAGTTGCATGAGCTGCAGTTGTTTGTTTGTTTGGTTTTTCGTGTAAAAATAGTCCTTTAGCTAAAGTTTTGAATTTTATTTGGTTACAAAATTTTTAGAGAAAATATAATGGGTGATTCAAGTAGAGATACTTTTTTTAAAATAGCCTTTTTTGACAGATCACATGTGAGTCGTGTCATGCTGTCATCTTATTTTTATTTACTCTTGTTTTGCCATTTTATAATAGAAAGATTTACGTCTAAACAACGTTTACAAATCGTTCAACTTTATTACGAAAATTCACGTTCTGTGAGGAATGTGTTTCGGGCACTTCGCTCAACGTATGGTCAACATAATCGGCCTACTGAGCGTACTATTCGCAACATTATCACCCATTTTGAGACCCAGCATTCATTACTGGGTCTTTGATTATTTGATGCTTGAAATTGAAGCACGTGATCTCGGCGACATTTGGTTTCAGCAAGACGGCGCCACTTCTCACACATCACCTCAATCAATGGTTTTATTGAAAGGACAGTTCGATGAGCACATAGTTTCACGTTATGGACCGGTCGATTGGCCACCAAGATCGTGTGATATCACATCGTTAGACTTTTTTCTGTGGGGATATGTAAAGTCTAAATTTTATGCGTACAAACCCGCTTCGATTTAGGCCTTAGAGGAAAACAACACACGTATCATTCGCCAGTTACCAGTCGAAATGCTCGCAAAAGTCATCGAAAATTGGACTCAACGAATAGACCATCTGCAACGTAGCAACGGCCAATATTTTATAGATCTAATCTTTAAAAAATAGATGCCAAAGAATGATCTTTCAAATGATAATAAACATTCCCCATTAAAATTGAATTTTCTGTGTTTTTTTTTTAAAGGAGGTAACCTCGAAATGAATCACGTTTTACTAAATAGCAGTTTATATGGTGGCAACAAAAAAGTAATAAAAACATTTTGTCTCAAAATGTTTAAAATGCAACAAAACATGATTTAAATTAAACATAAATAATAATAATGAAAATGAAAATAAATAAATCGATTAATTTTTCCATTTTCACAATTCAATATAAATATTACACACATGCATTATTTTTAAGGATCTAGCCAAGGACTTTCAGAAAATATAAAAATCGTAGGAGATGGATGAAAACCAAAAGAATTACCTACATATATTTAAACAAATGGCATGACAAAGAAAACATATGTATGTAGCTTTTTAAATGAACTTTGGATGCGTGTAACTTTTTATTTAATTTTATTTAGAATCACAAATAAAGCTAATATTTTAGCAAACAAATTTAACCCTCCATAGGCCCGCCATATCTAAAAAAAATCCCACAAAGACAAAACAACCTAAATATTTCTTAAAAAAAAGATATAAAATACACATTAGATTGTCCCAAAAAAAATTCTTTGGGGCTCAAGCCTAATTTAAAAGCTTATAGGGTAAATTGTTTTTGAGATTTTTTTCAGATTTTTTTGAAAAGGCTTTAAGGTTGCACAAGTCCAATTTTTGCCAAAAAAAAAAACTGCTTTTCCGGACGTTTTTTAAGTTTTTTTCATAGCTTTGTCAAAAACCACGATATTGTTTATTTTTGAGAAAACAATTGTAAAGAAAAATGTCCAAACTTTACTTTTGTATGCAAAATTTATATGAAAATAAAAAAGACTAGTGATGCAGTTTGAATGATCTATTAATTCTAAATAATTTAGAGGAAATAATTTCTGAATTTGCTCTTACCGTTCCACAGTTATACCATTTTTGAGAATTGTTTTTACCCTATGAATATTAAATGTTTAAATTTCAACTTTTTTGATTCGCTTTGATTCTTTCACGATATTAAAAAATTAAGAATTAAAAAATCTTAAATGAGAAAAGGATTTAATGAAGGATTTAAAATTTTTTTTTTTAGTTTTTTTATATGAAAAATCGATTTTTGGTTAGTGAGCACAGATTGAGGCCCATCATAATTCCCATAATTTGGAATATTTCTTAATTTGTTAAAAGGATGACATTTGACCTCTCAGGAAACTTTTGAGACATAAGTGATTTTATACAAATCTTTGACAAATTTTAAAACTTCCTATAAACACAGTCATGTTTCATTGTAATCTTGTTAATAATTCAAAAGATTTCGTGAAAAATCTTCAAATTTACAAAAGTCTGACCTTTGACCTCGACGCTAAAAGTTTGCAAATTTACCATTTTTTCACCAATTCGTAATAGTTCCTATGATTACAGTCATAACTCTGATTCAATTATAATTGTTCGCTTTAAAAATTTCTCTTCATTTTGACAAACTCAAAAAAATTTCGTGAAAATCGTTTAATCTTTTAAAAGTGTGACCTTTGACCTCATCACTTAAAATATGTAAAAATTAAGGTCTTTTTAACACAAAACACATTCATATTTCCGCAAATATTTGAATAATATGCAGCTCTAGTATTTTAATGATTTATATCAAAGGTCACAGTTTTGAAAATGCTAAAAAAAACTGTGTTTAAATTAATAATTAGTATAATTCAGGTAAAAAGTAACTTATTTTGAGCTCAAAATATGATAATTTACACTTTTATAAGCAGGGGTCAAAGGTCATATTTTGAGAATATTTAAGATTTCTCTTAAATTGAACTACTAAATTTATATATAAGGCTTAGCGAAATAGAAATTTACTTTTTCAAGCACTTGGGGTCAAAGGTCAAATTGGTGAGAATTGTTTAAAACGCTAAAGATAGGGTCTAAATTAAATTGTATGTTATAAAGAATTGTAAACTAAGGTTATTAGGGATTAAAAACATTGAAATTAAGCCTTTTATGGGCTGAGGTCAAAGGTCACATGTGTTAAAATGCTTAAAACTTCATCTAACTTCAATATTAAACTTTAACTTGGTGTGTTAATTAAAAAGCTAATAATATTTTATAGCTCTGTGTTATTTACTCTGCTAGAAATGCTATTTTAACAAGTATGTATGTATCTTGTTTTAAATATTCCAAAGTAAAAATGTTCACAACTTTTGTATCTCTACATTAAAGATTGGCATGACATTTAATAAATTAACCATTAGGCAAATCAGATGAGATATCTTTACTGTTAATTTAACCACGAAATATGAGAATTTAACAAAACAAATGCAACATCAGCAGCAGCTGTAGCGTTTATACAGTTTTAAAAACACATAACAAGAGCGTGTGAAAGAAAGTGAAAATAATGTAAATGATGAAATTATTAAATGATGCGGAAATACAAAGATAAGCTAGCAGCCAACATTTAATACAAATAGTACACGGCATAGTACTGCAGTAATATCATAATGATAAAGGAACACTAATGTTAAAAAGGACATTTAGAACAAAGCACAGAAACTGGTCACATATTTCATAAATAAAAAAAAACACTTTATTAAGGAGGCATAGCTGTAGATAGATGATGATTTAAAAAGAGATTTGTTGGTGAAAGTAAATTAAAATGTTATTTAAGTAATTTAATTAAACTACAGTTTAATGCGATTTAGATTGCAAACAGATTAACTACAGATTAACTTAAATTAAATTATATATAATAAACGGCAGTTTAAATCCAGTTAAATTTTACAAATTTATACAAGTTTAATAATGAAAAATAAACTGCAGCTTAAGTTAAGGAATTAACTGGAAAATAATATAATTTAAACTTAACTAATCTTAAAAACATTTGTTACAAAAAAACACCTGATGTGAAATAAGCAATGATAGTAGTTTCATTTTAATACTTGAACTGAGCAACAAACAATTTGAAGAAACAAATTTAAGTTTCTTAAGAAAACACGTTTTGTGTTCAATTTCTATTTGAAATTCCTCTGCGCAAAACTTTATTATACCCACCACCAAAAAGATGGGAGGTATATTACGTTTGTCATTCCGTTTGTAACACATCGAAATAATGGTCGTAGAGGCAAAAAGTCTATATATTATGGGCCCTTATAAGATTCTAAGACGATCTAGCCATTTCCGTCCGTCTGTTGAAATCCCGATAGAGCTTCGAAAAAAAGACATAAAACAATGAAGTTTTTACCAAACATTCTATGATCTACCGAAATGTTTGGTATTGAAAATGGGCAAAATCGCTCCAGTAGGATCTAATTTATAGATCAAAGTTTTAGACAACCTTGATATTTTTTAGATTTGTTGCTGTTTTCTTCAAATATAATGCAGATAATATCATGAAATTTTGCACACTTTCTTTTTATTATAGAAGGACAAATCCTGTTAAAGACGGTAGGAATCAGTCAAAGATTTCTCATAGCCAGCATACAAATGTCTTCTCGGAATATGGCTTTATGGTACATAATTATCTATGGAAAAGCCGTATATAAACAAAATTATGCAGTAATAACTCTCATGCAAAGTGAAATAATCAAAACAATATATTATTTGCATCGGTCCATAATTTTGACATACTCCTATACAAAGGTCACTTCTAAAAATCACTTAAATGCACATAAATCTTGTGTAAAAATGACTATCAAGCGTAATCAAAATATACATACTATGAGCCTCAAAAGTGAGTAAACACAACAAATTATTTGATTTTTTTAAGATAATGAAAATCCTAAAATCTATCCATCGATTGAAATTTAAAAGTTTCGTTTTGTTGGATATTTGGTTGAATAATAGATTCGGTTGTGAAAAAAAAAATTTAAGTTGAACTATAATGCTTTTCATAATCTTAAAAAAATCAAAAAATTCACTGATGCTTACACACTTTTGAAGCTGTGTGTATGTACATTCAAAATGTCGTACCAAATTTCATGATGATCGGTCCATATTTGTCCGTAGTCCCCATATAAAGTCCACTTCCAGAAATCACTTCAATGCGCATAAATTCTTTACAAAACCCACTATTAAGTTGAAATTCAACACAAATAGTCCACACATATATAAAACATGTTCATCTTAATATGATGATAGTCGGTCCATATTTGAACGTAGCCTCCATATAGAGCCTACTTCCGAAAATCAATAAAATTCGCATAAATCTCTTATAAAAACCACTAAGAAGTCAAAATTCTACACAAGCAATCCGTATATACATACATCTAAATCGTCTTACTAGATTTCATAATAATCGGTGAAAACACTTCAATGCGCATAAATCCTTTACAAAACCCACTATTAAGTTGAAATTCAACACAAATAGTCCATACATATACATATAAGAATCGTTCATCTTAATATGATGATGATCGGTCCATATTTGACCATAGCCCCCATACAAAGTCCAGTTCCCAAAATCACTTAAATGGGCATAAATATCTTATAAATCTGCATAATAGGTGATTTCGTTGTGGGTATATAAGATTCGGCACAACCGAATATAAACTCTTACTTATTTTTTTTTATATCATTAACAAAGAATAAAACCAGCTTAAGATTTTTAAATATTTTCCACTTTAGAATCATCATACGAGTATATACAAAATGTGTTCACACACATTCTCTATAAAATTCATACACACCATCAACATTATCCTCATTACACTCAAATTGTAATAAAATAGCAAAAAAAAAAAAGGGAAAAAACTCGAAAAGAAAATTTCAATTACATTTGTACACAATTAAATTTATCTGTATGAAAGAGAATTTTCATTAAACGTTTTACGAATGTATGATTATTTCTCTCTCTCTCCCTGCTTCTCCCTCCCTTAAACTCTATCTCTTCACGTATTTAACATGTGATAAGTGATATGTCCCATTAGTCAACGTGTGTATTTTGTGTTTTATGTTGCTATTTTTTTTTTTAATTTTCCCCGTTATATTTCCTTTTTTTTTTGGGTGTTGTTAGGCTTTATAGGAGGGGATGTTGCCTAGGCTGTCGTTGAAATGTTTGTACATAAGTGTTCAGTGATGTTTAAAAATGTAATGAGTTGCAGTGACATTTAATTATCACATGTTGTACACCATAAATGTTTATGATGTCTCTGTTAGGTTTAAGTTTATGTGTTCATAGTTGTTTATGATAATTTTCTTGTTTTTTTTATTAACAAAAAATCAACATAAAATTGTATGCAATTGAAATAATGAAAATTACAAATGGATTTATGAGTTTTATACAATTTATATACATACATATTTCAAATAAATTGAGTACACATATATAATGAAATTAACATATACATATAAATTGTTAATAAGGTTCTCAGAAAAAACTCCTTAATCGAAAAAGTAAAAAAATATTAACTGGTGATTCCAGTAGAGCTACTTTTTTCAATAGCCTTTTTTGGCAGATCACATGTGAGTCGTGTCATGCTGTCAAGTTGTTTTTACAACGTTTACAAATCGTTCAGCTTTGTTACGAAAGTTCACGTTCTGTGAGGAATGTGTTTCGTGCACTGCGCTCAACTTATGGTCATGGAACATAATCGGCCTACTGAGCGTACTATTCGCAACATCCTCACCCATTTTGAGACCCAGCATTCATTACTGGCAGTAGCTGAGAGTGTACACGAAGACTGTGGAAAGTCGATTCGGCGCCGTTCGCAGCAAATCGAACTGACGTATGGAACGACTTGGCGCATTTTACGTCGAGATCTTAAATTAAAATCGTACAAAATACAGCTTGTGCAACAGCCGGTGGAATCTACGGTCCATGTTTCTTTAAAAATGATGCCGGTGCGAACGTAACCGTCAATGGCGACCGTTATCGTGGCATGATAACCGATTATTTGATGCCTGAAATTGAAGCTCGCGATTTAGGCGACATTTGGTTTCAGCAAGACGGCGCCACTACTCACACATCGCCTCAATCATAGGATTTATTGAAAGAACACTTCGGTTAGCACATAATCTCACGTTTTGGACCGGTCGATTGGCCACCAAGATCGTGTGATATCACACCGTTAGACTTTTTCCTGTGGGGATATGTAAAGTCTATGCGTACAAACCCGCTTCGATTCAGGCCTTAGAGGAAAACAGCACACGTATTATTCGCCAGTTACCAGTGGAAATGCTCGCAAAAGTCATCGAAAATTGGACTCAACGGAAAGACCATCTGCAATGTAGCAACGGCCAATATTTGATAGACATAATTTTCAAAAAATAAATGCCAAAGAATGTTCTTTCAAATGATAATAAACATTCCCCATTAAATGTGAATTTTCTGTGTTTTTTTTTTCTTTAAAAACGCAGGGATTATTGAAATGGATCACGCTTTACGAGTAAACCCCTTAAAAAAACACTGCCAACAATAAATATTAGCTAAAATTATTGAAGTAAAGAACTTAATATAAGCTAAAAACAGAAAATTAGCACTTGAGGTCAAAGGTAAAATTGAAGAAAATTCAAGATTTCTAACAAAATATAACAAAGTATGACAAAAGGTCACACTTTAAAAATGTTAAGATTTTTCACCAAATTTTTTAAATATTTTCGTATAGATTTTTAAGAAACTTGAAAAACATCACAAAATTAAAAAAAAACAATACTTTAAATCAAAAAAATCGAAATAAACCTTTAAGGTCACTTAAGGTCAAAATTACGAGAAACGTTAAAACATCATGAATTATGACTGTAATCGCTAAAACATGAATGCAACATGAATTATAGTTAATATTACAAATTGGTGTAAAATTAGTAATTTTTCAAGCTTTTACCGCCGAGGTCAAAGGTCAAACTTTTGAAATTATCATATGTTTAGCGAAATATTTTGAATTAATAACAAGATTTTAATAAAACGTGACTGTGTTCAGAGGAAATAATCAGAAATGTGACTGTAATCCTAAGAATTATTAAAAATTGATATCAAATTAGTAAATTTCCAGACTTTAACCGTTGAGGTCAAGGGTCAAAATTTTGCATTTTTAAGATTTTTACGAATTATTTTAAGTTATTAACAAGATTTTAATAAAACGTGACTGTGTTCAGAGGAAATAATAAAATTTGTGAAAAACTTACACAAAATCTCCAAATTTTAAAACTTTTAAAGGTCACACTTGAAAATTTTATATTTTTCACGTGAAATATTTTCAACATTATGATAAAGCGTCACTCTGACTATAAGTAATATTAAAAATTTGTTCTTAATCGCAAATTTCTCAAAATTTTTTCGCAGAGGTCAAAGGTTATACATAAAAAAATCTAAGATTTTTTTGGAACTTGAAACTTTACTCTGACGATGGAATTTATTTAAATTTGTCACAAATTTGTACATCAGTTTTTTTTTTATTTTACCACTGAGGTCAAACTTTGCACTGTGGGAAAATTCTCGATTTTCCACCAAATATTTAGAATTATTGCGAGGAATTATTAATTAATTCTAAATAGCATATTTTTCAAATTTTTGCCGCTTAGGTCAAAGGTTACACTTTTGAAACCTTCAGACAGTTCACAAAAAGGTCAAATTTAAAAAAGCGAAAAAAAAAATTTATTATTTAAATATCACCATAATAAATTTTAAAGCTTTTATTATAGTTTTGAATTAAAAAAATTAGCAATTTTTTTCTCTGAGGTCAAAATTTACATTTGTTTAATTTATAATTTTTCACAAAATAAGTGTGCTTAAAAATGCTCAAACGCATTTAAAATTAATTATATGTTTTAAGGATTAACTGTTTATGGATTAAAAGCATTAAATTCAAACATTTATAGTGTGAGGTCAAAGGTCACATTTATGAAAATTCGTAAAACTACTGTTTAAATTTAATATTTGCATAATGAATGTGATTTAAAAGCATGAAATTCACTTAAGAGTTCAAAGGTCAAAGTATTAAATATTCAAGATTTCAAAAGTTTTTGTTGCAGATTTCGATAAAACTTGCACAAAATGTTACTGTAGTGCTAAACTGGAGAATATAAATTTAAAATCTGCCCTATGTTTATAACGTTAAAAAAAAACACTGTTTAATTTTAACAAACTCTGACTATTTCTGACGAAAACTATTATTTTATTATTTTCTGTACTAGAAAGCAGTTGAGATTAATTTACGTTTTTCTCAAGCAAAATTGTTCATTTGCCAGACATTTTCCCGGTACTTTTTCTCATGCGAAATTCAATTTTTTTCATGCCTCATTTATTGCTGACCAAATTATATTAAATAGCGAGCCAGCAGTTTGAGTACAAAACATTTTCCATAATCATTGTTCTGCTGTTTATAGTTTATGGTCAGATTATAATTTGCAGACTATTAATTTCATTTCAGATTTTCAGATTTAATTTACTTAACCAAATCACGTATGTCTGTATTGTTTATTCAAATGCGAATAATTTCAACAGAGTGTGTGACTTATTTGAGAGAGAATTTAAAATCTGTAGCAAATAATCCACAATTGAAGTGTTTGGAATGAAATGGAGTAGGAGCAGAAACCAAAAACTGATACAGTATTTGGTATTGTTTGCTTTTACATTTACTCCATTTTCAAATTAAATATACTAGTATATGGAAACTCAAAAGTTAAATGTTTGTTAAATCGTGCGTATTACAAAATTTAATAAGTGTAACGGAGTCAAATGTGTCTAAAACACTCTTAAGCTTCTAGATTTGTTAAAAAGAAAACCATTTGACAAATCACTGAAATCTGTCAGAAACATTCAAATTGACATTTCAAAGTTGATGTTAAAAAACAGTCTTAATAAATTTATTGTGGTAAATTGTTTAAAATGTTTATTCAACTTTAAATGAAGTGTTAACCATTTTAATTTTAATGCTTAACATATGTTGCAATTTAACATAAATTCATGTTTATTTTCTTCTTGCTACTAATGAAAATGGTAAAAGAATTGTTTAAATATAAAAAAATAAATAAATAATTTACACTACAAACTACATTTGCTTAAGGCCAAATAATATTATTATTTTTCCTTCATTTGCTTCGTTTATTTGTGAAACAAAACTATTGTAAATATATTTTTATTATTATTATTTTTTAAGTAACGTAGAAAAAAGCTTTGTATTTCTGCCTATGCCGCTCTAATTTTCTTTTAGTCATCAGCACGACTTTGTTATTATTTGCATAGAGACAGTGGTTGCTCCACTTTTAAAAATCCGCCCAAAACTCAGAATCTAATTTTATGATAAATTTCCCCATAATTCAGAATATTTAATGAAAAATCTGACATTTTCAAAAGTATAACCTTTGACCTGAGTGTAAACATTTTGAAAACAAATTTGCCACAAATTTCAACAACTGTTACAATTAGAAGCAAATTCCATAAAAAAAATATGATATTTTCAAAAGCGTGACCTTTGACCTCAGTGTTCAAAGTATGAAAAACTAACGATTTTGAATAAATTTTTCACAAATTTCAATAACTGCTTCCATCAAAAAATCTGAAATTTTTAAAAGTGTTACCTTTGACCTCAGTGTAAAAATTTTGGAAAACTAGCTTTTTTAACAAATTTACTACAAATTTCCACAACGGTTACAATTAGAATGTGATTCTAATTAGAATCAAATTCTAATTGTAACCATAAAAATATGAAATTTTCAAAAAGTGTGAACTTTGACCTCAGTTTTAAAAATGAGCGATTTTAAACAAATTTGGCACAAATTTCAACCATTGCTATGATTAGAATCAAATTCCATTAAAAAATCTGAAATTTCCAAAGTGTGACCTTTGACCTCAGTGCTAAAAGTTTGCAAAACGAGCGATTTTGAACAAATTTGCCACAAATTCCAACAATTAAATTCCAAAAAAAAATGCAAAATTTTCTAAAGTGTGACCTTTGACCTTAGTGTTAAACGTTTGAAAAACCATGGATTTTTAAAAAATTGCAACAACTGTTATGTTTACAATCAAGTTCAATCTAAAAAATCTGAAATTTTTAAAAATGTGACCTTATAAGAATTTTTAAAAATTTGCGATTTTAAACAAATTTACCACAAAATTTAATAATTCTTACGTTACGAGTTAAGTTGCATCAAAATCTGCTCAATAATTCAAAATATTTCGTGTTAAAAAATTCTATTTTCAAAAGCGCAATAATAAATATGTAATAATATAAACGTACAGCAAATTTGTCGTTAATTTATAATTTTCTATAATTACAGTAAAGTTTTAACACAATTCTCACAATAATATGAAAATTTCGTGAAAACTTTTAAAATTTCAAAGTGTGACCTTTGACCTTAGTGTTTAAAGTTTAAAAAATCAGCAATTTATATTGTTATTTAATTTAAACAACTACATACATAACTTTATTAAGTTTTATCACACTCTGTTTGAAAATACTAAAATATTTAAGGGAAATTAAAAAAAAAATTAAATTTTACCTTTGACCTTTTTTGTTAAAATCCATATATTTACGAAACTGCCAGTTTGATTAAAAAATAGTGTATGGAAAAATTAAAGAAGACAGCTAAGCTTTCAAAAATTGTAAGTTTTAAATATCCTGTTTTAATAGCAGCTGAGCTACAGGGTGACGACGGTGAAAACCCGGTTTGTAAAGAAATTGCATTAAAAAGTAAAAGTTCTTTAATTTTAATAAAATTTCAGTTCTTTAATTTTAATAAAATTTAAGAACTTTGCTATAAATGATTCTGTTTACAAATACAAAATATTTAATGAATATACAAACATTGAACTTTGACCTTGTTTTTAATAATTATTATAATTAACTTGTTAAGAATTTGTTTAATTAAGAAATCATATGTGGAGAAATATTTCAGGAAGAGCTAAGCTTTAAAAACAAACAAATTCTGGAGTTAACAAGTCTTTAAAATTTTAATTTTTTACAAAATTTTGCAGGATTTAGTCCTTTCAAAACCACTGTTTTTTAACATGATTTCCTTTTTTTAGTTTTCCTCTCTCTTTTTTCTACTTTAGCTTGGCTCATATTTTTTGTGTGTTGGCGCAAATAATGTCTCCCGTTATCTTTATTTAGGCACACAATTTTCATTATTAATATTTTTCCACTTTTTAGGTTGCAACAGCGTTTGCATTTGCATAAAAATAAAAAGAAAAAAACATAAGCAACATTTTCTATTAACTAAATACAACTGCTTTTTGTATTATTTGTACAAAACTAAAAAAATGAACTGTTAATGTTTTTAAACAACGTCATCTGTAACTAGTGCCAAAATACGGGCAAACTTACCAAAAAAAAAAAAAAAAGGAAAGAGCAAAAAAGAAAATATGACATTTAAGCAAAACATTATCTAAAGAATATAAATTGAAAATTGGCACATTTTAAATGAAAAGTACATTCATATACTATACAAGGTGGCGCAAAAGTAAAATTCCAATCAGGCGATCTTGCTGGCCAGTGCAAATCGCCAAAACGGGAGATTAGGCGCCCGGGAAATGCATTCTTCAGCATATCGGTTGTGGCACGTGCAGTGTGTGCCGTTGCACCGTCCTGTTGGAACCACATGTTTTCCAATCCCAATTCATCAAGTTGCGCAAAATTTATAGCATTTTCTGATAGGAGGATTACTTTTGCGCCACCTTGTATATGAAATTTATGACAACAAATGTTGTAAATTGAAAATAAGATTTAATCAAAATAATGTCAGTCAGCATTTAAAAAAAAGGTTAATAATATGGTCACATGTCATTTAATAATGGTTAATAATGTTAAGGCTTTTGCTGACAGTTTAATGTTTACCATTGCAGCCAAGTTTTATTATTGTCTTCTTTAGTCCTTAAAATATGTAAGTAGTTTAAATCCTGCCAAACATTAACACTTCCTTTATTGTTATTTACACTTAAGCTTTTCATGTGTGTAGAAATTTGTTTGCTATTTATCCCGTAAAAGTCATCCTTATTTTCTGTCTTAATTTTCTTCATTGACTTAAGTTCTGTTCTATTTTTTCATTTCTAGTTTCCTTTTTCTGTCTTTTGTATTTTTATGGTTATTTGCCATTGTTTCCTTGGCTGGTTTTTTTTTTTTTTTTGTAAGTTCCTTTTTTCATCTTATTATATGGCTTTGTATTGGAATTATTAACCCTTAGCCGCATAATCAATTTATTAGACTGAATTGGTCTCTGCTGGTTAAAGATATGAATTCATTAAACAGCTGGTATTGGAGAGAAAACCGAACAAAATAAAGAACGGCGATTAAAACTAAAATTGAACTTAATACAGAACGTAGACTCAATAAAGACTCAAAAAATTAACTTATCTAAAACTATATAAACAACCACGATTAAAGCTTAAGACTGTAAAAATATCCGCGATTATAGAGATTTGCGATTAAAGAGGTCCACGATTAAAGATTAACTAAGACTGTAAGATCCACGATTAAAGAGATTCACTATTAGGCAATGATTTAGGAGATCCACGATTAAAGAGATTAAGGATATCCATGATTAAGGAGATACACGATTAAGGAGATTCATGATTAGGGATAAAAGATCCACTATTAAAGAGATTCACTATTAAGCATATCAATGATTTAGGATATCCTCGATTAAAGAGATTAATTATTAAGGATATACATGATTCAAATAGATCCATGATTAAGGATAAGATCCACGATTAAGGTTTATCAACGATTAAGGAGATCAATGATTAATGATATCCACGAATAAGGAGATGCTCGATTAATGATATCCAGGATTTAGGAAATCCATAATTAAGGACCTCCACTATTAAATACTAAATAGGACTGCAATAAGATCCACAATTAAGGAGATCCACTATTAAAAAGATACACGATTAAAGATTAGCTAGGATTTAGGAGATCCGGCATTAAATAGGCCCACGATTAAAGAGATCCATAATTAGATCCACGATTAAGAAGATCGACAATTAAGAAGATCCACGATTAAGGATATTTGACGATTAAAAAGATCCACGATTAAGGCATATCAACGATTAAGGAGATCCATAATTAAGGACCTCTACGATAAAATATTAAATAGGACTGCAATAAGATCCACTATTAAAAAAATACACGATTAAAGATTAGCTAGGACTGTAAAAAGATCCGTGATTTAGTAGATCCGGCATTAAATAGTCCCGCGATTAAATAGATCCACTATTAAGGAAATTCTCGGTTAAGGAAATCCAGAATTAAAGAGATCCATGATTATGGAGATCCAGGATTAAAGAGATTCATGATCAAGGAGCACCACGATTAAAGATTAAATGCGGAGCAAATAGTTCCACTATTGAAACTTAAGATGCACAATTAGGATAGTTTATGATTAAAGAGCTCCGCGATTAAAGAGGTCCGCGATTAACAAAGTCCACGATTGAAGAGACCCACTGTTAAGAAGATCCAGGATTAAAGAGATCCATGATTAAGGAGCTCCACGATTACAGATTAAATACGACTGCAAAAAGATCCACGATTAAGGAGATCGACAATTAAGGAGATCCATGATTAAAAAGATCTAGAATTAAGGAAATCCGCGATTAAGGAGTTCCAGGATTAAAGAGATCCATGATTAAGGAGACCCAGGATTAAAGAGATCCATGATCAAGGAGCTCCACGATTAAATATTAAATACGACTGCAAAAAGATCCACGAGTAAGAAGATCGACAATTAAGAATATCCACGATTAAGGGTATCCACGAATAAACAAAAACTACGACTGTAAAAAGAGCTTAAGAATATGCGCGATTAAGAAGATTTACGATTAAGGAGATCCGCGATTAAAAATTAACTAAAACTGTTAAAATATCCACGACTAAAGCTTTACTAAGTCTTAAAAAAGAAGCACGCTTAACTAAAACTTTAAAAAGATCCACGATTAAAGCAATTACAGCTAAATTTGGAAGAATGTATTCCTTGAACATCCTGTCTGTAATTTAACGAGGCTGAGTAAGTATTAAAAATTTCCTTTAATAGTCCATTGCTAACACCATTAACTATCTACCATAGAAGCTACTTACAGCCACTGCTTGCTGACTTGAAAAGAAAACTGTCATTATAATAATCTTATACCGGCTACTTGGAACATTTTCATTTCGTTTGATTTTTTCAAGTATTAGTGTCAGTAATTTGTGGCATTTAACTTCTTTTTTTTTCTTCAATACTTTGCAATACCAACAAAAGTACGAGGAGTTTGTAGTCTGTAGTCCATTTGTTAATCCAGTGTATTGTGTTTTTGACACAGGTTTTTGACACTTTTCTATTGTTGTGCTAGGGTAATTTAGCTATTTGCTTAAGGGGACGACGATGTTATGTTGTGTTTTAGTTTTTTTGCAGCTCTGTTTCTGCTGGTTATTACTTTTTGTTTGGTACTTCTTTTATTTTATTACCTTAAATACTGTTCTGTTAGTGATTTGTATAAAAATATTTGCAAGATTTATGGTTTTTAATGTCAACCCTTAGGTATGAAAAAAAAACTATGTAAATTATGGCAGAGAAAATTGCTGCAATTTAAGGAATTTGTGAAAACTTGTATAGATACATAGTTTAGTTATATTATGGAAATTTATTCAAATATAAATTTTAAAGCTAAATTCTTTTATAAAATTTGTGCAAAGAAGATAAATATCTGAAAATTTTAGAATTTCCGTTTCTAACAATCTTTAATATTTGCACTTTCCTTTGTTGCTTGCATTATTATTGAGCTAGAAAATGATTGGCTTTACTAATTTCTACACTTGGCACCACAAAAACCTTCAAAAAATTTAATTTCCTTTGTGCATAATTTCCCTGACTTTTATAAAATCGTTTGAAAAGTTTTTCTTTTCAAAATTTGTTTTGTTTTGTTGAGAATCACAAGTAGTGGAAGTATATACATAATTGCATTAATTTGTTAGTTTAGCTAGAAAAACAAATTGTTACTGAAAGTTACTTGTCACTCACTTTTTATTCCACTCAAAACTGTTTTTAGTCAAGAGTTTTTCACCTTTTTTTTCTCTGCCTCCCAGCTAACGAGAATGTTTGTTTCATGTAAAAAAGCTTGTTGTTTTTGACATGTAAGTCGTCTTAGTTAAACAAAAAAGGACTCTTGGTTTTTTTTTCTAAATATGCCACTGTATTTTACAATAGTTTTTTTAGCAAAAAACAAATTTACATCGTTTTTTCATTCTTACTTTAGTGATGTTTAGTTTTTTTTTTGTTTTACTTTCATACATGTTCGTTTACCATTAAAAACAACAAGTCACTGCAGAAATGAACTTGTCAAAAAAACAGCAGCAAAGTTTCTAATATACATATGTATGTATCAAGTATTTGTGAAGATTTTATTGGATAGAAATGAAAATGTACAAAAGAAGGCAGAAAAAATCGAAAAGGTCATGTGTAAAATTTAACATTTTAATGAACAAATTGAACTTGATCATACACTTTAATAAACTTTATAAACTTCCATGATTAAAGCTTAACTAAATCTAGGATTAAATTTTAACTAAGGCTTATACAAAAATCCAGGATTAAACAGTAACTAACCCTTGACCTGTTTCTTTAGAATACTCTGTCTTGGAAAATATTAAACACTTACAAATTTATTTATACCCATTTCCTTATTATTCTAACACTCTTCTTTTTTAGCCTACAAAACCATTCATGCTATAAAGCCGGTTCCGTGTTTGTTTCCTGTATTTGAAAAGCAGAAACCAAATCCTCAAATATCATTTAAATTTCTGTTTGTTTTTATCTCAAAATTGCCATAATTTAGTTTAATTTCTTTTTTTTCTCATTTTTTGCAAATATTTGCAAAATATGCTCATTTCATAATCCTCCCTTACTTGGCTGTTGCTTTAATTTTATTATTATTTTTTTTTCTCTTGTTTAGATTCCATAAACCATAACATTTAATCGAATATTTCTGTTTTTAATCGTTTTTGTCTTGCCACTTAAATGGCTGTTTATATACATACATAAATGTTTGTGTCCCTTTGTTATTGTTTCTGTTACGAGTACATTTTCCTTGTCAGTTTTAGATTAAAGTCAATTGTTTCTGGCTAATAAAAAACAATCATAATTTTGTATGATATTATGGTTACTTGAACTGTGGGAGAAAAGTAATTTATAATATTGTTTTCTTTAATGTTTACATTAATCATAAATCTGTTAAGAACACGTCTACTAGATTTGGTTTAAAATTGTGAACCTCGTTTTTTTTAAAAAGAATTTCGTAACAAGTTAAATTGATTCAATTATCAATATTTGCAAATTAGGACAACAAGTTCTTCGTAAATTGGTTCCATACAGTTTTAGTTTATTTTTAATCTTGGTTTTTTTTTACAATCTGAGTTAATCCTTAATCGCGGTTCGTTTTTTTTAGTTAATCTGTAATCTTTTTACATCTCCTTAATTGCATCTCCTTAATCGTGGATCTATTTAACCCTGAATCTTTTTATAGTCATAGTTAATCTTTAATCGTGGATCCTTTTACAGTCATAGTTAATATTTTATCGTAGATCTCCTAAATCATGGATCTCTTTAATTGTAGATATCTTTAATTTTTGGATCTCTTTAATTCTGGTTCTTTTTACAGTCTAAGTTAATATTTAATCGTATATCGCCTTAATCGTGGATCTTTTTAATCGCGGATCTTCTTAATTTTGGATCTCTTTAATTCTGGATCTTTTTATAGTCATAGTTAACCTTTAGCCGTGGATCTTTTTACAGTCATAGTTAATATTTTATCGTAGATCTCCTAAATCATGGATCTCTTTAATTGTAGATATCTTTAATTTTTGGATCTCTTTAATTCTGGTTCTTTTTACAGTCTAAGTTAATATTTAATCGTATATCGCCTTAATCGTGGATCTTTTTAATCGCGGATCTCTTTTATTATGGATCTCCTTAATTTTGGATGTCTGTAGTTCTGGATCTTTTTATAGTCATAGTTAACCTTTAATCGTGGATCTTTTTACAGTCTTAGCTGATATGTAATCGTGGATCTCCTTAATCGTGGATCTCTTTAATCGCGAATCTCTTTAATTGCGGATCTTCTTAATTTTGGATCTCTTTAATTTTGGATCTTTTTATAGTCATAGTTAACCTTTAACCGTGGATCTTTTTACAGTCTTAGTTGATATGTAATCGTGGATCTATTAAATCGCGAATCTCTTTAATTGTGGATATCCTTAATTTTTGGATCTCTGTAATTCTGGATCTTTTTATATACATACATAGTTAGTCTTTAATCGTGGATCTTTTTACAGTCATAGTTAATATTTAATCGTGGATTTCCTTAATCATGGATCTCTTTAATCGCGGATCTCTTTAATTGAGGATCTCCTTAATTAGGATCTCTTTAATTCTGGATCTTTTTATAGTCATAGTTAACCTTTAATCGTGGATCTTTTTACAGTCTTAGTTAATATTTAATTGTGTATCTCGAATCTCTTTAATTGTGGATCTCTTTAAATGAGGATCTTCTTAATTGTGGATCTTTTTAATCCTTGATTTTGAAACAATCGTAGGTTATATTTAATCATGGATCTCTATTATCTAAGTTAATCCTTAATTACTGTTCCTTTGTTTACTTTTAATAAATTTTTAATCCTGGTTCTTTTTTAGTTGTAGCCAATCTTTAATAACAGTTCTTTTGCAGTCTTAGTTAATCTGTAATCTGTTGTTTTTAAGCCTCTCTCTGGCTCCACTGTTTCTTTATCACGCTCACATTCTCATTCATATTTCCGTTGTCATTTTTATTTCCATTTTTATGACTTCCACATCGAGTAAGTCTATTTTGCACAAAATCTGTTTATTGTTTTTCCACCACATCTCTCATATCCTCTTCATTTTTGGATGTATTTCTGTAAATCTCTGTGTGATTAAGGTCTTTTAAAAGCCTGTAAACTGCTTATTGAAGTGAAAACACTTAATGGTTTTCTACAAACTTTATGCTGCTGCTGCTTATTTATTTTATCATTTGCAATGATGTTTAACTAAAGATTACAAAGATTTCCATTTGTTTTCAAAAACAAAAAAAAAATGACAAAATCATTTATTAAACAGTTTAACAAGAAAAGGAAATTAATTAATGCTAAACTTGAAAAAAAAATTAAGTAATATCAAAATGAAAACGAAAAAATAATGTAATTTAAAAACCACTGCCTATAAAACGCCTGTAACAATGACTATTTAAAAAAGAGCCAAATATGTCAGGTAAGTAGTCGCATAAAATGGGCAGTTTGTATCATTTATTGTTAATGTTCACTCTACAATGACCCCTAAACGTAAAAATATAGAGACAAAAAAAGGCCGGCGGAAGTAATATGTCGGTCCATTCACTATCAGTAACACTTATGACTGACTGACTGCATTATATTTGCTGTTTCTCCATTATCATCATCACCCCGCCTTTGTATCATACAATCATACACCTACTATTTATGTTGCCTGCTCATGTTATTGTTCGGTGGGTGGTGGTTTGCTTTCCTGGTGTGAGTATTTGAGTTTTTATTAGTGGTTTCTCTTGTTTTGTTACTACGGTTTTACTGTTATTTTTAACGCAATCTTTATTTACACGTGGTTTGACATTTTCCCAATACATCCAACAAACATCAACAGCTACATGTTCCCCCGTACATATGTGCATGTCATTGACAATGGTTGCCATAAACCATCATCATCATTGTTAAAATCACCGTATGGTAGACTTGCCATACTCGATTTTTTTTTTTTGCGTCTGTGTTTACGGCAAATTTAAATGAATTCAAGACAAACAAAAAAAAATAATGTCACATACATTAATGAAACTTAAACCGATGATAAATGATGTTTCTATGGAAGACATGCCTTTGCAGAATTTGTAAAAGTAGGAGGAGTAGTTGTATGGTTTAATTAGTAGGATCATTTGTAATCTATGGTGATTGTTTGTAATCGCTCTTCAAACAAGCTATAAAAGGCAGATGATTCACAAGTCATAATAAAATTAAAATTTATGCCGAGGAAAATATTCAATAGATCCTGGAACTTTATAAATAATTAGCTAAGCTTTCTTCGTGGCGCCTTAAATAATCTTATTGAATCCATAATTGTGAATATTTTTACAGTCTTAGTGAATCTTTTTACCGTCTTAGTTGTGGATGGTGGATCTTTTTACCGGCTTAGTTAATCTTCAGTCGTGAATCTTTTTACAAGCAGTTAATTTTTAATCATTGATCATTTTACCGGCCTAATTGATCTTTAATTGTGGATCTTTTTACAGTCTTAGTTGATATTCCTAAAGTCTTATGCTTGGTTTTCACTATGTCATTTTTGTTGTCAAATTGTCCAAATTGTTGGCAATTGTATGAAAACGGGTTGTCTATGGCGTCTAATGAGATTGCAAACATAGATGATGCCATATGACAATCCGTTTTCATACAACCAAGCATTAGTTGATCTTTAATCATGGATCCTTTTGACGGCTTAGTCAATCTTTAATTGTGGATCATTTTAACGGCCTAGTTGATCTGTAATCGGAGATCTTTAATGATTTGATCTTTAAGCGTGAATCTTTTTACAGTCTTAGTTGATTTTTATTCGTGGATCTTTTTACAGTCTCTGCCTGCTGATGTTTTACCACAGTCACTATCTCCTTCATATTTTCGATGTCATTTTCATTTCTATTTTTATGATTTCCACGATCGCCAATTGTGTTCATAGTTTTTCCTTCACAGCTTTCATAACATCTTCCTTTCTGGATGTTTTAGGTAAATCACTGTATGATAAAGGTCTTTTCGAAGCCTCCATATAATGTCTTACTTAGACTTTAATCGTGGTTCTTATTAATGTTGAACTTAGGCTTTAAGCATGGCTTCTTATAATGTCTTACTTATCTTTTTACAGTCTTAGTTGACCTTTTTAAAGTCTTAGTTAATCTTTAATTATGAATCATTTTACCGGCCTAGTTGATCTTTAATCGTTTGATCTTTTTAGAGTCTTAGTTGATTTTTAATCGTGGATCTTTTTACAGTCTCTGCCTGCTCTGATATTTTAACACCCTCAAATTGTCGATGTCATTATCATTTCCATTTTTATAATATCTACGCTTATGATTTTTCCTAAACATCTCTCATATCATCTTCCTTTTTGGCTGTTTTCTGTAAATCACTGTGTGATAAAGGTCTTTTCGAAGCCTCCATATAATGTCTTACTAGGCTTTAATAGTGGCTCCATATAATGTCTTACTTAGACTTGAATCGTGACGCGTTTTAATGTCTTACTTAGGCTTTAATCACGGCTCCTTATAATGTCTTACTTAAAGTTTATTCGTGGCTCTTTTGAATGTCTTACTCTTGCTTTAATCGTGGCTCCTTATAAATGTCTTACTTAAGCTTTAATCGTGGCTTCCTACAAAGTCTTATTTAAGGTGTAAACGTGGCTCAATATAATGTGTTATTTTAGCTTTAAACGTCAGGTTTAATCGTGTCACCTTATATAGTTAGTCAGGTTTAATCGTTTCTTAATCGTGTGTCTTTCTATAGTTTTAGTTAAACTTTAATCGTGGCTCTTTCTTTAGTTTTAGTTAAGCTTTCATCATCGCTCTTTATTTAGATTTAGTTAAACTTTACGAGGTCACGCGTTGTATAGTTAAACTTTCATTTTGGCTATTTTTATAGTTTCAGTTAAACTTTAATTTCTTTTTACAATTTTAGTTCAGTTATGTCTTATGTTATCTGTAAAAAAAACAGCTTAAAAATACTAGCTTAATCTGAGATTTGTCATACATTAACCAGTGTTATTTTATCTATAGTATTTTCTTTTCTTTTCAATTGTTTTGTTTTGAAAATTTAGCATCCATTTAAATTAATGCTCAATTAAAGGACAAAAATCGGAAACACTTAATTATTTTACTAGGGCTATGTATATATATTTAAAACCAATTTTATTTGGCATTTAATACAATTAACACATGAAAACACTACACTACACTGTTTATGTTACATTTATAGTGTTTTTGACAGTTGTTAATTAGCAGTTTTTCTCTTCTTGTTTTTGTTACAATTCGTTACATTATGATGCCAGCCAGAAAACTGATGTTTTTCTTTGTTTTTCCATTACAAAATTATATAAATTTCTGTGTAACACTAAATATTTAATTGTGAGTGGGTTTTCGGAAAAACATATTATTGGCAAAATGCCATTTTAACAGCAAAAAATGGTCGGTCATTTAAAACACAAAAAGGGAACAAGAATTTTTTTTAAATCTTCATTTCTCCTAACAGTTTTTTGTTAAATTTAAAATTCCCTTAACTAAACCCCCAACATTTAGTTAATTTAGTGAAGCGTTAATAGATACAAAATAGAGACGTTTGGAGTAGTGTTGCTGGCTTTGTGTGATGTCTGTGTTGTAGTTTCATTTGTCTGATTAAAAAGCTCAAGCTAGTGTAAACACTTTGTTTTAAATGCCACGAGTTTTTTTATTTTAATTTGTTAGTTTTTATTGTTGTTATTTGTACGTGGTTGGGTATGTTGTTTGCTTTTTTATTATTAATATTTATATTTTATGAAATGAAAAAATGCAAGCAGGTGTTAAGTGTTTGTAAGCAAAAAGGAGCTAACAAGTGAGAATTATTCATTCCGACATATGTTACGAAAGGAAATTATAAAAGTTTTTTGTGGTATTACAAAAATAAAAACACAGTAGTCTTCATTACTCAGTAAAATGAAATGTATTTAAATGAAAGGATTGTAATCAACATAAAATCTAAATGCTTTGTTTATGGTACAATAAATACTTATTTGAAAACGAATAACATTTTTGACAAAATAGTTGTTCTAAACAAACATTTATGGAATCCCTAATCAAAAATATAATTGTAAAATTTTGTACAGATATGTACATAGTGATAAAATATTTTATTTAAATAAACTTAATTTCCTAATAACAAATTTAATTTCTGCGAAATTTCTAAGAATATATACATACCTAATTCATTTTACACGGTTTTACTAATTTTACATTTTTACACGATTTATTCCATTTAGCACGATTCAAAATCTTAAAAAAGGCTGACATTTGTTTGCTAAATATAATTTTTGAGATGTATGTTTATATTACAAATTTAGGGGAATTCCCATTTAGTGCATACCTACAATCAAATGAACTTTTCAAACATATTTTTTTACATTACTTTTAAGCTTAGAGTGCGTATATTAATATTTAATTAATATTATAAACCTAATTAGTTGTTCTTAAAAAAACCTTGTTGTTCACTAATTTCAATAGGTTTTAGAGATAAGCAACCAATCGCCTATTTTTCATACGTTTAATGTCTTTTGATACACGGTTTTTTTTACACGAAATTTCCTGGAACCTATTAAGGTGTAAAAAGAGAATTAAGTGTGCATATTAATTTTATTTCTTTAGAAAAGTTATTTAAGTGCAATTTTTTGTCCGACAAAATATAGAATTTTTTTAAGTTTTCATTAAAATATATAGTTTTTTTTAAATCATGAAAACTTTTTTTTTACAAATATAATTACAAAAAACACTTAAGTTGCCACTTTAAAGTTAGCGTCTTAATTAGTTCTTAGCACATTGGCATCACTAAATACCAATTTGTTTTGTTTACATTCCTCACCTACAACAATAAGAACAACTAAGCATGATGCCGCAAAAATTTCTTTTGAAGATATTATTTCCACAAATTTCTTGAACTTTACCCTAGTTTTTTTAGAGTTAAAACTTTTGTTTAACAAAATATTTTTTAACACACTTAATATAGGTACTTTATTTTGCTATACAATTTATTAAATAAATATACATTTTTCTAGCAGCAATTAACATTTTAATATTACACTATTTTTCCGTTACGCTAGTTACTGAAGAAATTTTCACAAATTCCTTCATCTTTATTATCAAGTTTTGTTATTTGGTTTATTTATTTTAAAAATATTTTTACACACACTTATTCTACAGAAATTTTACTTTAGTTTGTTACAAATTTTTTTTAATAAATAACAGTTTTTCTTTTAAAGATTAACAATTTAAAATTGCCATATTTTTAAATTTATTTTACATGTTTGCAGGCTAATGTTTATGGTAAAACTAGAACTGAAAGAGAGAGACAGAAATGTAAACAAGAGTTTAATATAGAGCCTTATTTTAGGAGTTTGTTTGTATGTTCATTGCAGAGTTTAAGCAAAACAGAACAGAATAATTTAATATTTCAAACGGTTTGTGTTAAAGTAAACATTTTCTAGTTTAGTATTTATGGAAAGTGTGTCTTGCTTTTTCGACAATTTTTGTTAATATTTACACTTTTTTCTCAAAATATTTTTATATGAAATTAATTCAGAGTTTTAATAAAGTATGTATTTTATTTTGTTATAGTTTTGTTTTATTAATATATAGTTTTTTTTTTTTTGTTCAATATGTACCTATGTACATACTTATGTATGATACATTTGAAAATTAGAATTTCTAAATGTTGTTTGATTATGCTTTAGTAGCCTTGTCAACAGAGTTCGAGTTAATACATATGTATGTATGTATACACATTTAACAGGTTCTCTTTGGTTTATATTTTCTGTGTACAGTAAATTGTTTGTTTAAAATTATTACAATTTATGTTTTTATTTTTAATTTATAGCTATTTTTTATAACAGTTATATTATAAAAATACCATTCTTCAATTAATGTTTAAAATTCCCCACTTTCTTATTTCTCAAACAAAGAACCAAACCACAAATTCTCTCTCTAACTCTTAAGCTTACAATTTTATTTATTGTTATTAACCTTAGTTTGTCACACCTGTAATTAATTTCCTAATGACATTCAACAATTTCAATTTGTAACAATTGCAGTACCCACTTCCTCTCTCTCCTGGTCACTGGTCTCCAACTACATGCTGCAACCATTATTAAAACTTTGATTTATATACGAGTACAGCCAGGAAATATTATTACGAGAAGACAATTATCTCCGGCCCCTTCTAACAAAACAGCTTAACAAAAGTGTCATGTACAGTGGGCTTATTTTGGAGGATGTGGTAAATAATTCCTTGTCTTTTGGTTGTGTTGTGAATTGAAGGACTTTCTTTTTTTTTGGGAGGAGAGAGTACACAAGTATTTTGTGTCTAAGACAATTTGTGTGTATTTTAATGACTTCTTAGTGTTCTAGTGGTAAACCACAAAACCGTACAGCAACAACAGCACTACAATTCATTTTGTTGTATAGTAGTGCAGCCGAATGTGTTGTTAAGTTGTAGTGGGAGGGCATGCAGTGTGACATAAGCTATAGGATTAATTTGTAGTGTCTATTTCAGTGTATTATTGTATATGTGATGATTAGGTCATAAGTTACTGATTTCTATTATTTACCAGACATATAAAAAAAAAAAATTAAATAGAAGCTGGTTTGTTGGAATGGACAGATACAGAATGAGAAATCTTTAAAAACGCCTTTTTTGTGTAGAAATATATACCTACTTAGAAAAAATACAAGGACAAGACAAAATATAGTTATTTATATAAATTAAAGCAAGTCGTATATACAAACTTTTTCAAATATACCACATACAACTTTAAAGGTTTCTTTAAGAAAATTATAAAATGTTGAACAAAAAAATTAATAAACTTTATAGTTTAAATTATCCATTTTTACTGGTAAAAATTAATGTTATACCTACTTTGTAATTGCATAATAATATACAATTTTAAAACAAATTTGGCCTCAATAGTGTTTTTGGTGTGAAAAAAATAAAGGACAATTAAGACAAAAGTTTAATAGCAGATAGGATATAAGTTGATAACTTTAGAACATTTCAGAGCAAAAAAATATACCTATAATAGTTTTTTATAAAGTTTGTAATTAGTTTATTTACAAGAATTTCGAAAACAATTTACTATTATTTTGTTAACACTTACATAGTTAATTTATTTATTTAATTTATTATTTTATATTTAGTTTTTTAATGATTTTATTATAAAAAACATTTACCTCTTTAATAATTTCTTATAACAGCTTTTTAATTAGCTATTATCATATTGACATCACTTATTTGCATTGTTTACTTTTTTACCAACAATAATAACAACAACTAATAAAAATTATGGCCACATAACTTGCATTTTTTATACATACTAGTTTTCACAAATTACTTGAACTTCACCAACGTTTATCACTATAATTTATTATTACATATTTTAATAAACATTATGGCCACATAACTTGCATTTTTTATACTGGTTTTCACAAATTACTTGAACTTCACCAACGTTTATCACTATAATTTATTACTATTTTTTTAATATTTTTGAAAACTCTTATTTTACAAATATTTAACTATATTTTGTTATCGATTTTTTTTATTAAATAACACCTTTTCTTTAAGTTATTTGCAATTTAAAATAGCAATATTTTCAATTTTATTTCACATACATACATATTTGTAGGCTGATGTTTATGGGAGAACTAAAATTAACAATTAACAAATGTAAAGAAGAGATCCTCATTGTAGGTTTTGTGTGTATTTCATTAGTGTGTTTAAGCAAAACAAAATGAATAAAATAACATTTCAAGAAATTTCTGTTAAATTTAACATTTTCTACTTGAGTATTTATGAAAATAGTTGTTTGTTTCTTTTAACAGTTTTAGTTAATATTTACTAACTTTTCTTAAAATATTTATATATAAAATAAATTTTGAGACTTTATATTTGTGATTGAAACATTTTTTATATTTAAATGTAATTTATTCTCTAAACCATGTATGTTTAAAATATTTTAATAGTTTTGTATTAAGTTAGGAGAGAATTTTATAGCAGAACTGGATTTTAACAGCTAATACATCTGTAACATTTTCAAGTGTTTTTAATTACATTCAGGAATCTTGGTTAACAGAGATGCTAAATTTAACAGCAAAACCAAATTAGTTAAATTTAACAGCTTCTGTTTTGTTTACAATTTTTAATTTAAAGACAATTAGAAGTTAAATTGTAATTAAAATAAATGTAAGTTAACTGAAGAAAAAATATAAATATCACCCGCTTTTCCAATAAAAATTTAATTTCTATGTTGTTTTAGCACAATATTAGAAAATCTAAACAAATTTATAGATTTTAATATAACACACTAAATAAGTTTTCCTTTATAGTTTTTGCTACAAAAAAATTTAAGCAAAATTTTGCCCAGACAACAAAAATTATAACAAAAAAAAATCAAGAACAAACATGTCTATCTATTATCAAAAGCGTTTACTTTGTGTGATTTTAAAACTTTTTTTCTTGAATAAAAAAATCTGTAAAAATAGCTATTAATTTGTCACAAAGGCGTTAATTTTTTTGTTGATTTGGCTTTCAAAAATAGTTTTCTATGAAAAACGTCTACATGGTTTAAATTCCTTGCAGGAAATTTACGTTTTTTATTTGTGGATTTCACTGAAAAAAATTAAACACATACCCAAAGCAAACTAAGAATAATATGAAAAAGGAATAACAAGACCAACAAGTTTGTACGGAAGGAAAAACTAAGCTATATATGTCAATATCTGTTAATAGAATAGAACGGATCCTTTCTATTGTTTTAACAAAAATAATTTGCAAACATACATACATTCACACATCTGTACATACATATATTTAACATAGAAATAAACTAAATTTTTATTAAAATTTTTACAACAAAGTCAAATATAATATCTTCAAATTAGTTTGATAAAAAAATTAATAAAAAGATTAAATGTTAACAGAAGTAGGTAAAAAAAAATAAAAAAAATAATTATCTAAATTCGCTATACATATGTGTATGTACATACTAGAAAATGTAAACCAAACGGAAGCTGGAAAATGCATACGTACATATGTACATATGTATATTATAAAAATTTCAACAACATTTAAAAAGTCAATGGTATATTTTCATAGTAAAAACTACATTATAATAAAAAACATATACCTACCTAAATAAAGCATAATGTGTCGAAACTAATTTTATATAAAAATATTTAAAGAAAAATATGTTAATGGTACATATTAACAAAATTGTTAAAAAAGACTAGAAAACAATTCCCATAAATACTTAACTAGAAAATGTTAACAATAATACAAACCGTTTAAAATGTAATGTTATTCTGTTCTCTGTTTACATTTCTTTCTCTCTCTTTCAATTTTAGTTGTTTCATAAACATTGCAATTTGCAAGCCATGTAAAACTGCAAACATGTAAAATAAAATTAAAAATATGTGTGGCAATTTTAAATTGTTATCTTCTGAAAAAAAGTTATATTTATTCAAAAAAATTAAATCAAAATAATGTTAAATATCTGTAGAATAAGTGTGTGTACAAATATTTTACAAAACAAGTACAATAAATTATAAAAATTAAGAAAACAGTGTGATTGATAACTATAGAGTAAGAGAAAAGTAGTGTAATTTTCAAATGTTATTTACTGAAGGAAAAACAAATATTTATTTAATAAATTTTACACCAAAATATAATCTGTAGAATAATTATCTAAATGTTTGCACAAATATTTTACAAAATAAGTAAAATAAACACCAAAAAATTATAGTAAAGATGAAGCAATTTGTGAAAAACTGTGTGATATAACTAAGCAAGAGAAAATTGGTGCTATTTTCAAATGTTAATTATTGCAAGAAAAATAAATCTTTATTTAAAAAATTGTACATTAAAATAAGTACATTATGTTTATAAGTGAGTTGAATAATATTTTAAAAAATCATAGCTATATATATAAAAAATGGAGGTAAAGTTAAAGAAATTTGTGAAAATAGAAATTTTTGCAACATCTTGCTTAAGGTACGGTCACACTTGGCAAATATTTGCCGAAAAAGACGTAACCACTAAATAAAATATATTTGAACACGTTTATTTATTAAAAAAAAAAAAACTTCGTTTATTTAGGACAAGACACAACAAAGAGTTAGTTTTATTTTATTTGATGCTGTTTGTTCTTATAAGAGTAAACAACGTCAAACAAATTTGTGCTAAAATAAGTGGTTACGCTTTGTTGAGTAAATATTTGCCAAGGTTGACCGTACCCTTAGTTATTGTTATTATTGTTGTAGCTGAAGAAAGTAAACAAAGCAACAAATTGATAATTTAGTGATGCCAATGAACTAATTAAGTAATCATGACGCTAAATTTTAAGTAGCAACTTAAGGTAAGTATTTTTTGTAATTAAAACCTTTAAATAAAACGTTTTTAAAATGAAAATAGTAAAATAACTGCATATATAAATTTATAGGTAGTTAAAAATTAATATTGAAAATTAGTTAAATAATATTGTTATTAGCTTTACAGTAGTATTACAGATAGAAGAAAAGGACTTGGTGTCTAAGCTAAATACTTTTCTATTTTAACATTTTTATAATTTCTATATTTAGAGATAACTTTTTTAGAATATATGTTGGTCACATTTTCTGTACAACCCTGCCAAAGGAATGAATATTCATTCATACAGCCAGGATATTAGTAGATATTTGTTGTTTGTTATATTTACAACAATAGACATAATATAACAATTAGTTAAAAAGGAACAATTTGCTTGCACACGAACAAACTTGCTGCTGCACATCCATACTCATTTACTGCCACTTATACAAACGCTACAGCAACTAACAAAAAAAACACATAAGTTATGTTACATACACATACTTTTAAATATTCATACTTCACACACTTTCACAAACACTTACATATTGACTTGTATTCAAATTCTCATATAATGGATAATTTATGAGCCCAAAAATATGCAATGTTTATTGCAGACCATTGCTGGTGTGTTGCTGCTGTACTTAATATATATGTACATACATATGTATGAATGTATATTTTGCTGTTCATTCATTGTGTACGATGAGTATGTGATAATGAAAATTACAACAACATCAACTACATACATTATTTTACTTTACTTATTACTCCTCCCAATATTGTATTTTAAACTATTTTGCAATTTATGGTTTTACCGAAGACAAAAAAAAAACTATACTGGAAATTGAATAGAAAATAGAAATTTGTGAAAGTACCAAGCTAGCTAGCTAATAAAATAAGAAATATTTTATAATTTTGCAAATTTGTTGACATGGCTAAATTGTTTATTAAGTTAAGAATAAAATTAAATTTATGGGTATTAGAAAGAAAAGACAATAAAACTGTTTAAGATTTCAAAAATTCTTAACTAATAGCTTTAAAATATATTACATTATTGATAGAGAGAGACAAGAAATTTTTAACTTCTGGTATATTTTATTTTTTTCATAAACAAGAACAAATTTATTAAAAGAAACCAATAAATTCATACTTTTTAAGCAAATTCTGTCGTATTCCAAGTTATTTTGTAAAGGATGTTATCAATAAAATCTAATGATTCTCAAATCGACTAACAAAATCCTTGCAGTGGGAGTCTGATGACAACGTTTTTTTTAAGCAAAGCAACGCATGCTACGACAATGAATTCTAAGCTTATTATATGACTACGAGATCAGTTTTGGGTCCATACTGCGAAATGAAGAGAGATATACCGAAAGAATTATGAATTAATAAATAGAAAGGAAGCAACATATATAGATAAGTCTGTCACATGCAACAGATGCTTAACCTACTGGATGACCAATGTTCATGTTCATTAAAATTGCTTTTTTTTACTGAAGATTATTTATACCTACAAACACACCCCAACATCTTCTCTCTTAAACTATTATTTTTTTTAATTTTCTCTTAAAAAAATAAAAATACAAAATTACAAACCCATGGCATATGGATATCAGGGAGCGAAAAACAATTCAAAGCAAAATACACAGCATAATTTTAGAAGGAAATTTTTAGTTGTTCCCTTTCTTACTAGGGTTTGTGAATTAGATAAAAATAATATTTACTATTATCACACATCATCTATCTGGTAATACCATTTCTTCATTTTGGGTATTTTACAATATAATAAATAATGTGGCAACATTTTTGAACCGTAGACAATAAAAATCTATATGGCATCACGAGTTCTATTTATTCTCTCTTCATTGTAAAACGTCATTCGACGACGTCTGATGTCTTGATGATTGGAAAAAGAAATTTTATTTTTGTTTAAAAATTTGCAAATATAATAAAAATATTAGCTATTTTAATATTATTTTTTTCGAATTCAGTGCAATTAAACTACAAAAAACATGAATTATTTTAAAAAAAAGTGTTGTAATTTTTAACAATAAAACATAATACCTGGACAACTTTTACAAATTAGTCAGTCATTGAAAAAGAAAAGCGGCTCCCTAAACTAAAAAACAAACAAGAGAGAGCCAACAGAACAATTAATAAAATAATAATAAAAAAGTGCAATTAGTAGACAACAAACAAATTCATTGAAATTACAAATAATAACAACGAAACATGTCTATAAAGAAAGATCTATATTACTGCAAAAATATCGATGACTTGGAAAAGTGTTCCGAGATTCCTGATGTAAGACAACGTAAAATGCATTAGTAAGTACAGTTTCAGAAGCCAACAACAATGTAGTTTTCTTTATAATATTTTTAAATTGTTCTATTTTTCATTCATTAAGTTTACTGGAGACAGCAAAAAAACTTAATGCTGAAGCTGAGAAATATTATCGCAAAGGTGACGAGGAGTTGGCCTATGTATTCTATACAAAATACTTTAATCTGCTCAACAGCATTTACAAGAAACCCGACTATCAGGAAAATAAACCTTTGATAAGACAAATATTGGGTGATAACCGCACGAATAAAATGACTATGGATCGTTTGGAAGCTTTAACTATGTCATTAAATGAACGCTATGAACGTTTGAATTCTAAAAATAAGGCAAAAACTGCAACAACACCAACGGCTACTGTTGAACAGTATTCAGCGGTGTCAAATGGTCGTTCGCGTTCAAATTCTCCTAAAGTCACTAATATAGACATTGGCTCTATGCGTTTAATGTCTTGTCAGCAATTATTTGATTCGATGAAACAACAGAATGTCTTAGTAATAGATTGCCGCTCGGCAGAAGATTATAAGTTTTCGCATTTGCAATATAATTTGACTCTAAGCATACCAGAGGATATAATTCAAGCTGGGTAAATGTTATTTTAATATTTAAAGTAATGTTTTTTAATGTAAATTGTTTTAAATTTTCCAGCATGTCGGCAGGTAAATTGCAAGACAAACTTGACAATGAATCCAAGAAATTGTGGTCAGCTAGAGCTGTTAAAAATGAGGTTGTACTTATAGATTGGAACTGTTCAGAACCGAATCCTTCTGAAGGTAGACCAATTGCTATATTATTGGATATATTACAGAATGTAAGTAGCAAAACGGAGCAAACTTTTTTCTATATACAGAACTTTCTCTACATAACTTTTCTTTAAAGAAAACTTGCTCTACACAACTTTTCTATATAGAAACTTCTCTGTACTCCACAAATTTTCTGTCTAAAATTGTTTATTTTTTTAATATTAATAATTCTTTTTCAGTGGGATCCTGACGTAACATATCGTTCACCCATTAAAATTCTCGAAGGTGGCTATGAATATTTCATTCTAATGTATCCCACCTGGTGTACAAATCCCATGGTGCAGGCACCGACTGTACCCCAAAATGATCTAAATCTCATAGACGATATAGAATATCCCTCAGTTTTCGATATACAAATGAAAGATGAGATAATATTGAATATCAGCGATACAACAAATGCCGTAAAATCACCCCCTCCTATTATAAACAAACCGGTGATTGACAGAGCCAGTAAACAGGCGGCTATAAAAACCTACGATGATAAACAGAAAGACATTGTTGAAATAGTTAAAGATCAGACGACTCTGTTGGAAAAGGCCAAGGAAAATGATGAGGAACTGCAGAAGGTGGCCAAACAGTTGGATAATATTTATGATAAAAAACAATTAACTGCCTCGGAACAACAATTGCTGTACAATATGATGCAGTTGGAAAGTGCAGCAGAAGATTTTGTAAGAATTTTTTATACAATTTCTTTTTGTTTACACAGTTTCTTAATTTTTTTTTTTTTTGTATAGAAACTAGAAAACATGCGTTTACGCGAAGAACTAGAGGAATACAAACGCCGCGAAAAGGAGGAAAAAGCCAACCTACCCCTACAACTTAAGGTCGAGGTAGAAAAGGCCACCAAAGAGATTGAAGCTAAAATCGAAGAACGTCAACGTTTAGATGAACAATTAGAGAGAGAGAAACAGCAACGTGCCTTACAATTGTCTATAGCTAGAGAAAACAAACGTATAAATGCCAAACTTATTGAGGTGGAAAAACGTCATACCGAACCTGCTGAAATTGAGTTCGATAACAGCGATTATGAGTTGGAGGACAAGTCGTTAGAGGAGCCTAAAAAGTTTGTACCAAAACCTAACATACCACAATTTGATCGTTCTGTTAAGCCTCAGTTAAACGCGCGTGTTTCGCCTCCCCATTCGCCTATTATCTATGCTCTGCAAAGGCAACGTGATTTTTCACCAGTTTCGGGAACAGCGGTAAGTTTATTGCTTGTCCTTAAAGTTTTCTGTAGAGAACATTTATTTAGTATAGTTAGTATGTATATCACAACTCTTTTCTATATAGAAAATGTTGGTCTCCACTAATTTGCTATAAAGAAATTTAAGCCTCCTATAAAGAAATTTAAGCCTCCACTAATTTTCTATGGTGAAATTTAAGTCTCCACTAATTTTCTATAGAGAAATCTAAGTCTCCACTAATTTTCTATAGGGAATGTTAAGTATCCACTAATTTTCTATAGGGAAAGTTAAGTCTTCACTATTTTTTATAGCGAAATATAAGTCTCCACTAATTTTCTATGGAGAAATTTAAGTCTCCACTAATTTTCTATGGAGAAATTTAGGTCTCCACTATTTTTCTATAGAAAAATATAAGTCTTCACTAATTTTCTATAGGTAAAGTTAAGTCTTCACTATTTTTTTAGCGAAATTTAAGTCTACTAATTTTCTATGCAGAAATTTAAGTCTCCACTAATTTTCTATAGAGAAATTAAGGTCTCCACTAATTTTCTACAGGGTGATGTAAGTCTCCACTAATTTTCTATAGAAAAATTCAAGTCTCCATTAATTTTCTGTAGAGAAATTCAAGTCTCCACTAATTTTCTGTAGAGAAAATTAAGTCTCCATTACTTTTCTATTAAAAAAATTTGGTCTCCACAGTCTCCAAAGTAAGAAATTTAAGTTTCCTCTAGTTTTCTATAGAGAAAATCTACACAAAATTCGTTTGATCTGAGCCGGATTTACAAGGTGGTGTTGAAAAGCAGCTGTTTTTTTTAGTCAGGTTCGTTATATCAATTTTTTTTTTGTATATATACAGTGGCGAGCACACATGGATACATGTTTTATAACTATGATTATGATAATGGTTTTTATTTAAAATGTTAAATAAATAAAACAAAATTGAAAAGAAATTGAATTTCCATATAAGACGATTATCAATAATTTTTTCAAAGCAAGCGTTAAAGAACAAGTAGTTCTTCTTTATCCTTCTGTTCCTTCTTTAGAGTGGTTCTTAAACTAGTTTCAAATCATACTGAATATTTAACAGAATGGACTCTGAAAGTTTTTGCGACATCACTAGTTAAAAAGATGCTATAAAATAATCTAACGTGTTTTAATAATTAGTGATTTTAAAACAACTTCCTAATTCCTGCTAGTTAAATTTTATTTAATTTTTTTACAAAGCTTTCAACACGTTACCCTCGTCACTCTTAATTTACTTGTGATCTCTGGCTATGTTCATGCTTATTTTTAGTTTTTAAATTATTTTTAAAATAGTTCACGTTTTTCCAACCAACTACCTTTAAGTCTAACAAACAGCAACAGTTAAGTGAAAAAAAAACAAAATAGAAGACGTCATCTTTCAATTAAAAAACAAAGAAAATTTGAAAAAAATTTAAATCAATAATCTAAAAAATCTTTTCCCTTTCAAAAGGTCACGTTTAAAAAGCATTCTCTCGTTCGGTTTTACAATTTGGTGGTAGAGTACAAACAAAATTACAATTGTTTTCTTTTGGATGTGGAGAGATGGATTATTTTTAACTTGCATTCTTAAATAGGAAACAATTTAAAGCACTACCACAAAAATCTTAGAAACAAAAAATGGACAAAAAAAAGCAAACAAATAACTAAATATTATCTGTAGTCTAGAGCACATGTTTGTTTCATAGTTTTAAATTTCTTGTTTTATTTTGTTAAGAAGGATTCTCATTTGAAAAAAAACCAGTCTTTACGCATGTTGGGAAAATGCGCCTTTAATTGCTTTAGTTTCTTCTTGGCTTGTCTTTCTCTACCATTTTTTATCATTATTTTTGTTGTTTATAGTTTTCGTTTATACGCTTTTGTTTTTGTTTTGTGTTGTAGTTTTGCGTTTTAGTCCACAAAGGTTTCAGTTTTATACGGTGTTTTAACAAAGAATGTCGCTAAGTTTACAAAGTTTGCGGAATTATCAAGCATTTAAAAATCTTAAATTTTTTACAACTTCGTTTTGTTTGCTAAGATGATTATTGGCGGTGTTAAAATCCAATTACCAAACTCAACATATCGCTATGCAGCCTCGTTACGTCCAATTAAAAAGGTGTGAAATATTTTGTTTTTTTTAACAATGCAACAATTTGGAAATTGCATACATTTGGGGGCAACAATATTAAAGAACTGTATTATAAATTGTAGCCTACTTTTAAGAAAATTAGCATACTTTTAGGTGCTTACTTTGTAAAATGAAATTAAAAGTGCTTTAGGTGCTTACATTAAAAAACGAAAAGTGCTTAAAAAAATTTGTATAGTATTCTTTTTACCAATATTTCAACTAATTTTAAGCACAAGATATTAAGATTTTCCTTTGATTTTCTTTCAAAAGAAAAATCTATAAACCTTTAGCAATTTTGTTTAATCTTCTCAAATGACCTAAATTGAGCAATAAAACACTTGTGAATTTGTATAGTAAAATGCCTCTAATATAAACATAGTTATAGATATGTACATATATCCTTATCCTTAAATTAAGCAATTTTGTTAAAGAAATATCTACATAAAGAGTGATTTTTCAAGTGCTTTCGTATTTGATTTAAAAAATACATAAAATGAAATGCAGGCAATCTATACAATTCAATGTTTAAGATTATTTCATGTAAAAGTTGACACAAAAGGACCAATCATATGGACCTAAGTGAGCTGTGTACTGTAGGGCTGTCTGCTTATCTAAATTTTAACCATGGCTACGCCTTAAATGGCTCATATGCTGGGTCCAATATTGGCATATGCACTCCAACATATTCAACGAATAAATTCTTCACTATTTGCATACAGTTCGTCAACCGTTGCGGGCTTGTCTCTTAACATAGCCCCACAGAAAAGTCTAAAGGCGTTCTAGGCGGCGAATCGACCGGCCCAAACGTGAAATAAACTGTTTACCGAACTCGCCTTTCAATTGGGCTTTGTATCATGTGGCACTGTCTTGTTGGAACCACATGGCGAAAGATCAGTCCGTTTAAAGATTTAGAAGTTAAATAGAATACAGGTCTATATCTCATATCTACAGAGGTGTGACTCACGTTAAATTTATTGTATTGTTCGGCAATGTGAACTGCAAGATATGGAAAAGTGTGAATTTGATGACAATTTCAAAGACAGTCCACTGGTCGGTTTCTTCGAGAATTATGCTTTTACAAGGTCGCTGGTATAATATGTGAGAACTGATATAAGGTTTCAGCGGGTAATGAATCATATGAAACTCCTGCTGGTAATTCTTGGCGGGCATGATCTATTCGAAATCAGTAGGCATTAAGCCTGTTGCTCCATCCCAACCACGTTTAAATTCCTTAGAAGTTAAACGCGACTCCTGGCAAAGTTGCAAATAATCTAACCATTTCTTTATCATGTCCTTGTTTAGCATTCCTCTCATAATTATACTTATCTGTGCTATCTTAGGATAGTTTGGATTGATAGTTTTTATATCATTACAAAGATTCAGCTTGATATATAGCGAGTACAGAAAATCTTCCCGGCATGGCGTATGCTAGAAATCACGAAATGTCATTGCAGCTTGACTTTGGTTCTCTCGTAGGTTGGCTCTTTTTATATCATCATTTAGATTTAGCTGGAGATGAAGCGAGTGCAGATCTTTCTCTCGTTATGACGTAGGTTAAAAGGCATGGAAAATCATTGCAGGTAGAGCTAGTGAATTCTTTAAAGACGAGCCAGACATGAGTTCCAAACGAAATATCTCAATTAATTTTTAATAAATACAAATTTATGTCAAGTAAACTTTATCAATCCCGATTTATCGCTATTCTTCTTTAAACGTCCTTAATGAAACTCTATCAATCAATATGTAAGTTGGATTTATTCTCATCAATCTCTTTTATCGCGATCTATTTAAATTTGAGCAAAACAAAAGGATGAGAAATAGAGAGAAAGTGACATTAGACGAAATTAGAGATTAGAACTAAGGAAAAACCAGTAGCTAAAAGATTTCAGTGTTAAAGGATTACAGATATTGATAGTAGTATATTAACATATTACATATTCAGTGCCGTAATCATATTAATCTTGTAATTAAATATGATCTGCGTTCTCTTGCAGATACGCAAGATTGTAAATTGTCGATGTCGTTATCCAGAATGTCTCTCTCATCTGCTTGGAAGACAAAATGACATCAAACGTTAACAATAAAGGACTAGCAAAAGAGTTTTAAATATTTAAAAGATATTTTAGGCAGGACAAACAATGCTAATATTGGAAATAGTAAAAGTAGATAACTAGTATCTTTATGACTTATCTTTAAGAATTTATTATAGGTCAATTACTTTATTTGTAGCCCATCATTTCTTATTTAATTCTTAACCTTTTATATCTATATATTTCCCTCAACATTACTTTCATTTTATGTTGTCAATTTCTAAAAAAACACCTTGGTTTGGCTTTGGTTTGGTTTGATTTTTTTCTGTTCTTTTCTTTCCTTTATCTTAAGTCATAAATATTAAATGCCATGGCGTCTGGTTGTATAAAAATTCAAAATGTGTGTTTGTTCTTTTTATACGTTTTTAGGTGTGTGTAAAATAAATTAATTGTTTTTGATGTAATCGTTAAATGAAATAGATTCTTTGTGTATTTGACAAACTCATTAGAAAAGAAAATGCTGAGCAGTTAAGAAGAAAATGAAAACATTTACCCAATAGGCAATTTGTGGGGTAAAATTTGTGTTGTTGGGAAAATATTTTGTGTGTAAAGTAATGTTAGAATGATTACAAGATAAGTTTAAGTATAAGAACAGATTAAGTAAAAGATTAGAGTGATTTTGAGCTTGTAGGGAAAGATGTAGGGGAGAATGGTCCCCCTGGAGATATGTTGGGTATTTTAGATCACAAAAGAAAGTTATTTGATTTTAAAGGCAAGATTTTAGAATGACTTTATTACACAAATCCGAATATTTTGACTTTCTAATGAGAATTTTGCAGATTGTTAGGTTCTCCTAGACCAGCATGCGAGGTATCCCTCTGCTGCTACAAGCTGATTTATCGCATGTCAATACTTAAAAGACAGTTTTAAAACAATCGTGACTTTACGTAAGAGACATGTTGATAGCAATGGCGGCTCTATGTAAAGTCTAGATTAATATCAAACGTGGCTCTATTTAAAAGCGAAAATGGCATAAATTGTGGCATCATTCATGGCTCTATTTGGAAGATAGAGCGGCATCAATCGCGGCAATATTTAGAAGCTAAAGTGCCATCAATCATAGTTCTTCTTAAAAGGCATGGACATCATACTTGGTTGTACTTAAAAGACAGAGAGACATCAATCGTGGCTCTAATTAGGAGCTAAAGTGACACTAATCCTGGTTCTATTTAAAAGACAGACAGATATCAATCGTGGTTCGACTAGGAAGACAGGCATTAATCGTTGCTCTATTTTGACGGTATAGTAGCATCAATCGCGGTTCTACTTAAAGGATAGAGTGAAACCAATTGTGGCTCTACTTGGAAGACAAAAAAAGACCAAACGTGGTTCTACTTAAAATATGGAATAACATCAATCGCCTTTTTAAATTAGACAGAGAGACATCAACTTAAAAGACAGAGATACATCTACATTGTGTTTCTAATAGGAAGACATTAATTGTTGCTATATTTTTATGGTATCGTGCCATCAATTGCGGTTCTACTTGAAAGACACGAGAGACATCAATCGTGGTTCTTCTTAAAAGACAAAGAGACATCAAATGTTGTTTTAATTAAAAGACAGAGAGAAATAAATCATGGTTCTCCTTTAAAGACAGAATGACATTTCTATATAAAAGACAGAGAGACAACAATCGTAGTTCTTCTTAAAAGACAAAGATACGTCAATCGTGGTTCTTCTTAAAACACAAAGAGCCATCAATCGTCGTTTTACTTAAAAAACAGAGATAAATCAATCATAGTTCTACTTAAAAGACAGAGAGACATCAATCGTGGTTCTTCTTAATAGACAAAGAGAAATCAAATGTCGTTTTGCTTAAAAGACAGAGAGAAATCAATCATGGTTCTACTTCAAAGACAGAATGACATCAATCGGGGTTCTATATAAAAGACAGAGAGACATCAATCTTCTTAAAAGACAAAGAGACATCAAATGTCGTTTTACTTAAAAGACAGAGAGAAATGAATTATGGTTCTACTTTAAAGACAGAATGACATCAATTGTAGTTCTACTTAAAAGACAGAGATAAATCAATAGTGTTTCTCGTAGGTAGACAGAATGACATTAATCGTTGCTATATTTTATAGGTATAGTAGCATCAATACTTGGAAGACAGAATAACTCCAATTGTTTATAAATTTGCAAGACAAATTGAATTTCAATTAAGCATCAATTTAGAAAACAAATTGATCTTCAATTGTGGATAAACTTGGCAGAAAATATATGACATGGATTGAGGCTCTACTTAGAAGGCAGAATGACATCAAGTGTGGATGTATTAATAAGACCTATTTAATCTAAACGTGTGTCTACATAGAAGGCAAAGAGATATCAATGGCGTCTCTACGTAAAAGATGGAGAGACATTAATTGTGGTTACAGTAAGAAAATAGCGTTTAAAAAGCCAGAGTGACATCATTGTGCATCAATTTGCAGATTGAACAAGCCAGAGAAACAAAATCGTGTCTTTTTGTAGAATATTTTAAATCATGGCTCTACTTAGAACACATAGAACACATCCTCTCCCAATAGTTAAACCTTAAGCTTAGTTTTTATTAAACATTTTTAAAGTCCTGTCACAGTTTAAGAATTCACTTTTAAAATAATTTTCTAACTAAATCTGCTATTAAATTTCTAAAATTTGAATTTCATAACTGTGTCAGACTGTCTGGTTCATTTTGAAATTAATATTGATCCTTATACATACATACATACATACATATATACATATATGTATTGTATATTGTACACAAAGTATACTTAAAACTTAATATTTCTAATAAATTGAACTTGACATTCATAATGTGAATGCCTGTGTTTATATTTAGTCAATATATTAATATTTAATCCGTAGTTCGTACAAACACAAGTTTAACGTTTATTACATTAAATATTTAGCAACAAAAATGAAATAAACACACCCTTCTTACTTTCCCTAACACAATTTACAAACATACAAATTATACAGAAAAAGAAAGAACACATGTTTGTTTATTTTGTTTTAGTAAAAAACAAATTGAAAAATGTTTCTTTTGTTATTTCTAGGGTCGCGGTTTAACGGGCTTAAAAAATCTAGGAAACACATGTTACATGAACAGCATAATACAATGTCTTAGCAATACGCCGCAGCTGGCCGAATACTGTATAACGGACAAATACAAAAACTACATCAGTCGCAACAATAAAACAAAAGGACAAATTGTCGAAGAAGTCGCCGCACTAATTAAAGTTTTATGGAATGGCAACTACAAATGTGTGGCCAGCAAGGATTTGCGTGTAAGTTAGACATTAGGACACCACGGCAAACGAACAGAAAAACTCAATAATTAATTTTTTTATTATTTATTAAATTTATTAACAACAATATCTTTGTTTTCTTCTTTTCGCATATACATATTTAGTATGTTATTGGCCAGTATCAGAAAATGTTTCGTGGCATCGAACAACAGGATTCTCATGAATTCCTAACCATACTAATGGATTGGTTACATTCGGATTTGCAGACATTAACACAGCCTGAATATCTGCGTGAACCGATGACGGCCTCGGATAAGGCCTGGTTAGATTTTACCAAATCGAAAGAAAGTTTAATATTGCATTTATTTTATGGCCAAATTAAGAGTATCGTTAAGTGCACCACCTGCGATAAGGAATCGGCCACGTATGAGTGTTTCTCAAATCTCAGTTTAGAGCTGCCCGAAAACAATAACGTATGTCACCTGTCACAATGTCTGGATATGTATTTTAGCGGTGAACGCATACACGGCTGGAATTGTCCCGGCTGCAAGCAAAAACGTGATGCTATAAAGAAGCTAAATATATCGAAACTGCCGCCGGTGTTGGTGATACATTTGAAAAGGTCAGTGAGTCATTGTTATCTATTCAAATAATGAAATAATTTCTTCCCAAAAATGATTTGCTTTAAATTGTATTAATAATACAACTGTTAGGATCATCAATATATGTAATTGTAATTGTTTTCATTAATAAGGATTCATTTTTATCACCAATTACGTCCACAATATCAGATTGATTTGTGATGTGCAGAGTTCAGTCATATATTTTTTTATTAATTTTAGAATATCATAATTAAGATTTTAGTTTTTTAATATTATTGATGGATTCGTTGTTAAATATAATACTTGTAAATACCAGAAGCTTTATTTTCCTATATTTTCAAAACAATATTAGCGACTTTGATGACACTTTGGCTGCTAAATGGTCTACTTGAAAGACAGAAAGACATCAATCGTATCTTCATTTAGGAGTTAAAGTGGCAACAAACGTGGTTCTACTTAAAAAACAGAAATACATTAATAATAGCTCAACGTTGGAGACTGGATAATATCGATCATGGCCCCATTTGGAAACTAAAGTGGCATCAATCATGGTTCTACTTAAAAGACAGAAGACATCAATCGTGGCTAAATGTAGGACACAAGATGATGTTAACCGTAATTCTACTTAGGAGAAACAAAATTCGTGGCTCCACTTAATAGATAGATTGATATCAATCGTGACTCCACTTAATAGACAGATTGATATCAATCATGACTAAGAAGACAGATTTATGTCAATCCTGGCCCTACTTAGAAAACAAATTGATATCAATCCTGGTTTAACAGATTGATATCAATTGTGGTCCACTTAATAGACAGATTTATATCAATCGGGACTCTTCTAAGAAGACAGATTGATATCAATCGTGGCTCTACTTAGAACGCAGATTTATATCAATCCTGGCACCACTTGGAAGACAAATTGATATCAGTCGTGGCTCTACATAGAAGACAGATTTATAACAATCCTGACACTTCTTAAAAGACAGATTGATATCAATCATGACTATTCTAAGAAGACAGATTGATATCATTCCTGGCTCTACTAAGAAGACAAATTGATATCAATCGTGGCTCTACTTAGAAGACAGATTGATATTAATTATGACTCTTCTAAGACACAGATTGATATCAATCGTGACTCTTCTAAGAAGACAGATTGATATCAATCCTGACTCTACTAACAAGACAATTTGATATCAATCGTGGCTCTACTTAGAAGACAGATTGATAGTAATTATGACTCTTCTAAGACACAGATTGATATCAATCGTGACTCTAATTAGAATACAGATTGATATCAATTGGGGCTCCATTTAGAAGACAGATTTATATCAATCGTGACTCTTCTAAGAAGACAGATTGATATCAATCCTGGATCTACTTAGAAGACAGATTTATATGAATCGTGGCTCTACTAGAAGACAGATTGATATCAATCGTGGCTCCACTTAATATACAGTTTGATATCAATCCTGGCTCTACTTAGAAGACAGATGATATCAATCGTGGCTCTACTTAGAAGACAGATGGATATCAATGAAATCAATTGTCCATCAACTTCAATCGTGACTCAACATTTGAAAACCTACCTACCTACATTTCTTGGTGTTCCGTTTGATGTTCCCTAAATTGAATCCATATGATTTACTCGATTTACATTCAAACCTGTTTACAATCTACGTATTAGGTTTCATATGTCAGTCTCTCTGAACTGTCGGACATGGACTTGAAGCGTATAGAGGCCTTTATTAGGAAGAGTAACTATCAATTACATAAATCACTTTGATCACTGTATACGACCCATTCAAACGAATCCGAGTAACATGTTTAAAATGATGTCACATAATTTGGTGTTGCGTAGCTGGAATTTACATTGTTTACTAATTTTACACTGTATTTCATTAAAAAAAAGGAATTTTTAAAACAAATGTTAATTTTGCTACGAAATATTAAAAAAATTTAAATTCAAACTTAAAATAACCAAACCATGTCCTCTCTATTTTCTAGATTTTATGCTGACACAGACTCCATAACACCCTCCTACAAAAAGAAACAAAACTATTTACGCTTTCCCCTAGAGAATCTCAATACGTCACCCTACATCACCATCTCCGAGTCCAGACGCAATACCACAAAATCCTATGAATTGTATGCCGTATCAAATCATTATGGTTCCATGGAAAGTGGTCATTATACAGCATTTTGTAAGAGCGGCACTAATGGCCGTTGGTTTAAATTTGACGATCAAATTGTAACGCCATTGGATTCATCGAATGTAGTGTCGAGTGCCGCTTATATATTATTTTATACACGTTTACAACCCTCGCAATATATATCGCAAACCTGTCGTCTCTAATGTGATTGGGTTTAGCTTGCAAACGGTTTGCGTTTTAATTTTAAAACTAACTACTATATCTAGTCTATAATAGAAATTTGCCTTATAAACACTTATATAAAAAAAGTATATTTAATGAATTTTCTTTTTATTTTAGTTTGATTTATCTGTTGTTTATCTTTAAATATACATACATATATACAAATTTATTTTTTAATTGTTGCTTGTTAATAGTTTTATTTTTTAAAATATACTTTTTTGTTTTAAAAATATTTTATATGTTTTCTTTTTATATAGGTAAATGAAAAGAAAATAACTTAAAATAGCAAAATAATTCCAAATCCAAGTTTTTAAAACATCTTTCTTTATTAAATTTTATTTTTATTATTATATTTCTAAATAAAAAGCTTGTTTTGTCTATATAAATATTTGTTTAACATTTATTACAAATATCTATATTATTATAATTCCAATAACTTAATTAAGACTTACTGTTTGTAATTAACTAAATTAAAAGAAAATTATAATTAAAATATTATAATACATACATACTTATAGAAACTTTTTAATAATATTTAAAATACATATAATTTTTTAAAAACAATTACAATTTAATAAATAACCAACCTTATATTTTATTTAATTCATACATACATATATACATATATTATTATCTATTTTACTCTATATATACATACTACATTCTTATAATTTGTCATATTATAAATTATAAGTTAAGAAAACGTAAATAAAATGGAAAATTGTTATTTTTTGAAAAAAAGTTAAAAGAAAATTGTAATTTTTATTTATAAATAAGTACATATATATAAACACGTCAAGAAAACTATAAAATAGAAAGTACATACTTTTGAGGGCCTTTTAACACCATATCGAATGTTATTAAACGCCCCTAGTTCCGAAATCGAGAAAAGTTGGTCCCTTTGTGTTGCTAGAAAATATATGAAATGGAGAGAGAAGTGAAGATGTAAGGATAGCGATGAAAGATAATGATGCAGATAGAAAGCGGATTTGATCAACCGGAAGTTTTTCCAAAGTGAAAAACTTTCAGCTAAACTCTAGTTTATTGGCGCCAGTCCGGATCTTTACCAATTTTGTACCAAAGTTACATCTAATTATGCTGAATAGTTGTAGTTTGTTTTTGTCGCCTGTCCTTCGCTTTAAAATATTTTCAGCTGTTTTTTTTTTCAATATAACAAGTTTGCAACACTTCAAATTTCACTTACTTTACAAATGAAATCTTTTTTAATCATAAAACCGCGATTTTAATCTTAAATTAAAGTTACAAATTATGTGTATAATAATACATATCATTATTACGGTAATTTTAAAATAAAATACATTGGAAAAAAACTTCGGACAAAAAATCAAAAATTCGTAATTGGGCCCAAATGTATTAATAAATTGGGATACATATTTAATATTAGCATTTTAATTTCAAAAATCTATTAAACGATATAAAAAATAATTCGTTCCGATAACAAATATCTAAAATAGGTATAATACAATTTGAGTTTCAACTTCAGAGACCCATACTCAAAGAAGATGGACCAGCGACATACAATTTTTTTCTTCTTAAAATCACTTTCCTACTCCCTATTTTAAGGTTATTTTTTCCTTGGCGCCCATAAATTCCACGTTGTTCCACATACGTACATATGTATGTAATTTTTTTTTTAATATCGTTTTACAACGAACAGTATTTAAATTTACTATTTTAGTACTTTGTAAAATGTAACGGCAAACATTTGAAAAATACAAATTTCAAACAATTTTCCAATATTTTTTACACGGATCTCCTATGTATATTTTGTATTTATATTTCATTACTACACTTAATTTATAGTAGTTAGAAGAGATTTAAATAAAAATTTAAGAAATACAACTACCCCCCGTTATATTGTCCATAATCCAATCAGAAAGTGCAAAACTTCCCTAGAAATTTGCAAAGAAAAAAACGATAAAGGCATAAACACTGCAAAAAACCTGTTGATTGCCATTTGACAAAGAATATTACAAAACGTAAACAATCTGGTAGCTTCAAGAATTAGAAAAAAAAAATAAATAAACTAAAACAAGAATAACAACATCAAGTTTAATTACTTATTTTGCTGATAATAACAACATCAAAATTTATTAATTATTACATACTAATTTACTACTTTTATTTACCTAAAAAATGTCCCTTTAACTTTGATCAATACCCTACCATCCGTACAGGGGTTAAATACACATTGCAAAATACCGGCTGCTGCTGTCACCTGTTTACAAAAAAAGGGAAAATTTATTTTCAACGCAAACAAGCTGGCAGCTTGGCATAAATACCGCTTATGGGAAAAAACTCATGTGAAATTAAACAAAAATAACAAAACAGTCTCTGAAAGAAATTTGTATAAATATCAAAAAAATAATTAATAAAATGCGTTATGCCCAGGTGGTAATAGGACCAGCCGGCAGTGGTAAAGTAAGTATTATAAGTAAAATACTAACAAAAAACCTTATAAATGCAAATTTTAACTTTTAGTCCACCTACTGCTCCTTCATGCAGCGACATGCTCAAGACTCCAAACGTGCTATTGAAGTGGTAAACTTAGATCCAGCTGCCGAACACTTTGACTATCAACCTTTAGTAGATATACGTGACCTGATACAGCTTGACGATGCCATGGACGATGAAGAATTACACTATGGCCCCAATGGCGGTTTGGTGTTTTGTTTAGAGTTCCTCATACAGAATCAGGATTGGCTTAAGACCCAACTCTGTGGCGGTGGCGATGAAGAAGAGGATGGCCTCAATGTGGAACCCGATGATGATTATATTTTATTCGATATGCCTGGACAAATTGAGCTGTTTACTCATTTAAATATGGGCAAACAATTAGTACAGCTATTGGAGTCTTGGAATTTTCGTATATGCACGGTATTCCTGGTGGATTCACAGTTTATGATTGACGGAGCCAAGTTTTTGTCCGGCACCATGGCCGCCTTAAGTGTTATGGCCAATTTAGAAATGCCTCATGTAAATGTTTTAACCAAAATGGATTTGTTAAGTAAAACGGCTAGAAAACATTTAGACAAATATTTGGATCCTGATCCCAGGGCATTGCTGGGTGATATAACACAGGAGTCGGCATGGGGTAGATCACACCGAAAGCTTTCAGAAGCTATTGGATCCTTAATAGAAGATTTTAGGTAAGTGAAAGAGAAACATTTAAATAAATTTCGATATAATTAATATAGCCCGTGTGTCGATATAATTGTTCGAGAATTTTTAAATAAAAACCATAATATTTTTGTAATATCTTGGAATTACACTTTCGTGAGAATAGTATCAGAAAAACAAATAATTTATACCTATGAAAATTATTCAAATTGTTATTGTGTAGAAAATAGTTAAGTTTTACAATTATAAATAAAAAATTTATATCGGACAGATGACGATTCTTTGGCAAGATGTTGGCAAAATTACATGTGTCTTCCCTTAATCAATTCAATAATTTGGAGTTTTAAAGCTGAAATCGATTCGCTTTTCTCTGTAGAACTCAATATTTACCATAATAGGTACCACAAAAATCCAATGATAGTTAAATCTCATGAACGAGCGATCAATTAACAGTTGAATTTAATCATAGGCCTACAGTTAGTTGTTTACATCTCTGTGTAGTGTGATTCATTTATTGAACTCATTTACCGCATTTCCACACGAATGGCGCAACATATAATTGTATTAAAAAATAAATTATTTACACAAAATTACTAGTTTTCATTACTGCATATGTAGGTACATATAAAAGGAGTACATACATACACATTTGAATATTATTGCGATACCTTTAACATTTGCAATTTTCCATTCCAAGATATAACTTATCATTAATTGAAACAATGGTAACCCTGTTTTTACCGTTATATTACTTGCCATCATCAGGGATGGAAAATTTAATTTGTGTTCGGTATAATATTTAGAGTATATGTATACATATGCATATACATATGTATGCATATGTAAATTTTAAAGAAAATCGGTTCCGTACTAAAATATGACTAGTACCAATTAAACAACAAATTTTTTACTGTATATACTTGTATATACTTTATTATATTCATGTGCAAATTTTTTACCTATCTTGGTTTATAAGTGTTTAAATTGAAACATTTAACATATTTTAAAATTAAGAAAAATAGAATGACAAATCTTTTTGTCCTAAAAACTAGAAAAAATATATTGGTAAAGAAAAAATTTGCAACAATTTAATTGCAAAATAAACTTATGAAGAAACATTTTTACGTATCGGATGGAAAGGATGATTCATATGCGACAAATCCGGGCGGTTATGCTCAAATTCCTTGATTTCATGCATGCCAGCATTGGCAATTGCCCACAAATCAGCATGTTCCTTTTTGAAAGTGTTATACCATTTAGTAATGAGTGGATAGTCAGACAAATCGAATGATATGGCTTCCAAACATAAAGTAGCTGAAACCAAAGCAAAATCAGCAATAGTAACATTATTGCCGGCAGCATATTTAGTGCCCAAACGTTGCAAATAGGTTTCGAACACAGACAAGGCATTGTTGACCTTTTTCAAACCCATTTCGGTACGTTCATAGTCAAAGAATATGGGGACCATGCTGTAAGCGCCAATGCTCGAATAATAAAAGGACATATTGAAGCAGAGACGATGATTGACTAAGGCACGTTCCTTGGCTGACTTGGGATATAAAGCGTTTTCCCCGCCATATCTATCGCATAAATACTGCATAATAGCAACACTTTCAGATAGATAGAAACCATCATCATCCAAAACAGGTATTTCTTTTTGGGGATTAAGCTGGTAAATATTATAAAAAGGTGGAAATTTAAGTTTTTTAATTTAGTTTTTTTTTTTAATAAGGAAAACTTACCTTAGCATAATCCTCGGTTAAATGCTCGGAGGCTACATAATCCACATTATGCAATTCAAAGGGAATGCTTAAAGCCTTTAGGCACATACGCACGGCCAAAGAGGGTGGGCCATCGGATACGGAGTATAATTTCATATTGAATCTATTAGAAGGAATGAGAAAAAATAACAATTACACAAATTATACCTTAGGTCATTAGCCGGTTCTTTTTTTAGATTACACGCATTAAACTAATTGGCGAATTCAAGGTTGTCTCACACAGAAATTACTTAAAATTAATGAATCATTAATTTGTTTAAGGCAATATTTAAAATAATTTCTAACTAACAAAGATATTTTAATAACTTTGCTGTTAATTTTTAAATATTAAAAACCAATTCTAACTAACTAAAGTATTTTAATTTAATTTTTTTTGTTTTTTCTTTTTCAATTTCACTTGTACTTTCTAAAACTTTCTTTAGCCCCAACTCTATTTACAATTTATTACTTTTACTTTTCTGTGTAAGGTGATGAATAATACGTCTTAACTCTTAGCAGCTTATGCGGCAAATGATGAATACCTTGAATTCAAAACTAGTTATTTTTTTGTTGTGGTCCAAAAAACCAAATAGCTTGTGTTATTGTTTTTTATAAAAGCTTAAAATTGTTAAGTTAACAACAGACTTGATGAACAACTCAAAGCTTAATAACTTGTTATTATAAATGTGCATTACAAACATTGTATAAATTTTTATTGCTACCTACAAAAAACAACCGAAAATTTTAAAATCAAAGTCAATTAAGAATATACAGCTTCGAGCAAATAAATAGGAACTTAGAACTTTTTATCAGTATTTTGTTTTTAAATTTATTTTGAAATGCCAAAAGTTGTGCTCTAAATTAAAATTGGTATATTTTTATTAAACAATTAATTTATTCATATTTTGTGTTTCGTTGCAAATTTTTTTTTTTAATTTTAGATTTTATCTTTAAATTATCTGGCAGCACCGAATAAATCCTGTAGTTATAAAAGTTTAACCAAGGGCAACAACACTGTATTTACCGTTAATTTTGTTCTTGTGCCGCCATTTATCTAAGCAATACTGACTGTTCTTTTAGAAATTTTGCAATTTTTTAAAATTTTGTTAATATTCCATATGATTAAACATACAAGTTTGTACAAACGGTGTTCCGAAAATTAACTTGACAAACTAATTGTCGGTGATTAAGAACACAACATGAGTAGCTATAGAAATATTTATGTACCTAGAACACGAATTTCTATAGTAAACATTTTTTGCAAAACACAATTTTTCAAGAGTTTAAAACAAATTATTTAAATTAAAAGTTTAAATTTAACAAACTTAAAATTATCTACATAGGTACATCTCCATCTAGCAACTTACTTGAATGATTCCCTCTTCACTGCATGGTGATTTCCCAACAAATGAGCAAATTCCGGATTTAATTCACTCAATGATCTCTCCATAATGTGTTTTGTTTTTATATCCGTATTAACCACCGACTTGGAGAATTCGTTAAACAAACGCTTCTTAATGTCATCCTCTGAAATGGGATGGGTATGTGAGTTGCTCAAGTGTACCACACTCAATTGATTATCTTCATCCGATACAGTTGTGACACGTGCGGGGCATTTCAATATACGATCTTTAGACTTAATACATGCCCAATAGGTGCGTGTGGTAGGAGAAATGCTTTTCAAGTGATAAATATAACCATCAACGCATAATAGTTCTCCGCCTTTTGCCGAACGTAATTTTGTTATTTTGTTTACATCGATGTTGTCGGGATTGTAGGAGGCAACTCGCGTGTTGCTGGTATATTTTCTCAATAATGACTGAGGTTTGCGGCCCCTAGTACTAGGCTTGTAATCCTCATCGCCTTCGTCATCTGCTTCATTGGCAGCACTTTTGCGTGCTCGTGACTTTGTGGCACGAGGTTTATATTCGGGTTCCGAATCCGAACAATAGGTTGATGTATTTATTCTTTCCATCTCTATGTATTCGATGACGGGCAGTGTTTCATGAAATGGATCCACTTCCATTTCATTCTTATATTCTATTATAGAAGCATGAGCATTTTCATTTAAAGTACTCTCTAACACTTCGTTAGTTGTCTCAACTACTCTTTCCGCTTTAGGTTGTTTCATCTGTATGAAATCGGAAATGTCGGGAGAATGATCACGAGAAAAGCCTGCATGGTTTACAGCATCTTGGGTATCATTATGACCACCCATGTGATCATTGTCATTATCGTCGTCTTCGCTCTCCGACGAAAACATTTCCAGTTTATGTGACTGCAACGAGTGGTCTTTTATCTTTAGATTTTGGTTTATTCTCTTTAAAATATGCTCACGATGATTAATCATATGCTTGTGTTGGCCTGAGACTTTCATAATTTTCATGTCTTTGCCTACACCTTCCGTTGTTAAACGCGAATTACATTTGTGTACTTTATCGCGCCGAAACAAGCAAGTCCAATAGGCCCGATCATGTTGAGAGCCTCTGGAGTCATAATGAAATATCATGTTATTCATAATGAGTATGCGGTTGCCTTTCAACGAAGGCAAAAAGGTAAACTTAGTTATTTCTCCATCTTTAGGATTTTCTAGAGCATCCATGACATCCTCTACCTGTCGGTAGAGTTTGGATGTGGCTTCGGCTCTTATACGTCTGATATCCGGCCTGGGACTTACATCGAAAGTGGTGGATATAGACAAAACATTACCGCCCCCTTTTGCTACTGACAGAGGTATTGTTATCGGTTTATATTTCTTCTCTGTCTTGATCTTTTTATCCGGGCTGGGGGACAAATTATCAAATACTTTAAAAGAGGATTTCTCTTCCTTACCCTGCAACACTTTAATGTTGTTTCTTCTAATCAAAGCTTCTATTTTGACCTCACTGTACGGCTGGTGATTATGGGTATTTTCCTCTAAACGGATGGGCTTAAAACGATGTTGCCCACTTGCCAAACACTCGGTATAAATTTTACCCGAACATTGCAAATCCTTGGATCGGAAACATTTCCAACGATATGTAGTACTTATCATGGATTTGCCATCCAGCCTATAGACGCAGCCATCTACAGCCACCATATGATGACCCTTAGTAGTCTTGAGCATTAATAATTTTTTCACTTTGGGCGCTTTTGCTGTTGTTATGCCCAAACTTTCCACCAAGTCTCCCAGCTCATCGTCACTGGTGTCAAATTTCTCTTTGCTGATATTGTTGTCATCATCCTCATCGCTATCATCTCCCATTTTCTGTTTCTTAGCATTGAGTTTCTTAACCAACTCTTGCTTTTGAAAGCGCCTTTTTAGAGATTTATTACCCAAAGTACAGGGCAAGCCTTCAGCATCTGCCTGACGTTTCTTATCCCGGGCCCTGATAATTGCATCTTGTTCGGCCGGACCATGGGGATGTTCGCCCACAATATTTTCAAGTTTATGTCGTGTCAAATCCCATTCATCTATCAACGTTGTATACATACGCACTCGGCATGGAGTTTTGTCTTTGCGGCGACTGCACACCCATCTATAGGCTTTGCTGGTGCGATCATCATAATGATAGAGATAATCTGCCACCAGCAACATATCCTTGCCCTTAACGGATCGCAACATTTCTACTTTGGGGGATTCTTCCGACATTTTAAAGGGTTTTCCAAGCACGCACAGAAAATAACTAAAACAAGATAAATATTGCTTCCAAATAATCAAAAAGCACACTTTTAATTGTGTAATGGCAGAACGTTTCTTAATTCATTTATTTTTTTAATTCCTACATGGGATGAATATTATTTTTTCAAACTTATTTGGAATTATTTACACTTTTATCTTGATAATTCCCCCAAAAATTTATTTGCCTTAACACTGCTTTTTTTCAGTAATTTCCTTAATTTGATGTGGCTTCTTTATGTCATTTCCAGCTTTTTTTCTGTACTTTTTCTGAGGTATTTTGTATGAGGGTATTGGTATTGCTTGATAACACGATGGGATTATTTTAGATTCAAACCCATTTGGGTATTGTGGGGAAATGAAAGAGACAGCTATAGTGTAGTATATAATTGTGTAGAAAATGCAAATTTTTGTAAATATTGAGCTGCCACTGAAAGGGGAATTTTTAGTTGAATACATGTTGTAAAAGGGAATTTTGTGTAAGATAAGAACATAATCACTGCTGTTATGGGTTTGTTTATTTTGATTTTTTTACAATGTGGCATGTTTCGGTGTTTAATGAGTTGCCGTTTAAGATTTTATTAGCTAGTTGTGAAGGGAAATATTAAGAAAATCCTATCAAGATGTTTTAAGGGGTTTTTTATTGGTTTCTCGGCTACATTATTTTTATCTTTACATTGTTTAATTAAGTTTATAGATATTTATACAAATATAAGAAAGTTTAGTATGTATATGAATAATTCTATGTAAACATTGGTTAAATAAACCATTTTTGAAAAATAATATTTTTTGAAATATGGTAGCCCTGTAAAAGAATATGTTAATTTTTATTAATACGCAGAGTTACCGGGTATTTAGTATATTATTAGTTTTACGTATGCATTTATTTTTTTAATGCCATATAATTAAGAAATTTAGTGAAAGATTTAAAAGTAAAATTTATGAAACAATAAAATGAATCAAATATTTTGGCATAAATCAATATCGTGACAACAGCTTGTATATTAATAATTTGTTTGTGTGTTGATAGCTCCCCGTTCTCTCATAGGAATTTACAATAATTTTATAGGTATAATAAATAGCAAATATTTCTTATAATCTGTGAATTATCTGAACAATATGGATATAATTTAAGAGTGGTGGAAAATACTTTTAATATGATATACAATATGGTACAATTTATTAACATTGTGATTCAAAAACTACATTTTGATTCTAAGTAATAGAACATTCTAAAATTTCGATATACCGAAAAAGTATTGCGAAGCTAGTGTTCGATATTTTATATTTTAAGTAAAAAAATATAAATAAAATCGAATAAATTGTGTTTTTATTAATTAGTTGACACCATTTGAATTATATAGGGCTTATTTTGGCCGGATTTTCATTTGCTGATATGTAAAAATATGCTTTACAAAAGTTAAGCCTGAATAGTCCACAAACAATTTGGCTACAATTTGTATCTCCAGAAAATACGATATATATACTTTTTTTTTGGTTTTGAAAATTTTAAATAAGGTGGAATCGGCTAATACTACCAACGAAGATTTGATCATAAATTGTCGTCAGCATTGCTTCAAATAACTTTATACTTGTTCATTATGTATTTAGAACCAAAATAAAATCGTGCAAATTGCGATGTGGGGGAAAATATTCGAAAAGTTTCAAAAAATAGATGTGAATGATTTCTAAAGGGTGATTGTTTTGGCAACTTTATGGCTGGACTATTTTAGACAGCTCAGCTATTTCTGTGTTATATGTTAGTGTTAAACGTGTCCAATTTGGTCTATAATTTAACCATTAATCGACAAACAAATGGACAACTCTTGCATATTATTGAATTTTATTATAAAAATTCAAGAGACGAAGCTCATTTCTGGATGAATGAATACGTAAACAAGAAAAATTGTTGTATTTGGTGCAGAGCTGGATTTGGCTTACATGTGGTTTCAACAAGATAGCACAGAACGCGCAATAATGGCCCAATTGAGAAGCAAGTTCGATGAACAGTTTATTTCACGTTTAGGGCCGGTCAATTTGTCCTGGCTAGATCGTGCTATTTAACACCTTTACTCTATTATTTGTGAGGCTATGTTAAGGCTAAAATTCAACTCCTTTTACATAATAATGTATTTTATCAATTTCTTAATGTATCTATATTTTACTGTTACTGTGTAAATAACTGTTACTGTATAATAATACATTAACAGCATACTATATATTTTACTGTTACCAACTCCCACCCCAACCAATCTGATCGTTACATATTGGCATATTGTATGGCAACTCTGAACATTTTTGCATAAAAAGCTTTTTTTAGCATATTTTTTATGGATTTGCATTAAATGTAGTATATATTTACATTTTTTCAACATACTTTTACTTAGACAAGCATTTTTTTGTTCATTTTTTCACTATTCAAGCAAAAATTGTATTTTAGTATTTACAAGAAACCAACAAAAAACAAACAAACTAAATTGTGCAAAATTAAATGTTAAAACTAAAGAAAATATACGATAGAAAAATGGCCAAGAATTCTAGTGAATTAGTACAAAGGTTTAATGCTCGCATGGTTCAGAAGTTTCCGAATGTCTTGGACATTGAATCGTCCATACTATTTTGTAAGCTGTGTCTTTGCAATATCAATGGCATTAAGGTCTTTAGTGTTCAGCAGCATTTTCGCACTTTGAAACATCAAAATGCCCTAAAGACTGCCCTGGAATTGCCCATTTTTGAGGCGGCTGAAAGCCGTAAATTGGTTATACCGCCTCCCATCGTACAAATCAAGTTGGACACTTTTAGTTTGGATTTGTGTACCACATTTCTAGAGGCCAATGTACCCTTAGAGACAATCGACAATACAGCCATTCAAATGTTTTTAAGAAAGTACACAAAGAGAACTATTCCCAATGAGGTAATGCTTAGAACGAATTATGTACCGGCTCTTTATCAGAAATACATACAAAAACTACAACATAAAGCGGAAAATAAACAAATTTGGTTATCGGTAACAGAAACAAACGATAGTGAAGAGCAATTAGTAGCGAATTTTGTGTTCGGTTTAATGGAAGAAGATGAGAAGGGTAAATCTTATTTGTTAAATATGGCTCGTCTAGAAAGAGCAAATGCCAGTTCTTTGGCGGCCTTCATTAATAATTCTTTGCAAATTCTATGGCCGGATGGTGAGTTGTTATAAGGGCATAATTTTTTCTTTTAAACAAACATGTAATTTGAACCTTGATTTTATTTAGGCATCCATTATGATAAGGTTTTATTGGTAGTAACACATAAAATTCCTTATATGATGACTGCTCTGCAATCCCTTAAAGTCTTATATCCTAATATGGTTTATGCTAATTGTTTGCTGGAAACTTACCACAGAATGGTGGAATATATACAAATACATTTTACGCAAGTTTGTTCATTTATTAACAATTGTGAGTTAGTGTTTTTAAAGGTAAGGCCAGTCTGTTAATAATAATCATATAGCGGAAACTCAAAAAATATTTGCAACACTTTTAGTCACCTCATCGCCAGCATATAATGCGCTCAAAGTACCACTACCTAAATCTGCCTTCAACCACAGACCGATCAGCTACCCCAGCTACATGGTTAAATGCCGCCATCTACTATAACAATAACTTTACTGAAATTAACACCCTCTTAGACATGCTAGACGCAGAAGATGATGTTCAGTGCATACAGCAAGCTAAACACTTAATACAAACCACTACACTCGAAGACGATTTAATTTATCTTAAGCAACACTTTGAAGATCTCTATCAAAGTATCAACAAACTTGAAACTAGAGACTTAAACCTAAATGAAAGTCTCAACACAATTGATGATGTAAGAAGAGACATATTGGCCACTAAACGTCCAGACTTCATAGATAAATTCGAAAGAATTATCAATGAAAATACAGGCTTACAGGAATTAATTGAAATTAATAGTAAAATTAATATGTTTAATGAACAACGAACAGGTATACATGAGGAAAGCTTATTGCTATATCAATTTGCAACGGTTGTCTCAGCCGATGTGACCCAGCTATCGTATGCCAAATGTTTGCTGGAGAATGACAAAACGTTAAGTTTAAGAAATTTAAAACAAGAAAAGTATGAATTTACATATTATAATTAAAAAAAATAAAAAGAGATTTTTAGAAAATAAAAATAGTTTTTACTGTGAGCGTCAAAATTACATGGTGTAACTATACAAGGTGATTGCAGTAGCACAGCTGACTGACTCTGTTTACAATAAACTTATGTCAAAAAGTAATACTTTTCCAAGTGCTTTTGACAGTAGTACATTATTATACACAAACAAAATGCCTGTTGTTGTATTTGTTATCGATTAGCACTCATCTTGTATATTTGCACCATGTTTAATTATCTTAATATAAATAATATTATATTAGAAAATTATATTGCATTTTTATAAACATACATATTTATAGAGAATTGAATTATAAAAAAAAAAACAAGTAAGAGTTTATATTCGGCTGTGCCGAATCTTATATACCCACCACCAAATTACCTATTATGGGTCCAACTTCATAAAATATTGTACGCATTTTCCCATTTTCAACAGGACTTGTACATAGTTCAATAATAAAAATAAAGTGTGCAGAATTTCATGGTATATATTATCTGCATTATATTTGAAGAAAATAGCAAAAAATATCGAGGTAATATACCAAACATTTCGGTAGATCAAAGAATGTTTGGTAAAAATTTCATTGTTTTATGTCTTTTTTTCGAAGCTCTGTCGTGATTTCAACAGACGGACGGACATGGCTAGATCGTCTTAGAATCTTACAAGAACCCAGAATATATAGACTTTTTGGCTCTACGATGTGTTACAAACGGAATAAGAAACGTAATATACCCCCATATTTTTGGTGGTGGGTATAAAAACAAAAGCGTATGCAAATTTAATTGAGTTATTGTTAAAATATACCAATTTTTACGCAGCAAAATAAAGTAAATGTGGCATCATTCTAAAAGTAGTGGCAATTCTTTTAATTTTTCTTTGTTTGAAAGTATAACGGTAAAGTGACGTTCAAAATAATTGCAATTTTCAAAATTTATCATTTAGAGTGATTACGTTGTGACGTTAAGTCACAATGGGAAGACAAACATCAATTGAGACTCCATAAATCATAATAGACTTACATAGAAAAGGTAAACCCTTGCGTAAAACACATAAAATAGTTGAAGGGCATTACTACACATTAAAAAAAAATGTAGTATACCAAACACAATACCGTGGACAATTTGCCTGGTGAAAATAAACAAAACGTCTTACAAAAAAACTGAAGTAAGAGCAAACCCAACATCTAGTGCTGTAAAATAGCCAAATCAGTGCAGTCATATCGCAATGTTGCCAATACGACTGCATTGATGTACATATTTCTAAACTATTTAGTTTTTCTTTTATTTCATTATATAAGTATGTATATTCCTTTTTCAAATCTTTCAGCTTAGTCCGTTTCGTGCCCATGAATGTGGATGACGAAGAAAGTATACAGGATCTATTAATGCAAATCGACAATGTTATACAGTATGGTGAAGATGCCGATGTAAAGATACATGATTTTGATCCGCCAGAGGAAGAGGAAAACGATAATGAAAATATGTTTACTTAAATAAAATGTAAAATAAAGAATTAGACATAAAAGTAAGTTGGTTTTATTTTTTATATAATTAAAGTTTTATTTTATTACAAATACATAATCACTAAATTATAATAAAGCCTAGCAAAAAAAAAACAGACAATTTTAAATCAAAGTTAAAACAAAATACATAAATATCTAAAACTAAAACATTACCAAGAAATTTAAAAATGTAACATTTTCAAACCTACCAACTCTCTCTTAATAAATCACTTTGCCGTATCTGTATCCATTACCAATTTACCCTCCTTATCTTTAAGTCTAACACGACCGTTCGAATAGCGCGTTTCGGTACTACCATCAGGATACACAATCTTTACCGTACCATCGGGATATTCCCTTCTCTTGTGCAGTTTATTGTGTATCTCTTTCTGTCCATTCGGCAGTGAAAGTATTTTATCACCATTACGCAGCTGCACCAAATGAGTGCCGTCAGCAAAACGCCACTCTTCTTGCTTATGCTCGTCTTTGGGATCTATTATTTTAACCGAATTATTGGGATAGTGCACTTCGACTACACCATTCTTATGGCGCTGTTCCACTTGGCCGTTGGGAAATTCCAGTATCTCCAAACCATCTAAATAGGTGGTGTGCCAGGTGTTTGTTTCGGCGTAATAGTATTTAACGGTGCCCTCATTGATATTGGTCTCTTTAATGTCTTTGTTGTAGTACAACATGCGTATGATCATGCCATCAGCGGAAATTTTCTTTAAATTACCATTTGGATACCAAATGTCTTTGCTGCCGTCAGCATTAACTATTTCACGTTTCAAGTTATTGTTGTTGGTGTTATTGTGAACGCCGGCTGTTAAACGTGGTGAAGGAGGTGGCGGCACTGGCTCCTGAACTTGTTGTTTAGGAGAAGTTATATTGGGAGATTTTTTAGCATTAGTGTTTCTTTTGTCTGGTGTTAGCTGGAATTCTTTAAGCAAATCGTCATCGTCTTCATCCACGTTCCTAAAATATTTTTCACGTTGTTGTGGTTTTTTTAGATTTAATCTGGTTTCTGTTATCTTACTATACTCGGGTGATGATGGAGGTGTTGGTGATTTTCTATTTGTTACTAGTTTTCCATTGGAAAATCTAGTACTTGTGGTTTTATGAGCTTTACTTGCATTTTTATTAGCCGTGGCAGCTGCCACAATACATTTGGACACAGTCTTTGAAGCACCCAGTGTTGGAGGACCCTCTTCAGGCATAGAGGTGGAAGAATTTTGGATCTGTTATGTAAAAAGTAAAGATGAAATTTATGAAATTAATGATTTAAAATTGCTCTCCATTTCTGCATCTTTATCAGGCTGATTTTCAATAGCCATGATCCTGATTTTTTTAACTAACATACCTGTTTGGGTGCCAATTTCGCTATATTCCTATTAATCTCCAGTAAAATTTTATTATTTTGCTCTCGACTGATTTTCAAATTTTCACTTTCCAAACGTTTGTTCTCTCTCATCAGTTGTTCTATCTGTTCGTGCAATTTGTTCTGTTCCCGTTCTAAATTACGTATTTGTGTCCTTAGTCTAGCTTGAGCCGTAGTATGATTCGAATCTTTTGCTTTCAATTGTGTTTCCAGTTGGGACACATGTTCCCTTAAACGTTCACACTCCTTGCGCTCCTTGGCAATTAAACCCTGATTTTTTAATTTCATGTTCTGTTCGAACAAACGTTTTTCTTCTTCTAACTTCACGCGTTCATCATGTAAATATATTTCCATTTGTATTTTTTCATCCTTAACACGTTCCATAGCCTCCAAATGTTCTTGGGCATATAAAGATTTCTTCAATTCATGCTCCTGTTTGACCTTCATCAATAAGACGTTGTTATCTTTGAAATTTTGTATTTCTTTTTCCAATTCAGCCATACGTATCTTAATCATGTCGGTTTTTTGCTGCAGCTCTTGACAGGCGGGAGAGTAAATGGAACTATTATTCTCAGTAACGGAAATTGAATCTTTGGGTGTTAAAGTGGTATCACTAGAGTTTTTTGTGGTGTCATTGGCTTGATGTTGATCGGCTTTAATTTGTAAGGCCGCAAATAAGACATGCTTGAATTGTTCGAAAAAGTCATTGTTGCTAGCATCACCTTGGCCTTCTTGCTCAGTACTGCCTGCCGAAAGACGTGAGCTATCGTTTAAAGTTGCTTCTGGTTCTTCCTCATATTTATGTGTCTCATTTGAATCGGAAAATCTAACCCTAACTTGTTGTATATATTGCGGATAACAGGAGTTGGTGGCTTCTATGGTTTTGTGTGTAGTATCATCAGATTCAGTACTTTCTACTTCCTCTGTCACTTGAGATTCCTCCTCTTCTGCTTCCTCCGATGACACAGAATACTGTTCTTCCGTCTTATTTGTTAAAACTACAGGCTCCAAACGTTTATTTCTCAGTTCTTCCTGCACCGGTATATTATCGTCTGTTTCATTTAGTTTTTCCGTAATTCTGCGTTGCATAAATTGTTTAAGGCAGCTGGAATCCATATCAAAACTACCATTATTAGCCTTTTGTTCCAAAAGTTCAAATATACTTTCCTCCGTCTCTGGTAGAGATTGTATGCGATTTCTGGGCACTTGCAGAGGTTCTATTTCTAAAGGATCTAAAATTTTCGACCAAGCGACTACGGGTGCTATGCCAACTTTAGTTATTTCTTGAATTTTTAGGGCTACATTTGATTTTTCTTCTAAAAATTGTTTATTTACTATAGCAGTGGAAGTGGTTAATTTGTTATTTGCTGCAAATATTGATTTGGTGTCCGGCGTAGAACTGCAAGTATTTTTAGAAGAAATTAACAAATTCTGAAAACGCTGTTCCTGGGCATCTAACCTTGTACATCTATCTAAAGATTTTGTATTATTATTTGAAAAATTTACTTGTTTCGAGGTTTTTGTATTTATTTCGCTAGGTTTTTTGAATTTGTTAGCTGGCTTCAAACTTAAAATGGGATGGGCATTAGCGTATTTATATTTGGGCAAATTATTTAGTCTTAATTCATTAGGATCAATTTTAAAGCGCTGTTTAAGACCCTCACCCCTTTTCAAGAAAGCTCTTTTAGGCTTATTTTGTGGCATTTTCGCACCAAGTTCAGTCTCATAGCCTGAAGTTAAAGTCCTAAAAGAGGCTGGTTCTATATCTTTTTCGTATACGCTTTCATCTGTTTCTTCTTCTCCATCCAATTGTGAGGTCTCCAAACTCTCCTCCGTACTTTGCTCTTCATATTCTTCTGCATCTTCAGCCTGGTTAGAGAGCACTCTTTCTTCTCTGACGCCAATTTGTATGTCTTCTATCACACTTATTTCACTTGAGCTTTGTAAACCCAACATTTGATACATGGTCTGCTGTTCCATGCCCAACATTTGCCTCTGTCTTGTTTGTCTAGCTTCCAGTAACTTTTTCTGTTCCACCTGCCATTTGCTTAACTCTTCCAACCTTTTAACTATATCCGCCTGTTTATCGGTCTTGACCAAAATACTGTTTACGTCCGTATTATTCGTCGAGTTTGTTGCCAATTCTGTTTGTAACATTTTTCAACATTTAATTTTTGTATTATTGTTGGTTTGTAAGTTTAATTGCTGAACTATACTGTTGGAATTTTCTACATAGAAATATAGAAGTTTCATAAAGTTTTATTAAAATATAAAGCAAATTTAAAATTTTGCGCTGTATTTCTCTATAGGAAAATTTATTTGTTTACTTGTCAAAATTTTGTCAGACAAAGCAAAGATTGCTGAATTTAATGTGTGTAAGCAACTCTGTTGTGGCAGAGCAGGGAGGCCAAGCGTCGAAAATACATGTACAAATAAAATTGTATGTATTAATAAGCTTTTATTTTGTGTTGCCTCTTTAAATCCATTTAAAGATTTTGATCCAGCAATACAAAATATTAATCAATAATGTATGTATTAAGTTAATTTATTAAAGTAAATTGGGTTGTTTTTTATATTTAATGTTAACAGCTTTTTTTAATGAAGTTAAACAAATTTAATTCGTCAGCTGAATTTTCTTTATTCATAAATAAAAAGACGACAACCCCAAGATCAATGTATATTTGACACTTACACATTTCACCAACCCTGTCTTTGCAGTATTAACAGTTGACAGTTGTTAAAAAGTGAACAATTTTGTGGAAAAATTTGTTTTCATTGTAAAAAATATAGAAATATTATTATTTGCCCGAATTTCAAGGAATAAAAATAGCAAACATAATGCCGGTAAGTTAAAATACAAACTTAATATTAAAATAATACCATAAATCACCTGAAACATCTAAAAAACTTGCATTGCCCAAGGGTGGGGTTGATAAACAAGAAAGGTTTCATAGCTCTTCCTTCTTATAAAAACATAATTTTCTTTTACTTTTTGGGATCACATAGGCTTATCATTCCACCATTAAAGAGTTTCCCTCAATGGTAGGTAATATGGCTATATTGCCATTGAGAACCCAGTACCGGGGACCAGCTCCATCACAAATGAGTAATGATAACGATATCATTGATGAGTCACTTTACTACTTTAAAGCAAATGTATTCTTTCGCACCTATGAAGTAAAGGTATAAAACTAAAATGATGAACACAAAAGTATACATAATTTAAAAAAGCCATTTGTTTTAGTCGGTGGTGGATCGTACTTTAATTTATATTACTTTGTATATAACTGAATGTTTGAAGAAGCTACAACGTTGTTCCAACAAAAATCAAGGCCAACAGGAAATGTATAGTTTAGCTATATCAAAATTTGATTTGCCCGGAGAGCCGGGTTTCCCCTTAAATGCTGTCTATGCCAAAACACCTTCAGCACAAGATTCGGGTAAATATAGCACACTTTCTAAAGTGGTAATTGAATTAACAAACTTAATTATTTTAGAATTAATGCGACAGTATTTGTTACAATTGCGCCATGAAACCGGCAATCGTGTTTTGGAGAAAGTGTTTAATACTGAAGATGGCAAACCCAACAAATGGTGGATTTGTTTTGCCAAAAAGAAGTTCATGGAAAAGTCATTATCTGGACCTGGTCAATAAATCAAAGGCTTTTGAAAGATAAGACTTCCATTTAAAAAAAGGGCATTATATATCTACACAAACGGCATTTGCTATTAATGTTTAACTATTTCTTACTATTTGAATAAAAAAAGTACTGACTTTAAAAAAGTGCTTTTGTTTTTAACTAAACCAAAAAATTTTTTAACATTTAAAGTGGTTAACACATTTATGCACATTTTTTGTTTATATTTATTTTTAGCTAATTCATTACCATCCTTAAAGGAAACAATTCTTGATCGTCTTCTACTGATTTTTAGATAAAATTAACGATACAAATGATCGGCTTGTAAATTGGAGGCAATCTCAGATTCCCATTTATCACCATTGCTCAGGAGCTTTTCCTTATTGTACAATAATTCTTCATGAGTTTCAGTGGAAAATTCAAAATTAGGACCTTCTACAATAGCATCAACGGGACAGGCTTCCTAAAATTGTAAAAAAGCAATTATTTATTGTTCTCACTAAACAATTAATTGAAACTTACCTGACAGAAACCACAATAGATACATTTAGTCATATCAATATCGTAACGTGTTGTTCTCCGGCTGCCATCAGCACGTTCCTCAGCCTCAATGGTAATGGCCTGAGCTGGGCAAATGGCCTCGCACAATTTGCAAGCAATGCAGCGTTCCTCACCACTGGGATAACGACGCAAAACATGTTCCCCACGGAATCTGGGTGATAAAGGTCCCTTTTCAAAGGGATAATTAATAGTGGCGGGCTCTTTGAAAATATGAGCCAGTGTAACACCAAAACCGCGCATCAATTCACTGAGGAAGATGGTGGAAGCTGCTCTGTCAGTGACATCTTTCAAGTCCATGCTTTCCTCTTTGTTGTTAACATATTTATAACCAGCCGGAACATGGACAATGTCTTTGGCATCTTGAGGGGTACTGCTCATTAAACGAGGACTAGCAGCAAACACGCGCTGCCCTGAAAAAAAATACATACATAGACCAATTAGAAAATAAAATTTATGATTTTTATTAAATCTAGATAATAATTATAAATGGTGTGGTTATTCTATCCGAGTTTTGGCATTTTAAACATATTTAAAATTTGTCTATCCATTGTAAATTTTGGCAAGTGTCTTCGAGTTTGACTAGTATATTCCATTATAATTTTACGGCATATATATTTACACGCATAACATAAATTATTACAATTTTGCACATATATATGTATGTAATACGGCATACTTCATTTCTTTCCTTAGCCAGTAGCGAAATTTGTTTAGACCACTTTAATACCGGCTTTTGTATGCCCTTACTTATTTCGACGAACTCTATCAAGTATTAAACCTCTGAAAGATCTCATCCATAATAAAATCCCCGTTTAAACACAAATTACACTTTAATTCCTTGTTAAAAACTAATTGTTTGCACTTTTGATGACATAAGTGGCCATAACCTCAATTTAGAAAAAAAAAACAAATTTATTTCATAAATATATTGTAATGTATTTTTTATAATTCCTTTTACCATTACGTGAAGCCGTAAATAGTCTCAAAGACATGGTCCTGGATGAAATGACGAAAATTTAATTTACTAACACAAAAATTGTTTTTTCTCTTTAACAAGTAGAATTAAAAATTAATGCGAATGTCAAAGTATATCAAACACAAAAAAACAACCTCCATATGTTTGGTATAGATATGGCAACACTAAAATATTTGGTAGTTTTGTTTTGATAATATGTTGGCATCACTGTTATGCAAATATCATAGATAAAAGAATGGAATGTTAAAACAAAACGGCATTCCAGCAGTGGAATAAGAAACAAATAAACTAAACACCATTGGCTAAAAGTAACCGATTTTTTTATTTTTTAATGGAGCTTTAAAGCTCAGATATATATATTATATTATATATATATATATATCTACGATTTGTAAACCGATCCGAAAAAATATATGTACCTATATCATTACCCTTTTCTTAACCCATTAAAGCCAAAGTTCAAAAAACGTACTTTTTCTTAGGGTGATTTTTTACAAAAGTGCAGTTTTTTTTGAAAATTCATCGATATAACGGTACAAAAAATATCAAGTGATAAATAGAAAACATTTCAACCTTTCATAATTTTTAAGGAGTTTCCTTCAGGCTAATTTGGTCAAATGTTTGTTTCCAAACGTAACCTTTCGTTTGATATATCTTTTATATATATATATTTATAAATGAAGAAGATATTACGGTTTATAAATGGAAAAGTTTTTAAAATTTAATTTTGATTAATATATGTATGTATAATAATTGTGTGTTCAACGCTTTAACTTTGCATTCAAATTACCATCAAACATATTTTAAATACGAATTTTTGGGAGCTGTAGCTCATTTTCTTAAAAACCTACAACGTTTTTTTTTATATATTGTTAATTTTATTATTATGTTTTAGCATGTTTTTTTAAATCCGTTAAATATTCCTAAATGAAATAATTTATTGTATAACTAGCTGGCTACTCTATTTAAATGGCCAGCTGTTTACTTCTATTCCATACGTTTGGCTAGAAAGAGACCACTAATATATTTTAGTCATATGTCTATTAAAGATGCCACAGTTTCTCAATTATAACTTTAAAACTCAACATTTTTAATTTATACATAAAAAACTAAAATTATTTTCACTTAAAAGTAACTAATTTTCATATTAAAATCAGATTTTAATAAAATAAATCACAATATCTGCATTAAAAGCTTAAGTATAAGTTTTCCAAAAATGATGGCAACGCCATAAGATTAGTAACAAAAAGAGATTTTAGGTGAGGTTCATATAATTCGCTGTGGTATTTAGGAAAAATTCCAATTTTAACTTGCAACTATTAAAAAAATTATAAATTTATAGAAAATATTATTAATTAAGTATTAAGTGACAATAATTGTGGCATAGAGAATAAAAAAAGAAATTAATAAGATGCCACCAAAAGAACGTAATATTGCCATGATGGGCTACAGAAGTGTGGGTAAGTTGTTGGCTGGTTGGTTCCTACATTTACTTTTAATTCTCTTTTGTGTGTTTTTATTTAATTTTTTACACTATACCTATGTAGTTATTTTTTTGCGTTTTATTTATTTATGTTGCTGGTATTTTTGTTGTTTTTTTTTTTAATGAAAAAATTCCATGTAATATTTACGTTTCTGTTTATTTATTTCCAGGCAAATCCTCTTTGAGTATACAATTTGTTGAGGGACAATTTGTCGATTCATATGATCCAACAATAGAAAATAGTAAGTTTATATTATTTGACTATAATTTTGTTCCAGTTACAATTATTTGGGGTTTTTGTTTAGAAAAAAGGTTGGTTGGTTGCTTGATTAACAACAACATATTGATTGTTGTTTGATTTTTTTTTAGTAGAACGCATAAAGTTAAATTGAACTAAGATTTTTTTACAAAACTGCGTAGTTTTTATTAAGTTCAGCAGAAAATCATATATTGAATTATTAGTTGTGTGCAATTTTTATACTAGGCCTCCAGTTAACCTACTTTCTTTTGCATTTTTGCAATAGTCGTTCAATGTTTTATGTCAAGGTTAATTGTATGTACATATATATACATATGTATATCATATCTATCTATTTTGATGGAAGAGCGCAGATATTAATTGCCAGTATTGTTGCTAAAGTTTTATCAGTTTTTAATGAAATTATAATGGGAATTTAATATTTACTAAGCGTATTTTGTCCCTAAAATATACCATTTTGAAAAGTGACGTTTCTATTTCAAATGTCAGGAGTTTGTCAAATAACTAAAGTATCGAAATATATTTTTATTAGACTGAACTTTATACCTACTTATTTTTGTATTTGTAATATAGATTGCCATAGACATATTAGAAAATATTGTTATTTTTATAACATTTTATTATTATTAATATTTACTAAAAAAATACACATTTATAATGTATCTCCCCATCATCTGAAAGAGAAATTATTTTTCATTGCTTTACTTTCAAGTAGGTAAACAATATGAAAACAAACCTCTATATTTAGAGCAACTTTATTAGACTTATTAATAGCTTAAATAGGATCTAAAATTTAATTGGAAAATTTTAAAATACAATTAGCAACTTCTTAAATACAATTGGAAATGGTATACATAGTTCAATTGTGGTTTAATTCTTCTAACTCAAGTCATCAAGAATGTAAATATCCAAACATAAAACTAATACTCGAAAACTATTAACAAGTCCAAAAATAATTTCTGAATACCCTAATTGACAAGAAGACATGTTTAACAAAACAAAGAAAAGGTCCATTAAGAAAGAAAGTAAGAAATATTAAGATCTGTCCATTCAAAATTAGCATGTATGCCAGTGCTATTTGAACTGACAATTTGTGGAATAATATGAAGCTAATGTTTCTATTTAGTATTTTATACAGTTCACTTGAGTTCATTTAACTGGTCCCTTTTTGTGTTGCCTGAAAAGATAAGAATGAGGAAGGTAGAGAGTGGGTTAGAAAAAACAGATAGATATGAAAGATGGAGACAATTATTAAAAGAATCCGGGTCTATAGAATTAAAAAAGATGGAGTAGGTTTCTCTGGGTCAATTAAAAAACCAAATAATACTACTTTTAAGGGTTTATATAGCCGACCGCGGTAGTCAATTTCTACGTCTAACGAATGCATCAATAAACTCTAATTTAATATGTGATATTGTCAGATCATCATCAACACAGTTACCCATTATGCCCCTATGTAAACATAACTGTCAAATGTCTGGCCATTTTTTCCCCCCTTTTTATTTTTTTAACATTGAATATGAATAGGATTTTTGATTTTTTTCAATAAAATTTTTGAGGATTCCACTGGTACTCTATCCCTGGTTGTTCGTCTACAGTTCAGTAGACCAAACCATCAGGCTATACCTACAAGAATTTTTATTTACATGTTTAAAATGTTAACTTGATTTTCAAACAAAGATTTTTGAAGAATTTGATTTCATTTGACAGCGCTGCCTGTCAGAGACTATTGCTGCTTGACTGTCAACATAAATACGTAAGTATGTGCAAATTAGCTGCTCTTTTTATAGCCGAGATATTTCAGACGGAAGAATACTACAACCATTTGAAATCTGAAAGTAATCCTAATCTGAAATGCTTGCATGTAAATATCCCGCCAACTCGATCTTCTTTTTGAGCCATCCATATACAGCCAATGTTATATGAAATACTAAACTCATGTAATTCTATGCTATTTTTGTTTGCTTTACTCTGCTTTTACAAAAATTCATTGGCAATGTCCTGTTAACTATTGCAAGTTCTTTATTTTGTCATATTTTGTTAAAAATTAAGTTTTTTTGGTTGGGCAATGAAATAGCGTTGGTTAGATTTTAAACAAAAATAGTTGATGCTAATTTCTTTGGTAAACTCTTGTGTAATTTAACAAAAATATTGTTTATCATTAATTTTGTCAACCAAAATGGGAAGAGGACCGCACTGCTCATTTGAAAAAAAAGGTTATTTGGGAACTTCACCAACAGGAAACAAAACAAACAATAATAGCTGAAAGAATTAAATGTTGTCGAAAGATGGTTTATAATGTCATTAAATGTAGAGAAAAATTAAAATAAGTAACCGCGCAAGACAACAATTTGTGAGGATAAGGCCATAGTTAAAAAAAGTAAGCTAGATCCTTTCAAATCATCGAGAACAATAATGACTGAAATTAATGAGGACTTTGGGGTAATTATTTGCAGTAAACTTGTACAAAGACGCCTCAATAAAAATCAGCGTTATGGTCGTGTAAGTAGAAAAAAACACACCTGTCGAAAAAGGATATAAAGACACAATTGTCTTTTTAAAAACTACACCGCAAAACATGGATATCAAATTCTGAAAAAGCGCTTTTCACAGATAAAATCAAAATTAATCTGATTGGTCCTGGCGGAATTCGGAATAATAATATAAGATGAACATTTTCTCTTTTTGAATAAGAAAACAGCTATGATGCTAAAGCTAAAGTGTTCAATGGTTCTTAAAATTCACTCATTTATTTATATAGTTGCTATCTGTTGGGTTACTGTGAGTGTCAATATAAAGCAAACACCTAAATCTATATACAAGGTGGCGCAAAAGTAATCCTCCTATCAGAAAATGCTATAAATTTTGCGATTGGCCCCTAATGTCAGTTCTGTTTTGACATTTGTGTAGTAAACACATGCGAAATACACATTAATAAACAATGTTACGCTACACTGCTCCAGAACGCGGAATATTGCACCACCAAGAGGAAGATGATTTTTCATCAAAAATAATCATGAGTGATGATGCCCATTTCCATCTTAGCGGGTAAGTAAATAAGCAAAATTTACGCTTCTGGGGCACTGAAAATCCGCGTGTAACCCACGAAGAAGCATTACACCCGCTCAAAGTCACTGTATAATGTGCTGTTTTTGCTGGTGGAGTCATCGGACCTTTTTTGAATGGTGACCGCTACAGAGCAATGATCAACGAGTTCTTTTTGCCGCAACTTGATGAATTGGGATTGGAAAACATGTGGTTCCAACAGGGCGGTGCAATGGCACACACTGCACGTGCCACAACCGGTATGCTGAAGGATGCATTTCCCGGGCGCCTAATCTCCCGTTTTGGCCTGATTTGACCGCTCCAGACTTCTTTTTGTGGGGCTTTTTGAAGTCGCGGGTTTATGTCAACAAGCCTCAGACTCTTGCAGCTCTTAAAGACAATATCCGTCAAGAATGTGAGGACCTATCGCCGGAAGTTTTGGCCAAAGTGATGGAAAATACCATAAAAAGGGCTCAAATGACAATCAACTGTGATGTAAAAAAAATTAAAAGACCAAATAAAAATAATCCACAAAAGAATCAAAGTTTTTCATTTTTTTTAATTACAGCCAAAAAACATCGGAAGTTTACTTATAAAAATGAAATGGACCATCACATGAGAACGGCTGGAGCGATGTGGCTGATTTTTTTTTTATTCGATTCAAATTCAAAAATTCCGGGTAAAACTCGGAGATTTTAAGTTTTTAATATATTGCCTCCTTTTCACTTCTCATTTTTCTTAATAATAGACATTTTTTGAAGAAACTTGAATAACTGACACTAAAGCCTCCTTTTTCACTTCTCATTTTTTTAAGTATGAGAAAATTTTAGCAAAACTCAACTATGAAACCAAGTGATCTACAATTTAATTTTAAGCGCGTCCAATTTCCAAGGACAATATTTAAAACTGTGTGGGTTAAATCTAGAATTCCAATGTTTTTCCCATGGTAAATTGTATGTTGCGTGCTCGAGAGGCGGTGTAACGAGTCAGGATTATTCATTTTCTGCCCCAATAGAAGAACAAAAAACATTGTTTACCATCAAGCTTTAAAATAATTTTTTTAATAATCGAATTTTGAGGAAACTTTTTAAGCAATAAATGGACACAAATTTTTGTTATTTTTTCTTTTACTGAAATATTTGTGTCTTAAATTTTAATTCCATATGAAATACAAATCATTAGTAAATACCGAGCGAAGCCGGGGCGGGGCGATCAGCTAGTACAAGTATAAATTTAAAACAAAAAATAGAAAAATAAGGAACATTAAAAAATAATTTAATTTTAATGGAAAAGTAACAGATTTTTCACGTCAAAATAAAATAAACAGGTATTGTTAAATTTATGTAAAACATTGTATTTAATATGTTCTTGATAGTCCTTTTGCCTTTATAAAAGTTGACAATATTCAACGAGTTTTTTTTAGTCATTTTTTGCTGCTTTCGAGAGATTTGCGTATTACTCTTGCACTGGTCAATGCTTGGCGTCGTCTAACTGTACCACGTTACGGTTTTTCGAAGTTGTGCATTAGTCACATGCTATAAAAAAAATTTTTAATACAAGGTTTAAGCTTTCCAGCTTCCATTTCATTGTATAGAGTACATAATAGCATTTAGAATATAATTTAAAAACTTTTATCAGATAAAATATAAAGATATTGGACTATTAAAAAGAATCTTAAAACAAACATTTTTTAATTATATTTCTAAATACTATTATGAAAGCTATGCAATGAAATATGTAGCATTGCATACTGCGTTTATGAAAACAGCCGGTATAGTTCAACTTGGGACTTACTTGAATCGATCGTGGGGTAACCTGACAATTTGAGGGATTATTTCTCCGCCAACCAAATTTATATGTATTTAAAAAAAAAAAAAAGTTTTCGCATTTATTCCTTCGGTCCAGTAAAATATTGTCATCAGTGGGTAAGAGAAATTAGCAAGAAAATTTCTGCATGTAATAAAAAGTATGAGAATGTCAGTAAAGTCATAAATTTTTTTAAAGAATATGTATGAGATTACATACAAATTTCAAAAGGAAATATTCAATTTCTAAAGAATTACAAGTGACAAACTAAACTGTTTTTAGATAAAGTTAAATGAAATCTTCATGTTTTTTTTTTAAACAATTTCTTGCAATTTATTTTTCAGCATTTACAAAAGTAACACGCGTAAACTCACAAGACTATGGTGTCAAATTGGTTGATACAGCTGGACAGGATGAATATAGTATATTTCCAGTACAATACAGTATGGATTTTCATGGTTATGTTTTGGTATATTCTATTACCAGTCAAAAATCTTTTGAAGTTATAAAAATTATATACGAGAAATTATTAGATGTTATGGGCAAAAAATAGTAAGTTTTCATAAACTTTTGTTAACAAATGAATATGGAAAACTAAAATTTACAACCCGTGTGTATTATATTTTGTTTCTAGTGTACCTGTCGTATTGGTAGGCAATAAAACAGATTTACACCAGGAACGCACAGTTTCCACGGAGGAGGGTAGAAAATTAGCGGAATCGTGGCGTGCGGCATTTTTAGAAACCTCGGCTAAACAAAATGAGGTAAATAGTCTTATAACATTTCATTTAAATAGTCTTATAACATTTCATTTGCTCTTAGTCTGTTGCTGATATATTCCATCAGCTATTGTTGTTAATTGAAAATGAAAATGGTAATCCTCAAGAGAAGAGTAGCTGTGTTATTTCCTGAGTTATTTTAAGCCTAGCTTAAAAGTCACAACTTGTCGTCGTACCATTAAAAAAAAAGAAAATTAAAACAAGTAACAAATAATAAAACAAAACCAATTGAATATTGGCTGGCTGCCTCAATTATAACAACAAAAACATGCAAATGATTTATATACAGTTTTTATTATATACATATTGCATAATATGATTACTTTTTTTTATTGTTTAATAATTTTTTTTATTAATTTCCCTAAATTTTAATTTTTTAAATATTTAGTTAATAATAGAAAGGTTATAAAAAAACAAAATAACTAAGTTTAAGCAATGCCTAAGTAGCAAATAATTTTCATTTTCTTTTATATATATTTAAAAAAGTTTTAATTTTAATAGTTTTAGTTAAATTTTTCTTTTTTCTTATAAAACAAAAAACTTTAATGTTAATTTAATTTACTTGTAATTTTCTTTCGTTTTAAACAAAATTCTATTTCTGAACCTACACACACAAAAAAAATTAAAACAAATTAAAATTATTTTTTTTAAATTAATTTTTATCTGTTGTATTTACAAAAAAAAAAACACAAAAACACATGTTTATAGAAATGGAATTTAAGTTTTAAAATAAACAAAATATCAATAAAAAAAAATATATATAAAAACAATATAAAACTCAATTTAAATGATTTTCAATTCGAATAAAATGAAGTATAGAAGAGTATGTTTGATGACACCTTTTTAGTGTGAAACATGTGAAAAAGTAACAGGAAAAACATTGAAAAAAGTAAAACAACTTGTAGCTACGATCGTAATGCAGAATACATACGAGTATTTTTTTTAGATGTATAGAATTTTAAATTGCAACACTTTTTTAACTGGCGGATATTTTGTCAGCTATCAAGAGATTTATGTTTAGTTTGGTTTGAATAGACTGACCCCTGAACAACGCTTCCAAATTGTGCAAATGGGCCCAAAACAAGATTGCCGTTGTTATTGATTTTCATAAGCAAATTTTGTTTAGCGATGAAGCTCGCTATTGGTTGAATGGATACGCGAATGAACATAACTGCCGTATTTTTAGTGATGATATTGCTCAAGAATATTTTGAGATACTATTACTATAAACAGACTGTTTGGTGTGCTTTATGGGCTGATGGAATATTTGATCCGTACTTCTTTAAAAACGAAACTGGCCAGAACGTTACAGTCAGTGGTGACCTCTATAGAGCCATGAATACTGACTTTCTCGTTCATCAATTGAACAATCATGATGTGCAGGAGTTGTGGTTTCAACACGACGGCGCAACGTGTCACACAGCTCGTGCCACGATTGATTTGGCCTCCAAGATCGTGCGACTCTTTTTTTTGGGGATATGTGAAGTCGCTATTCAGCGACGATAAGCTTGAAACGATTGACCACTTGGAGGACAACATTCGCCGCGTTATTGGCGATATATGTATGTACATATTTCTACAAATGTTGGAAAAGTCCATATTAGACTATGTCCGAGCCAGCCGTGGAGGTTATATGCTAGAAGTCATATTTAAATTATAATGCTAGAATATTATATTTCGAATAAAGTAAATTTAAAAAAATCATCTTGGTTTTATTGCATATCAAAGTTCTATATCATAGATAAGACTACACTTCGATTTGCATACTTACAATTTGTTTGTGGAAATCATTATTTAACCCTTTGTTGCATGGTATTGCACATATGCAATGTTAGTTTCTTGTCTATCTGGCAACATTTCTTTTTTATATATTTTACCGTTATTTTTTTCTTCCTCACTCTTTTAAAGTTAGAGCTTCTTTTGATAATCATTTTGCATAGTGTCGTGCCAAGTTCATTTAAAAAAAGGAAATTTAAAATAGTGTTTTGAATACCTCAAAAAAATTAATTAATTTCTTTTAGTTTTGTGAAAATTTCTTTAAGTTTTATAAAATGTAAGTATGATATAAAAATATACTCTATTCTTATTGCTTCGTATATATTATTGTAATTCAAATAATATTTACATGTGCTCTACGATAAATTATATCATATCTGCAACTTTATGCGTTTTCGCCGATATGAACTGTCATTACAAATACGTCATATAAAGTGAAGTTTATTTTATCTATAAAGTTAATTTTTTTATCAAATATATCAAAAAAAACAAATTTTTTTTATTTTCTTACTTATACCATTGAAAATGTCTTTTTTTAAATACAAATATTCCGTTATTCTTTGCACGCATTGCCAACTAACTCTTATATCAACAATTCTCATTACAGTAACCGAGGTATTTAAGTACCAAGTACTCAGCTACTCGCTAATTCACATAATAATACGTTTAGCAACCAGCGTTGTCAACTTGGTGCGTTTCGCACCATTTTTGGTGCTTTTTTAAATTTTTGGTGCGAAAAATTCTTTAGTTGGTGCGCTTTTTTCTCTTCTTTTCTTTTCTAGCTAGTTAAAAAAGGTAGTGTAAATGCTAGCGTAAAATTTTTTTTGCTTGTGTAGTGAATGAATTTAAAAATGTGGTGAAAATATCGTGGTGAGTATAAAAAACCGTGGTGAGTTTTTAGAAATTTATAACAGTTGACTGTCATCCAAAAGCTCTTCTGTCGAAACAACAATATCTATTACTTATTGTGCTGCTGCACAAGCGGCCAGTAATATTTGTTTATTATTTATTTATTTATTATTAAATTTTTATTTAACGATTTCGATTCAACACTGATTTTTAAATATTTTAAATTTTATTTATTTTCGATTTAAATTCACAAAAAAGCAAAACATATGTGTTTTGTTTACAAAAGTACATTAGCTACACGTCAAAATTTTCGTATGATTTGCTCAAAATTTTCCACAAATTCTTTAATCGTTGATCACTTTTTAAAAAAAGAAGAAAAACAAATTTGCTTAGTTTGTTTTTTTTTTTGTTAAGTTTTTTTTATTTTTGTTAAGTTTTTTTATTTTTTATAAAAACACTGAACTGTTGAAGACTGTTATTATATTATATTTTTTATGTGAAATTATTTCAATAAAATTTTATTAAATAAAAAAGAAAATCTAAATTTGGTGCGATTTTTTTTCAAATGGCGCGTTTTTTTTTCTCCATGTTGGTGCGTTTTGAAATTTCAAAGTTGACAACGCTGTTAGCAACTCTATTTGTCGTAATTTGTGCTGATATTTTCAACGTTAGTCTGTGTTTTCAACCAGTAAAGAGCAAAATATAATTGTGTGTGCTTTAAATTAATTACTTTATTCTTATTATTTTGTTCAAATGACATTTATTAATGCACATATTACTTACTGTTCTTTGTTTAACAAATAAAAAGTAAATACGTGTAAACGAAATAAAACGGGCCTAAAATAATACTCAAAAAACATAATAAAAGTGAAATATCTTATGCTTAAAAAAAAAACAAGTAAAAATAAATTTTAGTGACGAAATATTATAAAGTTAAAAATATAATAGTGTTTCCTAATAAAAAAAGGTTAGCATATAACGTAATTTTGAGAGAATACTAATTCAAAGTGGTTAAACAAGTTATTATAATATCAATTTATGTATATGAAAAAATAAAAACTGAAACATAACTTAACAAAAGTAACAAGTTATTAAAAATGGTTAACGAAAACGTGAAATACTAACAAAAATTGTTTGCAAAAAGGAAGTTATTTTAAAATTTCCTTTTGTCTTTAGTAGAGAGACAGGCAGCTGCTTAAATGCCTGAGTAGAGTTGTTTAGACATTTGTGCAATGACAATTAATGGGATTGATATGGAGCAATATGCCAGGGGTGTTTTTTACTATTTAGTGAAGATTAGAGAATAAGACGGCGTTGGGGATTAAAAATATGTAGTTAAATTTTCAATTATTCAAAAATTAAATAATTTTTATACTTAGTAAAATATTTTGAATCGGAAAATAATATTCATAGGTATATTTATGCATTATTGTTTTTTATACCCTACACCACAATAGTGGGGAGGGTATACTAAATTTGTGCTGATGTTTGTAATGCCCATCAAACACCCACCATAAAGTATACCGATCGGCTTAGAATCACTTTCTGAGTCGATTTAACGATGTCCGTCCGTCCGTCTGTCTGGCTGGCTGTCCATGTAAAGCTTGTGCCCAGAGTACAGGTCGCAATTTTGAAGATATTTCGATAAAATTTGGTACGTGATATTTTTTCGGCTCAAGGATGGATGGGATTGAAACTGGTGGAAATCGGTCCATTATTTCACCTGGCCCCCATACAAATGTCCTCCCGAAATTGGGGTTTACCGGTCATAAATCTTTGAATTATGCAAGTATGCAAACAAAATTTAGCACAGATGAGTAGTGCACGAAGCTAACGCACATCTACAAATTTCGTTAAGATCGGTCCATAATTAGTCGTAGCTCCCATAAATGGCCGAAAATCACTTTAACGATCATAAATTTCTTAAGAATGATGGCAATCAAATAAAATTCGACACAAATAATATACAGAAATGATGACACCTAATTTTATAATGGTCGGTCCGTAATTAGTCGAAACTCCCATATAAAACCCTCCCCGTAATCAACTTTAACCTCCATATCGAGAAAAAGTTTAACATACACAATATTCACAGAAATCATGCCACTAAATTTTTGTATGATCGGTCCATAATAGGTCATATCACCCATAAAGCGAACATTTCTTAAAAACTGTTTTATACATATACTGGATGTAGGGTATTATATGGTCGGGCTTGACCGACTATATTTTCTTACTTATTAATTTGATTTTTACTGAATTAACCGGTTGCTATGTAAGAAGTCGTTTTTTCTATTCCACTTATTTCCTAGAACAATAATCAAAAACTCTTTTAAAAAAATTAAAAATTAAGTTTTTTAATTTTTTGTTTAAATCAACACTATTGATAAATGGTTTCCGTTTGAAATCCCTAAATATTAGAAATTACCGTGGAGAGTAATACAATGGTAGACCATCAATGCTTTCTCTTATTTTTAAAGAAACTTTATGTGTTTTTAGATACACGCGATTTGACAAATTATTAAATAATATTGTTGTAATAATTTCGGTTGATACGGTTCCGGAGCGAAGATCCAAGTCAGATCATATTATAATCTATTTCGATATTATTAATAACTTATGGAAAATTAATTGAAATTTTGGTACGACATTCATTTGCACGAACTTTATTTAATTTATTAAAAAAATGGTACAAATTATTTACAAAAATTTATTCTTCCTTTCTTAATATTTGAAGAATTTCTGTTAGGAAAACACAATACCTAATGAAGTAGATAATTTTGTTTAGCATATGAATATAAATTTTTGTGTATTTCAAAATAATATTTCTATGTTGATTAAATGTCTAAAACTGTCTTGTATGTTTATTAATCTTATTAGCGAAGAGTTCTTCTATACGTTTCCTACGTGATAAAATTTTGAAATACATATAAACTAGCCTTAGAAAAATGAATACATTTTTTCCAGAATACCAAGCCACACCTCTTTATCAGCTCATTGCATTGCTCATTTAGCTTTCATTATGTTATGTTACTAAAAGCTCGCAAAATTATATTTGAAATAAAATAAATGTTTAACTCTTAAATCATATCAGAAACATGATCAAACATGAATTTGCATCAATAATAGCGGCTTGCTTTAAATCGTATTAATAAGAACATTAATGTATTGTACTTTTACTTGTTTTCATTCATAAAAATTCATTTTTATCACTAATTGTGTTCAGACTTACTTTATTATGAACTTTGTAATATCACGGTTAAGAATTTTTCAATATTATTTAGGGATTCGATGCAAAAATAAATGAAATGCTCATTTTAAATATGACAAATTTTTTTCTTTTAATTCCAAAATAATAAAAGCGATTTTGTGACGAATTTAGTTTTTAAAAACCTTTCGATAGAATGATAATCTCCTTATGTAAATTCTACATAATTATGTAAACAGAACTACAGAAACAAATAATCAAATTGTAGGTGTTTACTTTATACATAAAATACTTTGTAATATATCAGAGGGAGGGTAGTTGTAGGTGTTTACTTAATACATAAAATACTTTGTAATATATCAGAAAAACATTTGATTTTCATGAATCTAATTAAATTTATTAATCGTATTAGTTTTTAATTTTTGTTCAGAATAATTTTCAATTTCATTAATACAACTTGATATTTAATAGAAAATAAAAAAAATAAATTATAATAATATATTAATTGAAATCAATATCTACACAAATCATAGTAATAAACAAATTAGAGCAATTTTTTAAATATTATATAAATAAGCCTATAAAAGAGTGCCGATCACTGCCTTTCCACTAAACTAATGTTTAAAACAAGAATTATATTCAAGGACTAGAATATATTTTATAAATGTGTTTTAAATGTTTGTTACAAGACAAATGAGATTTTTAAAATAAAGTATGCATTTATTCCTAAAATATGCTTTAACGAATTAATGCAAACACTGAATTTAAAGCTTCACTTTTCAAAATAAATTATGCAATAATTAAATTTAAAAATAAAACAATAATAACAATATAAAACTAACAAATTAAACTGCTTTTTCTCTTATATTTGATGTAATTTTGGAGATTTCTAAACAATATTCTAGGAATAGCTTCAAAATACCTACTACATCCACCATGAAATATATGAATAATTGTTGTTGTTTCCTCTTTTTATTATTATACAAGTTTGTCTGTCATTGCATGAGTATGAGTGTGTTTTAAGTTTTTTTTTGTCATTGTTGTTGTTGCTGCTGTTTTTAATATAAACACTAGAAAAGCGCGCGCGGGTTATATTCAAACGAGGAGGTCATCTTTATGTGTTTTTTCATTGTTGTCTGGTTCTCGTAATTGTCATTATTAACACGAAACGATTCTTTCTGCTACACAATAATACTTTATGCAGCTACTACTAACTCACCTGGAATGAGACAGAAAAAGGCAAAAAAAAAAAACAAAAAATAGAAGGGAATAAAAAATATAAAATCCATAGTGTTGTTAATTAATAAAGATATAGAAAATAAACATGTACTAATTTGAATAAAATAAAAACAATAAGTACCTATTTATGTGATGGAAAAAAGTGGCAGTTAATTTTAATAAAAAGGCGCATAAGCAAATTCCTTATGGGAAAATTTAAAATAATAACTTGTTTGCTTAAAATTTGAAATAAAATTATTTTATAACTAAATTAATTTATTAATATGTAGGTACCTATCTAAAAATCTTTTTTAATATAAACACTTTTTTATTATTGTGTTTTTTAGAGTTTAAAATATAAATACCCACACAATTTAAACTTAACCTGTTGTATTTGAAAACATTTTTAAAAATATAAAACAAAAATATAATTTCAATTCTCTCCTACATTGCGTCGGTGGCCGTGCAAAAGTGTTTTTGTTTTTAATTCGACGAAATCATCAAAGAAAGTTTTAGAAAGGTATGTATTTATTCAGTATGTATGTTTCATTAATTTGTATTTTTTGTGTTTTTACTTTTGCTGTTTATTTTTCAATTCATTTACCTAAGTATGTAGGTACTTTGAGTGTTTGTGTGTATTCAGTCTTATCTTTAAAAACACATTTAATTTTAGATAACAATTTAAAATTGTTAAGAATTGTGATTTTTTTCTTTCTTTAAAACAAAACTCAAGGTCGGCGGTTTTTTGTTACAAATCATACAACAGTCTAGGAATATAATTAGTATTTTAATTAAACAAATATATTAAGTAAAGAATCTAATTAATTTATTATAGGCTAAGGGTCAATTGTAACTTCTGCTATTCCCTTGATTATGTCTCCAATAAGTACTATGTACATAATTGGTTTTGTAAAATGTAGTTTACTTCTTTGGTGTGGTTGAAATACCCATCTTAGCTGTATTTATTAAATGAGAGAATTCTTAAATTAAATTACTTTTATGTACCTATATAATATATTTAGTTTATTAGTAAATTTATTTATTTATTCTTCTCATCTTTTTGTCATAGAGTTATAAAAAACACATAGGTACATATTTTTTTTTATTTTTGTAATGAATTTCCTAATACTATTTGACTTGTTCATTTCTTGTTTACTATTTATTGTCATGGTGTTTGTTTATTTCTTTGTATTTAATTTTTGGTTTTTTACATAACCTCCCCTTTTTGTTTACGCCTGCCATTTTTTGTTTTGTTTATTTTGGTTTTGTTTATTTTCTGCTATTTTTGCGAAATTTTCTGACTACGTCAATTGCCAACCAAATAAAATCCCCAATTTCCCTAATAGTCACGTTCAATTTCAATTATTACACAAATACTTTTTATTGTGAATACAAAATTAAATGTATGGGAGCAATGTAAAAAAACATGCATTTAAATGCGATTTAATTGTAATAATAGCGCCATTTCTTATCAATGTAAATTTTCTACTTAAAAGCCATCATTGTTATGGTTCTATTTGTTGTGTATTATCACTCAACTCTTTTAAAACCCTTTCCCTCGCTACTTATCTCTCTCACTCTTATGGATTTGAATTACCCCTGAGAGTGAGATTTCATTAAAAAGAATATTATTGTAATTGTTATTTTTTTGTTTGATTACTCTACTTTATACATATGTATGTATGTACATAAATACCACTTTGTACTTCGTACAAACGCAATTTAATAGTCATAGGACATTTCCATTATTTTATGGCGTTCGATTTTTTTTATAGGAAATTTATAATTTGCTTTGTTATCAATAATGTTGATTTGGGAAACAAATTGTGTACAAGAAAAAAGTAGGTGGTTATTTTATTTAAAGCTCAGTCGGCTTTAAGAATAAAGGAATAAAAATACTCGTATTATCATTTATGTATTGGGTTTTTATTTTAAAACGTAAATTTTGCCAATATTATTATTTATTATTCTATTAATAATGACGCTGTTATTTTTGTATTAAAATAAACTAGAAAAATAAGTAAAAATGTCATTCCCGCAAAAAAAGGGATTAGGGATTATTACAGCTTCTTACAATATTTTGCTTAAAAAAATCGAGAAAACAACAACTAACAGACAAGAGGCACTCTGTCACTTGAGTTCCATATTATAACATTTATTTTAGTCAGACTCTGTAAGGAAGAACGGTCTAAGCTAGGTCGTCAAACTGACATGAATAGTCAGAAAAACTAGCCTATGTAGGAGGTACTACATTTTCTGATGATCAATGATATTCCATATAGCGTGCATTTCTGAAAAACTGTTATTACTTATATACTCGGTGTAGGGTATTATTGGTCGGTCATGACATACTACTTTCTAACTTGATTTTCTTTAAATTTATCTATGTTTTTCTCCAACAAAATCTCAACTAATATTCGCCTATCAAACAGTAGAAATAAAAACGGAAAACTGCCCTTTGCTACATTTCAAAAATTTGATTGGCAACCTTCATACATAACTTACTCGTACATGTCCAAATCTGTGTATTAACTTTTTCTCATTTATTTTTCACACAAATTATACATTAACATTTTTGCATTCTACTACATACAGTGATGCTGTTTTACAATTTATTTTTCTTTTATTTGATTATTAACTGCAATTTTTGTCACACCCTATGGTGTGATCAGTATGTCTGGTTATTTTTTATCGCATTCATTCTTAATACTTTCTTCTATTTATGGTTAATTGTAATTAATAGCAAATTTGAGCTGGACAATAATTTAGAACGTGAAAGTAAATTTATATATTTGGTTAGTTTTTCCTGGTTTGTTAGTAAGTTTTAAAAATATTTTAGGAAACAAAACATTAAGGGTAAAAACACTATTTTAACATGGCTAAAAATAAGTGGTACTCAGATGAACAGCCTAATGTTGTTCTCCAGATGGTCTCTAGTGGTAGCAACATTCGAGAGATTGTAAGTATGTATTTTGAATTGCTCAAGAAAGATGGCCTACAACGCATTAGGCCATAATCGAACCTATGGGGCATACTTATATAAATGTTGCACAGGATTTAACAACCCGTAGAGAGGATTCTTTAGTTTACAGAGCCTCAGTGGCAGTGGCCATTTCAGAGCTCCACCGCAATTCAAAGAGATTTAGAATAAAAAGAAAAAAACTCAATGAAACAAACCTGCGTAGATACATTGTTTGCCAATAAAGAACTTACAGTCCCGGATATCTGGAAAAATATCCTCTGGAGCAATGAATCAAAATTTTGTAGGTGGATGGAAAAAGATACGTATGAATGCAGTACAAATCAAAGTATACTTATAAATAATGGTCTTATAAATAAGGCCGATGTACGAATGGATCAGTACGCTTATCAAAGTATACTTTTAATATAAATTGCATACATTGAGCACAATATGCCACTCGCTCGCTGTTAGCAGTTGCTTTGAGGAAAATAATATTGATGTGCTTAAATGGCCAGCCCAATCTCCGGATCTCAATCCAATTGAGAACCTATGGAATGATGTGGAGCAACATATAACAGCAGTAAGACCCAAGAATTTGGTCGATTTGTGGAATGAAATCCGATGTGGAGCAACATATAACAGCAGTAAGCCCAAGAATTTGGTCGATTTGTGGAATGAAATCCGAAATGCTTGGTTCGTAATTTCAAAAGACCCAAGAATTTGGTCGATTTGTGGAATGAAATCCAAAATGCTTTGTTCGTAATTTCAAAAGAGCGCTGGTGGAGAGTATGTCCAGGAGATGTGCAGATTTTATTAAATATTATGATTTAAATTAAGTCTTTCTGCTTCTTTTATGATAATAAAATGTTTATTTAGAGCTAAATTACTGTCCAGAGTTTTTTGTGGGTGGTTCTGTAAAAAGTGGAGTGGCGTGATCCTAGAGTGACATGTAACACGTTTGAAAAACAAAACGTTTTAAAAAATAACAAACAAAAGAAAATATTTGCTTTAATTGATAACAGATACAAAGTGTGCTAACCATGTGTCCACCACTGTATTTTAATGTATTTTAAAAATAACTCATTTGTTTATTAGTTTTAATAATATTTCTCATTTGCGACAAATGTGACATAATTTAAAAAAAAAACATAATCACAATAAAAAATTGATCAGTTAGCAACAGAGAAAGAAAAGGAAAAACATGTTAATAAAATCTTAATGTTCTCCTAATGCCGACCATTGATTTAAAGTGATTTTCATACTCTTTAAATAACATTTATCCAAATACTTGTTTGGAAAAATAAAACCAGTTTAAAACAGATTTGTGTATTTTTTTATGATTAAATTTAACGTTAAATCATCTCTCTGACTCAACAAATAGGAAGGTATTTTTATTTATTTCGAAAAAAAAACAATTTAAAGTTAAGACCATCTTGTTCCAAATGATCGACACTATTTTAAGATTTTACAATTCAGTGTAAAAACCTAAACTAAAAAAATGTAACTAGGTCAAAGTTGATATGCTTCGTAAAACTGATTTCAACAAGTACATACTCTTGTACATTGATACTATGTATGTATATGCGTTCTGGCTTAATTTTTTTTAGCGCATAATTAAGTTAATAATAAAGAATTGTAGATTTTTGAATGTCGATAAAGTATTCAAAAGCTTAAATTTGTAAAATTTCTTTACATAGATTAAAAAATGTGCGTGTTTGTTGCTAGAAAGAGATTAATTGTTTAAGCTCTCACAATTATATGTTTTAGTTTTTGTATGTTTTTTTTTTAAATTCCAAGAATTGTTTATTTGCTTTATACACTTTAAACTTATTAGATTGTTTTAAATTTTTTATGTGGAATTGAATTAAGATAAATTGTTTAATTTAACTTTTTTTAAAGATTAATTTAATATTTCAAAATAAAATTTTTTAATTAGTGTGCTACTACAAAGTAAAGCATTGTTCACACAAAATCCGTTGCTTTGCTTTATTAAACATAGTATTTTCATTGTAATTTTCTGGTGTCTTTAAAATAAAATGTAATTTTTTATAGCTTTAACTTTTTGCAATCATTGACAAAAGTCGGATCTTCAAGGAATTTGCGCATCATTTTCTTTCTATTTCGATTTTTCATTGTTCAACACTTGTAATATTAAAGTATTTTAATGCTTTATGTTAATATTTATTTCAACATTGAGGTTAGTTAAATAACATTATTTTGCATTATGACGTTAATTGTCTTAAATTGTTTACATCAAGCTTATGAACAACAACAGCAACAACATCATACATAAATTGAAGTACATACATACATACATATGTGTGTATGTATCAAATAATGTTATAGTTCACTTGACACATCACTAAGAACTCTCACTCTCAAGCTCAGTAATTGAGGTGAGTTAATCGATTTTTTTTATACCCTACATCACCATAGTGGGGAGGGTATATTGGATTTGTGCTGATGTTTGTAACGCCCAGAAATATTGGTCCTACACTCACCTTAAAGTATACCGATCGACTCAGCCGGATGGCTGAATGGGATTGAAACTGAGAGAAATCGGTCCATTATTTCACCTGGCCCCCATACAAATGTCCTCCCGAAATTGGGGATTACCGCTCATAAGTGTTTGAATTAGAAATCATGACACTAAATTTTTGGATGATCGGTCCATAAAAGGTAAAATATCTCCCATATAACGGGCATTTATGAAAAACTGTTTTATACATATACTGGGTGTAGGGTATTATATGGTCGGGCTTGGCCGACTATACTTTCTTACTTGTTTTTATTTACCGTTTTGTTTTTAGTGTCATAGGTACCTTAATAAAGTTTTTGTGTAAAATAACACACGTATGTATGAATATTTGTATGGTTGTATGTAGGTACGTAGTTATTGTGTAGAATTTCGGCTCAAAAATGTTGTAAACATTTTATTTTATGGTTTCAAGACAGATACAATGAAATGGAGCATATTGTTGACATACTCATAAACTGGAACAGGTGATACACGGCACATGTTTAAATATTATTTTTTTTTAAATAAAACAAAAACTAACACTTCAGTGTATGAGTAATTCTAACAAAGCAAAAAAAAAAAATAATAAAAAAGCATATGTTTACCTATTTACATATTTTTTGAAAAAAAAAAAAAAAAAAAAAAAAAAAAAAAAAAAACAATTAAAAGTATTTTAAACTCCAGGGCTGGGCCAAATGTCCTAAGCCATTTAAAATATGAGTAAACAACAAGTAAAACGATTTTCTTACGCTGGAGTATAAACACAATTGTAACGGTGCGTATTTATACACAGCAAGTATAAGTAATAAGTCAATAAACCAAGTTTAATGCAGTGGTTATTGAGTTCGGGTCAATATTATATTATTTATATCCATAACGATATTGTATTTCTTTTTTTTTCGCAGAAAATTTCCAGCCATAGAACAGAAATTCCATTTATTATTTAATAATTTTTAGCGAATATTGAACTCTTATTTGGGTTCAATGTTTAATTATTCACATTAAAACACACCTACTGTAAAATTTTCGTAGGTACAACAATTTAATTTTTTGCCAATAGACACAGAAACAATTTATATTTGATTCACATTTATCACCATTTTTGATGTGTTTAAAACGTTCTTTAACCTTTTGCTAATTTCTGTTTTGTGCTGCTCATTAATTAGTATGTTACCCCGATAAAGCAAAGCTTTCTTGATAAAAAAAAAATAACAAAACAAATCTGAAAATGCGGTCATTAAGCTGTTAAAAACGATAGGAATTTGTGTTTAAACTCTTATACATAAATAATAGCAGCTTTTTAAGTTTTAATGAACTTTTTTAAAATTATTTAAAGAAAACAAACAAAAAAGTTGTAACATAAAAAAAAATCGCTTAAAAACATTGATCATATAAAAGAACGGCAACACTGCGAATAACCTAGTGGCAACACTTTCAGTGATTTGTTGTTTAAACGTGAATGCCGAATTGGGTTGTGCGAATAGAGTCGCTTTTAACTCACGTACGACTTAATGTTGTATGTTAACACAAAAACACGACTTTATCTATTTTTATGGACTGTGTAAATATTAAGGAATCAGACGCTTTTGATGTTCTAGACATGAGAATTCAGTGTCAAGAAGCATTCAAGAGCCTCGGTTTTTTAAAACGGTAAAAGAAATATATGCACTTCACTCCATCTGATCTCCTTACTATTTACACCATCTATATTCGACAAAAAATGGAATTCAACTCTCATGTATGGAACGGTACTTCGCGTAGGAATGGGTGAAATGTGGAACATCGCCGAAATGTGGGATGTGTTTCACTGTTCTATTGATACTTTAATGGAATGTGTTCTGCTTGTTATCGAAACCCGTAGTTTTTTGCGTAATACACATTCTTCTGCTAGGAATCATAAATTTTTTATTTGGAATAAATTTCCTGCAGAAGTTTTCTCTGTCACTTTTAATATAGGAATAATCAAATCAAATGTTCATAAATACTACTCCTGAGTACAGGTCTAAGAAAACCCTTAAGCACAGATCGTAAAGAAAACTGAAGCAAAAATATTATTAAAATGCTGGTTTTCATACTACATATTAATATTTATTGTTTCAACTGAGTTTTTTAAACATCGACAAACTTATTGACAAAAGTTTTTTGTGTATAATTTTTAAAATATTTATTATAATATTAACATTTGTGTTTTTAAACTTCCGTTTTAAATTGATAACAACAAAAATTTTTATTTCATATACATACTTATATGTATAACATTGTTTTTGAATTAACCAACTACATATCATGCATTTATTCTGAAATAAAATAAATAACTTTTAACCTCTTCAACTAAACTGTTGTTGTTTTTTATTACAGAACAAATAATTTGTCTTTCGTTATTTCTTGCAAAAAGCCAATTATGTGGAAATATTAAAATAAATTGTGTTTGGTTAATTGCTTTTTCTTATAAAAAGATATTTTAAGCAGTACAGGCAAAGAATAATTTCGTTTGTTGTTTATATATATTTAGTTGAAAACTGATTTTAATTATAATTATATTAATTTACTTTAGATTATTTATTTATTCCCAATTTTTTTTTGTAAATTTTCATTCAATATAAATTGATATGTCATTCAGGGATGGAAAGTTAAACCTTGTTTATTATTAAAAATCTATGTATGTATATAGACTCTCTGGGGTTCTCCTACAGTTATCATAATAAATTATGAGTAGGTATTCAATAAAATTATAGTAAAGTTTAGAAAGGGTATATAAAATTCGACTCAGTTCAATATATCGCTCTATTTTGTTCTTATAGAGGTCGTTTAAATATTAATTTAATCAAACTAAACTGTCTTTTTCTTATATTGTCTTCACTTGCTGTCACAATTACTAATTTCGCTCTAAAGATTTCTTTTTATTTATTATTTAAATTTTCTGGAGATCAATTGATTATTAAAAAAAAACATAAAATTTCCATAATTTCTCATTGATATTAGGTGAAAGGAGAGAACGAATGATAGAAATAGAAAGCATCATTCAAAACATTGAAATTATTGGATACTTTGTTATAAACAAAATTAATCAAGCGTATTTAAAAACCTATCACGAATGTAAATAATTTGCTACACAGCATTATTGGAGTTTATTTTCAAACAACACACCCACATTTAAGAAATAAAATAATGTAATATCGCGTTTTTCAATAAGAGCGCTACAAAAGTTTTCTTTTAAATAAAACAAAAACGGTTTTGGATATCAATGAAATTCTTTATTCCTGTGAAAGTACGTTCTATGCCATAATGTATGGAACTCGATTTCTTTTGCATGGCCACCACGGGTACGCTTGCAGAAGTCCAGACGCTGAACCCAATTTTCGACGGTTTTCAAGCATAAATCGGCCGATACTGCTGCAATTTCACGTTCGATATTCGTACGAAGTTCATCAATCGTCGCTGGCTTGTTGGCATAGACTATAGACTTGACGTAGCCCCACAGGAAAGAGTCTAACGGCGTCAAATCGCACGATCGAGGCGGCCAATCGAGTGGACCATTTCGTGAGATAACACGTTCTCCAAACTTGGTTTCCAATAATGAGCCTCATCGCTAAAGATGATTTTTCGATGAAAATCCGAATCATCCTCAAGTTGTTGCTCAGCCCAATTCACGAACATACGACACTTCTGGTGTTCAAGCGGCTTCAGTTCTTGTGTCAATTTGATCGTGTAAGGATGTAGGCCAAGATCTTTTCGCAAAATTCGCCACAACGACGTCACAGAGATGATCAACGCTTGAGAACGACGTGTGAGAGACACATTGAGCTTTCTTCAACTGAAGCCCCAGCGGCAGCAATATTCTCGACACTACGGACACTTCTTTGTCTCACTGGCACGGGAACATTTTCTACTGTGCCTGTGGATTCAAATTTTTCCACTAGACGCTCAATTGTTGATCTGGTAGGACGATTATGACAACCATAAATTGGACGTAGCGCTCTTAACGTTGAGACCACTGACTCCGAATTTCGGTAGTAAATTCTAATAATTTCGACTCGTTGTTGGGTCGTATATCTTTCCATCATGAAATGGTAAACCTTACTGAAGAGAAATGTCAAAAGAAATGTCAAAATGCTATCCCTATCGTTTTTTTTTTGTAGCGTCTCTGTTGAAAAACGCTTTATATGTATACTATACATACATTTGTTATTACAATAATTTTATTCTTGTAAGAATGTTTATGCTTTCTGGTGTTTAAAATGCCGGCAACAAATATTAAAGTGGGTTTTTACGAGTATATGGCTCCCAATTTTATTAAATATACATATGTATGTATGTACATATGTACTTGTTAATACATATGTAATATTAATAATTTTCTGGTAGTAAAATAGAAAAAGAAAGACAAACAATAAAAACAACACAGCTAAAGTGTTACTTTATGTTAAAGCTTGCGTACTGTTTGAATTGCAGTAAAAACTGCTAATTGTTGAATAAATAATAAAAAAGTGATAAGATATGAGTAATATCATATATTTCTTGATTTTGCATACTATTTTTTTTTTATTTTTTTTAATGAAATCATAAAACAGATGATTCCGTACAGAAAGTGCGTTCAGTTTGGCACTTTGCTTAAGCAAATGACATTTGACGAAACTTGACGAAAAGTTTCATTAAGTACATTATGGTTTTTGGTTTATTTAATTTATCACAGAGAGTGTGCATGAAGGAGGAAGTAGAGAGCTGGGCAAATGTTTTAATATTTTTGTTTAGTGCTTAGTGCTTTTTCTAACGCCACACTTGGTCAAAATATATATGTATAAATTAATTAAATAATTGTTGTGTAAGAAAGTTCTCGTCTATTTGTTTTTGCTATTTTTCTGCATATGGCGTTTGTTATGTATTTCATTGAGGCTTTTATACAATTTGCTTGTTTACTCGTTTATACATTTTGTTAGAAAGTAATTAAAGTGGTGCGCCCACCACATCGATAATGTTTAAGTTATGGCAAATATTTATAGTTGTATGCATTGAAAAATGAAATTGTTACTTGCTCGGCACTACAGATAAATAAAACGAAATTTTAAAAGTCAATTAACGTGTTTGTAAGTTTTTTTTAAAGATATGTGATTATTTTAAAAAAAATACATTAATGAAATACCCCTTATTCATAAAAAATTAAAGTAGACTTCAAATGTACTTTAAGAAAATTTTGTCTAAAAACACACTTCAAACCTACTTTATTTTTTATGAATACGGCAGATAGTGTTTAAATTTTAAACTTTAAAACTTGTGTTTAAAGTATATTCTGTTATACAATTCTTGGCTCATATATGTATGTATGTATGTAAGTATTGAGATACAAAATAATAATAAATAACTTTAGTATTTGAATATGTATAAATACATAATTAAATGTGGAAAAAGACGTTTCTAAACTAGAGTTATTTAAGTTTTACCAGAAGAAGGCGTATTTTCTGTGAAATTTGCATTTGTTACAAAATTTGTGTTTATTTTTTTAAGAAATTAAACCTTTCTCATTACTTTTTGCTCTAAAATATCTTTATTGAAGTAACTGCAATTATCATTACCTCTAAAATACCGTTAACGATAAATACCGTTGTCGAAATTACAGACAACGCTAAAATATATTTGCCGAAATAACTGCAATTACCGTAACTGCTAAAAAACCCATTACGAAATTACTACAATTACTGTTACCGTTAAATTGACGTCATCTCTAAATCTGCAGAAGTTAAAACGTAATGCAAAAGAATTTTATTTAAACTATTCCTAATTTTTGTTAAATAATTATGACAGACCGAAATAATCGTTATCATTAAAATACCGTGAACGATATAACACAAATACCGTTACCACTAAAACACCGTTACCAAAATAAACCAAATAAACGTTTATGTTACCTTTTAAACATTTCAATTCGATAGCCAACCTTGATAAAAAAATTTCTAAGAATAAAATTTGTACGTTAGTTCTTGAAATATTTCTATATGTATTCTACAGTTGAAAGAATGTTTATTTATTATTAAATTTTCTTTTTTTTTTTTCTTTTTAAAACATATGCCTCAATTCAAATATATTTAATTAAGAAAAAAATATTAATAAAATATAAAATATGTAAATAAAGAAATTCTGATAAGAAGAAACAAAAAATAAAAATAAACAGTAATAAGATTTTGCAGTAGAACATTAAACACACTATTTAAAATGTGTTCCACTTTCAAAATACAATGAATTCCATACAAAATGGTTTATTAATTGGATTTTTCGTTTGCAGTTTTTTTCAATCTTTTTTATTTGTAATACATTACAGTGTTATATACTATATATTTGATTTGAAATATAAGTAATAATCAAGTTTATTGAACTACATTTTTCTACTTATGGGTATTTATGAACATTATAATCATTGTGTGTTTACTAGTAATAATAAGTGATACATATAAATAAATAAACAAACTTTAAGGGGAGTGAAATTGATTTATTTGTTTATGTTTTTTAATATGTTGGTTAATTAAAACTGTAATAAATGGTGTATGTTTAAAGTTAAAATAGGTATAACAAATAACTAAAAGTTATTGTAATTAAAATTGGATTTTTATTTACATTGAATAAATTTAGGACATTTTAGCTTGAAAAAAATAACATTATTAAATTCATCACTCTGGCCAAAGAAACAACTGCAAAATAACTAAAAGTTTGTTTGGTAAAAATAATTTTCAACGGCTTTGTAAAGATTTTTTTTAAATTGCTAACATTTTTATCAATCCCTACAAAAACACAATTTTCATCTCTGATTGGTGATTGAAAAGAATAACGGTAGTATTGGGTAATATAAAAAGTAAACAACTTTAACCAAGTTACCAACTTACTGACAAAAATAAACACAGCTTGTGTGTGTTTGTTTGTATGTTTGTGCAAAACTGCATTTTAAATAAATTGCAATTCATAAACAATTTTTAATGAATGAACAATATTTTAAAATGGTTATAAAAGAAAAGCTGTTATTTCTTTCTATTAAATTAATTTATTTTATGACGAACAAATAAAGATAAATAAACATTATTGTTTGAGTAAACAATTTTTTTTTGCTATGTACTATGTATTTCATTATTGTTTCTTTTGTATTTGACCATATTTTAGTAAATCTTTAAAAAAGTACATTGGTTTTCTTGAACAAAAATAAAAACGTATTGTAAAAAAACAATACAATACCACAAGGTCGTCATTTTATTCAATCAAACACTATAACTATTATGTATACATACATCATGTATATTGCAAATATTAAATAACCTAGTAATGTACATACCAGTGTTGCCAGAAAATGAATTTCAAAATATGCTAAAACTTGAAATACTAAGTGCTAAAATGTTCTACAGAAGAAAAAAAGTGCTAAATTTTTTCAATGTAAAAATACAATTTTTATTTCAAATGTTACAAATGTAAATTATAGTTTTTTTTTTTAATTTTGTTCATAACAATTGTTGACTTGTTTTAATAGATTTCATATATTAATTCAAAAATTTCCGTGTTAATTTATTAATAAAAGTTATTTTTTATTTCTCCAAAAGTATTTTTTGGAGTAAAATATGTAGTAAAAAAATTTTCGAAAAAAAATAATAGTTTTTTATCAAGCAAATTAGCTAATGAATGCTAAATGCTTTTTTAGCATCATTTTTAAAAGTTTCAATGCATTTTCGAGAAACAAAATGCTAAATCTATGACTGAAAGTGCTTAAATGGCAACACTGATACATACTTATATATTTACACCATTTCCCTTAAATTCAAAATTAGTAAACTAATAATGACAAATGCTTGTTATTTTCTGAAAGTGACAAGGTGACAATTATTTTTATAATTACAAAGTTGTTTATTTGACTGAATACAAAAACTGAAAAATATAACAAGTTTTGAATATGGTGTTAAATTTTTATTTACCACATAAAATATTTAATATCTTTTAGTATTATTGTATGTATGGAACTGTAATTTCATATTATAATCTTAAACAATAATTTTTGCTGTTATTACGAGTAAATTATAACTCATATTTTTCTGTTTATTCACACTTCACATATGTACATACACATGTATGTTCATATGTATGTACGTATGTAAAAGACTGAAAGAAATTCAAATCAAAAATCCATACATATTCTAATCACTCAAGTACTTAAAGACTCTGCTGCTATCAAAGGTTATTAAAAGTTTAAGAAATTATCGGCACAAAATGTTTTAACAATAAAATAAAATGTCCACGACCACATGAATGAAGCAATTCGGCAAAAAGTTAATCAACTTTCATTTGAAATCCCCAAAAGTACACGCGACACTATGAGTCATTAAAAACAAATTTAACAAATTGACAAAACACAGAAAAATGTATAATTAAAATGAAACCAAATTAAAGTCTAGTTATTAAATGATAGAAAGCAGTCATTAAATTGATTTCACTTTCATGGTTAAATTATAACAATTGCATTTTATAACGAAAATTTACTTGGGGTTGTTTTAGGGGGTAATTTTTTAGTTTTGGAAAAGAGATTCAAGTGATTACAAAGAATTGTACTTGTTATCTGAAGAGAAGAGAAATTTACTTAAATATTTGAACTAAAATATATTTAAACAGAAATTTTGATGTATTGGAAAATTGTTATACAAATTGGAAGACATTCAAACATTGGAAAACTCCAGTTATAGATAGATATTTAATTGATTATAGTGAATGGCACTTCTTAACAATGGATACTATACTAATACTAATTTACTGCTGCATTTGAACTAAAATATTAAAACAGAAATCTGAAGATATCAAAACATTGCAAAATTTAAGTGATCGATTAAATTTCTATAGAATATTTAGGTTGTCGATAATTTTTCTATAGAAAATTGAAGCAGATACATTTTCTATATAAATTGAACGAAAAAAAATAAAATAAAATTGACGTTATCTATAAATTTTCTAAAGAAAATTAAAGTTATCAATAAATGTTCCATATAAATAGAAGTTATCGATAAATTTTCTACAAAAATTTAAGTTATCGATAAATATTTTATATAAATTGAAGTTGTTGATAAATATTTTTTAGAAAATTAAAGTTAACGGTAAATTTTTTATAGAAAATTTAAGTTATTGATAAATTTTCTGTATAAAATTGACGTTATCGTTATAAATTTTCTAAACAAAATTAAAGTTATCGATAAATTTTCTATATAAAATACAAGTTATCGATAAATTTTCTAAAGTTATCGAATATTGAAGTTTTTTTATATAAAATATTACAAATAAATGAAATAAATAAATAAACAATTGAAGTTGTCGATAAATTTTCTAAAGAATATAAAGTTATTTAAGATTATCAACATATTTTTCAAAGATAATTTAAGTTATTGATAAATTTTCTATTAAAAATTTAAGTTATCGATCAATTTTCTATAAAAATTTAAAGTTATCGATAAATGTTCTAAAGAAAATTGAAGTTATCGATAAATATTCGATAGAAAATTAAACAATGGACAAATTTTATATAAAAAACTGAAGTTATTGATTAATTTTCTATAGACATTTTAAGTTATGATTTTTTAGTTTAATTTGAAGTAGTTTCTTTATAAAATTCTAGTTATCGATATATTTTTTCTTAAAAATAAATTTTCTTCAAAGAATCTGAATTTTTTATTTTATAATTTATGGATTTAAAAACTATAGCAAGTTCTCCTATAAACCGTTTGACTAATATCTATTAGAATTCACATCTCTATAATATGTAACATTCATTATTTCATGTTTATGTTAATTAAAATTGTCATACCGATTAGAATAGTTAAGCAAATTAAAAAAAAAAAACACAAAATAAAAATGCTCTCTACATACATATGTACATACATATTAGTTTTGTAATGAATTCAACGAAAATTTCTAACATTTCTTTGTTTTTATTCTTTGTCTCATTTCATTTTGCCAGTATTCAGTTGTAGAAGAAAGGCTTCAGACTGTTTTATTACAATAAACTATGACCCTACCAACACGTCCAGCACCGGCACCACCTGGATCGCGAGCACAAAATGCAGCGGCGAATGCTAATGCTAGTCTAGAACAGTTACGTTTACAATTACAACAACAGCAACAATTACAGCGCAGCCAACAACAACATAATGTCACCGTACCAAAGTTAACAATCAAATTACCACCACCACCCAAACAGCCGGTGGCGTCAAATGCACACAATGGTGGATCTATTAATAACAACACGGGTTCAATCACGCGAAAATTTCCCCAAGCACGTTATGCACCTGCTACCAATTGGGATGATTCACCCTTCGATATTTTAGCCGGCAACACAGGATTTGGTGGTGGGGTGGCGGCAACGAAAAGCCATACGCAAGCCACAACAAATGGTAATTATAAAAAACAACCACCACCCAGACCTCCACCACCTAAAGTGCAACCGAAAAAGGCTTCTGCTCCCACTCCACCAGTACAACAATCTACAAATATTTTAACAAATATATTTCATCTTAAGAAAAAGTCGTCCAGGGCGCCAACACCCAACAATGCCTCGTCGCGTATTTATGGCTCAGCCACGTATGGTACTACAACATCTACAATGTCTTCAAAAACTACAACGACATCACTGAAAACCAACGGTTTTACCAACTCCAGTTCGTTGAGCACTGATTGGAATAGTGCCTGGAATAATACATCCAATTTCAATTCTTTGTCTATGCAATCGACGCATCAAACTGCTACCACAGAAGCACAATTAATCAGTTTTGATTCTCCTCCAAGTTCTCCAACATTTACACAAAAATCCAACAGCGATTGCTTGAGTGTGGACAGTTTCAGTTCTGATTCCAATTTTAGTTCGCCCAACAATGGCAGCGTGTCGCAACCAGAAAGCGGTTTTGAAGATGATTTTTCAAACACAGCCGGACGTTCTAGACCAGCTACAACCAGTCCCTTAGATCCTTGGGAGGCCCTAGATGCCTTTGGCCAGCCGGACACTACAGGAGCATCAACAACAACTACACAACCTCGTTACGGCAGTATAGGTACTGCACCCGTAAGAAATCTCAGCACAATAAATACACGTATACAAACCAATGGTGATAATCCTTTATGCAACGGTAAAAGTCTTTTGCCACCAGCACCCGCGCTTAATATGCCCACAATTATAAAACCGAAAATTTCACAGAAACCTAAAGCACCTAAACCACCACTATTAGCTAAACCCACATCATTTGGTTCCTCATCAAGTTATTTAGATAATTTTATCACACCACCCTCTCCGCCTATGCCTCAATGTGCACCTCCTCCACTACCATCAACCTCAGCCATAACGTCATCTTTTGCAGCCTCATCATCGGCAGCCGTGGATGCCACACAAAAGCCAACATTTTCAATTTTAGATGTTATTACCGGCAAAGTCGATGCCATTCAGTTGAGTTCAGGAATGGATGAATATGATAGTGAGCCCATGGAGCCACCACATGGTATAGCGCTGTACGATTTTGATAGCACGGAAGAGGGAGATTTATGTTTTAGGGTGAGTAGCAAATAAGAAGGCAATACAATTTCTCTAAAAGATTACAGTTATCCATAAATTTTTAGTGAAAATTCATGTTATCGATTAATTTGTTAGAGGAATTTTCAGTTATCAAAAAATTTTCTAGAAAAAAAAAAACAAGTTGTCGATTAATTTTCTAGAAAAAAAATTAAGATATCAATTAATTTTTTAGAGAAACTTCCAGTTATTGATAAATTTTCTAGAAAAACTTCCAGTTATCGTTTAATTTTCTAGAGAATATTCATGTTATCGATCAATTTCCTAGAGAAACTTTCAGTTATCAATAAATTTTCAAGAGATAATTCAAGCTATCGATAATTTTTTTTTTTTTTTTGAAAAATTCAAGTTGTCCATTTTAAATATTAAAAATTTTACTTTTCGTGTTATTTACAGGAAAATGAAAAAATCTATTTAATAGAACAAGTAAGTGAAGAATGGTATAAGGGACGTACAAGATCCGGCTGTGAAGGTATTTTCCCAATAAATTATATTGAAATCAAAGTGCCACTTCCCAGCAAAACTCTATCAAGTGAAAACTCCACACAATCGTCGTCTGCCTCCACAACACCAACATATCAACAAGCAACAACAACTGCAAATAGTAGTAATAATTTGAAAGTTCGTTCTTTATACAATTTCCCAGCTGAAGTTGAGGGTGATTTGGAATTGAAAGTAAGTGTAATGAAATTGAATTTAGTTTTGATGAGTTTTTTAAATATATCTTTTGTTGTTATTTTAGGAAAATGATTTAATAACAATATTGCATAGAATAAATGAAGACTGGTTGTATGGCGAAGTAAACGGTCGCCAAGGTCAGTTCCCGGCTAATTTTCTTGAATATGTGCCCTCTCATATACCAATGCCTTAAGTTTTAAACTGACAATTTACACATAAACTTGAATAATTCCTAAATATTAAAGTGTAGTAGTTTAATAGAAAATTATGAAAGTATGTATAAAAAGATATTCATTTTATTTTAGCAAGTACATGAAATATTTGAATATGTATTTAAAAGAAATTACTATTGATATGATTATTTTCCTATACACGTACACTTTATATGAAAATTAAGCAAACAACAAACAATTTACATTAAATTTATTTAAAAAATAATATATAAAAAACACAAAAAATAATAAAATTATACACTTTTCAAATCTCGATATCTTCTTGATAAACGAAATCTCTTTTTATTTGTATTCCCAATATTCTCTATACTCTCAACTTGTATTGTATTATTAAATTAATTAATTAACAAACAAAAGTCACAATTCTAATTGTTAAGTATTTATACATATAATAGACCCCCTCCCCTCTCTACCCAAACTGTGCTATCATTTATTAATAGTAAGCAAACAGATAAATAAAACTCCTTGTAAAATGTATATAACTTTTGTGAAAAGTTCTTTTTTATTATATATGTATGTAATTCTTTTTGTAATTTTTATTAAATTAAGTTTGTATCGGTTATAAAAAAAACATAGTGCTTCTAATAATTGATTATATTGTGTGCCCATTTTATTTTATAGTTTTGTTTTGATAGCCAGCTGCAAATGTTAAAGTTTTGTTAAAAGTTAGAATTAAAAAAAAATTATTTTTATTTGCAAAACTTTTTCCTTTAAGAATTGTGAGTTTGTTTCTTTTAATATTTATAAACAAATAAAACAAAAAAATAATGCCTAATAAAATTTTGCAAAAACCGTAAAAAATATATGTAGTTTTATTATTATTTTTAAATTAAATCATTTCAACAGATCAAACAAATGAAATATTTTTTAAACATTTCAGAAAATACGTAAAATCTTTAAATTATTTATGAAATTAAGTTAAATAATTGAAAAGCAAAACTAGAAACAAATCTTTAAATCTTTAGATTCTACGAAAGTGTAACAAAAATTCAATTCTTTAAAATCCTCTTCACCTAATTAAATTAAAATCGTTCAATTCCGTTTTAAAAACCTTTTGGTAATGTAATATTTTTTTTATTTATTAATTTTATTCTATAAGAATCATTTCGTCTTAAAAACCTAATTACTCTTATTTGTGGCCATATCTGCATGTGTCTAATTTACAATTCCTCATGTTTAGAGGGGAATTTCTTTAAAATGGCATGATACAGATTATAAAAGGCATAAACTGAAACTGTGATAATCACTAGTAAAGCTCCACCGAAAGCCATGCTTAAGAAATTGCCATCAATTATGCCGGCCGAGGTGTGACGGCGTGTGGACCAGATTTCTTCGGTGCTGGCAGGATTTTGTTGTTGTTGGGCTGTGCGATCAGCCATTAAACGTTTCATGGTATTTAAACGTTCACGTAAAACTTCTACGGATTCATTGTTTAAATCGTCTTTAAACAAAAAGTAAAAATAAATAAGAGTTAAAATCTTGTAATAAAATTTAAAAAACACGCCAATTACCTCCAGCTCCAGGAACATTTTGATAGTCAGACATGATGCAAACAGTTTTATTTATTAATTATTCTTAGAAAAATGTAGAGATTTATAAAATTTTTATAAATTTTCTTGCTAAGGGATGCTGTTAATTTTTTTGCTTCATCTGGTTTACTTACAGTAACAGCCTTAAAATATGCAGCATTTAATGCGCATGCTCCCTTAAAAAACTTTCATAGTTATTGCCACATCTTGGAGTTTGCTTTTATCAGCAACTGTTAGTATGGCATCTCGGATATGTTTTGACATTTGCTTTATTTCAGCTTTTCTAAACATTGTTCAACTTGTTTCATTGTGTTATTTGTATACAATTTATTAAACACGTGCATAGCCGAGATAGTGTGTTTCTTTGTGTAAAATTATTGAATTCAAAGAAAATATATTGAAAGAAACTAATTTCAAATGGGTTTAACTAAACAATATTTAGCTTATAGAGCTATAGATAGTTTTAATATTATAGCCAGTGGTCGCAGTAATGTGAATTTTGTTATTTATAATAAAATAGAGGGTCGTTATGTGGTTGCGGCTGCTGCAGAAAATGTTATTATTTGGGATTTAAGGTGAGTGAGAAAAATGTTTGTAAAATAAAATTTTGCACAAAAGTTTTCAAAAATAAGTGGAAACAAAATAAAATGATCATTTATATTTGTGTTCTAACTTTCACCATATTATCATAATTGTGGACATAAAATTACATTACATTTTGTTGCTTGTGCTAAGCAAGCTTGGGTGTAAATTTTTGAAAGTGTCTATTAATCCTTAATTATTGGTGTTGGAATGCTATTTTAAAAATTATGAACTGATTTATTACCTCAAAAGCAGATTTCCTTGAATAGACCAGATACTTTTGTTAAGAATTGTTCAAACAGTGTCCCACAAAAGTTTCCAATCTCCATTTTCCATTACCATGTAAATATAGTACATATTTAAAACATTGTTTCTACCAAAGCGCTATTTAGAAATCTGACTTCATCTAATTTTTTTGAATTTTCAATAGCTAATATTTTGATTGCACTGAAAATTGCATCTACCTACTCCTTCAAATTTCTTTAGAACATTTGATTCATTAACAAAAAAATCATAAATTTCTCATACAAATATTTCATTACATCAATCAATCAATCACAATCTCACATTTTTCATTTGCCATTTTTCATTTTAAATTTAAGATTTTAATTTTTTTTTGTGTTATTATGAAAAGTCTCCAATTTTCTATTTTCCTTCTAAAAACAACAGATTAGGCGAACGCGTTGTAACCTTTAGACGTGAAAAACAGCAGGTAACCGCCCTCAGAGTATCACCCGATCGTTTACATATTGCCATCGGCTACAATGATGGTGTAGTGGAAATATTCGATTTAAACCAACCCGAGGTAGCAGTATGTTCTTTAGCTGTACATAAAACAGCCATTTCCATATTGCGTTACGATGAGCAGGGTATACGTTTAGTTTGCGGTAGTTTGGATTGTGAATTAACGGTGATAGATGTTATAGAACAGGCTGGTAGCCAGCGTCTTATAGGCCACAATGCTCCTGTAACCGATGCCCATTTTATGGAGAAATTCAAAGAACAAAACATTGTGGTTAGTTGTTCCAAGGATACGCAAATAAAATTCTGGAATCTGGAGACGCAATTCTGCTTTAAAACTATCGTTGACAATCGTACAGAAGTCTGGGCCTTGGCGTTTGTAAATAACCTCATGATTGCGGGTTGCGGAGAGTCTACCATGAATGTGTATCGCTTGAAACCGAGAGATACCATACAAACGGAAAGTTACAATCTGGAGTCTGCTGTAGAAGGTCTTTCCATTGACGATGAGGATACTATAAGTCCTATATCAGTGTTGAATTGTGGTGTTATACAGAGAGCTGGCAAAGGACGTTGTGTGAATTTGGTGTCAGATGCCTCGGAGAGAATTATCTCGTGTCATGGTACAAATGATTTAATAGAAAATTTCTACATTTGCAGCGAAGAGGAGGCCAAAAAACGTCTACAAAAGAGACTAAAAAAATCTAAAAAGTCCGGTGATTTGACAGGCAACGAAGATATTGCCAAAGATTTATCTCTGTCAGATGAAATTAAAAGGTTGGAAAGTATTAAAGTTAAACAAAAGATTAAATCTATAGATGTTCTGTTGGGAGCTAAAGACGAGCTAAGAGTTTTGGTGAGTTTGTCCAACAACACTTTGCAGTTGTACAGCATGGAGGCTGCCTTCAAGAAGTCGGGACACGAGGACACTGTAAAACTTTTAAAATCCCTCAATAGACAGGGTCATCAGTCAGAGGTGCGCAGTGTTTGTTTTTCTTCGGATTCTCTAGCTATTGGTTCCGGTTCAGCAGAATCGTTTAAATTCTGGAATAGAGATTCTATGCAATGTTTAAGAACTGTCTCTTGTGATTATGTTCTATGTTCACAATTTGTGCCCGGTGATCGTTATGTTTTATTGGGTCTAAAGTCCGGTAAATTGCTGATTATAGACGTGGGCTCTGCAGATGTGGTCGAAGAAATTCCAGCTCATGACAGCGAATTGTGGTCAATTGCTTTGTTGCCCGATCAAAAGGGTTGTGTTACCGGCAGCAGTGATTCCACCGTAAAAATTTGGACTTTCGAGCTAATTGATAGTACCCAAGATTCTATGGAAGTGGACGATGCCGAACAACTCAAACAAGGCAAGGTTTTGTCTTTGTTACACAAAAACACCTTGAAACTGGAAGAAACTGTTTTGTGTGTTAAAGTCAGTCCTGATATGAAATATTTAGCTGTGGGTCTCTTAGATTCTACTGTCAAGGTTTTCTTTTTAGACACCTTTAAGTTTTATTTGTCGCTATATGGCCACAAGTTACCCGTTCTGTGTATGGATATATCGTATGATGGAACTTTAATAGCTACCGGCTCTGCTGATCGTAATGTCAAGATTTGGGGATTAGATTTTGGTGATTGTCACAGATCGTTGTTTGCCCATGATGATTCTGTCATGGGTTTGCAGTTTATACCCAAAACTCACATGTTCTTCACCTGTGGCAAAGATGGCAAGATTAAACAATGGGATGCCGATACATTTGACAAAATTATTACATTACCAGGTCATTTGGGAGAGACCTATAATTTAGCCATTAGTCCCAATGGACGTTTCTTAGTAACATGTGGTTCTGATCGCTGTTTACGTTTATTTGAGCGCACCGAAGAGCCCATAGTTTTACAAGATGTCCAAGAAGATGAACGCGAAGAAATTGAAAACCAACAATTAGCCACTGGAGAAGATCACTCCGTTCCACTGCTGCCTGGCCTAAAATTAGCCTCACGCAAAACTGTTGGCTCTGAAAAGGCAGCCGATTCTATATTAGAGTGTTTGGAAATATGCCAGCAATATGATATGGAGGACGATGAAAAACCCGATTTACATCCTTTAATGCGCGCTTTAAATGTCCATAATCCCAATGACTTTGTGCTGGCTACTTTAGCACGTATCAGAGCTTCAGATTTGGAAGAAGCTTTACTTATACTGCCTTTTTCTAATGTCTGCGAACTGCTGGAAAAATTACCCGGCATTTTGGAACAACGTCCAGATGACATTGAATTATTGGCCAAAGTAACCATGTTTTTGTTTAGAGTTCATATGAAGCCCATTATTGGAGCCAAACACATGAAACCTTTATTACAAACCCTGGTCAAGGCTTTGAAGAAAGATGTCAATTCCCTAAGAGATGTTATAGGTTTAAATCTACATGGTTTAGCGCTCATACAACATGATATAGAAGAACGTGAAGGTGTAGAACTATTCCGTGAAGCCACTCAAGAACGCAAAAAGCGTGATAAGAAACGGCGTGAGGGTATTAAAAGACAACTTATACAAATGACTTGATTTTATTTTATGTTTCTAATATAATAGTTTGTTTTTAAGTTGATGAGAAATTGAATAATAAATAAAATTTACAAAAATCTATATAATGTTACATTAAAAACATTTTTTACAAAATATATAGCGACAATTTTTGGACAATTTATTTACTTGTTATTAAGGTTGATGGAAAGTATATATAGGTCTACATACATACATATATCTATATTTAATCATATTTTATTTTTTAAATTAAATTCAAGAAATCCTTGTTTAATTGGGCCTTTAACAAATACCCGCCTTGGATATCTGGAGTTATTATTGTTTTGATTACAACAAGCTGAAAAAGAATTTTTGGTAATTTGAAATTTATATAGAAAATTATAGATAACTTGAATTTTCTATCGAAAATCTTTATTTTCTTTAGACAATATATATATTAAAATTTATCGACAACTTAAATTTTATAGAAAATTTCATTAGAAAACTTTTCGATAACTCGAAGATCCTCTAGAAAATTTATCGATAACTGCAAGTTACTATAGAAAATTTATCGATAACTGGAAATTTCTCTAGAAAATTTATCGATAACTGGAAGTTCCTCTAGAAACTTCATCGATAACATGCATTTTCTCTAGAAAACTTATCGATAACTTGAATTTCTTGTAGAAAATGTATCGATAACATAAATTTTCTCTAGAAAATTTATCGATAACTTGAATTTCTTGTAGAAAATGTATCGACAATTAGAATTTCTATAAAAATGTGTTCGAAACATTACTTTAAATTTCCTTACCTCCACATCTGTTAAATGTTCCCGGCGGACCATAACTTAATTTCTGTATGGTGCATTTTTCTATCGGTGCTGTAGGCTTAACATAACTTGAGGCTCTGGCCCATGGTATTGGCTCCTTAGGTCCTATACAATTTGGTATATAACTCAATTTATAGGTAGTACACTTTTCCATTGACCCCTGCGGACGACAAATACCAATGGGTGGTTTTACAGGCGCTGGACGACGATATTCACAAACATTAACCGGCATATAGGACAACTTATTAACAGTACACTTCTCCAAAGCACCCGAAGGACGACAAATTAATGAGGGCGGTTTTATGGGGCTTCGACGACAATTTGCTTTCGGTACAAAGTCATGTTTTTGTGTTGTCATAAAGTACATGGGTCCTGAAGGTTTGATACAGTTCTCACGCGGTCTTATGGCAGCCGTACGACCAGTACAATAATTAGGTTGATACGATAATTTATGTACTGTACACTTCTCCATGGGACCGGTAGGCATTTCTAGACCACTTAGAGGCAGTATGGGAGCAGGACGACAGCAACGGGCATCGTTGCCAATATAACTAAGTTTGTAAACGGTATTGCCATCGTTACAGTCTGTGCCCAGGAACTTGAGACCGTTCATAGGCATTATGGGCGCTATACGATGGGTATTACAATTCGGCATGTAACTTAAATTGTAGGTGCTGACAAGATTTTCATATTTAGGTGGTGGACAACGTGATTTTTCCGCCCAAGGCATGGGTTCTTTGGCCGGCAGGCACACCGGCAAATAGCTCAGCTTTTGTATAGTACACTGCTCTCCGGGAGCTGTAGGACGTACATAATTATAAGTTTGTACTATAGGTCTAGGTGGTGGATTTCTGCATACATCCACTGGCATATAGGAAAGTCTATTGACTGTGCAGCGTTCTAAAGGATCAAAAGATTTCCATATGCCATTACTAGGCTTAATGGGTTCTCTTCTACAATAGCCTTTGGGCATAAAATCATGTTTCTGAGAGGTTATGGCGTATAAAGGACCTCTAAAATTTAAACAATTGTCGCGCGGCCTTATGGCTTCAACACGCGCCACACATGCATGAGGCATATACGATAGTTTTTGTATGGTACATTTTTCCATGGGTTCCTTAATTGAGGAAATATTATTGCAAGGCTTAACAGGTTTAGCTTTGTAGGAATCACCATAATTGCCGGGATAAGAACGTTTGTAGATAGTATCGGTTTCTAGAGGTTCGGTGGCACGCCTAATAGAGGTTTGAGGTTTTATGGGTAAAGTTCTAGAGGGCTGTTGATAACAACAACCTGAATAATCGCCACAATCACATCTTGAATTACAATCGCCTGCTGGAGGACATGGCAGAAATTCTAAGGGGGCTTGACAAGGTTCACAATGAGGTGGGCAAAAGTCACCGCAACCGTTGCCAGCAACAGCTGCATCGCAGGGATTTGCATTTAGAGTGCATTCTTCAGGAACTTCACATACAACTTGACTGGCAAAATTTTAAATGAATTATTTTAGTTTTTAGAGAAGTTTTTTTTAAGTGTAGCTACTTACTCACACATAATTTTGTTATTCCCTTGGTTTGGTTGGGAGTTATCTTCTTAATATTTGTGCGTTTTTAGTTTATTAAAGTCAGAAATTTTGATAAATTTTTAACAAGAATTCACAGAAATTAAACAAATTGACAAAACACAACCGAAAAAAAAAATTCTAACGAATTTGGTGTTCGAAATATTTGATAGCAAATTGTTTGAAGTTTATATTTGACATACAATTCTAGGTGTAATGGTTTTTTTAAAGGAGAAATACATATTTATAATTATTTGGGTAGAATTAGTGCATTTATTAGAATTTAAGAAAACTCAAAGAAAATAAAATCAATTACTCATATAAAGGTAAATGTTTTTGTTTTGGATGGATTGCATTAACAGTTGCACAATATTTCGATCCAGCTGTTTTAGTTACTAGCTTATTCCAAAATCACTCTTATTTTGTTGTTGCCAAGAACTACAGTACCACTCTGCTTTAATTTTCTTGTGCAAATGGTATTGCATTTTCAAAAAGGTGTAGCATATTTTGGTTCCACACTAACAAAATATACAGCAAGAGCAAAAATATGCTAAACATTTTTGTAAATGCAATGATGCAATACCATTTGCACAAGATTGTGAATTGTGCTATTGTGTTTGGTATTCTGGGGCCAAATTACCGCGTTCGTGATCGAATGAGCTATCGTATCGAAAAATGATTTCGATATCGAAATTATGATAAAATGTACTAAATTTCTTGCTCGATATCGAATGCCATAATCTCAAATAAGAAAATTACGATCAATTTTACTCGATATCGAATGCGGTAATTTGGCCCCTGGTATATAATTTTTTATTGTACAGTGATGCCTTCCAACTATTTTATCTATTTCACGCAGTAATTTACCTTTTCTATTTAAATCTATGTACAGGGTGTTTTTTTTTTAGATGTATATAGCTTTAAAATAGGTTGACACGCTTATTTAACTAGCGGCCATTTTGTCATTATATGATCGGGCTTGATCGACTATACTTTCTTACTAGTTTTCTATTACATCGACCTGATTTTGTCAGTACAAATCCAGTGTACCTTTTTAATTAGGTCATAGAGCTAAATTGCACTTTTTTGAAGACTGGAGACGCCTTGTAAGTAACGGCAAAAGTTTCTGCAGGCGTTCTTTATTTCCACGACAGCCGTTTCTACGCACCATAATGACCCGAGATCTCCCGGCCAAGGACTGTCAACTCAGCAACCAATGCTGTTACAACAACAGGCGTTTTTTATATGCGAAATTAAGTTGAATAGGAGCTCTTCCGACCACAACTGCAATTGTCTAGCCAAGCCATTGCCTTTTTACCAATCTTATTAATTTTTGTGCATTTATATTTTGGGACGACAACCCCTTATTTCGCTGCTAATATAAAATTTTAATATTGAAATCCATGTGTTTATTGATCCATAGAAATACAGTTGTTAAATTTTATTAAAAATTTGTAGTAAAGTATATGTGTCCGTTTTCAGGATATTTAATTGCCGGATAGCTAGGAAACTTATCATCCAGACGAATTTTTTTTTTGCGGTACGTAGGTACATTTCTGTTGTATTTTTTGTCCTGTCATTGTCGGAATTTTCTTTACTAAACATAGTATGGTGTTTTAAGTAACATTTTCTTTTACAATCTGTGCTTGCGTCGTTTCTTAATGTAATTTATGAGGGGGTTCATGGTGTAACTATACAAGGTGAGTGCAGTAGCACAACTGACTGACATTGGTTACAATTTACTTACATACTATGAGCCTCAAAAGTGAGTAAACACAACAAATTATTTGATTTTTTTAAGATAATGAAAATCCTAAAATCTATCCATCGATTGAAATTTAAAAGTTTCGTTTTGTTGGATATTTGGTTGAATAATAGATTCGGTTATAAAAAAAAATTGTAAGTTGAACTATATAATGCTTTTCATAATCTTAAAAAAATCAAAAAATTCACTGGTGCTTACACACTTTTGAAGCTGTGTGTGTATCAAAAGTAAAACTTTTTCAAGTGTTTTTGACAGTAGTACATTATTTTACACAAACAAAATGCCTGTTGTTTCTGTATTGTGTTGCCGATTTGCACTCACCTTGTATATTTACACCATGGAGGGGTTATTGTGTATTTCGATTCGAAAATAAAATCGTTCGAATTTGTATACTTTTTACATTATACTTCGAAAGCTTTTCCTTTCGTATCGAAATACACAATAACCCCCTAGTATTTTTTGAAGTTTTAGCCTTTTTTGCAAATCACTGAATCCGACAACTTTGTAATAACATTTTTAATTTATTATCGTTTACGATCTGCGCTTAAAGTTTGCTATTATCGCTTTCTAACATCATTTACAGTACTTTTTAAAAGCTTTAGCTTTCAAAAAAATTATGCCAGAGTTTTAAAACAAGTTTCTGTAATACGTCTCCAATTATACCATATACGACGATGGGCAATGCTCCAAAAAAACACTCAAACAGAAGTGCTCAATTATTTAACTAACTGTTCGTTCAACCTTTTCATTATTATTTTATTTATTACAATATTTCGCTACAACAATGTGTAGAATTTATAAATATGTACATAAATTTAAAATTATTTATAACCAGGGAAATAAAAATCTGTAGCATACTCGTACATTGTTGTAGCAAAATATTGCAACAAATAAGAAATAAACATAGGTATAGAAATTTAAAATACGAGTATAATTTTTATAAAGTGCTCATTTTAAATAAAAAATCAGTTTAAATTTTAGGCGTCTTCCTTTCACATTTTATTCTGTTCTTAAATAAACCATTGATTTGCATTCTTTTACAAAGATTTAATAACATATTTTTTTTTTAAATAAAAATAAAGATTTCTTAAAGAAATTATTGAAGAAAAATAAAATTGTGGAAAGGAACACTTTTTATGTAGTTTACAAAGGGAGAATATTAAATCAAATTAAACTAAATTTTAAAGAAAATTAATAGAATTTAAAGTTTCTGATAAAAATTAACAATAAAAATAAATAAAAAGAAAGAAAGAAAGGGATGGTTACTCCAGAATCCAAATTAAAGTGCAGAAGGTTTATTTATGCAAAGATGTTATTATTGATTTTAATGTTTTTGTTTTAATCGAGTTTTAACCTTTGAGGATTAACTTTATTTAAATAATAAAATTCTATAATATATATAATCTAGTTATTAATGTGTATGGGGGGTTGTTGTTGTTATTATCTTTAAATATGTTTGTAGTTGAATATTGTTTTGTTTCCTTAATTTATTAAATATAGGGCTTTGTTTTAATATTTTTCTTTTTAAATTTAATTGTATATTTATTTATTATATAGAATTATAATTATTTAAATTTTATTTGCTTAATTTGTTTATATAAATAAGTATATAAAAGAGTGGTGTCTTTGCAATTTCAATTATTTTTGTACACTAGAGCCTCGATTTGCGTCTATCCAATTTGCGTCGCTTTTCTAAATGTGGTTTAATTCGCTTTGATTCCGATTTGCGTCGACTTTGAAATTTTGTGTCAATCTGTTTTTGCATCGTTTCGATTTGCGTCGCATTTCCCCGGTCCCTATTAACGACGCAAATCGGGGCTCTAGTGTATATATGGATAATATAAGACGCAATCTACTGCCTTTTTATGTTTTAAAATGATGTTGTTTGCTTTTCGTTACTCTGTGGACAAATATCTATTTTTAAAATAACTTTCAAAACTTTTCTTTTTTTATTCTCTTAATAGTTGGTTGTTTATTCTTCTGTTTCTTTTATTACTTTCTGTTAATTTAGTTCTTATTGTTTTTATTTTCTTCAATTTAATTTTTCACTTTGTTGAATTCTTCCACTTCTGTTGTTGCGGCTGCTGCTGTTTGATTGTTTATGTCTCTCTTAGTTTTAGCGCTTAATCAGATATTGTCCACAGAGTCGGCATCATCATCAGAACTGATTTCATCACCAAATTCAATATCTTCATCCAAACCGTCTTCCACAAAGGTGACTGTATCGTTGATACGTACAGATTCTGGGAATTCACCATATGTTTTCAGATTTCTCGCTTCGTCGGATGTGTACTTAAGAATAACATCGGCTTTTGAGTCTTGATAGTCACGAAGACCAACCAATATGATGTCACCTTGATTGATCCACACCTGAAAGTAAACAAAAGAGAAAAATTTAATTAGTTTTCATGTTAATTAAGAAGGACGACACAAGTAAAATTCAAAAATAGTACTCGTCGTAACTTCCCTCCATAGTAATCAGCTAAGCTTAAAGAATTGCTGCGTGTAAATTGGGACTAAGCAAACGATCCTGGAGCCAATGTCGACTTATCAGTTACCAAGTTATTGTTAAAATTGAATAGTGTTAACCAGAGGATTCTGATAGAGGCAGTTACTCTGGATTAGCCAGGGTATTTTAGTGGCGATAATTACTCCTGATTTTTTGTAGCTTGTATGATGATAAGAAGATAATAGAACAAGGTAACACATATTTTGCCATTGCCCTATGCTGTAGAGACAATGGCTTCCATTTCTGGCCAGTTGTTTCAATGTTGGACTGACATAACGGGTAGCAACTAGGGGATGTCAGAAAGTTCACAAGGGAAATCAATTGGATAAATGTCAAGAGACTAATTTAATACTGATGAAGTTTTGTTTGCTTTAATAGTTTCTCTGTTTTCTTAAATTGGCTGTTAAGTCTGGTTGTGGTTATTACTTCCGAGTAGCATGTGTGAGGTTTTGTCAAGGAATTAGAAACAATGCAAGACACCTCAAAACAGAATTAGGAATTTTTAAAAGGGGCAATTAATTTCAGAATATTTTCTCTTAGCTTTTCTTAAATATTATCTATCAAGAAAAATTTATTTTTAGTTACATAAATATTAAAGCATTAATGTAAACGGAAACATAATATTTATAGAATAATTGTTATGATTTTAATGTTAACAATAATAAAATTATGCTTTTTTAAACGTAGTTTGTTAATTCATTAGAAATAACTGTCGCATTATCGCTCTCCAGATAATATGATAAAGTTAGACAATAAATGGAATAAATAAATTTTTTGGACGTCATTAGATTTATTAGAAAAATAACTAAGATATGCCTTAAGTTTGTATATACAGCTATGGACAGAGAAATAGCGCATCATCTGTGAAACTAAAATTTTGACAGAAGTGTTTTTTTTTCTACTTAAGGTACAGTCACACTTGGCAAATATTTGCGGAAAAAGACATAATCACTAAATAAAATATTTTTGAACTAGTTTGTGTTGTACCCTGTTGGTGAAGTCCCCAAATAACAGTTTCTCTTTTTGTTAAATTCCACATGAATTGAAAAAACAGAGGGGGACAAAAAAATAGCATAGTATTCCATGTTCCAATATACACTGAACTCACAGAAACGTGAACATCCAGTAACATGAACTACCCAAAAATATAACATTTTTTTACATTGACTACTCTCAAGCGTCAAATAAAATTCTATTTTGTAAGCTTATTTAAAAGAAGAATTTCGTAGTGTGTTGCAAACAACTTTTGTTGCGTGATAAGTAGCTTCTTGTGTAGTTGTAGTTGCTCCTTTTCAATAAAAACTAAATAAACAAATTTATAATTATCAGCGTTGTCAACTTTGAAATTTCAAAACGCACCAAAATGGAGAAAAAGCGCGCAATTAAAAAAAAAACGCACCAAATTTAGAATTTCTTTTTTATTTAAAATGTTTATTGATTTTTTTTTTAATTTCATAAATTTTATACAAATAGTTTTAAAAAAAGATTTAATAATTAATAGTAAAAGCCTTTTTTAATAAACGAGCTAATAGAGATAAAATACGCATTTAACCACTCAAAATTTCACTCACAATATGCTATTCGGAACTGAAGTACTAATTGGTAAAAAGGGCTAATTTCAGTACATACTTTTTTTAAATTATTTTTGTTTTCTATTTTAAGTACATACTTCTATCTGAATTTTTTCAATAAAAGTTTTTAGGGCTCCACTGGGAGTTTAACCATCAGGCTACACAAGTATATGTATTTTTATTTCCATGTTTAAAATGTTAATTTTATTTTCAAACAAAGATTTTCACCATATTCACCTTTAGCAATAACCTTCATGTGACGAATTTGATAGTATGTATTCTTTTATCATACATTCGTATTTAAAATTATTAAAAATTAGTAAAAAGAAAGATTTCATCACATTTTCGGAAAAATTACAAAACGCACCGAATTAAAAAAAAATAATAATAAGCGCACCACACACCAACTAATGAATTTTTCGCACAAAAATTTCAAAATGCACCACTGATAATTATCGTATTCAGCTAATCTCTATTTTTAATGAATTCAATAACGTAATTTAGAAGGAACTTACAAAAAGTAGTATCAAAACATGTTTCATAGGTGAAAAATAACGTATGTACATACTTTATTTTAAATTAGATAAAAGATAAGAGACTGATGGCCGAATTCACAGTCTTTAGTTAGCTAATGATAAAGGCTTAACTAATGATTCTTTATTCGCAATGCTTAGTTTGCCATAAGAATAACGAGTAATAGTAAAACAATAGTTAGTATTTTAAGTTAACCAATGGTTAACTCATGACTCAGAATTCGGCCATAAAATATTGAAATATTGACTAAATTATTGAAATAAAGAATTTAATTGACAAATATGTTACAGAAAAAATGCAATCTAAAACGTAAACAATATCGAAAACGTTGTTGTTGTTGTAACAGCAGTAATTGCTGAGTTGACAGCCCTTGGCCGAGTGATCTCGGGTCATTCCGGTGCGTAGAACTGGCTGTCGTGGGAATGCGAAAACGTGAACACCTTTGGTAAAAATTATTTCACGTTTCTGTGAGTTCACTGTAATACGTTTGGCCCTACATAGAACATTGATGTGCTATATCTCTGTCAATAGCTGTACATACATACATACATACGTATTTATTTATAAACAGCAGCATTATAAACTGTATGACTAATATGAAAATCATTAAAAAATACAAGGTGGCGCAAAAGTAAACTTCCGATGTTTTTTTGGCTGTAATTAAAAAACAAAATGAAAAACTTTGATTCTTTTTGTGGATTATTTTTATTTGGTCTTTTAATTTTTTTACATCAAGTCGAGAATATGATGTCATGTAAATGGCCGCCGCCACAGTGATTGTCATTTGAGCCCTTTTTATGGCATTTTCCATCACTTTGGCCAAAACTTCTGGCGATAGGTCCTCACATTCTTGACGGATATTGTCTTTAAGAGCTGCAAGAGTCTGAGGCTTGTTGACATAAACCCGCGACTTCAAAAAGCCCCACAAAAAGAAGTCTGGAGCGGTCAAATCAGGCGATCTTGCTGGCCAGTGCAAATCGCCAAAATCTTGGTGGTGATTAAGGATGGCTTGAGCGTATGTTAGACACGATTGGCGGCCAGCAGCTAACAGCTACTCCGGGGTCTGCCACGCCTGGCAGCATCTCGTGTTGTGACAGTCTCTTCGAGGCGAGCGGCTAGACGTCGGCAGGAAATCTGCGACGAAATTCACGTTGTGCCAGTCATCGACCGATTATTGGTCAAATAAATAGTCAGCAATATTCCGCGTTCTGGAGCAGTGTAGCGTAACATTGTTTATTAATGTGTATTTCGCATGTGTTTACTACACAAATGTCAAAACAGAACTGCCATTAGGGGCCAATCGCAAAATTTATAGCATTTTCTGATAGGAGGATTACTTTTGCGCCACCTTGTATAAAGAAACTGCAATGTCCGTCACAATTATGAAGCATTAGCTATTGCAGCTAAACACTTCCGAAAGTATTTAACAAAGTCTTAAGTATTTCACTAATAATTTCCGTTTAGATTGGAGGAAATAACATAAATAATTTAAAATATGCTCATTATAATATGTATTTTATCATAAATACCTTAATTGACACAATTACTAATAAAATAAAACTGTCATTTGCCAAAAACCGATCACCACTATTCGTACAAATAATTATCAGTTATTATTTAAAGTAGACTATAGAAATCAGAAATTTTCATAGAACAGAATATGACGTAAACTTTTTACGCACACTTTTAGGAAGACAAGATATTAAAATGTATTATTATTTAAAATGACAGTTGAGTAAGGTTGTATTACTGGTCAATTGTAGTTTTTTTTTTTATTTGTTATTCATGATTATTAATTGTAAATATTTTTTTAAAGCAAGACATGGTGGATTTTGCGTTACACATTAATCATAAAAGAAAATTTGTTGGAATTTTTATAGAACTTGAAGTTGTCATTTAAAAAATATTTCTCATTTTACATACAGTAAGTAACAAAAAAGTTTATGCGATGAAAATATTTTGTAAAAAGCTTGTTTTGTATCGGCTTTCGATTTTGGTAGGACATCGTTAATTTTGCTCCCTGAAAATATAACAGTGACTTGAATTCGAGCGACTGTTTGGGTTATGACGGACTTCATGGTATTTTGGTTTGAATCAGTGACTTGAATCGTATCAACTGTTTGATGGGTGTGCTCTATTCAGGCGATTCAAAGATGGACGTAGACACAGGAGCCGGAGTCTTTGTTATGGAGTCTGGTACCAGGACGTCATATAGACTTGCCGACAAATTTTGGTTTAATGTTGAGGTCCTGGCAGACTTAAAAGCCTCTGAATTGAAAATGAAATGAAACTTTACAAGGAGTAAAAGTCTGACTATATATTTTGATAGTCAAGCTGCATTAAAGACCATGTGGTCGGATCTAAACTATTTAGGAACAGTAGATTTACCCAGCGAGGGCTGATGAGTTTGTACACTGTTGGTTAGTGCTGGTTCTGGGGCAGTGCAACAATCTTTGATTTGAGATTGCCCAAGAACTTGCACGACAATGCTTAGTAATGGGTTAAAAGGAGCAGTTGATCTGTTATTTTTGCAGAAAGATAAACAAAAAGTATGAGAATGTAAGCAAATAATCCTGGAGTAACAGAACGGATTGTAGAATATCAAGCGCCGTATGTCCCAAACTGAACTTAGCATTTATCATGTTACTATTAGCATTGAATAGGGTTAGTCAAAGGATTCTAGTGGAGTTAATTACTCCCGTTTTATGATGTTGTTTGCCTGATGAAATACAAACAATGCAACACATCTTTTGCCATTACCCTATACTGCAGAGACATTGGACTAGACGACATAACAAGTTGTAAACTAGGGATATTATTGTAAAGTTCACAAGTAGAATCAGAATGTCAGAGGAGTGTGTTAATACTGCTTTTGTGTTTGGTTCAATAGTTTCTCTTTATTTCCTTTAAATTTGTCAAATTGGACTTAGTAGTTACCATGTTACTGTACGGATTGATTAACCTGGAAATTCTAGGTGTATAAATACACCAATTTTTTGTAGATTGTAGGTTTTGTGCTGCTGAGACATAGGCTTCGTTTGTTTGTTACACTTTACCACAACACAGATTGCAAGCTTTGAAAAGTTCACAAAGTTCTCTAGGATAATCAATTGGCTAAATGACAGGAGTGTGTGGTAATACTTAAAATCTGTTTGGTTTAATAGTTTCTCTTTTTCCCTCTATACTTCCCTCTTACTATATAAACAGTCCTGTTTTTATTATCTATCATACTAGTTTAATCTCGAAGGCAACCACAATGGATATGTGCAGAATTTCTAAATGCATGTGTACAAATTTTTACACAAAATCTAAACAATCATAATCTAAAAAGTGTTTATATCTTTAGTTTCAAAATATAATCTTTATTTAAAACTGTAATAAAGGCCCCGATTACTGTTCACAACACTAAAGGTACGGTCACACTTGGCAAATATTTGCGGAAAAAGACGTAACCACTAAATAAAATATATTTGAACAAGTTTATTTGTTTATTTATGATAAGACACAACAAATATTTAGTTTTATTTTATTTGATGATGTTTGATCTTGCAAAACACTTGTAAGAGTGAATAACGCCAAACAATTTTGTGCTAAAACAAGCGGTTACGTTTTTTTGAGTAAATATTTGCCAAGTGTGACCGCACCTTAAGTATTTTGATGTTGTATGTTGTAAACTGCGATTACGATTTACAACACTTTTCGACTTAAACTTAATATAATGCATGTTGTGTTGTAGTCGAGACAACACAACACTTTAGTGTTGTGAACGAAAATCGGGGCCTAATAATCGTTGCCTTTAAAAATTCATAACCTTATCAAAATAAATGCATTTTCTATTTCCCATCAAACCCATGACATTCAATCAAATTAGAAAGAGAAAAAACAAAACGCAAATTTAAAAATATTTCCAATTTCAATTGTCAACGACTGTAATCTAAAAAAAAAAAACATATAGGTATAAATATGACCAGGTGCATATCAAAGAAATTGCTCACTCTATAAGAATCTAGTAATTGATCACCATTGATAATTTTCAAGTGTGAGTGTGTGAAAAATGTAGGAATCTTAGACAAAACAAAAAAAATAATATTACAAATTATGATTTCCTGCTGTGTACTTTACAGCCATACTCATATGTTATGTTTTGAGTGGGTGATAGTAGTTAAATGATAAGAAATTGAATTGTACTTGTACTTTGTTATTTGTAAAAATCAAATCCTTATAAAGAATGATAAATTATCGTCGTCTACCTACAACTAATACCTTGAGTTAAGAAAATAGTTTAGATAAAATGCCAAAATTATGCACTGGTTTTAAAGTTGTCACATTCAATTTGTAACACGCAAATGAGGGCGAAATAATTTCACAATGTTTAAAAATTTTAAAATTAGAAATAGATTTTTAAATATTGACCTTTAAACATGTTACTGTGGTCAGATTCCGAGTAACATTTTCGCTTTTAAAAAAATGTTGTTGTTCTATAAATCAAATGTTCTGTGATATTAGCTTTAAGTTAAACTTGACTTAAGTTTTGTGGTCGTGTATTGTATATTATATTTTTATTAATTATTTGATTATTTATACCAAAATTCTGTTCGTGATGTCCAGTTTTTTAGTATTTAAGTAACTAATTACATAATAATAAAAATTAATATCCAATGATAAAAAACATCAAAGCTATTATATAGAACGAGACCCCTGAAGAAGTTAGAATAAAACTAACGAAACGTTGGGTAAATAAAATAAAAATAGAACAAGTTTTTTATTTCCGTTTGGAAACAAACATTTGACCAAATTAGCCTGAAGGAAACTCCTTAAAAATTATAATATATCAAATGCAAATGATTGACTTGTTTTATTTTCAAATAAACACAGCGGTTTTAATGTACACAATCGAGCGATTTATAGAACACCAATTTCTCAATTAGTTATTTCTAAATTTTTTTTAAATCACTCGATTTGCAGATCAAGAGCCAGTAAATTAATTTAAAAATTTGTTTAATTTATGAGTACATAAGAAATTTAGCAGTAGGATCATCAAATTAATAATTTAAATTTAAACTTAAGTAACTGAATTCTTAAAACAGAATTTAAAAATTTGAGCAATTCATTAGGGTCAGAACCAGGTGGGCGAATGAACACACATGTGTAATAACACTACTTATTTGGCCTAGGCTAAATAAGGAACGGACGTTATATGTGCTGAAATTACAACGATCACAATTAAACGACTTAGGCCCATTATTACAACTTGGCAATATTTAAAGGTATGATGTTATCGGACAGATAAGAAGTATTTGGTTATTATAAGTTTACTTTAATCTAAAATCGACTGATAAGCTAAAGGGAAGATCATCTTGCCTTTAAATTTTATAGTGAGGTTTATGTATTTGAAGTTGTCATATGTTCTGGAAAAAATGTGAACTTCATGAAAAATAAATTATTAATAATTAAATTAATAACTATTGCCAAGTTGTAATAATGGGCCATAGTGTCAGTAATTACCGGATACTGCAAATTCGACAATCATGCCAGAAGATTAGGCCTCCCCTACAATGATTTCTGTAAAGTTGTAAAGATGATGAAGAGGAGGAAACAATCTCTCATCTTCTCTGTCATTGTACAGCAATGGGCACCATGCGTAACACCTTCTTGGGACAACCGTCCTTCAATAATCTGTCTGAAGTATCAGACTTAAAATTAGAGCATATCAATCCATGGCTTCATTAGAAATAGGAATTGGCTATCATGATTTGAGACCCAATCCCTTCACTTGAAATGGAACTACTGGCTATTAGGTGGCTCGGAGTATCTTACTCCATCTTTTCCTCTAACCTTCCAGACCCGACATCTTCATCTTCTCATGACTTCTTCTTCTACCTATTCACATCTACTCTCCATCTACCTCTACAACATCTATCCCCTTTCTATTTTCTTCTATTCATTTCTTTTCAGGCAACACAAAAGGACCAACGTAAGGACCTAAGTGAGTTGTACTAAATATGGCTGCCTGCAGACCTCAAGGTCAGACCGCTGCCGAAACTGAAACTAAAATGTGCTATTAATTAAAAAAAAAAATATTTTTATTTTATAACATGTTTAGATAATCTTAAGGTGCCCTAAAGGTACCGACACTATTCTACATATCTTTTTCTTTCATCTTGAGCTGACAAATTTTTTAAAGCAACACCTTAAGCTAGATTTAGACATTGAAATTTTCTTCAAAATTGCTCTTCAAAATGCTTCAAACTCGTGTAAACAGCAAAATTTCTTCAAAATTAATTTATAAAATAACTATTAAAAAAATAAATTTTGAAGAATTTTTGGTGTTTACACGAGTTTGAACCATTATGAAGAAAATTTCAATCGTGTAATTCTAGCTTTATTCTTAAATATTGTACAATAAAATAAAAATTTTTGTATTCTATTAATTATATTAAAAAATTTCCTAATGTATGTTTTTCCTTTATAAAAGTATCGGTATTTGCACTAAATATGGCCAAAACTCAGAAATATTTAGAATATAATTTTTATTCTCGCGGTTGTTTTTCAATTCAATTCTTTATTTCAATACAATAATACATGTATCTGAAGATCTATATTCATGTCGTTATAAATATTATTTAATTATATTTGAATCCATAAAGCTAGAAAGGAGAATAGTTCTTAAGTAGAAAAAAAAGGAAATGTGTTCAAAAGGCCATAGATTTGTAATTTATGTATATTTGAATAGTAACAAGGAATACTATTATTTTCGAGCAGTTGATTTGTTTGGTATATGTATATATCGAATACAATCAAAAAACATTACAGTAAAAATATTAGGAGATTTCATTAGTTTTTTGGTTTTCTCTTGATAAACATAGAAATTCCAAAACCATTTCTTATAAGTATAGTTAGAATAAGAGAATAGTCTTAGAACATTGGGTAAGTGGTTTCCTATGCGGCAAGTTCTTATCACAAAGGAGCGTTCAAAACCCGACATATCGTACCCTAAATACAAAACAAAATACAACTCAAAATACTAAAATTTTCAGGAGAGACAAAAAAAGTTCATCGTGCACAAGCAACATACTTAACATAAAACAAGTAAGAAAGTATAGTCGGTCAATCCCGACCATATAATAAATACCCTACACCTAGTATATGTATGTATAAAACAGTTTTTCAAAAATGGGCGTTATATGGGAGATATCACCTATTTTGGACCAAAATTCAGTGTCATGATTTCTGTGAATATAAATATTATATGTGTTAAACTTTATCTCGATATAAATACTTTTAAAAGATTTATGGAAGTTAAAGTGAATTACGGAGAGGGGGTTGTATGGGAGGTTCGACAAATTTTGGACCGACCATTACAAAATTGGGTGTCATTATTTCTGTATATAAGAAAGAAACTTTTTTGTGTCGAATTTTATTTGATTACCAACATTTTTGAGGGAGTTGTGCTCTTTAAAATGATTTTCGGAAGTGGGAGCTACGACTAATTATGGACCGATCACAATAAAATTGTACCGTATTATTTGTATATATATGAAATATATTTGTTTTTTATGGACCTATCATCATAAACTTCTACCATATTACATGTATATACACAAAACATATTTGTGTTCAATTTTATTTGGATAACAACATTTTTAAAAGAGTTATGCTCTTTTAAGTGATTTTCGGAAGTGGGCCTTATATGGGAGCTACGACTAATTATGGACCGATCTTCACGAAATTTGTCGATGTGCTTTAGCTTCATTTACAACTCATCTGTGGTAAATTTTGTTTACATACTTGCATAATTCAATTTCGGGAGGGCATTTGTATGGTGGCTAGGTGAAATAATGGACCGATTTCCACCAGTTTCAATCCCATCCATCCTTGGGCCGAAAAAATATCACGTACCAAATTTTATGGAAATATCTTCAAAATTGCAACCTGTACAGAAGCTTTACATGGACAGCCAGCCAGCCAGACGAACGGACATCGTTAAATCGACTCAGAAAGTGATTCTGAGCCGATCGGTATACTTTAAGTTGGGTGTTGGACCAATATTTATGGGCGTTACTAACATCAGCACAATCTAATATACAATATACCACTTTTGTGGTGTAGGGTATAAATAGACATAACTGTATTTTTCCAGTTAAAGAAAATAGTGATGTGAAAGAAATTTTTGCAGTAGTTAGAGATGTGCACCCTGAATTAATTTATGGAATTTAAATAAAATTTAGATTTAGCATATTTTTGCTCTTGCTGTGTATTTTGTTAGTGTAGAGGAAAAATATGCTAAACCTTTTTGCAAATGCAATGATGCAATACCATTTGCACAAGATTGTGAATTGCGCTAATGTGAAATAAATTTTCCCATAGCATTTTAAACAATTCCCCCCCTTTAACTAAATAAATCAAACTTGAAAAACCAATAGATAGCAACAAGTTGAAGGTGGTTGGTTATTGGCTATTTATCTAAAATCAAAGATTGATCTCAAAGATCTCGTGCATGGTGTGAATTAGAAATAATTGATAAAATTTTTCCATAACGCATGATTCTTACCTTGCAAGAGATAAGGACGCACATAAAAAGAAGCCAACGAAAGATAAGAAATATTTAATGACGAAAATAACTTTAGTATAAATGTGAAGTAATATAAATGTGGTAAGTATGGTATGAGTAAATAATAAAAGGTGCTTCCCAAAAAAAAAAAAATAATAACATACCTTACAAACAAATTATATTAATTATTATCATTTACAGTTTAAGCAATAAATATTTTAACAATATTTTCATGTACATACATAGGCACTAAAAATAATTGAGGGAAGAAATGTGACAAGACTCTTTTGCCTTAGTTATTTTTTTTTTATAAATTATGTTTGAGTCATAATAAAGGAATTTTTTTTTTTTTTTACAAGACTATATTAAAAAAAACGAAGCTAAACATTTATCTCTATTATTAATCAACATGGGAGGTAGGAAATTGAAAAGAAGTTAAGTTAAATAAGAGGCAGGAGGTGTGTTTAACACACAAGAGAGTGTCAATGTTTAATTGATAAAGAAAATGAGAAAATAGTCAAGTGCTTAAAATGATCGTTAAACACACTCGTGTGTGTTTTTATCAGTCTAGAAAATCGTTTTTCCTCGCTGGTGTTTCGTTTTTTTTTTTTGGCAGCAAAGAGAGTAAGTATTTTTAAAATCTAACAATTTTGTTATAAATACAACACTCATTTTTATTAAACAAGTTAATTTAAAACAAGAAAAGCTAACAGAAACATTAAAGAAAATACAAGTCTTAAAAAAGACAATACTTATTTTACAAATTTATTATATGATATTGACAAAAAGAAATCAAAACGGATTTATTAACGTGTACAACGTGTTTAAACGTTATAGAAGAGGAAATTATGACTACCTGTGTCAACTATATTTATGTGCTCCTAATAACCACGCTATTACCCATGGTAGTGGTAGCAAGCAACTCACAGTTATTGCCAGTAAGAAAAGGCGGCGGCGTTGGTGCTGGTGGTCTACGCATACAAAGATTATCTTCAACCAACCACTTAGCCTATAGCTTTTTAGAAAATCGTTTAGACTCCTTGGAAATACAACAAACTTTGTGGAGTAAAAAGTTTTTGGCCAAGCGAGAGGCAGAACCACATTCAGCGCCGTATGTGGTGTCCATACAACTAATGACCCCCGAAGAGGGTCTGGTGCACTGTTGTGCCGGCACAGTTATTAATGAACATTGGATTTTAACAGCTGCCCATTGCCTAAACAATCCACACATGGTGGCAAATTCGGTAATAGTGGCGGGTTGTCATGACATTTACGCCCGCAGTGAATCTCAGCATGTACAACTGCGCCACATAGACTATTACGTTAGGCATGAATTGTATTTGGGTGGCGTGAATCCCTATGATATAGCCCTGATCTACAGCAAAGAACCTTTGGTATTCGATCAGTATGTGCAACCGGTAAATTTACCTGAACCAGATGTTTTACCACAAGGTTATGGTACTCTGTATGGCTGGGGTAATGTCTCCATGACAATTGTGCCCCAGTTTCCTCACAAATTGCAGCAGGCCAATATGCCCATATTGGATTTTAAATTGTGTGAAGAAATATTGGCTGCATCCGGCATGCAGCTGCATGAAACAAATTTGTGTACGGGTCCTCTGACAGGAGGCGTTAGTATATGTACCGCAGATTCGGGTGGACCGTTAATGCAAACGGAATACGATATGTATGGTCAAGAGCAGCAGATCATAATTGGTATAGTATCCTGGGGTAAAATGCCCTGTGGTCAAAAAAATGCGCCCTCGGTGTTTGTACGTGTATCGGCGTTTACCGAGTGGATACAGCAAATCATTTCCACTGCAACACATTTTGAATAAGTTATTAAGTTAAAAAACAATAAAACCTACCAAGTCAATTAAAAAAAAACTCGAATTAAGTTTCTACATCAACGTTAATTTTACTACAATACCAAACAAACTAATCTCATTAGAATGTAAGACAAAAAATGTTAAAAAAAAAATTAAATCTCTAAAAATTTATATTTATTTAATAAAAAAACTTATTTATTTTACCAAAATAAAAAAATATTATACACGACTTTCAATTTCCATTTAAATAATCTAATTCAAGATTAGCTAAAAAAAATTAAATTATGGTGAAATTTCAAACAGAAATTACTCATTCATATCGTAACACCCAGACGACGGCAAGTGTTAATATCACTACAACAATAACATTTTCCCGTCATAAGAATGTGAATTTCTAAAAAGAAAAGAGAGCATCAAATTGTTGTCATGATGAAGTTCAAAGTCTAACATCCAGCAAAAAAAAAATGCTTTATCTTCTTAACTGATATGTACATGTTTTCATTAAGACAAAATCTAACATAATATTTGACATATTTGCAGATGTTTGAAACATTTCCTAAATTTGTTGCCAAGATATTTAATTAGCAACTGAAGGAGCGAACGTTTCTTTCTGGTAGTTGTTGGTAGTTTTTAATAAAAAACTAATCATTGTAGGTAAAATGATTTGCGGGAAATACAAATACGGGCCATACAAAAGAGAATTTTCAGATTTAATTTTGAAAAATATTTTAAACTTTCAATCGGATACAGCGGCTCGCAGCTTTTTTTATGCAGTGCATTTTTTTGTTTTCGAAGCTCCATAGAAAAGAAATTGGTTTAATTTAGAAGAAAAGTGTTATACTCGTTTATAGCCTAACAAACAAAAAACATTTATGACAAAAATGTACATTTTAATGGGTCGAATTATTCATTCCGTCCCGCGTTTGCGGAAAGAAATTTGTTTGTGCAGAAGCATAATTTGAAATAATTCATTCCGTTGCTGCGGTATTTTTCCTTTTACATATTGATCGATATTTCTTTCCGCTTATTTTTTCATTCCATGCGGAATCAATAATATATTCAAACTAAAAAAACGCTGGTGTTTTCACTTCACAGTCCGTTTTATGCAGACACGTAAAGGTTTCGAAAACTTGAAATTAAAACTGGCACGATTGAATATTTGGTGTAATTTATTATCTAGAACAGATTTAAGCCGATTTGGCATAGATGCGACCAATTTTTGGGTAATACCCAACGAAATCTTCCAATCTGACACCAGCGCTTTTTTTTAAATCGTTTTTGTTAGATATTTTGTGTTTTCTTTGATGATTTCTAACAGAGAACAAAAATAACAGGTTCACTTTAATTCTACTGGGTAATTTTCACCATTTACAATTTAATCGTTTTTTCTTTTAAATCACTGAGAGAGTAATTTATATAAAACATTTTAGGTTAGTGGTTGAGAAAAACAGAAAGAATCAAGATGAGTTATTTTTAATTTATTATTATTTTTTTTTTGTAAAAGTCGGATTATAAATTTTATTTTCGAACTTTAAAGATAAATGGCAAAAGTTCATTTAATGCAAATCAAGGAAAACCTGAGTTTCTCTGTGCTTTCCAATAAATAGCCCTTTAGTCACTTAAGGTACTTGAACTTGTCCATGGTAGTTTCAACAAATATTAAATTTCCAATAACATACAGGTCCAAACGGACAATCATGCTTTACTGTTGTCTTCAGGGTTTCTTTATTGAGTTCTGTATTTGCTTTCCGCCAAACATACCGTATGCCATCTGAACTGAATATGTTAAACTTAGATTCATCGGCTCAAGACATGACGAACAGTTTCAACGCAACATTGTTTGTTATGGACCCCATTATCACTTAATGATGCGCTCAATGCTTTTTGGATTGTGCAAGCTTTAATTGAATGTTAGCCATTTTTGCTTTTTTTGGAAATGGTTTAAAAGCAATTCTCGTTGTTCTATCATTGTATGCGGACTCATTTAAACTATTTTTCATTGACACTTGACGTTACAAAATCGGTCCACAATTTAACAAAAAATATTGATAGAAGTAGAATAAATGAAAAACGAAAAACCAACAATGCTGCATTGAGCTATCGGTACAGTGAAAATTGACTGCACAAAATAAGCTTTTATATAGTCAATTGTTTGTTAATACGATTAAAGTGTAAATTTTTCAAATAAACGTTTTTTGTTTGCAAATCTATGTATAGACGTTTGTCAGATCTTACAACGTTGTCCGAAAAATGTTCAGAAAATGTCTAATGAACTTAAATTTTTTTTTCCAACGTTGTAAGAAAAAGTATTTTCAGTAAATTGTAATACAAAAATATTGTAAATCGTGTAAAAAATTCTTAGTCATTGTAAGATTGTTTTAAGACAAAAATATTGCAAATCGTGTAAAAAATTGTTAGTCATTGTAAGACTAACTAACTAACTAACCTTGATACTTTTTTTGTTTAAATACCTATTAAGAAAGATTTATTTATTGCCTTAATAGGAAATATTTAAATTTAACTTTTCTTGTACTGGAACTTTTTGCTTAGTACCTATGTATTACGTTTTTTTTAATAAATTGAAATTATAAATTAGGCAGCCTTTTATATTAATCTCGTATAATAAAAGTTATCTAACCAGATGAAAAATGTAATAATATTACAAGAAAATCATGTCAATACACGTGTACTTTAAAGGTGGATAAAAAAAAGCTAACACTACAAGTGCCCCAGACATGATTGGAAACTAAAGGAATTTTGCAAATTATTGTATGGTAAGTGTGCATTTGTTAAAAATGTATTTTGATTAAATAAATAAGCAAGCAGTTGTTGTTATTATAATTGCAAATAAATGTTAGAATCGCCGAATAAATAGTTTGTTTATTTAGTTAGCTTTAAATTTTTATTTAATATAAAATAAAAGTTTTTATAACAATTACAATTAAGGTTTTTAATCTTTTCATTGCAATTTAAGCAAATGCCAAATTCAAGGTAAATATTTGTGGCCTTAAATATGTAGCTAAAGGTCGTGTGACTTTTTTTGGGTTTTCAGGGCAACAAAGACTGCTTGCTTTGTGTGTTATTAGTTAGATAGGAACTTCATGAGAAAACCATGTTTGCATAAAAAATTTAGATTTCCTTTTAAAGTTATCAACATTTAATGACATATTTAGTTCGTTTATTTGACCTTTTTTTAATATTTAATAGTTTCTTTTTACAAGCAATAAGGTCACTTGAATTTTATATAAAAATATTTAATTTATTTATATATATTTATTTCCAATATTTCGCTATCACAATGGATAGCTTCTTCAGGGATAATATAAGTTTTGAATTATAAAAAAAACTTATATTATCCCTGAAGAAGCTATCCATTGTGATAGCGAAATATTGGAAATAAATATATATAAATAAATTAAATACTTTTATATAAAATTCAAGTGACCTTATTGCTTGTAAAAAGAAACTATTAAACATTTAATGACCTTTCAATCAAAAAGTTTACAAACACAATAGTCAGCTACAACTATTTTGATTTACTTCTTTTACATATTGAAGTTGTTCTAATCTTCTAATTGCTTCTCTATCACAAATAGCAGCACTTGAAACAAAGAAATTTGTGTTAAGTAGTGAGATATTTTTTTTTTTAAATCAACGATGTAATAAAGACTCAGGATTGCACGTTGTATTTCGTATTTATATTTAAACAAAAGACATGTTTACCTTTTGGGGAAATTTTTACATTGCCACTTCTAATTAAAACAAACATTTACAATTATATAAATTAAAAGAACGCAAACAATAAATGCTAAATAAATGTTTGTATTATCAATAAAAAGAAGCAACCATATAAATAAAAAAAGCAAGAATGACTTTGTATAATTTGTTTACAGAAATATTTAGTTAAGAAATCGAAATATTGTGAAATTTTCTTAAAACTATTAAGGGGTAACTTCAAAACTTTAGATTTTAAAATCAAATTTTTTATATTTAAAAGGCATTGACAGTGCGGAGTTTTTAAATTTCTAAGTTTTAAAAATCTTTAAACAAAAGTTTATAATCTTATAAATTCTGAAAGAGAATCCCATAATTTTAGAAATATTAAAAATTTTATCAAAAAAGGCTTTGAAAATCAATACAAACAAACTAACAGCTTTAAAATTGTTATTTAATACTTTAAAATATTTGGAAACCAAAAAAATGTTTACATATTTGTTAAAATGAAATTGTTCGGTCTAACTATTCACTATTTACAATAATAATAATAGTATCTATACTCTTTTTTAACGTTGTGCCACATTTTCAAACTACCTTCGTATATTGAAAATAATATAAATAATTCCTCTCTCACGAATTTCAACTCCTTTCGTTAATAAAATTTTAAAATACCTTGTATTTTTGTAGTTTTTCAAAACAAAATGTTTTTGATATTTGCACAACCTTGTTTGACTTTTTAAATTCATTTAACGTCACATTAAATTGCAACCAAACCAACTACAAAGGGGGGTTTAAACAATTTATCTCCTTCAGCAAAAACCACATCGCAAAACAATTTTTGCATACACACACACATTTAAACACAGGTCCATATACTCATATACATATGTATGTATGAATATATACACACTTTTAAGCAAAAAATGGATGTTTTGTACAAAAACAATTTCCAAGCATTTTCACACTCAACCCGCCTCAATATGAAATTCACTTTCACAAAAAAAATTATATTTATTTATAATTATTTTTACCTTGCTTTAAATCACACTAAAGCTAAATTTATTTAATATTCCTTACCTTCTTTCTTAGTTTCCCCCGAATATGACACAGACGTTTGACACCATCAAAGCACATTGCTTCCAGACGGCCATTTCCCAACATTTTTGTAACTTGTGCATATTCTTGCTGATCTTCTTTGAAAATCAATTCACGTTTCTCGAATTCATTTTCGTTCTTACCACGACGACGATTTTTGCCACCTTTTCCCTTATTTTTTGGCATTGTGTTAACGATTTACTGAGGTTTTTTGCAACGAATATCGAATCTACGCACACAATTTTATGAAATCAAACACAATTTGTAATTATTAATATGAAATTTAATTATATTTAATGAAATTTTCACTTACGACAAAATGCCTGATGAACTTTATAATTTCAGTTCTGTGACAGAAAAGAGGGATGGCAATACACATTTTACAAAGGCTATGAAATGTCAAAAATGCTTGCTTTAAAACACCATTGGCACAAAAGAGATGGCTATAGTTTCTGTGATTTGTCATGCTGGTAATGATAATGAAAAAAACACACAAGGCAAGTAACAGAATTGCCAGCAGTGATTTTATGCTAAAATTTAACTTGGCAGCACATGTAAAATTGACATTTTGTACGACAAACTAACCTTACATTTTAGGCTTGTTTTAGGAAACCAATAATATATAGAACATATAAATTAATAAATAACTAATATGCCTCCCAAAAAAGATAACAAGGGTAAAGACAACAAAGGTTCGGCCAATGGCAAGAAGGGAGGAGCAGCAGCAGAAGACAAAGGTTTCTTTTAATGAAGTATAAATTACATTGTTTAATTTGTTTGTTTACGTTTATTTTGTAGGCAAAGAAAAGAAAGGAGGCAATGCTGTTAAGGTGAGACATATTTTGTGTGAAAAACAAGGTAAAATTATGGAGGCCATGGAAAAATTAAAAGCCGGTCAAAAGTTTCCTGAAGTAGCTGCTGCCTATAGTGAAGACAAAGCTCGGTCAGGTGGTGATTTGGGTTGGCAAATACGTGGTGCCATGGTGGGACCATTTCAAGATGCTGCCTTTGCTTTACCAATTTCGACTGTCAATAATTCCGTATACACTGATCCACCAATCAAAACAAAGTTCGGTTACCATATTATAATGGTAGAAGGCAAAAAATAGGAAATAATAAAAATAATCACGAGTTTTTTTATAACTACTATCACAAAGTATAACTACCATAATAACCAACGTTTTTGTAATAAAGTGCAACAGAAAAAGGATAGAACTAAAGATTTCTTAAACATATGCGACTGTATCAGCTCGTTTTTTTTTAAATAAATGTGTAATACTGCTAAATTAATTTCGTTTTACAAACTATTAAATATTAATAAATAAATTAAACTTATAATTTTTAAATTAATTCACAAAAAATTTAATGTAAACATAAACCAGCTGTTGCACTAATAATTCATTGCCATGCTTTCTCTTTTGCCAGAAAGAGACAGCTATACATATATTTGTTATTGTGTCATGCTTTCTTCAGTCGGCCATAATGCATGCTGTATGACTCAAAGTATATTTTGGTTATGATTGTGCTGTTTGTTGTTTATAGCTGAAGTAAAATTTATAACCTTTTGATCATGGCAATCACAGCAAATAAAAAATTCTGGACTGAATTTATCGATATCTATCACAGTCTACCCAGCCTGTGGAATACCAAAGATGAAAACTATAATAATCGTGAAAGTCGTTCAATGGCCTGGTATAAATTAGTGGAAAAACTGCAAGAAGTTGAACCAGATGCCAATCAAGATTCTGTGAAACGTAAAATTAATACATTCCGTTCGAATTTCAACCGAGAAGTGCGGAAAATACGCCAAACACAAAAGGAACAGCCTGCAGAAGTATACAATCCCACGTTATGGTATTTTGATCATTTATCATTTCTATTGAATCAAGAAAAATATAACAATAGTGGTATATCTATAGATGGCCACTATGACGAAGAAATGACATTGATGGTAAGAGCTTTTTTGTGGTACTGCAACGAATTATTCATGCATGACGATTAACCTCAATCATTTTTGTAACCGTTACTATTTTTAAAACTTATTTTAAAAATTACAGGGTCTGACAACTACTAAAAGCGAAATAATGGAGGAAAATGAAACAATGCATGAAGTATCTATAAATCAAGAAGACATAGCCATGACAAACCATGATCAGAATACGCATTTTGAAAAATTAATGGCCAATAAATCAATAACACGTTCAGGAGTTAAAAGAAACAATAGGGACAAGTTTGCAGAGCCAGAACAAAAACCTTTAATTGACTATACTCCCGTAATTGAGGAATTACCAGAAGAATCTATTCCTTTACACTCGGTGTCTTTGGAAGAACCTAAAAGTTCGACTTTCCAGGAAAAACACTTAAAACAATTAGCTGAGATTGAAGAAAAGCATATTGAATCGCAAATAACCTCATCAATTCGAAAACAACGTTCAAATCTAAACAAAAGATCAAAAATACGTTTCAAATCATCAGATCCTTACAATAAAACACTCGCCAGAAATAGTATAGTATCATCTGTTCTAACAGATGAGGCTGCAATATATGGCCAATCATGGGCCTGTGGTTTTCGTAAATTAAGTGCTCAACAAAAGCTTTTTGCTAAAAAGGCCATAGATGAAATATTAATACTAGGACAGTTAAATGCTTTAAAACTAAATACAATACAAATGAAAGCAAATTTGTTAGATGATGATGCTGCTAGTGATGAAGGTTAACTGGGAGGAAATCGTAGGAAACGGGCTTCCTATCTGTAATTGTGTTAGTTTTTAAGTTAACAAGCCAAAAATCTAATAAATAAGGAATTGTTTGTGTAAAAAACATTTGCATGTATAAAATAAAAATAAGAGATTTTAATCAAATTAAGATTTCTCCCTTATTCAGTTAAATGTAATGCTAGAAAAAAGATATATTTGTAGATACAATGAAGTTTATTACCAGGCTCTTTAAAAAGAGTAATGTTAAAAATACCCATCCATATAATCCACTCAGTAGTTCTAATATGTATTAATTGTAATAATACTCAGTTATTGAGAACAAATTTAAATTACCAACATTTTTCACTGTCAATAACTCTGTATATCAAACACTAATACACCAAACACCAACTATATGATCTGAAACATCATACAATCTAATTAATATATCGAATGTTGTTTATTCGTCATAAAAATGTGTGTAAAGTTACTCAACACTATTTTTTACGCTAAAGCTTTTTTTTCTCAACAATTTGTTGATATCATATGTTTCTTATTGAGGATACAAGTAAAAACAATTTAATTGCTTACTTTTTACCAGCATCTTCCTTCAGACCCACTGTGCGGTTAAAAACTATCTTATCCTTAGTAGTATCAGGATCTACTGAGAAGAAACCAATACGTTCAAATTGGAACTTATCGTATACTTTGCAATCTGCCAAAGAGCGATCAGCATACGATTGCAATACAGTTTTAGAGTCAGCTCTAATGTCTGATAAAAACCCAGCAGGCACTTCATTAGGATCTTCGGGGTTTTTGTGTTTAAATAGCAATTCATATAAACGTACTTCGATTTGTAACGGCTGAGAAACCCATTGTATAAAAGCTTTTGGTTTTTCAGCAGTATCCGCAGACTGACATTCGCAAACAAGTTCGGTAACATGGCCGGCAGCATCCTTTTTAACCTCTTTAAGAGACAACACGAGATTGGCATGTCTCAAACCTACAGTCTGGCCAGGAGCCAAACGTCGGTATCCCTTTTCAGGCTCTTGTTTAAAATCACTTTGTTCTATGTACACCACACGATCTAAAGTGATTTTATGTGTGCCCAATTCAGGATTTTGTGGGAAATTAGGTACTTCGATTTCTACAGAACCAGCATGGGGATAATTTTCTAGGGTGATTTTCAAAGGTTCCAATACTACCAATCTACGGGGAGCAGTACCATTAAGAACATCTCTTACCGCCGCTTCCAACATAGTAGGATCCACAGAAATTTGAGCGCCTGTCACACCCATTTGAGCACAGAAATTGTTGATAGCTTCGGCGGGGAAGCCACGTCGTCTCAAAGCGGTTAAGGTAAACAAACGAGGATCATCCCAGTCATTAACAATTTTCTCGGTAATCAGTTTAGCAATTTTACGCTTTGATACCAAAGCATAATTCATATTCAAGCGACCGTATTCCCACTGCACCGGACAGTAGATATCCAAGGCATTGCACAGCCAATAGTAGGAAGATCTTCTCGACTGGAATTCTTTAGTGCACAAAGAATGTGTGATATTTTCCAAAGAATCACACAGGCAGTGAGTGTAATCGTACGTGGGGTATATACACCATTTGTTACCGGTGCGATGATGAGGCACGAATTTAATGCGATAAGCTACGGGGTCTACCTTACCCTCTTCTAGGGTTACTTTTAATCGCAAGGTAGCTGAGCCTTCATCAATTTTGCCATTCTTCATGTCTTCGAAAAGCTGCAAAGATTCTTCGATAGGACGATCGCGCCACTGACTGGGTTTGGGATTGAAACCTTTCATTTCGTCAGCTGTCTGATGGCACACATAAGCCAAACCTTTGCGTATCAGTACTACAGCCCATTCATATAATTGTTGGAAATTATCCGAAGAGTGAGTAATTTTGGAAGGTTTGTAGCCCAACCACTCTACCATGTCTCTAATGCCCACAAAAAACTTTTCCTCCTCTTTTTCGGGATTAGTATCATCATAACGCAAATAGCAGACACCATTGTGGGCAGCAGCATAACCAAAATTGATATTAATGGCCTTGGCATGACCAATATGTAAAATGCCATTGGGTTCTGGAGGAAAACGTGTGTGTACTCTAGCGCCAGTAGCCTTTAAATGTTCCTTAAGTAAACGTTCGGTGTTGTCAGTGACCACATAACCATCTGTCTTATAATTTTCACCTGGTGCATGGAAATGAACTTTAGTTTTCATTAATTCTGCTATAGTCTGAGCTCCATCACTGGTGGCTTCTTCCTTATTGCTATTGGCCGATTTATTGTCTTGTTTCTCAGTTACTTTGGGTTTTTCCTTTTTCTTGTCACCCTTAGCTAAAGGTTTCATATCTGCTTCAGTTTTGGGTCCCAATAAATCAAAAATTTCTACATCTATAGCTGCCTTTACACTCTTAGCATCAGCCCATTTCAATTGTTCTCTCACTTCTTGCATGATTTTAAATGCATTGAAATGATAACGTTGTTCCAGCAACGCATCCTTATATTTCGCCACCTGTTGCTGTACTACTTTCTCTATTTCTTCCGGTGTCACCACTACTCCAACACCACACTCTTTATCTAATTCTTGCAAATTAATAGTTTGTCCCTTTTTCTGTACCTGCTTGAGTAAATACTCCAAAGCTGCATCCACTCTCATGGTGGAATCTAATTTTTTCTCCACAATATAACGCACCAGCAAAGGTAAATGTTCGGCACTTTGTGGTTTAATTTTGGTGGCCATATGATACAACAGCATACCTACACCTTCACCCAATACGGCATCTTTGCAATGCTCCAAGGCCAATTGTAGATTTTTACTAACATTTGTATTTTTAGCCGTCTCTTTGGCTTTTTGTTCACTCATGCCAAGAGCTTGAAATTTAACTATCAATTCTTCTGTCATTTTGCCACTAGACTAAATTGAAATATGCTTGTTATTTGTTTTAAAGATAAGAATAATTTTGGAAATACCTGTGCTTAAGTCGTAAATTTTGAAAATATTAGTTTAAATTACAAAAGAATACGGCTGCTGATGAAATTTCTTTATTTCGTACTGTGACAATATATAGAAAGCAACAACAAATACCGCAATGTGGCCAATTAGAAGGCTGCCACTTTGTTTATTGCAAACACAACATCTGTTGAGTGATGACACATTCGTTGCGCTTTGCCAACCTGAAATTTGTTTCATTTAAAAAATAAATATAGGAAGATGTTGGCAATAACAGAGATTGTTTATAACGGTATTTTTTTAATTGTTGAGTGAAGATGTATGTTTTAAAAGAAATATATTCTTTATAAATAAAATAAACTTGTTTAAAGTTATTCAATATAAATACAAAAATTAGTATATGTATTTCATGAGACTCTTATAAAACTGTTTAATTAATTACAGGAAAAACATGTCTGAAGTTCTGCACAATGAAGTAGCGAAATATCTGAAATAAAATCATAAACATTTTTATAAAAATAAAAGATTAATTAAAACAGACAAATATATATTTTTTTTTAATTTTGTCTATTTATTGTCGGTGTCGTTATAAAATGAATGCAAACTTAGTCACACATATATTTTTATATGGCGTCACATACATAAGTATGTATTTATCATGCATTTGGTTCTTAATCCTTTCCCTGTCCTGTGCATCAGATATGACTGTGCATCAAGTTGCTTTCATACGCTTGTGCATCACATGTGATTCACAAGTGGTATATATTTTCAAGGTTTGTATTTTAATGGACGTACGAGTAATAATGAATTTAAGAAACTAAACGTGTGAAGATGGCATTATTTTATATTTATTTATAGAAGTATTATGGAAATAAAAAGGCCGTTTTTTTAATAACGAAAAAATAACGAATTAATTTTTATTTATTAAAAACTACGGAAAAATTAAAAAAATTCAATTCTTTAACCCTTTCCCTATCCTGTGCATTACACTGTCATACATTTTTGCAACCTCTACGTCATGATATTTTCAACTGCAAACCTTTTAATAAAAAAAGTAAAAGTAAATAATTGGACGAAGAAAAGATGGATTTCCCGATTTGTTCCGAACAAAAATTTTGTCCGGAGAAAAAATTTTTTACTGAGAATTCACCCATTTCGAACGATTTTTCTAAAAAATCAAAGCTACAAGTGTTAATACTGCGGCCATTGATTTATTTTGCTTTGGTTTTTAAGTGTCAAAAAAATTATTAAATTATTTTAAAATATTGTATATTCAAATTAATACATTATTATTTGTATGAAAATATGTAACCTATTGGCACCTCAGTTCATTTTTGTCCAGACAAAATATAAAATTAAATCAATTCAAGGAGAGAGTTGTTCGTAAAAACTATTGTCTCTTTCTCTCAAAAAGAGAGACGTCAAACTTCATATGAAAAACACTTTGTCCGAACAAATATTTTGTTCAGAAAGAATGGGTGAATCCACCTTAAGAATTAAGAATAAAATCATTTATTCTTGCATTCTTTGTACATATACTTTTATTATTATTATTACATTGTTTAAGATATAAATTATGCATTTATTATAATTTTTGGGAATTTCTCGGAGACATTTCTAATGGTTGTGGGCACTGTTGTATTTATTTGTATCAAAAATTTATATATTCCGTTAGTCTGTGTTTACATGTTGTAAGTTTTATTGATAAGATTCTTACTTTTCTTCTTAGAACTTTCTTTGGCGTGCACACAATGCAAGTCTTGCTGTTTAAATTATACTTTTCCATGTATTTTTTTCATACTTCATGCATAAAACTAAGAATAAGACAGCAAAACTGATGTCGTCTAAAAAGTAAGAATCTTATCGATAAGAATTTTAACGTGTGAACACAGTCTTATTGGTAGAAGAAATTATGCAGTATTTAATGTAAATGAACCCAGTTTTAGTTGGTCTTATTAAATTAAATGTCTCAAAATATATAAATATTAAAAAATATTTTTAATTATGTATAATACCTACACATACTATAATATTTTAATACAAAGAAAATCCGATGTAAAACTATGTATGTACATAAAAGGGCCTTACACCAATAACACTGCCATAAATAATATAAGCTTTAACATTCAAATCATGCAGCAAAATGAAATAATTTAAATTAAACAATTCACCAAATTGGGCATACATACAAATAAATAAAGCTAATTATAAACATAATTTGTTTCTTGGCTAGATATAATTTTAATTTAAAATGTAATTTCCTTTTCATTTTGTTTATGCTACCAACTGAGATAGACGAATAACACCAGCCAAAATGTTGAGACATATAAGACCCACATACAATGAACAATTTACCATAAATATTTTATTATTAAATATATATAATAGATTGTATAATGACAAAAACCGTATTTGTAATAAATAAATAAATATGCATACATAAAATAAATATACTACGTAGATATATCAATTAAATACAAACAAATAAAGAAATAGTTAAATAAGTAGATATTGGATCTAATATTCTAAACAAACAAGTTTGAGCCAAAACCACCGAACCAATAATTAAAATACAAAACGTTCTATACAAAGAATATTTAAACAAAATAGATGTAGATATAATAGTAAAAAATCAACAATTTTAAGCTTTTAAAAATTTATCAAGTGTCAGCTACTTAGTGTGAGGAATGAGATTAGTGAAACTTGAAAGAAAAGTTTTAATATAAAGTGTAAAGTTGTAATATTGAATGCAACAGAACATTAAACTGCTAACAACAGGTAAAACAGCTCATATCTGACAATTGTTATCAACATAAGATGATCGCATCAGATTTATCTATCACACAGACGTGTCATTATTATGTCACGTTAGTAAACATCCACTACGAGATGTCAACATGTGACTATCGAATTTCCGATCCAACGTATAGAATATTTCAATATAAATAGCGGTGTTGTTGAGCTTACTGTATGCGTAAATATCAAATGAAAACACACCAAAGAATTCTACAAATCAATTTATAGGAAAAATTTCTTATTATCATAAAGTAGCGCCTCGTGTGTTTTAATTTGTCTTAACTGAAAAGTAAATTGAGAAAGTTTAATTCCTGCTTTATCTACATACATATATATAAAAATTAATGTTTGCATGTTTGTCCTCTATAGGCTCTAAAACTATCCAACCGATTTGGCCCAAACCGGTTTCATTTGAAAGGTTATAGTCCAAATTAGCTTTACGGCTATATATATTTCAAGTGGGCGTGGCCCCTCCCACATAAATTGAATAACATCATATATCTTGTGATAGCTAGAGTTTTGAAACATTTCAGTATCTCATATGTTACTTATTTGAATAATCAGGGAAAAAATGGGCGTGATCGGACTAGTGGGCGTGTCAGCTCCCATACAAAGTAAATATTTAATATCATATATCTACAGTTTTATAATAGGCAGAGTCTTAGAAATTTGTGCACGTTGATTATATTATGAATAGTCATGGGAAAATTGGGCGGTATCATACCAGTGGGCGTGGCAGCTCCCATACAAAGTGAATATTTAGCTCATATACAAAATTAATATTAATTTTAAATATCTAGGGTTCTATATATATATATAAATGAATGTTTGTATGTATGTCCTTTATAGACTCCTAAACTAGGCATCTGATCATGTGATGACCTTCGGCAAATTTGTTGTGCATAAGACCGGGAAGGTTTCTGAGTGGGCACGACCACGCCTACTCTAACGCCCACTTTTTTTAATTGATTAATTGCTTCTGCATGGGGTTTTACAGATTTACTTCATACAAATTGTATCCACATCTTACTGAAGGCGAGGTAAAAATAAAAATTTTATGTGCCAAAGCTTCTTATTTCTTTCTCCTACTCCTAATTTTTTTAAATGTGTAATTGATTCTACTAGGATTTTAACATATTTACTTCAAATCGAATACACATGTTACTCTAGGTGAGGTAAAAATTAAGATTCATACTCCACGCCCCCTTTCACGCCACAACGCCTGCCGGGAAGGCCAGACCGCTAGACCGATCTTACTAAAAATTTGACGTAATATAACTAAGACTCCGGCATGACTAAGAATACTTCTTTCGACCGCCTACTTTTTTTTCAAAATGAGAAAAATCAATAAACTTACTCAAAATGAATTACGCACAAATAATGTCTTTCTTTCAAATTTATTTTAATTGGTAGCGTAGCAACGCGCGCAGGGTACAGCTAGTTTATTCATAGAACAAAATTCACACAGTTCAACAAATATTCAAGACAAATTTGACTGTTCTCTGTCTGTTACTAGTAAATCACACATAAACAATTTGTTATTTCCATTGTACTAAGTGTTTATTGCTTATTTGTTTATTAATATATTCTGATATATAGAAAAAATAAATAAATTTCATTAAAAAAAATAAATTCAATATAATAATTTAAATAAAGTAAAGTGGAGAGAGAACACTTGCATAATTTTTCACTTAATGAAAATGAAAATGAGAAGAGTATGTATTCTATTTATTTGATTTTAAGTACATATCGCACCCTAAATATAAAAGGGTCACAACTCAAAATTTTCCAAAACTGACTTTTTTCCATAAATTAATTCATTCATCTACATATTACTCCAAAAATTTCTTTAACATCACCATCTTCTTTAACTGGAAAAATACAGTTATGTCTATTTTTATGTTAAGTAATTTGCTTGTGCACGATGAAGTTTTTTGTCTCTCCTGAATATTTTAGAATTTTGAGTTGTGACCCTTTTGTATTTAGGGTGCGATATGTACGTTTTACATTTCTAACTTGGCGACATTCAATTTAACCCTTTAAAAATCTCAAGTGCCTTAAAGACAATTAAAAACTTAAAGCAATTTGTTGTGTTCTACTCGATATGAAGCTGCTGCAAACCTTAAAGCAATAAATAAACACTTTATTTCAATTGTTTAAAATAAATTTAGACTGTAAAAATCGACCCAGCATTCGAAAGTTTTGTTTGTGTATTCTGCTGAGGTATTTGAAAAAATTGGAAGAGTTAAGGTACGTACGGTCATACTTGGCAAATATTTTGAACTCATTTATTTATTAAAAAAAATTGGTTTATTTAGGACAAGACACCACAAATAATTAGTTTTATTTAATTGATGCTGTTTGATCTTGTAAAACTCTTGTAAGAGTAAACAACGTCAAACAAATTTGTGCTAAAAACAGTGGTTAAACTTTTTGTAGTAAATATTTGCCAAATGTGACCGTACCTTTACGCACATAAATGCAGTTATAATGCATCACTGTATTACATTGTAGTTTAGCTTGGGAAAAAGTATAGTTGACATCACTTAATATAATTGGCAGCTGCAAAATTTTAATAAACAAGTAAATAGTTGTATAAAATATGCCTGAACTAAGTGAGAATAAATAGTAAAATCATTTATCGTTGCATTTTCTGTACAGATTAATATTAGATATCTATTTTAATATAAATTAACCAAGTTTGGCTACAATTACCCCTAAAATACCCCGTCAGCTCGACTACCGTTGCCGAATTAACTGCAATAATAAAAAATCTACAGAATTTAAAATGCATTTTAATATCTATGTAAGTCAGTTTTTTTTCACATTTGTTGTAAACCTTTTTAATGAAATTACTTGTTCCGCTGACCGTTTTGAATCGGTAACTATAGTTAACGTTATAACATTAAAATTAGCCATTTACCTACTATGATTTTTGCAAAGTTTCCGGTTACATTACTAGTACTAGCAATTTTTAGTGGATTTATGCACTGTTGCAGTCAACTTTTTCTCGTCTGTATCTTGAAATTGGGAACTACAGTTTGCACAAAAGCTTCTTTCAGAGCAAGATCTTTTAATTATTGTTTGTCATCTTTTTTAATTATTTGACATTATTCCACATCCCTTTTGTTTTATCTGTAACAGTTACCCTCTTACCCCCTTATTCAAAAACGATTATTAAATTTAACAAACGTTTATTAAGCAAATTTTTATATGCAAATCTGTCTTAATAAACTTTTGTTAAATTTAATAATCGTTTTTGAATAAGGGGGTTATCATTAGATCTAAAAATTGATTAAAATACCAATAAATTCGCAATATTTTGCTGGGTTACTTTTCCATGACTTTTTCAAAATTAGTAAACAAATATTAAAAGTTTATCAACACAATTAACTAAATAAGTATAGGTACATACTACATACATATACATATACCTATATGTACAAATATTCAGTATTTTTGTATTTTTACAAAATTAGTATGTAATCTATGGCTTAATGTCAACAAATAGTAATATAACGGTTTGTTTTTGAAAAAAAAAAAGGACACACACATACACAAAATAATTACATACATATATGTATTTAGATCACAAAACTTCAAATTGTTAGATGTTTGTTTTAGCAAACTTAAAATAAATATCATGCTTTTTGCCACTGTACGAGTAGTATGTCAAAGTTTTCTAATTATGTATTTTTGGTTTGGTAATTTATCACTGCTGACTTATGTAGTTTGTAATAGACTCAAAAACTCACACACATGCAACTTATTTAGGCATGTGTGAATGAAAACAAACATACAACAACAATAACAAACAATAATATAAACCAACAAGTGTCATTGTGACATATGTCAGCGAAAATAACAACAAAAGTAATTATAAATAGTGATACTCTACATAATAGTTTCCACACCAATATTAAACAAAAAAAAAATATAAAAAGAAAATAAATAGAAAAAAAATATATAATAAAGCAAAAAAAATTTAACAAAATAAAACTTAGATTAAGCACACTTTTTCAACACCATCGCAATAAATAATAGCAATCAAACATTAAATAAACAACAAATGAGTCAGGCAGCAACTGAATACAATCTAATATTCGGTGAAAAAATCTTTATTCGGCCTAGTGAAATAGATTTTTTAATAGAAAATTCTATCAAAACCTAAATCGTGTATAACCCGTATTTCACTTCTAATCATTTTTGTCATAGAAATTTTAATAAAAACTCAAATCCTTAATATCTCGGTAAATACTGCTTATTTCAAGAAAATAAGTTTCACCTTATTTTTTTTTTTTTATCAAAAATCGATTTTTTCTATTTTGAATTTCTATGTTTTAGGGAAAACTATCAGCCATGTCACAGAACTTAATTCCGTTCGGAAAAGGAATTAATTCTGTATTTTGCTTCTATAGAAAAAGTAAAACGAAAAATTTTTTCGGAATGAAACCACTTTTAATTTGCTATGTGAAATTGTAATTTTAAGAATTTTTAGGTTTCATTCCGAAAAAGCTTTTTATTTTATCTTTTCTATAGAAACAAAATACGGAATTAATTCCACTTCCGAACGGAATTAAATTCTGTGACGTGGGTGTATATTTTGATGGATAAAATAAGCTGATCACTACCATTTTGATTTCAAAATCGATTTTTTCACAGAAAGCGTTTTTGGTTTCGCTATTTGGTCAACTTTTAAATAAATACTGGATACCTAATGCTCGGTCGCACTTTAGCAAAGTGTTTAATTTTTCTATTATTGTTACTTTTATTATTATTATAATTTTATTGTTGAACTATATATGAGAGTTATTTAATTTCAATTGTTTATTATATTTAATACGATGAACAACTAGTAGTAGGTTTTTTAGTCAGAGTTGTTATCAAGTGTATTCATTTCTAGAAACAAATTCAACATCATTATGAGGGGTTAAAAATTACATAGATTTTATGAAATAAGCTCATTTTCAAATTGAAACAAGTAAGAAAGTATAGTCGGTCAAGCCCGACCATATAATACCCTACACCCAGTATATGTTAAAACAGTTTTTCAGAAATGGGCGCTATATGGAAAATATTACCTATTATGGTCCGATCATCCAAAAATTTTGTGCCATGACTTCCGTAAATATAAATATATACATATGCTTTATCTCGATATAAATACTTTTAAAAGATTTATGGAGGTTAAAGTGAATTACGGAGAGGGTCTTATATGGGAGTTTTGACTAATTATGGACCGAGCATTATAAAATTAGGTGTTATGATTTCTGTATATATGAAACTTATTTTTGTTGAATTTTATTTGGATACCAACATTTTTAAGACATTTATGGTCGTTAAAGTGATTTCAGAAGTGAGCCTTATATAAAAGCTACGACTAATTATGGACCAATCATCATAATATTGTACCATATTATTTGTATATATACGAAACATATTTGTGTTCAATATTATTTGGATGCCGACATTTTTAAGGGAGTTATGCACTTTATAGTGATTTTCGGAAGTGGTCCTTATATGGGAGCTATGATCAATTATGGACCGATCTTTACAAAATTTATAGATGTAATTTGGCTTCATTTACTAATCATTTGTGGTGAAATTTGCTTGGATACTTGCATAATTCAAAAATTTATGATCATTAAACTCATATTTCGGGAGGACATTTGTATGGGAGCTAGGTGAAATAATGGACAGATTTTCACCAGTTTCAATCCTATCTGTCCTTGGGCCGAAAAAATATCACGTACCAAATTTTATTAAAATATCTTCAAAATTGCGACCTATACTGTGCGCAAAAGCTTTTCATGGACAGCCATCCAGCCAGACGGAAGGACGTATGGTGGGTGTTGGACCAATATTTATGGGCATTACAAACATCAGCACAAATCCTATTGTGGATTTTGTTTTGAAAAACAGAGTAAATCTACTAGAAGTAATATAATTCCGACAAAAATGGAATGTATGGCCAGCCACGTTATTTGTTCAAAACCCCATATTTTTCAACACTTCTTTACGTCAAATTTATATTGAGTGCAAATGATTGGCAGTGTGTGGTATACTTTTGCAACAATCACTATATTTTATTTTCGGATAAAAAGTGTTTCAGTTCAATGCTACAGTGATACAAATATTTCCTGCATTTACGAACAAAGAGTGTGAAATTACATCCGCTGTAGATGTGCAATCAAGTAGCAACTGTGTTAACTACTAATTTGACTGCAGTACTCGCACTTTGGCCACATTCGTTTTGGTTAAAAACTCTCTTAATATCATGCTGTTCTTAAATATTATTACTACGTTGTTGATTTATATTCATAATTTCACTTAATTCCTTTATGCAACTGCAAACAACATACAATATATTATGTGTCATTTTGTACGTACTACATATTTTTTTCATATACTTTTTTTGCAATTAGTTATGACACAATAGCGACAGTTTAAGTTCCATTTTAATTACATATAGCTGCTGCTATATGTAATGTAGTTTTTTTGTTGCTGCTGTTTTCCTATTATTAAAACTTTTTGTTCACATAATTTTGTTTTCAGTTTTGAAAAGATAAGATTAAATTTCAAATGATGATTTATTAGCCACAGTAGACGAATAAACGCTCTCATTTTCTACTTTATTATTTTATTTTTTTTCTATTTCATTTTGAATTAAATTTATATCAAAATTCAGCAAAAAATTGTTATAGTTTTGTTTATAAAAAAAATGTGTATATGAACATCGTTTTATATATAGGAGGTTAGGTTCGAAAGTGTTTTAAAAATACCTCGTATTTCTCCACATTCAGTCTTAAATGTCTTGTCTAGATTCACTCGTGAAAGATTTACCCCCTGGCCCACGATGTCGAACGATAACGTTCGCTTAGATAAGAGTTAAGACACAAACTTGATTGTGGAATAAACAAACTTGATTGAGTAATTAATTGATACGATAAAAAGTTTGTGTCTTAAGTCTAATCACAATTAATCAAATTCATGTAAAAAAAATATAGATATGATCACATCCGTTATATTATTTATTATTATAGTTTATATAACCTTTTTAATAACATTTTAAATATTATTCAAGCTTAAGGTTTTTTTTAATAAAAATAAAGATTTCGTTAAAAAAAAGACTTTAAGCGTGAACAATTGTGTATTAAAATATCGGGTATTATTATTATGCAGAATACATATATGCCTAATAACTGTCACCTTGACCTCATTAGCCGTTCATACCACCTTTAACTAAGTCGGCGCCAACAATTTGGCAACACTCCCATGACAGATGTTATTAATTACAATCACAGCTAAGTGCGTCATCTGTCAAAACTTTTTTGCCTGCCTTCGGTTTTAAATGTGTGTATGCTAGAAACACAACTGAGACGAACGACGAATTTCGACCAACACGACGTGACATTTTGGTGTGTAAATACAGCTGTTATAATTGACAGCTATGTACATATGTAAAAATATTTCAATTTATTCTTACCAGATAAATTTATCATCTAGCCAATTGTAGCCCATATAATTATATAAGCATTCATTTTTTCCATTTTAATTATAATTTCACTTATATCCATTTTATCACAGTGCTCAAATAATTATATGTTTTTGTTTTTGTATAACAGCTAGGATAGTGTGACCATAATAAAAAATATTCATACATACATACGTACCTTTATAAAAAAATAAACATTAACAAAAACACATGTAAAAGCAAATTTTTATACATAGTTTACTATTTTGTATATTTATAGTAAAATTAATTAAACAATAATCAAAATTAAAATTAACATTATTTACTAAAACATTAAAAACTAAAACGAACATGGTATTGTTTGTTCGTCGTTCGCTGGCGTAAGAAATAACAAGTAAGAAAGTATAGTCGGACAAGCCCGACCATATAATACCATACAACCAGTATATTTATAAAACAGTTTTTCAGAAAAGGGCGTTATATGGACCGATCATCCAAAAATTTAGAGTCATGATTTCTGTAAATATAAATATTGTATGTGTTAAACTTTATCTCGATATAAATACTTTTAAACGATTTATAAGCCTTAAAGTGATTTTCGGAAGTGGGTCTTATATGGAAGTTTCGACTAATTATGGACCGATCATAATAAAATTGTACCGTATTATACATATTTAGACATATGAAATATATTTGCATTAAATATTATTTGAATACCAACATTTTTGAGAGTATTATTCTCTTTAAAGTGATTTTCGGAAGTGGGTCTTATATGGGAGCTACGAGTAATTATGGACCGATATGCACAAAATTCGTAGATATGATTTGGCTTTATTTACCACTCATTTGTGATGAATTTTGTTTGGATACTTGCATAATTGAAACATTTATGATCAGTAAACCCCAAATTCGGGAGAACATTTGTATGGGGGCCAGGTGAAATAATGGACCGATATCCACCAGTTTCAATTACATCCATCCTTGGACCGAAAAAATATCACGTACCACATTTTATCAAAATATCTTCAAAATTGCGACCTGTACTCTGCGCACAAGCTTTACGTGGACAGCCAGCCAGCCAGACGGACGGACATCGTTAAATCGACTCAGAAAGTGATTCTGAGTCGATCGGTATACTTTAAGGTGCGTGTTGGACCAATATTTCTGGGCGTTACAAACATCAGCATAAACCCAATATACCCTCCCCACTATGGTGGTGTAGGGTATAAAAATAGACTCTATTTTACAGTTCGCCGCATATGGCAAATTCAGGCGAAGCGTCGGCTTTAAATACGATAGTTGAAAATTGCAATTGTTCAAGGCTTTTAGACAAGAAAAAAAATCAATATAATACTTTCTTTAGTTAAGCTACAAGAATATATCATGCAAACACATTGAAACCGAAACAAATCAAAACGCATGCAATTTTCTTCACTTTTCTGACTTTAACTGCAGGAACTGCAAATCTCTACTTACAATTTTGTTGTCTATCGAGCTGCGTACTTAGTTTTTAAGATTTCTTTAAATACATTTTTGTCTTTTTGACCAGCTTTTTGTGTCAAATACTCCTCTGTGCAACGCCGTTATTGTGTGTATTTTCATTTGCACAAATGTGTTGTATTTTTAGAGACGAATATTCGCGGCCAACAATTCGTCGTTCGTCCCAGTTGTATTTCTAGCATAAAGAGTGAGTGATCTACACAGAGATTAAGGAGAGAAATGTTTTTTTGCTCATATGTTTAAAGTACCTATAATAGATACATATGTATGTATTTGCATATTAATTTGCTATTAATTCAAGAGCTTAATTAAATATCTAAACGTCTTTAAAATCTAAATAAATAATGAACTATATACAACATGTATTTATTCTAGAATTAATTAAAATTAAAAAATATATAAATGCCCAATATGTTGGCAAATAAGTACATACATATGTATATACGTAATTGAGCAAAAAGCCTGAGCTTTCATTTAATAATTTACAAAACTCATTCATTTATAATCATAAATATGTAAGACACATAATTTGATATGGAATGGTTTTAAAAATGCCTTTGGAAATTATTTATTAGTGGAATTTAACAATGAAAACATCAGCATACATACACTCACTGAAACATGTATAGGTATGTATCTAAATTAGGAAATATGGGTTTCTATGTCAAATTATATTTTTTTTTTTGAAAATATTTAAAAATGTTTATAAACTAATTACGAACAATATTGCATTTTAAAGTTAAAAAAAAAAAAAAACAATAAAAAATATTTATCATGAAGATAAATACAGTGATATGCAGTGATTCTAAATACAGTATTATGACATCACTAATAAGACTATTACATATTTGGCATCACTGCTTTACGTCAAACGTCTTTGAATGCAAATGGTTGGCAATGATGCTACAAAATATTTGCATATACAGAAAAAAGTTGTAATGATGTACATTTAGTCCGCTTCACACTCTTCAATTCTGACTCGTCAAGGCACGTATTTTTGGATCAGAAGGCAAAGAGAATAAAAAGGGTACAATTTTCTTATTTCCTTTTGTTATTTTCTTTAATGCATGTATATTTGCATTAAAAAGCACGAAAATTGAATTGACGTGTGTGAATGAAATGGCAAGTTCAAAAGAGAATTGAACAAAAATTGGTCAGCTAAAACTGAAGAGTGTGAAACAGGACTTACGCATGTAATCATGCTTTTTCATTAGTAAAAAACAATTTGGGGTGAAACATATTAATGGTCACAAATTATTCGTTTTTTTAGATAATTTTGATAAAAGGAGGATCCTTTTATATTTGTATAAAACTTTTATTTTCATTTTACGAGGGCGGTTCGGAAACTTCTTAGCCTAGAACAGAAAGCGCAGTATGAACAGAAAAAAGTTACGTGTTTTGGAAACTTCCATCTGTGCTATGAACACATGTTAAATTTTTTTCGATATGGCAACTCCTTCATATAGAAACAGGTGTTCAAAAAAGGACGCATCCGCGATTTTTTTACAATGGAAAAATTTGTGGTGTCATTAAATATTTAAATAAAAAAGGTTAATCGGGACAAGAAATTCATAATGATATGGTGAATGTGTTAGGTGAAAGTGCTCCTTCATATGCAACAGTAAAAAATTGGGTTTGTGAATTTAAACGTCGAACAGCAACAACAACAGAAATTGTAGCGAAAGTGCATGATATGGTATTAAATGAACGACGAACAAAAGTGCGTGAAATAGCTAATATCACGGGCATCTCAAATGATCGAGTACATTTAATTTTGAGATGGGTGCCGCATTTGTTAACAGTCGACCAAAAACGCATAAGAATGAAAATTTCTCAAGCTTGTTTGAATCGTTTTAAGAAAAATAAAAACAAAATAAAAAAGGGTAAAACAATAAATTCAGAGTACTATTGCGGATCAATTAAATGTAAAAATTCGACAAAACCGTCCTGATTTACAGCACAAAAAAATAATTTTTCATCAAGACAAAGCACCAGCGCACAAGAGTTTAAACAATGGCTAAAATCAACGAATTAAAGTACGAGTTGCTGATTTAGCTCCTAGTGACTTTTACAAGTTCCTAAATTTAAAAAAATTCCTAGCTGGCAAGCGTTTTAACTCAAATGAAGATGCAATTACAGTTGTAAACCACTATTTTGAAGGCCTTGAGGAAAACTATTTTATTCAAGGGATAGAATTGCTAAATAAACGTTGGACTAAGTGTAATGAAGTTTCAGGATGTTATATTGAAAAATAAATATGTTTGTGAAAAACTAACTATTCGCTTCTGTGCTAGGCTAAGAAGTTTACGAACCGCCCTCGTAAACCTCTATTAAAGCATCTAAAACTAATTTCATACAAAATAAGTATGTATAGATGTTTGGTAGGAAATATAAATGCTACCTAATACTTGAACATTTTCTATTTCCAGATTTTAGATCTATTGCGATTATACAGCACGGTTCACGTGCTTTCACTAACTTTTTATTTGATAACATCTGCAAATACTTTTAATTTATCTATAAAATAAAATCTTTCCTTGTACATAAATTTTTTTATACAAAACAATTTAGAACAGATAAAAGACAAAATAAAAATCATCTGCGTTTTAAACGGAAAATTTACGATAATTTGCAAACAAAACAAATGTATGTACTTACATATGTATGTATTAGAATGGAGAAACGAAAGTAATACAAAAATGAATTTATTATTATTATTTTCCAACAACATTTAATTAGTGCTCAATGTTTATAAAACGTACAAGTAGCAGGCAGTATAAGTAGAATTTAGTGTTATTTATAAAAAAAAAAAAACGTTTTTCTAGGTTATTTTTATAAGATAAACAATTCTCGTAGGAGTTATCTAAGCTTTTGTATACGTGTGTATATACATATGTACATATACATACATATGTACATATGTATGTATAAATAAGAAAAAAAAAAACTTATTTTTTTTTTGTTTAATATTTCCAACACATTGAACAAATTCTATGACCAGTTTAATTATTTATTACATCACCACCCAAAAGACAACCAACCAATCAATGTTCGCTTGAACGTTGTTCCAAACGTTCGTTTTGTTTGTTTGTTTTTATTAAGAAATTAAAACAATTATAGTTTGAAAATAAAATACTTGTACTATTAAATGTCCATCAAAGTGGGCATTTAATGTTTAAACATCTATCAACAAGTTGGAATTATTGTATAGAAAAAAATAAACCAAAAGAAATAACAACACTAAAGTGCAAACATGCCAAATGTTCAAATATTTTTTGTTTGAAGTGGCTGTCTGGAGTGGAGTTTCTTTACATTATTTTATTTATTTTGGTCAACAAATTATGTTTGCAACATGACTTTATTTTGTGGTTGTATGAAATTTGACAAGGAATGTATAGACTGGCGAATTTTCACCAGAAATCGATTTTCTATTTATTTAAAAAAAAAAATCAAAAAAAAAAAAGAAATATAAGGTTTGAGTTCTCGCTTGTTGATCAATTTGGCACACCATGTGCCAATGGTATTTGCAAAGTTTGCCGGCGCTTACTTTTGTAAATGCAGCAATATTGCATCATTGCTGCATAATAAAAAAAAAGAATATTTGGCATCACTGCTTTATGTCAGATGTTTTCCAATGCAAACATTTGGCAGTGATGCCACACATTTTTTTCAACCAAAACATAATACTCCAAATGTATAAGTCCAATTAAAACTATCTATATTATATGTATATTACACCAAATTTTACATTTATTTGGATTTTAACATCAAAACAAGTATATGCCTAATTGGAACTATTCTATGGCATGATAAAAAAGTACTATACAGAATTTTGTTGTGGTCGAATGAACATAATCGATGCAGAACTTTCAGAACGGTCGATTAAGCTGACTAGCGAAACCGTTAACAAAATTTATTATCTGATCATTATACTAGTTCACGAATCAATTGTTCATATGTTTCGCTTTCAGCCAATTTGTTCAATTTTGAACTATGAACTAAAATCATCATGTCAACATCATCATCAACATGTCAAGTTCATTACCATACTCATTCTGATAGCGCCAAAGAAATAAAGACGGCAGCTGCAGTATTGAATATAGAAAGACAAGAAAATAGAAATTAAATGAAGCGTTGCTGTTTTTATTGTAATTCTGACAACATTAAAGCAACATTTTTAGATTACTGTTCTACACTGGTCTAACGTCATAGTTGAATCATATCTAGGATTATCAATCAACTCAGTTACCGCTAAATAATCTTTTCAGCTCAATTGCCGTTACCGAAATAACTGTAATTTACCTTACAAAAACATACCGTTAGTGCTGTTTCACAGTTTTCAGTTTTAGCTGGCCATTTTTCTTCAATTCACTTTTGATACTTTCATTTCGTTCACACGCGTATCTTAAATTTTCCTGCTTTTTGCCATCAAGTTTCTACTTTTTCATACAAATCAACATGCGAACAACTTCGCGCAGAATAAGCCTCCATCTTAAAATAAAAGACGAAAACAAAAGGATAGAAAGTTGACTAGTACCGTCAAGTATGTACCCCTTCTCTTTCCCCTTCTCAACACAAAAATACTTTCCTTGAAGAGTCAGAATTGAAACGTGATTCCATAAATAATTCTAAATTATGAAAATTATCATTTTTGTTTTACGTAATCGAGTTAATTGAAAACTACTGAACTGAACATAAAAAATAAAATGTATTTACTCAAAGCCGACCAACGCAGGAACGTTACTGTTAATTGCAATCTCTACCGTGCGATGATTACAAAATTCTTTTTTTCGAGCAATCGATCAAGCAATGACTTGGCCGACATGTGGTTTCAACAAGACGGTGTCACATACCATACAGCACGCGAAACAATGACCCAATTGAGAGGCAAGTTCCGTGAACAATTTATTTGACGATTGGGGCCGGTCAATTGGCTGCTTAGATCGTGCAATTTAACGTCTTTTAATAATTGTAAGGCTATGTTAAAGGCTCCTATCTATAGGAACAAGCCCGCAACGTTTGACGCATTGGAAGTTAATATTGAGGAATTTATTCGTGAGATACCGATATGTCATTTGAGGAGTAGCCGTGGTCAATATTTACATGAAATCGTCTTTAAACATTGAATTATATAGATCGTTTTAATGACTCAAATATAGATTTCATACATTACTTAAAATTTTATGTGAATTTTTTTTAAATCATATCCGAAAGTTCTTAAAAAAATCATTCTTTACAGTTCAAAACATTTACAAACGTCACACATGGCAAATATTTACTCAAAAAAGCGTAACCACTTGTTTTAACACAAGTTTTGCAAGATTAAAACAGCATCAAATAAAATAAGACTAAATATTTGTTGTCTTGTCCTAAAAAAAATAAACGAGTTAAAAAAAAAATTTATTTAGTGGTTACGTCTTTTTCGGCAAATATTTGCCAAGTGTGACCGTACCGTTAGTGTTATTTACTCTTCTTCTTTCTTGGTATGTATGTATATAGAAACAGATGTTAAAAATAACGGTTTGTTCGTAGCATGGTCACTCTAATAGTGGAAGGCCAATGTAAGCGGCATGCGGTCGCGAGTGGCAATCAGCTGTTCTTTTTGCCGCTTATACTTTTTGTATGTAGGCGGATGTGCGCGGCATATTTAAAGCGGCAAATGTCAAAAAATTAAATTGATTTGTTTTTTACATAAATAAATTCCTTAATAACGGTTTTTAGTGTGTACAGTATTAAAGTAAAGTATTAAAAAAGTGATTTTTTTTTAATTTTTAACTAAACTCACGTGTCAGTTGAACAAAATTCTACTTTGCCGCGCTGCCGTTTCTCACACCATTGCCAGATTAAATAAATTGCGATACTTCAAAATTTTTGTAGTTTCCTAGTTTGCCGCCCGCGGCCGCATGCCGCTTACATTGGCCTTCCACTATATGTGATAGAGAGATGAGAGCTTTAGAAAAATAATTCATAAAAAAATCAGGAGAAATAACGAAAGCAATCCTTTTGCTTAACCATTAAAATGGCAACAGTGGAAATAACACCTTAGGAAATAATTTATTATAAAAACTAATAAAAACCCTTTGGACAAAATTGATTTAAAAAAACGTGTTTAGTTCATTATTATTTTTATCAACAATAATTTACATAAAATATTAAGGAAAAACAACATTAAAATAGCAATAATTACGTGTAATAAATCACAATATTTAATAATACATAGCAAACAAAAGTATGTATGTATTTCTGTATATGTAAATACTTTTATACATACATACAAAAAAATATGCCATGACATAAAAAAAATATATGTATACACATCCATATGTATACATACATATGTATTTTTGTGTGTTATTTGAGTTTGGTGGGGAGGGAAATGAATGTTGACCATTTTGTAGGTATAATTGAAGTGTAGTTATTACTTTTTTATGGGGGTACATACATATGTATGTAAAGCGTGATCCATTTTGAGGTTCCCTACTTAAACAAAAAAAAAAAAAAAAAACTCAGAAAATTCAAATTTAATGGGGAATGTTTATTATTATTTGAAAGAACATTCTTTGGCATTTATTTTTTTAAGATTATGTCTATCAAATATTGGCCGTTGCTACGTCGCAGATGGTCTATCCGTTGAGTTCAATTTTCGGTGACTCCGTAATGTTTTCTTCCAAGGCCTGAATCGAAGCGGGTTTGTCCGCATAAAATTAAGACTTTACATATTCCCATAGGAAAAAGTTTAACGGTGTGATATCACATGATCTTGGTGGCCAATCGACCGGTCCAAAACGTGAAATTATGTGCTCACCGAAGTGTTCTTTCAATAAATCCATTGATTGAGGCGATGTGAGAGAAGTGGCGCCGTCTTGCTGAAACCAAATGTCGCCGAGATCACGTGCTTCAATTTCAAGCATCAAATAATCGGTTATCATGGCACGATAACGGTCGCCATTCACGGTTACGTTGGCACCGGCATCATTTTTAAAGAAATTTTAGTAATAAAGTTGAACGATTTGTAAACGTTTTTCAGGATTTTTCATTATGAATAGCCAAACCACAGAGTATAACAGAGGTGACAGAAGAGCAAAGATAGTGTAGTTTTTTTCTTGTCTCTTTCTTTGGAACCTGCCTTTTTGTTTTCTTTATGTTACTATTTTTCTGACGCAATAAAATTAATTTTTGGCACAGAGTATTTTTGTATTGTTTGATACAACCATAAAAAAATGCATTTATATCATCTAACGAATGCACAAACTCCACAATGCATACCACAAAGTATAACAGTTATTAAAATACAATTTAGTTAGTTATTAAAATCACAAACATATAAACAAAATTTCAATTTAAATATTCTAACTCAAATTGTTTTGGCCACAAAATTCTTGTTGTATATAGTGCTTTGCTTTTTCACATTACAAATTTACTACCAGAAAATATTTTCTTTCTCTTTTTAATATACCTGCCTTTTTAGCTGATTGTAGCGATTTTGAAACTTCAAAATTGCCGCCTCTGTGTTCTCTGTGAGCCAAACAATAATAAACAAAAATAATATGATAGCATGACACGACTCTCACATGATCTGTCAAAAAAGGCTATTGAAAAAAGTACCACTACTTGAATCACCCAGTACATATTCTCGTCTATTTTTAAAACCAAGCATTTGAATAGCCAACGTAATTGTAAAAAAAGGTTAAATATTTTCTAATAACATATTGAACTCATAATAAAATATATACATACATAAATAATAATGAAATACCTACTTTGAATTGGTTTAAAAATAAGAAAACTGTAACGAGAAAAATATTTCAATGGCAAAACAATAAAAAGTGTAAAGAATATTTAAATTGTTTTGAGTGTTTTGACAAGATTAGGGTAAACAATTATTCGAGTTTATATTTTAAGCAAATTAAAAAATAAATTATTAAATTAAAGTAGCAATAATTGAGAAAGATGCAATTTTTCAAATCAAATCAAAGCAACTTACGAAAGTTTTAAATTTTTTTAGAAAATACTCAGAAATTAATAAACTTTGGTTATTATGGAGATTAACCGAATAATCTTTATTCGTGGAATAACCTCAATAGTATGTATGAGTCTTTAATGAAAAAGTACCAAAGCCTTTACTCTGCTTCTTGATCGTCTTAAATTATTTAAATAACAGCAGCAGAAAACCAACAAAAAAAAACACAAATTGAAATAATTTCTTTCAATAATGGTGTATTCAATTTTGGGAAATATTAAGTATAAAAAAGTGAAGCAAAAAAAGTTAAGCAATCTGCCGTTTTTAGCTACTGTTGGCGTAAGCAACGAAAGCGCCGCCACCACTCACACATTTTGTGGTGTGCGATGAGTATATTGAAAGGCATTGTTGGACGCTGCAAACAATAAATGATGATGATAATCATGCCACACAATATATTTTTAGCCTAAATAAATTTCACATTCGGAATAACAAATTATGAAGCATCAGCCGAGGAGACGAGCAGAACAGTACCCAAAATAATATTATAAACATTTAAAAATGTTTTTATCTGCTTGAACAATAATTCAAAACAAAAACAGACCCATTAAATTTTAAACACAAAACGCAGTTAGAAAATTCATAAGTTTCAGAATTACATATATTTAAATTTAATATTGTCTTGATTTCAGAGGTATAGACAGACAGCCACACACACATGTTTACATATTATTTTTGAAGTTAATACAGTTGTTGTTTGTTGACTCGTAAGCAAACAAAAGAAAAACTCTAAAAAAGGGAGATATATTTAATATTTCCATTAAATTGCTTTTGATGTTAATGACCCAATTTGTATTTTTTTTGCTTACGACTTGTGTTTACTAAAATATTTATAAACATATTTCTGGGAAATATTTAAAGTAATTGACAATAACTTTAAAATTTTAACAATATTATAGTTTCCCTTGAAGGCCTTGTTTTTATAATAAAAGGGAACTTTATATTTGGAATTTATTTCCCAAATATTTCTGCATAAAAATCATAAGGAATTTGGCTTTGAATTCTAAGTTCCTCTTTTATTGTTCTAATAAAGTTCTAATAAAAAAAAAAAAAACACCAAACTCACTACTCAATTAGGGCATTATAAGCCTAGTACAGCTTTTGTGCAATAAAAAAATGTTGTAATCATCGCAAGGTAGCACTCGCCATTCAGAGTAACGTTTCTGCCTTCGTCGTCTTTGAAAAAGTACGGTTCAAATACAAAATCCACACCAAACAGTACATTTTTCGGCATGCATTGACAGTTCTTGTAAAGCTCCTGGCTGCGCTTCACACCAAATACGACAATTTTGCTTGTTTAATTGTTTATCAGTAATATGTTACACGAAAATAGCTGATCTGCCAAAACAGCATTGACAAAAAGAAAGTTACTAAAAAATCACCTTTTAAATTACATTTTAGATTCAGTAGTTTTCAACAAACTCAATTACGGAAAACAAAAATGTTCATTTTAATAATTTAGAATTATTTAGAGAATAAGTCCGCTTTCACACGTTTGAATTCTGACTCAAGTATTTTTCCGGTGAGAAGGGATAAGGGAATATTTGAAGGTACTATTCAATTTTCTTATTTCCTTTTGTTTTTTCTTTCACATTCTCCGTCTTACTCTACGCAAAGTTGTTTTCATGAATTCTGCTTGAAAAAGTAGTAACTTGTTGGTAATGCTTGGTGTTGACTATGTCATTTTTGTTGTCAAATTGCCCAAATTGTTGACAATTGTATGAAAACGGGTTGTCATATGGCGTCATCATGATTGCAAACATACATTTTAAGTTATGACAACCCGTTTTCATACAATTGCCAACAATTTGGACAATTTCACAACAAAAATGACATAATGAAAACCAAGCATAAAGACAACAAAAATTGAACATACGCGGGTGAACGAAATGGCAGGTTCAAAAGAGAATTGAAGAAAAACTGGTCAACTAACACTGAAACGTGTAAAACAGCACTAACGGTATATTTTGGGAAGGGAAATTTCAGTTATTTCTGTAACGGTAATTGAGCTGAAATCATAACTTAGAGGTAACTGATTCTTTGGAAAACCCTAGATCTACTGCGACACTAGACCAGTGTAGAACGGTATACTAAGAATGTTACTTTTAAAGTTGCCTTCTCAGAAGATATTAAAGTAATAAGAAACATGTACTAATTCCTCATTAAGACAATAACTGAAACAATTAAGAACTAAAATCATTGAAATTTTAGGTCAGCCTTGATATTAATTTTTATTTTACCCGTTCATAAAAAGAAATTCGAAGTCATCTGGTTGCGGGATAAAAAATTGTTTCATAAAATGGTTAAAACGCAGTCAAAAATGGATTCAACTTCATGGAGAGTATTTTGAATACTTTCAGTAAGATGAATAATATCTAGTTTCCTGAATAAATAAAAAATAATGGAAAAAAATGCCCAAACAAATTTAATTTCACAGAATTTTATAAAATTGTGTTGGAGTTATTGAAATGTTTTCAACTTTTAGTAACAGGTAGCTACATACAAAAAGAAAGGAAATGCTTAATTAAAACCTAAATTAGAACATTTAATTGCAATTGTGTGGGAAGTTTACATGTTTTTTAAAAAGTGGACACCAGCATCTTACTAATAGTTAGTTCATTTTATTTATTACATGAAATGACACGTATACCCACCATATTTTTACAAAGTACCAATTTGACAATATTCCAAACAAATGAAAGATTTTCGTTTTATGTATTTACATTTTTATCGATACAAGTTTTATTATTTTTTTGTTTGTTTTTTTTTATAACCAAATTTATATACTTTGGGTCGCCGTTTTTTTTTATGTCGCTCACTAAATACTAATTATTATAAATATGCGCGCGTGTGTTTGTACCTATGTATATGTGTGTAGATTAGAGTGTATTTGATAATGATTAAAAAAAGATTTTTGCTCATTCAAGATCAGTTAAAGTATGTACCAGCGCTGCCAGAAGTAAGATTTTACCTTATTTTCCCAAAAAAAAAAGATTTTTTGTTTTGTCTAGACGAAGGTAAGGTTCAATTAAAAAAATCTTCTTTGTTCCCATTTGAAAAATTTTAAACTAATCGATCTCAAAAAATGTACAATTTAGTATAAGAAAATGTATTTTTGTTGTTATTTTTTTTTGGTTAGTGTTAAATAAAATATGAATTATTTTTATTATTTATAATAAAAAAAACTACTTATTTCCAAAAATAAGATAAGACTTTTTTTGGCGAAATTAGGATTTTTTGATCAAAATTTCTGGCAGCCCTGGTATGTACATTAAATAAAAACATTTGTATGTACCTACATATACATATATTTTTGTTGAAATATAGAATTTGAAAGCAAGAAAAATAAAATTTAAGATAGAAGAAAAATAAACAAAAATCATTTATAATAACTGAAAAGCAATCACAAACACATATAAAAAAAATTATTTTTTAAGAAAAAAATGTAACGGTTTTCAAACATATTTTAACTGACCTTGAACTTAACTCTCTGCACCTTAAAACTATTAAAATATATAAAAAAATTGTTATAGGTAGGTATATTAATGAATTTATGTTCATAATTAATATATTAATTTATACAAATGGTTGTAAAATTTGTTAGGTATAGAAAAAAAAACATATACCTAATTGATTAAATCATTAATATAAATGACTCATTCATCGGTTATAATTGAATTTATAAACGAACGGGAGTTTACGTTAATTTTGTTTTTGTATTTTGTTCACACACTCAAAAACAAGCAAAGCAAAACGGAAAAAATCAATAAAACACAAGTAGTTTAAAGTCTAAACAAATTGATTTGTTATCAGGTGAAAATTACTATAAACAAAATAATAAAAAATAATAATAATAAACATACGAAATACCTAAAATTAAAATACAAATGTATGTATGTATGTATATAAAAAAATGGCTTCTGCTGAGCAAAACAAACTAAAAGTAAATACATATGTATGAGAGTAGAGTTTAGTTCTTGCTGTTATTACTGTTATTGTTGTTGATGTTTATTAATTTGATTGAACAGTTATTATTTTAAAGAGAGTAAACAATATGGCAACGCGACGTAACGTCTGTCTGTGCTAAATATGAATGTTTGCTTGCGTCTGCATGTACATACTTATGTTAAAGCCTGACATTGTAATTTTGTTGAAAATTTTTAATCTATTTTTGTTTAGTTAAAACGTAAAAATTATAATCATAATAATAATAAAAAAAACAAATACCATTTTAATTTTTAAAACTCTGCTATTCTTGCTTACTCACTACTACAACTATTACATGTATGTATGTATGTATATTTATTTGTTTTTATTTGTTCAACTTTGTAATTAACTCAAGAAGCAAACTACAATGGGGTCGCCCGGCGATGACGTCAATTCTATATGTACATAGATAGGTAAAGCAAACAAAAAGCTATCAAAAAATACTTTAAGACACAACTTTCTCGTTTAAATTTTTTTTGATTTATTAATATAAATTTAATTTAAAATTCCATCTTATGAATTAGTGTTTACAGCTTCCTAAATTTAATTTGCATACAATAACAAATAAAGTAACATCTTTTCATCATAATAAGTTTACATAAAATTAAAAATCTTTTGTATTTTAATTCTACCACAATAAATTAATAATAAACTAAAATTGTCTTCCGAATTACTAGGAAAATAGAAAAAATCTTTTTTATTAATAATTAATTTTATGTTAAAAACGTGCTAGTGTTTTTAAATTGCTATATTAGCAGAAATTCGTATTTTTTGTTAAGCTAATTACAATATCGTGTTACAAAATCAACTCGTTTTGGATAATTTTATATAAAAATTGCAAATTTCTAGGAAATCAAAATGAAATATTCCGATTTATTAACAAATTCGATTGTCTTAGCAGATTGTTATTGATTGTTGAAGGATCTGATGGAATTTTGGTAAGAATAAAATGATGTATTTTATATACAGTTATATAACTTTGAATTGGCAACACTGTAAAGTCAGCCGTTAGGTTTTATGATTCTACTACTACCTCGTTTTAAGTAATTTTAGAAAAAAATATGAATTTTCAAAATACGAAACCGAAATTTAATGTTTTCGAAACAAATTTGTTTGTATTAGCAAATTGTTCTGTGAGTATTGATGGATTGTGAGTGTGGTATTAAGGGCTTTAAATCGAATAATTATTAATGATTTAGAAACTGATTAAAAAATTGTGGATTTCTTTTATTAATAAAAATATTTTACACCATTTATGTATATTACATTTATTTGACATTCAAACTTGACATATAAGCCGGGAAAATTCAAATTCAAATCTCCAATCCAATTGTTTAATAAATCTCAATTCTAAATCAAATTACTTTGCCATAAATTGATTGAACCATACGGATTTATTTTGAACAGAAAATGAGGTTTTCTCTTTGGGAACTTTTATATACCTTAAGGAATTACCGTTTTTCGTACAAACAATTTTGCCAAAGTGTTTTATGCAAATAGTTTATGAAAAAATGGTAACTTAATTACGAAACCCAAGTTTTATCATTGAATATACTAAAATTAAAATTTAGATAAATTAAAATTCAATGACATGCTAGCATGTAAAAGCCCAGATGCCTTAAGTGCAATTACACCAAACCCCCAGTTAGAATAAAAAAAGCAATAAATTTAAATATCGCAGTAAATTGTTGTTGAATATTGATGGCTTTTGTTAAGAATAAAATGGCGTATTTTTATAGAGCTAAATAACTTTAAATGGGCAACACTATTTCTATAGTCAGCCATTTTATTAGCTGTCACATGATTTATGGTTGGCCATTTTGATGCCGAGTAGTAGGTTTTACGAAAAAATATATAAATTTTCAGATTTTAGTTTGGATTTCAGAATGGCTAAATTACACAAGTCACATCTTTTTTAAGTGTTAACTAACAAACCTAAAAGAATTCCTGGTAGCAGTTGTTCATGTTACTATTTCGCGCTTTATAAAGTACATATGTATATTCTAAAGAATTGTTAGTTTTGTTCCTTATAACTTAAAGGTTACATGCTTCTTTTTCAACGTCATCGCCGTCATAACAGTTTTCACTGTCATTTCATGTTCCTTAATTTCCTCTTTCTTTAATTCCTTTACTTTTAAACGATTCCTATTACCAATTTTGAAATTCAGCACGTCCTCTTCTCAGAGAACATAGTTCTTTTGCTTCTCTGTGGGCAGAGTTTTGTTGACAAACGATACAATAGCCGAGGCAGGTTGATTTATGGCCAAATCACAGAATATATGGCACTGGTTATCCTTCGAGCTGGCCGAACGGCGGGCCACAAAGGCGAAAATGGTTTTCTTAAGGGCTCCTACCACAGTGGTGTTATCGTTGCCATGCTCCTGCATGGTCCACAGGCGGTGATCGGGATCGATGGCACAATATGATATAATATCGGCTGTGTAGTGTTTGCGGAAGAACTTCTTGCGTGTGTTGTCGGTTAGGGTAATGCCCTGTTGCGTTACCTTGAAGTGGACCTCAGTGGGAGTGGGTGCAGCGGTTAGAGCATACATTTGACGTATGGCCTTGCGTATGGCTTCTTCGCCCGTTAGAGATTCGGTATCGCAAGAGAAAAGCCATAAAACATTGCAGGCTGCCCCTTGGGTTAGGAGTTGCTTTTGGGCTGGTGTATGCTCGACTAGTGGCGGCACTAGATCACGTTCGGGTATGTGCAATAGACAGGGCAAGGCCAGCTGGTTTATGGAGTGTTCATAGACCAAGGCTGAGAGTGAAGTGAAAACGGGTTCGTTGGCACAGCCCTTTAGGCGCACTCCCCGTGTAGTGGGTTCAATCAAGAAATGACGCACCAATTCATCGGGTTTGCCAGTGGCGGTCGACCCGGCTGGTGGCTGAGCCACACGCAACACCAAACCATAGGCATTTTTATAGGTGGTGGAATCTCTGACAACAAAAGTACCGGGGGCAGCATTGATAAGCAGAGAAATGGCTTCGTCGCGTGACAAGTTTGGTTTGTACCAGAATTTCGAAGAATCTTTAGCGAATTTCACTAAATGAGCTGCCACTTCTTGTGGTTCACTGTTGGCCATAGATAGACTAGAATTAAGGCGCGGCCTAAAGTTGGTGCCATAGATTGTTTCCGTCGCATAGTTGTGCTCTACAGCGTTAGCGGCACCAGGAGGCTGATAAAGCTGCTGCTGTTGCTGCAGCTGTTGTTGTTGCTGTTGCAGTTGATGTTGCTGATAGCTGCCATTTGTTATATGTTTTGTATTAAGAGTTGTCGTTTGTGAGGCATAGCCATTGCTGACACCCGCAAATGGTGTACGCGGCGTAACAGGAAATGCTGGTGTTTCGGGGCGTGCTGACATTGGTGAGAGATAATCCGCCATGCTAAATGTTGTGGTTGGAGAAATTGTTGCATTATTATTGCTGTTGTTGGTGCAATATGATGGCGATGCAGCTGCTGCTGTTGCAGCTAGAGAAGATGTTGTTACCTTTTTCGTGCTGGTGGCATAAATAGGTGACGATTCTCTATCCGTCATTGTTTGACCAAAATTGGTGTGCTCATGACCAAACATGTTGCCATTGCCATATGTGGCATAGTCAGTTGTTGAACGCTGTGTACGTTGTAAAGTTGTTGATGTGGTGGCCTCCAAAGGCTGCATCAACGTCATATTTGAACGTTGCTTGTTTGTTGCACTGCGCTCATCATAAGGCGTTGAGTAAATGTCAAGCATTGAGGTTGGACTTAAAGTTTCTCTGTTGTGGTTGTTGTTGTTCTTGGCATGTGTGGATGATGCTGATGATGAACTAATTGTGTGATAATTACGTTCTACATACGGTGACGCCAATGGAATGTCGCGCGTTTGATACAACTGATGTTGCAGCTGCTGTTTCTGCTGTTGCACATAATGCTGTGCTTGCTGACGTTGTGGTGAACTATCCATGGTATTCGTGCGTCGCCGCAATATATCAACATTGTCAACCTCATCCCCACCATAACGTTCGTTCAAATTTAGATTGAATTCAATATCGTAATTGTATTTGCTATTTTGACTCTGGCTGCGGTTGGGTATTTGTGGAGGATACAAAGACTTCTTGCTGAGCGCAGGCGGTAATGTTGAGGGCAACTGTACGATACCGTGGGAAACGCGCCTGGGCGGTGGCACTGGTGAGGCCTTTGGTGGTGAACTGGCCAAATCATAAGTGGTTGTTGAGGTGCTACGATATTCGTTGAAAACCTTCTCACGACGCTCACGTAGCAATTCATCAAAATCATGTCGAGCTGGTGTTTTTGTTGTTAGTATGTCACCAGCTCCACTGCTGCCACCAACACCACTACTGTACATTGTTTTGTGGCCATAGTTATCGTCGATATTGTTGATATTGCCATTTACGCCAAACTTGTCAAAGTTGTTGTCTCCAATAAAGCTGCCGTTCTTGTTGCTGTTGTTGTTGCTATTACCAAAATTGTAGTGGTAGGTATTTGCAATAGTGTTGGCTGTGGAACGCGTAGGTGATCTACTGCTGTTGTTGCCATTGCTTAAAGTTTTACGTACCAACAAAGGACTAGTAAGACGTGGTTGGGATTTTATCATACTGGCATCTGTTTCATCCGCCGTTTTTATTAAAGTATTAAAATTACTATTAAAACCACTGTTATTATTATTATTGTTGTTATTACTGTTACTGTTGTTATTGTTATAACTTTGATTATTGTATTTCACTGTTTGCGTGCAATTTTCTTGTAAATATTTTTCACTATTTAAAACACCACCGTAGAAATTATTGCGTTCACGATCGCGTTCATTGCGTGTCAATAGATTAAAATTGACATCTTTGACACCACCACCACCACCACTGCCATTTAAAACACTATTCTGATTATTTGTGGTTTTACCGTAACCGTAATCCAAACCGAGTGATGTATGCGAACGACCTGTAGAGTTTAAACCAAAATCGAAATCATATTCGTTACCGTTTTTATTGTTAGAATAATTACGTGACACCGTTGACGTCGATGACGACAATGTAGCGTTCGTGTGTGTTGGCCTCAATGGCGTTGATGTTTTACTAATCTGTCCGTAACTGAATGGCAGCGAATTTTCACGGGCGTGATATGGTATCGCACCATTACTATTATTATTGTGATTATTATTTAGACTACTACTATTATTATTGTTGGTGTAATTTGTTGTTGTACTCAATTTATTTGTTGTTTCGCCAGCAGCGAAATCATCGTAATGCGACCGCATAGTTCGCGAATATTTTCAAGACTGTCTGACATATGCTGCTCAATTCTCCAACAACTTTCTGTTCATAAGTGCCATATCGATGTTTGGATGTTTGTATGTTGTTAGTATTTAGGTGTATCTCTATCTATCAACAACACGTATGTATCTGTATCTGTGTGCATTACTTTGCTTTGCTATTCATTCATTTAGCCAAAGCTAAATTGGTGAGTAGAAAAATGTAAACATGTACGCCGCGGCGCTGAGTATGAGCACTACCATTCCAGTGTATCTGTGTTTTGAGAATGTCGGTCTAAATCGATGTGTTATTTGTATCTCACAAATACATTAAGAAAGAGTGGTGTAGCTTATTTGGAAAGGGGGAGCAAAAATCAGTTCAATTTAAAAGTATAGCTGCCGTATTTATAAAAAATAAAGTAGTCTTGAAGTAGGCTTTAAGACAAAATTTTCATACAAAATTTTCTTAAAGTACACTTGAATTCTACTTTAATTTTTTATAAATATGGCAGTTTGGCTTTATTAATTGAATATTTTACTTCCTATAAAGCTATTCATCTCTTAGAATATGATGTTATAAAAATCGTCATTTTGTAACGATCCGAGTCTTGCTGTGTCATACATTTTTAACTTAGCAACCGACTGTTTAAGTCCAGTGCTTTTCCCAGAAGAGAAGTTTCAGCAACTGCGACGTCATTTCAATTTCTATCTGAACGAACCGTTGTATCATCTGGAAATTCTTTTTTCCATGAATATATTTATAGGTCGATAGAAGCAAAACCACAACTGATCTCTAATAATTTAAATTAACTTTATACGGGTTCTTTCAAATTATAAAGTTTTTAATTTTGGCATTTTAAAAGTCAAGAGTAGCCTTTGCATGCTGATTGTGTTAGAAGAACTGTTTAGTTTGGGTCCTTGCGCCATCTGGGACTACTACGGTAATAAGCGGGCGAAAGAACTGCCCAGATAAGGATCCCCTTTAAATGTCTCAACTGCCGTATCAGTCACAATACCACTTTCATTGAAAGTGAAATCTTCAGACAATACTCTCAAGAGGCTAGAAATAAGTGACGTAATCTGCAGGACCACTAGAAATATGTGGCCAGTATATAATGGGCGAACGCAGTAGGCAACTTCTGAATATGATATATAAGGACAACTTGAGAATTATTGGTAAGCATGAAAGTAGACTCGGACTTCCTTTCAATAATCACTGACGAAGTTGTCAGGACCGTGAGAAGGGGGAAACAGTATTTCAACTTATCTGTGAATGTCTGGCTCTTCAAAACCGCTGCCACTCAAACACCATTAGTTTCTGATAATTATTAGTTTTCTATCCTACCATAACAAATATTTATCACAGCGCCCTCCTGGTATATCACTAAAATGCCACGGAAGTAAAACAATTAAATAAAGTCTATAAATCAAGCTTTGAACAAGGCGTCTACTGACCATCAGAGGCGCTTTAATATCGCACTACTAATAAACATAACGCGCAATTACATCTATTCTCCTCCTACTTATCCCTTTTCTAAAGAAAGTAACACAATTAATATATAGGCATATTAATTGCCTGAGTGTTACTTCTCTTAAAAAAAATCTAGCGGAGACATCAAGTATCAGATGATGGAATTTCTTCGGATACTTTAACGTAGAAATAGGCTGGATAAAGTACTGCTTACATACTAGCATCTGGATATGATCTAGTCTTATCATTTATCTCAATGACCAACCAACTAACCAAGCTATTACGGTGAATGGAACCAGCTGTCGAGAGATGTTAGCAAGTAACAAGCCAACAAAACAATGAACCAAATTTGCTGATCGCATTATTTCACGAAGTTCAGCTGTTATTTGGTCATGCAATTTATCACCGCTGGATTAATTTTAGTGTGTCTATCTATACAGAGCCAATCGAATCGATTACAGCCTTAAAACGCAAAATCCGTGACTTGATTAACGAAATTGTCTGGACATTTTTGCCGAAATGTGTGGGAAAATGTTGATAAAAGAATCGACATCTGCATATATGGTCAATATTTCATTGCAGAAATAACCAATTTATCAGAATTTTTGCAGATACATTCAGAATATTTCCCAATTCCAATTGCTTTATCATGTAAAATGGGATAAATTTATCATAAAAGCTAAATAAAACTATTGCAAAACCACCAACCAATTTTTCAACGATTAACCAAATTCATTAATTTCCAACACGAGAAAATTAAAACTGGGGCCAAATTACCGTATTCGTTATCGAATGAGCTATCGTATCGAAAAATTATTTCGATATCGAAATTATGATCAAATGTACTAAATTTCTTGCTCGATATCAAATGCCATAATCTCAAATAAGAAAATTACGATCAATTTTACTCGATATAAGTTGCAAATATCCTTGACGAAGATTGGGACTATCCTCTAAGTAGGTAATAATTCTCCCGCTTGCCTGTATTCGACCACAAAAACTATAATTTAACAACTTCGAATAAGTTTTGGACTTATTTATTTTAACAATATGATAAAGATCAAGGAACTGTTAAAATCGTAGGTTGTTAGGGGAGTAGGTATTGACGATAGCTTGTATTTCTTATACACCTCTTCTTACTTGATCTTAATATTATATAATTTGGGGAACTATTTTTCCCCTTTACGAAGCACATCTCTTACGGCAGCATACGCCTTTAGTAAAAGTATACTCTTTATGATGATATTGTAAACATTACAAGCATTAGGCCCCACTCACTCACACACTAACATTGAGAGCAAACAAAATGTGAGTGTTATCTCTTTTTGAACGCTCCCAGCCAAAGTTAAGACATTATCATTGTTTAAGTGTGAGTATAAGTTTTACAAAGGTGTATAAGATAAACAGCTCTATTGGTTTATTGGTATTGCTTGAATATATAAAATTTGTTGTTGTTGTTGCCATCCATTTGTATTGGTTTTCTACGTAAATCATAAGAAAAAATTGAAAAAAAAAAACGAAAATAATTTTGTTATTTTTTTCGCTAGTGATGTCATCCGGCACAAGTTGTTTTTTAAACTTGTTTAAGTGATGTGTGCGGCTCATATAACACCAACAATAAAAGATACTTTAAAAAATAACAAAATACAAACATACATTTATACAACAATTCATTATATTAAATACGAGTATGAACGCTGAGTATACTCTTTCTCCATGAGGAACCAGAGAGCAGTTAGCAGACTCTTTTCTTTAAGAGTTTCCATTATAGTCGTATTTATTTTATTTCTATATGTTTGTGGCGAACAATATTTTGTCAGCTATTTTTTGTTGTTGTTGTTTGCAGTTTATTTTTGCAAAATTTTTTGTTCATTGTCTGAGTGATCTTATGGCGTCGGTGTTTCCTTTTTTTATAAACTGATTTGTTGTAGCTGTTGTTGTTGTTGTTGCTTTGTTCAAGATTGTTGTTTGTTTATATCTGTGTTTCAATTTTGCAGTTGCTGTTTCTGTTGCAAATTCATAGAGCACTCATACATATATTTCTTTAATACGAGAGTAATATGTAAAGGCTTTTCAAAATCATCTACGTTTGTTTCCTAAAAGTATCATCAGTATCAATGGTGGCCATTTGAGTTCACACTGCTTAACCAAATTCATAAGTTGACAAATTAATAAAATTGAGTATGAGTTGCAAATATCCTGCATGGAGTTGGGGTTCTCGCTTAACGCCATTGGACTTCAAAAACAACCTTTTAAAGAGTTTTGGATTTCTAACTTAACGATGGACTTTTGACATCAAGCTAAAGAAGAAGGAACTGTTAAAAGCCAGAGTTTCTCTGAACTTTAACTTCTTGCACACCAAAGATCAAGGAACTGTTGAAATCCTCAACGTTCTGTTATTAAAAATGGACCAAAAGTATCTCACTAAATTAAGTTGACCACAAACACCATCAGTTTTAAAGAAGTTTTGCATCTTACATATTTCGTAAAGATGGGCGTGAATTTTTCACAACACACTATAGATAAAGCAACTGCCGTCAAAATTCTTGATTTTTCTGAACATTTAGATGTCGATAGACGCTAAAGACAGCTAGTTAATCAAAAAGATTTTGCAGACTATTTGCAGAATGCAGATTTTTCTAAACATTTCTCTGGATTTTTCTGAACATTTAGATGCCGAAAGACGCTAAAGACAGCTAGTTAATCAACAAGATTTTCCAGACTATTTGCATAATGCTGAAGATGTAGTAAACATAAAGAAAGTTTTACTAAGAAAAATCGGTCAACAGATATTACCTTCGCTGTTGGTCTAAATTATCATTAAATTTAAAGAGATAATAAACATATTTGGCCAAATAGAGTTGTCTACCGTTAAGATATCCGGATACACATTTGTGTAGTTAAATCCATTGTAAATTCAATTTATTGCGCCACGAATTATTGCTAAATCTAACCTATTTAAAGAAAAATGTGTTTAATTAAACATCAGTAGACGATCTCTGCAGAGTTTATTAGTGATATTTCTAAACATTCGTATGCATGGCCTCCAACAGCAATTAGATGTCTGTTCCGGAACTAAATTACAACTGGCTGACATTTAACAAATTGAAGAATTATTAAATAAAGTTTTTAATAGAACTTATTAAAACGCTTCAAGCTTGTATGCAAACAACTTTTTACACCGTCCTCGTACACCAATTGATGCGCTCATCATCAGCAACATCCATTCGTTTGAATTAAGAAAAGTTTTCTTTGTTTTTGTGGGTTTCACATTGTTGTAGTTGGTTGGCAAATATTTTTTCTTATGTCCGTCTGTCTGTATGTTTGTTGTGTCGTTTTTTTATAGTCATTGTTGTTAATCTAACGATCGTCTATAATTAATGAGTGAAACCATTCATTATGTCTAAAATGCCGTATTGTAGCTTTTTTCTCCTCCTTCATCTTCTTCTGGTACATCATCTATCGGATTTCTGTTGATGTGTGTTTATTGGTTGCTGCTGCGCTGTAATTTGTAAAAACGCTGTACTATGTACCTAGTATGAATGAAAATATGCGATTTTACCTTTTATTGACATATGTAAACATATTTGTGATTTTGACATTTGGTCGCCTCCACGCAAAATATGTTAATATCGCTGATAGATACATAATCACGCCAACATATATGCTGACGATCAGTGTGGTCAATATTGTATGTTTTAAAAAGCGCGGGAATTGTATTTTTGCCAAATTTAAGCAAAATACTTTGGCAAAACCATTGTAGTTATGCAGTCTGATTACGGTTCTCGAAATTATGTTTCAACTACTGTGGAATTCTTTGTCGAATTTAATATTCAATGGCACTATGTAAAATGTAAAAATATCACAAGACGTTTCAGTAGCCAGGCTGACTGACGTTGTTTACAATTTTCTTATGTCAAAAGTAATACTTGTTTAAGTATTTTTGACAGTAGTACATTATTTTACACAAACAAAATACCTGTTCTTTCTGTTTTGTGTTGTATTTGTTGTCGATCTTTTTTCTAACTTTTTGTTGACAACTTTATTTATATGCATTAAATGGGGTGAAACAATCTAACTTTTTCCAGTTTCAAGCTCCATGCAGCACCGTTGTCCCCATATATCTCCCAAGGATTGTAATAGCGTCGAGGTAATGGAAAAAACACCAGGACAAATTACGCCTTGAGATTAAATCAAAAGATTTCTGTACCAAAAGCACTACATTAGCCACTCAGCCAAAACATACAAACTTTAATAAAAAAGGGGGAAGAAGATGAAAGAGCCCCATGTTACTCTTTCTCCAGTTCTCTTACTAAATTTAATTGCTGACTGTGTGTGTGTGTGTGCATGTGTTGGAGTTTGTGAAAGTATATGTACATATGTTTGATTTATTTAAGTATGTATATTTAATAATGTGACTGACTCTCAATGTCAACTGAAGTCGAAATTGTAAGGCTTTGCGTTATAATTTCTTAAACATTTATTTATTTTTTTTCTCGAGCCATGTCGTTATGTTTGTTATGATTTTGTTGCTGTTGGTTGGTTGGTTGTTGTTGTTTACCTTAATAAACGTACGAACGAACATCTGTTGTTTATACTGCATCCAAATTTTTAAGGTTTAACGTCATTTTGTGTTTATGTCGCCGCGACTGGTCCCACACACTCACTTGAAGATGTCTTACATTCTCACACATGATAAATTGCAAAAAAAAAAAAAAAACGAACCAATTTTGATAGTTGCTCTTACTTTCGCTTAAAAAAAGTTCAAAGTTTTTCATTTAACAAAACAAAAATTGTTTATTTACAGTGGCTTGCAAAAACATTTTTTACCTCTTTGAAATTATAAAATTCCAAAATGGTTTATATGTACCTAGTCATGTAGTATATACATATGTAATTAATATCAATGTAATTTATTCGGAAATGTTTGTGCATATTTTCATTAATTTCAAATTTTGTTTGCTGCGAGAGTGGTTGTATTTTATAATTAGTGACATCGACGGATGTTTGTATTGACAATTAAATCGAATTTACATAGAATGTGACATGAATAATAGTAAGTGACAGATTGGTTGACATTTACATATTTAGCTTAGACAATGTTTTATTATTTATTATTTTGTTATTCAGATTTTCACTTGCGGTTGTTTTTAATCAAGAAATGTTTTAAATTTTGAACATTTGATTGGGGTATTGAAATTTGGTTATTAATTATAATTTGACAATTAATAATGAGGGTATTAATTTAACATAATTTGTTAAATACATACGAAGGTGGTCTTAAAATTTCATCAAGAGCTCCACTGGAATAGAAGTCGAATAAATCTATAGGCATATATAGAAAATTCTCATATAAGTCGAATAATCGACTGTTTTTGTGAAAATGTCACACAGTTTATAAAAGTCCTTGGTTTTATTTGTAACTTTTCTTGTAAAAGTTTAAAAGAAAAACACTTCTCTCCTCACTAAATCCAGCAACCATAGACAGGGTTATCCAACGAGAACTTTGTTTTTCCCAAATTAAAATAAAACAGAATTTATATGAAATCATACAATTTTTTATTGCATTGGATTAATGCAATTAATTGAGTGCCCCGATAGACTAGGCGATAGAGTGCCGGACTATCAGTCAAAGGGTTGCGTGTTCTATTTCCGCCAAAGACTCTGGGAGTTTTCTGCAGATAAGCCAAAAGCTTCGCAGTTTGGGTTAGTTAATTATTTAAGAAAAAAAAAAAAATTAATTAAAAATGATATCAGATAGTTGGTATCAGACAGGTAATGATTCTCTGTTTTTATTCACTGTTTATTTTCTAAATCTTCTCACGGCTTTAGAGTTTTAAGGTTGTAATCGATTCGATTGGCTTTGTATAGACTCAGTCTTTAACATAGTCCCACAAAAATTAATTCCACGATGAAAATCGCATAATCGGGGCGCTCAAACAGCTTAATTTTGTTGATCTATGCCATCTATGGATCTTTTATTTATAGTCTAGAAACTCCTGACTGAGTCCTGTCTTGAGGATCTCAATTGAGTGATCGAAGTTGGATGGCTACTACGTTGGGTTCTCAGGAAGAACAATTGTATCAGCCTGATATTATGATCCCTGACAGACAGAACCTTCGTTCACTTGATTTGCTGATGACAGCTTTTAATTTCGGGTCATGTCTGCTCACTATCCATGGAGGTGCATATCTAGACAGCGACTCCAGCGACTCCTTGATGAAGGCAGCTATTGATATCGATGTTGACTTATTACCATCCGTACGGACCCCTGGAGGCTTTGATACCCTGTACCTTCTCCTCCTACACTCAAAAGTTAAGCTGATTTATCTTGGTATAGACTCCAGAGTAGTGTGATTTCGTAGTTATGTTGATAACTCCAACTCCAGTTAATGGTGCTCCGTCTGTGACCATCTATAAATCAGCATATTGGCATATTTGCGTATTTCTTCACTCAACGAAGTTTACCAACTAAACTAGAGTAGTGTAATCGACAAATAACCGGTCATTAGTCTTGTATATAGTCAACAAGGTTTATTTATCCATGACCCAACTACTACACCGTAGCGGTTTGAGGACCTCAACTAAGCCAAAGTGTTTTTCAACAAGGGCTGATCGTCTTGGCAGTCATTGTCGACCACGTTATTTTAGCGAAGTCTGAATGTTCGTTAGTATAAACTTCCTTATCATCATTTTTATAATCTTCAGGTCTGAGGCTCATTTTTGGACTACTCATACGAGGCGTATGGGCGACTACAACCACCCCACAAAGTTCAACAGGTGGCAAAGCATTGACATAACTTTACTATTTGATGTGCATTGAACCACATGGACGACTATGTGGTCACACAGCGAACACCACGATTAACATGCTGTTTGAACGATTAGAGAGTGTGATTATCTTTCACGAAGGTTACATGACTAGACCACTAAGATCGGGCCAAGATCTTTTTCTTAAGCTGTTCCTTGAAGTCACAGGTATGTGCCAATAAGCTGCAATTTAATACAACCCTGGTCATCGTTTGAATTTAAACGGATCTATACAGCAGACACATGGAAAACCAAAGATTAAATTTAGTATCATATGGATGAATGGCGTCAAACAACGAACGCCACAATGGACATTCGTCTTGAACGATTTAAAATCACAGGTATATGTCAATAAGTCATCTTGGTGGCGAAGTCATTGAAAATTGGACCTCTAGGATCTGAGCCATCATTCAAAGCAGCGGGGATCATTTGAACAATATTCCATATATGCCTTTCTAACAAAATAATAATTTCTTTAATTATTCCATCAACCCATCCTGATTTGAAAACCCTATATTTAACAATTTTGCGTGAATGCATGATCAGCTCTCAATCAGGAGATCATGGAGACAACAAAAATCAGATTAATCTTTGTGTTGCCACGATCCTCCGTCTTAACAGTTTTGTCAATGATTTCGTTGGTGTTAACTACTGGTTAAGAAATTTGAGAGAATTCGCATTAATGGTTCTGTGGTTGTGCGGAGTTTAGAGGGCCAGAAGTTAAACATGTGATGCATTAGCAACGACTTATATAACTTGGAAATTTTATGTCCCATCGGTTTGTATTGTTGAACCCTTTGAAATGTAAGATGAGATATAATGTGGTTGATACCAGCTACTATTACTATTGAAAAATTATTAACTCATCGGACCGCAAAATTTTATATTGAATCGATATAGAATAACAAAAATAATTGGGTTATTCAACTTTTGCTACTGCGAAGAGTGGTTTTATTATTATTAATCATTAACAATGTATAATTAACATAAGCACCACATCAATGGGAACAACAATGTTTTCTCGCAGTTGAGCTTAAAATATTTCGAAACTTTTTATGAACTTTAAAAGGATTTCCTCAGAAGCATTGATTGCTAAATGCACGATCAGCTCCTCAGCAATGGCAACTACACTGCTTTCTGGGAGTCTAGTTTACACTGACTTTTTGTTCATTATTGGTCATTAAGAAAGCACAATTTCCAAGAGTTATACATCAATGGCAACCGCATTGTTTTCTTGGAGTTCAGCTTATATTGTTTCTATACTTAGGCCGAATTTTATGAACTTTGAAGGAATTTGCCCAGAACATTTGCTTGCAAATGAATCTCATGAAGTTCCTCAGCAACGGAAAATCCACTGTTTTATTTGGGATTTAGTTTACACTGACTCTAAACAAAGGAAGATTTGTATCTAAGTTCTAAAAATCGAAGCAAAAGTTTAACATTGATATCAATTCATCTTTTACACCCTTATTCAAAAACGATTATTAAATTTAACAAACGTTTATTAAGCAAATTTTTATATGCAAATCTGTCTTAATAAACGTTTGTTAAATATAATAATCGTTTTTGAATAAGGGGGTTAGTCTATATCCCTAGTATTGACATCCACTGTATTGTGTTTCATTTCTAATTAACAGTATTTTGCTGTTGTTGTTGTTATTGCTGCTGCTGTTTTTAATAAAGAAATGAAATACAAAAAATATTTGAAATATGTATTCTAGACTAACAGATATTAGCGAACATGGTCCAATGCAGTGATGGAAAATAGGTTTTTGAATTTCGTACTAACTATATACTATAAATAAAATGTGCCTTTTAGACCACCACGGTACCATTTTTAAATAATAATAAAACTTAACCACAAACTTACTTTATCGAAAGTTCGATATACCTACATATGTGTCTTATGGCAACATTTTTAACATTACCTTATACCTACATATAACGAATGTTTAAACAATTTCATACTCGTAAGAATTCTTCAAAGAATCATTATCTAACTTCTGGTGATATTAAAAATTCTATAAAACTGGTCTCTATTGGAAAATGCTACCAGATAAAGAGTTTGTTGAAGTGAAAGTTAGTTATACGACTACTTCTAAATCTTTAAGAATATTACTTGCGTTTATTGTCGCGATTATCTATAATATTTTTATTAATGAAGTTTCGGTTTATTTGCGAAAATTTAACCGTGTTAAATATATATGTATATATATTCGTGCATTCTTCGATTGTATTTCTAAAATTACAAGATTTATTTTTGCAAGAGTAGAAGAAATAGAATAGTTAACTTCTAACGATTTTGAGATTCTGACTACTTACATTTTAAGCTTTAGTTTTTGGATTCAGCTTCAAAATCATTTAATGTGAATTAATGTGTCAGAAACTCCCATTGTTCGATAATTCAACCAACAATGTCGTAATAATCATCTTATAGATGCATATTTAAAGATCAAATTGATACTAGTACCAAAATGTTCATAAAATTTAATAAAATCTCTTTGCATTATTACACTTCACTATTACATAAATAGTAACTTAAATGATAAATTTATCTACATATGTATATCATTTGAAATACCAAATTTTGATGCAACAGTATTTTGAAATTGTACCAAATGGCTCGTGGTATTATCACGGTACCAACTGTGTCTAAAATGTATCAAAAAAGTACAATTGTACAATGTTTGCCATCACTGGTCCAATGCCTGCTCTACTCTACTCTCCTCTCTTCTAGGCCAGAACTTTAATAGTTTTTGTTTCCACTGCTACATCTACTGCTGCTGCTGCTATATTTTTCTTTACAAAAATATTTATATCTGTAATTTCCCCCTACATTAAGACATGTGCTTCAAATATGGTTGAATAGAGTGAGTGGTAGTAGAAGTCAAGTACGAGTGCCAGTAGTAGTAGTGTGTTTTTTTTAAGTTTTTAAATGTTTTTTTTTTCATTTTATGGGGGCTGTGTGTTACGTCTATGAAGTGGGAAACAACCATTTTTGTAAATATACTATTTTTTATGGCATACATACATATCATAAATATTTTTTTTATTTTATTTTTAATATTTAAGTATTTCTTTTACACTTTATGCTCCATATGTTTATATAATTTGTTTTCATTCACCTTTTTTTCTGTTTGTTTGTTTAAATAGCTACATACATGTGTTTGCCTATAAATATTTAGCATATGTATGTAAAAAAATTTGCCCAAAAATAAATAAAACCCGTTAAAATTCATGTTTGTTCTTGGCTGCTAGAATGACGCTTTACTTTTACCATTTCCTGTTTGTATGGGAGCGTACGCAAGCAAACATTGTTTCTCTAAACTTCCGCCTTGAAACATTATCATCAATTTTCCTATATTCATGCTTTCATATAATTTGCAGGCAATTTTCCATATTAAAATAGTTCTCGTTTTAAACAGTAGCTTAAAAGAAACATTTCTAGATTTACATTCGAAAATCAATTCCTCGCAAAGTAAGAGTAATGCCCAATGGCTTTAACTTCTAAATATTGAGGGAGATTTGTGTATTTTACTTTGCAATTTGTATTTTATGAAGAAAATTGTGTGTTTAACAGTATTTTTGAAGAAACTTTTTAGTATAGCAGTATTTTCTATAAAAATTCTCTGGTATAATACTATTTTCTATTGAAAATCATATGTATAGTACATATACATACATACATATAAGAATTTAGACGATTTTAACTCAATGGGTCTTTTCGGAAATGTATCACTGCGTTGCATCTGAAAAACTGTTAGCAAAAGGTAAATTGTTCAGTTCAGACGACTGTTATAAAGAAAGCCTTACAATTTCATTAGCACGCAGTGAATTTATCTTTCAACTGAAATTGTCAGTTCACACTGACTACTATTATAATACAGCTAGTACAAGAATTGAACCCACATGAGCTAAGACAATGGCTAACTATTGGTCAATGGGCGTTGGCAAAATTGGATGAAGATCCCCTTTTTATCGAAAAATTGTGTTCAGCGAGAAAGCTAATTTCTGGTTGAATGGATACGTAACAAGCAAAATTTGTCGTATTTGGTGTAAAGAGCAGCAGAACAAAAGCACTGCAAGAACTAACAATGCATCCCGAAAAATGAACTGTTTGGTATGGGTTATGGGCCGGTGGCATCATTGAACTGTACTTTTCAAAGACAACGAAGCAGAACGTTACTGGGAATGGCTAGCGCTACAGTGCGATGATTACAAATTTTGCAAAATTTTCCCCAAAATGAAATATCTGACTTGGCTCACATGTGGTTTCGACAATACGGTGCCATATGCCACACAGCATGCAAAACAATGAACCAATTGTGAGGCGAGTTCGGTGAATAGTTTATTTCACGTTTGGAGCCCGACAATTGGCCGCCTAGATTGTGCGATTTACCGCCGGTAGACTATTTTTTATGGTTAGTCTCATATCTATAGGTACTGGGCCGCAAAGGTTGACGCAATCTGGAAGCTAATACATATTAAAGAATTTATTGGTGAGATACCGGCCGATATGTTGAAGAGAGTATGCAAAAATTGGACCCAGCGTATGAAACACTTGAGTCGAAGTCGCGGTCAACATTTACATATATATCATTTTTAAACTTTGTATTATATAGATCGTTCTATCGACTCAAATAAAAATTTCACACATTTCTCTAAATTTTATGTGTTTTTTTTTAATCAAATCCGAAAGTTCCTTAAAAATCACTCTTAACCTAAAATCCCTAATGTATACATACAAGCAATTTTTGAGGTTTAGAAACTCAAACAATGAATACATTACTTTAAAGAATTTGCCTCATTTCTTTAAGATGTTGGTAACTTATTACCTGTGTGTGATGGTTGTTTTTTTCTGTATAAATTCATACATACATAGTTGAGTATGTATGTATGTATGTACATATTCTCATTGGAATTTTTCTATTTTATGTGATTTTAATTTTATGACTACACGCAAATGTTAGTAGGATTTCTATCAATTCCGTTTGGTTGTTGTTTTTATTTACTATATATATTTACATACATATGTACATATGTAGTTATTTATTTCGTTTTTTTGTTCACAATTTGCGAAAATTGATTTAAAATGCGGTCAAGCGTCAAACGCGGCTCCTTTTGATTTCAGCCGCTTTTGTTGTAATATTGACAAGACAGTTGGTTGTTGTTGTTATTGCTATAAATGTAAGGCCAAGAAGAAGGAGGTGTGTGTGTGTTTGTGTGTAGTTAAAAGATTATATAGTAATAAGAGAGCGAAGAAGAAAATGAAGAAAGAACAACAAAAAAGAAAAACCAAGTAGGAAAGTATAGTGGGTCAAGCCCGACCATGTATACACCCAGTATATGTAGAAAATAGTTTTTCAGAAATGGGCGTTATATGGGAGATATAACCTATTGTGGACCGATCATCCAAAAATTTAGTGTCATGATGTCTATGAATATAAATATTATGTAGGTATGTTAAACTTTATCTCGATATAGTAAACACTTTTAAAAGATTTATGGAGGTTGAATTGAATTACGGAGAGGGTATTATATGAGAGTTTCGACTAATTATGGACCGAACATTATAAAATTAGGTGTCATTATTTCTGTATATAAGAAACTTATTTTTGTCAAATTTTATTTGGATACCAACTTTTTTAAGGAATTTATGATCGTTAAAGTGAATTTCGGAAGTGGGCCTTATAAGGAAGCTACGACTAATTATAGACCGATCATAATAAAATTGTACCGTATTATTTGTATACATATGAAATATATTTGCGTTAAATATTATTTTGATACCAACATTTTTGAGAGAGTTATGCTCTTTAAAGTGATTTTCGGAAGTGGGTTACATGGAAGCTACGAGTAATTATGGACAGATCTGCACAAAATTTGTAGATGTGATTTGTCTTCATTTACCACTCATTTGTGATGAAATTTGTTTGGATACTTGTGTACTCTGTACTCTGCGCACAAGCTTTACATGGACAGCCAGCCAGACGGACGGACGGACGTATGTACATCGTTAAATCGACTCAGAAACTGATTCTTAGTCGATCGGTATACTTTAAGATGCGTGTTGGACCAATATTTCTGGACGTTACAAACATCAGCACAAGTCCAATATACCCTCCCCACTATTGTTGTGTAGGGTATAACAAGGAGTGTCAATGCAAGTTATGCATGTGTAATTGATTTGTAACCTTAATAGAATTTATGATAAAAATAACAACAACAAATAAAACTGATTTTGCATTTAGAAAAAATAAAATAAGAACAAATAATGAAGGCATTGGCTGTTTTCATAAACACAGTATGCAATGCAACATTTCATTGCATAGAATTCATAATAACATTTAGAAAAGTTTTTAAATTTTATTCTAAATGCTATTATGAACTGTATGCAATGAAATGTTGCATTGCATACTGCGTTTATGAAAACAGCCATTATATAACTGAAGTATTTTTTGTAATAACTATTAAAAGTATTAGTGATGTCTAGAAATGTTTATACGAAATTTTAATATACATATGTAATTTCTATACAGAATTTTAAAAATGTAATGACAATTTTCCAAAATATATACATACAGTTTAAGTTAAGGTAGGTAGGCTTACAAGTTTTTAAAATATGTATGTACCTATGTACATACATATGTATGCATGTAAATAAACGAATATATTATATTAATTGGTAACGTCGTTTTCGTCAAATATTTGCCATGGTTGAGAACCATAACTTGAGTCAATTATGAAATTTTTTAGTTTTTTTTATAAAGTCACCTGTGTATGCGTCAAATTGCAATGTTTTATTACAAATCAAAGATTTACTGATTTTTAATTGTTGAAAATAATTTAGAATGTGATTTATTTTGTGTTTTTTATATACATAGTAAGCATTGAGTTGTAGGGTAAAACAGTTATAATGTCGATAATACAGTTACACTTGTTTACAGTGGCAATTTTCGGTGCGTTAAATTGCAGCGATTTTTTGTTTTTCGGCTAGATTTGACGTTTCTACAAAACAGCCTGACAACACTAAATTTTGTTTCGGAAAACTTGTAACAAAAATACATAGATGACAGCACCTGTTTAAAATGACAAACGAAACCACAAAAATTCCCGTATTCTTTTTTTTTAATGTTCGCATAAATACAACAACTACCGGGGTTTATTTTCTAAGACAACACAGAGCACACACAAGCAGTAAGCAGATGACAGGCAAGACCACCCCACCCACATGCAATAAAAACTAAAAATGGCAACGACGGACGAAAAAATTAAGGGCGGGAAAAAGGAAGGAGTGAATAATATAAAATAGGATAAGGAGAAAAAAAGCAGTGAGTTTGAAGGGAACAAACAAAATTCGCCATCACCTCCACCACTCTCCAGAGAGAGAATTTTTTTGCTCATCTGGTGAATTTAAAAAAGTGGTGAAAAATCGTGGTGAGTAAAAAAATCGTGCAAGTTTTTAGAAATTCACCACAAATACCTTTATTCGAAAATTTTCAAGGTCATTTAAAATTTGTCACCCTAAAAGTAGGCAATGAGGCTTTTTTTACAGTTTTGCTGAATTAACTAACCACTTTTAAAAGTCAAAAAAAAACTTTTTTTGACCATTGACAAGTTGTATGTCAATATACATGCCATTTGTTGATAAAGATGTTGTATGTTGATAAACATGGTGTATGTTGATACCGACCGTTAAATTTAATTTGAAATACAATTTCGTAACAATATGTACATACATATATACATATGCCAAATTTTTTATCAAAAAACTCAATCGCATTTTGGCGTCGTCCATGACGGATCCATTTCGTCAGAGATTTAAGGCTCAATAAAAACTTTATCTTTAACATATGTATGTAACTCAAAAAATCATAGCGGAACGGTCTCTAAATTTCTTATTTTTATACATACCTAACAAACATTAAATTTTCAACCGTTTACATAAAGAAGCAAATGGAGTAGGAAAACCTAAACGAAAACCTAAATTCATCATTAATATTCCAAAAACCTAAGCTAACTCATTTAAAAAAATATATAATACAAATTGAATGGAATATTTGAATTTAAAAGTTTAACAAGTTTTCAGTTAAACAAGTATAAATTGAAAATCAACACCAACAAAATTTACAAAAACCACTAAAATATGTACAATTTTTTTAAAATATTAAAATAAATATAACTTTAATTTTATATTTTGTTTACAATTTTGTTTAAAAATTATTTTCAAAATTTTTATTAACATGGATTAATGTTTGTAAAAACGTATGTCAATTTATATACAAAATTAACGTTTTTTTTAATATAGTAACGGTAAAAAAGTGTGTTTAGTATACATAGCAGGATGGTAACCGAACACTGCACTACATGTTATACCCAATGCTACCAACATTTAAATATAATAACACTAGGAAAGCATTGCCAGCTCAGATTATTATGTTGAATGATAAAAAATTAAGAAAATTAAATTATTAAAACAAGAAATCAATAAATATATGCAAAATATTAAAACAAATGAATGTAGTAAAACTAGTTATATGTAGGTATATTTAACAACAAAATTTAATAAATAACTAAATATTTAAAAATAGGAACCAATAATAACTAAAATAGCTTCAGAGAAATAAGTGTTTAAGGAAAAATCTTTATAAAATATTGGTTAATAAACCTTGGATACATTTTAAAATACATATGTATGCATGTTTTCTCTATCAGGCTGTTAATAAAGGAAAATGTCCCAATATATAAAATGCAACTTAGATGCAAATATAATTATGCTTTAAACTTGAAAAAAATTAAGTTTTTAAATAAAAATATGCGGCTTGTATGTATACTACATAGGTATGTACGTAGATTTCCTTTTTACTGCATTATGCTATTGATGTAAAGTATATAGGTACATACTTTATAATATTATACATATGTATGTAACTATAATTCAATTGCTTAACTTTGTACTCAAGGCTGGAAAGTACATTTATTTACTATGTACTTGAATTCTAGCAAAAATGCTTAGTAAAATAAGAGCTAGTACCCCTATTATCGTTTAATTTAAAGGAAAATATACATATTTTAATCATTATATAGCCAAGAATTGTATTGCATTATGTCATATACCATTTCATGATTTCATTATTTTTTTTTTCAATTGTGACCTCTAAACCACCCAATTAAGTACATATGTATGTATGTATGTACAACTGGAATTGAGAGAAATGTTTTTTTGTGGTTGGTCTTATTCTGTGTTGGTTGCAACACCACAATCTAGCATCTGGTTTTATTTCTACGGAAAACATTAAGTAATTTCTGAAAATTACTTAAAATTTCTTAGCAATTAAAAGTAGATTTAGTGAAATTAGGTTTTTCTTAAATATGTCTACAAAAAATTCCCAACTTTAGCCGGTAGAAAAAGAAGAGAAATTCCAAAGGCATGTTATTTAAGTTGGTAGTGGTGATAATGCGAAACCAGTTTAACCGTTTGCCTAATATGTTTTTGAATGAATAAAGTATGACTGTGTTTTTTTCTAAATTAAGGCACTGGTTTATAGCAAAAATAATAACAGTGACAGCGTGATTTACAACGCCATAACCGGCACAAAACACAAAAAATTATTTGTAAATACCTATGAAGTCTTAAAAATAGTCTTAAATGATGGCATTGTAGGTGTAGCATATAGAAGAGTGTTAGCAGATAAATTGAAAGAATAAGATAGTATTTTGATTTAAAACTCGCCTACATTAAGTTATTAGGAAAGAAACTAGGTATGTACATACATTTGTTTGAGTTTTAAGTTTCATTTGGTTTAGTGTGTGGGTTTCTGTCTGTTGTTGTACAAATTTTAAAACAAAAAGCCTTTTTATTTTCAAATTTCATTAAATTTAATTGTATGTAGGTATGTACATATGTATATGAAGATTTAGCTTTGGAGTAATTTATTTGGTAGTAGTTTTTAGGTAAAAATTAATAATTACAGTAAAATGTTGAAATTTAAAAAAAAAAATAAGACTTATTATTTTTATTATTTAGAAATCATAAATTTAAAAACAATTCAAAATTCATTAAGTCCACAATTGAAATTAAAAAAAAGTTCGTATTACGAATCAAATAATAAATATTGCGTATAATTAACATGTAAAGTATAACTTTTTCTAACAATTTTTAAAGAAAAATTAATTTTTCGAAAATTTTTTGATTCAAAATAAAACATTTAATTATTTACTATTTAATTCATATTAAAAGGTATCAAAAAAGTAAACTATATTTTAGTATTATATTGTACCTACCTACCTATATTATATTTTTGTATTGTCAATTGTATATATACATATTCACCCCTATCGTGAATAAAAATTCCACGTGAAATTTGTTCACTTTTCACATTTTTCCTATTTAAATTCAATGTTAAAAAAATAAAAGTGAATTTGTTCACGTGGAATTTTTATTCACGATAGGGGTAATTATTTTTGTTTGTTCCCGTTTGTGTTTTTTTCAATTGAAAAAAGTGTTTTAACTTTAATATCCGCATGAATAGTACTTGACTCATTTATGCTTTTTTAAATACTCGATGCAAAGCAAGAGATTTTCAGCATTCAAAGATTTGAATACAGCTTCCAGATTTTTTTATTTACACACAAATTCGTCAGTATGCATACCTAACATACTCGTAAAGTATCTTAACGCAAAATTTACCAATTTTTAATTTCACATCTTCTTTTATACCATCTGCCTTAAAGTGTTCAATACAAACTCTATGAGACACTTTTAATTAATTTCATTACGGTGGCAAAATTGTGACCATTGTTTTTTAATTTGTTTTCTATTGGGAATCGAAAAAAATCTCCACAATTAAAAACGGCAGACTTCATTTTAAAATTTTTATTTGCATTAAAATTTATATAGAAGTTAAGCAAACATAAAAATATTTTTGACTTGTGACGTCATAAAAAGAAGAAATTTTACTCTCACAGTTTTTGTAAAATATAACGGACCTGCGCAATGCGTAATCTTTATTATTTGATTCATGATTTTCAGCGATTTATTTTTTAAAATAAAATATACAGCCATGTCATAGAATTTAATTCCGTTCGGAAGTGGAATTAATTCCGTTTTTGTTTTTATGGAAAAAGCAAAACGAAACATTTTTTCGGAATGAAACCACTTTTAATTTGCTATGTGGGATTGTTATTTTAAACATTTTTAGGTTTTATTACGAAAAATTTGTTAGTTTTTCTTTTTCTATAGAAGCAAAATTCGGAATAATTCCACTTCCGAACGGAATTAAACTCCGTAACATGGCTGATAAATCACTATTTTGTATTTTGATCATGTGGGCCGAATTATTTTCGATCTCTGGTTCCAATACATAAATTGTCAACAGTTACAAGGAAATATCAATTCATAAATTCTGTACAATTCAAGAAGGTTTAAACAGGAGTAAAATTGACACACGTGGGTTCTCCATGGGTCCCGTTGTGATGCCTGGAAAGAGAAGGTCAGAGAGCAGAAATGAACTCAGAGACTGATCAATTTTAGGACAAAAAGTATTTAAACCATCCTGATCATCACGACTAAAGGCATCTAGCTTTCTGACGTCAAGTCGTGCAGGTAAAATTCGCCCAGACTATCCAATCTTTGATTTGCAAGGGCCGGACTGTGACAGAGGAGATGACATAGATACTTTTTCTCTGTTTCATTATGACAATTTTAACAAGAAAAGAAGGGAGATTTAACCTCCTACCATGAACACCGATCAGACACTGACCTGTGATCACGGCTACTACATTCCGTATACGACCACGTGGAATGTCTATCAGTGTTGCAGTTCTACGACAGTCATAGTTGAACCTTGCTGTGGCACAAGTGGTCTAGAATGACCACCTAATTTTAGCACATTTGTAGAGTTCACCATGAACCCAACGACGAAAAAGTAATTCCAACCAATTAACCAGTTTCTTCTACTGGGAGTGATTCTCCTGTCTTGGCTAATGAAACCACAATAGAGGAGATATTAGTACAAATTCATAAATTGTCAACAATTCATTAACAATACAAGGAAAACAAAACATGAAGCAAACAAATTTATAAAATTTCTTTACAATTTTAATAAATACAAGACAAATTATAGGTACAATCTCCAATATTTTAGGTTCTATTTTTTTTTTGCATGTTTTTACATTTTTGAAATTTTAGACTATAAGTTAAAAGAAATTCTAAAATAAAAGTAGTTTATATATCAATTTTTATTAGGTACAATGTTACAAAAAATAATCTTTTGTCTTAACAGGTAATCAAAAAAAACAAACTTCAAGTTTTAATATTTTCTTCTTAAACACATTTATTTATGTATGTATGTATGTATGTATGTATATAATTTCACATTTTCCTTTACTGTCCTTTAAACTTAATTTCGTATATGTATGTATGGCAAAGTACACAATATGCCGCATAGATGACTCATGAGTTGCAGGTTCTCAAAAAAGGACTATTATTTTCTTATGTACACACAAACATAAAACAAGAAGAAAATCAATAATTTAAACACAAAATATGTACAACTAGTCGCAGTAAATAATATATGTAACATGAAAGTATGTACATAAATATATAAATATATATATATATAGAATGACACATACTGTTTTGTCGATAAGTTTTTAAGAAGTGGTTGGCAGATGGCTGCCAAAAACTAAGTTGTATACCTATAATGTAATTTATACACAGTATAGGTATAGGTACATACATATAATAATGGTGGACAGGGAAATTTTCGTTTAAATACCCAGTTTAAGCAGATTGTGTTAGTTTTTAGAAAATTAAACAGGTGGAAAATTTCTAAAATTTCTAAAATGAAATTTAATGTATTTTTAATAAAACATTTCTAGATAAAAACATTTATTTTTTAATTAAAACTATTTGAAACAACTTTAAGGAGTTTTTAACAACAGTTTTTTAAGCTATTTTTTTAATTTAATTTTTATTCTTTGAAATTGCTTTAGGTTTTAAACAGAAACAGAAAAGTTTATAATAATACAGATATGAAAGATGGAGACAAGAAAGAAAAGAGAATTCCGGATCTATAGAGTTACAGAGATAATATGGAGTGGGTTACTCAGAGATAATTTAACGACCATGTATCCGATTTAACGTTTATGTGTCCGATAGCGGTAGTCAATTGCTACTTCTAATGAAAGCATCACAGTACGCTCTAACATCATAGCTGATATTTCACAAAGACTGGTAAAAGGATTGTTGTCCTAAAAACATATTACGTGAAACGTCCATTAACACAGAAGAAGGGAGTCGGTTTCTTCCTCTTATTCGTTATGACAGCTTCTGCAGAAGTCGTTGTAGGATAAACCTAGTCTTCTTGTGTGGTTGCCGAATTTACAGTGTCCAGTAATCACCGAAACTAAGATACTTAATTGGAATCGCTGAAGTTTTAACAAATACGACGTACGTTCCTTATTTGGCTTATGCCATGTCAATATGGTGAGCCGCCTGGTCTGAGCAACTTAGTACCAATTTACACGAAGCAATTCTTTAAGCTTAGCTGATTACCTCTTAAACATCGAAGCAAGGGAAAGATAAAACGAGTTCATACTTGATTGTATTTGCAATTCGTTTTACTCTCTTATTCAAAATAAATGAAAATACGAGCGGTTTAGGTAATATAAATTGTGCTGTGTAAACACCGAAGAAATGATTGTACTTGCAATTCGTTTTACTCTCTTATTCAAAATAAATAAAATACGAGCGGTTTAGGTAATATAAATTGTGCTGTGTAAACACCGAAGAAATTTCAAGTTTCGTGTAAATTGATTTGCTGCTTGCATGTTGATAACGGAATGCCGCATAGATGAAATATGTTTCCATCGGGTAGCAAGGCGCCTTTCTTCGCCATATCATCAGCAATACAGTTGCCCATTGTGTCTCTATGTCCACATACCCATATGAATGTAACTGTCGAATGCCTCGACATTCTATTTAATAATCTCCTGCATTCCTGGACCAAGATTGATGTAGTATGCGAGATACACCTGCCAGAGTGTTTATTGCAGTTTAATTTAATTATTACTAAAGGAAAATAAGCCAAACAATTTGGATTATTTTTGGATACACAAATAAATTTAAGAAGACTTTTGAACACCTAATACCTACTCGTTATTTAATAATTTGTATGTACATACATATGTATGTTGATTTATCATATTTTTATAATTATAGAATCTAGTTCAGGGGGACAAAACTTAATTTTGAAAGCCAGCCATGAGATCATATTTAATTTAGCAATATAGGTAGGTATACGGATTAAAGGTCTTAGAACTTATTACAAGATTGTTTTATTTACATATATGTAAGTAAATTCTTCAAACATTGCAAATTTTTGTCAAGTAGTGTAAATTAGTTAGACAATTTTTTTTATTTCAATTTCATTCAATTATTTTGTATAAAACAACTTCGCTAATTGAAAGTAAAGAAAAGTCTAACAGTTTACATGGTTTTTGAACAGTTACACAAACTCTACGTCAATTTATAACATCAAATTTAGATTTTTTTAATAAAACCTATTTTCTAAAAATATGTTTGAACATTTCTATGAGAAAATTTAATGGATTCAAAATCTCAGAATTATTTATAAGCTAATTTTTTAAACATTTATGTATAATGTTGCCGTATAGTGTAAATCATTGAAAGCAAATACCTAGCATCATTTCAACACTAAACTAAATACATTTTGAACTTAGCGGCTACTAACTTTTACAATAAACTTAAAAATCCAAAAAATTATACCTATAGGGCCTCTGGTTACTACTTTATTTAATCAAAGGTAAACAAACACTTAAGATCTTTGTGGGCAGTGGTTTAATTCAAATTCAGTCATCTTTTAAATGTTACTCTAAAATTTAGAGTCTAAATCAAATGTAAATGATATCATCATAGTAGAAACAATTATTATTATTCATTCTCATGACCGTAAAAGGTAATGTGTGTGAGATACGGATGAAAATATACATATGTATGGATTTTTCAAAAATAGTTACATACCTATAATAAAACCCACCACATAGAACTCTTTATAATAAAGACCAACACAGCAACAAACCATATTAAAGGCAGCTGGCTGAGCTGTTGCTATTAAAAACAAAACGCTGACAATATGCTACAACAAAAGTAGAATGTATTGAAAACTGTACTTGGCAGGAGGGGAAAAAATAAATCATAAATAACAATGACGATTCATTAATGAATGTGTGAGTCATTGCTAAAGAAGTCAGAGAATTACTGAAGTATAAAGTATTTTTTTTTAGATATTTTGACTCATTTCTTTTATTTCAAGTTGTTTATTTTTAAATTTGTTACTCTTCCGCTTATACACACACAACAAAAGAGGCCAAACAAGTGCTGCATATGCATTTTTATAGTTTCCCCAAATTGTTTAAAGCAAACAAATACACAAAAACACTAACAAGTTCATTAAACTTTTGCCAGACATTGCAACAAACCCATTTTCATCTATATATACACATCTATCTTTTTCCAACTAAAATTATTTTTAGTTTCCCGTATTTCCCCATTTCTTTTTAATAAAAACAATAAAAATTTACGTTTGGATTTTTTCATTCAATGCAGCTATTCATTTATTATGTTCTTTTTTTCATAGTATAGCTTTTTTCGTGTTTAAAGTGCATTTCTTTAATATTTTCTTTCGAGTTCTTTTCATTAATTTTTTTTACATTTGAAAATAAAAAATTTACAAGGGGAAGAGGATTCATTATCATCGAGAATTTTGTAAGTATATTGAATGTTTAGTTGGGTTTCAGCTAAAGAGGTCGAGAATTTCTTCAATACACGCTTCTTCTTTGTCTTTTTGATTGATGATGGGTTTGGCTGCTTAATATTCTTCGGCACCTTCACCCTCACCATCACCGGAGTCCATACCGACTTCCTCGTAATCCTTTTCGAGGGCGGCCAAATCTTCACGGGCCTCGGAGAATTCACCTTCTTCCATACCCTCACCGACGTACCAATGGACGAAAGCACGCTTGGCGTACATCAAATCGAACTTGTGATCGAGACGAGCCCAAGCCTCGGCAATGGCGGTGGTGTTGGACAACATGCAGACGGCACGTTGTACCTTGGCCAAATCACCACCGGGCACAACAGTGGGTGGTTGGTAGTTAATACCGACCTTGAAGCCAGTGGGACACCAGTCAACGAATTGAATGGTGCGCTTGGTCTTGATGGTGGCAATGGCGGCATTGACATCCTTGGGCACAACATCACCACGGTACAACATGCAACAGGCCATGTACTTGCCGTGACGAGGATCGCACTTAACCATCTGGTTAGCAGGTTCGAAACAGGCATTGGTGATTTCGGCGACCGACAATTGTTCGTGGTAGGCCTTCTCAGCTGAGATGACGGGTGCGTAGGTTACCAAGGGGAAATGGATACGTGGGTAGGGCACCAAGTTAGTTTGGAATTCAGTCAAATCAACATTGAGGGCACCATCGAAACGCAATGAAGCGGTGATGGAGGAAACGATTTGGCCGATCAAACGATTCAAGTTGGTGTAAGTGGGACGCTCAATATCCAAGTTACGACGGCAAATGTCGTAGATAGCTTCATTGTCGACCATGAAGGCGCAGTCAGAGTGTTCCAAGGTTGTGTGGGTAGTCAAAATGGAGTTGTAGGGTTCTACAACGGCTGTTGAGACTTGGGGAGCGGGATAGATGGCGAATTCCAATTTGGATTTCTTGCCATAATCGACAGACAAACGTTCCATCAACAAGGAAGTGAAACCGGAGCCGGTACCACCACCGAAAGAGTGGAAGATCAAGAAACCTTGGAGACCAGTACATTGATCGGCCAATTTACGGATACGATCGAGAACCAAGTCAACAATTTCCTTGCCAATGGTGTAGTGACCACGAGCGTAGTTGTTGGCGGCATCTTCCTTACCAGTGATCAATTGTTCGGGATGGAACAATTGACGGTAGGTACCAGTACGTACTTCATCGACTACAGTGGGTTCCAAATCGACGAATACGGCACGGGGCACATGTTTGCCAGCGCCGGTTTCGCTGAAGAAGGTGTTGAAAGAATCATCACCACCGCCGACAGTCTTATCAGAAGGCATCTGGCCATCAGGCTGGATACCGTGTTCCAAGCAGTACAATTCCCAGCAGGCGTTACCGATTTGGACACCAGCTTGACCGACATGGATAGAGATACATTCACGCTATAATAATAAGACAAAACAGAGAAAAACGTGTTAAAAATGTCTGCAGTATTTTTGAATTGGTGAAAATATTTTAGCATAATGACGTTAGTTAAATAGCAGAAAAAAACATGACGTCAACATTGTCTTCTCTTAGTATTTTTTTTCGCCTTTCTATTGTTAATGCATGGGTGCGGCCGGTTGTAAGAGGTAGAGAAAATATGCACAAGATAATGTATGTACATATAATTTTCTTCTTAAATGATAAAATTGCATAGCTACCCGGTGAAATTTTCAAAAGAAAATCATTTTCTATTGTTTTGCATTTTATTTAATTACACAAAAATTTTAGGAATTTATTTATAATAAACACATGGCGAACTTCTAGATTTTTTTTAATTATACACTATTTTTTCTGCTTGTTTAACCAATTTCATTTCATTCAGTTTTTTTTAAACATTTTTTATTAATTATTTCAAACTTACCATTTTGATAAATTAGATTTCTTTTAAACACACAAGACTAAATTCACAAGTTTATTTGTTGTATTGATGTTGAGTTCAGAAAAGCCGGCTATGAAGCTTACCAAACTGATATCGAATGATTCAAATTTTCGGCTGCACTTGTATTTATACGCTTTTCTAAAAATACAGACGACGCCTACTTCGTTTCATTGATTTCGCATAAATACGTGCTTTATGTTGCTAGCACTGCCGAGCTGTGTTTAGTTATTATAATTCGTACAAAAACTGGCAGCACTATGTTGTATTTTAAATATTGGCTATGCTGATCAAATATTTTAATAAAATAGATAAAACAGTTCTGATATGTGTCGTGAAAAAGTTGAGGTATTTGGCTTAATAAGTAATTAGATTATAATCATTTAACAATTAATTAGTGTTGTTTTGAAAGTGTTCATTTTTTAACGTTGTTTTAGGGTAAGTTCCATGTTTGTGTTAATATTCAAGAGTTTTGTGTTTACTTATAAATGACCGCCACATAATGGAACATTTTTGACCATTAGTAATTGAGAAATTTTATAGAAACATGGGTGATACTCCTGTTTTTGATTTTATAATTTATTTTAAATAATATAAGTTCAGTATCTGTTTAATAAAATTATTAGTAATATATTATATAAAAACTTAATGCTAAATGTAATTCTCCAAATTGGGGCTGTATACATCGGCAAGTTTTTGCTCTTTAAAAGAATATAAAAATAAATAACAACATGCTTGTGTTTTTCAACAATAATTAAAATTTTGAAATCACAGGAGGAATATTTTGGTGTTCTGAAAATCACGGGATTTTAGTAGTAATTTTGATTGTCACGAGCTAACAGCTGATTTTCTTTGTGTCGACTACTAAAAAGTAAATCACGAAAAATATTAACATCTAATAAAAATGGTCCGCAAAAAATACGTCTAAATTTGTAAATTTTAAGTTTTATCTGTGTAAAATAGTTAGTTTTATTTCGAACACAAATAAAGAACAAATGATTTTAAGTGTATGTGATAATTTTATTGCAAGAGCTTAATGAAAATGCTTAAAAAACTCTAATTAATTTGAAATCATTAGGCTGTTAGATGACCGGTTTTAAATCACGAGATTTCAACAATTTTTGTGCATAGAAAACCTTTTCAGTGATTTCAAATCACTTTACGAAAAAGTGATTTTCAGAACATGCCTGTATATAAAATAATTGTTTTTTTATTTGTTTTTTTTTTTAAAGTCCAGTAATATGATATTTTTAACCAACAAATATTTTTATAACAAAAAACCAAGCAGTTATATAGAAAACTGCAAAACAAAACCCATTCATTCATAATTTGCTACGTCTATATTAGTAAAAGTTCATTCTTAAAGCATGTACTCTAAGTTGTATTTATGAATAAATTTAAAGCAAAATTATTTTATTAAGAAATAATATATATAAAAATTGCTAATGATTTTAAATTATAATTTAAAATAGATTAAATATAGCTAATGATTACTAAATCGTAAAGAAATCTTTGAGCTTGCGATTTTACTAGTTTTAAGTTGGCATTACTGTAACTTTTAAAGCAACTCTAAATTTTACAATAAAGTCGATATTGCCGTTTAAAAAAAATGTAAACAAACAACAAATATATTTTAAGCGAAATTGTGAAAGAAACCTTTACTAAAGTAGATTGTATACAATATTAACGGTATTTTATATTATACAATACACCAGCCAACATAAGTCCATTACAAAATAAAATGACTTTAACAAAAACAGTAGATCAAATGACGATTTTAAGTGGTGATAGAACCAAGTAAGTTTTGAATATCGAAATTTTCTGGCCAGAATTCTCTACAATTGCTTCTACATTTCCACACAGACTTAAGGATTTACTTTGTAATCGTTTGGCTGAATGTGGCTGGCGTGATGAGGTACGCTTAATGTGCCGCACAATTATCAAAGACAAGGGCAACAATGTCAAAGTGGAACAACTAATAACCGAAGTTACACCCAAAGCACGAGCCATAGTACCAGATGCTGTCAAAAAGGAATTGCTCATGAAAATCAAAGCGATATTAGCTGCCCAAGAGGGCATAGACTTGTAGCATATTATTAATGTATACAAAAAATAAATTAAACAATTATTATTTTTCATTAAATAAATTTATTTAAGACATTGAATTGCATAAACCACAATTACTAACAGGACACATTTTCATTTGAGTGTCTTCTCCCACACGCAGTACAGCTGACATGCCATTTTCAGCATGTGTAGAGATGTGACAATGGAAAATCCAATAGCCGGGATTGTTGGCATAGAAACGTATAATTGTGTAGCCATAGGCAGGAACTTGCACCGTATCTTTTAGAGGAGCCTTGGTAAGACGTCTAGGCAGTGGATTACGGCGATCGATTTGTTCAATCTGAAATTAAAAAAAAAGATTTCTAAGTGGAGAATGACTTTTAAAAATATATGAATGAAAATATTGATCCTCAAATACTTGAGAAAAAAGTAACACACATGCATTTTGAATAAATTTAGTCAATATTCCATTTGCATAACAAGCAGGTTATTTTTTTACTTAAAATAATTTAATATTCAAAAACTTTTGAGAAAAAACGTTCTTAGTTTTTTTTTTTGCTAATTAAACCTCTAAAACCAAATTTGTTTTCATAGAGAAATAGAGAGAAAACACAAATTTATTTACCTTATCAATTTTATCTTCACCTAACACACCCATACCCACAACACGAAATGTATAACCGTGTAAATGTATTGGATGTGCAGTATTCGATTTTCCCGATATCACTATTTCGATGTGTTTAAAAGCCGGAACTTGTAAAACATTCGTGCACTTGCAATGACGCTTCGAACAATTAAAGCCCAACCCTAATTGCTGAGTGCGATTACAAAATAGCTTGCCAATGCCTAAATTACGTGTTTGTAACATCGATACTGTGGGCATTGTAAAGGTAATATCATCCATTTGAAAGAGAAATGAACCACCACGTATCACCACATTCATGCTAGTATATAATGTTATATCGGGATTCTGAGTGGCTATATTTTTTAAAAGTAAAGCTTTGACATCATTGAAACCAAAGCGTTTGCGACTTGCAGATGTGCTAACATCTAAACCATTCATTTCCACAGCATTCTTAGGCTCATATGTGTAACTAGGTTTAACACCTTGTGGCATAGACAATAGATCTGCACCCAAATAGTGCAGAACAGCTTCCTGATGTAATTTATTGATTTCACAAAACGTATAACCTTTGACACGTATCCAATAGTTGTTAACAGCACGATTGGCATTCAATACAAAATCGAAACGTTCACCACCATGAAAAGTAATCTTTTGCACAACTACCGGTTCTATATCATTGCCATCACTTGATATTACTACCAAATCATGCTGATCGATACTCAAACTGACCGGGCAATTGGTAACGCCATTAAAGATAACACGAAATCTATAACGACCGCCACGAGCCACTGAGAATTTAGAATATAGTATCGGTTTCGCAGTATCCGTTAGATGGCGACCCAAACCATTGATTAGAATATTCTTTGGTACCGTTTCATCTAAATCCTGTATCCAATCTTGCAGCATTATAATATGTTCCGTATAATCGAAATCATACAATTGTGCTTGCATATTCTCTTTGCGCGGTTGACGCACCACCATAGCACCGGCTAAACCAAATGCTCTCTGATGGTTTGTGTGACTATGCCACCAGTGAGTACCAGCATGATCGATCTCAAAACGATAGCGAAATGCTTGTCCCGGTTCTATGGGATACTGAGTTACATGTGGTACACCATCCATATGGGGATTTGTAGTCTGATGCAAGCCATGCCAATGTATGGTGGTGGTTTCATGCATACTATTGATTATATCGGCCACAATGGTATCGCCAAAGCAAGCCTCAATTACCAGACCTACAGTTTAAAAGGAATATAAAAAAAGAGTTTGAAATTTAGGACGTTTGTTGGTCTCATGTGATTTTTATTTACATTTGTTCAAATGTCGTCAGTATAAAATCAAGATATTGTCATTAGTACTGAAAAACTAGCTGATATTTGTAGGTTTTTACTACATTGGATAATTGCAATGAAATTATCCGCTTATTTCAACCAACTTGAATTAAAATATTAACTGGCTATTAACTCTATACAAAAAACAAAAAAAAAAATTCTGAACATTTTCAATTTCGTTTTATAAGTATCCTAAATTAAAAATCTTCTATATAGGTATGTATATAAAAATGGTGTAAAAAATGTATAGTATTTCATCAAATGAGAACGGCTGGGCCGATTTCTGTAAAATTTTTTGTCAGTTGTTTGTATTTTCGAGGAGAAGGTTCTTACGGAAGAAAATTTTGTAAAATCCCTCCGGAAAAGTCGGAAAATTGGCAATTCGAGTTATTGTATGAAATTTGCACTTAATGGCTTTCCAAATAAAAAATAGAAATTTCTTAGTGTAAATCATGAAAATGGAAATTTTGAAAATCGAGTTTTTGTACGAAATTTTGTGTGAAATTATTCCTTATTTGCTTTCCAAATGAAAAAATAGAAAGTTCTTAGTGTAAATCATGGGAAATTGCGGAAAATTGGAAAAATCGAAAATTGATTTTTTTGTACGAAATTTTGTGTGAAATTATTCCTGTTGTATTATATTATTACTCTAAAGTTTGTCTGAAGGCTTAAAATTGGGGCGAGGCGAAGTTCGCCGGGTACGCTTGTAATGTGTAAAACAAAAGTTCAAAAATTATGTGGCAAAAAGTAAATACAGTGCAGTGCAAATTATGCTGTCAGCTTATTTCAACTAAACACTTACGAAATGCTAACTTGGCATCACTCCTTGTGTAACGGTAAATTTTCAATGTAATGAGTTTGTAGTGTGGTTATTCCAGTCACAGACTTAATCTATGATTCCAGTTAAGTGGTTCATTAATTAAAATTTCGATATTAGAACGACGTATTGCCATATAACAGAAAGAGTTGATTACTAGTCATTTTGAAAATGACACTGAAAAATTGCTGAAATGGTTTTCCTAAGTTATTCAACACTTTAAAGTATAATATCTAGGCTCATGCACGAGATTAGGATTCATGATAAGGGTGGAAAATTACATTAAAAATGTTTAATGAAGTTGATGAACGTTACATTGTCAAACAAATAAGGCAGCATCTTAAGTTGTTGGCTCCAAAATTGGCTACGTAAGTTAAAAATGGGCTTAACAAAACGTAAAGTGCAGAAACTATTCGTCGTGTACATCGAAACCACGATTTTAACGGTAGAGTAGCCAAGAAAAAACTCTTTGTTAACAGTAAAAATCAACAAGCGCGTCTTAAATTTGCTAAAAAGCACGTTACGAAAGACCTAAACTTTTGGAAACATGGTCAAACTTACGCTTGGCGCAAGCTTAATACAGAGCTTCAAAACAAAAACTTAAAACCAACAGTGTCAACTTGCAGGATGGACACAAATATGTACCTTGACATTTTAAAGTCGAATGTATTGCAAAGGGCTGAACAACTGGATATTAGGGAGCAATTTTGGTTCTATCAGGACAACGATCCAAAACATAGATCAGGTATGTATTGTGCAGTCATGGCTGATTTAGAATTGTCCTCACTAGATGCAACCACCAGCACAGTCATCTAATTTGAATGTTAGTGCCAATTAATACAATGCAATTATCTAAGCTAAGCTGAGGAGAAGATAAGACACACTAGATTGTACTTGCAATTCGTTTAAATGTCTTATACGTATTACATACATATGTACAAGGTAGCGCAAAAGTAAACTTCCAAACAGGCGATCTTGCTGGCTAGTGCAAATCGCCAAAACGGGAGATTAGGCGCCCGGGAAATGCATCCTTCAGCATATCGGTTGTGGCACGTACAGTGTGTGCCGTTTATAGCATTTTCTGATAGGAGGATTACTTTTGCGCCACCTTGTATGCATGTGTATACAAATGTGTGTATATGATCAAATAAAAATAATAACCATTTAAGCAACAAGAATTGTACTGTGTGAACACCGAACAAATTTAAAAAAAAATAGAAACAATCTTTTCAATAAGAATTGCTTCGTTTTAATTGGCACTTATTGAGAACTTATGGCAATTTTTGCTCAAAACGTTCGCAAGCACAAGAATGAACTTAACTAAAACTGTTCTAAAGTAGGAATGGGCAAAAATAACTCCTCAAACTACACGAAAGTTAGTGGAATCTATGCAAAAAAAAGGCTAAAAGCTTTAATTGATCAAAAAGCAGGCCATACAAACTTTTAGAGATAAAAATTATTTTTTCTAATTTTAATGTTTTTTATGTATGTATAACAGGTTGAAATAAGCTGTGACTTCTTTTGTACCTATATTTTCAGTTTTTAGCTTGTAAGTTCTTAGAAGTGTAACTTGGAGACTGTATAAAAATTATATTTGTGATTTTAGAAGATATGCTACAAAGCTTTATTTACATTTTGTTAATATCAATTTTTTTTTAAATTATACGCACTTGTTGAAATAAGCTGTAAGCCACTGTATTTGGGTTCATTTTCGTCACTATTTGTTATCCTAGCGAAAATGCGAACACAAAAATACAATAACGTTTCATGTATTTTGTTAGTGTGACTGTGCGAAAGTTCGCATAATCGCAAGGTGACTTGAATTACTCTACTGATTTGTGCTTAACAAAGGGAAGCGAAAATAATTTTAGATTTTGAACTCTTACACTTTCTTCTCCTAAATTATTCAAGTGTCCGCAGCTCAAAGTCTGCTCTGATATTTTCTACTGTAGACATTTGGGCACTAATCATTCATTTATTTCACTAAATTCATGAGAATGACTCAAGGTTTCAACGATTTCTTCGCATTTTAATTAATTAATTTTTTTATTTATTCATTTATCTTGCGATATTAAAAATCATAACTTACCTGGCAGCTGACCATTCACCACCATTACCTCAGTGTTCGCACCATCAGCATATTTACAATCATCAAAATTAGTTCCTTTTAAGTTATTTGCATTTATATACTCCCGATTACCAAATTTATAACGATTTTTAGCATTTAAATAATGTGAACAACCTGGACCCATAGTCTCATCATAATGCACAACCATATAATAGTAACAGGTCATTTGTTGATTGGCCACACATTCACGTTTGCAGGGATGATCTTGTAAATTATCACTGCGAGCCATGCGCCAATAGCGGGCCTCGCCTATAGTGGAAATTTTTGGATATAATTTACGTATTTGCTCAAAACGCGTTAAAACATGTTTTGGATAAACTTGAAAAAAAACGAAAAAATAGTTTTAAATTTTTTAATACAAATAAACCGTAATACCTTGACTATTTATCACTAGCGTTCGATCTAATATAACTAAACTAAATATCACGATAAATAACCGATATTTGTCCATGGCTCTTTTCTGTGTTAAGGTTCTATTTCAACTAATATTCAATATTTAAATATACCACCGCAATTGTTTCTTGAGTTGTCTGTTGTTGGTTAACTTTAATTTTTTTCTTTTTTTTTTTTTGTTCAACTTATAATTACCGTGTAATAATAATAAAAAAAAACCCAAATTGAGAGATATGAGCAGCTGTTATCATTATTTTCAAGAAGTTGTCTTCTCATTTCGATGAATAATTATTGAAAAACAACAAGCAATAATCATTGATATTTAAAATTGATCTAGTCTGTTTGGAGTACAGCGATAGATGTTTTAACGGCTTGTGTATTTTAAAATTTATTATTCATATTCAGTTATTATAGTTAGTTTATCATATTATTTTGTTTTCTATTTTAAGGTCACACTTGTAATCATTCAAATATTTCCTTTAACTTTGGTATTTCTGTTATCTTTACCTTGCAGCAAAATAATTTTGGTCTGGGAAATACTTTCATGCGATAAAGTCATTTCCTTTAATTGTTATTAAATTTTAAATAGTTAGTTGCAAAAAAAATTATAACTTTAAATTTTTATTAAACAAAATTCATTTTTTGGTGACTTTTATAAGTTTCCAAGATAATTACAATCTCCTGGTTCTGTAAAATGAGCGATTTCAAAAACGTTTTAAACATAGTTCATGGTGTAACTACACAAGGCGAGTGCCGTAGCACAGCTGACCGACTTTGTTTACAATTTACTTATGTCAAAAGTAAAATTTTTCAAGTGTTTTTGACAGTAGTACATTATTTGTTGCCGATTTGCACGCACCATGACATAGTTTTTACAAAATGCAGTAGTTTTTTTTTTAAACTTGGCGTCAACATTTTCGTTTTTTTTTTACCAAATTCTTTTAAGTTATTCTGTCAAAACATTTAATCACTCGGGTAATAGTACTGGTGCTAAGAAAAGGAAAATAGAAAGAAAGTCGTACACAAATACCTTGAAAATCCGACATTGTCGGCATAAGCAAAAAAGCTTATGCTTTCAAGAAGTACTTTAAATTATCTCATAAAATGTTACAAGAAAACCTTAAGCATGGATCTTAAGCAAAAACTTGCTAAGCAAATATCACGATCAATAAAGCAAAATCTGCGAACAAATCTAGTTTATGGGCGCCAAGGAAAAACAAAAAATAATCTTCAATTATATCTTTGATATTTATTATCGGAACGAAACATATTTTTATATCGTTTGATAGCTTTTTATAATGGCTTTAAAATGGGTTATTAAACAACCCAATTTATTAAAACATTTGATTTTATGCAATGTAATTGGCCCCACTCCGTAATATGAAAAGTATCCCCATACCATAATGCTAGAATATTCATGCTTTACCGTCTTAGATGTGGATTGTATTCTGCATTTGAGGGACGTGTCTAACATATGAACGAGCCATTTACTAGTATGATCAGATATCAAAATCAAAGTGCTATTATTTTTGCCGGCACTGTATATAAAGTAAGTAAAATTTTAAGTGTTGCAAATTTGTTATTTTGAATAAAAAAACAGATGAAAACATTTTCCAGTTGTATTTTTTTTATTAATCGCTAAAAAGACAATAAATATGGCGGCTGCTCCGGTTTCACATGAAACACTTTTCTTGACTGTGCGGTAAGTCGAACACCGGCTTCGCATAAAATAGTTTTCTTGATAGTTTTAAACTATCCACTATGGTAGTGTAGGTTATAAAAATCTATTTTTGATTACAATGTCCCGAATCAATTTTTATTAAAAATATTGATACAATTTCTTCCTTGAAATTTCTTCGGTGTTTACACAGTGCAATTCTTATTGTTTAAATTGCTCGTATTTTTATTTGCGAGTATACACACATTTGTATACACATATGAAATACGAATAAGAGAGTAAATAGCACGAATTGCTAGTGTGTACTTTTCTTATCTTCCTCTCACCCAGATGTCTAAGAGGTAAAATTAAGCTTAGCTTAAATAATTGCTTCGTGTAAATTGGGACAAATATAAGTTATATTTTAATTTAGACCAATTTAACCATCTAGGAACTAGAAAATAGATTTTTGTTGATATATGTATATAAGTGATTACAGATTTTTATTCTTTTTCAATTAAGACCACTTTTAAAGGATCTAGAGCCTATTTTATGAATAATTATAAAATGTAGCTTTTTGTTGGAAAATATTAAGTGATTACAGATTATTGTTATTTTTCAATTTATATTAAAGAACCTAGTGCCTATTTTATTAATTCACATAAAATAGAGATCTTTGGAAAATATAAGATTTGCTTTCTTTTTTTTTTAATTTAAAACACTTCTAAGGAAAGCCTATTTTATAATTCCATATACAAAATCAAATTTTGCTTGGAAATAGACTTTACAGTTTATCTTTCCTTTTCAATAAAATACACATAGTTTGTTGTTGTTTTTTTTTGTTTGTTTTATAATCCTTTAAATTTTATTATTTTACAATATTAAAATTTGTTTTATATTTTTATACACATGTTAAACTAAATAAAATTTTCATTGCGTACACTCGAAAGGGTATTCTAAGTTTTACAAAAATGAAAAATAATACAACTAATCAATTTAATAATCGTACAAGTATAAGTATTTAAACTTTGTTATTAATTGAATTTTAATTATTAATTAATATTTATAATAACACTACTACTGTATATTGATTTTATAAGAGATTAATTTGTAATTATTATAGATAATTTATAAACAAAATAGGATTGAGAGTTTAGGTTTTAAAGGTGGTTGATATTGGTTGATTGGTTGGTTGGATGTTTGGTTAAAATAATGAATACACAGGAATTGCTGTTATGTTTTACTATAATATAAATTAAAAATAAAACAATCTATAAAAAAAAGTTTATTGTAAATAAAAAAAATGTATGCACAAACTCTATTAACCATCAGTTAAGTACATAAAACGTACTTTTTGCTTTGCTGTTATATGTATATTTATCAATCAATCAATTAATTAGTATAAACATAAGTTTATTTTTATGGTTTAAAACAGAAAAACAAATCGTTGAATTAAAGAAACAATTAGATAATTATACATACATATTTACTACTTGTAATATATACTAAAAGATATACCTTCACCATGTTTTTTTTTAAGCTGGCCTGTTTAAAAATTGTCAACATGTATGAAGAATACCTTTGCTATTACTTTAATCTTATTTTCCTTTAATGATTCAATAAGGAGTCTATAGAAAAATCTTTCAACTTGGCTATAGACTCATCATTGCTGTTATTTATAATATTATTGTTATTTACTGAATTGTTATTGTTGCTACTACTACTACTACTGCTACTGCGGCTGCTGCAGTTGGTTCTATTGCTGTTTTTGTTGCCTGTGTTGTTATTTAAATTATTAAAATCTGTATTTGCATTGTTTAATGGTGTGTTTGATGATGCTGCTGCTATTGTCGTCAATGTAACATGATGCTGAGTTTTCATTTTATTACGCGGTTTACGCATAAACTTTGTGGATATATTAAATTTTCCCGCTTTCGGAGTCTGACGAAAATTTCTCAATTCATTTAGAGTATTGGCGGTCTTTTCCATTTCCTGATGGTTGGCATCAAAACTTTTCAGAAATCTTTGGACTTGTTGCAGCTGCTGTTGGGTTTGGGCTGAGGATGTGGCTAGCAATTGCTGTTGTTGTTTCGCCTTCATTTCCGTTTCATTTTCATCTTCGGCTTCATAGTTTTCAGAGTGCTGTGAGGAGGATTGTGATTGCAGGGAATCGCTCTCCTCGCTGTCATTGATAATCAAGGTGGAGCAGCTGGTGGTAATTTTTGTATTATCAGCAACAGCTTTTTTACACTCATCTGTAGCAGTTTTATTGGCATTGTTAGAGGTTGAGGATTTCTTATCTCTTGCAGCTTTTTCTTCATACTCATCATCGGAAGATAATGCTATGATTTCCTGTGGTTTTAAATAATTTGCTTTTATAGCTCCTGCTGCTTGTGTCGATTTTATAGATTTTTGATTGCTACTACTTTTGTTGCCATCTTTAGTGTGATTGATATTTTGTTCTGTATTTAATTTCTTGGTTGATTTCGTTGGCTCTTCAAGTGAATATAAATTTCAGCTGGCCTTTGGTATGTTATCGTTTCGCCTTAGTTGTGACTGTTGGGAAATACAATTTTTGTTTTGTTAAAAATCATTTGTTATAAAAGTGTTGTTAATAGTTATTTAAACTTAAAACTTATTCAAATGTGTTTACAGTGAATTTCAGTTAAATTTTTAACTTAGCGAAAATTTAATAAAGCTATGTACAGACAGACTGTGATCTTATGGGTCGATTGTGTATAGCAACCAAACTGGAGTTGGGTTGCCAATAGGCAACGCAACTGACATGCAAGTTGTTATTATGTAAGACAACTTTCGTGTTTAATCTGTTTTTCGAATTTTCGATTAGAAAACGAACATTTATATGTTAAAAATATAAACAAGTTTTTTATTTACGTTTGGAAACAAACATTTGACCAAATTAGCCTGAAGGAAACTCCTTAAAAATTATAAAAATATAAATAGTTTAACAACAAAATAACTAACATTTAAAATTTACCACTTAAAATAAAAATCAAAGAAACCACAAATTGTAAGCTGTTGGAAGACAAATTTATTGTGCGACAATTGTCTGCCAATTAAATTGTAAGCTTTTCTTACAATCTTCGAAGCTGGCAATTTAACATTTGCTAACAATTTTTCAATGTCAGTACATTACCAGCATATTTCTAGATTTGACAACATTGTAAGATCTGACAACCGTCTGTACATAGCTTCAACTTTGAAAATACATACATACATATGTACACATTTCCTTACAAATATGTGATTTTAAACATATTCAATTCATTGCTTTGAAATTTCATTCTTCAATTAATTCTTTATAAAATCATTCAAGTTTTCTTTAATTCAAAAACATTACATTAGATTTTAGAAATTTTTTTTACTTTTGTAAATTACAAAAAAGTAAAACAAAAACAAATCAATTTCTATTTGAATTGCAATTGAACCATTTAAAGATTAAATAAAATGAATCTTTTTATGAATTAATACCATTTTGAATTACTTCAACAATGAATGAATTTTATGCAAATTAAAACTTAGAACTCTAGAATTTCTTTGTTGAATAATTTTCATGGAATGAATTGCTGACATTTGTTTAAAATTCTCAATTAAGATTTAAGTGAATTAAGCTAAAAGTGAATAAATTACTTCAAAGCTCTGTTTCTTAACTAAAATTCACTGCACAGAAAATGTAGTTAAAAAATATAAATACAAATTATGACTTTAAAACTAGTAACATGATGAATTGTTAACATTACATCGAAAATGTTTATTATTGCAGTAATGAAAGTTAGAAATTTGTAAACTAAAAGGTCAAGGTCAAATTTGAGGTTAAGGTTGAGTAAATTGTTTTAAAAACAGACTTTTTATACAAATTCAGTTGTACTGAAATCATTGTATAATTGAAATATGTTAAATAATAAAGTAAAATGTCTTCCGGCGGACGTCTGCGCTCTTTTTACAAAATTTTAAAGCAAATTTTGTTGTTTACAATATTTAATCCCGAGGTTCTGTCAGATCCAGTTCAAGACATTCTGATGTTTCCAATGGCTGAGTCCACAGATATTCAGGCGAAGTAGAGCTGTCTGGACAGTTGAATATGTGTAGAGTGTCATGACGACCCTGACTACATACATATATTAAAGACGGCACGGCACGCGATCAGAAGACATTAACCCTATTGCTCCATCTAGATCTGAGTTGTGCCAGAACGACTCTTGTTTTATGCGACAGTACGACAAGTACGACATTCATGCATGCGGTATACTGCTACCGCGGAATTGGTGGCGTCTCTATGAATCTCATTCAAAGCTGTCATATCCAAGCTGCGATCAAATGGATCTTGCACATACCTCTGTATCTCTCTCTCTCTCTTGTATTGTACATGTACGTAGGTTTTGTCTGACATACCTCGTCATGTCAACATGACGTTGTGTTCCGAGATTATTTGAATCAAACCTAACAAATCAAATTTTATTACTCCAATGCAGCGCGGAATTTCATTTTCATGAGCATCAGTTGTTTGTGATTTTTTCACGTAAATGGGTTTTTTAATGGCCCCGGAGAAAGTAGTCCGGCGGCGTTAAATCACAAAAACGAGAAATTACGAGGCCGGGGAATTTTTCATACATATAAGTGAATGTTTTGGTCAGCTGTGCAGCTGGCAGCGTCAACTTGCTGTAATCAAAGATCAATGATATCAACAGTAGCCTGTGTGGCCACAAAAATCGGTTATCATGATTTAGCAGCCACCATTCACAATTAAATTTTACTGTTCACGAGTGTAGTGAAATTTCTACAAGAACTTTGTTTTCCAATAGGCGGCTAAATAAAATAAATAAATGTTAAAGGATGACAGCGCAATACTTTAACTTTTATTATTTGACAGCCAGTTTAATTCATAACCTCAAATTTGCAAAACCTTACAAGTTTTAAAGTATGTTCGTTCCTCTGATAGTTAAAGTATTTTCCAATATTTTATTTACTTTTCGTATTGAAATTCTTCAACTAAAACCGAATACTTATTTTTATATTTAAATTTATTATAAAAATTCCATCGAATCATTACTGCGTTAATTTTGAATTGAATTGTTTGAAATGATTTTTTTTTTTGGCTGGATTTAAAGTCTTACTTAATACGTATGTACAAATCACTTAAGGAATTTAATCGTTAAAAACTTCAAAAAACAATGCCAAGAAATTTTGTACAATAACTGTGTTTTTGTAAAGTAATCTTTGAAGCATAATAGTTTAAACCCAAGTGAAATTTGGATGCAGATTTTGTTTAAGTTTATTAAATAAATTATTACAGCTGTGTTTTGGTAGATGAATCATAGTAAGTTTTAGAAATTTAATTACTTAAGTGATGAGTACTGTGTTTAAAATTATATACATACATATTTATAATATTGTAAAACGTAGAGCAAACTTTTTCAACAAATTTTATTTTATAACAATTTTCTTTCCTGTCAAGTTGCTAAACTATTTACGTATCGCAACATGTTGCCCTTAAGTTTGCTCATGTTTATAAACATTAAATTAATGGAATAAAGTTTTTTTTATTTATTTAATTCTTATAAAATCTATGAAAAACATCAAACAAATATGTTGCTGGGGTATGGGGTATGGAATATATAAGAGAGGGGAGAGGGGGTGGTACTTTTTGGGTGTTGTTGATTATTATTATTTTTTTTAGCGGTTGTGGTTTGGTGGTGATGATGAATGTAAAATTTTGAGATATCAAAATGAAAACAAAAACAATAAGAGTAACATTTAATTATTTGCCAAATATGTTGATGTTGATTTTTTTTATTTCGTTTTTATATACACATGAGGTGATGAGTTGAATTTGATTACAAAAAGAAACACGCCAGGAGAGTTATTTTTTTTAATAAATGTTTGCTCCCCTTCTTTCTCGTTTAGTTGTACGTCTGTGCCAAATGTTCGTTCTTTAGCAACATAGCCAAAACAAAAACTCTCTCGCTTGTAAAAATGTTGCGCCACAATTGTTGCTAAACATTTTTTGTTGTATCTTGTATTGATTACAAAAATAAAAACAAACAAACAAACAAACAAGCATTATGAATGAATGAGATGAGTTTTTACATAAAATGTGTTTTATCTTATTTTTTTTTTGCTTTTATTGGTACTTATTTATTTTTTATGTTTGTTTGTACACATATGTATGTATGTAAGTATAAGAGGCGCTTTCGGTTTTTTGACAAACTACCTGAAGATGAGGTTTATAAGGCCCCGGATAACTGACGGCCGCAGTAGAACTAGTAGAAGAAGAGGTGTTAGCACCAACACCGCCTCCACCAATGTTACTGTTACTAGTCGTATTGTTTAGGTCATTTAGGCAAGATTTAGTTAAACTAAGACCACCAACACCACCACCTTGGATACAAGACGAAGCAGACGAAGTCATTATAGAGTTGGCAGTGTGGGAAGTAATGGTAGAAGGCGCATGGGCACCACTACTACCACCACCGCCGGCAAGGACAACACCAGCTGTCTGTTTAAGGTCCGTCTCATTTAGTAAAGCCGACGATGATGCAGAGGAGGAGGACGAGGAATAACCAACTAAACGATTGCCAGCTGTAGTGGTAGTATTTAATGTTACATTACCTCCGATACGCGATGTGGTCATTGGATGAGGTTCATGGTGTATTGCATGAGTGGCATGTGCAGTTGAATGAGACGATAAGTGCGTGTGATGATGCTGTTGTTGTTGCTGCTGAGAAGCAGAAGTTTGGTGCATTGAAGAAGCAACATGTTGCATATGATGATGCTGCTGGGAATGTTGTTGTTGTTGCTGCTGGTGCTGATGATGTATATGATGAAGTTGTTGATGTTGTTGTTGCTGCTGCTGCTGCAAACGATTTGCAGAGACTGCTGTTGGTGGCATTGTTGATGAAGCCGAAGCTGTGTGCACCAATGACGATGATGCTAATGATGAAGAAGATGACATGGCAGGCAGCATATTGGACATATTATTACTGCTGCTGCTGCTGTTGTTATGTGCTACAGCTGTACTAGTTGGTGCTAGTTGTGAGCCCGCTGATGTTGAAACAGGGTGTCTACTAAAGACAATACAATCATTTATGGCATAAAATTATATAAAAAAAACATTTGATTTTAATAATTAAAAGCGCACACACATATAAAAACCGAGAGAGTATTATTACTTTTCTTTTTTAATTTTGCAAATGATTACTCAGTAAATTAGCGCGTTGTTGAAATTTTTTTATCAAAAAAATATAAGGACCAAAAGGGAAAGTTAAAACAAAACAATATACATAAACAAAAATAGTTAAACGAAAAGCTTTAAATCATTATTTCAAAGTGCCGTTTAAAAATTAATTTCACTATTGGTGTTAAGGTGGCTTCAAATAATAAACATACGAGTACATTGTATGTATGTATTGTACGTATTTGTATAACAATAAACTTACCTCATGGCTGAAGGTGGCATTGTGCCGGCACTTAGATTCGTAGTGGTATTTAAAGAACTATTGCAGTTTTGCCTAAAATCTAAACCATTCTCTACGAGATTACCGCCACCAATTGACGATGTAGCTGCTGATGTTAGGCGACCCATTCTTTCATTACCTACTGCTGGTGCTACCCCCCCTGTGTTACCTCCTCTTGAGGTACTGGATGATGTAGTACCCGATATAGAGGTTGTTGCTGCTGTTGCTAATGAAGCTGCTGTAGCAGCCGATGCTGATGTTAGAGTAGGTGTGGAATTTATTGTGGATGTTGGTGCTTGTATGGCAGAGGTTGTTGTGCTACTATTGCCGCCAGACGTTGTAACTGTAATAAACGATTTTAATCGTATATTTTTGTGGGATTTTTAGGAATTGTTTTTTTTAGTTTGTTTTGATTTAGTGAGAATAAAGAGATTGCGATTTTTTTATTGGCGCGATTATTTTTTATGCCTACAGATACAAAATGGAATTTCTTAAGCACAATTGCAAGTCAATCTTTAGTTCATCGATTTAAAGATATTTACTAAATATTAATAAAAAAATTCTTTTAATAATCACTGTAGTTATCAAAAGCTAAATCTGTATTTGTATGAAACGGCTAAGTGAAAAGTTGTGAAATGGTTCGCGTTGTAACACCTGGAAAGAAAAGGTCAGTGAGATCAGGAATAAACTCAAAGACTGACAAATTTTAATTTAAAAAGTAATCAAACAAACCATGCGGGTGCACGTCTATTACCGATAGATCCGTCATGTCGTGCTAGTAATATTCTTCCAGACTATCCAATCTTTGATTAGTAAAGGCCGGTGTCAATCTCTGTTTTACCAGGACAACTTCTGAAGATGTCGTTATAGCGTAGATTTAACCTCCTAGAATGAAAACCGACTTGACAGTGTCCTGTAATCACTGCTACTACATTCCGTATCCTAACACGTGGAATGTCTATAAATGTTGCAGTTCTGCGATAATCACTCACAGGTGGTCTCAAGCGTCCACCTAGTTTGAGCGCATTTGTTGAGTTCATCATGAACGCAACGTTTGCATGACGAAATCGGAATTCCAACCAATTGATCAGTTTCCTCTACTGGGAGTGGGTCTTCCTTTCTTGGCCAATGAATTCGAACAGTTCCTGGGATATATTAATGTCCCGGTATCCAGAAAAGCCCAACTGAGAAATGTCTCGCCATATCATTAAGCGATACCAGGCGTTTAAAAACCAATTTGGATGTCGTATAGACACCGAAAGAGTTTTGAGGGCGTCCTGACTATCAGTATAAAACGAATATCCGCACTGAATTCCATAAAACCTAAGCCAATTTTCGGCCATACCTACCCGGTAGTCTATAATAGACCCGTGTGCCAGTCTGTGCTATGTAGAAGCCACCCCCACTACCCTATTAGATTTCGGGCCATTTGTTAAGATCTTAGAAAGATTCTCCCGAAAAGATTGTACCCCTTCGGTTTCTCCTTCCGTGATCGCCACATTGAAACTTCTGCCGAAGTTGTCTGGGAGACGACCGAGACAAATTGTTGTGGTGGGTATATGGTTTAATGCGCCGCTGTCTAATAGTTGCGTTGAGAGCTATGCCCCTAGCCATAAGCCAATTTAACATGACACAGATAGCTACTAACAACTGTCAGCTGTTGCCTAATATTCCGTTTAGTTGCCATATATTGGAAACCCCGAATTATGAATGAAAGTTACCTAACACAATCACAATTTTCAATGTCAGCTGCATTGCCTGTTGAGAACCAAACTAAATATTGGTTGCAATTAATTAGTGTCCTCATTTAGCAAGTGATTTATGTTTAATTTGGTTTGGCATTTCAACATGAATAGATTGACGACTAAACAACGCTTCCAAATTGTGGAAATTTATTTTGAAAATCATTGTTCTGTATTTTTTAGACGTGTAGAACTTTCGATAAAACAAGCACCCCTATTGTGAATGAAAATTCCACATGAAATTTGTTCCCTTTAATTTTTTTTTAACATTGAATTTTAATAGAAAAAATGTGAAAAGGGAACAAATTTCATGTGGAATTTTTATTCACGATAGGGGTGAAGATGATTTTTTTGACATGAAATTTTCGTTATTCGAAAGATAATCTTCTGGCATTATAATTTAAATATGACTTCTGGCATATGACACGCTCGGACTTAGTCAAATCGATGACTTTTTCTAACATTTGTGGCGTACATCGGCAATAACGCGCCGAATGTTGTCCTCCAAGTGGTCAATCGTTTTGGGCTTAACGGCATAAAATAGCGACTTTAAACATAACAGCTGACAAAATGGCCGCCGGTTAAAAAATTATTGCTAACTTAAAGTTCTATACGTATAAAAACACCCTTTATAAATACAATATTCGTAGTTAAAAGAAACCTAACCTTGTATGTAATATCGTTTTGCTGAGAATAAATTGTCTTTTCAGTTGATTTGCAAGCATCACAACAATCTAAAGCACACAATATAAAACAATCGGTAGTGATATTATTCAGTTCATAATTGTATAGGGAATTATTGAGCCTATAGACATATTTTGTAATGATGAAGAAAAACTGGTGTGCAGGAATTTTTTATTTTCCTTGCATATTTCGCCTATTTCTACATTTGTACATACATACATATGTAGATTGAAAATAACTTAGCTGATTCTAGCAAATATTTGCCTAACCGTTTTTCTAAATTTTCAAAGAAGTGAGTACTTTTTAAATAGCTCCATAATATGGATTATAGTAATTAGTTTTTGAGAAAATTGGTTTTATAAAACCATATAAACTGGATCCGGTAGCAGCCACAGTTGTTGTGGGGACAGCTGCTGTGTATGGTATTACAGTAACATAAATTTAAGATATCATTTAGAAACAGTATTGTGCTGGAGCCAAATTACCGCATTCGTGATCGAATGAGCTATCGTATCGAAAAATGATTTCGATATCGAAATTATGATAAAATGTACTAAATTTCTTGCTCGATATCGAATGCCATAATCTCAAATAAGAAAATTACGATCAATTTTACTCGATATCGAATGCGGTAATTTGGCCCCTGGTTTATTTTAAACTAAACAAAAGAAAACATTTTGTAAGTCTAGCATAAGGAGGTTACATTTCTAGCTTTTACAAGTGTGAGTGAATATTCATTCAAAACTACACCAACCAGTCTGTCTTATTAAGCTGATTGATGTTTGTTAATATAGCCACGTTTAATTTCAAATATTGTGTCAGCTTTTCTGGTCTTTTCAAAACAAATTGTATGTAGTTTGTTGTTTTGGAAATATAATTTCAGCAGCAGTTATTCTTAATTTTAAGATGAAATTTAAAAATAACTACAAATAATTAAATAACTGACTATGTTTATACAATTGTTTTAAAACATTAAATTAAATATTTAAATAACATTTGTTTTACATACATGTACATATGTATATAACTTTTCTGAAGATATACAAAATAGTATGTGTGTACTATTGATGATGTGATTAAAACAATAAAAGTGCATTAATACAAATATTTTTCTGTTTTCTTATGAAAAAGTGGGAAAATGTATGAGAAATTTGAGTAAATTTAACCAATATACCAAGAAAAGAAGCCATTGCAGAAGAAGAAGAAAATAACAATACAGAAGAGGGAGAATATATGTATGTAGGTATGTGTGTGTATGTATATGTGTAAATGTATACAAAACAAAACATGCGCCACCATTTTAAAAAATAAATAAAATATTTAGAAAAGCCAAATAGCTTTTAGATTTCGTTTGTTTTTAAAGAATTGTATTTTATTGTTTGTTTGTTGTTGTTTTTTTTTTGTAGTTAATTAGAATAGATAAACTTTTATTTATTTTTTAAACAAATAAAATTTAAGAAATAACTTATTTAGAAAAGTAAAGCATATTACAATAAGCTAAAAAAGAAATAATAATAATAATAGTAATAATAATTGTATTTAAAATTAGTTTAAATAAAACATGTTTATAAGATAAAGTTATGTATATAGTATGTATGTATGTGCCTACATATGTATGTAAATATGTATATAATATTTAAGAATTAATTACAAAATTATTAGGCAGTAGTAAAATAATAATATAAAAGGATATCGGTTTAATTTGAGGTTCGAATTAAGCTTTTAAAAAAGGAATAAATTACATATACAATTTAATTTATATCATATTATATTATAGAATAGAATAAACATTTAAAATTGTTTCTTTACATATAAGTATGTAAGTATATCATTGGATAATAAGTATGTAGGTGTTGTGTGAAAAGTGTTGAGTGACAGAAATTTAAATTATATATGTACATATACAAATAAGATTTGAATGGTAGACAAACAATAGTAATATTAATAATAAAATACACAATATCTAGTATTTGTTTAAAATGAATTTGAATTGTTTGTATGATTTAAAATATATGTAAAAGAAAACAGTAAACAGAAAATGGAAAACTACTTAACATATTTGCCCCTACTAATTTTATAAAAAAAACATATAAAGATTTTAATTTTAAACTTAAACTTAGTTGCAGTTGTTTGCTTTTGAAATACAATTTTAAAGTTTCTTTTGCTGTTTTTTTTTATTAGTTAATAGTATATTAGTTTCTTTCCATTATTTATAAATTATATTTGTTTTGTACACTTTTATCTTTGTTTAAGAGCCAGGTTTTTGTGAGAACAAAAAAAAAATGGTTTTATTTATTTTTTGCACAGACGACACAGAGTTTACTTTTTCACCTATCATCCCTTTATTCTCTTGTATTTCTACATGAATTAAGGGACCACAAACAAGAGATGTTTGTAAATTGCTTGCTTGCTTCTTTCCTGTTTCTTACTTACCTTGACTCTGTGTTGTGTTTGTATTTAAGGGTATTGCTAATCTAGCATTAACGGCTAATAAATGATCTCGTCTTGCTATTAAACTGGAGACATGTTCTTCTAAGCGCACATTTTCCGTTTGCAATTGATGTAAACAGGATAAAAGAGAGGCAACTGTAAGAGAAAATTTATTTATTTTTTTGAATATTTCATTTAGTGAGTTAAAACTTACTGTCAAAGTGTTGGGCCTGTTCCATTAGAAATTGTGATCCCTGCTCCCATTGCCTTTCTAATAACTGTTCCAGACTTTGAGGTATGGCTAGATTGCCATTTGCTGAGCTGCCAAACATTGAAGCCAAAGGACTGGGTCCGGTAGCAGCCACAGTTGTTGTGGGAACAGCTGGTGTGTTTGATGAATTGCGCTACAGTGAAATAAATTAAAGTTATCATTAAAAAAAGTGTTGCGGTGCTTAAATTTAAGCTGTAAACAAATCAAAACATTTTGTAAGTGCAGCCAGGATAAGGAGTTAAAATTTCTAGCTTTTACTGATGTGAGTGAAAATAGGTGAACAGTTCAATTGGCCGACTAGATCGTGCGATTTAACGCATTTAGACAATTTTTTGTGGGGCCTCATATTAAGGTTTTAATTTGAAACTAAAAATTAATTGTAGTTGCTTTCGAAATACAATTTAAAAGTTTGTTTTGCTGCATATAGGGACATGCCCGCAACGGTTGATGCACTGGAAGCTAATATCGAAGAATTTGTTCGTGAGATACCCGCCGTTATGTTGGAGAAATTATGTCAAAATTGGACCCAGCAATAATTCAAATGTTGAATTATACATCGTTCTAACGGCTCAAATAAAGATATCATACATTTTTCTAAATTGTATGTTTTTTTTTTTTTTTAAATCAAATCTTGAAAGGTAAGTAACAATCACTCTTTACATCCCAAGTCACAGCAGGCGAAATGTAGGTTTTGACCTGTCTCTTTTATAAATATTAATTGAAGGTATTTAATCATTAACCACGTAACTTCCTAAAATTAAGTGTTGGTAGTCTAGCACAGAGAAATTAAAGCTAATTAGAGACCAAGTGCCACTTTAGCAGTCTCTAACCTGCAATTTAGCAGCTTCAGTAATAGGGAGATGACCCTCTTCCCAAAATACTAGCAACAAACATTCTTTTAAATGTTGTAAAGTCAGTTCAAGACTGTCATGGATTTATTTACTCAATGGTGATCAAATTTTACGTTATGAAGAAAATTTCCCATCCTTTAGAGGAATGCATCTGAATGCGCAAATTTTCATTATTCAGAAGTTACTACAGTGCGCAAAACAGTGCTTGGACAAAAACCTATTGCTTCAAAGAAAACTGCCATTTGGGAAATTATAAGTTCGAGGACACACTCTTTCCAGGATTTATTAGCCGAAAATTTTGCTAGTTTTGAAAGTTGGTTATTAGTTCCAATTTAGACGACGCAATTCTTATTGAAAAAATTGATGCAATTATTTCCTTAAAACTTCTTCGATTTTTACAAGGTACAATTTTTTTTGCTTATGGGTCGATTATTCAAACTGGTGTTGGGAATGAACTACATATTCTAACAAAAAATTTTTTAAAAATATATTATGTACTCGTATGTATGTATGCATAATAAAAAACAGAAACTTACCATTTTCCCCGGAAACGGTACACCCACAAATTGTGGCGCCTGCGGATCAGCCATATAAACACTATGATCCTGTATCTCCATGGTCAATTGATCCGATAGCTTTTGGGCCACACTACTATTCGGATTTATTTGATTGCCCAACATATGAGCGGCAGCCGTAACATTTATCGCTGAAGACGTCGTTGTGGTGGCGGCCGGTGCTAAAGAGGATACAGCGGCCGCTGCTGTAGCTGCTATGGCGGCGCTTGAAGTGGTCGCTGCACCACCATTTTGGAATATTTTTATATCTTTGAGATCATTAGCGGCTATATTTGTGGAGTTGGTGTTGCTGGCTGCAACAGAATCTTTAGCCTTGCGGCCACGTTTACGCTGAGAACCAGCCTCTGAGCCCGGTGAACTGGGTGGTGAATCTTTGATGGTATTTGCGGCTGTTAGCGCGGAATTTACATCAATACTAGGCGGTAGATTTGTGGCAGCCGATTGGGGTTCATAGGAGAATTTCAGGCCACCACCGCCACTTAACAATGAGGAGGAGGAACACGAACTGGCGGTGCTGGCATTGCTGATGTTAAATGATGAAGAAGAGAAGACACCACTATCAGGAGTTCTGTTATTAGAGGAAGCCGAAGAAGATGATGATGATGATAATGTTGATGTGGTGGTGGTGGTGTTGGAGGCAGCAGCAGTTAGAGATGATGAGGATGATGTTTTGTGGGATTTTGTTGTTGTTGTTATTGATGAAGATGACGATGATGATGACGTTGAGTTGTTATTATTATTATTATTGTTGTTGTTAGATTTATTGGAATTTGTGTTGGTGGAATTGGTGTTGGTAGTAGTAGTAGCGATATTTTTATTAGTATTTTGTTGTTGTGGGGTGTTGGGAATGTTGTTGGCATTTGTTGGATTATTATTATTGTTATTTTGTTGGTTTTGGCCATTTAGAGTAGTAGTAGCAGAGGTGGTGGTGGTATTGATGGTGGTAGATATTGTTGTTGTTGTTGTAGTTATAGGCAGGGTAGTAGAAGAAGAAAGAGAATTTGTAGAATTTGTGGTTAATGGCAAAATTTCTAAAATATCATTATTATTATCAGTTTTATTAGCAGCAACATTTTGGTGATGTAGCATTTGATGTTGCTGCTGTTGATTTAGTTTATTATTAGTTGAAGCATTAGTAGTAGTTGTAGAAGAAGAGTTAGAAGAGGAGGAGGATGAGGAGGAGCTGGAGGTAGAGGCATGGGAAGAGGAGTTAATAGTTGTAATAGCAGAACTAGAGACTACACTTAAGGAAGAGCCAGACGAGCTGGCAGTAGCAGAAGTATTTTTTTTATTAGAAATAGAAGTGGCAGAAGCAGTAGAATTAGCTGATGTGGCAGAAGCATTAGTTGTGTTGGTAAAAGCGGAATTATTATTATTGGAATTAGTTTTATTGTTATTATTATTATTGCTGTTGTTGTTTGTTTTGGTCAAACGCTCAGGCGATACATGTTGTTGGTGTGTCTGTTGCTGCTGCTGTTTGTTGCTTGAAATGTTTAAATTGGCCGCTGTACTATTGGTTTGAGCTGCAGCAGCCATTTGCTGTTGCAAATGATTCTGTTGGGCTCTTAACATTTTCTTATTCAAAGGTTTATTGCTATTAGACGATGTTGTGTTTGGGATGGATGTTGGCGTTGTGGAGGCAACGTCCGTATTCGTACTACTATGGTTGTTGCTATTTTTATTATTATTATTATTATTGTGTTTACTACTACTGCTACTACTATTTTGTGAACTACTGTGACTACTGCTACTAATAAGACTATTTGCTGTTGCAGCGGCAGCTGTATTTGTTGCAGCATTATTATTATTATTGTTAGAGTTATTAGAATTATTATTATTGCTACTGCTAGAAGAGTTTTTAGTATAAGTAGAAGTAGTAGAAGAAGAGGAGGAGGAGGAGGAAATGCTGTGGTCATTGTGGCTGTTGTTATTATTTTTGTTGCTATTATTATTGCTATTCAAATTGGATAGATTGGTTGCTGTGTTATTAGTGGTGGTAGTAGTAGCAGAAACACCACTTGACCCTGCGGCGCCGGGCAAAGGTGAGTTTGTATTACTTTTGCGTCTAGTGGCTGCATTTGTTGAGGGTGAAATTAATGTGGATGAGCATGCTGATGATGATGTAGACGATGATGCTGCTGCCTGTTGTCTGGTTACAGCAGCACTGGCTGTAGTATTTTCATTGTTATTATTGCTGCTGCTAGATGTTTGCAACATTACTACCGGTGACGCAGATGGTGTGGCCGTTGGTGTCGTAGTGGGTGTTGAGTTACGTGTTGAGGGTGTTGGTGTGCTACTGGGCGGCGGTAATGATAAAGGTGTTGGGGATGGTGTATCATTATGATAAAGTTGTTGTTGGTGTTGGGGTACTGGTGATGCGGAGGATGAGTTGGCCGCTGTTGTTGAGCTAGCTGTAGCTGTCTTTGATAGTTTTTCTTGGGGTTGGTTAGTGCTATCGTTGGTATTTGAACTAGTTTGTGTTTTATTAGAGGCAGCCCGTTTTTTGCCCGATCTTGAGGTAGATTTTTGATTAGCATTCTGCTGTTGTTGTGCTTGCAACATACTACTTTCACCTGAGCGTGATCTATTTTTAGTTATTTTGGTTCCAATCATTTTTTTTTTTTTTTAATAATAGTGTCATGGTGAAGTTTATTTTTAAGATATAATTTTCAAAAATTGCATTGTTGTTTTTTTATTTATTTATGCAATTAAAGAAATTGTTTTTGTGGAAAGAGAAAAAAAAACATTGAGAGAAAAAATAGAAATAAAATTTATATTTCCTTTGGATTTTTGACATTTCTTTTTTATTTTTTTTAAATTAAAATGAAAAAATCTTTGTTTTTAAATGATTTTTAATATGTGTGTGTGTACAAAAAAAAAATATGTTTGTGTGAGTTATTGGTTGGGGCGGGGGGTAGGGGTGTTGTTGGTTTGATAGAAGATGTGGAAATGAAAATAACAACAACAAAAAACGTTAATTTTTTTTCCAAAAACGAACACATAAAATCATAAATTATAGAAATGCAGTTAGAAGGAACACAAGGGGCGGCGAAAATTGAATGAATTAATTGATATCAAGTGATAAATGGAAAACAACAGAAGTGATTATGGAAATTAAAGCTTTGTAAATGTGGGGAGGAAATGCAATAACAGGTTATTTTTTGTAGGCCCTTTATTAACATAGGTTTTTATACCATAATTCTTTAAGGAATTGTAATGTATATAAGCTTAATATTTTGCAGATTTTCTATCAAATATGATTGGAAACGTTTTAAAATCGAATTTCGCAATTGGCCATTTTAATTTTGAACTTTATAAACGATTTACTGAATAATCCAATAATCCAGAAAACTGCTCTACATTCAATGTAATGTTTCTTTTTTGCTTATAAATTTAAAGAAATAAAATTAAATAAAATTTTATACATAGTTTGTTAAAATTGCAATTATTGCGGTGATGCCGCACTCTCTGGTAATGTTCAGTATTTTCGAAATATCTTTAAAAAATGCAGAACATTAACACCCTGGGGATGTAGAGGCTGCAATAGCTTTCATTTTGAAAGAAATATTGAAGTTAAATGTTACATATTTTCAAAAAGTCTTTAGAAATGCGAAACATTATCACCCTGGGGATGTGGATAATTCTTCCAGTTTATGTGATACAGTTTAAAGAAAAAGTTTAAAATCCCAGCCATAACTTTTATACTTAAAGTGAGTTTAATAATTTACTTAAAATCAATAAGGAAATAACTTACAAGAAGCCCCACAGCCCCCTGGGGTTGTAATATCAAATAAGCATTAATAGCGAGAGTAAAAAAGTATGAAACATTAAACCTGCTGGAGCATCCCAGCAACCTTATTAAATGTTACTTATCAAATATGAAGCTGGAAGAGTAAACAAGGCTAACAAGAAAGGTTTAAGCCCCCTGTGGATGCTTAAACCCTTATACATTATAATATTTAAAACAATTAAACATTTACAAAGAAAAGAAACTTAATTTCTTTAACTAACACAAAACCCTGGTACACATGTTACTAGACAGTTAGGGAATGGATGATTAGGGAGTTAATTTTAATTGTGTTTCTCTTAAGTTTAGTAAACATTTTTATACATTTATTTATTTATTTTTCTTATATATAAATTAGAAATTTTTTAATTTTTAGCAAAAACAAAATTATAAAAATTGTACAGCAACCAGTCATAAGATTTTTGCGGGCGAGAAAACAAATTTCATTTTCGTTATATTAACAAAAAATTGTACCAATAAAATTTTTTAAATAATTTTTTTTTTTTCAATAAAAGCAATAAAAATAATTACAGTCCAATAATAACCAAAGACTTTTTGTGAGTTAGAAGTTTAGGGAAAAAGAAATTAATTAAATATATCTTAAAAAATAGAAAGAAAAAAACATGCATTATGTATGATAGTGTATAAACGGATTAAGTGAGATGAAAGAAAACTTATCTTTAGATTCTTTCGAATATAGAGACAATTTCATATTCACCCCTATCGTGAATAAAAATTCCACATGAAATTTGTTCCCTTTTATTTTTTTAACATTGAATTTTAATAGGAAAAATGTGAAAAGGGAACAAATTTCATGTGGAATTTTTATTCACGGTAGGAGTGATGATTATAGAGAATTTCTATAGAATCTTTTTTTCGAAAGTAGAATAAATTTCTCTCGAATCTTAAGAAAATTTCTTTAGAAAACATCTCTAGATTCTAGAAAAAACTTCTCTACATTCTAGAGAAAACTTTTCTAGATTCTAGAGAAAACTTCTCTAGATTCTAGAGAAAAATTTTTTTCAGAAAACTTCTCTAGATTCTAGGGAAAACTTCTTTTCAGTTTCTAGTTTTCTACAGAAAACTTCTCTAGATTCTAGAGAAAACTTTTTGAGAAAACTTCTGTAGTTTCTAGGGAAAACTTTTTCAGTTTCTAGAGTAAATTTCTATAGAAAACTTCATTAGTTTCTAGACAACCTTTCAATTGAAATTTTTATAGATTCTAGACATAATTTCTTTAGAAAACTTATCCAGATTCAAGAGAAATTTAGAAATCTTCACTAGATTCTAGAAAATATTTCTGTAGAAATTTCTCTAGATTCTTGAGAAAAATTTCGATAGAAAACTTCTCCAGTACCCATGTTCTGTAACTCGCACGTCGAGAAACTTTCCAAATAAAATGTGTGAAATGAAACAAACAAACAAAAAATGTGTGTCACATAAATTGAAACAAACAGCCGATTTTCTCACAAAACTGTGTCTGTAACTTGTTTGGCAAGTAAACGCTGTGACGTAAGAAAATTACTCGTCAGTTTATAGAAAAAGTGTGTCTGTAAAATTTTTGTGAGAAAGGTTCATACTCAAAAATATATTTGATATTTGGCGTGATAAAATTTTAAAAATAAAAAAATATTCAAATCGTAAAGAATATTAACACGAAAACTTTAATATATGTACCTTAATTAATAGAGTTCTACCGTAACCGTTTTTGTTTCAGGCCCAAACCGAACCGTAACTTATATTCTGCCAAAAACTAATTTTATAACATGTTTAGATAATTTTAGGGTGACATTACTTCATAAATCTGTTTTTCATCTTGAACTGAAAATTTTTTTAAAGGAACAGTTCATGGTGTAACTATACAAGGTGAGTGCAAATCGGCAACAAATACAACATAATACAGAAACAACAGGCATTTTGTTTCTGTAATATAATGTTCTAATGTCAAAAACACTTGAAAAAGTATTAGTTTTGACATAAGTAAATTGTAAACAAAGTCAGTCAGCTGTGCTACTACACTCACCTTGTATAGTTACACCATGGAACAGTTTGTACCGTATTCTTAAATGTCTTACAATGAAATATAGTTTTGTATTTTATTAATTGTATCAAAAATTGTGTCACCTTAAAACTTCCATTACCTATGGTTTTCCTTTATAAACATTACGATTTCGGTCAAAATATAACCGAAAACCGAATATTAGTATGCGGCCAATTATTGGCCTAATCTAAAATCGAATACTCGGTCGGACTCTATTTACTATTAACTATATATAAAGTTATTAATTACTTTTGTTTTATGGAATCATATTCACTAGTTGAAGGAAATTTTATCTTTTGCTATGATCCCAGCTACTTCTCGTACACTTCGGCAGACAACTGAACGACTTATGGATACAACAAAATCTTAACCAATGTCTGTGTCAAAAAATCAATTAATTTTCTTTTACCAAAACAAAGATTTCTTTTTACACCACACGAAACTAATTTTATATTAATGCAAATTTTTTGTAAACAACAAACACTAGTCATTTTTAAATTTTAGTAAGTTTTGTTCGGCGTCAACGTTATTTGTGATTAGCGGTTTTAAACACTGAAATTTCAAATCGACTCTGTGTTGTGCTCGTATATTATGACATTTCTAACGTAACGACGTTATCCCTTTTGATAGTTTTCGACATGAGTTACAGACACATTTTTTCTCACTTTTCTAAAAACGATTATGTATTTCGCTTTACATTTTTTTCGATGCAAGAAGTTTTCACAAAACTTATAGAACATGTGTCCAATTCTAGATACATTAATTTTTTTTACAAAACTTCTTCAAAATCTAAACTAAAATTTCTTTGAAGAAAACATGTCTAGATTTCTCGAAAACTACTTATTTAGCATCTAGAGATTTCATTAAAAAATTTGCCTAAACTCTAGCCTTACACCTCTCTTATCGGTTTATACATCTAAAAACCATATTCTCTAAAACAAAAACTTTTAAAATCGCATGAATATTTTATAAAATTTTCAAAACAATTTCAAAATCTTTTCTTTTACAAAATAAGCTTTTTACTTAACTAATAATCTCAACAACAAAAATGGTGTTAATGTGTGTTTGAAACAAAAAAAAAAAACTTGTGTAAAAGTGTAAAATTGTTTAAAAAAAAAAAAAAAATACAAAAACTACTAACCTTGATCTACGTATAGGAGCTGACTCTTGTTCTTGTATTTGACTAACTCTTGAGGATTGTTTTTCATAGCTGATCTTTAAATTGCCCGTTTCGGTGGTAGAGGCCGTTAAATTAATGCCCGCCGTAGAGCTGGAGGAGGATGAGGAGGTGGTGGCTGAAGACGCTGTAGGATTGGGTGATTTACCACTTTGATAAATGACACCATGTTGTTGGGCAGCGGCAGGAGAAGATATTGACGTGGTGGTAGACGTAGCTGTAGCATTAAAAGGTGATTGACGATCTAAAGTATTGGCGGCGGATGATGATGATGAGGCGGCCGATGATTGCTGTTGTAGCTGACTAGTTGAGCGGGTATTTTGTGCGGTTGTATGTTCTACAAAGAAATAATTTTATTTTAATTATAATATGCAATTAAAAAAAAATGCTTTAATTATTAATGATTACCTCCTGTTGTCGCTGTATTTGTGGGTAAATTTATTCCAGGTACATTTGCTGTTGATAGCGGCACGGAAACATATAAACTGGGTGCATTGCTGGCCGACGCTGTTGTAGTTGCTGCTGATGCAGTTGATGATGTTGTCGTTACACTGCCACCATTTGCTGCTGCTATGGCTGCTTGGGCAGCAGCATAACGTTCCTCTCTTTCTTTGGCCGTTATAGAACTTAATGATGCTAACTTGTGACCCGTTGACGCCGCCGAACCTGCTGCAAGTTTGTTTTCAGTTGCATTCGTTTTGTGATGTGATGCCGACGCTGAAGATTGATTGCCGGCTGTGTTCGAGGAGGCGGATGAATGTGTGTTTGATGTTGTTGATATTAAAACAGCATCTCGACTATTTTGTGATGATGTTTCGGCATTGATTAATGATTGATGTGTGGGGGGACTTAATTCGGTTTTTTGCTAAAAAGAAAGAGGGGAAAAAAGGAAAGGATTGCATTAATTAATGATCAGAGATATTGAGGTTATATTTGAAATACGTAATTATGTTTACAGTGAAAAATTCTACCATTAACCTTAATAGAACAGGTTTCTTGATAAGTGTTTAAATATGTTTCTGTTTTATTAAGTTTTTTTTATACAAATTTTAAACTGTGTACTGTAAGTTGATGAACTTTAATGAAAATTAATTTGTCCTTCAAAGAGATTATAGGGATACATCTTAGGAAGAACTATTTTTGGGGAGCTGCGTGTTATTTGATACAAAATTTGATACAAAATACCACCTTTAATTTAACATGTAATAAGAAGCAATAAAGATATCAGGAAGGATTATTTATTTATAAAACTTTGTAGCTATATTTGTATATTTGATACAATTGAAAGTCTTTCAATTTATAAAGCAATCATTATTAAATTACCGTACAACCCTCGTAATCTAATCATATTCCATAATTTAAGAGTTTAAACCAATTTGGGTTAATTATTGAGTGCTTTTTCTCTGTCTGTATGCATTTCCAACTTCCGCTTTACTGGGAAATTGCAAATAGTGTGTTAGAGATAAATAAATAAAAGTATAAACGATGAATAATACATTAAATAAACTACAAATACAACAAGTACATACATACTTACATACATACTATAATTAAGTAAAAGAATTTAATACAAAATGAAAAAGCGTAAAAAAAATCAATTCTTTTTAAAAGCGAAACAAATCACGGCAAACAAAAGAATAAGAATTGTAAACAAAAAAATTATGATGACAAACAACTAAACTTTAGCAATTGTTAAAGCAAAACCAAAACAATATGGAAAAACTGTAAAGAAAAAGAAAGAAACTAAAGCAACGGGAACAAAAGTCAATGCAATATAAAACGTCATCGTTAGTTGGTATAATACATATTTGCTGTTGACATATGTATAAATACACTGAACAAAAATATTAAACAAACAAAAACATGATAATAATAAACATAAAAATGCATTAGAGCGACAGGTTGAATGTACTAAGACCCCAAAAAACAACAAACACAACAATGAGTGAATACGAAAACGAACAAGCATCTGCATACAAGGAAATGACAAAAAAAAAAAGACACACACACAAGAAATAGAAAAACAAAAAATGAGTGTTGATAAAGGGAGGCAGGGTGTTTGTTATAGGTGGAGGTTGTTGTCAAGAATAAAAATATAAACACAGACGTACATACAAATACACGCACATTTCATTTAGTCAATAATTTATGATGACGAATAGGTAGGTATATGTTATGATGATGATAATATTTAATTTCGTTGTTTTTTTTTTTTTTGCTTTTAACCCCAAAATACTTATTTTCTAATTGAACCCAGCGGGAGGGTGATTAAAGCCTAACAGAAAGCAAACAAAAATAAACAGGGACATTGTGATTAGAAAGCTTATGAATTTTAAAAAAATATTTCAACAGTTTTGTTTATTTTGTGTACCTATTTTTCCGTATTCTGTATGTGTAATTTGAAATAAGGAAGTATTTTTAGATTTTCCACACAAAAATTATTTTTACACAAATATTTGTGTATAAATAATAATTGAATATGACAGATAACTGGGTAGGGGAAAAAGTTAATGCGCCTATAATAAGAAATTACACAAGGAAAAAGTGAATTTATTTAAATTATTACCTGTCTTTTCTAAATAATCGAAATTATAAACTTGTACATATTTTAAACCATGGTGCAACTTACAAGGTGAGTGCTGACTGACTTTGTTTAAAATTAACTTATGTCAAAAGTAATACTTTTTCAAATATTTTTGACAGTAGTACATTATTTTACACAAACAAAATGCCTGTTGTTTCTGTTTTGTGTTGTATTTGTTGTCGATTTGCACTCACCTTGTATATTTGCACCATGTTTTAAACAATATTTTTTATTTGTGCTTCATCTGAAAGGTAATCTTAGATTTTATTTCAAATAGGTCAAAGTTTTAATAGTTTAAGAACTTTCTATACCAACAGGGACATATTGAAATACCATGAAAGTTTTGTCGTTTTAATTGTTGATATATGTATGTACATATGAGTGGTAGTTGTAATTATTATAATATATAAAATTTCTCTCAAATATAGTGAACAAAGTAGTGGATCTGTAAAAGTTACACTTCGTAAATGCTAAACGTGTCACTGTATTATGGGCGACAGTTTAACTCAAAGTTAGAAAAGTTATAATATTAAAAAAACAAGAATTAAAGGCTACGCTATTTTAACATTTGGCAACACTGTTGCCATTCACTGTGAATGGTGCATTCAAACATAAAGAAGTTACCAGACTTTATCTTGCACACATTGATCAGTCAGAATAAAAACAATAAAATATATAACTAAATATCTTACAAAATATACTTATGATAAAATAATTATATTAATTATTTAAAAAAACACAAGAAAAGCCTTTTCCCCTTACCCAGTTTTAAAACATTATAAACATGTTAAAACAACTAACAGATAAAAATCCAAAAAAAAAAACACAGAAATAAAAAGCACATAAAAAATACACACATAGAAAATGAAATGATTTTATTGTTTCCAGTTTTATTTTCCTCTAAAAAAAACGCAACAAAAAACACAAGAGAAGTCAAGCAAAAACAAGAATAAATAATTTTAAAAGATATAACACAAAAACTGAAAGAAACTAAACCAACGGATGGCTAAAGTTACGCACCACATAAAAATGCAGTCAACCAACAACACCCGCTGAGCAGCAGCAAAGTTTTCTTGTTGTTGGTGGTGTTTTAGCAACAATTGGTACATTTTCGATAAATAGCATGTTGCTGTTGATGTGTGTTTTGTTTTGTTTGTGGTTTACAGACAATGACAGTTTAAAAGTTATCGGAAATAAAAGCAAGACGAAAACTGAAAACAAAAATCACCCAATAATTGCATTTTAAAGTAAGAGAGAACTTAAAATTTGCCAAAACAGGATGCGGTGAGTAAGATGTTTTAATCATACAAAAAAAGGATCATTTATAATAACTGTGTAGGTATAAATAATTAACCAGACCAGATGACGCATATTTATTGATTGAGAGTTGGTTTGCTGTTTGCGGTTGCAAATAAATAGCATGTTTCGTCAGCATATTTATTTTATTTTTTAGCTTTTGCTATTTTAATTTTGCAAATCGATATTTAATTAGAGTGGAGTGTTGTAATATTCACAACATGTTTGTGTCATCGTCATATGTATTGGCCGGCAAATTATGAATAATGTTTAGGGGTTTGAATGTAAGAAAAAAAACCAACAGTTGGTATTGGTTGTGGTGGTCAAGGGAAATAACATGTTGTTTGCTGTAATTTTTATAAATACTAAAATAATAATAACTTGTTATTTCAATTAAAGGTGAGTAGTAAAAATAATGTAAAGTAGGTTTAATGAAAGGTTTGGCATTAGAGATGATAAGTATAAATTTTGGTAAATTTTTTATAACAAAACTTTATAAAACTTGATCGAAATTGTTTATCTGTAACTAAAGCTGAAAGTCCATACCAAGCGTTTACGCGTTTCTCGCGTTCTAAGCAACTGTCAAAAAAGTAGAATCAATGTAGTCGTACATTTTAAGTAGAGTTGTGCGCGGTCGTTCATTTCAGTGACCGGTCATTTTCGTTCATTTATCCAAGACTGATTCGTTCAATCGGTCACTTTGAACGAATGAATACAACCCTTATTGAATGTGATTTTCTTCTTGTCTTTTGATAAACAGCAGCTGAACGAAATTGATCCGTACACTATTGAACGAAAACCGTTCAGTTAAATGACCGGCTCATTCCGTTCAATGAAGTGATCCGTTTATTTTAACCCGTTCGTTCATGAACGACACAGCTCTAGTTTTAAGTTACACACTTATGGCCGAATTCTCGGTCATTAGTTAACCATTGGTAAACTAAAATACTAGTTATTGTTTAACTATTACTAGTTATTCTTATGGCAAACTAAGCACAACAAGACTGTGAATTCGGCCATTAAAAGCGTAGGAAGCCTTGACGCTTGAAAAGCGAAAAGTTCGTTTACTTTTTACTTTTGAAAGCGTCGCAAGCGTTGAACAGCTGACATTGACAAATGAAAAGCAAATTAATTAAAAAAAAAAAAACGACAGCTGAAAAAACATTTTTTATATGAAATTGACAAACAAACCGATAAAAAAAAAACTTCATATAAAAACAAAATTAGCTGGGCTTACGGCATCACCTCCGAAAGTACATATATGTATGTACATATATAAAACACAAATGATTGACGCGAAAAATCTTCACATGCAACTTGAAATACTTGACGCTTAAAACGTTTAGAAAGCAATAAACGCGTTGCGCTAAAACGCGAGTTGTGGACCTCCAGCTTAATACTATATACTGATAAATATGTATGGCATCACTGACCGCCATTTGCATTACAGATGTTTTGACGTAATGCAGTGATGCAAAAAAAAAAAGCTTTTTCAAGCGCTTAATTTGAATGCCGATCTGATTAAGTATAACTGCATTTACGGACGTACCTCTTTTATATTACGTTTTTCAACAAGAACTTTTATTTCCAACGGGAATATTGGAATAACATGTAGTTGAAGCTTTGACAATTGTTATAATGTATTCAAATTTGCTATACATGCTTTGCACTATAAACTAGAAATTGGTGGATCTGTAAAAGCAACATTTCGTAAAATTCGAGATATTTTAGTTCAACTTAGAATTTGGTTGGAATTTGTTGACCAAGATGAGGCTTCTGAAAATCCAAGAGTAATTATTCAGACGCTGAACGTGTTACTGTATTGTGCTCTATGTTGTCAGGGAGCGTGAGTGAACTTTCGAATTGAATAAAAAAAAACACAAAATTTAGAGAAATGTATAAAATCTTTAGTCGGCTTTCACACGTTTCAATTCTGACTCTTTAAGGTAAGTATTTTTGGGTGAGAAGACAAAAGGTACAAACTTGACGGTACTAGTAAATTGTCTTATTTCCTTTCGTTTTATTCTTTTATTCGTCTTATTCTACGCGAAGTTGTTTGCATGAAAAAGTAGAAACTTAATGCACGAAAACTGAAGATACGCATGTGAACAAAATGGCAAGTTCAAAAGAGAATTGAACAAAAACTGAAGCGTGTGAAACAGGACTAATTCAAGTTGATAAAACGATCTAATAATTCAATGTTTAAATATGATTTCATGTAAATATTGACCGCGACTACGCCTTCAAATGCTTCATACGCTGAATCCAATTTGGCATACTTTCAACATACTCGTATAGGCCATTCACAGTGACGTTCCTTCATCGTCTTTAAAAAAGCAGTTCTTGCCATGCTTCTAGCTCCAATCACCCAATTGACGGTCATCAACAACACTGGCGGATAGAGCTGCGATATTTTCCTTTGGCTGATTTCTACGTGTTGGTGGTTTAATGTCCAATTATGTAAATTTGGTGCGAAATTTAGTCATAAGATTCCGAATAGAGATTCGATAATAAATTCAACAATCTGCAAGCGTTATTCGTTTGCAAGTCGATTCTTGGTTAAATTATAGACCAAACTGAACATGTTTAACAGTAATATTTTACACGAAAACAGCTTAGCTGTCAAAAACAGTCTTGCTCGAAAAAATCACTCTTTACATAAACATTTTTAGATATTTGTATATTTTTAGAAAAGTATTTTTTTATAATAAATTAAGCTAGTTTTAAATTACTGTAATAGAACTTTTAAAACCATTTAATAAGATACCTTTAGCAGTTGATACTTTACAAATTTAAAGAATTTTGCGAAAAATCTTTTCCCAGAAAAGATAACAGCATATAGGGCGCAGCGATGTATGGTATCTCTGGCCGCTATTTGCGGCATTTAAACAGTGATGCCAAATATGAATTTTCGAACATAAAACCTTTCATTATGCTGCAGTGTTGCAAATATTACATTTAATTACTTTGGTGATAATTAGGTTAATTTAAAAAGTATTTTATCATTAAAATTAGTTTAAATTAAATATTTGCTTGTGGTTTTTAGATAATTTTTGAAATCGTTGGTTTGGCTTGCATTTAATATGAACTAAATTCTAAAATTGGCTTTTTGAATAAAAAAAATAGAACAAACTTGTTTAATTTTGAAAACATTTCTTAAGCAGTTTTTTATTGAAACTGTTTTTCGATAAATTGCCATGTTGTTGATTTCACTTGCTTTAAAAATCATTAATTTTATAGAATAGGGCTGGCTGATAAAAAAAAATTTTTTTGGTTGAAATTATTTCAAATTAAATGTGTGCTTGTGGTTTTTAGATAAATTTTAAAACCAAAGCACATATGTGCATATATTTTAGATAAAAATATATTTTCCCATGAAAAAATAAATAACATAAAACAAATAAACTAAGGTAAACAACACGTGCTTCACAAATATTTTTAAAAATAAATTAAGTTAGAAATCCTTAGTATATATAAGTGTATGCTAAAATAAGCCAATACAGTTTTCAAATATCTCTTATTAAAATAAAAATATGTACTTTGATATGATAGTCAACCATTTTTTTTTATTTTTTTGCAATTTCGCTAATATTAAACAAGTTTTTATAACCCTTAACCAAAATAAAAAACATTTAAAGACATGTTTATCGTATACTTATTTGTTTCCGCAAAGGAAATATGATATTTATTACAGAAAACTATTAAATTAATTTAACAAAATTTTATGTATGGGAACTATTATACTTGCTACTGCTTATTTTAGCTAATGTTTGTTAGAATGCAACCCTTTAAAAATCATTAGGAACAAAAATATAAAAAAAGAACAAAACATTTAAAGTAACGTACATATAAATAAAATATTGAGGTTAGGTTTGCGTTTGTATTTCTGTCAATCCCCTTTCTGGTGTTGGTACATTATTGAATTTTTATTTGTATAAATAATTTATAACAGACGTTCAAGGGTTGTTCAACATTATTATATTTCAATATCATTAGGACAAGGGGAAAAATTTAATGGAATGAAATAAAAGTTACGAGCAAAAAAAAAACAACGGTAACTGCTTGCAACTTCATGCAAAGCAAATCTATCCGATTTATTTTATTTGTATAAATCTAAAGTTGCCACATATATTTTAGATGAAAAAAAAGTCAAATTTAATAAATCAAATAGAGAAGAATTTTCAATATCTCTCATAATAAATATTAATGCTACCATTGACACATTTCCATTAAAAATCTTTAGAATCTAGTTAAATTTGCTTAATCTGGCAACAACTAGTAGGATTGCATACATACGAGGTCTGATCAAAAAATAACCGTTATTTTCAAATTTCATGAGTTACGTATGTTCGATTTTCTCTTGTTGTTGTTGTTGTAAAAGCAGTAATTGCTGAGTTGACAGCCCTTGGCCGAGTGATCTCGGGTCATTCCGGTGCGTAGAACCGGCTGTCGTGGGAATGTTTATTATTACACATGTCTGTTATATATATTGGTAATATTAGCCATTTTGGATTGTCAGTTTGTTTTTGACAGATAAAAAGGTTAGTCGTGTTTTGGTGTGCTCTTCGATTTTTTACTATTCAAAAAAATGGATCAAAGAAACTGTATTAAGTTTTGCGTAAAAAATGAAATTAAATGCGCAAATGTTGACTGTGGCGTTTGGCGAGTCTACTATGAGCAGAACACAAGTTCAATTGTGGTATAATCGGTTTAAGGAAGGCCGAGAAAATGTCAATGACGATTCTCTTCCTGGTCGCCCGAGCACGACAACAACCGATGAAAACATTGAAGCAGTGAATAAAATGACTTTGAATAATCGCCGAATCACTATCAGGGAGGTTGCTGATGATGTTGGCATATCGTTCGGCTCATGCCAAGCAATTTTTATGAATCTTTTAGGCATGAAACGTACGGCAGCGAAGATTGCTCCAAAATTGCTACATTTTGAGCAATAACAACGTCGCATGGACATCGCTCAGAAGCTGTTGAACATCGTCAACGACGATCTAGATTTCCTCAAAAAGGTAGTAACTGGTGACGAATCATGGGTGTATGGCTATGACATTGAAACCAAAGCCCAAACATCCCAATGGAAACATCCAGAAGAGCCAAAATAAAAAAAGCACGTCAAGTTCGGTCAAATGTGTCATATTTGCTTACTGTTTTCTTCGACTGCAATGGCGTGGTACATCATGAATTTTTGCCACAAGGTCATACGGTCAATAAGGAATACTACCTTGAAGTTGTGAGCCGTTTGCGCGAAGCAATTCGTCAGAAACGCACAGAATTGTGGAAAAACCAATCATGGATTTTGCACCATGATAACGCACCAGCTCACACATCGATGCTTGTGCGTGAGTTTTTGGCCAAAAACAAAACCGTTATCATGCCTCAACCACCTCAAAACTTGTTTTAAAATTGTGCTAAATTTTTTAAAATACCTACTTTCTTGAATTTTTTTTTAACAATTTGAGGTACGCATGATTAAAAAATTAACCCCCTGGCTCACGATGTCGAACGATAACGTTCGCTTAGATAAGACTTAAGACACATACTTGATTGTGGAATAAACAAACTTCATTAAGTAAAAAATAGATACGATAAAAAGTTTGTTTCTTAAGTCTTATCTAAGTGAACGTTATCGTTCGACATTGTGGGCCAGGGGGTTAATTTTTTAATCATGCGTACCTCAAATTGTTAAAAAAAATTTCAAGAAAGTAGGTATTTTAAAAAATTTAGCACAATTTTAAAACAAGTTTTAGCATATTTTAGCTTATTTTTTATCTGATTTATCCATTTAACTTTTTTAGATCTGGTCACACTGGTGATTTTGTTTTGTTTACACCCTCTTTTATGATTTATACTCTCCCTCACACACCCTCTCTCAGTCTCTTTGCCATTTAGTTTTGCCCGATTTTCTAAAGAAATCCTTTGTTGTTTTTAGGAATGTATGTTTTTGTTTGGTCACTTGTGTTTTTTTACAGACTTAACAACTCTTTACCGTAAATTTAGTGTTGGCAAATGTCCTTTTTTTCTATTGTTGTTAATGTTGTTTTTCCTACTTCAACTTCAGTTTTCTCAAAATTATTTCGTCTGTTGTGTTGATGCTGTGTTATATGTATGTATGTACATACATATGTATATTTTTGTTTTTGGGGTCTACGTGACTTCAACAACATCTGCGCAGAATTTATATCCTGTTTCAATCAAATATTTATGATGATTTTATTATGTAAGCAAAGTAGAGGAAGTTACCAAATAGGAAATATATAAAGTTTTTTTTGTTTTGAAGGATTTACACAGAATGCAGAAAATTATTGGAGCAGATTTTAAGTCTCAAATAAAATATAAAAATTTAGGAAAAATTTATGAAAAATAAAAAAAAAATAAAATAAGAATAAATGTTGTATAGGTACGAGTACAATGATAGTCCCGCCAAAGTAGACACTCTACAGATTTTTTCTTGAATAATTAAATTCTAGATATTTGATTTAGTATTCAAAAGAATTATTTCAAAAAATTTCTAAACATTTGCTGATTTGTTGATAGTTTATGTCACATATTTAAAAACTTTAAGAAAATATTTCACAAATTTAATAATAAAAAACTAAAAAGTCGTTTATAATAGGACATGTCAATAATAAGCAGTTTCTAGATATAGTTGAACCTCGATTATCCGGCTCGCTCGGGACCGGGCTTAACACGGATAATCGAAATACACGGTTAATAGAGGTTGTATTAAAACATACAAGATTTAATTTTTTTTAATTCATTTTTATTCAGGAATTCAATTTGTATATATTTGTATATTGCCAATAGTAAATTTTTGGCAATTTACTATTTGTGGGAGTCATCGTAATAAAACAGGTGTGCACAGATCAAATTCCACTTACATAATGAATAAAAATACATACAAGCACATGATACAATTATGTGCGATTAACATAATAAAAAATCATATGAATGCTGCACGGATAATAGAGGTAAAAATTCAAAAAAATCTGCATGCCGGTTAATAGATGTGACCGGTTAATCGAAGTTTAACTGTATTTGTTTATTTTCAAGAATTATTTCAATTATTTTATTTATAGATATAAACCGATATTTGTTTAATAATTATATTCCATTTAAAAACATTTTTCCAAAATTCAATACTTTCCCATTTTACAAACGATTTTAAACAAATATGCAATTGTAACCGCATTCCATCCAATTTATCTAACATCTTCGACATTTTGACATTTCTGTCATTTGTCTTGACAGCTTTGTTGTCTGGCCATTAATAAATTATGTTAGCTTAACAGTTAAGAAAAATATGTACATATACATACATATGTACATACATATATTTTTACTTTCAATGTTTATTATAGATGCAGTATTGTATTATTGTCAGGCATTAAAATATTCCATCTCTTACAATTAGATGTATAAAATTATGGCTGAACAACAGGTGTTATTCTTGTTTTAACACTTTTTAAATACATTTTTCTTGCATTTCATATGGCCCCAAGAAATATGAGTGTGAAATTGTGTAAACCATACATTAATGTAGGAGGGCAAACGGAAAAGAAACTTTTTAATTCTAAACAAGTTAGTTATTAAAGAATTATTAAATTTTTAGCGAATTTAGTGCAAAATATAATATTCGGGAAGTTAAATTTTTGAATGAATTGTTCGGGCCATTCAATTACAGAGGCATGGGACCTTTTCGGAAATGCATCACTGCTCTGCACCCGTGATTAGTTTGCGATGCTGATGTAAATCAAATGATACTCATTTATTGCATCATTATTTTTTCTCTCCATTAAGTTCCAGGCAGTTTAATTACAAACTCAATCATGTGACAATTCTGAAAGATGTGTTTAGCGATGTAAAACCGATATTCTTACGGATTTTCGATTCATGGATTTATTGCAACACTCCTGAGATAAGGGAACATGCAAAACAGTTGGTTTCGCCTGTGTGATAGAGCTTTTTTGAGGATCTACCCAATTGTGCAGCAAAATCAAAAGAGTTTTTGAATGGATCCTTTGGCTAAATTTTCTCTTAGTCTTGCAATCAACTATTTTTTCCCCCATCAATAGATGTCTAATGATTCGGGGATATTCATAGAAAAGAATAATGTTTTTTGCTTATGGAACCAAAAAAACGTTGCCTTTTTTTAGATTGGATCAAGTAATGAATTTCTTCCTCCTGTTTGCAAGGCAAAAGATTTTGCTTAAGGAATATGATGATGTTCTTCCAATGGTCCGTTAATACTCACATAAGCCTACAATTTTATCGATTACGATTCATAGGTTTTTTTGTTGCTTGTTCAACATTGTCTCTAATTTGTTAATGTTTCCTCGACTATCATTGTTCCCTTTCAATAAATGCTTAATGTTTGGAACTTTTTCCAAGATCTCGAGAATAGTCTCATGTTTACCTATCGTAAAATGACTTGTTTGTATATATCGTTTGCTTATTGTTTCTACAACTAATTTTTGAAACGTACATTCATAGAAAAGATTAATGAAGGCTGTCTGTCTCCTTTATTCTAAAATCCTGAATTATATGTCCTTGGCTGTTATTTGTTTAACAGGATCTCATTTAATGCTTCTACGATTAGGAATCTTAAGTCCTTTGCTGCGATTTGTTTAACACTAAACTGTTTATATTCTTCGCTAATTGTTTTCACAACTTTTTTTTGGAATCGGTCATTCTCACAAAATATTGAAGACTGTTTACTTTGACTTTACTGACTTTAGTCTATCCGATTAGGAATCATAAGTTCTTAGCTGCTATTCGTTTAACTGCTGATATCTTTCCCCAAATGTTTCCAAAACTATTTTCGTTATACTCAGAAAAGAGTGAAGATTATCTGTCTATTTTCTTCCAAGAACCCTACATTAGTTTAGTGTTTATCTAAAGCCCGCTGATCGGTTAATACTGCCAGAAGCCTCAAAATGTCTCTTCGATTATTAATCATATGTCCTTGGCTGCGTTGTTAGAAGAAGGTCTGATTAAACTCGTTATATCGTTAGCTTAATGTTAACAAAACTATTTTTGTTTCCTTGTCCATTTAAAACAGTTACAGTATAGCTAGCATTGGGAATATGTTGGATGAAAGACGAATACACAGTTAAATTAATAAACAAAACATTAAGACTTCTTCGATTACCATGTGTCATAGAAACCAATATTGTCAGAGTTGGTTTTAAAACCGACAAGAAAAAATGCTTTGGTGTCTTAGGGCACTGCTACACGTTCAATAAATTTCTAGATATTTCTAGTATCACGATATTGGTTTCTATGACACCCTTGATTATCCAGGAATAATCCAACGTTTCGTTAGATCCAGGAGTGTTTCATAATTGAAAATGCAGCGAAAGCGTATTTGCATCCTGATCGCCTAAATCCTTAAGCCTAAAATAATGATGAGTAAAACAAAATATGGCATTTTATTTACCTATAAAGGTGCGGTCACACTTGGCAAATATTTGACGAAAAAGACGTAATCACTAAATAAATTATTTTTGAACTCGTTTATTTAGGACAAAACACAACAAATATTTAGTTTTATTTTATTTGATGCTGTTTAATCTTGCAAAACTCTTGTAAGAGTAAACAACGTCAAACAAATTTAAGCTAAAACCAGTGGTTACGCTTTTTTAATTATATATTTGCCAAGTGTGACCGTACCTTAGGTTTCAAAGTAATTATTAGCTGGCTCCTTTATGTTTATAACAGTACAACTGTTAAAATTGATATAACTGTCAATTTGAGTTTGTTGCTTTAGCTGTTTTTTTTCCTGCTCCACGTTTTAGCTGTTTCTTAAATTTTAATTTCAAATCCTTAAGCAATCGGTATTCAAGCAATAACGTAAATAAATAAATAAATAAATAACGAAAAAGTACAAGAAAACAACAAAGAATTACAAAAGATGCCAGAGGAATGAATGACTAAAAAGCCATTGTAAACACCTGCTAAAACAAACAGCAAATTGTAGAGTCGTCCTCATTTACAATAAAACAAAATACACATTTTCCAAAAAGAAAACTAAAATTATAAAACATGTGCAATGAGATGATGGGGATGGTGATGGTGATGGCGATGGCAGACATATTGTAACAAAATTCACAAAAGATGATGGCTGATTATTTATTAAATTGATAGAAATTTAAAATATAGCCTTTACAACGTCGATAACAAACGTACTTTAAAAATAAATGTTACAACAACATTGTTAACATTTCTTAAGGGAATCTAGAAAATATACAAGAATAAACAGAACAAGCTGTAGATACAGTTTTTTTTTTTTTTGTTGTAATACAACAGGACGAGGAGTCAAAGCAAACAGCTGTAGTTTGCAGTTTGCCTGTTTCTCGCTCTCTTTTTTTATATCGTGTTTGTGTGTGTGTGCTATTATCCTTTTTTTTTTTAATTCTTAAACCAGCTACAGGATATGCTGGCATAAGTATTTATTATATGTTTGTCTTTGTGTTTAACAATACGATCTGTTATATAACTAGATCTTTCTAGTGTTTTATAAGCAGCAGATGTTGTTTATGCATTTGCTAACGTTTTTATTATATTCTTGATTGTTCCTGCTTGTTCGTTTTTTTCCAGAGTTTTTTCTTTTTTAAGAAATTTCTTTCCTTACAGCTGCTGTTTTTTTTTGTTAAGGATTTGAATATCATTATTAAATAGTTCACACATGTATTTTGAGTGACAGGATTCTCCTGAAATTTAATCTATTTTTAAAGGAAGGTTTAGTACCTATATTCTAATACAATTATGTTTCACAGAATTAATTATTAAAGAAGTGGAGAGTAGACATGCTCTTAATTTAGTATGAGTATATTTAGAGTTGTTGCTTTCATTTGGTCCAGATGGCTTGTTAATAACTTATTTCTTGGTAAATGGAAACAGGAAACATACAGTGGCTTACAGCTTATTTCAACCAGCTTATGTTAAGTATATAAATTGCGTTTAATTTCAAAATAAAGATAGATATTAAGAAAATGTAAATAAAGGTTTTAGCATATGTTTTAAAATCGAAAATCGGATTTTTATACAGTCTCCAATTTACAATTAGAAAATCTTACAAGCTAAAAACTAACAAGTAAGAGTTTATATTATGCTTGCGACAAACGTAAGTTTAACATCCGAGCCAAAGATAGGCCTTTTCGGAATTCCATCACATCTGATCTGATGCTACATCTGATGCGCATTTGTGATTACTTTGCGATGCTGATGCAAATCAGCTGATAATGATGCTTAGTTATTGCATCAGCCATTTTTGTGATGCTGTTGCATTGCTTCTACACAATACATTTGCAGTGATGCCAACTGTTGCTTTTCCGAAAAGGACCATATTAAAATTGTTTCCAAACATATTTAAAAATGTTGCCAAAAGTTTAGGTCTTTTGTAACGTGCTCTTTAGCAAACTTTAGACGCGCTTGTTGATTTTTTTGTTGGTTTTCCGGGCTACTCTAGCATTAAAATCATGGTTTCGAAGTACACAACGAATAGTTTCTACACTATATGTTTTGTTAAGCTCATTTTTAACTTGCATAGCCAATTTTGGAGCCGACAGCTTTTTTTTCTGACAATGTGACGCTCACCAACTTCATTAAACATTTTATTAGGTGCTTTTGCGACCTTATCCTAAATCCTATTCTCGTGCACGAGCCGAGATATTATGCTTTGCACTGTTGTTTCACTTAGGCAAACCATTTCAGCAATTTTTCGATGCGAGTGTCCATTTTTAAAATTGATTGACAGTACGTCGTCACAATATCGAAATTTGTTCTAATGAACCACTTAACTGGAGTAACCACAGTAAAAACTCTTTGCAACCATACCTACAAAATAAACGCTTGAAAATTTACCGTTACTCGAGAAGTAATGCCAATTTAGCAGTTCGTAAAAGTGCTTAGTTGAAATAAGCTGTGACGAAAGAATTTGCACTACACTGTATTTATTTTTTGCTGTTTTGTATTATCTAAGCCACACAATATTTTTCGGTCATTTGTTTTATATTTTTAATTTAGGATTTTAAGATACCAATAAAACAGAGGTGAGCAAACACCTACTATAATGTTTATATTTGTGTTAGTTAAGCAGCAGAGAGCTTTGTTTATTAAGAGAGAAAGCCATTCAACTTTTAAAAATTGCGTCGTAAGATCTTGTTTGCACAAGTGCTAACCAGCAGTTGATTTAAGTTTGATCTCTAAGATCACAACAAAACAAGAAACAAATGGCAAATTTGTACAATTTTTGCGCAATTTTTCCGTGAAATATTTGGCAAATATGCCAAGTAGTGCAATATTTGTTTAAATCTCTTTCCGCGAAATGGTAATAAAGCCACTGCTGGTCCCAATAAGTTCTAGACGTTTCAATTAATGGATTAATTCATGAAATTGCCGTTGCAAAGGTGGAACCCTGTTTGTCGCACGATTGCGAAACGACACAATAATAGGAGACTACAACTGTTGCGGCAGTTTCTTGTCCTCAAGTGTGAAATGATATAAAAACTTTCCTTTAATGATGGTAGCAATGCTGTTACGGTTACTTTAGCAAAGGTAAAATATCATGTTGATTTTATATGTACATAATATGGCAGCAATCAATCACTTTGAAGTTCTCGAAGTTTAAACATTTCTTTAAGATTCTCCTTTCAAAGGCTTGATCTACTACTTTACTGCACAGTTTGTTTAATCATTTTCTAAATATTTTATTTCACTTTTATTGCATAAATTATCACAATTAGTTTTAAAATGTCAAAGTAATTAAATTTTGTTTTCTTTAGGGTTGTTGTTTGGCAATTGATAACATTGCTCTAGTTTTGTTTTTTTTTTTTCTACTTTAACGATTTCAATTCCCATAGAGATTACAATTTTAATACAATTTCAATTTCATGCAATGATGCAATCGCGAATGGTTTCACATGATTTTATTTTTAGGTTGTTTGTCGTTGACCAGTATTTTCATTTCTTTTGTATGTTTGGAGATTATGTTATGTTATACATTATGTTAGGATTAGAGTTTGATTCAATTTTATCACCACCAAATAATTATAAAAAAAAGACGAGTGTAAATTTATTTCCAAACAGATGGCCGGCTTTTGAAACAGGAACAGATGTGTTGCTTCAATTGTGGTAAAATTCTAATTGGAATAGTTTTCTTGGGTGAGAGTGATAAAATTTGTAATTAAATTTATTTTGAAGGGGTTGTGTAGGATTTGTTGTTTTTAGCAAATATCGAAGGAACTGAGATTAGTTAAACTTAAACAAGTAAAGGGTGATTTTTTTATTTAGCAACTTTCTTGTTGTTGCAAGACTGTTTTTGCTAGCTGAGCTATTTTTGGGTAACAGGTTACTGTTTAACATGTTCAGTTTGGTTTGTAATTTAATCATGAATAGGCTTACAAACGAACAACGCTTGCAGACTATTGAATTTTATTTAAAAAAATTCAGTTGGATGATGATCCACTTCTTGATCGGAAAATAGTGTTCAGCGATGTAGCTCATTTCTGATTGAATGGATATGTAACCAAACAAAATTGTCATATTTGGTGTAAAGAGCAGCCAGAAGCATTGCGGAACGTTACTGTGAATGGCGAGCGCTACCGTGCGATGATTACACATTTTTTCCCCCAAAATGAAAGAACTGGACTTAGCTGACATGTGGTTTCAACAATACGGTGCCACATGCTACCCAGCACTCGAAACAATGGCCCAATTGAGAAACGAGTTCGGTGAACAGCTTATTTCATATTTGGGGCCCAACAATTGGCCGCCTAGATTGTGGGGCTTTGTTAAGGCTCATATCTACAGGGACAAACCCGCAACAGTTGACGCACTGGAAGTTAATATTGAATAATTTATTCGTGAGATACCAGCTGATATGTTGGAGAGTATGCCAAAATTGCACCCAGCGTAAGAATCATTTGAGGTGTAGCCGCATTCAGAATTTAAATGAAATCATCTTTAAAAATTGTATTATGTAGATCGTTATATCGACTCAAATAAAGATATCATACATGCCTCTTAATTTTATGTTTTTTTTTCTTTTAAATTAAAATCCGAAAGCTCTTAAAAATCACTATTTATTTCGAGAAGATTATTTAAAACATCAAGAATATTTTATTGAATGGACTCTTAATTCAATTGATCGTTAACACTATACTTTTATCACTTCAAAGAAGAGCCATTTCTTAAACATTACCATCAGACATACAAAGTTTCATCAATGCCTTGCGCAGATTCAAAAAAATACTTTGTTACTTTCATTGCAGTAAAATAAAGAAGATTGATGGACAGATTTGTGGACAATGGATTAGTCCGAAGTTATTAGAGGAAAGAGAGTAATCCTCACAAAAACATCATCAAATAGTTCAAAGTTAGGAGTAAAATAAAATTATAGGAAGCGATCAGTCATTTTGTGGAATGAATCTCAAGCTTGAAAATAAAAAGAGCATGCTGTGCAAAAGAACATCTTTATTGATCTGAATCAACTTACAAAAGGGGCAGCTAATTTTATTACCATTCGAATGTTCAATATATATTCAAGCGATTTTTGAAATTCTCTCTAATAAGAATTGAACAAAGTCATGGTGTGGAAAGGAAGGGAAAATATTCCAGGTTCACTAAAATAAAATCCTGTTTAGAAGCGAATTTCCATAAGGAAAACAATAAGACAATTGAATTCCATAAATTTCAACACTAAAGAGCGATCAAAAATATTTTGGGGAATGAGTAATCTTAGGAATGAAGAAAGACCACACAGTGATGATGTGGAAAATATCATCTTGAGTCATTAGGAATGACTCGGTCTAACAGCACGACCAGATGTTTTTGTTAACAATGAATGTTTATGATTAATTCAATAAGGATCGATCAAAGTCGTGATCTCAGTAGGATAAGAATCGAACAAAGTCATGGTGTAGAAAGGAAAGTAAAAAGTTCCAGTTTCACTGAAATAAAATCATTTTCAGGTCCGTATTTCCATAAGGAAAACAAGAAGACAAGTAAATTTTGTTAATTTAACCAAAAAAAAAAAAAAAGCGATCAAAGTAATCTTAGAAAAGCAGAGAGACCCCTCACAATGTTAATAATAGATCAGTCATGCTGTGGAAAATACCATCTTGAGTCTCAAAGACTAAATGTAGTTATTACCAATCGTTCAAAGACATAATCTCTCTTATTTGAAAACAATAGAGATTAATGTGGTAAACGAATTAATTGCTAATACACGTAAAACGTTTCAGTTTTAATTTTGTTTTGGAGAAGAACAACAATGTTGCTAGTATAGAAAAAAATTATTGGGAAAATCTAAAATAAATTTCAAAATGAACATAAATATTTACCCCAGACAATAGGAAACGTATTTTTAAATTATGCGGATACGCAGTGGCCGTTGCACCTGTTACACAAATGCCCGCTGACGACGACGAACACGAGGCGGGTGATGCGGAAGCCGATATCGTTGACAGCGATGAAGGCGATGAAGAGGCAGATGTGTGCTGATGATTATGAGGATTGTGATGATGATCACGATCCCTATCGCGTTCCTTATCACGATGTTCTCGATGCTCCTTACTATGACGCTCACTTCTATGCTCGCGATCGTGATCTTTATCACGATGTTCGCGATCGCCACGATGCTTTTTATCTTTTTCGCGTTTTTCACGCTTCTTTTTCTTGTGTTTGCGGTTCTCCTTGTAGTCCATCATTTCGATAGTGTTATTATTCGATTCCATAGAGACTACGGTAAAAGCTGCCTCTATGGTGGTGCCGGCAGCCTGTGAAGAGGTTGGTGGCGGTGCCAATTGATCGTTTTCATCGTGTGGCGGTGTTGTGTCCATGGCTGTTATGCCTGTTACTAGGGTGGCAGTTTTGGTATTGGATGGATCCACCGCAGTATCCATCATCATCATTTTGAAGTGGATGGCGGGGGTGGGTATTGGTGGGTGTTTAAACTATTTTTTTAGTTTAGTTTTAATTTAAATTTATTTTTATAATTTTTTTAAACACTGTTTTTTATTAGATTTCAAAAAATATCACAATTACTTTATTTTGTTTGCCTTTGATTTTTTTAATTTTGTTCTCTTTAGTTTTTTTTTCTGTTACAGTGTAAGAGATATTAAAATGATTCTTAAAAAAATACTTAAACGTGCATTCATTTTGTTGTGTTTTATTATTAAACTTGATTATTTAAAGTGCTTAATTGATTTTTTGTTGTTTTTGTTATAAATTATAGGGTTTCTCAGTAATTTTTCTTTTCAGACTTAATTTTTTTAGATTTTTTTTAATTTATAGACAGCACTGTTTTAACTACTACCACCATTACACTTTACCACTATTATTATATTATTTTTCTTGTTTTCTTTTAGGTTATTTTTTTGCTTTTTCTTTTTTGTTTTTGTATTGGTAACAAAACATTAAACATCAAATCAAAGAAGAATCTGTGATGTCTGGTCTAGTAAATAATGCTGCCGTTGTTGTTGTCGTTTTTGTTGTTTTTATTTTTGTTGTTGTACAACATGTATTTATATATATTTCTCTTTATTTTTCAGGTTGGCGACGTTGATATTTTAGGTTTAAACACAATAACAGCAACAAAAACTTTATACAATTCAATGGCCTTTAAATAATTATGGAGCAGAGCATAAGGTATCCACCAACGAGACAACAACAACAATAATAACTTTAAAACACAAACACTCACATATACTTTAATAAGACAAAAAAATACAAAATTGAGACAATTGACGTTGAGTTTATGTTAGCAATATTAAAGAAGCAGCACACAAAATTTCCGAACGTCAGTAGTTTTTAGTGCCAACAGCATAAACGAAAATCACTTTGAAAGAAAAACTCCAAAAATCACAGCCAACAACACTCAAAAAAAAAATTATATTTAAAAACACACTTTTTTGTTGTTGTTTTCTTTTTATGAAAAAACACAAAACCCACAAATAATGATGAAAGGAGATCAAAAATAAAACAATTTAAGAAAAACCAAAAAACACACGAGTTTTTTTTAGATTTAGTAACAAAAAAAAATTGTTTTTGTTTTATGATAAAAAAAAAAACAATTAAACATTTATTGACGAGCGCGCGTATTAAAATAAAAACCCAACGTTTTAATGCTGCGTCTGTGGCTAAACGACTGACTGACAGTTGAGTTAGTTGTTTGGTTAATTCTACACTCAGGCATAGAAAAATATCATGAAATCACACACACACTCCTCTCATGCAGTCAAATATGCTTTTTATGCTCTCTATCTCTCTCTTTTAGTTTTGACTCATGCTTAAACACTCTATCACACACACACTCTACTACTCACGGGCGCAAACATTAAAAGGTAAACAGAAAACAACAAACATTTGTATAGGAAAAAAAATAACAACAGCCTACTACTACTAGTCGTTTATTAACCTAAAATTAAACAGTGACATACAATGTGGCCAGATTTAGATGTTTTATCGTAATTTTTGATGATAAAGCAAACAAATTCTAATTTAACAATTTGTGTCTTAAATTCTATGAATTTGTATTGCTTCTATTTGCATTCTTAGATACATATAAGGGGTTTTTCAACAAGATCTTTGTTTTCCAATAAATGCATATTGTAGATCTATAAAAGCTACATTTCGTAAAATTCGCGAAATTTTCGATCGACGTAATCAAGTGATAAAATACAGTGTTGAGAACGATCTGAATTTGATAATTCATCGACGTTCTCAACAATTGGGTGTATCCCCAACGACCACATAGTGAATTTTACGTTCGAATTTGGGTCTGAAAGCTTACAAGATGCAACTACTGCATGAATTGAAGTCGGCCGACCATTCACTTGCAATCAATAAAAACAATGTATGCATTACATGGCAACAACAATAGTTATTGTTGTCGAGTGACTGCATGGCAAAAGCAACGAATGCTGTGAATATGCAATGAGAGCGAATGCTTTCATTATGTTCTCTGGTCCAAATCAAGGTTTCGAAAAGTCCAAGAACAATTGTTGAGAGGCTGAATTCTTTCAAGAACCCGCAGCTTTGTGTGGAAAAAAATATTTTTTCTGTCGTCAGTATCTCTAAATAAGTAAAATATTTCGTGCAAAATTATTCATTCATTTTTTCTTTATTTATTAAACAAAATTTCACAAACTTTATAATAGAAATTAATACACTGATCTGGCAACTGCGGTAACATTACATTAAGTCCCGGTTTACATTATGAAATTTTTGTCGCTGCGATTCTTGCTTTGTAGGCGAGAGCGGGTACTCATTCATTGTTTTTTTATTTCATACATGTATGTATGTGCTAGCTACAAAATATATAAAAACATGTATACATCCACAAAAAATCTCACAATGTAGACGCAAATACAATTTTAAAGAAGATACCAAAAATCGCAGCGACAAAAATTTCATAATGTAAACCGGGACTAAGAGGGAGAGAGAACACTCGATTTATTAACAGGGTTGGGTAGTTTTAAATGAGAAAACAAAGAACACAAAATAGCAAAGCTGCTTCAAATAACAAATTTCTAAATGATTTAATTTAAACTTTAAAAGAGGTATAAAAATGTTCTTAAGAATGTTAATTTGGTGAATATTTCCCAAAATTCAGTTGATTCAGAAAGTGAGTTCTCACCTTAAATTTTCTATAAAATTTCTGATAATTAAAATCCTTTGTGATTTTAATTTAAAATACATACATATATTCTCAATGGATCCCCAAACTTAGTTGATTCTATTCCTAGAAGACTAGAAGCCATAATTAAAACATTTGTTCTACGCTATTTTTATTGCAAAAAATTCGAAATGGGCACCACTTTTTGAAGTTAAAAACTGAACTATTTTTAGTTATGCTTTGTGATTTTGTGGTGTCAACTTTGTTTGTGTACAATAAAGTTAGCCTAAAATATGTACTTTTAAATTTAATTTGTGGGTGAGCACTCACTTTCTAAATCAACTGTACATAGAAAATAAGATGAATTCTTCAACATATTTCAACACCAATAATGTTTATTATAAAATTGTTGCAATAAAACCATGTTTACTCAAATATAAGTACATATGTAGGTACATATGCATCTCTTAAATTTATTCTTAAAAGTTTGTATATTTTTGCGAATAAATTTGAAAAACCTATTTTCACTTATAATCCCTTTAATCCTCAAAATTTCCCTACCGCCAAAAAAAAAAACCCCCGTTAAAACGCCATAACTGCAACACTTGATAAAATGCATGTCTTGTTTAAAAACTTGTGGGCAAATTAACCAAGAAAAACATATACCTATATGGATATTTCGGTGGTTACTTTTAAGTAATGACAGAGAGAACGAGTGAGAGTGAGGGAATGATTATTTTAGAGAAATATCTTTTGTTCTAGATTGCAGTCACGCATACACGTGCACTAACAATAATCTCGCTCATGCACAAACTACGTTAACAATTTTGCTTATTTATAATATCACAATCTCTCTCTCTCTCTCTCTTCTCGTCCAATATTGTACTATTACAAAATTTTCCCATAAGCATGGCCAATAAAGAAAAGCAAATATAATAGCACAAAAAGAAGTTCAAATCAAATAAAATTTTATGAAAAAAAAACAACACACGGACTCAACATAGACATTGCCGGTTTCTACAATCTGCACGTAGGCACAATATTTTTCCCTCAATACCTTTTGTTATTCTTATAACACTGCAATGTTGGATATGAAAAAAGAAATAACAATAAAAGCGACAGCAACTACAACAACAACAAAGTCTTGTTGTACAGTTGTGGTAAGAAATGTACTAAAACTAAATACTAATGAAAAATATCCCCCAAATAATTAAAGTTACCAGATACATATGTAGATTAAAGTAACTGTCGTCACAATAATACAACAGATAGGAATTTTTGATTGTCGGAAGCGAATTAAATTATTCGTGAACGTATAAAATTGGTATTCGAAATTGTGTAAGAAAAGTCTTGTAAAGAGGTTCTCAGGGTAACGTACTTTGAGTTTTACGGCTGTAATCGATTCGATTGTTTCTGTATAGACTTCCAGTCTTATTCGGAAAAAATTAAAGTAGACTTCAAATGTACTTTAAGAAAATTTTGTATGCAAATTTTGTCTAAAAGCACACTTCAAACCTACTTTATTTTTTATGAATAAAGGGGTTCATCTTTAACATAATAACCCAGATGCGTTAAATCGCAATAACTGCATTGTTTCGGTTCCTTTGTGGCATGTGACACCGTGCTGTTATATTCATATCATCAATAATAGGCAAACATTAAATTGTTAACATCTCTCGATAGCGTAATCCATTTACCCTAATCGCTTTTTCAGCCAAAATTTCGCACTTAGTGCACAGTACAGTGACACGTTGAGCATGCATAGGCTTCTTAACAATTACTCTTGGATTTTAGCTTGTTGACGTATCCAGGCAAATGAAAGTGGTCTGCAGTAAACAAATTGTTATTATTATTATTTTTCCGACAAACCAGCGGGTTGTTCTTAAGGGAAAATTTAATATTTTAGTGCGATTTTCTACCGAAATTGAATTCATTGTCAAGGCTTGCACTACTGATATGTCAAATAAAAGCAAAATCATTCCTTGTTTGAAAACAAACTCGTGCTAATCCTCGAAGCTGGCAATCCTTAAACCCGCAACAATATCAATAACAATAGTAGAGAAAGAGCAAAAGTAACAAGTACTAAAAAGAGCAATGATACAAAGAGAGAGCAACATTATTAAGGTGACATTAACAAAAAAAAAAACAACCAAACAAATAACCTTAATAGTGGTTTTGTGAATAACTAAAATTTTCAGTTTAATTAAATAACATTTAGATACATATTTAGTTAAACTAAGACAACCAACAAATCTTATCTTTTTACTAAATACTTAAACTAAAATCAAGATTACGAAAGGAAGTTATAACAAAAAACTTGTGTAAAGTAAACAAGAAATGTTGGAAACAGAAACAATTAGAAAACACACACCAAAACAAAATAAATAAACACTAAATTAGAACGCAGACAGAAAACAACTTACAATTGTGTTTGAAACTAAAAAAAGCAAAACAACAAATACATACATAGGTATAAAAATTTTACGAAAAACAACACACAACAACAAGACGCAGCAAAAGTACAAATCATATACTACATACATACATATACTATTTGTATGTTGTGTGTAACAGCCAATGTCAGTGCCCTTTTCGGTTTCTTCTATATTTATTCATTCTGTGATGTTGTTGTTATTATTGTTGTTAATAATAATAATAATGCTTGCATGTATGTCGCTGCTGTAGCAGTCAGCTACTTATTACTATTTTGCAATTACATATTTAGATTCTGCTACTGAGTTTTTAACACATTATTGTTGTTGCTTGTGTTTTGTAATTTTTGGTCTTAGGCCATAAGAGATCGAATTTATTATTAAGAAAGAAAAAAAATAACATTGTGTTTTGTTGGTTATTAGTTGTTTTAACTATTTTTAGTTGTATTTTTTTATATAATTTCCGTTTTGTTTATTAACATGGCCATGTAGTAGTAGTGTCATTGTGCTGCCATAGTAGCAGAACAATTGCATAAAAATAATAGAGAGGGACAGAGAAAGAGAGTGAGACACAGAGAGTGATAGTGAGCAAGATATTAATTTATTACATATTACTTAATAGTATTGCTGCTTATACATTACTCAAATGCAGTTTATTGTTGTATTTTCTGAAATATGTATGTACATCTTATCGTCATCATAATTGTCGTCACAATTACGCTAACTTTACCACACCAGGTGTTTCATGGCAGGGATGGATAGATCAGTGGAATTAAAAATTTTTAAAAGGGACATTAGAACTCAGATTTTTTCTTTTTTGAAAACCTATACTGTCAAATAACGGGGGTTTTTAACAAGAACTTTTTTTAAATAATATATAAGATGATTCTTCTCAACAATTATTCTTTAATTTTCAGAAGCCCGAATGCGACAATTTACCTTGTTGGCATATCAAGACTAATGAAAATGGGTTTCGTTGCAAGTAAGGATTTTTTCCAGAAAAATCAGCAGATTGTTCTTGAGTGAATTCAGCGAATCTATGGCGAAATGGCTTCAAGTCATGCACCATTTAAGGCTTGTATGCCTTCAAAGCCAAATCATTGTTATGAACTTACAAATTCTGATCTTCTTCAAGACTGCGGCTCTTGACATCGATATTTTCACTTGCACGCGCATTTGGGTTGGCACATTATGTAGCTAGCCAGGTAATGTAGCAATGTGATGTCTGCTGCATTAAAATAATTTTTTTGTGTCTCGAAAGCAGCACCCTTTTTTAAAAGATACCTATAACAAATACTTCACTATTTCTCATCATCCTTTTATTTACATTGCCCATTTCTTTCCGTGTGTGGGATAGATTTTCTGCAGATGCCATTCCTGTCACTTTCAAAGACAAAGTATACAGAGGTGACAATTTTGACGTTTCAAAATCGCTACAATCAGCTACAATAAGACAGTTCTCTTAAAAAGAGAAATAATATATTTTGTGGTAGTAGGTATATTGGTAATGTGAAAAAGCAAAGCACTATATACCTACAACAAGAATTTTGTGGACACAACAAAATAAACAAAACAATTTGAGTTAGAATATTTAAATCGAAATTTTGTTTATATGATCGTGATTTCAATAAGTAACCAAATTGTATTTTTATAATTGTTATACTTTGTGAAGTTTATGCATTTGTTAGATGATATAAATGCAGTTGTTTTATGATTCTATCATACAAAAAAAAAAACTGTGACAAAAATGAATTTTATTGCGCCGGAAAAATAAAGAAAAATAGTAACATAAAGAAAACAAAAAGGCACTTCTCAAAGAAAGAGACAAATATAAAACTTCATTATCTTCCTTTTCGTAACACCTCCGTTTACCATGTGCTTTCAAACTAGGAAAGATCAGTGGAATGTCCGCAACCACTATCCTTCATATTATGATAGATTTTCCTAGTTTTAACGCAAGGCATTATATAAATGAGGCTCATGCCCTAATTGTTGGTTCAAGAAAACAAAAACAATTTAGCATTACATTCAAAATACTAAGCCCACTCCCCATATATAGGCTTCAAATATTGAAATTTGTGAATCTATCTATCTTCTGTGCCATTTTTTTTAAACAAACACAAACTGCGAAGCTTTTTGGCTTGTCTGCAGAAAACACCCAGAGTCTTTGGCGGGAATCGAACCCGCAACCCTCTGACTGACAGTCCGGCACGCTATCGCCTAGTCTATCGGGGCACCCAAATAAAAAACTCACTTATCCATCCATGCCTGATTCATACTGTTGTATTTGTTTGTATAATGCAATTTCTTGCTAATGTGAGAGAGTTGGCTGAGTAAGTGATATTTAAGATAATTTCTTAGTGTTAGAGAGTAATTTGAAGAGGGAATTTTCACTTTGATTCTCTGACGTACAATATTTCGTAATAAATTATTAGAAAATTTTCCTAATACTACACGAGTGTGTATTTTTATTGTAAATATGTGTAGGTAGATATTTAAGTGTAAACTGCTTAAGTGTAAACTGCTATGTATATGGAGAAAGAGGGGTAAAGTTAAATTTGTCAATTGAATTAGATAAAAAGGGAAAACCCTAAATTGTTATATTTATTGAAAGGGGGTTTTCTGCTGTTGTATAAACTCGATAATTCCATTAATATTCTTATATGTATATGTTGTACATACATCGATGTCAAATAAGATGGGGGGAAAATTCCTTTGAATTGAACAATTTTATTATTGATTGCATTTTAAAACCATTACTTGTTAACGATCAAATTGATTCGTAAGAAAGAAATCTGAAATTCAAATAAAGTTCATGAAAAAAGTTCAAGTTTCTGCTAAATATAAAAAAACAAGCAATTCTTAAACTCTTTACAGCTACACAAACTAATTTATAATTTCAATTAATCGAATTTATATAAATTCCATATTATTTCTTGTTATCCATTAGACGACCTAACATTATTACAATATAATTGTATATAGGTATAACAATTGTTTTTACGAAATAAAACCTACGTTCATAAATGCAATAATATTGCATCACTAATGCATCATTATTGCATTTGAAAAAGCATATTGGCATCACTGCTTTACGTCAAATGTTTTTTAATTATTTTAATTTTAATTATAGAGTGTAAGTCACAATAACAAACTGTAACACACATTATTCTTAATAACTATTCCGTTTCAATTATTGAAAACAAAAACTAATATTAAAATTTTAACAAAATATGTTAAAAAAAACTACTTCAATAAAAAACAGACGAAAAATTTCAAAATAAATCAAGCATTAAAGAACGAATAAAAAAAAGAAGTACATATGTACATAACATTTAAGAATCTTTCAAACATTTCAATGACCAAAGAGAATCGTGAAGAGTAGTACCGTCTTGTTGAAACCACATGTCAGCCAAATCCATCTATTTTTGGGGGAAAAAAATTTTAATATCATAGCACGGTAACGCTCGCCCTTCACGGTATGGGCCCATAATCCACACCAACCACTTCATTTTTGGGGGAAAAAAATTTTAATATCATAGCACGGTAACGCTCGCCCTTCACGGTATGGGCCCATAATCCACACCAACCACTTCATTTTTCGGTATGCATTGACAGTTCTTGCAATGCTTCTGGCTGCTCTTCACTCCAAATACGACAATTTTGCTTGTTTACATATCCATTCAACCAGAAATGAGCTTCATAGTTGAACACAATTTTCAGATAAAAAAAAGTAAAACTTCATCCAAATTTTCCAGCTGCGATATTTTCCTTTGTCCGCACTTGGCGTGTTGGTGGTTTAATGACCTATAATGTAAATTTAGTGCGAAATTTAGTCGCAAGATTCCGACTAGCCACCTTAGGTGGTCGCTTAAACAGGTCATAAAATGGAAGAAGTGCACGATGCACTTTCCTAACCGAAGCATGAATTTTAATAATAAAATTCAGTAATCTGCGCAAGCGTTCGTCGTTTGTAAGGAGAAACACAGTCTAGCCAAAAAGAAAGTTGCTAAAAAATCACCATATTACTGCAAAACTTATTCACGCTCTAAGTAGACATTTTTATTTTTTTTTTTTTGATAAAATCAAGCTGTAATTTAAATATAAAGGAGAAATAAGAAATTCTACTTGAACTTTATATAAAACTCTTACATTTGTCTGGTATTTAGGTAAGTATTATTAAGTATTTAAGACATTTTATTTAATCTTTGCATTATAAATACGTTGGCAAATTCATTATATTTCACTCCTCGTTATTTTCCTTACCATGCAAAAATTGTCAAAAAAATTCAGATTTTTGTAAAACTGTGCGATTTCAATTTATATGTACATAAATCCAGTTGGCAACACCAATAATCACCAAAGCTTATGTTACAACAACAATCAAACTTTACGAAAATCATGCAAGTTTAATAACAACAAACATCATAACATTTCATCGCAGTTACTGAAACACTCCGACAAAGGAGTAAGAGAAGGATAAAATAGCAACAAGCCAAGAACAGCAAACCTGAACAAACCAGCAGCCAGACACATTGCCAGACATTTGAATGGCCTAAGCTAAAAAAAACGAAAACAAAAACAAGGGATGATGATGCATAAAAAAAGAAACACAGCAACAATAAAAAGTGGGAAGGATGGGCGTTTGTTATAAAAAAAAATGCACAAAATTGTATTTCAAAATAAAGGTAAAATTATAATATTTTGGTTCAAAATACCTATAACTTTTGCAGCTGGAAGAAAAAACGAAGAAAGGGAGACAGGAGTTAGAAAATTGTCTTCACAAAGAACAGACTTAGATATACTCTAACTTTAAATTAGTTTTTCTTGAAGAACAAAAAGAACAGAATTGTGTGTTATGTTGTTGTTTTAGAATTTTGAATATTAACATACATACATATGTATGTACATATGTATATGTATATTGATCCATATGTATATATTTTTTTGCTTTGTTTAACAGGTAGAGACAGAAGTAGCAATTTATCTAAATAAATAAAAATGCTAAAGCAGAGTCTAAGTAAAAGTATAAAAAAGTTTATAATTTGTTTAGTTTGGGTTGAGTGGCTGGTAGGTTGATGGTTTAAATGGCTAGTTGTACGTCTGTCAGTCTGGCTGGCTGAATGCATGATTTAACTGTTGTGTGGTGTTGTTGCATGGCATGAGTGTTTGTGTGTGTGGCGAGGTTTGAGGTGCATACGTGATTTTGTATGAGTCTTTAGCAGGACTTGTTGTTTTATTGACTTAGTTGCCAGATAAAGGGAACCGTTAAATTTTTCAAGTTAATAAATTTAATATATGTATGTACCTATGTACTTATATTTAATATTCTAAACCAGCATAAGTTTCCTTTTCAGGAAGTTCAAATGGGGAAATTTCTGGTTGACGTATCCAGACAAATAAAAATGAGCTTCGTCTGGAAAATAATTTCTCCAAAAAACAAAAAACAGTGACAATGAATTCGGCGAATTTACGGCAAAGTGAATATCAACATTGAATTCATTGTAATATTGAAAAATAATAGAAAAATATCAAAACAATCATGTTCTTGTTGCAAACCCCTTTATTATAATAAATAAAACAAATCTTCATGTGTTTAAGAATATTAGGTATCTCGTTACTTTCGAAACTAACTCGTTACTGTATTCAAATTTATATCATAAAATTGCTATTTTTCGAATTAATTATCAAAAACTCTTACTGTCGTATACATAAAAAATAAAGTAGGTTTGAAGTGTGCTTTTAGACAAAATTTTCTTAAAGTACATTTGAAGTCACCTTTAATTTTTTATGAATAAGGGCATTAATTTATAGCTTTTAGCTAACAAAAAAAAAAAAAAAAACTTCAATAACTTTTGAGCTAAATTTGAATAATTGTCATTTTCTTTTGTATTAACTTTCAACCAAAGTCAAATCTGGCAACAATTATTGATGGCGGCGGCGATAACAAACATACACAGACACGTACTAGTAGCCACATATCCCCACATACCATTCTAGGAGCGCTCCGAAAAAGGAATCCGAAAAGAGTCCAACAACAGAGCATTTTCGGAGCGAAAGAAAATTTTTTGAGTCGGCACGCAGTATGACTCAGAAATTCCACTTAATTATGTGTGTACCAAAGCGTTGTTGTTTGTGCTTTAAACAAAAAAAAAAAACATAGCTGTACCACACAAGAATAATAAAAACAAGATTACACAGCGCCCAAAAAACCCTCATAAAAGACTTTTCTGACATTATCTAAGAGCTCTTTCTCACGGACCATTTTCGAATGTAAATACCCTCTTTTCTGAAGGTTTCGGAGCAATTATGATTGTTTTTGGGACTCATAAAGAGCGTTAACGCTCCGAAAAAGGTGTCAGAAAAGATATTTTTCGGACTCATATGGCTTGCTGGGATGTATAGCAACAGCAATAACTACGTTGAATTTATAAAGACGCAACAAAATAAATACGAAATGAAACCAAACAAAAATTAGTGTATAAAATATAAAAAGTTAAGTTTTTAAGGAGGGCGTTTTGTTAATGTTAAGAAAAGTCTAAAACAAACAATTGAGGTAAAAATAAAAAACAAAACATTTGTGTCCGAGTCAGTGTGTATGACGTGTATGTATGTAGCATGTTTGTGTAGGTAAATTAAATAAACATGTTGCCTGCATTGCCAGACACGTGATTATGTCGGCAAATAAAATGAGACAACAACAAAAAAAACAACTACTTAGGTATACAATAAATTAAATCCATACATACAACAATGAGAAGAAAATGTGCATTATGCAAATTATGACAACAAATTAACGGTATTTTGAGGAACGATAAAAGAATATTTTAACAATTTTGTTTATTATGTTTGTGTATGTACATATGTATATACATATATTTTTTGATTAATTAACCATAAATAAATTAATAAATAATTTAGTTAAAGTTCAATACCATTCTAGAATAATATGTATGTACATACATACATACATATGTCAGAGCAGAGCTGTTTGCTTTTGTTAATATGAGCTGTCTTATTCCCAAATTAAAAAAAATTGTTTTGTTGGGCAGTATGGGAATTTGTTTAGACAAAATGGAGGATTATTTCCAATATAATGTATTACACCTAATTCTGTTTTTACACGGTAATTGGTTCCAGGAAAACCCCGTATAAAAAAAGACATTGATCATATGCGAAATATGTAGGTGATTGGTTTCTTATCTCTAAAACCTATTGAAATTTGTGAAAAACAAGGATTTTTTAAGAACAACTACCTATTCAATATTATAATATAAATCACATACATACATATGAATATGTACATACCCAGCAAGCCATATGAGTCCAAAAAGAGTCCTTTCTGACATCTTTTTCGGAGCGTTAAGGCTCTTTATGAGTCCAAAAAACAATCATAATTGCTCCGAAAACCTTCAGAAAAGAGGGTATTTACATTCAAAAATTGTCCGTCAGAAAGAGGTTTTTTGGGCTCTGAAAGAGCTCTTAGATAATGTCAGAAAAAGAGTCTTTTATGAGGTTTTTTCGGCTCTGTGTAATCTTGTTTTTATCATTCTTGTGTGGTACAGCTATGTTTTTTTTTGTTTAAAGCACAAACAACAACGCTTTGGTACACACATAATTAAGTGGAATTTCTAAGTCATACTGCATGCCGACTTAGGACAGTAACAAGCAAATTTGTCTTTCGCTTCGAAAATGCTCTTTTGTTGGACTATTTTTTGACTCCTTTTTCGGAGCGCTCCTAGAATGGTATGCTGGTAGGTACAATGTGTTTTTACACAAGTATAGCTATTAAATAAATGTAAATGTAAAAAAAATGTATGACTAGTTCATTTGATTGTATGTATGCACTAAAAGAGAATTTGTGCTAATTACAATTGCTGTGACCAATAAATTTGATTGTATCCGCAAAAAGGGAATTTCCATAAATTTGTGATATGAACATAATTTCGCAAAAATTAAATTTAAGCAAAAAATTTAAGCCCAAAAGAATTTGAATCGTGCTAAATGGAATAAAATCGTGTAGAAAATTACAAATTTGTTTATTTTCAAACAGTGTTAAATCAAACCTGTGTAAAAAAAAGACCGTGTAAAAACAGTATTATACATATGTATGTATAAAAAGGGGAAAGGTTTTTTAGTTGAAAAATCTATCGATTTTATTAAAGAAAATGGCGAAATAGTAGTAATAACTGAAGATTTTTGTATTTTTATTATTTATTGGTCACATATCTTTGATTTGCAGAATTTTTTTTTCTAAATAATACAATCTATGTACATAAATATTTGTATTTGTACTATGGTTTGATCAGTTTTTTCTTTTATTGCATTCCTTCTTCTCTTTATGGCAATTCAAATAGATCTTTCAACGAAATTCGGTATTGACGTCTCCTCTTCAACTACATACCTATACGACTCAATGAAAAAAAAACTTGTTCGGCCATGCCAAGCAATTTTTACGCATGTTTTGGGCATGAAACGTGCAGAAGCGAAGATTGTTCCAAAATTGCAAAATTTTGAGCAAAAACAACGTCGCATGAACATCGCTCCAGATTTCCTCAAAAAGGTCACATAACTGGTGACGAATCACGGGTGTATGGCTATGACATTGACAAGACCGAAAAAAGCACGTCAAATTCGGTCAAAAGATAATGTTGTGCTCAGTGTTTTTTCGACGGCAATGGCGTGGTGCATTCTTGCCACAAGGTCATACGGTCAATAAGGAATACTACCTAGAAGTTATGCGCCGATTGCGCGAAGCAATTCGTCAGAAACGCACAGAATTGTGGAAAAACCAATCATGGATTTTGCACCATGATAACGCACCAGCTCACACATCGATGATTGTGCGTGAGTTTTTGGTCACCGGGCTTGGCCCCCGCTGACTTTTTCCTCTTCCCAAAACTGAAGACACCGATGAAAGGAAAGCGTTTTGCTACGATTGAGAAGATAAAAGAAAAATCGAGCAGGAGCCAACAATACCAAGAAGCTCGTTTCAGAAGTGTTTCGAGGATTGGAAAAAACGCTGGTATAAGTGTATTATATCTGAGGGGGATTACTTTGAAGGGGACAAGATAGTTATTGATGAATGAATAAATACCTTTTGAAAAAATTTAAAATAACGGTTATTTTTTGATCAGACCTCGTATACTTCTAAGACCGTAAAGCATGGTGGTGGAAATGTGATGTTGTGCGCCGCGTTTTCTGAGCATGGTGACGAATGGATCAGTATGCTTATCAAAGCAAACTTTTTAATACAATGATTGCATACGCAATATGCCACTTAGGTGATGTTTTAATCATGACAACGACCTAAAACACAACTCACGCACTATGAACAGTTGCTTGGAGCAGAGTAAGATTTATGTGGTGAAATGGTCAGCCCAATCTACATATCTCAAACTGAATTGATAACATATGGAATGATGTGGAGCAAAACAGCAGTAAGACCAAAGAATTTGGCCAAGTTGAAGGAAATGCAAAATGCTTAGTACAGATTCAAAAAAAAAACGAAACCCAACAAATTAATAGAACAAAAAGTGAAGTGGTGACATTTAACGCGTTTAAAAAATAAAAGGTTTTAAAAAAAATAACAAAACAGAAAATATTTGCTTTAATTGGCAAAACAGATACGAAGTATGCTAACCTCATGTCCACCTCTGTACCTCAATTTAACGACCACTGAATATACGCCTCGGAAGATAGTCAACTTTGCGACATCACAAATTTCCCAGAAAAAAAAACTAACAACATGCAGAGAAGATTTATTACAACACGAACAGCTGCTTTCATTACCAGTTAAGCCAAATTTCGTTCACTAATGTCGCTTTAAATGTAATATAGTATTTTTTCCAAGAAAAAAAAACTGTATTTAAAACATAGACTAAAATTAACCTTACAAACATTTATTTTTCAACAAAATCTGTCTCATCCTTCACCTTACAGCATTCTTCTATCCATTACAAAAATAAATATTTCTAAATCATTTTGCCGAATGCCATAAAAAAAACCCAACACGTGCTAAAAACGACATCCTGCCGTTTTGTAATGAGTTTTCAAAACAACAAAATACTAAAAAATTTTCATATTTATATTTATGACTGTCATAAATATCCAGCAAAAAAAACCCCCAGAAATCTTTCTCTGAAATGAAATTGCATTAAGGTGTCACAGTAGTTGTCAAAAAAACAATAATAAAAGGAGTTTTATAAAAAAAAAACAGAAAACACTTCGCGTGAAAAGCAATGAGTACAAAAAAGAATGATGAAGCATAGATTTTGGCGTGCATAATTTTCAAATACATTCGTTCTGCTTTCAAGGTTATTTTCAATGGCCTTTTTGAAAATGAACAAAATTATTAGTATTATATTGTCATCACCAACAATGCTGTTGTTTACAACATTGTTCTGCGCGTTGCCATACAATTACTACATACACACGACAAAAAAAAAAACAAATAAGAAAGTATAGTCGATCAAGCCCAACCATATAATATCCTACACCAAGGCTGCTATATGGGAGATATTACCTATTATGGACCGATCATCCAAAAATTTAGTGCCATGACTTCCGTGAATATATGTAAATATTGTGTATGTTATACTTTATCTCGATATAAATAGTTTTAAAAGAATTATGGTGGTTAAAGTGAATTACGGAGAGGGTTATATATGGGATTTTTGACTAATTATGGATTTAATTATAGTCGCTAAAGTGATTTTCGAAAGTGGGCCTTATATGGGAGATACGACTAATTATGAACCGATCATCATAAAATTCTATCATATTATATGTACGAAACATATTTGTGTTCAATATTATTTGGATACCAACCTTTTTAAAAGAGTTATACTCTTTAAAGTGATTTTCGGTAGTGGGGTTTATATGGGAGCTATGAGCAATTATGAACTGATCTTCACAAAATTTGTAGATGTGATTTAGCTTCATTTATTACTCATTTGTGCTGAAATTTGTTTGGATACTTTCATAATTCAAACATTTATGATCGTTAAACTCCTATTTCGAGAGGATATTTGTATGGGGCCAAGTGAAATAATGGACCGATTTCCACCAGTTTCAATCCCATTCGTCATTGGGCCAAAAAAATACCACGTACCAAATTTTATTGAAATATCTTCAAAATTGCGACTTGTACTCTGCGGACAAGCTTTACATGGACAGCCAGCCAGACGGACATCGTTAAATCGACTCAGGAAGTGATTATAAGTCGGTCGGTATACTTTAAGGTGTGTGGTGTTGGAGCAATATTTATCGGCGTTACAAACATCAGCACAAATCCAATATACCCTCCCCACTATTGTGGTGTAAGGTATAAAAACGGCATGGTTACAACTCTGCACTGCTGCACTGTACAACGCCTCAGTGGGTGGTAAACAGTTATGAAGATTGCACCACTTGAGTTTTCTAGTTAGTTTTTATTACCACAAAAGCCACAAAATATGAGCACAATACGTAGTTATTAGTTTTGCTGAGATAACATTTAAGAAATATTAATATGTATTCATGTTAACAAAACAATTTGAATTTGTTAATGGGGTAGGTAGATTTATTGTTACAGACGGAGTTTTACTGCCTGGTTTATTTGTATTTAAAGTAGGCTACATAAATTTATATAGTTTAGAACATGGTGCAAATATACAAGGTGAGTGCAGTAACCCAGCTGACTGACTTTGTTTACAAGTTACTTATGTCAAAAGTAATACTTTTTGAAGTATTTTTGACAGTATGTAGTACATTATTTTACACAAACAAAATGCCTGTTGTTTCTGTTTTGTGTTGTATTTGTTGTCGATTTGCACTCACCTTGTATAGTTGCACCATGGTTTAGAAATAAAGTTAATTTTTAGAGTTTCCTATTTTATTTTAATAGAAAATTGTTGAACTTTTGATAGGTATTTATTATTAGATATATTTTATTTGGCTTGAGTTCATTTTAATTAATAATTGAAAGAATACCATTGAAAAGTAATATTTTTAGACAATTGCCACTTTGCAATCGGCAATGTTTATTGTCCAAGATCTACTTGTAAACATCGTCTATTTAACTCACCATTTATTGGGAAATATGTAGATTTTGGGAGTTAATTAAAATTAATTAATATTTCTTTTTTACATGTTATGAGTTACAACGAAATTTACATACGTTTACAATGTGTGTGTAATCTTATTATTATTATTACACATTTGTATTACTAAAAATTTTTTGTTTTTATTGCTGCGTCTGCCGTTGCTTGACAGTATCAGCAATGTATGTTATTGTTGTCATTTCTCCGGAGCTGGGATGATAGCTTTTTACACCGTGCCTTGTGTGTATTAGTTATTTTTAGACTTTTCTGTTTTTTTTTTTAATGAAAAATTGTTTAACTTTTGATACTCGTATTTTATATATAACATTTTTTAATATACATACATATAACTAGCCATTGTTTGAATAACATTGGACATACATAGATAAATGTTATACTTTTTTCTGCAGCACTTAATTTATTCAGACTTATCAACAATTTATTTCTTTCCAATATAAGTTAATAATGTCAATGATGTGTTCCGTCGTAACAATGTCGTTACCATGGTGAAATTTCTTTACAAGGTGGTGTTGAAAAGGCAGCTGTTTTTTTTTCAACTTTTAATAAAAATTTTAACAAAAAGTGAAAAAAACTATTCATGATAGGTACAAAGAGAATAATTTAAACCTTTTTGGAGGTATATTTTAGTGCCAAAATTAGTGCTACTATCACCCATGTCAGAGAATTCCTTTCAGAAGTGGAATTAATTCGGGTTTTTGCTTCTATAGAAGAAGCAAAACAAAAATTTTGAAACCACTTTCAATTTGCTATGTGCAATTGTATTTAAACATTTCTAGGTTTCATTTCGCAAAAATGGCTGTATATCAACTTTTAAAATCCGAGATTTTGTGCACTTTTTGTTAAAATAAAAATATTTTTTAATTTTGTGAGATTGGTACTTAAAATTCAAATATGTATATACATATGTATGTATGTATGTATGTGTATGTATGTGTATGTATGTGTATGTATGTGTATGTATGTGTATGTATGTGTTCAAAATGCAAGAATGAATTTATGAATATGATGCAAACCAGTTAAGCTGTTTGTTAGAACAGTTCATTATTTTATAACATTCATATCGATCCATGTTAAATATTTGGTTAAATGTTTCATAAATTAACAAAATTTTAAATTATTTTTATTAAAAATATTTACATACATACATATGTATACAATTTTTTAATTTAATTTCAAAATGACACATGTGTTTTTCTTTACAATATACCTACAAATGTATTTATTTTTTTCTATTTTTTAGAATGTTTGTAAACAAGCCTCAATTGTTTTTGACATTACAAACATGAAAGCAAAATTACCCTGTTGTTTATGTTGCTTTTGCATTGTTGTAATCTTGAGATCACCTTGTAGTAATTTCACCATTGTCAAAAATATAAAATTTTAAGAACTTGACAGAATATTTTACATTTCATTCCTGTTCTTTTTTTATTTTGTGCTGTCAACATTAAGACAACCTTGTTTGTATTGTGTATTTTGTTGTTGTTGTTTGTTATATGGCTATAATTTGTGATAGAGTTACCAAGTTTTTCTCTTAGTTGTACCCTAAGGTCAAAATTTTTTTAAAACGTATGGCAACTCAATAGTTGTTGATTTTATTTTAAATTGCAGAAATATTTTCTAATTCAAATCACTAAAATAACATTTTTTAAGGGAAATTAATGAAAACAACATTATAAACATATCAAAAGTAGTTGTCAGTTTTTTTTCGCCATAAAGTTACTTAAATTTAAATTTTATGAAAGTGTTTGGAAACAAACAAGTAAGAAAGTATAGTCGGCCAAGCCCGAGCATATAATACCCTACACCCAATATATGTATAAAACAGTTTTTCATAAATGCCCGTTATATGGGAGATATTTTACCTTTTATGGACCGAACATCCAAAAATTTAGTGCCATTACTTCTGTGTGTATATAAATAAATATTACGTACCTATGATGTATTTTATCTCGATGTAAATATGTTTAAAAGATGTTAAAGTGAATTACGGAGAGGGTCTTATAAGGGAGTTTCGACTAATTATGGACTGAATATTATAAAATTAGGTGTCATCATTTCTGTATATATGAAACTTATTTTATTTGTGTTGAATTTTATTTGGATACCAAAATTTTAAGAACTTTATGGTCGTTAAATGACTATAAATCTCTTCAACATGTTGTTATCCGAATAAAATTTAACAAAAATAAGTTTCATGGGTACAGAAATGATCACGCCCAATTTTATAATGGTCGGCCAATAATTAGTCAAAACTCCCAGATAAGACCCTCTCCTTAATTCACTTTAACCACCATAAATCTGTTAAAACTATTTATATCGAGATAAAGTATAACATACAGAATATTTATATTCACGGAAGTCATGGCACTTAATTTTTGGATGATCGGTCCATAATAGGTAATATCTCCCATATAGCGCACATTTCTGAAAAACTGTTTAATTTATATACTGGGTGTAGGGAATTATATGGTCTGGCTTGATCGACAATAATTTCTTACTTGTTTTTATATGATTGTTCCCTAAACTTTCAGTATTTTTAGCTAATTTTTTAAACACTTACCTTTTTCGAGCTCTTTTCAATTTCCTTTTCAAAGTCCGTCAAAGGCGTTAAGGTAACCGTAACATCTTTAATAATATCGCGGAAAGGACTAAAAAAGACACAATTAGAACAAAACCAAAAACTAAAGCTTTTTAAATGATTAAAAACCTACCTATTCACTTCATCGGTTGCATTCAATTTAGCCTCACTTTTACGTTTCTTGGCAAACGACGATGATGACGAGTTTGATGTATTACTTAGGTGTAAATTTGAGCTGGAGTTATTATTGTTGCTGCTATTGCCCGGTAAGGAAGATTGTGAGTTATTTGAGTTTTTATTAAAACTTGAACCTAAATGGTTTGTAGAATTGTTATTATTGCCTGTTGAAATTATATCCATGGGTGTAGGCGTTAGATTAGTACCATCTGAGTGCAGCTCACTAAGGAAATTCGATGATTGTGCTTGATTTGTAGCCGCAGAAAAAGGATTTTTCGACGTCTCCTTGACACTGCTGGAGGAGGAAATATTCCCGTGTAAAATTGCCGACGATGTGGTTTGTGAAAATGGCATACTATTTGAACTGTGGGTCGATAGATTTTGTATACCAGAAGTGTGATCCATAGCAAAGGGGTTTGAAGCGGTTAGAGATGATGAGGAAATTGTGGCTGTTAGACTGTTGTTGAGCAGGGAATTTGAAGAATTTAACAGGGAACTGTTGTCCTTATTCTTGGATGATTTTGAGGATTTGTCACGCGAATCACGTGATGAAAATGAAGAGGAATACGAATCTTTTTCTTTCTCCTTACTGGAACTGGAGAATTTATTCATATTTTTACTATGTTTACCGTCTTTGCCGTCCTTGTAACTACTCGAAGAACTGCCCGTTGATGATTTCAGATTTGATGATGATGATGATGTATTGGTGCCCGCACCGGTGGCTGGTAATGAGTTACTACCACTAAAACCTGTAGAAGATGATGTGGAATTAGTTGGATTATGATTAGGATTTTCTGTTGCTGTTCCTGTCAAACCTGACGCTGTTGTATTGCTAAGATTATGTACAGAGTTGGAGGATGAGGAAAGATTTCCCACATTCAAATTGGAACTAGATGATGAAGACTGTTTGGTGGCATTCGAAGATTTTCGTTGTTTCGTAGATGAAGACGATGACGTTAGATTGGTGGTTATTTTAATGCTGGTGGCCGATGTTGAGGACGCTGTAGTACTCATGGTCGGGTCGACTTCTTTTTCCGGCGATGAACCTGAATCGGAAGATGTATCATGGGCTATGGGTTTGTAGGGCGGTATCGTTTTAACATTACCACCTTTCTTCAATTTGCTATAGTGATGTTGACAGTAGCCGCAATATTTCACATTGTCCAAATAATTACCAGCCTCCTCACACAGCAAGCCCAAACTTTGAGCACATGTCACATGGAATTGTTGCTTACAATTGGATTTATTGCACTGCATGCAGGCGCCCACAGTGGCGCGATGTGGTTTACCCAATTCCTGGCATATATAACAATCTAAAAAGAAAAAAAAAGCAATAAAATTTAACATTTCAAATTGAGGCTGTACAAAACTTACTTTTGCCATACCTCTCCTGAGGTATCAATTGCAGTATTATGGGTTCCATAGTGGTTACATTACCGAATCTAACTTCCGGTATATACAGGGCACACACCACATGAGCCCACCCTTGATTATCGGTTTTCTTCAAAGCCCCATCGCGCGACGGGCACAGCTCACAACGTACGCGCGTTGAACGCTCCTGACTTTCACATTTACGACAAAACCATGGCCCAGTGGGCACGGTTACGATTCCATAGCAAGCTTGATGTACAGCAACGGTACAATTTTGGCCATCACAATATACGAGCGGGTTTTCTGGCCACCCACGCTCATCTGAACATACACAACATCCGCCGACCATCTCCTTCATTGTGGTCTGTATGAACCTTTTACGCTTGCGTGACTCTATTTTTGCAAAAATGCTTCATAACACAACCGGAATTGAAGATAAATGTTATATGTATGTATAGTTAATATGGAGTTTTGTTGTTGATGCACTGCTATTTGAAGCAGATGGAGTTAAACTTAAGTTTAAATATCTGTAAGAATGTTGAAAAATAAAATTTATATTTAGAAAATTTTAATTTGTGTGGAAAATTAAATTAATGTGAATTATGCTGAGTAGAATACGTCCTGATAGCTTTAATCTAACTTATGCTGAGTAGATAACGTCCTGGTGGTATGTAAAAGGCTTTTTTAGTCTTAGCATAAGGTTTAGAGTTTTTATTATCTTAATCTTAATCCATGCAAATTGTAAAAGTCTTAATTAAGTGACAGTTTGTGCCAGGATTGTTGGTTTTTTTACTAATCAGAAGAACCGTCTCCTATTCTGTTTATCTTGTGGTTAGATTTTACGAAAATCGTAGACAGAGTTGTGTTTAAGTGTATTATTTCAGAAAATTATTTGTATAAGTCAATTTGTTGGAAAAAAAAGTTTTTTCTGTTGAAAGAATTGTCTATAACAGTTTTTTGTTTGGACCAGCACTCAGGTGATGACCTCTACTCCTGCAATGCATTGTGCTGGAACTAGGAAAATTTGTTGTGGGAGAGAGGCTAGAGGGAGTAGCATTTTTGAACATTAGATTTGAATTTTTCTATATTGAAAGTGACAGAAAATATTTTGTATCATTCATATTTTACCTTCAAAAGTTTTGGTCTATGGTTGAATAAATATGAATTTCAAATGTTGCTATCATCTGCAAAATAATAGATAGGGTTGGAAGTATGACGTAGAAGATCATTTAGAAAGATAAGAAATAAATTAGGAGAAAGAACGGAGCCTTGCGGTACCCCTGATTTAACTTTGAACTCGTCTGATGAGATCCCATCGTATAGTGCGATTTCTGACAACATTCTCAACATCGACCATCAGCACTCAAATAACCAGTACTGTATAAATAAATAAGAAAGAGCATACAAGATCTACTAGATCGCAGCTCGTATATAACAATTTTAAACGACATTCATAAACGCCACCAATCCGCTGTAGCAGGATACCACTTGAATATCGTAGTTGGAGGTCGCCAACCACCGACAGCAGACACCATGAAGATTATGCCACGTAAAACAAGATTCGTTTTGGCACAACTCAGATCATAATGAAACAATAGGCTCAGGCCGTGCCGTCCTTAATGTATGCCTTGCATGTGATCAGGGTCCTCATGACACCATCCCACATATTTAATTGTCATCTCTTTAATTTTCAAAACCTCGAAAATCTTCGAAACACCAAACAGACTTCATCATAAATTTGAATATAGGAATTCTCCACTAATCATGAGCATTTGTACGTAATCTTAGCACAAGAGCGTCAGTTGTGACAGGATCAGTTACAACAAATCTAAACCCAAATCAGCTTCTGCAGGTTTTTTTTAGTGGTAGTAATTCATTACCAGCCACTGGTGTGGCCAGCATTCATTATCATTATCAAATCTGAAGTCCTCAACGCGCAATTCTTGTAGTAAATAGAATGGCAAGAAAGCTAAACATAGTAAAACAAATGACTAAAATATCCAATTCAAATAAGATCAAAGAAAATTTTGTTATTTTACTTCATATATGTACATATCGTGATTCGCATGACAAATCCTCCAACTCATCCAAGAATAAGAACAACAGTTACCTGATTGATTCTCTAAATTGCCTGTTTAACACCAGACTAGCTGACACAATCCCTTTGCTCACGATCAGTAGTATGGTGTGAAAAATCTATACAGTACGGAAGTGTTGCCACCAGTTCTTAAATAAAGCTTAGGTATTTTATGACCGTATTTTATGTATACAATGCTTTTACTTTGGTAACTTGCTGAAAATCCCAGTTTCGCTCGAACTTTATCGAAAATATTTCAATTAAGGCAAGGCCTTAATAGCAAACATTTCCCGAAATGAAATTTCTCGTGTTAAAACTCAATTTATCAAAAACAAATAAATAAAGGAATTCTGTTAATCTGTTAATCGAGATATTCTTTATGAGATATTTGACATCTTTTTCTTTAAATATTTGCCTTGTGTCATCATAACTGAAGATTAATACTGATTTAAAGTCTCCAAGTGAGTTTGCTAATATCATAGATATTATATTACGTGGAGACGGCTTACTAAAATGGCAGAACATTCTTGAAAGCTAATTACAAATTGCTACAAACAAATTAATACAGATGACAATTGAGCTCTAGAAATCATACAAAGCCAAAATTTGTTAAGTTTTCCAGCCACTTTCATAAATTGCACAAAAAAAAAACAATATATTCGCCTAGGTTTTATATTCCACTACGAAGTGAAACTGAAATCGTTTTCAATTGCACATAGAATTTTTACGATGTTCTAGAAAACGAGTGAAACTTTTATCATAGATTACTCGGTGCGACAGTCCAAAAAACCTGGGACCGGATATTATTTTTCTTGTAGGGCTTGTCGAGTAAAACAAGATTCCAATAGTGAAATATGCCGGACACCTCCAAAATCCGGATTTATGGTTAAAAAATCGGTTTTTGTACCTTTGCGCACTTATAAACCTGTAATTTTGTTGATAATGATCCGATTTTCAATTTCTTATTAGATTTAGAAAGAAGAAACTGAGATCTTTCGAATGATATATAATTTATTTAAGAAATTATTGATATATTGAGCAACAGTACAGACGATTATTGAAAACTACAATAGAACTGGTTCCTTTAAGAGCAAAGCGCGAACAGGTAGACCAAAGAAGCTTTCCAGGAGAGATGTTAGTTCAATTCTAAAGGAAGTGAACGACGATTTTTTACACGATTCGCTTATTTTGTCCCTTAAGATGTGTACTTTTAAAATCTGTATCGTTTTTGACTGGGACACTTCAGATTATATTTCAGAAGCTTACTTGAAAATGCCCAATACCTACATATTTGTGTATTTTATTTTCCCGATATTTGACTTTTCCGGGTTTTTATTTTCCCGGTTTTTAAATTCCTAAATTCGTCGATATCTTGTCGACGCTATCATGGCACACGTAAATTACGAATAACATCTGAATAAATAATACAAAACAACAACAATAAAAACAAAACAAATATTCTACAATGTCAGGGTTACATTTTTAATTCCAACGACAACTCGAAACTTTGTACAAATAACGCAATAAAATAAAATATAAAATATAAAAATACACATAATAATGTTTTTTCTTATACAAAAAAATTGTAGTGTTGAACAATCAAGAGCTACAATTTTTATGTTTCATGCTTTTTTAAATACTTTTTCACTAAAGATTCTTTGGAAACAATGATAGTTAGTAAATTTAAATTTATATATTTTGATTTATCCAAAATTTGCACACATAATAATAAATTTTAAAGTTTAATGACCTTTAAAAAAATAACAAAAATTATATCCCAAAATCGAAGAAATAAGAAATAAACAAACGAAATAGAAAGAAGAAAACAACAAACACAACCGCAAGGCAAACGGTATTGTATGTTAGAAAGAAAAACAAAAATAAAACAATTTCTAATTTCAAATTCAAAAATAACAGCCGGTATGTAGAAAAGAGAATAAATGAAACATACATTAAATCGAAGCAAAACATTAATTCAAAGACCATACAAGACATACAGCAACAAAAAAAGCAAGCATACATATTTATGCATGTAAACAAACTTGATACAATTCAAACATAAAATATCTATTGAATTTGGCCAAATAACACATTAGTATAAACTTGAAGCTTGTTTACATGGAAAAATTAGGAAAAAGGAAGAAAATTTAAGAATAAATAAATATTAGAAATACATAGGTAGGTAGGAAGGCTGGTGTGAGTCACCTCACACCCTCACCCAGAGACCAATATGGTCCATTGCGATGCCTTGGATATGAAAAGAAGTAATAGAGAAAGTGAAATAAAAGCTAAAGTAAAAGACAGAAAGTAATATTAGAGAGTAAAGAGAGAAAAAGAGAAACCTGACCAAATCCTACTCAGACATATGTCCTCCACTTGTGCGACCAGCACCCAGTCTACGCGTAGCCAGGCCATTCCCATTACGAATCCCATTAGACTCTCCAGCCCAGAGCTCGAGACATCCCCTAATTCGACCAAGAATCTATTACCCATCCACCTTATCCTACTGCCCTGCAACCTGGGACAATGGCACAGAATGTGCTCAACTATCTCCAGCTCATCCGGGTCCTCGCATAATCTGCACATATCCGACAATTCGGATCCCATTCTCACCGCCGTCCTGCCTATCATGCTGTGGCCCGTGATAATGCCCATCATGGTCCTAACGCAGACCCTACTCCAGCCCAGCAGCGATTCCGAAATACATAAGTACATATGTAGTAATTTTCAATTTAATACTTTGAAGAAAAAATTTATTTTCTAATGAAGATTTATTTTAATGACGGAAACGTATTTGGGAACAGAGGCATTTGATTAATAATAAAAAAATATACCTATCTAGTGTCTTACAATGTATAAAATCTTGATTTTAGTATATATACATAAAAGGTTCTGTAGGAAAAATTGTTATATTGAAAAAAAAAAATATTCTCTTAAAAAAACTAATATATTAATGTATGTATATAAAATACTGTTATACTGAAAACTTTCTCTAAAAAAAACTGTTATACTGAACATTTTCTCTAGAAAAAAATATTATATTGTAAATTTTCTTTGGAAAAAACTGTAATACCGAACTGTTATACTGAAAATTTTCTATAAAAAAATGTTATACTGCATATTTTCTCTAGAAAACACTGTTATTCTGACAATTTTCTGTATAAAAACTTATATACTGAAAATGTTCTCTAGAAAAAAACTGTTATACTAAAATTTTCTATGGAAAAAACAGTTAACACTGAAAATGTTCTTTAGAAATAACTGTTATACTAAAAATCTTTATAGATAAAACTGTTATACTAAAAATGTTATCTAGAATCTGTTATACTGATAATTTTTATAAAAAAATATTATACTGAAAATTTTCTCTAGTAAAAACTGTTATACTGATATTTTTTCTAGGAAAAACTGTTATTGTGATAATTTTTTTAGAAAAATGTTTATACTGAAAATTGTCTATATAAAAAACTGTTATATACACAATTTTTTAAAGAAAAAATAGTTACAAACAATTTAATAGATACAAGCTGAAAGCAAAAAAAGTCTTACACACAAAGTAGGTATCAAATATAAAAACTTCATACAGATAAATATCAAATCACTCTGTGTCTAAGAATATCTAAAATTGGCTTTTTACATTAATAAAAAAAAGAATTAAATTTTAAAGCAATTTTTTTTTTCGAAAATCTCAATTATTGAATTAAGTAGGTATTAATAACACTGTGCAACACTCGAAAAGCACTTCTGAAATGACCTAGTGTGCGTTAAAGGTGTTGGTGAGCATATTACGAATCCGGCTCTTTGAAACTTTTAAACATACCTAACCTATAATACTGTCTTTAATATATTTGTTGTCTTTAAACTAAATTCGGAAAAAAGTCTCGTAGAAATTTTAAAAGTTTAAAAAAAAATAAAAATCGGTTAATAAATAAATAAAAAAGTTATAAATGATTAAAAGTAGCAGCCTCAAAAGGAAAAGATTAAGAAAACATTTTAAAAAAAATCATGTAAAAATTGGTGATACAAATATAAAATTAGTTAAGTTTCATTAGATTAAAGTTATTTTATTAAACCATGCTAATCTAATCGAAACAGGTTTCCAATCTTTTGTTCATAAAAAGTACTATAACTTCCTCATTTCTCAACCGATTTCAACAAATGACCTCTCATTTTACTCAGAAAAATTCTGTCTTTAATATATTTGTTGTCTTTAAAATAAATTCGAAAAAAAGTCTCGTAGAAATTTTTCCATATAATTGAAAAAATCTATTCATATTTGTGCTAATATTGTATGAGAAATATATATGGCATATGTATATAAAAACAAGTAAGAGTGCTATATTCGAAAATCTTATATACCCTTTACCTTTGTTGTGGATGCATAATTATTTTATATACATACATACATACATATATATTATATTGTTACGTTTTTACCTTTTAAAAACGGTGGTTTATTGCCTTTAAAAAACCGGATTATTTTTGATTGCAAAATAAAAGTGTCAAGTAGTTTGAAGAAAATATGTATAACGAGTCTTTATTTATTTAAATGTAGACAAACACAATTAAAAAACAAGAGTTGTATGGTTGGTTGTTATGCTCGGAAGTGGACTTAATTCAGGAGCTATTATTGACTGACAGCTACAAAATCCAGTAGCTTAATTGTCGTATAACCGATACTACTATGATTTCTGGATTAAAATTTCTGATCCATATAAAAGTTGGTTCGATATCGATATTTATTAGACATTTTTGAGGGTTTATTTGTTTTTCGGAAACGGTTCTTATATGGCAGCTATGACATATTATGGGCCGATCTTCTTAAATTTTGGAACTGTTATTTTCATGCATATAAGGATATTTCACGTCGAATTTCAACATAATAACGGTATATTTAAGATATATATTAACCGATATTCTCAAAATCCAGCAGTTTGATTTAGGCATGTATGTAAATGATCCGTGTAAAATTTTAGATCAGTACCGTTATTTATAAGAGATTTATGAGTGATTTTCGGAAGAGGGCTTTATATGGGGCATACGGTTAAAAATAGACTGAAATTCACAAAATTTTGTGGGATGATTTTTGTATATAGATGTAAATTATCTGTGCAACGTTTTGAGTCGGTACCGATATTTATACAATATATATAGGGATAAATGTCTTTTTAAGATGTGGTCCTTGTATGGGAGCTGTGACCAACTCTGGGCTGACCACCATAAAATTTAGTACAACAATTTATTTGCCTATAAAGATTATTCATGTCAAATTTTAGCCGTTTAACATTATTTATATCTGTTTTATACGTATTTAAGTGAATTTTGGAAGTGGACTTTATATAGGGTCTATGGACAAACATGGACCGAACTAAAAAAAAAATTCGTTTTGCGATTTATTTTTGCTAAATTTTGTCTTGATATTGCAATGTTATAGGCATTTATGTATAATTGAGCTATATTTCGGGAAGATTTTTGTATGGGGGCTATGAGAAATCATGGACCGATTCTTATGCTTGGTTTTCACTATGTCATTTTTGTTGTCAAATTGTCCAAATTGTTGGCAATTGTATGAAAACGGGTTGTCATATGGCGAGACCCTATAAAGTATATATATTCTGACAACCCGTTTTCATACAATTGCCAACAATTTGCACAATTTGACAACAAAAATGACATAGTGAAAACGTGGCCTTACTATATTCCGCACACTTTCTTCTTTTATCATAAAAATAACGTATACAAAATTGCATGGTATTATCTGCAATATATTTCAAAATATTGCAATAAAATGGACAAAAAATATAAAATTTTTATGGAGGTTATCTAAACCGATTTTGCTGATTTTAAATAGCAAACTTCTTTGCTAAAAGCATGTTTGACAGAATTATTGAAGATTGGGTTCCCAAAGATATCTGGGGACTTCAGAAAATTGATTTCAACATCCAGACAGACAGACGGACATGGCTTAATAGACTCCGCTATCTATAAGGATCCAGAATTTATATACTTTATAGGGTCAGAAAATTATATTGTGGATATTACAAACGGAATGACAAACTTTTATGAGGGGTACATATGAAGGTGAAGAGTATTAAAATAATTATTTTGCTTTCCAAAACCGTTTTTATTTCAAAAATCGGTTAATAAATAAAAAAGTAATAAATGTTTAAAAGTAGCAGCCCCACAAAAATTTCTTTGGTCCATAACTCGGGGATTTGGAGGTACATATATTGAAACTTTTAAACCCGGTTTTGTAATACACTTATTTAGACCTATAACATACACTAGGTCACTTTGAAAGTGCGGAACAAGTCGGTTTTAGTGACTTTGCTAAAAAAAAAAATATTCATCAAATAGGGTTTTTAGAGGAGATGCCAGAAAAAAAAAATGGTTGGCGGTCACGCCTATTTTCTAGGGGGCGGGCCCGTAAAGTTGAAAATATATAGGCTTATATCTCGGGAGTCTACTTACTGGGTATCTGATTATTTGGAATACATTAAATAAAAGGTATTAAAAATACCTTTCCAACGATATATATCATGATTATAAAATATGAACCGAATATGGGTTAAATCCGAAAAGAATATTTTTTGACCAGAATTTTTTTTTTAATATTTAAAAAAATTAAAAAAAATGTCTATATAAGTGTTATTTTAGTTTATTAATATAAATAGTCAAGACATTAAGCTTTAATTTAAGATATCATATGTGTCTGTAGGTACTATAATCATAGAATTATACGATCTGAAAAAGTAAAAACACATTTTTTCAATATTTTGTACCTTTGCAGGATAGGATTTTTTCCTCTTTGGTATACAGAATACCGGCTTCGCATTGTACAATTTGCTGTATTGCCGGCCTACGGCTGGGCGGAAGGATTTTCTCCTCCATGGTATACAGAACACCGGCTTCGCATAGTACGGCGGAAGGATTTTCTCCTCTATGGTATACAGAATACCGGCTTCGCATAGTACAGATTGTATTGTTTATGGTGAAATGGCATAATCTTTCTTTAATATCTTCGGATTTATATTACCTACATGGATATGTTTTAAATTAAAGCTTAATTTCTTGACTTAAAAATACTGTAATTTATCTACTTACTCCAATAGACCTTTTTCGCGGAATTTTTAGTTTTTTTAAACAAATTTCGGATCAAAAAATAATTTTGCGAAATTTATCACTATGTATATCCATATATCCATATATGTATGTAAATAGGTCATGATACATATCGTTGGAAAGGTATTTAAAATACCTATCATTTGATATATATGGATATCGTCTAATAAAAAATGTAGTTTTCAAGATATAGCTAAATATATTACAAACTTTGGAGCCCCGCCCACTCGAAAATAGGCGTGACCGTCCCAATTTTTAAAATTCTGTTAGTGATAAAATTTTGATGGCGATTTGAAAAAAGTCACTAAACCCGATTTAAGCCGAAAGTGCTTGCAAAAAAGAAAATTTTATAGCACCGTGTAATTAATACAATATTTATAATAGCTTTATAAAGCTTTATATTAAATTGGTATACAAATGTAAATACATATAGGTAGTCACAATTCCCTCCAATGAGAATACTAACTAACAGATATACGCGAGATTTATTGCACATTACTAAAAAAAATTTTAATTATACTTTTATTCACGTGTGATTTCATAAACTTTAAAAAAATAAACCTGACTTTACTTTAGGATTCTCTGAATTATACACTTTGCCTACAGGCAGTAGAAACGATAAACACAAATACACGGCGGCATGAACCCCAATTTAATATTTTAGTCCCGGACCACACAATGCAACTTTTGCTGCTCAACTTTTGAGTTTTGGGTGAGAGGGGAAAAAAAGAGACAGAGAGGGGACCACTCTTCTTTCACCTCTCACAAACAAACTCAAAAGTTGAGCAGCAAAAGTTGCATTGTGTGATCCGGGACTTATTCTATAAAAAATTAACAAACAAAACAGTTGAAAAATGAGGACATAAGCACATTTTTTCTGGCTTTGCTGCTTCTTTTATTTAATTTTTTTATTTGTAAACAAAAAATGCTGACATAACATTAAATTACACACTCGCGAGTACCTACACAGCTACACAGATTCATAAATAAATATGAATATGAAAATATAGAAGAAGCAAATGACAACTACAAATAGCTGTATGAAGTAAATAAAAGAAAAGCAATTGCAATTAGAAAATATCAACATAACATAAAAATAACAAACAGAACAGAGAACAAAAAGAGAAATGCAGAAAACAAAATCTCAAACAAATAAGAAACAAACTATAAATGAGGGAGGATGGATGGATGTTGAAGATGGTTGACTTCACTACTCTACTACATTACAAGTAACTGTGAAGACATAGTAACGACAAGAAACAACAAATAAATTGCAAAAAACCAAAAAGCTTATGAAGTGAAATTAATGGGTATGGGGGCGGGTCGTAAACAAAGAGGGGGTAGGTGGTTGGAAGTAAGCTCAAGGAAAGCTGTTGTTGTTATTGTTACACACAAATATGCAATGAAACCGATGATGATAATAAAAAAGGGCGCTTTTTTCTCTAAAGTATGAAAAAAAAAGATTTGGAAAAATTTTTGGTAGGTATACCAAAAATCTATTGATTTTTTGTAAAAACAAATATTGTAAATATATATATGTATATGTACGATTTATAATGTAATCGTTTAAAATAAATAAATTTAAGAATAAAATTAGAAAAAAGCGCGTAAATATTACTTTTCACTATAGCTAAAGTGGTCAAACAACGCTTTGGGTTAAAAAAATGGTCTTTGGCTGAATACTTAGCGGGTAAATGAAGAAAAGACAAGAAAAAAAAATATAAAAAAAACGTAACACGCCTTTACGAAAAAAGCACCCAAGTGTGAAAAACTTGTTTCGCATTTTTATAAATTCGTTATAAAGTATTTAAAAAATTTTCGTAATACTCCCACAAAATAAGCACAATTATTTAAATTTTAAATACCTACAACAACTCACTTTGTCCTAAATATTTCACAAAAACTTTATTGATTTTCTCCAGGTTTTCTTAACACCAAACACATTGACTGACACACTCTTCATATACTTAAAGGCAGTTTTAGTGAATTTTCACTTGTTCTCTACACTTTTTTCTGATATTTAATTTCATATTTAACTGCCTTTAAATTTAATTTTTATCAATTTATATTATATTTTGTAATAAACCATTAATTTATTTAATAATTTTGTTTAAAATTTCACTAATTTGTTTGGTTTATTTTAATAAATATCCCTTTTATTTAAACCAGCACTCAACTAACGTCAATGTTCTTAAAATTCTTTTTTTTCTACGGAGACGGTAAGAATATTATATAGAAGTAGAAGAAAAAACGAAAGAACAGAGAAAAAATCTGTAATCAAAAACAATTGAAAAAAATACACTTTGCAATTTCACATGAACATACACCAACACTTTATTTTGACTTGTTTTCATTTGTTTTCACTATTCTTATTGGATTTAATGTGGGCAAGAATGAAACGGCTATATTCAACATCAAAACAGATATGACAAAAATACAATGGCACTAACTGAACATACCCTTGCAATAATAGACAAGAAATATTTTTTTCTTTTTGGCTAAATTGGAATTTTGTCTGTGTTTTTATACACAAATACAATTTAGCTTTGACCAATTTTATTTGGCTATTGGAAATTAATGTTTATATTATATTTCTGATTGGTTTAAATTGTTGTTTTCTAGGAATATTTGTAAAAATTTCTTTGCACCATTTTCACAACGCACTTTAGTCGATTATGAAAAAGAAAAAACTATTTTTTCTCATTAGCTCTGTGTACGGGGTTGGAAAAGTTGACACGTATACAATTTATTTCTGCTCTGCTTTGGTTTAGAAGTTAAACAGAAATATAGAAATGGACAGTTTCCCAAAAAAATATATTTATACCTATCTATAATGTACAATGTTAAGCAAATTCAGAACACTTGCGATCAGATAAAAACATTAGAGATCGCATAATTATTTTAGAAGATATTTACGAATTTATTTATTATGATTTGCTTTGAAACTATCTCTTTTATTATTAATAAGCCTATAATAGTAGAGTTGTGCCTGGTCGTTCATTTCAGTGACCGATCGTTCATTTATCCAAGACTGATTCGTTCACTTTGAACGAATGAATACAACCCTTATTGAATGTGATTTTCTTCTTGTCTTTTGATAAACAGCAGCTGAACGAAATTGATCCGTACACTATTAAACGAAAACCGTTCAGCAAAATGACCGGCTCATTCCGTTCAATGAAGTGATCCTTTCATTTTAACCCGTTCGTTCATGAACGACACAGCTCTATATAATAGTCTGTTCCGAATTTTTCATATACTACAGAGATTTTATAACAGTGGTTGAAGTTTGAAACGAAATGTTTTTTCACAGAATATTTCGTTTTCACAATACTAAAGATTAGTTTAATAATTTATTATGTGTTGCATTTTAAAAATGTAAAATTTTTGTCTATAGTTTTTTAATATGTTAACTATGGTTTTGTATAAGAATTTTCCGTTTATTATGAATAACATTTTCCAGCTCTGCTGAGCTTTAATGAAAATGTAGTGACAATGATCCGATTTTATGTGTGTGGTACAAAAATTAACTTTATTATTATTTTTAAACATCAGCGGTATGTGCAATAAAACATAAATAATTGGACGGTTTATGGACTGATTTATAATATCTGGCAATTGGTCAGACGTACATATATCGTTAAATTCACTCTGCTTACTATATATGTATACTTATATTTTGTGGAAATTATAAACTTATTCATGTTTAGGACTTTAAATTGTGTAAATGTGTTAAATTACTTTTTAAATATTTTATTCATTAAATAAAGATGTATCAATTAAATATCACTGAATTATCTAATAAATTTAAAAAAATGAATTACAAAATACCCTCCCTAAAAACACGCTGAATTAACAACATTGCTAGTTATAGCAACCCTGTGTTTACTTAACCAACAACAGAGTTGATAGCTTAACAAAAAAAAAATAAAGTACTTTTTATCTTCCCCCTTTCTGTTAAAATATAATTTCAATCGTACATTGGTTTTGCAACACTACAAATCACCCTTCCGCAGATTTGAAAGCTAAAAAATTCGTCATATATACAGACGCATAGAAGGAAAGGTGAATTTCTCTCTTAATAATTAATTCATAAACTGGGAAAATTTGAATAATTTTAGCAAAATTTCTTATTAGTATAGTCAACAGAAATTACCATAAAATTTTGAGCATTTCCTGTCTGTTATTGTTGAGCGAGCGAGTGTGTGTGCGACTGATTATTGTTGGGTCATTGACGTTGGCAGCTGCTGATTAAGAAAAATCAATTTTCTGCGAAAGTTTTTTTTTCTTTAATTACTTAGTGCAAACGAAACATATTAAATCAGGATATTAAAAACAAAATGAGTTCTCAAGGTAATTGTTTTGTTGTCATGCCACCAAATTGTGCTACCGACACCGTCATCTTGGGACGTAATGCCGAAAATGAAAGTTTGGTGGGTGTGGCCCAAGAAGTCTTCTTTTATGATAATTCCGAGTCTCTAGAGGGAAAGGTGAGTGTGTGTGTTAGACAGTTTAAAGGCTTTATGATATAATTTATTTTTCTTAGAGTGAATTGGTGGGAGAAGCTTCTGCATTGAGGCTGATTTTGCAAAAACCTCAGCCTGGTGTATGGGGTGGTGACTGTGGCTCTAATGAACGCAATGTCAGTGTAGCCATTACTTGGAGTAATGATGCTGAAAGTGATTTATCTGCATTCGATATAGTGCGTTTGTCTTTGGCCAGTGCCGATTCAGCTGATTTAGCAGTGGATCGTGTGGGAGATTTGGTGACTCAGAATGGCCACGACGACACCAAATTCAGTTTAATTATCTGTGATCCTTCGAATGTCTGGCTGATTAGTTGTGCTGGCAAATTCTGGGCTGCCCAGCAATTAACCACGGGCTATCATCATTTGCCCTGTGATGGTTTGGCAGTGACTACAACTATTGACAAATCCACTGAGGGTTTGGCTGATACCCTGAAGACTTTAGGCTGCTGGAACGGTGAGGTAAGTTGTGTCTGTGATAGATAATTCAGTTTTATGCCTGATGATTTGCTTGTGTTTAGTTATTGAGTTAACAGAAATGTGATTAAAAATTTACAGTGACATGTTAACTAGTTTAATGCAGAATGTTATAAAGCTAACAGAAAAGTGTTACGCTATTCTCAGAGACTTATTGAAAACTATATTTAAGAATTTTGTCGGTAATTGGGTTTTCGGCAGTGTTGCCATTTTAGCACTTTCAGTGCTAGATTTAGCATTTTGTTTCTCGAAAATGTATTGCAATTTTTAAAAATTATGCTAAATGCTTTTTAGCATAATTTGTTTGATAAAATACATTATTTTCTCGAACAAATTTTTACTTTTTTACTCCGAAAAACACTTGGCGAAATAAAAAATAACTTTTATTAATATTGCAACTAAATTTCTTTCGGAAATTTTTGAATTAATATATGAAATGTAATCTACTAAAGCAAGTCAACAATTGTTATGAACAAAATTAGAAAAAAATATAATTTATATTTGTAACATTTGAAATAAAAATTGTATTGAAAAAATTTAGCACTTATTTTTTTCTGTAGAACATGTTACCACTTAGTTTTTTAAGTTTTAGCATATTTTCAAATTCATTTTCTGGCAACACTGGTTTTTCTAGAGCCAGTCGGAGTTTAATTTTTTAAATTATGTTATATTGTTCGCAGATAGTTTATTAACAATTACTCTTAAGAATTTTTCACGAATCGTTTTTCCTAGAGCTTAAATTTGTTTTCTGAATTGAACCATTTTTTTTTTAATTTATATTTCTATAAAAAAAAAATAATTTACAATTTCTCTACTGCATTTATTCCATTCTAGGGCGACATTAACTTTGCTGCCTGTTTCGAATGTTCTCCCAACTCCTCCACTGACTGGAGTGGCGATGAACCTTCCGACGACGGCTCTTATTCGCTAACCAGCATGTTTGAGACTTTACGCTCAGCCGCCAATGCGGCCACCTCACGTTCAGCCAGTGTTTTTGTGTTGTGCAATAATGGCATTTCATGTCACTGGTTCACCGCAACACCCAATGCCAGCGAATCGGTATTTAAACCGTTCGTATTTGCACCTCAACCCAAAATATCACCACTCACTAAAGTGCCAGCTGATAATGAAATAACATTATTGCACAAACTGCACGGACAACGTAAGCCGGCCTCCTTGGAGCATTTGAAGGCTTTAGAGGCCGCTTGTGTTGAAGAAGTAGCCGCCTATTTAGCGGAACATCCTGAAGTCAATGAGGAATTGGATGAATTAATGAAGGATTGTGTAGAGGCTGAGGTAAAATTCTATCGTTAAATGTGAGACTAAACAAGAAGCTAAAAGGAAATAATGTGATGATTAATGGGAAAACACAAGAAAACGATTTTTTATATTTGAAAAATTAAAAAAACACGAAAACATTTTTACGATTGCCCTCGTCTATGAAAACACAAGCTTGCTGCTAAAATTAACAAACAAAAAATAATTATTTATATTTAAAAAACAGAAAAACTGTAATCTATTTAGTATTTAAGTCTGATATAATAATTATTAGAAGCTTGAACTTAAAACAGTATAAGTTTTCCTTTAATTGAAAGAAAAAGTTCTGATCTTGTTTTGTTTAAGTAATAATTATTGATTTGTTATTAATCTCATTTAAAGTGATATTTTATTTATATATTATTTTAATTCTCAATTTTTTTTGTTTAATTTTATGTATAAAAAATGTAACATTTTCTTGCATTTAACTAACAGTGATTTTTTTAAATGAATTTAATTTAATTTTTAAAATGCCAATTATTTTTAACAAAACATTCCTAATTTGAAAGATTTATGTTTTTAATTGTATTTTTATCGTAAATTAAAGACTTATTTTTAGAACTCAGTGTAGTGTGGGTTTTTTTGTTAGCGAAACCTGCACAAAATGGCCGCTCAATCTTATGTTTCCTTTAAAAGATCAAAGTATTCATTTGTAAATCTCTTTATAATTAATTTAATTTATTTTTGTGTTTCTTTAAATTATTATTAATTATTATATACATGTGTATATTTAAAACGCATCAAAATTAAAGAGAGACAAACTCTTTAAAAAAAACTTAAAACAATTAATATTTATTTCACAATACGTTTTAATGTCAAGGGCGTATTTGACAACACAAACGGATCATAAATATTTAATTGACAATTAAACATATAACACTGATACATATTTATATATTAAACTATATAAATTAAACCCAAAATGTAAAACAGTTAAACGGAAATAATAAAAATTTAAAAACAATAAAGCAAAGAAAAAAATCAAGAGGTTTTCATTTAAAAATTACGGGGAAAAGTGAAATTTATAGGTCGATTACGGATGGCAACCGAACCTTAGTGGAGTTGACAGTTACATATTACAAATGGCAACTGTCAGTTGGTAACTTCAGTTGCCGAATTGCCATTTGTGGTTCATTTTATTTTAATTCGGAAATTTTAAATGTTATTAATTTTGTTGTTAAATTATTTATAATTGTATATATGTACATACGAAAATTCGAAAAAAATATTAAAAACGAAAGTTGCCTATTGGCAGTTTGGTTGGTATACATAATCGACCCCTTCATGGTGCAACTATACAAGGTGAGTGCAGTAGCCCAGCTGACTGACTTTGTTTACAATTTACTTATGTCAAAAGTAATACTCTTTCAAGTATTTTTGACATTAGTACATTATTTTGCACAAACAAAAAGCCTGTTGTTTCTGTTTTGTGTTGTATATGTATGTTGTCGATTTGCACTCACCTTGTATAGTTGCACCATGGACCCATTATTCTTTATTTAAATTATTTAACAATAAATGTTAGACATTATAATGTTTCTAAAAGCCTTAAATTAGTAAAAATTCAAAACAAACTTCATCAAGAAAAGTACTTGATTTATAACTTCAAGCGGTAACACATCTTTGCCCAAGCTCCGATATCAACATTTGTAAAGGATTTATGTATACTAAAGTGATTTGCAGAAGGGGGTCTTATATGGTAGTTATGACTATTTATGAACCAATCATCATCAATAATAATTATTGTATCGGTAAGATCAGTTGTGCGTGTGATGGGTTATGTATAACTATGCTAAGATATTAGAGTGTCTGAAGCTTCAGAATCCCAACGGCCCAATGCAAGGTTGGTCTGTCTTCCGTACCGTGGAAAATAGCGATTTCCGCACTTGTTTGATACTAGCCATCTCAGCAGCGCTGGAGAATGCAAGCAATTAGTTGTTCTTCGGCATTGGGAAACTAGAAAGCAGATTAGGTTGAAGCTGCCAACAATCGTCTATGAGCCAATGATAAACCTGCTGATTGCGATGAAAATCGTGTTAATTAATCTGCATTTAAAATGTGCTACATATAACCTTAGGGTTTATCTAGCTGAGGAGGACCTCGACATTTGCGTGTTACAGCGTCCCTGGGTAGAAAACTCAGAGGTAAAATGGTTCCCGTCCACCACACACAACATACTTTATGTGAGGTAAGCCAAGATCATGTATTGTTGCTAAAAAAAAAAGATTAATATTTGTCTTTGTATTCAACTTAGTTTATAGGACCTTACAGTCGCAAAGAAGTTTCATCGTAGCCTTCTTTTATTGCTACCAACGCGTGCCATGTTCAGATAGTAATAAATGTATCAAAATAAAATTTCCCCAATACCACCAATAAATCGACTTCACTCAGCGGCATATTTACCGAGTGATTTTCTTATATGTACATATGTATAAAATTAAACTTGATCGATGATTTAATTTAGGACGAAATTACCTTTACCATTAAAATACCTCAACCGAAGTAATTCAAATTAGCGTGACTGTTACATTATAAACGTGTGGAAATTGTAGTCAATATTGATAAAAAAAAATGGCGGAAACTTCAGTGTCGTCAACATTTACTTATTTGTTTAATATGTAATGTTTTAGGTACTTTTTTAATTTTAAACCTAGGTATTTCATTAAACGTAATAAAAAATTAAACAGCTTTCCTTGTTTAATTAAGAAAAATATATATACAGGGGTGTCATAAAAACCAATATTGTCGGAATTGGTTTTAAAACCGACAAAAAAAATATCTCGATATTTATTGAACGTGTAGCAGTGCCCTATGACACCAAAGCATTTTTTCTTGTCGGTTTTAAAACCAATTCCGACAATATTGGTTTCTATGACACCCCTGATAATTTTAAATATTTTGATTATATTGAGTACACCAAAAAATCGCTAAATTATTTTTCGTATATTACAAGTTGTAACACTGACATAAATAAGCAAAACAAACCAAACAAAATTATAAATAAAAATATTTAAAAAAAAATATATTACACATAATCTTTATTGCTTTGCATTGTTCCCACGACGCCTACGACAGCTAGTTTTACGCACTGGAATGATTCGAGATCACGCGGGCAAGGGCTTTCAACTCAGCAAGCACAACAACATTGCTTTCTGTGCTGTACCAAGAGCAAATTCCCACAACTTACTTGATTTAAATTTTAAAATCATTTGAGAATGGCAAACTGATAAAAATTCTAATTATTAAATCACTCATTTCATCAATTAAATTATTATTTTTTTTATTCATAAACAACAACTCATTTATTTGTCATCAAAACATCAACATAATTAGGGCGACCAGATTTTGCAAACGAAAAAAGATTAAGAAAAATAGTAATAAAAAATTTATTTCAATTCAATGTTTACATTTTTTACATATATGTAGGTACCATTTACTATTTTGAAAAGCGAAAGTTCAGTCAGTAAGAGTATGAACAGAACAAGAACGACACGACGTTTGCGAATTAAAATTTGTTTTATGTTGTATTTGGTATCTTCATATAAGCTACTTGGGCCTAAATTATTATATTGTAAATAAATTTGTTTTATTTGTTAAAGGTGGCGATTCTCATTCTACTTAGAAACCGTGCCGTGCTTGTTCTGTTTATACGCTCAATAAAAACAAATATTGATGATGCATATAAGTTTTAAAATTAAAGATGGCAAAAGATGACTGAGAGAGGACACAAATTTTATAGATGACAGCGAGTTAAAATAGGCGATTGTCCTCCAAAATAGAGGTCGTATGGTCACCTTATCATAATACATAATAATATGTATGTACATAAGGGTGATAACTTTTTGCAATTTTTGCAAATATTAAAAATACCACCACATAGCCGTGTGGGGCATGAAAAAATATTAAAAAATATGCTGTCACTTTTCCTTCATCATGAAAAAAGTTTCCGCACCGAACGGCTTCAAGTTTTGTTTTTATTTACATATTTATTTTTTTCCATTAAAACAGTTACTCTTGCTTTTGTCTTAACTATCTAAGTAGGTAGTGAAGTCTTTGTTATTACAAATGTGAAATTTTGCAAATTATTTCTGTTGGTTTTTAAAATGAAGTATAAAAAAAGTAAAATATCTGTTATAAAAACTCAAAAATCTAGTCAAGAATTTTACAAAAAAATAAGGAAGTTTCTGAAAAATTAAAATAAAAATACAAAAAGTCGAAATACCTTTAAGTGAGTTGAACAAGATCCCAAAGGAAGAAATTATTATCGGACGATTTATCGCTTTATGCAATACAAATAAATATAAAGAGGAAAGGTATGTTAAAATGTCTAAGGAGTTACATAATTTGTGGTCCAAGCTAAATGCGCGTTCTTGCGGTTAGTTCTATTTGTTTGAGCTTCCTGGTTTGAAATTTAGTTTGGTGGTCATTGCTTCAAAGAGAATGATTTTGAAGTGTTAAGTACCTAAATCATTAAAAAAGAACCGTCTAAATTTAAAGATCATCAGCGCAGCAACATATGCGCCGAGCGTGCGATTAAAGTGATGCATTATCTTATAATTCGTAGTATTTTTGCACAATAATGAAAAATCTTAATTTTTAAAAAATAAAAATTTAAAGCACTTTAGAAATCACTTTCGGTGCGGAAACTTTTTTCACCGAATCAACCTAAAAACCAGTTTTTTATTATCAGAACAACATTCACCACATGGTACTGGAGTGGTATTTTGCACTCACAAAAAAGTTATCCGCTAATGTACATATGTATGTATTTTAAAAATCAAATTTCAATCATAGGACAAATGATTTTCTTAGTTCTTTCACAGTATAACAGTTAAAATAAAACTATTGATTTGGTAAAAAGTACATATTATATAAAAAAATCTTTCAAAGATAGCGTAAAGTTTTGGACAATGTAATTGTAATGTTTAATTTGTCGGTATATGTAACCAAACTGACAAATGTTATGCAGAAATTTTCTTTTCTGAAGAAATCTTGGCACTTTAAATTGAATTTAAAACTATTCTATGTGGTCATGTGTAGGACAGTATACTTCAGTGCCCGCCCAACGTTATTTGTTTTAATATTAGAATCAAACAGCCTTAATTCAATTCTTATGGCAATTTGCAATTGCTAGGAACAAAAAATCGACACATTTTTACACTTTTTATTACGTTTTTGAAAATAGAACTCTAAATGAAATTGCTTTATGGTGTAACAACCTGGCAATTTAAGTTTTCACTGTCCCGTCAACCTGAAGAAAATACAAAAAACTTATCTATAAAAAAAAAAAAATAATATATTAATAAAATTTTACAGGTTTTCACAAAAACATTGATTTTTATTTCATAATTCCTTTATCGGTTAATTTAAATGTTAAGTAAAAAATACCTAGCTGTTAAATAAAAATCATAAAAGTATCACTTCCTTCTTTTTTATCAATCAAGTGTTGACCCAGATAATCACAACTGAAACGTCAAAATTATCGATTTCTTTAATTGGAAATTAAATCTACATAATTGGAAAATTTCTTTCACCAAAAAATAAATCTCAAAAAAATCGATTTTCAACAAGAGAAAAGGATTTTTTTTTATCATGTACCAAGTTATTTGGCGATATGTTCTACATATGTATCTTACATACAGATAATAATCAATATAACTGTGATTATTTCCACAACATTTATTTTTTATTTTAAGCAATAAAATTTCGAAACATTTTTCGTATGATTTTGTTTGTAGGGTTAGGCCCAATTATATATTCATATTCTAATCAAAAATGTGGTTTATTTATACATGATGTACTTATATACATACATATATACCCATAAAAGAAAAATCCACATATGTACATATATGAATGTACGTATGTACATACATATATATATAAAATTCATATCAATAAAATCTATAGTAGTAATCCATGATATCAAAAAGAAGGTAGTTTTTTTTGCTCATTTTTTGAAATTCTCTTTGTGGCATGCTGCAGGATGTTGACGTTTGTGTGGTAAATTAGTGCTACCATATTTAATTGGAATTTTCCCATTTTCATTTTACATTGAAAAAAATTAGTTTTTGTATAAAAGTACTGTCCATAAGAAAATATAATACAAAGAAAAATAATACGTTTTTGTATTATAGAAATGCTTTAATTAAAAAAAAATAAGGAAAAACAATTTATTTTTAATAAATAATACTCAGCGGGAAAAATATGCTGTAAAAAGGCCTTCCAGAAGGCCTTATTTTGCAGTCATAAGGACTTACAGCCGCATTACAAAATCGTTTTAATTTTACACGGCGTATCATTGGCAATCAAGGCCTTGCCTACTCGCTACTGGTTAGATGCCTGACAGAAGGCCTACTTGAGGAGGGCAATTAGAAGGTCTACCAGGTAATTCCTCATAAAGGCGTAATTTTGAATTAAACGCCTTCTAGAACAACTTCTAAGAAAAGGTACATATAGTGGAATGAGTATCGAATTGTTTGGAATGTGTAAACAGGTTTCCTAAAGAACCTGCAAATGGAAGCACTTGTGATTTTTCCTGCTGGGAAATTTCACTAGAACTAATACGGTTGTTCGTGCGAATTTGTATTATATTTAAATTATTTTAAATTAAAAGAAAAATGGAAGACATTTTATTTAGCTGTTTGTTATTTCTACGGTTCTACATACCGAAATGATATTACACCATTCGGCCAAGGGCTGTAAACTCTGCAATCACTGATGCTACAACAACATTGATGTTTGTGCTGTACCAAGAACAAATTGATTTCGAATCACTTGTGAGTTTGGGAGTTCGTATTATTATAGGTATATCAAGTTATTTTTTGCTATGTAGATTTCAATAAACTGAATTACTGAAAAAAATATTTCTTTACAACAGAAAGTATCTTTTATTGTATGTATTATTATATGTAACGTTATTTTACAGGTAACGGTAGTTTAGCGGTAATCACTAATTAAAAAAAATTCCCTTGGAAAATACATTGGCGTGTATTGTATTTTAGTTTACATATTAATCTAATCAAAGTAAATATCATCTTGCTGTTTTTAAATAACTTTATATGTTATAAACAAGTGATCCTGGTTCCTACAGAATAATAAAATGATTAGTGTTCGAATATTCATAATTGGCCACACAGTATTAAGTAGTGTTGCCACAAATTTAAGCAAAATGTTTGCAAAAACGCAAGCGCGTTTACAAAAAGCTGGCCAGACTTGCTGTTTTTCATATCAATTTTCCATTATGAAGAATGATTTTGTTGATGAAAAATCTTTTAATACTTTTCGATTTATTTGAAGTTTTTTTAAGTCCTTAACAAGCTTGCCGTAAATCTTAAGTTACATTTTTATAGTTAATTAATTACTTTTTCTTAATTATAGTTTCAATTTATTATTATTTTAATTGATGATTTTTAATTCATTGAAATATTTTAATTAGATTTTTCTAAGTGTTGCAATTTGTATTATAAATGAAACTATTTGGCGTTTTTCCGATTTAATGAATAAATGTGTTAAAAGGTTTATTAAATTAACTCATTCAATTGAACATTTATAAAATTGTTTATTAAACAAAAGGTAACTAACTGAAGTATTTTTCCAACTTTTTAAAGATAATTTTTATTAAGGCTGAATTAAGGCTTATTTAATTAGTGATACATAAAATTTAGAGCAATGTATAAAATCTTTATTTGAGTCGATAAATACATAATTCCATGTTTAAAGATGATTTCAAGTAAATTTTCATATACATATCAGCCAATATCTTACGAATAAATTCTTCAATATTAGCTTCCAGTGTGTCAAACGTTGCAGGATTGTCCCTATAAATATGAGCTTTAACATAGACCCACAAAAAATAGTCTAGGCTTTAAATCGTACGATCTAGGCGGCCAATTTTCGGTCCCCAAACGTGAAATAAACTGCACTCTCCTTTCAATTGGGTCATTGTCTTGTCTTGAAACCACATATCAGCCAATTCCAGCACTTCCAGTTTTAGCTGCTCTTCACACAAAATACGAAGTATCCATTCAGCCATAAAGCTTTCTTAAACGAGCATAAATTTTGATAATAAAATTCGATAATTACAGACTAAACTGAACATGTTTAATAGTAACATGTTAAGCAGTCTTTAATATTTTTTTCGACATCCAATTCTATTTTAAGTATGTGTCAAATTATTTGTATTTGCACTTTTCTGTTCTGAAAACTTTTTTCTTATTTGAGGATGCCATTCATAGCTAGGCGAAAACAAGGAAGAATTAAACATAACACATAGCAAATTTTCACAGTTGATTTATGAAAATTTAACAATGTTTTCTTTTTTAGCCCTAATTTAAATAGTTTCTGGTTAAGTATTTACCACTAGTTACCTTGAAACCAGTAGTTACCATTAAAACTCGACAGACAATAGTCATCTTTTAAATACAGTTACCGAAATAACTGCAATAACAGTTACTGCTAAAAGAGGTTTACCGAAATAAAAATGTCGTTGACCTCAAAAGACCGTTATTCTATAAATATTTACTTTTAAATTATGAAAATTCAAATTATGTTAACAATTTTTTATTTATTTATTATAAATTTTATCTATAAATATAGTTAGACGATAAGTTAACGTCATCCTCACATTTTAACAGTGACGAATTGATACGTTTTCTTAATTATTATTCCTTTTTTTCTCGATGTACCGTTACTTTTGACTTTATACTTGTCTTCCTTTTTTTCTCGTTGTACTATTTGCCACAATTTCATAAGGTTTACATCTGGCAACACCAAGCAAAGGTCATTTTATGACAGCGAGTATTTAGTTTCTTCTGGTTATTACTTATTTTTAGACACTAATAAATATTGATTTTTTGGGCTTGTCTAATGTGCTGAATAATTTTATAAATTAAATATAATAAGTCGTTACAAGGCGAATTTACTACTATGTTATCGCCTTCGTTATTGTTAGTAAATTTAGTTTTCTGAAAATATTTGGTGAAAATATTACATAAATAATTTATATATACCTATACATAATAAGTATATGATGAGAGTGCTAATGACTCGACAGCAGAAAAGAGAGACCCTCCCACACATTATGCTGAAGAACAAATATTGCCACAACAAGCTGGTAGTCAAAATAAATCAAATGCATTTAAGATATCTGCAAATTTACCGCAAAAAACAACAGACCGTTAACCACTACGAAATTGTGTCACTTTTAGAGTGTGGTACCGTTGCAGGCAACAACTACTAAATCGAAATTATTGATTTTTACCACACAACACAATCCTACTAGATTGAAAAGTTATCAAAAAAAAAAAATACAAACGGTCAATACTATTAAAGTAAACTACAGGGCGCAGTGACATTTGTGCAAACCCGTCTTTAGTTGGTAAAATGACTTCGGAAGATCTGCTACAGCCTGGCCATGTTGTCAAGGAGCGTTGGAAGGTGGTGCGTAAAATTGGTGGTGGTGGTTTTGGTGAGATCTATGAAGGTCAAGATCTCATAACGCGCGAACAAGTGGCTTTAAAGGTGGAATCGGCTCGGCAACCTAAACAGGTGCTTAAAATGGAGGTGGCCGTACTTAAGAAACTACAAGGTAAAGAACATGTTTGTCGTTTTATAGGCTGTGGACGCAATGATCGTTTTAATTATGTGGTAATGCAGTTGCAAGGTAAAAACTTGGCAGAGCTGAGACGAGCCCAGCCTAGGGGAGCATTTTCTTTAAGCACTACTCTAAGACTGGGTCTGCAAATACTTAAAGCAATAGAGTCTATACATTCTGTGGGATTTTTGCATCGTGATATTAAGCCTAGTAATTTCTCTATCGGCCGTTTGCCTTACAATTGTCGGCGTGTTTATATGCTGGACTTTGGCTTGGCCCGTCAGTATACAACCGGAACAGGAGAGGTAAGGTGTCCTCGCGTTGCAGCCGGTTTTCGTGGTACTGTGCGTTATGCATCAATTAATGCTCATAGAAATCGAGAGATGGGACGACATGATGATCTTTGGTCGCTGTTTTATATGCTGGTGGAATTTGTTAATGGCCAACTGCCTTGGCGAAAAATCAAAGACAAGGAACAGGTGGGTCTTACTAAGGAGAAGTACGATCATCGCATCTTGCTGAAACATTTGCCTTCCGACTTAAAACAATTCCTGGAACATATACAGTCCTTAACCTATGCCGATCGTCCGGATTATGCCATGCTTATTGGCCTATTTGAGCGCTGTATGAAACGGCGCGGTGTCAAAGAATCCGATCCCTATGACTGGGAAAAGGTGGATGCCACAGGCAATTCAACCGCAGCCACCAACATCACTTGCAGTCAATCCAATCAGATTAACCATGCCCAAGTGAAGAACGAATATGTCCATGGCAACATCACACAAATGACAGTTGTGGCATCCAATGCCAGCGGCACGGAATACTTGCGCAAACGCAACGATGTTGATACGGCCACAGTAGCCAGTGCTGAACTCTTACATGCCAAGGACAAGGTAGTGCATAAGAATTGTAATAACAACTTACCGCAGGCCGAGAATAATTTTCAGAATCTTAATAGTAATAATCAGAATAACTCCAATAAGACGGCAGCTATAACCACAGGTGTGCGTAATATCAATATGAATGAACCGCAGCCACCACCTGGTCAAATGATGATACTCCATGGCCAGAGCGAAAAGGGCATGATGACACAACAACATGGTGGTGTTACACCGGTCTTAATGAAAACCAATATAATGGCCACCAGCTATAGGACAGAGCCGAGTAAACAGCCACACAATATATTTCAAAATAAACATCCAACACCGCAACAAACCGTTTTAACTACAAAAAAGACAGTAACATCACCCCTAAACCAGAACAACTCGGCCCCTTTACACCACATTAGCAGTCAGAATGTTATAGATGCTATGATGAAGGCTGAGGAGGGCACAACATCCACATCTCTCAATGGCGGCAGGTTACGAAAAGTTAATATCGTAGCTAGTGCTATTGCGGCGGATGATTTGAAATCAGAGCACGGCAGTATGGCAGCTGGCAATTCGTTGAACATAGATGCCAGCAATGTAAAAAAAACTTCGCAGATTCCTAGTGGTATGAGTCGGGATGGACAATGTGTAAAATCGTCCTCTGCAATTTTAAGTAAACGCTGCTGTTCCTCCAATACCAATGTGGCCACAGCTGCAGCAGCCGCCGCAGCAGCAGGCGATGAAGCCAAAAGTGCGTTTACAAATCGCTTACAGAAAACCGCTAACATATTGAATCAACAGGAAGGCAATGAATCTAATTGTGCTTTTGAATCGGAATACGAGCCCACGGCGTTTTCTTTAGAGGTGGCCAATCGTGTTTCGCAGCCTTCATCGGTAAGTAAAAACAATTGTGCTATTGAAGTGAACAACTCGGTGGCCACTACAGCTCCGGCTACAGTTCCTGCTCCACCACCTGCCCGTCGTTCCAAAACCTCCACCAATCTGAGGCCATCTTCTGTGGCTGGTTCAACACAGCGACTTAATAGTAGTGTGTGTGGCGCTGGGACGACCTCTACAGCCAGAGGAAGTGGCGGCGGCGATCATTCCGTTACCCAGTTTGCGCTCATCGACGATGAGAATGTGTCAGCCTTGCAGCAGGTCACCAAAGGCGGAGGTGCCGTTACTTTAGACAGCCAGTGGAAAAGTCATTTCGACGATTCCGAAGATACAACCGATAACGAGTGGAAACAAGAAGCCCAGAATCCGGTACAAAAAGCTAAATTAAGTTTCATCTCACTGTCCCATCCAAATTTATCCGAAGCATCCTTAATACAACATCTAAATGAACAGCAGCAGTATTGCCTGGATGCCACACGAATACCAACTCAAAACCAAAGCGAATCTGTAGCTCCAGTTGTGAAAAAAGGCCAGATCTATGGCCCAGATGAAAGTAAACAAGCCGCCAACGAGCAGCCAACTCAAATGAAATCTTCCTTCACTGCTGCTGTTAAACTCAATGCAGCCAAATCTCCTAGTCCTCCTAATATAGCAGCTACTTTTTACAATAACCCAAAGAAGTACAATTTAAATATAGCCGGCATAGAAAACTATGCTCAAGTACAGGCCTCAATACCGCAATGCTGGTCCGAGCCGGCCATAGGCAATACCTTGCGTAGAGACTTAGAGCCGCCTATTGTGCAGCAGGCAGCATTCGACAACATTATTTATCGCATGGATATAACACGCAATGTTTGTGTGAGGCAAGTGCAGTCAGAGGCGGCTGCTACGGCCGCAATGCCGCCCTCAGAAACTACATTTAATACTGGCTTTTGTAATAATTCCACAACTAGTAAACAAACAAATGAAGTGGATGCTCCTCTGGCTGCGGGTGATGTCACAGCTAACAACAACAATGATCTCACTAGTTTGGCCAATAGGGCCATTAGTAGTAAACGACGTAATAGTTTACCTAACGTAGCATTGCCAAACCTGCTTAGTGTGGGTGCTGGCGATGGTGTGCCAGTGGTTGGTGAAGCCTTCGTCAACCAGAAAACTCAAATTTATGCAAACAATGATATTGATACTCAAAAATGCCCTAAAAATACCTACAACATACAATATGCAGTCAATTCAAACAAAGAACTACAGCAACAAACTCCTCGTCAGCAGAGTGGTTTAGAGGCAGCTGACTTAGCAGCTGCACAACAAGATGAAGGTTGTATTAGTGGACGTTTAGAAATACGTGTGATACCTAAAGAATCTGTTTCACCAAATGAATTGATCTACTATGGTTCCACTACCACAATCCAGAGATCTCCCAGTCAACAAGTTATACTGGTAAATGCCATACGAAATGATGATGAAGAAGGCGGCCAGGTGGCTCTAACAGCGAACCCAAAAGATATTACAGCTATAACTTGTGATGATACAAAGCACGTTGCAAACGTTGAGGGAAAAATAACAAAGGACTCTGAAGAGCCAGCTGAGAGCAATGAGGTGAAAGCTAACACCAGCGTTACACATAATCCAAATGATCTAACAACTGCAGGACTGGTGGGTCCAGCAGCTATTAGCAAAATACCCATATTGCAATCTAATCTGCGACAAGCTAAATGTGCTTCATGGGCTGGCGGTGAGTTGAGCTCCTCTCAAACACAAGTCAATCCGACACATCAACTGTGCCGAAACAGTAGCCAGGGAAGACAAATGTTTACTGCTGCTGCTACTGCTGATATGGTGCAGTTCAATGAAACCTTGCCAACTTCCACTAGTGTCAACAAACAACATATTGTTAACGATAAATCTGAGGGTGCGAGGCGACGCCGCGATTCAACAGACAAATATATAACGGATCCTTCGCAACTACAATTACGCTTTGCACGTCCATGTTCCCGCAATAGCAGCAGAACACGAGGAGTGCCCACAGCTTTATTAGGACAATTCGATGACAACTCAACAGATACATCCGATGATCAGCAGCAAACTGGTGGTGGTGGTGGCAATCGCAGAAAATCCTCTATGAAATCCAGTACGAAATCTGCGGGCTCAAGTGGTGGCGGCGCAGCTACTGAACAACTTGAATCCCCCAATGGCTGTACAGAAAACGAATTGCTACTTTTTAATTTGCTTAAAGATTTTGGGAAAATAGAAAATTCAGCAGCAGCAGCAGCTACCGCGGCAGCAACAACAACAACAATACCTAATGATATTACGCCACCACCTGGTGCACCCAAAATAGAAAATACAGCACGTTTAAGACGTTATAGACATAATATAGATTAATTTATGTATTTTCGAATAACTTATTTAATATATGTACTGTGTGAATCAAAATAAAGTATACAGTTAGCAGGCATAGAGAAATACCTAGAGCGGAAACGCTGCTGTCCGCAACCTAAATGGTTAGCCTGTAATAGTAAAAATAAAACAACTCATATGCCATGAGTACCAGGTATGAGTAATTTTTATTTTATTTTCGTTTTTTAAGCAATTTTTTTTTATTTTTGAGCTTGAGATTTTTTTCCATTTAGTTTCCGCTCTATGTGTATTTCTCTATGATTAATATTATGTTAGTAAAACATTAATTAATAAATATATTTAAACAAATGAGAAAAATCGAATATTTGAAAAAAATGAAAAGAAAACCAAATTCAATATAAAAAAAAATATATAAGAAGAGTTTAAAAATCAATAGAAACTGTAAGCAAAATAAGAAAACATAAAACAAAAAACGAAACACATTTAAAACAAAAAAAAAACAAAAAAATACTTAATTCACTTCTTTCTAAAAACATTGCAAATTAAATAAACGCATCAAAAAAAAAAAAGTAAATAAACAGTTAAATAAATTCAATAAATATTTAAATGCATTTTTTATACTTTGTTTGTTGTTTTCCTTCTTTCTAGTCATAGTCTGCAAGATTTTTTTTATTTTTTTTTTTTAAGTAAATATACGTTTGTGATTCTAATTCTTACTTCTAACTATTTAAATAAAGCTTAAATTAAAGACTTCTGTGGAAGAAATTGTTATTTTTCTTAACTTTCTGTGAAGGTGTTGTGGATTGGGAACTGTGGTTTTTATAGACGGTTAACTTCTTTAATAAATACAATGTTGCTTCCCATGTTGAGATTTTTTGTATTTATTTATATTTTTAGCTTTAACACTTCTTTGGCCTCTGTATTCGTAGGTACTACATACATAAATTATCTGAACAAGTATGCAATTTTCGAGTCCAAAACATATGTGGCCCAATCATTAATAAGAAATTCGCGCGAGTTTTTTCCCTTTTTATTTTTTTAACAATCACCCCTATCGTGAATAAAAATTCCACATGAAATTTGTTCCCTTTTCACATTTTTCCTATTTAAATTCAATGTTAAAAAAATAAAAGGGAACAAAAATCATGTGGAATTTTTATATTTATAGGGGTGATTAAATTTGAATAGGAAAAATGGTAAGAGGGCAAAAAACTCCCGCGGAATTATATTTTCATGATTGGGCTGATGATATGTGACATTTATTTGTAAAGGGGCTTTCAACAAGAACTTTGTTTACTAACTAGGACATATTGGAGCGACTTGAAAGCTTTGATAATTGCTAAAATGTAAAGGTTGACTTTCTTTTTTGCCAGATTCGAAAATCAAATTTATTCGAAAGCTGGGGCCAAATTACCGCATTCGTGATCGAATGAGCTATCGTATCGAAAAATGATTTCGGTATCGAAATTGTGATAAAATGTACTAAATTTCTTGCTCGATATCGAATGCCATAATCTCAAATAAGAAAATTTTTTTTTAGATATGCGATTTGGGGTCGGTCTCTAGTCATGATTCTCATGTCTGGAACATGTCCAATGAAAGGAAAATTTGGAAAACTCGATTCCTTAAGTCTACAAGTTTACTTGGTAATACATATTTGTTTTAATTTAGCTGTAAAGTGTATAACTAAAAAGTTTCAATATTTTAAGGTGATTCTGGATATCTTCTAGAGCCTTGGATTCTAACCAGAATGCACCAGAAGACTCGACAGAGGCGTATTTTAATGAGAATCATTCAAAAGGGAGATCAATAGTAGAAAGGACGTTTGGGTTATTAAAGGAGATATTTAGATGCCTTTTAGCCGCTAGAGAACTTCATTACGCCCCGAGAAAGCCGTGAAAATTTTAAATACTTGTTTTAGTCTTTCTTCCTGAATAAAGTAGTTTCTTCTTAAATATTTATGAATTCCAGTAAGATTTTCATTTATTTCTGTGATTATTTTGTTTGAATTGTTCTGCTATATTATCAACTTTCCTTTTTTTACTTTGACGTGATTTTGATGGTGTTTGTTCTTCAGTAGCAAAAGCTGGGTAGAACGAATGGGATTTTATTCTCTCCTCATTTTCTTCAACCAAATAGTTTCACTTTTTTTCAAGTGCTGAATTTATTGTGGGTGAACTTGATTGAGGGTTTGAATCAAAATGTTTATTTTGGCTACCATTAATCGCCTTATGAGCAATATTTGCTTGGTCCTCCACCAGTACCAGATATGCTTACTTTATTTCTACTGCATTTGGCCTTAACATGATTCTTATAGTCTGCCCAAACCTAATAAAATTTCAAATTTTTTATAATTCAACGATTTATAAGGAGTGCGGCCTACTAAATATTGAAATCCAAAGGAACAAACTTTTTTCCAACCTTTATCTAATATCTCGCTGTGGTGGACTAAGTGAATCCAAATCGGTTTTTAACTTTTCCCATAGGTTATTAGATTTGTTTCTTGCATCCGGGACTTTTAGGTGTCCCTTAGCTAAATCCGGATGCTTCACCATAAAGTCCACAATTGTATCGTATTGTTTTTGGGTAGTATATTCTTTTTGAATCACTCCTAGGTATACAATTGTTAAAAAATGTTATTTCTTTTTTTTATTTTGTAATGTATTTCTATGGATGAAAACACCAAAAAAGGTTCACATCGTTACCTAAAATTTTCGTTTTACTTTTTCTATAGAAGCAAAATATGGAATTAATTACACTTCTGAAAGGAATTAAATTTTGTGACATGGCTGATAGTCTTGGTAGAATATCAATTTAGGTTTAAATTGGCAGATGCCTTTGAACTAATTGAACCAAAAATATTTTGCGGTGTTCCTGCAGAATCGGGTTTGCCATAAGCGTAATTGACATACATACAGTGGGTGGCCAAATTATTAGTTACACATGCAAAATTGTTTAGTTTGAAGCCGTATAACATTTTAAAATAGTGAAAATTTATCATTTTATTTGTTCTTTTAGGTAAATTAAATGTTTCTATTTCAATTAAAAATAAATTCTTTTGTTTTAAAAACATATATTTGAGGAAAACAAATTTTTTGAAAAAAAATCTTAATATTTCGTAGAACCTCCATTGGCACAATTACAGCTTGAACCCTTTTTGGCATGCTCTGAATGCATTTTTGAACATTTTTTTTAGTTCTTCATCGTGATGCCAGACTTTAATCAGATTTTGTTTGTATAACCTCAAAATTGCATATTTCACACTTCAGAGCAGAATTATCTACAACTGCACTCTAATGTTACCAATCATTGTTGACACTGCACAAAATATTTAACAGTATTACCAGAATTAAAATTCGAAAACATCTGGTACAAGAAACAGATTTATATACGTATTAAAAGCGGTTGAATCTTAATTAATAAAAAAATTATAATGTAACTAATCATTTGGCCACCCACTGTACATAGATAGCCTGGGCACTTGAGGCACTCTTTCGTATGTTGGCTACTTCAAGGTTGCAGAACTTTTTGGGTTGTTTTAAATCTATTTAATTGTTGACAATATTTTTATTCATTTAAAAAGTATAGTTTATCAATTTGATTCTGATTATACATGTATTTGAGTTAAGTGAGTTGGACGAGACACTGTTCTATAGCATATGGCCATTTTTTACATTACCCTTTAGTAGAGAATATTTAAAGAAAAGCTCTATTTCTTTTATACACGCATTCGAGTACATTTTTATTAAAAATTTTACAATGATTAAATTAAGTTTTAGACATAAAGCTCTTTTTATACTTCTCTTTTAATAAAATATTCAAAATATTACAATAATTCAATTACAATACTTTATATTTTATAAATTTAGATTAGCGACAAAAATTTATGATACAAAATAAAATATTCACTTTACTATTTACTTTACAATTGCTTTTAATTCTTTCAATTTCAATTTATTATACTAAACCTCCTCCACCACTAGATTGGTTTTAAATAATGTGTTATCTCGTTGTAAAGCCTCCATAATTGTGATTTCAAAACTTTGGTAGATTTCACGAAAATCCATAATATTTGCTGGTTCCGATTCCAACCAAAAACGATCAAATTCGAACAATAAGTAACAGTAGAATTTGTGAAAATGAGCCAGAGAACAGGCTTGTTTGCTCGATTGGGCCACATTGTAAAAGTGGGTTTTAGCATCGCCGTTTTTCAGTAGACGATAGGCCATAGCAGTTAGATTAATACCTACAATGGCAAAGGTATAACCCAAAGTGGGATGCATGGAGTGTAATAGAACATGCTGGGCGGCTTCTTTGTATTCACGGGCGAAATACATGAGATTTTCGAGACCCAACATGCCCATGCCGCGGAAATCAGTTTTGGGATCATCGCCCTAAAACAACACAGTAAAAGGTCCAATAAATACGTTTCTAAACTATTTTACTTTTTTTTTGGAAAACCCACCTGAAATCCTATTTCCTGCCACTGTTTAGAAATTCTACCATCCAATGGCTGTTCCGGCATAAGGTGTTTCCACAATTCCAACAGCTTCTGCTCGTGATCCAAATTATCCGAATCATAGGGTTCAGATCTCAAGCGCTCTACTTCATGCATTAAATGCTTATAGCTCCATATTTGCAAAGCACAAGCTCCAAATAAGGCACTAAAATCCGGATGTATACGCGATTTAATATGTTTCACTCTCTGTACCACAGCAATTGCTTGTGAAGGAAAACGTTTCAGTTCCTCCTCATTACAATGTTCCGCTGCCTCATCTAATTCCCTAAGCAATTGTTTAATTTCCGTTTTTTTGGACAGCGCTAACGATCTCTCCACCTGTTTGGTGCGATTAGCACCAGCTTGGGCTCCATAGCAGATACGCTGCAGTTCACATAAGCGGGTAAAGGTGTGCAGGAACCATTTGATAAATGGCCTGATATACACAAATATTAAAGGTAACAATTTATCTAAAAATAACATTTTGAGATTCTGCTGTGTCCTCGTAATGTATTTATTTCATCTAGCTAGCCAGAATAAAGTATTTAAGTAGAAAATTTCTTTTGTTTATGACACCCACCAACGCACAATGTTGTCATAGTTACTCCCATTAGTCACTTGAGGGATTTAAAGTAAATTTGTTTTTCATCACTTAAATTACCATGGACGTTGATTAGTCTTATTGATTTTCTTTGGAATTTAATATTTTAATAATATTATTACAGGTTTCTTGTTATATATCTTTTATAATTATTATGTTAAAATATAAGTTTTTGTTTCGATTTATGAAGTAATTGCAAAATGTTATTACATCGTTTGGTTAGCTTACAAAATTCTAGTTTTTTTTTTTTTGTAAAAACAACCCTGACAACAACAAAAAATATTTTGTTTGTATCGAACAGCTGTTCTATGTAATTGTTGTTGTTGTTAGTTTTATTTTGCACATGATGGAGCTACCAACTTTAATGAAATGTTCTAATAGTCATGTTTACGGTAGTTTTGTACACTGGGAGAAATGATGTTGTAGGTTTTTGTAATGTTTTGTGAAAATTTTGAAGAAATTCAAAGATTAAATAAATTTATAACAAAATTTTATTGTTTTTAGTAAATAACATATAAGGAAATAGTAATAATATTAATATTGCTTTAATATTTTATTATTTAGGAAAGGAACACTTTACGAACTCCAAGTGAAAAAATCCTCAGAAAGTTTGTATGAAAAAAGAATAAATGGATAAAAAGGCAATGGTTTAGCCAGCAATTTGCAGTTTTGATCATCAAATGACTTCTGATAAGAAGAATGCATAAACGTTTGCCATCTCTTATTAGACATTTCTACTCTTCATTAAAGTTTTGGCAAGATTTAGCTTTTTATCATTATTCATTATTTTGCTCTCTATCGAAACCAAAATCAGATGATGTAATACTTGTGAGCGCAAGAACAAAACGTCGCCAGAAACGGACAAAAATTTGTAAATGTCATGTTTTGTGGTAGAAACGTTTCAACGATTTTCACGTTTAAAGTTTTTTTGTAATTTGGTTTTTATGGGCAAGAAATTCTTCACTTAGTTACAAATTTATTTGCGTGCGGTTACGGTTACGTAAGAGAAATCATTTATATAGAGCGTTGCCAACTATTAGAATATGCTTTACATCTTGATTACAATTGGAACCGTTGACGACAGAACACATTTTTAATGTGTAATGAACAAAAACTCAAAGTAGAGAATGAGTTTTTTAGGAGCTTTCGGATTTGATTTGAAACAAAAACACATACAATTTAGAGAAATGTATGAAATCTCTATTTGACTCGATAGAACGATCTATAAAATTCAACGTTTAAAGATGATATCATGTAAATATTGAACCTTAAATGGTTCATACTCTGAGTTAAATTTATCATACTATCCCCGGCATACTTTTACTTTTTGATTTTTAAGACAAGGCTAAATTAGTAAAATATAAGGCTAATGAGTGCATCGCCAGAGAGAAAATCAAAAATACAACAAAATCTATATTAGCAGTAATATCGTCATGTCGTTTATTATGGCGTTACACTGTATAGTTATAAATGAGAAGTGATAGTGTGTGTTATCTCTATTATTTTAAATTAACTTTTCTTCACATTTCTTTGGTATTTCTCTTGCTCTACCACTGTGCGTTAGATCATGTGATCGTAAGTAACAAAAACTCATTTAATAATATAAATTCTATTATTTTGAATGCCTGGTTTTACAAACAGACATTCTTCATTCATGTCTAAAATAAATTATAGTTATAACTTTAATAGTAATTCAATTTAAATATTTACTATGTATTGTTATTATTATACCCTTCACCTTCATAAGAAGGGTATATACATATAAGTTTGTCATTCCGTTTGTAATTTCCCCAATATAATTTTCCGACGCTATATATATTCTGGATCCTTATAGATAGCGGAGTCTATTAAGCTATGCCCTTCTGTTCTGTTGAAATCAATTTTCTAAAGTCCCTAGATATCTTCGGGATCCAAATCTTCAATAATTCTGTCAGACATGCTTTCGAGAAGTTTGCTATTTAAAATCAGCAAAATCCGTCCATAAATAACAGAGATATGAGCAAAAATCCGAGACAACCTCTGAAAATTTGATAAAAAAAAAACTATCAAACAAAGGTTATTAATATAATATATATATATATATATATATATATATATATATCTATATATATAATATAATTATGCATCCACAACAAAGGTGAAGGGTATATTAGATTCGGCATAGCCGAATATAGCACTCTTACTTGTTTTTAACCACATTTGTTAGTGACATTATAAATTTATTTAACTTATCAAATTACACATCGGCTGAGAGCTGTGTGCCACTTTTGTATACCTATTTAATGTTGCTATTTAATTTATAATTTTTCTAAACATGATAAGGCAAATAGTCTTGCATTAAAAACAAACGCGATTAACAAATATCACGCATGCACTCTTCAAAAGATATGAGAGTAAAATTATTAACTATTAGGGGTTAGGTCGAATTTGATAAACATTAAAAAGTACAAAGTAAATAATAAATACAAACGACTCTAATATGAAATAGTTAAAGAAATATTATTTAAATTATCAAAATCCCGGTTAACTTTTTTGAACATTTGTTGAAATATCAGTCAAGTTGTCGGCAGTTCTGTTGTCTTGTTTTACTAAATAATAAATCTTTGGCCGAATAAAACTCTGGTAGTAGCGGAACGTAAATCCAATTGTCGTGGGCCTGAACAAAAAAAGATAAATTCTCTGATCCATTACTACAAGAACCCCTTCCAATAATTATTGATTTAAAAATTATACTCCATACATACTTTACAACACATTTTAATCTATTTATAATATAGTTAAACAAAGATTAAACCATTTAATAATAAGGCAATGGCCATTAACCTATTATACACAAAATTAGATCTTTAATTTCCTTTTGGGTCTGGTATGACATCATATGTTGGGTTTTTTAAAGTATAATATTTATTATAAACGTTCATGCTCTTTCATTTATTTAAACATTTGTGTTTAACATAATAGATTTGAATTTTTATTTTTTAATTTTTATCAGTTAACAAACAAACCACCAACGATGTTGTATTCATTAAAAATTTGTATTTAAAACCTAATCATTAGTAGCTAGACTTTGCTCCAGAAAAGTTAATTCATTTGTTGTAATACAAAAATTATATTTAATAATATTTATTTATTAAAATGAGACCCACTAATGGCAGACTTTGGGCAACAATTTGTGGGGGTGAGTTGACAGCTAGAAATCTGAATGATGGTTATATATATTAAGCAATATATTTGTTTAAATTACAGATCAAATTGAAATACGTTCAATGACCGACGACAAGTTGGAAGAATCTTTAGATGTAAGTGTAAAACAACTTATTTTTATTTAAACAAATAAAATATTTCGGATGTCAAGGCTTGAATGTGATGATTACTTAAAACATTTAAATGTTTAAGTAAATTACGTTAACAACAAATTTAAATAGATTTTACGTAAATACGCAAAGACAAATTTGAGAATTCAGGCAAATTCGCCCGGTTTTCGGATCTGGCTCACTTGACTGTGGATATAATTTAAAACGTTAAGTGGTTGCTTAATTAAGTTACGTAAATAATAAATGTAAATAGATTTTACGTAAACAAGTAACGGGAAAACCAAGGCGAATGGTGACCGGGTAAAAGTGGTGGCGAATTGAGGTAAAATCTCAAGAATTCATTAATAATTTCAAGTGTGGAGGATTTGAAAATCTTTAGACTGAAAGTATTAATTGTAAAAGTCAAAGTCTTGTTTCACAATTTTCAGTTTTAGCTGACCAGTTTTTGTTCAATTCTCTTTTAAACTTGCCATTTCACGTGTGTGTAGTCAATTCAATATTCGTAATTTTTAATGCAAATCAAAATGCATGTAAGAAAAAAAAAACAAAAGGAAATAAGAAAATTGACTAGTACCGTCAAGTTTGTATCCCTTTTTATTCAAAAATACTTGCCTTGACGAGTCAGAATTGAAGAATGTGAAAGCGGACAAACAATATAAATCAATTGGTATAAAATATATAAAAAAAATTTAATTTGCTTGAATTTTTCTGAATTCGCCAATGCTTTCACCTTGTGATTTAAAAAAGAAGTCATCAATCATATGTATGTTAACGATTTTAAAAGGTTCTAAACGGTGATATTTTTAGCAACATTCTTTTTGGCAGCTCAGCTGTTGTCGTGTAACATAAACGTGTTCAGTATGGTTTATAATTTAACCACGAATCCTCTTACAAACGAACAACGCTTGCAGTTTATTGAATTTTATTATCAAAATTAATGTTCGGTTAAGAAAGTGCAACGTGCACTTGTTCTTGCATTTTATTGGTCAGTTTGCTCATTTCGTAAACAAGCAATATTGCCGTATTTGTTGAGAAGAGCAGCTAAAAGCATTGCCAGAACAGCCAATGTACCCAGAAAATTTGGTGGATTATGGGCCGAAGGCATCATTTTTCCATTTTTTTAAAGACGACGAAGACAGCGCTACCGTGCGATGATTGCATTTTTTTGCCCTAAATGGAAGAGCTGGACTTGGCTGACATGTGGTTTCAATAAGACGGTACCACATAACACACAGCATGCTGAACAGTTACCCAAATGAAAGGCGAGTTCGTTGAACAGTAGCCTACAGACTATTTTTTGTAAAACTATGTTAAGGCTCATATCTATGACGCACTGGAAGATAATATTGAAGAATGTATTCGTGAGTTACCGTCCATTATGTTGGAGAGAGTATGCCAAAGTTGGACCCAGCGTATGAACCATTTGAGGCATAGTCGCGGTCAACATTTACATGAAATCATGTTTAAACATTGAATTATAAAGATCGTTCTATCGACTCAAATAACGATTTCATATGTGTTTTTTTAATCAAATCCGAGAGTTCTTAAAAAAATTACCCTTTATAAACGATTTCTTACACTTTACATATTTAAATTATTAACCTATCAATAGAGTAACGATCTGTGGAAGTTTTCGAAGTTCTAAATGTTACATATCACTTTACTCAGCCATTCACTGTAATTAAATTGACATTGGGTGTCAATGTCTGCTAAAATCTTAAAGCCTCTATAACTTTCAAAACACACCCACTTTATGACATTGCTAATTTTATTTCCTTTCTCATTCAGGTCTTAGAAGGTTCCTTCTTTTTATACGAAACCGTTACTATTGCCACCAAAATCAATCTACCCGAAAATATACAAGGACGTAAAGATTTACGCGAATTGTCGCGCGTAACGGCCGATGATGGTGTATCGCTAATTGCTGTGGAAAAATCGTCAGGAAAACCAATAGCAGTGGCTTTCAATAAAATACAAGTAAGTATGAAAAACGAAAAAACTAAAAATAATAAATATAATTCCATAATTTTGCGGCACTTGCAGGTGTTAATAAGAAATCAAAACAATACTTCAAAAATCCATAGAAATTTTCAAAGTAATGTTTTGTTTTCCAGATTAATTCTAACAAAAACCTTTAAATCTTTTTAGTATTGCAAGAAATCACAAACTTTGGTTTCAAACATATGACAGCTGTAGTTAATTACCTGGATTTATATACAATACTGACCAACAAGTGCAGCGAACTTCAGCGTGAAGTAGCATTGGATCATATTTAACTTTGGCAACGCATGACTGAATAAATATTATTGCTTAGAGTGGGTTCACACGCTGCGATTTGTCACCGCGACTCTGCTGAGGTTTTCTTTTGGTTTCCCTTATAAATTCATCGTCTGTTCACATGATGAAACATTTGTTGCACCATTCTTGCGACATTTTGACATTAAATTATTCATTTCTCCTATTTCACTCATCCGCAGATGTGTTGCCATATAGGACCTATCTTTTAGTTTTGGAAATTTACGAAAAATATGCTTAATAATATACTTTTGCATACAGTATTTTTTATTTTGTGTTCTAGAGGCTTTAATATTTGAAGGTGTGTTATATGTATTTTATGTACATGGTATTCGTAAAGAAACAACACTGGCAACACTGCTGGTAAATTAAATGAAAATAATACAAGAGAAAAGAAGATGCAAAAGAGAAATATCAAATTTGTCGTTTCTTTTCGCAATACCTGCGACACTAGCTACCCCGTACTCTGCACTGCGTATTTCATCTATAAACTCGAGTCGCAGGAAAAAGTCGCAGCGTGTGAACCCACTCTTAGCTGTAAGTTTGTCTTAAGAATGTCTTTCTATACCTTTACATTCATACATTCATATATCTGTACATACATACATATGTGCCTCTATATACTCGTATTCATAAAAATAACCCCTTTCCCTTAATTCTCACTTCCAGTTCATTCCCGACAACGGTGAAGAAGTCTTCTTTCTGAAATTCCGCAAAGAAAGCGCCAAATCTCCCAATGCTCAATCTCTAATGGACTTTATGGCTTCGGTAGATGCCCAATGCGATGTCTTTGAAAAATTCAATATAGACTGCACCTGCGAACTAATGTTCCTGGCCACTCTACCGCAATGGGAACGTAAAGGTATTGCCAAGGCTCTTACCAAATACACCATTGAGCTAACAAAAGAGCTGAAAAATGGCATAGGTCTAGAGGAAATACATCCTTCATTAAGATCACGCAAACCAAAGGCAGTCACTGCCATATTTACCTCATTGTTTTCTCAGAAAGTTGGCAAAGCTGAAGGTTTTCAGGTGGTGAATACGGTGCCATATACCCAGTTTTCGTTTGAGGGTAAAACGTATGACCAGCGTGTGGATCCGTTGCATAAGGATTGTGACCATGCAGTGTATTTGGTTTAACGTTAGGCTTATGAGAGATCAGATGTAAGAAATTTGTTTAATTTCTATTTCATATGAAATTTGTGATTTACATATTAATAACTTTCTATTCAAAAAAAGTAAGATTTATAATAAAACTAGAAAAAATTTGTTAAAAAAGAATATGCACCCATCGTCTTTTATACTGAAAATTTTATACAAAAAACTTTTTATACAAAAAAAGTTTTTATACTAAAAAACGTTTCTATACTAAAAAAATTTTTGTACTAAAAACGTATTTATACTAAAAAACGTATTCATACTGAAAACGTTTTATACTAAACAACGTTTTTTTACTATATTTTATACTAAAAATTTTTTTTGTACTACAAACGTTTTTATTTAAAAAGAAAATTTGTACAAAAAAAGTATTTTGTACTAAAAAACGTTTTTATACTAAAAAAATTGTTGTACTAAAAATTTTTGTACTAAAAACATTTTTATTTAAAAAGAAAATTTGTACAAAAAAAGTTTTTACACTAAAAACGTTTTTATACTAAATAAAAACGTTTTGTACTACAAAACTTTTTTGTACAAAAAAAAAAAACGTTTTTATACTACAAAACTTTTTGTACAAAAAAAGATTTTTATACTAAAAAAAGTTTTTATACTTAAAGACGTTTTAATACAACAAAAAACAGTTTTTCAGTATAATAACGTTTTTATATGTATTATAAAAAGTTTCAAAACGTGTTTATACCAAAAAAAAAAAAACGTTTTATATTAAAAAATGTTTTTATACTAGAAAAATGTTTTTATTAAAAAAACTTTTATGTACAAAAACAACGTATTTATTAAAGAAAACTTTTGTACAAAAACAAGTATTTATACTAAAAATATTTTTATACTAAAATAACGTTTTTATGTGTACAAATTATAGAAAGTTTAAAAAACGTTTTTATTAAAAACATAATTTTTGTAAAAAAAAGTGTTTATTCTAAAAAACGTTTTTATTTAAAAAAAAAGACTTTTTTGTACAAAAACGTTTTTATACTAAAAAACGTTTTATACTAAAAAAAAACGTTTTTTTATACAAAAAAAAAAAAAACTTTTTATTTCACGAAAAAAAAACAAATTTTGCAACTCGATATTTCACCATGTTAATAGAAAATATCTGTTTAAAATGTAATTCCGTTTTATTTTAAAATTATTAAGAAGTCCATCATCTTGATATTTCTCCTATATTATCATGTCAGAAAAAGTTATTTTGAAAACATGTTTTCGTTTTTTCACTCTCACCGATTAAATAATATAGTCATTTCAATTTTTTTCAATTGAAGTGTGCTTTAAGACAAAATTTTCATACAAAATTTTCTTAAAGTAGACTTGATGTCTACTTTAATTTTTTATAACTACGGCAGTAAATATTTTCTGTTCATTGACAAAGACACGTTTTAAAATAGAACAATTTAAAAGTCTCATGCATCCATTCATGTATACTCTTGCTTAAGCAGCACATTTCATTTCTATTTTTGTCTAAAATTCTTAATAGAATTTAACGAATTTAACGACTATAAATATCAATTAGTTTGTTGCCATTTTATTCTATGTCACTGTTTCTTCTTTTTCAATTCAATTAATATTAAAGACTTTTCTATTAAAACTATTTAAAAAAGGAAATATCATTCATTTATTATATGGGTCAACTACAATGTTGTTTTTTATTTCTCTCTGTAATGGAACTATCAAAGCCCAGCGGTAAAAATACCCATTACTTAATCACTGATGTCAGTAATATTTAGTAGCTTATATTTCTGCTTACATTTACACACGAGTGTCATAGGCTGCTTAATTAGTGCGCTCTCGATTAAAATATAAGCAGCGATGTAATTAAGTGTCATCTCAATTTCACTTACGTTATAAGTGGTGTTCTAAGCAAGCTTGATGGCACGTCAATAAATTCAGGCAAATTAAACTGTAATGTATGTCGTTTACAGTCGGATTTGCAATTGTAAGGCTAGAATATGAGGTGGTACCACTAATCCTGATAATCAATATAGTGATACACATTTCTTGTTTTTTTTATATTTTTCTAAAGCCGCTATAACGGTATTTTTTTTGTCTTTGCATTTATGTGCATAAACAAACTAACTCGTCACTAACATTCTAATCGGAGTTTTAATTAGTAGAAATATAAATCATAAATTTTTTTAACATAAACCCACTAACTAACACTCCGCTTATATTGTAATCGAAGTTATAATTAGTAGGTGATAGTTATTAGATTACACATATATAACATTCTAAGTACTTAAATCGCTCGCTTAGAATGTTATACTGATGTCATCGATTATAGTCTAGGTACTTAGTTTCATTTATCGCTGGGAGGGGCTACAGAGATAGCGATGAGTGATATTGAGTGAATTTGAATCTCTTTTGTTAAGTTTATTTATTTACTCATTATTTAATGATCTATTAAATGTAAATATCTCTGTGCACATGATGATTTTAAATTGAGACTGGAATAATTCTTTTGTTATATTCAGTACTTTATTTACACGGACTTGCATCAGAATAATATAAAAATTGTTGTCTTTAAATTTTAGTATAAAATCTTGAGGGTTGCTAAACGGTCGTATTGAGTTTTAAAACGTTGCAAACGTTTCAATAATTTCTTTTCTTTAAATACAAAACTATTTAAATAAGAAACAGTGTAATAAAATGCATTCGCAATGTTTGCAGTTAATTTGTGATGGTATTTATGCATTTTGAGAAGATAACGTTTAAATATAAATTATTTTCAATTAATTGCTGGGTTTTTTTTTGCAATGTACATTTTTAGGTCAAGTGGAAATTGTAAAAATAACTGAGGATTTGTATGATGCAGCCATAGAGGTAAAGTATTTATTAAAATATGTTGTTAAATATGGAGAGAAGTGTGAAAAAAAGTATGGATTAAAAAATCCATACTAAAAACTGTTTTAGTATAAAACCTTTTCTTTTTTGTAAAAACATAACTTTAGACGAAGTCTTCAGCTACTTCAAAACTCCCAATATGCAGACAGTGGTCAAATATTTTTTTGTATAAAAACGTTTTTTAGTATAAAAGTACAAAAACGTATTTTAGCATAAAATGTTTTTTTTTAGTATAAAATCTTATTTTAATTATAAAACGTTTTTTTTTAGTATAAAAACTTTTTTATGCTAACTTTTTATGTATAAAAAATTTGTTTTTATTAAAAAAAGTTTTTTAGTATAAAAAATTGGGTTTCAGTATTAAAACGTTGTTCAACAAAGTACTAGTATTAATGTTATACTTGAAAAACATTTTTATACTAGTTTTTAATATTAGCATAAAAACTTTTTTTATTATAAACACGTTTGGAATAAAAAGTTTTTTAGACTAAAAACGTTTTTTTTTAGTTTTAAAACGTGTTTTAGTATAAAAATGTTTTTTTTTTCATATCAAAACGTTTTTTTAGTATAAAAAAGTTGTTTAGTATAAAAACTTGATTATCACTATTAAAACATTGTTCAACAAAGTACTAGTATTATTCACAGTCACAGTCATTAGTTAACCATTGGTAAACTAAAATACTAACTATTGTTTAACTATTACTTGTTATTTTTATGGCAAACTAAGCATTGCGAATAAAGAATCATTAGTTCAGCCTTTGTCATTAGCTAACTAAAGACTGTGAATTCGGCCATTAATGTTATACTAAAAAATGTTTTTATACTAGTTTTTTTGTATTATCATAAAAATGTTTTTTATTATAAACACGTTTAGAATAAAAAGTATAAAAACGTTTTTTAGTATAAAATAAAAACATAGTTTGGTAAAAAAAACTTGGTTTTCAGTATATATACGTGGGTTTCAGTATAAAAACGTCTTTTAACTAAGTACTAGTATTACTTTTAGTTTTATACTAAAAACCGGTTTTTATAATTAAAAAATTAAAATTAAAAAAAAAAAATAAAAATAATTAAATTATTAAAATTAATTAAAAAATGTTTTTATACTAGTTTTTTAGTGTTCGTATAAACACGTTTGGAATAAAAACTATTTTGTATTAAACGGTTTTTAGTATAAAATCGAGAATTTCTGTATAAAAACGAGTTTTTCAGGATAAAAGCGTGGTTTTCTGTAAAAAAAATGTGGTTTTCAATATAAAAACATAGTTTTCAGCATAAAAACCGTTTTTTTTTCTATGAGAAAGTGCTCAAAAACGTATTAAATATTCTAAGTCTTTTAACTTAATTATTTTCAGTTATTTCGCAATTACTTCATGAAATATGAAAATGTCAGCATAGCCTGCAATCTGGACGAAACCCCTGAAACCAGTAGCGAAATGATGTTGCTAATAAAAGCCATATTAAAAGACAACATGTCCTTTGCGGCCAGAGATGTCAAAACACAAGAGCTGGTGTCTATATGCATTAATAAACTAGTGGCATGTTATTAAAATAACATTAAAGGAAAATCTCTATAATTAATTTAATTTAACTTTTTAGAATCCCTCCGCTCACATAACTTTAGACGAAGTCTTTGGCTCCTTCAAAACTCCCAATATGCAGACAGTGGCCAAATATTTGCGCACCGTTGAATGCACGTATGACATCTTCAAAGAGTGGCAAATTGATTGTGTCATTGAGTTGTGTTTTCTCTCCACCCGCACCGATTATGGCAGACGTGGTATTGCTTTATCTTTGGCCAAATATCTGTTGGAATATGCTGCTAAGTTGAAAGAGATCCACGGCGAGGAGTCACAACAGTTGCCGGAACATTTAAGGGGGCAAAAACCTAAAGCTATTATATCAGCTTTGACCTCACGCTATTCGCAAATAGTGGGCGAGAAATTGGGTTTTGAGACTTTGTTTAGGGTGGAGAATTCGAAATTTTCGTTTGAAGGCAAGACGTTTGCGGAAAAAATCGATGTCATACACAAGTATTCGATATTTGCGGCTAAGAGATTGTGATTTATGTTGTATGTACAAATGTAATTTAAATGTTTAATAAAGTATAAAAAAATATTCTTAAAACGCGGATAAAACTATTTTTATTTAGTACACGCCTTATTAATATTGGCAACACTGTTTCAAAGACAGTTACATTCAAAGAGAGTGACAAAAAGAGATCTAAAGTGAGATAAGCTTATTGTTGATCCTTTAAGTACCGTTTTTTTTTCGTTTGTAAATAAAATGTTTCAATTTTTTTTTAAGGAATTGTTGCGTGCTTTTGTTTTATTCTCGGAAAAAGAGAAAAGCAGATTTTGTGTGTACTATAGTAACTAACCCTCTGGACAAACAATTGAGTTTTTGATCCTTTCTGTAGCGGTAAAAAATAGTGGATAAAATTGAGTGCAATTGTGTGTAATGATATCCTTAGAATTTAATTGATTGTTTTCCATTATAAGAATTTTTTTAGGTTGCGAAACCTTTATTAAGAAGAAATGGTTTTTAATTTAACATTTCAGTACATATGTAATTATACTGTATTTGAATGAGAAATTTAAATTTTATTAAAAATTATAAAAAAAAAATACATGAACAGAAAAAATACTAATGGTTATACTGAAATTCACGTTTTTATACTGAAAAATAAGTTTTTTACTGAAAATAACGTTTTTATGCTAAAAATAACGGTTTTAAACTGAAAAGCTCTCGTTTTTGCACTGGAAAACAAGCTTTTATAATGAAACCACATTTTTATACTGACAATCAAATTTTAGTACTGAAAACCAAGTTTTTATATTGAAAAAAAAGTTTTTAAACTCAAAAACACTGGTTTTATACTGAGAACCACGTTTGTATACTGACAACCAAGTTTTTATACTGACAGCGATGTTTTTATACTAAAATTAACGTTTTTATACTAAAATAACGGTTTTAAACTCGTTTTTACACTGAAAAAGAAGTTTTTTATAATGAAACCACAATTTTATACTGAAAACCATGTTTTTATACTGAAAACCACGTTTTTATATTGAAAACCAAGTTTTGAACTCAAAAACTCTCGTTTTATACTAAAAACCATGTTTTTACACTGACAACCACATTTTTATACTGAAAACCACGTTATTATTCTGTAAAAAAAGTTTATAAACTAAAATGTCCGTTAAAATACGAAAAAACTTTTTCATCATTACGTTTAAAAAAGTTAAATTTTTTTACATTTACGCACGTGTTAACGTCACCAGGGACATTAAATTTCTCTATTAGCTTTTTTAACTATTATTCAATATTAATCTTAACTGTTTTCTAAAATATTGTTAATTTTATTTTAAAATTCTAATCATGGTGTAACTATACAAGGTGACTGCAGTAGCACAGCTGACTGACTTTGTTTACAATTTACTAATGTCACAATGTCAAAAGTGTTTTTGACATTATATTACACAAACAAAGAAAATGCCTGTTGTTTCTGTTTGTGTTGAATTTGTTAACGATTTAATTATACAAGGTGAGTGTATAATTACACCATGATTCTAATATTCTAAATAAATACAATGTCAACTATTTGAATATTTCCTAAGTATTAAGAAAAGTATTGAGTTGCTTATGTTTGATTTGATTGATTTCCATAACTTGTATTTTACTTGCATTAGAATAAATTAGGGAAATTTGTTATTAATAAGATAAAATTTATAATTTTAGATTATTAATTAAATAGTTTATTTGTTATTTAAGTAGGTACCTATGTAGTTTATAAAATAAATAAATAAATAAAAACTGCTGATTTAAATTTGTATTTATGAAATTAATACAGACGACAACTGAGTAAATTAAATGAGAGAAAAACCAAGCTGTCAGAAATCTTATTCACGAGAAATTAATATATATACAGTTAGGAACTCGTTTCTTTTTTAAAAATCAATGCCTTTACCCTGCCTTTACACATGCAAGTACTTGCATGCAAGTGCTGTGTACGTATCTATACGAAAACTTATTCGAAAAACTCGAGTAGCTCTGCAATTGAAAAAATGTGAGTGTATTAGTAAAAAAGTGTGAATGTATTGACTTTTTCGAACTTGCACTTGCATGTATAAATGCCGGGTTATTTAAATGTGTTTTTCGGGTCGAGGTCTTCGATACTTTTTCTGCGGGTTATTCGGCTAAATGTATAACTACCTAAACAATGTAAAATAACCGTACACTACTGAAAATATTGTACTGATATTTATTAAATTTTTATAAATATTATGATTAAAAGTAGATATTTACTTAATTGTCGTTTTCAGAGGAATTAAGTAGTTGGCTACAGGGCGGCATAAGTACCCAGCGGCATTTGCAGCAAATAATAAGATGTAATCAATGATTTTTAATACCTATTAATGATTGCATCACACAATTTCAATTGTACTAATTAATCTACATAATTTGTCTCTACAAACTAGTTTAATGTTATTAATTACTATAAATGTCATCTTTACAATTATAAAGCCATAACATTTAATCCTATATTTCTATTTTATTAAGCCTTAAACAGCAATAATTTGTAATAATTAAAAATACATTTTAAAAACTATAAACTTTATTAAAGAATTTTGTCAACAACCAGCATAATTTGCTTCAATTTTTCTGTTTAAATACTTAAAACAAACAAAAATTTGTAAAACAAATATTCCACAACAAATACCCAGCAATATTAAAAACTATGTACATACATATATACGCTTTGATGAGGCAATAGCTAGCTGCTAAAAAATCCAACACTAGTTACCTTGCAAGGCTTTTAAGGAATAAACTTTCACTAGTGAAATTGTTACAGAATGGTGATAATTTGGTGGCATATATCTAGTGCAAACTGACTGTTTCTTGCCTTTAAAACTACCGGGTTGTTGTAAATTACAAAGAAAGAGGGTGTGCTTTTTTAATGGTTTGAGTGTCAAAATATAATTTTTCATTTTTACTCATCACCGTCATCGTCTCGCTTGGCACCGTTAAACCCATACACACATGAGGGTTAAATTGAATCATATTCGTAATTGATGTCTTCAATGTTTGATGTCCTTTTTCGTCCTTATTTAGAGTGTTCATGTGTATTTTGATGATGTTGTGCTTTTTTTTTGTGTGTCTTTTCACATTTCACATTATTGTTTTTTGTTGTTCTAAATCAATTCCTACTAAGGTTACCATAATAAACAAATTTGTTATTTTGTTTACTTGAGGAAGAAAAATAGACTGTAGTTGTTTTTTTTTAATGGCAGCTGTATAAACAAATTATTTTGTTTCCAAAACTCATCAACTCATTTTGATGGAAATGTTGACTGGCAAAAGAAAACGGAAATGTTACATGTTTGGAAATTAGTCAAAACAAAAATTCTAATATTTTAGTAAGTTTTTGTTATAGAGGGGAATTGTGTTAAGCATTTACTTTTATAAATATTTAGATAAATGTAAAATATTTTCTTACAATCAGCTAAAGATGAGTAACTTTTCTCTAACGCTGGAAAGTTTGGATTTGTGCTGATGTTTGTAACGCACAAAAATTTTGGTCCAACACGGACCAAATAGACGGATGGGATTGAAACTGGTGAAAATTGGTCCATTATTTCACTTGGCCTCCATACTAATGTCCTCGAGAAATAGGGGTTTAACGATCATAAATGTTATGCAAGTACCCAAACAAATTTCACCACAAATGAGTGGTAAATGAAGCCCAATCACATTTACAAATTTTGTGCAAATAGGTCAAAAATTTATCATAGCTCCCATATAAGTCCCACTTTCGAAAATCACTTTAAAGAGCATAACTTTCTTAAAAATGTCGGTATTTAAATAATATTGAGCACAAATATGTTTCATATATCTACGAATAATATGGCAGAATTTTATGATGATCGGTTCATAATAATCACTTTAACAACCATAAAGCTCTTAAAAATGTTGATATTCAAATAAAATTCAACACGAATTAGTTATATATATATAAAAATGATAACAGCTAATTTGATAACGGTCGGTCCATAATTAATCGAAACTCCATATAACACCCTCTTCGTAATTCTTTTTAACCTCCATAAGTCGTTTAAAAGTATTTGTATCCAGATGAAGTTTAACACACATAATTTATATATTTTGATGTTATTTAAAAAAATTCAAAGAACAAATATATTTTTTATTAAAACCTCAGATTTCGGGATCAGCTGCTGACTATGTAACTGTCGTTTTCAAAATAATTAAGTAGCTGGATACAGGGCGGCAGAAGTACCCAGCGGCATTTGCACTCGTGTAGTCGTGTAACCTGCTGTCTCAAATGTGTTTATTGCTATAGTTACTTGAAAGGCTTTTAACTGATGAATATTCTTTTCTGTAATAGCCCACCTCTTTCTGATAATATTACATTAAATAATCTCCCAATTAAATGCGATTGATAATGAAACAAGTTGTAAAAGTCAAAATAAAATAAAACCCTTTTGATTTATTAACCATGACCATTTGTTTTCAAACACTTGTCGAGATTGTAAGTGGCCACACGTGCCCTACAACTTGTAGCACGCGTCAATAGTTTAACAAATATTGATCATGTACGACAAAATGTTTTCGATGGATAATTTCGATAGGGAAGTAATAATATGAATTTCCTTTTTCCAACATATAAATTCAGGCTATCCTGAGTCTTGTTAGAGGCAAAGATCAAGATGCTGAAACATATGTAAAGCGTGATCCGTTTCGAGGTTCCCTATTTTTTTTTTAAAGAAAAAAACACAGAAAATTCAAATTTAATGAGGAATGTTTATTATCATTTGAAAGAGCATTCTTTGGCATTAATTTTTTGAAGATTATGTATGTCTATCAAATGTTGGCCGTTGCTACGTCGCAGATGGTCTATCCGTTGAGTGCAACTGGCGAATGACACGCGTGATGTTTTCCTCCAAGGCCTGAATCGAAGCGGGTTTGTTCGCATAAACTTTAGACTTTACATATCCCCACAGGAAAAAGTCTAACAAGGTGATATCATACGATCGACCGTACATAAACTGTACATAAACTACGAGAAAAACGACATTGTAAACTTTGTTGGATAACAAATTAGGAGCGTGGAGATACCGAGCTTTAAGTAATGAAAATATCACTCATTTAAAGTCAATCTGTAAGAGCATTATCGTGTTTAAGAATAATCAGTGTTTTTTCCATAGATACCCTAAATTTTGTTATATCATTGTGCTTAGTCTGTCCAGGTTTTTTCAGAGGTCTGTACATTCTTAATGTAATAAAGTTTTGAATCAAAGTACTTTGTTCTTTAATGAGCATTGTAAATTACAAGGGAATACAATCCGACGAGGCTCTCGGTCGGCTGACCACTAATTAGGATGGAGTCAGATGAGATTTCGTCTGCTAACTTTGACGAGACTGAAATTAGTTAAGGAAACCTATACAATCCTCGGAAATAAATGCGTCTGGTTTCGGTCGGCTAACTACAAATTAGGAAAAAATGATGGCTACGAATGCAATCTGATAAGATAAATACTTCAGTTTTCTGTAGGTAACTAGAACGTAACTATTAATAGAGGGAATACAATCCGATGAGATAAATGCTTTGGCCCTCATCGGTTAGCAACTGCTTTCGGTTACCGTTTTAGCTTGTGCTTTGTTATCCCGGAGTAAAGTATAACTAGATATATACTACGATTCAGTGCACTCTGTCTTACCAGTTGTATGTGCCTTCTGTGATGTGTCTAAAGGTGGATTCACCCATTCGTCCTTAACAAAAAATTTGTTCGAACAATTTTTTTTTATATGAAGTTTGACGTCTCTCTTTTTGAGAGAGAGAAAATATTTTGTACGAACTTGAATTGGTTTAATTTTATATTTTTTCTGGACAAAAATGAATTGAGTTGCCAATAGGTTCCATTTTTTCATACAAATAACAATGTATTTCCATGGCCATCAGCAAAAGCAACTTTCTTTTTTCATTCATTTTGAATTTATATCTGTGATTTTGAATACACAATATAAAAAAATAATTTAATATTTGTATTTTGACACTTAAAACCCAAAGCAAAATAAATCAATGGCCGCACTTGTAAAACTAATACATTTTGTTTACATATGGCAGCTTTGATTTTTTAGAGAAAATCGTTCGAAATGGGGGAATCGTGCTGCAAAAAAACTTTCAGTAAAAAATTTTTCTCTGAAAAAATTTTTGTTAAGAACAAATGGGTGAATCCACCTTAAGATAATTGGAAATGTTCATTCTTTCGCGAAGTATTACTTACATGCACAAGGTTTTGCGGCGTTCCTCTGCTTCTGAAACCTTGAGTTATTCATTTAAATGTTTCTGAAAGTTGTCGTTGTAATGATTCCGGAGTGTATGTGCGAAATATTTACTTTTCTTTTTCTTCTTAGGATACAGACTGTGCTCCTGATAGAACTTCCTGGTCATTAAGCATGTGTCTAGAATGTTGTTTATCTATAGATTCCGTAGGTTGTATAGGCAATTTGTTGTGTGAAGGATTCTGGATTAATGATGCTTAGTATGTACTAAAAACAGTCGACGTTCTCAGAATAATGAATGTTGTTTGGTAGGCATTTATATCCAATTTCACTGCCTCATTTCCACTACAAGACCCATCATTTTAAGGCCATTATCGAAATTTCTGTCTAATTTTGAAAACCTTTGCGAAATTCATTGTGGAAGGAAATTTGATGGCTAAGATTTAATTTATTGTTTCAGCAGCAAAAGTAAGAGTTAATCCATGTGCAATATCAGCGAAAGCGAAATAAAATTTAAATTTTCTTGGATTTATAAATATTCGATCTTAAGAAGTTTGAAGAACCAATGAATGAATAATGAATTTCACTGTCTTTTAGTTTCCTATTGTCGGGCTCCATCTAGACTCTAAATAGTGATTGGGGAATTTTATCTTTATTAAAAATATTGACTAGTACATTTCTTCCAAGGCCTCTCTGATATCGTTAGGTTCTACAATGGACTCTATTTCTTTTATAACCACCATCAAGCCTTTATTGCTTTTCAGCTAATAAGTGTCCGAAGAAAAGTTTCTTTTATTATTATTCAGGTCTTGAGAGACTTTTCTATAATCATCCTCACTGTATATAACAATTTTTGTTTTCTACAAATTCGAACTTAATTTAGAAATTCATGTCAAAAAGTTTATTTTGCTTTAATATTTATGAAAATGACATTGAAATTAAATTTTCTAGTATTTCCTGGCATTTAAGTAATTCGAAATAAGGAATTTTTGAAAAAAAATTTTAATTTTATTATTTTTCATCATAGTTTTAAAGCTATTTGCCAAATTTCTACTTGTTTCAGTATGTTCGAAAATTCGAACTTCATTTCGAAAATTAGAAATTCATGTCAAAATGTTTATTTTGCTTTAAAATTTATGAAAATAAGAAAGAATTTTAATTTTCTAGTTTTTTCTATGATCAAGAAATTCGAACTTAAGAAATATTGGAAAAAAATTTAAAAATTTAAAAAATGTTCTTTCAATCACACTATTAGGTCATATTTGAAAATTACGAAATTAAGTTTTAAAATTCAACTTGCGATTTTAGTCCAAAATTATGTTTTTTTAACTATAGCTATGTGTCCACGATCGTCAGATATTACAACGTTGTCATATCTAGCAATGTACTAACATTGAAAAATTTTTAGCAAAAGGTAAATTGTCAGTTTAGACGACTGTAGGAAAACTGACAATTTAATTTGCACACAATTGTCACACAATGAATTTATCTGTCAACTGAAATTGTCAGTTCACACGGTTGTCAGATTGTAGTGTGGCATTGTCAAATTCGTTTTGCAGCTCTGTGTGTGTTTAAAAATTTTAAATATTGTCATGGAACAAAAAAGAGCAATTGGAACCATTTTATCTGCTTATGTCCTAATGCACACATTAATTTAATTCTTTAATTTTCTTCTACTTTTTCAAAAATTTTATCAATGCACACTTGTTTGTTTATTTATGTATATACAGAGTTGCATTTAGAAATAATTTCTATGACAATGCTGCCATTGGCAGATGCATAAACTTTGCACATATGACAATGAAGAGTGTTTGAAAATTGTCTTAAAACAATGACAAATTTGTGTGTTTACACGATTGTTAGATGTTTGACAATATTTTTGTCTTCCAATGTACTGAAAATGCTTTTTCTTACAACGTTGGAAGGCAAAAATTTTAAATTTACACGGTTGTTAGACATTTTCTGAACATTTTTCGGACAACGTTGTAATATTTGACGACCGTGGACACATAGCTTATATCCTTCATAGCTTTGACTAACAACTGATTACCTTAGAGTTTTTGGCCTGTTTACCCTATTATTTACTTTCACACTGTTCTTGCATGCCAAAACCCCATAAATTGCACATGTTCTGCAAAAATTGTGTTGGCAATTAAAATGTTTTCTTAAATTTTACAATTAAAATTAATTCGTATTTATTGGATTTTTATTTTGATAAAAAACTTATAAATTTATTTCCATTGCTTTATATATATTCTTGTAAGTATTTAGAGCTTTAAAAAATTGCTGAACTGTGATTGGCTGTTTGCAATAGTATTAAGCAACGCCTCTTGTCTTTCAAGTATGCCGACAGCCATGAAAAATATACATATGTATGTACATATATGGTTGTTTTTGGGTAGTTGTTGTTATCAGCAGAAAAAAAACACAACTACCACCCTTTTTATAAGGGCCCACCACTGATATCACATTTTTCACATAATAGCGCCAGGATACGTTTTCAATTCTATACAATATTTAAACGTTAACCAAAAACGGAAGTGTAAAGACCTTAAAAACGGAAGGAATAAATTTTGTGAACTAATTTTTTTGTTGCAACCATTAACGGGTCAATTAACAAGTGTTAGTTTTACACACAAACACACGTGCGCTCTCAAAAGAATAACAGTAAATAAGAAAGAGCATACAATAAAACATAAACAAACAAAGCCGTGCATGCAAGTGTCAATTAATTGCGGCCACGTTTAAGGAATTAAGTGGAAATTTTGGTAAAAAATAAAGATGTAAAATATGAAAAACAAATTGTAAATACAAGTTAAATGAAAACCTTATAGTGTTTTAATAAAATATATGTACATACATAAATATAAAATATGTAAGTATGTATATTTAATCTTATCTCTTCCTAAACATAAAAGTGTTAACATATTTACTCGTACAATGTTAAACAAGTGAAAAATAATAGTGAACTGCTAGATAGCCAACAAAAGTTAAATAAAACTTGTTAAAGTCAAACTAAAACCAAACTCTATCTAGTCTTGTAACTAAGTGGCCACACGTGGCCAGCACGCGTTGGCTCCTCAATTGTTTCATTCAGCAAATCTCGAAATCATTTAAACAAAGTTTACAACATGTTTTCCATTGATAATTTCGATTTGGAATCAACAATGGCCCGACATTTCTTCGAAGGTTCGCAGGCCACCAATGGCTCTTCATCATCCAGCTCGGAGTTTTTCTTTGGCGATGACAACAGCTCGGATACCGATGACGATGATGCCTATAGCAGTGGCTTTAACAGTGACCAAGAGAACAATGAAAAGACGTAGGTTTTTCTCAAAAAACTCAGTATTTAAATTATGTTTTTAATCTTGACCCCTTTAATGTAGTATTTTCAAATGTTTTCTGTCTCCCTCAAAAAGTAGACGTTCCTCACATAAGCGCCGCCTAAAATGTGCTTCACAGGTGGCCCAACAGCGTCAGGCGGCAAATTTACGAGAACGTCGTCGCATGCAGAGTATTAATGAGGCTTTTGAGGGTCTACGCTCGCATATACCCACGCTGCCCTATGAGAAGCGTTTGAGTAAAGTGGATACTTTAAAGCTGGCCATTAGCTACATAACGTTTCTGAGTGAAATGGTGAAAAAGGATAAGAATGGCAATGAACCGGGCTTGAGTTTAAAGAGGAATTATCAAAAGGAGCCGCCCAAGAAGATTATTTTGAAGGATAGATGTGAGTAGAAATTAAGTTTCTTTAAATTAACTATTTTTGAAACCGAAAACTTTCGGCGGCTAAATAATATTTTTTTATTTAGCCGCTACAAATTGAGAACTAAGTGAGCTACTAGGTAAAAGGTTTTGTGTGTTCTGTATTTAAAGTAAGTTTAACGTATTCTATAAATGGAGTCGTTTTTTCATGATTTCTTCGTCCAATTTATTTCTTGCTCATCCCGGAAAACTCTCATCATAAACAATTCAATCGAACATTGAGTCTTAGGATCTAGATTTCTTCAGCCACTAAGAGAATTGAACAGTTGATTTTCTCATTCGAGACAATGCAATCTTGTCCTTAACTGATGAACTCTAAGCGAAAAGTTTTCATCTATTTTAATACTTAATGCGAGCTGATCTCGAAATTAATATTGACAATTTAGCAATTGGTTGGGGCTTTTCTTTTTGAGCTAACTGAATAGATGCTTTTATCGGTTTTGTTCGGTTTTAGAACTACCAAAGTCTGCGGAATGTGACTTCAGTTGCTGAAGCCTGAAGAATTTATTTACTTAATTTTAAACTTTTATCGTGAATCTTTCTACAATCAATTGGAAGTCGCAATCGTAGATATTTTTATAATCAACTAAAGACATAGTCGTGGTTATTTTTATACTCAATCAGAAACCTTAATCGTTGTTATTTTTATAGTCAAGTGGAAGCCTTGATCTTGGATGTTTTAATAGACAATTTAAAGGCTTAATCGGAGATATATTTTATAGTCAATTGCAATCCTTAATCGTGGTTCTTTATATAGTCAATTGGAAGCCTTAATCCTGAATCTCTTTAAAATCTTGGAAGTCTTAATCCTGGATTTTTTATAGCCTTAATCGTGGTTTTTTATACAGTAAATTTGATACCTCAATCATGGTGCTTTATATAATCAATCCTGGATCTTTTTATAGTTAATTAGAAGCCTTAGTCGTAGACATTTTTATAGTCAATTGGATGCCTTAATCCTGGATCTTTTTATAGTCAATTGGTATCCTCAATCGTGGTTCTTTATATAGTCAACTGAAAACTTAATCGAAGATATTTTTATAGTCAATGAGAAGTCTTAATCCTGAATCTCTTTAAAATCGATTGGAAGACTTAATCCTGGATTTTTTATAGACTTAATTGTGGTTCTTGATACCTCAATCATGGTTTTTGATATAGTTAAATGGATGCCTTAATGCTGGATCTTTTTATAGTTAATTGAAAGCCTTAATCCTGGATCTTTTTATAGTCAATTTAAATCCTCAATCGTAAATCTTTATATAGTCAACTGGAAGATTTAATCGAAGATATTTTTATAGTTAGTAGAAGTCTTAATCCTGGATCTTTTCATAGTTAATCGGAAGCTTTAATACTGCATCTTTTTATATATTTAATTGGAATTATTAATCGTGGTTCTTTATATAGTAAATTATAAGCCTTATTCCTGGATAATTTTATTGTCAATTTGAAGCCTTAATCATGGTTCTCTATACCGTCAACTGGAAGACTTAATCGTAAATATTCTGATAGTCAATCCTGGATATTTTGATAGTTAATTAGAAGTCTTAATCGTGGATCTTTTATTGTCAATTGGAAGCTGTAATCTTGGATATGTTATAGTTAATTAGAAGCCCTAAAGCTGGATTTGTATTTTATAGCCAATTTGAAACCTTAATCTTGGATCTTTTGCAGTCAATTGGAAGCGTTAATTTTATATCTTTTAAAGTTAATTGGACGCCTTCTTCTTTAATCTTTTATAGCCTATTGGAAGCTGTAATCTAGGATCTTTCATAATTAATTAGAAGTCTTAATCTTGGGTCTTTTATAGTCAACTGAAAGCCTTAATCTTGGATCTTTTATAGTCAATTGGAAGTCTTATTTGTGGTTCTTTCTATAAACAATCTAAAGTTAGTATTAGTGTTTATTACTAAAACCTTTTTTTTAAGGGATGTGTGAGATTTTTTCATTTTGATTTAAAAGTTTATGTTGTTTGAAATGTTCTTATTTTTTGACTTTTAGTCGATTTTTTTAGTATTCATATTTATTTTGTGTCTACAACTGATCAATATATTAAGGTAAAGAAAAGCGTTTCTTAAAATTTTTTTTTATTTTTATATATTTAATTAACAGTTAATAGCATAAAACATTTAAAAAAGAATTGTTCCACCAACTATTTCATTTAAATATGAAACATTTCTCACACTTAAACTTTGTATTATTAGCAAATCAAGCATGACAAAGTTGTAACTGGTAATCATATAAATAATAACCAACAAACTGACCATATATCAGCAAGTCTCATAAACTGGGAACAGGAAAAACTTGCGTGCTCAATAACGCCCACCCAAAACAACAACAGCAAGCAGCAGCTGTTTTACAAAATGAAAACACAAAAACGCTTGAAACAAAAAGCCCCTGGATTTGTACAAATTTATAAAATAATTAACACACACAATACTGTAATCAAAACCCATGCATTTTATGTTTATGAAAGCGATAAACGATCTTTAAAATATTCAAATAAAGTTTATGAAAATATTTTCATTAACGATTAGTTTGCGAAAATTCTAAACAAATGAACACGTAATCATAGATCTTCCATCAATGTCAAATGCTATAATATTCATTCATTGATGCATACATTGAGTTATTCCTCTATTTTGTGATTACGATTAGTTAATAAAGACCATATGGATTTGGGTTTTTGGGCATAAAAAGATCCTTATCTTAAATGCTGATAGTTTGTTTTATACTCGCATCTCTTAGCAAAACCAGGGTGGTGGTAGTTGTGGTTGCGGTAAAGTTATAGAGAGACATGATACTACAGAAACAACAACTACAATACATATACATATATTTATAATAGTGTTGTTGTTGTTTAATAAAAACAATATTGAGTTCTAATGATTACACATGGTGAAACCTAGAGAGTTCATGCTGCAGCAAGTCTGTCTGGAACTAATTAAAATTTTCACACTTTTGTTTGGCTGCCTATTATACAAAAATCCTTTCCGTAAAACAATTTGTTTTATAACACAGAGAGCAGAGAGGGAGAGAGATGGGCTTTAATTTGTTTCAGTTGAAGATTTTCGTATTGAATAAATGGTTAATAAATTTGAAACAGTTTCGTTACGGTTTTTTGGTTAATAATTTTTCTATACAAAATGTATGACATGACGTTTAAGGATTAGGAGGAAAGCTGTAAAATTTTTAAAAATTTTCTAAGAGAAGTGGCAAAAAGAAATAGATTTGAATGAGGAAAAAAGGGAAAAAATGGGTAAATACATTTTAGGGTAAATTTTTTAGAGAAAACTCATGTTTTTTTAAGATGTCATTTAGAAAAGTCAAAACAAAAATAAATTTTGTGGACAATTTAGCTGTAATATGTTTTAAAATATTAAAATTTAAGTGGTTAATGAAATATACAACCAGTTTTTTTTTGGAATAAAAACCTTTAAAGTTGGGATATTGCGTTTCAAGAGATTGTCGACGGTTTGAATTTCTTCGAAGGGAAAGAATAAATTGAATGACGTATTCTTCTCTTGCATATATTAGAAGCCTTTGTGCATCTTTTTTTTAGTCAATTGGAAACCTTAATAGTAGATCTTTTTAGTCAGTTGGAAACCCTTATCGTGGATCTTTTAAAAATCAATTGAAAGCATCAAGCCTTAATTGTGGATATTTTTATAGTCAACTAGAAACTTCAATCGTGGATCTGCTTTATTCAATTAGAAACCTTAATCGTGGATTTTTTAAAGTCAATTGGAAATTATAATCGTCGATCTTTTATAAGTAAATTGACAATCTTATTCTTGGTGCTTTTTATACTCAATACAAAGCCTTAATCGTGAGTACTTTTATAGTCAATTGAAAGCCTTAATCATGGATGATATTATAATCAACTTGAAGCCTTAATCGTGGATCTTTTTATAGCCAATTGAAAGCCTTTATCTTGGATCTTTTATAATCAATTGGAAGCCGTAATCTTCGATTTTTTTATAGTCAATTGAAAGCCTTAATCACGGATTCTTTTATAGTGAATTAGAAGCATTAATCGTGGATCCTTTTATAATTGGAAGCTTTATTATGCCAAATAACTCCCAGATTTGGCCGGCCGAACTGTCAATAACATCTCTTAGTTTCTATTTAGCTACAAAACTAATGACACTTTCTAACTTTAAGAACTCTAAAAGATTATTTCCAAATCATAATGTATTTGTAAAAGGTATTTTAAATCAAAATTATCAACCTCTCCTTTTCCCAACACAATACAAAAATATCTATGATTATTTATTGAGATAAAAATTATAAAAAGAAAATTTACCTTGATATCATAAATTATATACAATAAAATAAAATACACCTTCATACAAAAACAAAATAGTAATTTCACTAACATCCAAATAATTACAATTGTGGGAACTATCTAAAGCTTTTACAGCTGGAATGTGTAGCACAACCCAACTACAAATAACCAACAAATATAACAAGTAACGAGTACTACTATGTATGTATGTATGTAGTCAGTTTATAAAGCAGGAGAAAAATTTTACCAAGAAATTAGAGGGGTCTTGTGTGCGTTCAAAAACACGCCATGTATGTATGTATAGTATCATATAAAGCTCCCCAAAATAGACATTAAGAATTCTATGGTTTTATGTAAAATTTAATCTTGACAACAGCACGCCTGGCAATTGTTCACACCATTTGGTAAACAAGAACACATAAGCTGAGGAGTTGTTAATAATGATGAAAAAACAATATGGATTTTAAAATAAATGGATACAAGTTCATAGGATGATGGATGTTAAAGTATCATGATTGTGTTTAAAAAAAAGTTGAAAGAGAAGAGAGTTTTAAGAGCAAAATGGGAGGAGTGTTAAGTGTATGCCTGAAATTTGGCAAGCATAGGTTATAGAAAAACAGGCAAGTTTATTTATAGATGAATCTCTCAAAGACAGTGATGTACATAAAGTTTAACGAGACTTTTCTAAATCTTAATAATACAATAAAGGAACATTGAAAATCTAAAGAATTCCAAAAGAACACACAATCTTGAGTCTATCACTTTACTCACCTAATCAAAGGCTTCCTTCATGAAGCGTGATCTAAATAACACAGAAAATTCAAATTTAACGGGGAATGTTTATTATCATTGGAAAGAACATCCTTTGGCATTTATTTTTTGAAGATTATGTCTATCAAATATTCGCCGTTGCTACGTCGCAGATGGTCTATCCGTTGAGTGCATTTTTCGATGACTCGTTCGAGCATTTCGACTGGTAACTGGCGAATGACACGCGTGAATCTAAGCGGGTTACATATACCCATAGGAAAAAGTCTAACGGTGTGATATCACACGATCTTGGTGGCCAATCGACCGGCCCAAAACGTGAAATTATGTGCTCACCGAAGTGTTCTCTACATAAATCCATTGATTGATGCAATGTGTGGAAAGTGGTGCCGTCTTGTTGAAACCAAATGTCGCCGAGATCACGAGCTTCAATTTCAGACATCAAATAGTCGGTTATCATGGCACGATAACGGTCGCCATTCACGGTTACGTTTGCACCGGCATCATTTTTAAAGAAATATGGACCGATGATTCCACAGGCCCACAAACCACACCAAATCGTTTTTTTTTTTCAAGATCTTCGTCCCAAATGCGGCAATTTTGTTTGTTTACATACCCATTGAGTATAACTCACTGCCTTTTAAAAGTCTAGTATATAAGCTTTTCTCTTAAATTCCAGAATCCTGAGATGGCAGTATATTAATATCTCTTGTTTAAAGATGGTGAAAAGGGTTCAATATCCTGAGTTTTTAAAATTTAACAGCATCAATAATGGTTGCTGATGTAATATATAGAAGCTATTGGATTTGGGAAACGCAGGTTTAACGAATCACAGGTTTCGAAGTCTAGCAAATTGATGCAGCCTATGTTTTAGTCTACATCCCTGAATTGAAAGTTTATTAGCCTCTCTTTCAAAGCCGTTTAAAAGGATTCAATAATGAGTTCTTTTTTAACTTACAACTTAATTGGGTTTAGGAATCAAAAGTTAATTAACTGGCTCACCTTCAAAGTCTAGTAAATCATTGCTTCAAAGGTTTGCCACTTCTATTGCAGCCTCCATAATATTCCAGACTGTAGTTTAATAGTTTCTTTTCCAAAGTCTAATAAATATTTGATTTCTTCCGCAGGCGTTCCTTAGATCTTAGTTCAATGGTTTCCTTTTCAAAGTCTAGCAAATATTTGATTATTTTCGCCGAACACTTTGGGTGCCTTCTGCAGACAAACTGTTTTGTAAGCAAGTTTGTGTTTGTTAAAAAAATGAAAAGGATTATGTTCAGCAAGTTCCCATTACTCTTTCTATTGTGTTAAAGATCTTAATAAGTTCTCGCTTCTTGGACACTTATTAATTGAATAAAATTTTGCAATAGCAATGGTAGATTCGATTGATTGTAAGCGCGAAGCTGTTCGCTAATATATTTCAAGATTCAATTTAACTATAAAATGATTCTGACATATACTACGATATTTAAAAGACATCCTCCATTAACTCTAGAAGCTCTAGAAATTAGAAACGAATGAAGTATTAAATACTGCTGCAATTTCCTTAATATTTAAAAACATTGATTTGAAAAGGAACGAAATGCTGGTAATGGAAATAGTAGTTTGTTGAGCACTGTGTTAACATCTTGAACTTTTCCCAGGACTACAAGTTTTTCTAACACATTTCAGCTAATTGCTGGGGAGGCTGGCTTTCAGTTTTTGTTACAAAAATTATTAACACTTTATGAAGCACTTGAGCAAAATAGAGATACATACGCAAAACAAAAAAGACCACAAAGTTAAACACACCCGCATTTTGAGAGCTGTTGAATTTGAGGACATCTCGAACAAATTTGAGCAATAAAAAAACAAGCAACAAACAAGTGTTTAAGGAAGGAATGTGTAAGTATAAGCAAGGATAACAGGAGATGCCAATACCACCCTGTTTTCTAAAAAAGAAAATGATAAGCCCAACATTCTGATTGGAAGTTGTCAGGCAAACTGTATTTCATTCGGCATGTATGTATGTATGTTGTTTTAACAGACAATTAAATCCTCAGCAGGCAGCTGCAATAATAATTGTTGGTGCATTAAAAAGGATTTTCAATTTCGGCAACATAAAACCGCCCTTATTTAATGAAACCAAACGAAATCTTTGACACTTCAAACGTCATTTTTATTTTTACCACTAATGGCATTGTAATGTAGACACTAATGTTTTCTCAAGTGTTATTTAATCAAATATTTGTGCAAGCGCGTATTGAACACAGAAATATATTCACTAAAAGGCCAGGCATATAGAACAATTTAAATAGCTAAAGTTATTGTATGACTTAGAAACCCTTTTTTGTATGTTCTTTGTTTGTTAAAAAAAGGATTTAATAAGGATAAACAGCTTAAAAAATACTTTTTAATTTTAAAATTAATTTTGTCAAACTTAAACAAGGCTCTAACAAGCCTTTTTATATAATTGTTTTTTCTTTTTATTTCTTGTTACAGCTGGAGGCATTTCACATTCTTTGTCGTGGTATCGCCGAGGCGATCGTTATCCGGGTAGTAAGTTATATGCACGCACCTGGACTCCCGAAGATCCTAGAACTCATCACACTCATCATACACATCATCAGCAGCAGCAACATGCTTCTCCTCACAGTCAGCAGCAGACCTCCACACAATTACCGCTTAATCGTTGTTATAATTCTAATAATTCCAATCATTCCTCAGATTCTGCCATAGACAATTCTACAGCAAATGATACGTCTGCCTCTACGGCAGCTACTACCACCCAGACTTGTCATGATCTCTTCAATGAAATGCATCAGCAAAATGCTTTATAAATTAGGACAGTTAAACATCCAGGATGTTGAAATTTCTGTGCAATTATAAAAAGAGCTAGAAAAGCTAGAAAAGAGAAAATAATAAAATCATTAATTTGAGTTAAGTGTAAGCAAGAATGACTGTGGTAAATGTCCTTTAAAAATTGTGTTTAAGTTTTTTTTCCAGAGCTTGTCATTGAATATTTTTGAAGTCGTTAAGCTTTAGTTAAGCGCCAAATTTAGAGAACTCAACATTTGCTTAAATCAGACTTGAAGTTTCTTGTCTTGACTTCTTACTTATCAGAGATTACTTTTGCAGAGATTAAGATTATACTTTTCTCATCACTTTAAAGCAGCGTTGGGCAAACAAATACACAAAGGTCACTGCTTTGTGTATTAATAGAAAAAAACTGTGCAACAAAACCTTGTTTGCACAAGTGCTAACCAGCAGCTGATTTAAGTTTGATCTCTGAGATCACAACAAAGAAAGCACCAAATGCTCATTTGAGTAAAATACACAAGTAAGCTTACAGTGGGCGTGTGTCAATGTAGCGTAAGCAGGATTTTATGGCCAAGCACATGTGCTCGGAAATTTTAATTTCGCCCATGCTGCTGATTTAAGCCGTCAACGGTCTAACTTCCTTAATAACTTTACAGTTCCAACACGAGTTTTTCAGCGGTTTATTCGTTTCGCTTTAAAAGTATGGAAAGGATATGTAGAGGATTCGACCAGATTCTTGAATCAAAGAACCAGTTTAAACGGTTCATTAGTCTGAATAGTTAAAAGTTTCTATAAGAGTTTCATGCTATCTTGCGTTTAAATTTTCTATCAAAGTCTTGAAAATCATTGATTATATTCGAAGACGATCACGTTCAAACATTAAGTTTCCATTCCACTAATTGATTACGATTCTATTTCTAAAAATGTAGTTCGAAAGTCGACTTTAATGACCGACTTTTTTTTCTTAGCTAAACTTCTTATTGCATCATTAGCAGAGCTTAAAATTAAACTTTTCTCATCGGTCTTAGCCGGCGGTCAATATTCTGTGTGCTTTCTTAATATTACAGACGCAACAGTGAAGCAATTCGTGCCGATTGAGCATTTGTATCAAAAGTTAAAAAAGTATCGCTCTTTCAAAATCCAGAAAATCATTGATTAATTTTAAAGTCGATTAGTTTCAGAAGTATCAAGTTTTCATCACAACCGAGAACTTCACACTATCATTGAAAGTGTTCTTTCAAAAACTTATTGCAAAGCTTAAGATTAAACTTCTGCAATCAGTCTTAGCCGGCCAATTTTCTGTCTGCTTTCTTCACATAACAGACGCAAAAATTGAGCAATTCTTTATTGTTAATCGTCTCTTATTCAAAGTCTATTAAATCATTGATTGAGAACTCCGAATTTTCTTTGAACATCTTGTTCCAAAATCTTATTTTAGCATTTGCAAAGCTTAAGATTAAACTACTCCAATCAGTTTTAGCCGACTAATGTTCGCAACGATGAGGTAATTTGGGCCTACGCAATGTTTGTATCAAAGGCATAGTAGACGTCTCTTTGTCAAAGTTTAGTTAATCATTGATTATTTTCAAAATCGATTAGCTTCAAAAGCGCCAAATTTCCATTACACCTTCTATCGGGTTAGAGAACTTTCTTTGAATGTCTAGTTCCAAAATCTTATTGCAGCACTGGCAAAGTTTACGATTAAACTTCTCTTATTGGTTTTAACCTAACAGACGCAACGATTAAGTAATTCCGGTATATACAATGTTCGTATTAGATATTTGCACATTTCTCTTTCAAAATCTAATAAATCATTGATTATTTTTAAAGGCAAATTTCCACCAGAGAAATCAATACTGACAATCAAGTTCCAAAATCGGCTTAATTTTTTACTTATCTAAACTTCTTGTTTCGGTATTTGTAGCCAAGGTTCTTTCTCTCTTTCTAATTGTTGGCTATTTTTTAAGTCGATTAGTTTCATATATGTATATTTACAACAATTCTGCTTTCCAAAATATTTGCCAAAAGTCCCTCAAAATGTAATATTTTGCTTTAAATTATTCAACAAGATTAAGGGCCCGATTATCGTTCACAACACTAAAATGCTGTGTTGTCTCGACACAACACAACATGCATGTTTCCTACGATTAAGCCGAAAAGTGTTGTGAATCGTAATCGAAGTTTACAACATACAACATCAAAATACTAAGTGTATTAAACGGTAATCGGAGCCTAAATTTAAGCGAAAAAAAGCTTAATTGACAGCACTATTTAATGCAAAACGGGACATTTATTGCTAACGGTTGGCAATGAAGGCAGCAATGTTGACAACAATGTCATGAATTTATTGTCAAATGTAAAATAAAGTATATTTAAGTTAAATTGAGATATAAACATACTAAATATATGACACATTCTTTATGTTTACTATTACTGTAGGCTAACAAGCAATTTACATAGTTTTAAGGAAACAATTTAAAATAATACTAGACTGAATATTTAACACTTAAATCAAATAGATTTTAATATTAGCCCATTATCTTCTTGGCCTTTCTTATTTTCAGCCAAATTATGCCATTTGTTTTTTTTCTAGCCTTTCTCTCTTCATACTAATCTCTAGTCTTTACAACATTGAAAATATCCTAGTCTACACTAGTCATTATTTATTACAATGTATTAGGTATGTTAACGTTAAAAAGAAAGAGATAGTGATTCTAAAAATCACAAAGAAATTCAAAATTATAAGAAAACTATTCTGTGGTATATATTTTAAGTTAAGTTTTATAAAATATGATAAAATATTTATTTTTTTTTTAATTTCTTTTAGAAACATTAAATTAAGATTATTGTTTTCAATAAATTTTTATTTGAAATTAAAAAAAAATATTAAATCATTTCAAAAAGGTTTGTATTTTAAATGAATAAGAGAAGAATTTACAATATTTTACAACTTTTTATATAAAGGGCAAATGCGTTTCCTGCATGATTTATTCGTGATGCTACATTAGCTTCTGCTGCAAAACTTAGATAGTCCGCTTTCACACTCTTCAATTCGGACTCTTCAAGGCAAGTATTTTTGGGTGAGAAGGGAAACAAAGAATAATAGGGATACAAACTTGACGGTACTAAAGCGGGATCCATTTCGAGGTTCCTTACTTTTTTAAAGAAAAAAACACCAAGATCAAGAGCTTTAATTTTAGGCATCAAATAGTGGGTTATCATGACACGATAACGGTCGCCGTTGACGGTTACGTTCGCACCGGCATAATTTTTAAAGAAATATGGACCGATGATTCTACCGGCCTACAATAAACACCAAACCGTTGGATGAAGTGACAGTTCTTGAATCTCTTCAGGTTGCTCTTCGTCCCAAATGCGGTAATTTTGATTATTTACATACCCATTGAGCCAGATATAGGCCTCATCGCTGAACAAAATTTACCTCGAAAATGTCGGATCTTCTTGGAACTTTTTAAGAGCCCATAAAGCGAAGAGATGTCGCTTGTTCAGGCGTAAGTCTTTCCATTATGAAATGCCAAGCAATACTAAACAAAAATAACATGACAGCATGACACGACTCACACGTGATCTGTCAAAAAAAGGCTATTGAAAAAAGTATCTCTACTTGAATCACCCTATACATAGTAAATTTTCTTACTGCCTTTTGTTATTTTTTTTCTTTTTGCTTTCATGAATGTAATGGTAAGTTGAACAAAAACTGGTAAACTGAAGTGTGTGAAATAGGACTTACTACCGCCTTAACAAGCCATCAGTTTGTTCACTGAGCGAACAAATTCATGTCTACACAAGTATTTGTCTCAATGTTATTTTTAACTTGACCAAAATAAAAAATAAAAAATTTATAATTTTTCAACTAAAACCGTTAAAGTTTTTTCAACTCATTTGTCATTTTAATTATTTTCTTTTAATTTCGGGTTTTTAAACCAAAATGTTACAAGTTTTCGAAAATCTTTTACTAATTGTTTTTTAACACCAAATATTTAACGGTTGGCTGGTTTTAACAACCATTTAAAAATTTTTAAAAGCATCCTTACGCGTTCCTTACACCGTTTTGGTTTTCAAGTTCAATAAAAATTTGTTTGGCAATTTAAAAGCGGAAATAATTTTCTACTTTTTCAGTTACATTAATATTTTGTATTTGAATGTGCGTGTTTTAGTTTATCGAAAAACAAAATTTGTTAGATATTTTACACCCACATAAAACCGCTCACCCCTCCTTTTTTGCTTTAGCCCTCTAACATATTTATGTTGTATTGTAGTTTATATCATTTTTTACACATCATATTGTGTTTTTTTTGTGTTGTTTCATAAATCCAGGTGTTCAATAAATAATATTTTGTCTATACATCTAGGTTTTTGTTTTTTTAATAATTGATAAGAAGTTTGTTTGTAACGTGAATATGCCAGGACATTAATGTTCGGGTTTCTGTTTGACAAATGATTATGTTTTTAACCCTTATTGACATTTAACATGTGTAAAAAGATAACTGTTTGTAATAATTTACTTGTTTTATTATATTTTAAGCTACAAGTGCAATAAAAAGCTTTAGATAGTCTTGTAAATAAATAATTTATTTGGATATTGGAAATTTTGCTTAAACTAAAAAAAAATACTAAAGTTTGAAAGTATGTACGAGTATATGAAGCAAACATGGTGTAACTATACAAGGTGAGTGTAGTAGCACAGCTGACTGACTTTGTTAACAATTTACTTATGTCAAAGTACATTATTTTACACAAACAAAATTCCTCTTGTTTCTGTATTGTGTTTAATTTGTTAACGATTTACACTCACCTTGTATAATTACACCATGGAAACAAATATAAAAGTTATATTTTAACATTATTTTTGCTTCAAAAGTTAAGCTACGGTCACATTTGGCAAATATTTACTCAAAAAAGGTGAGTGCAAATCGGCAACAAATACAACACAATACAGAAACAACAGGCATTTTGTTTGTGTAAAATAATGTACTACTGTCGAAAACACTTTAAAAAGTATTACTTTGACATAAGTAAATTGTTAACAAAGTCAGTCAGCTGTGCTACTGCACTCACCTTGTATAGTTACACCATGGCCTTTAGATTAGTTTTTTGGGGCTATGATTATAGGGACAAGCCCGCAACGATTGACACATTGAAAGCTAATATTGAAGAATTTATTCGTGAGATATCTACCGATAGGTTGGCAGGAGTAGACCAAAATTGGACCCAGAATTTGAACCATTTGAGGCGCAGCCGCGGTCAACATTTAGATCAGAGGTAGGCAAAGCGTAAAATGAGGTTGTGTGTGTGAGCGAACTACCCAGCAAACATAAACATAATTATATAAATTATACAAAATCACTTAGATAGGAAACATAAACTCACAATATATTTTCCGTAACATATAAGAAATTAACAACGAGATTGATATACAAACGGAACTTCTAATACATACTTCAAAAGCTGATTACATGCATGTTACCAAATGCATTATCAATCATAAAATATTTTTCGTAATTCATTATTAATTTGAAATGTTTCTTGGGAAGTATTTCTGAAAAAAATATAAAAGAACCTGCCGCATATGCACACATTGCTGTCTCAATAACGACTGAATGAATGAGATTAAGTTTATGTGTGAAGTGCTCTCTGCACAATTGTGTTATAGGATCAGCGCTGCCAGTAGTAAGATTTTACCTTATTTTTTAAGATTTTTTAAACGAAAAAAGATTTTAAGATTTTTTCCCCAAAAAAAAGATTTTTTGTTTTGTCTAGACGAAGGTTAGGTTCAATTAAAAAAATCTTCTTTGTTCCCATTTAAAAAATTTTAAACTAATCGATCTCAAAAAATGTACAATTTAGTATAAGAAAATGAATTTTTCTTGTTATTTTTTTGATTAGTGTTAAATAAAAAATGAATTGTTTTTATTATTTATAATAAAAAAAAAACTGTTTATTTCCAAAAATAAAATTTGTTCCTCAAAAGTAAGACTTGTTTGGCGAAATTAAGATTTTTTGCTGAAAATTTCTGGCAGCCCTGTATATGATGACGACCTATGATTTAGATGAAATCATCCATGGTGCAACTATACAAGGTGGGTGCAAATCGACAACAAATACAACACAAAACAGAAAGAACAGGCATTTTGTTTGTGTAAAATAATGTACTACTGTCAAAAATACTTGAAAAAGTATTACTTTTGACATAAGTAAATTGTAAACAAAGCCAGTCAGCTGGGCTACTGCACTCACCTTGTATAGTTGCACCATGAAATCATCTTTCCACATTGAATTATGTATTTATCGACTCAACTGAAGATTTCATACATTTCTCTAAATTTTATGTGTGTGTGTTTTTTTTAATCAAATCCGAATGCTCTTAAAAAGTCACACTTTATTTTCACTCTTAAATCGTTTTATTTTTATTTTCTCTCTGCACTCGTGCTTATAGATTTTAATTATGCTAAGGGTGGTGGCTAACTTTAATTAAACAAAACCCTAGGTACCTATATAAATATTTTATTTTTGTGATATAAATTCTCTAATCAGTTTATAAATCTTATCAGAATTTGAGAATCTTCGAGGACAGCTGTCAAAAGATGAAATTATTACCGTAAACATGGGGAGAGTTTTTAAAACAAACAAGTTAATTTATAAAAAATTAAAATTACGTTTATACCAGTGGTCGGCATTAAGAAAAAAATTGCACCTTAATTATAATAACAAGGCATAACAGTTACTGTCTCTGTTATAATCTGACCAGCTACTGTGTGTTATACATATTTATTTTTTTTTACATCTGCGGCAATAGTTAATCCAACTTAAAGCCAGCACACCTAACATCATATAAATTTTTTTTTTTTTTTGTTTTGCAATTGTGTTTTATTAATTTTAGAAGTAAATTTGATAAATCAACTTTAAACAATCTAAAATTACTCATTTTGATAAATATATAATAAAAATGAAACTATAAGCTGCTTTGTTCCATTTATATTTAAACAAATATTTAAAATTTACAAAAACAACTCGTTATTATCTCACAACAATGTTTTAACAAATTAAAGCAGAACAACTTATAATTTAAGAAATCTTTGGTATTTTATTTAATATACAATTATAATACTTAGTAAATATTTATTTTAAATTATAAAAATTGCGTGAAATTTTTAAAGACAATCTACAAAATCTTTCTAAAAATTAAATTTTAGCGGTCATTTTGGAACACCATTCCTCAGGAAATGCGATAATACAACCCTGTTAAACACTCAGCTGTCTAATTGACAACAAACAAACATTTTTAATGGTGTGAACTAAACAAACGGAAAAAAAATTTTTTTCTTGTGTGGTGAAAAATTGTTTGTTGTTGTTTATGCAACAGTATATAGATTTGTTATTGTAAATGAGGTTTGATAAATCAAATTAAACAAACATGTGTTTTTTTATAAACAATAATATACTAATGTATATTATTATGTGCATTATAAGAAATAAATGTATGAAAAATTCCGGTGCAGTAATCCTCCTACATATAATTCTTCAACTTTATCTTGTACATCATAACTGCAGAAGTCGAATGATGACTAATTTTAATCAAAAATATCTGCAATATAAAAGATATTACATACTAAAATTAGATCTTAAAAGTGAAATAGATAAAAAATTAATTCGTAGTAATTTCTTTTTAAATTATATATTCCAGATTTTTCCGACATATATTGGAATTATTCCGATTGATATGGTTAAAAACGAAAAATTCCTGCATTCCGATATGATGCACAATATTAAGTTCTAGGGATTACTGATCTGTAATTTTTATACAATTATTGCTTATAATGCAAAAAAAATCTATTAATCCACAAAATTCTAATACATAATCCACAAAATTCACTAATAATTTTTATTTTGATAACAACAAACAATTTCACCACTCTAGAAAAAAATGTTTGTTTTGAAAAATCAGCTGTTACGGTTTGATAACTGTTTCGTTCAGTTTGATTTGTTCACGCGCGTATGATATTACATAGTCGAACAAAAATTACTTATGTTAGATAAATGTGAACCTGATCGGAAACAAATAATAATTTGAATAAAATGTTCAATCTTTATTACATATTTACATATGTATCTCATTTTAATTTTCAAACAAGTTATTTTTAGTTCGATGCCCTCTATTCTTACAACAACATATACAAGAACGTGGCATATGAAAAAAAATTTTCCTGTTACACTAATTTTGCGGTTGATTTTCACTGTTTATTTGTTCACATACGCCACGTTTCTTGTCGGCAAATAATTCTCAGAGAGGATTTTTTATTTACTATCTTCAAAAAGAGTATACAAATTTGTGAATATAAAAGTGTGTTAACTTCACGGGTATACAAACAGCAACAACGAAAAAAATAATAAAAATTAACTGACGTGTAAATAAAGAAGTTTTCTGTGACATGAAAGTCTGACTCCAAGCTAAACAGAATTAGATAAAACTAGAATTTTAATTTGAAAGAAACATTTAAAGTGTGTTGAGTTAAAAGTTTTAATTATTTGTTTAACATGATGATACCGGAGAAAAGCCGCTTTCTTATATATGCTTTGGGCATATTCTTTTGTTATTTCTTGTACGGCATTGTACAAGAAAAAATAATGCGTGGACGTTATGGCCAGCAAACCAATGAAGATGGTAGCATAGGCGAGAGATTCTCTTATGCTTTGGCTCTGGTGTGGGTGCAATGTTTCTGCAATTTTTTATTTGCCAAAGGTGAGTGAGTGTTTGCAATAGTAAGAAAGACTTAATTTAAGATCCTGTTTTTTTTTGTTATCGTGCACAGGTTTATTAACCCTCAGACGTCAAGAGGAAGACTCCACCCATCGCGGTTACTATGCTGTTAGTGCTCTTACTTATTTGCTGGGCATGGTTTCCTCCAACATGGCCTTACGTTGGGTTCCTTATCCCACCCAAGTTGTGGGCAAATCTGCCAAACCTATACCCGTTATGGTCTTGGGTGTTATACTGGGTCGTAAGTCATACTCTGTGATACGTTATGCCTGTGTGACTGTCATTGTATTGGGTGTTGTATTGTTTATGTATAAAGAGGGTAAGACACCTTTGGCTGCGGCTGCTGACAATAAAGTTGCCTTGGGTGAGCTTTTGTTGATTTTAAGTCTATTCATGGATGGTTTAACGGGTGCTGTACAAGAGCGTATGCGTTCTTCAAGTGCGCCTACGGGCCTGCAAATGATGTTGTCCATGAACTTTTGGAGTTCCTTAATGTTGGGTGTAGCATTGTTAGCCACAGGTAATTTTTTCTTGTATTTCTTTTAAAAATTATTCTTTTATAAATTTTCTTCCGCCAGGTGAGGGCATTGAATTCGTACACTTTGCCAGCCGCCATCCCGAACTGTGGATCCATTTAGCCTTGCTGGCTCTCTGTGGCTGCCTCGGCCAATTCTTCATCTTCCTAATGGTGGCCGGTTTTGGTCCCCTCGCTTGCTCCGTCGTCACTACCACCCGTAAATTCTTCACCGTTTTGTGTTCGGTTGTTTTGTTTGGCAACGTCTTGATAGCCCGTCAATGGTTAGGTGCTGTACTCGTTTTTGCCGGCCTTTTTGCCGATATGTTTTATGGTAAAAAAACAACAGCGTCGGCCAAAAAAGCTGCGATAGATAAAGACAAAGATTTGGAAGAGAAAAAGAAATTATCATCGTAGAATTTGCTAACGCCGCCACAAACTGCAGCAGCTCCTCTACAACCCTATAAGATTACTGTGTGATTTTATTCTATAGACAAACATGATTTCTTTATATATATTTTTTTTCAATATTTCTTTTAAGGAAATGAACTGCAGTAAATAATTTAAGTTAAATTATGATTTTGAGGATGAAATTAGTCGAACATAAAAATCATCAGGTATTCCATAGCTTCTATACTTTTATTATGTAAATTAAAGTATGTATTTTTATTATAAGTCTATGGTTCTTGCTTATAAAAATTTTATAGAATTTCTATCTTTGAAATAACTAGATAATTATTTTTAATCGTAATAAATTAGAAAGTCTTATAAGTGTCAAAAGTTCAAAGGATATTTGTTTAAAATTTAGTTTATGGTCTCAGCAATTTGAACATGATATACATATTTCAAATTACTTTCTGCAAGTTTTTTGAGAAATTTTAAAAGACATAAAATTAGCTCATTTTTGAAAAACTCTTGTTTCTAAACTAAAGACCAAATTTAATTGTAGAAAAATTTGTTAATGATGTGCATAATCTGCAACATCAGTTGACCTTAAATGTAGTGTTTAAATAGTAATTTAATAGTAAAAATAAAAAATCAACAATAAGCTAATATGGAAATAAAAATAACAAAACTAATGCAGAAAATTTAAGAGAAATTTTTATTGTGCTTAAGTATTTTAAAAAAATTTGTGCTAACCAAAATTTTGTAGATGATTTGGATACAACAATTTTATTTATATTAAAAAATTAAGAAGTTTGTTTAGAAAATGATGTTCCCAACAAGATTTTCTAGAGAAAAAGTTGTACCAAAAAAAATTTCTAAAGAAAAGTTATCCCAAAAATGATTTTCTAGAGAAAATGTTGTCGCCCTCTAGATGTTTTATACAGAATGTTGTGTCCCAATAAATTCACTATGGAAAATGTCGAAGACTAAATTATATATAGAAAATGTTGTCGCCTTCTAGATTTTCTAAAAAAAAAATGTCACTCATTAGATGTTTTCTAAAAATGTCGCCCATAACATTTTATTTAAAAAAAATGTTGTTGCCCTCTAGATTTTTTATAGAAATTATTCTCGCTCAATAGATTTTCTTTAGAAAATGTTGTCGCCCTCTAGATTTTCTATAGAAAATGTTTTCTTCCTTTAAATTTTTTCTAGAAAATGTCACCCTTTAAATTTTCTAAAAAAATGTCATCCATAAAGTTTTCTCTTAAAAAATGTCGCATACCATAATTTTCTATAGAAAACGTTGTCGCCCACTAAATTTTCCATAGAAAATGTTGTCACCCACTAAATTTTCTATAGAAAATGTCACCCACTAAATTTTCTATAGAAAACGTTGTCGCCCACTAGATTTTTCATAGAAAATGTTCTCACTCACTAAATTTTCTATAGAAACTTTTTTCGCTCACTAAATTGTCTATGGAAATTGTTTTCTTCCTTTAGATTTATTCTAGAAAATGTTGTCGCTCTTTAAATTTTCTAAAAAAAATGTCGTCCACTAGATTTTCTATAAAAAATGTTATCACACTTTAGATTTTCTCTAGAACATGTTGCCCACTAGATTTTCTTTAAAAGTTATTCTCTCTTACATTGTTTTTTTTTTTTTTACTAAATGTGCTGGAAAAATTGATTTTCTACAGAAAACTTTGTCCCAAAATTTACAAACAAAATGTTTCTATAGAATTTCTTGTTAAAAATTAGAAAGAATAAAAATTGTTGCAACAATTGAGATACCTCTAAAAATTTCAATGAATAATTAAATGAAATTTAATGTAAATCTTTTAGTAAAACTTTATTTAAAGAACTTACCTTACAGGATAAAGAAAACTAATAACATTTTCCAAATTAGATTAGTTGGAGTTGAAGAGATTTATTTCACATAAAGTTTTAAGTAATAAACTCAAAATATTAATATATTATTTAAAGCTGAGTTAGCAAATATTTCTTATTAAAATTACAAATTAATAATTTTTTATTAAATTTGCAGAAATTTTAGACTTTTTTTAAAAAATATTAAAATTTTATATAGGTATCACACATTTTTTTAATTGAAAATTCTACAAGATTTAATTTTTATTTTTTTTTTTAATTTTGTTATTTTTTTAAATTATTTCTTTAATTTTTTATTAGAAATATACTTATTTTTATTTAGTTTCTATAAATTTTATATTTCATTTTAATATTTCTTATTTTTTATTGAAATTGAGGTAAATTTTTGCATTTAGAATTTTTTTTGAAACTAATATTTTTATTTTAGCTGATTTTGATTTAAATTGTATTTTAGATTTCTATTTCACTTTAATTTTTAATAAACATTTACTTTAACTAAACGATTATTCTCGCTTTATAATTTTTCATTTTACTTAATGAATTTTTTGAGCTTAAAAAACGAAAATTTTATGTATTTTTAAATTTCAATTTATTTACTTTGAAATAAGTTTAGCAGCAATATTTTTGGATATTCACAAACTTTAAACATTAATTTATCGATAAAACATAACTTCTTTTATAAATTACCAATTAAACTATTTATTAAGCAAAAAGAAAAAGCACTCATATTAATATGAACCAGTTTAAGCAAATGTAAAGAAAGAACTAACGGATGTATGAAAAAAATAACAACAACAGAAGAAATTTCCCGCCATTAATTAGTAATCTTGAGCTTTGGTATATGTTACAGCAATAACAATCCTATAATAATATATTTAAAGAAAGACAACTCTGTTAATTTTTATAAAAACAACAAACAGGAACTGAACAGGTAGAGAAAACATACAGAGAGAGAGAGAGATAGAGAGAAAGAGAAAATTCTAGCTACACAACAACAAAGTAAATGAAAATATGAATGAATTTTGCACAGTAGAACAAGTCAAGTCGTGAAATTATGCTCGTCTGCTACGGTCGTTGTGTTAAATTGTGTACTAGTGTAAAAAATTTGTTATAAAACACATAAAATTTTCAAGAAAGTTAGAAAAATATCCTTTATTAAAAGAAATTTAAGATTTTCTTAAGTAAAAGTTATACAAAAAAGCTAATAACATTTAGTTAGTAGCAATTAAGAAAAAGCCATTTTAGATGGTGGAGAATAAAAAGGAAAATTGAAGAAATAAGAAAATCCTTTACTTTAGTGAAAAAGTTGTGTGAAATAAAACAAATTTTTAGTATTTTACCAGAAAAAAGTCTTTAAAACCTGTTTCTTTTTATTAATTACATTGAAAATATTTGTTTAAAAATAACTTTTAAAAAGAAATAAAAAAAGCAAAGTTTTTGCCAGCTATAAAAAAATTAACAAAAAGAATTTGTTTAAAACAAGTGCAGTCAGTAGTAGTGTCATTATATTTTAGTTTGTGTGTGTGTGTTTGAGGGCAAGTGTTTAAATAAATAAATAAGCAAAGGAAAATAAATTTTCGTATAAACGAAATCTGTATAACATCCGCTTAGTGTTTAAAGTAAGTAATTTTTATTGCTAAAAAAATCATTAAATTGTTTTTGTTAAGTTAATATTTGTCATGTCTTTTTAAGCCTTAAAAGGCACATATACAATTTTCAACTTCTTCCTTTTAATTAAACTAACACCCCCTTAACACACCCCTCATGCAATTGCAATAACCATAAACCAGCAAACAACAAACAGACATTTTCTATTTCTCCTTTACTTACTCTCTCTCTCTCACCACATGCATATTTACACTCTTACTCCACTATGATGATGATGGTCATTATAGTCATAATGTTGTTGATGTGTGCTTGCTCAGCTGTTTTGTGTTTTGGTCGGTATTTTCTTTTAGCCTGCAAATTCTTAACGATTATAATTGATTTTTATCAGAACACAACAACATTTCTGTTATATATGCACATCGTATTCATACATACATACATTGTACATAGATAAATATTGTCAAAAATAATAGAAATAAAATTATTTTTAAAACAAAGGGTCGACAGTGGTCACACTATAAACAATTGATAACACCCAGTACAATCTGGGAATTTATAACGGTAAATTTATGGTGAATGATTAAAGTTAATCATTAAACGAAAAGGAATGTTTGACAAGTAAACACCCACACACACATAATGTTTTACCCATATTAATAAATGCCGGTTGTGTGTGTTATTTAAAGAGGGAGAATGAGAGACTTTAGATTATTAACAGTTTTATTACTGGAAAACTGTGAATTTTCTAGGGTAGTTAAATATTTAACTTCCTTTAGACAAGAAATTGTTAGATATTTTTTTCTTTTTTTGTTGATTGCAACAACTTAACGCAACTTTATTTTTGCAGCCAAAAGCAATTAAATAACTTTGAAGCCAGGTTTATTTAACATAAAGCTATGACTTTTAAAATCTGGATTTTTTTTAATTTTTGTTTATATGTATAAAATTCTTAACGCAACTGTATTTTTTAAACTAGCATAATTGATTTAAAATTATTGCTATTTTCATTTATTAAATAGTACTAGGTATTAAAATCTTTAGAAACTTTTAATTTTTGACCATAAAAAAACTTAACGAAGCTTTATTTTCTTAATCAAAAGTATTTAAAAATTTTCTTTAATATATTTATGTATTAAATGTTAAATAAATACTATGCAAATCAATAAAAAATTAAAATTTTTGTTAATTTAAAAAACTTAAAGAAACTTTATGCTGAAAACCGTTTCAGCTAGAAAATATTATTTTATATAGGTATGTATTTGTTTTAGTTAAATAGGCTTGTTTTAATATCTAAAAATATTTTAAATTTTGATAATTTAAAAAAACTTAACGAAAATTTATTTTTTAAACTAAAAGTACTTATAATTTTTTTGTAATATATTTGTGTATTAAACATTAAATAGTATGCAAATCAACAAATAAATTTAATTTTTTTGATTTAAAAAACTTAACGAAACTTTATTTTTTTAATGAACAATATTTAAAATAAACTTTTTGAATAATTGATTAACTTAGATAAAATACTATTGAAATTAATACTGTTATGTAATGCTTGTCGATTTAAAAAACTTAACGAAACTTTATTTTTTTAACTAAAAGTATTTGATTAACTTTATTACTGTGTATATTAATTTATTATACCTACATTAAATACTATACAAATTCTAAAAGCTTTGTTTTTTGATGATTTAACTTAAAGAATGTAAAATTTTTCAAGCAATATTATTTGAAAGACAATTTTCTTATATTCTTTTAATGAAGCTAAAATATAAAGAAAATTAACAAAATTTTCTCATATTTGTTGAGTTAACAAACTCAACGAAACTTTTTTTTAAAGAATAGCTTTTAAAAGAAAAATTTTACATACATACATATGTAGGTATTCTTCTAACAACGAAAATTTACTATTTAAATCAAGAAGAATTTCTCATATTTGTTAATTTCAGAAACTTAACGAAACTTAATTTTTATGTACATATTTCAAAACAGGAACAAACCAAAGTTTTTTCATATCTAAAGAATTTGGAGAGTTTCATTCTTAAAAAAATAATATTTCTGTTTATTATGTTTTAATAATTAAAAAAAAAACTTGTTAAAGTCTTGAAATTTCTTCTGACTAATGATTTTAACAATAAATAAATAATTAGATTGCAAAATGTTGATAAAAAGAATTAATTTTTATTACATACCTACCTAGTAAATTACTTTTTATAATACTCTGTGATTAACCCTGTCTTCTTAGGAAAAAAATTACAAAAAACCAACTACATATTTGCAAAAGAAAATTTAATAATAAAACAAACAAAAAAACCCACATACACAAAAAAAACAGCGTAAGTTAGTCAGACATCAAATGATTTTTTCACATGATTTTTTTTCGCTTTAAAAAAAGATTTAATTAAATTCTTTAAATAGTTCTAAAAAGGCCAATAAACGCATTTGACATTAGATTTGCAGAGGAAAGCAACCAAAATTTTGTAGTAGTTTTTTTTTTAACAAATTCACAAGATTAATGTACATACATACATGCATACATATGTATGTAAATTGCACAGTTTTATGAAAGTCATACACTCAAAAAGAGCTTGAGAGAGTTCGTCATCGTCTGCCTCATTTAAAACAAAAAATAAAAAAGACTGTCATTGAAAACTGAGCACAACGAAATCAGTCACCAGCTATGAAATAATTTTGTGTGCATAAATATATCAAACAAATCCACCCTCTTTTTCTTTAATGTTCTTTTTTAGTTTAGTTTAGGTTTTTGTTAAACATTTTGTTATTTTGTTGCTGCTGCTAAACTATCACTATACTAGACCATTGAACACCATTACAGTGATGTCATCTGTCACATGTTTTGGCCAACAAAACAAAAATCCTCAACCAAGAAAATTCTATAAATAATCACTTGTTTTCGTTTTTTTTTTTTGGCTGTGCTGTGTGTTTTCTTCATCTTTTCTCATTAAGAAGCAGCTAAAGAAAAAATCCTATAGACCGTTAAACATTAAAAATACTTAATAGCAATAATATTAACAAACAACAACTATATTTGTATGTAGTCAAATAAAATCAATATTTGTCTTTTTTTGTTTGTTTTTGGTTTTAATGACCATTTGCATAAATCATATACAGTTGATGCAGAAAGTAAGTGCTCACCTTAAATTTTTTAGGATGATCTTTCTGGTAATTAAAATCCTTTGTGATTTTAAGGCAAAATACATACTGAAACCACTAAATTAAAATTTGTTTAGCATAAATTTAACACAAAAAGCAAATGTAGTCCTTAATTTTTACTTAAAAAAGTGAGTGGTGACAAGCGTTTAGTCGAAAACATGCAAATGGAATATTTTTGAAACAACAATAATGACTAGTTTTTAAATACGAATATAGTTAATTTTTCCTTAAATTTAAGTTTTATTTAAATATGGTTTAATTTTTTCAGTCTCAAATTGCGTTTGGTATTTAATTATGATAAAGGTATGGTAGCACTATTAAATGTCAATAAAATATAAACAACTTCTTCATTTAACAGCTGATTTACTATTTAGTTTCCAAATTGTTCTAAACTAAATGGACAAAAGCTACATCATTCATATCCTTTGTAATAATATTGTTACGAAATTGTATGTATTTACATCTTTATCAACAGATGACGAGTTTATCGACATACAACTTGTTTGGCATTTGTAGAAGTAGAATCTTAATTCAAAATGCTAAGAAAGCCTAAGACAGAGTTATTGCCACAAAATGTTAATTGCACCGTGAAACATGAAGGTGGATCAGTCATAGTATGGGAATGTAAGCCGGCAAATGGAGTTGGTAAGCTTAGGTTCATCGATGATAGTATGGATAAGCCCATGTATATCGATAATATAAAGGATAGCGTCCAACTTTTAGATCTGGAGGAAAATGCAATATATCTCCAGGATAACGATCCGAAGTATTCTTCATATATAGTTAAAGAATGGCTTCTATACAATGTAAAACAGAAACTGGAACATCCCCCACAGTCCCCCGATCTTAATGTAATCGAACATTTATGGGATATTTTAAAACGAGGTCTCCAGAAACATTATTTGTGTTTATTAAATATTCATTTAAAAACAATAAATATGTATATGAGGGGTATGTAAACATTTGTAAGACTGTGTATGTACTTTTAAATTTTAATTTATCGTTGAGCACTCACTTTCAGCATCAACTGTACATAGAAAATGGAAAATTCCCATTAAATTGTGTACAAAATAGAAAATTTCGTAAAAAAAAAAAATTCCAAAGGTTACAGACTCTGCATAAATTTCGATAAAAATCAACAGGCTTTATGACATAATCTTAACAAGAGACGGGATAAAATAACGAAAATAAAATGGCTAGATAAATACAAAAGGGATTATGTTGCAACTCAATGAATAATCTAAGAACATTTCAAAATAATTAAGCAATGTGAAAGAAATATAGTTTTATGAAAAGCTTTTGTTAATTTCAGTCATGGCAACCGCTTCAGTACCTTTAAACGAACAACCCGAAGAAATTGAGTATGAATTACGTGAGTAACGCGAAACAGGGATAAATTAAGTAGGGGGTCCCTTAGAACAAGGTTCTACTAACTTAAAAAACGAGTGAAGTCGATGTGATTTTGTACACGGACTACTGTACGGCTATGTCGACCTAAAGGGGTGATTTGTCTTGATGTAATTCCATCACAATCCTTGGGATAGATATTGCGAAGCCGGTGTAATGAGCTTGCACCAGTTTCATACGAGAGTCTAATTGTTTACCCAATCTAGGGCCACGGGTCAGTTAGAAAAAAGGCTATTGAAAAAAGTATCTCTACCTGAATCACCCTATATTACTGTCAATACTAGACTAAAGACAAAATTCCAGCGTTTAGAACTCAGTGGCATGATAGCGACAATAAACGGTCTTTATTGGTTCAACAAGGTCTGGATAAGTTGTACAAAACTTCAACATACAATTTCTGTATGAATTTCACTTGTTTGAGTAGCGTCTCGTTTAAACATTATTTACTTCTTACGTCTTTTTAAGTAAATTGTTCATTGTACTAAATAAAAAAGCATTGTTTTCAGTTGATTCACATAAATCATTTTGCTCATACATACATTTTTAATAAAACCAATATTTTTGCGTCAAATAAGATAAGAAGGTTAATTTACAAATAAATTTTATATTGAATTAGTACGTTGAAACTAAATATGTATGTATGTATATATGTATGTACATATAAATTTATAGAGTTTATTAATAATGAATGTAATTTACGATTGTAGTTCAATAATTTGTGATATTTATTTGTGTATTTTGTGTAGGATTATCTTTTGTTTTAATTTAAATATTATAAATAATTTATTAGCAACCATTAGACATTTTATAAAACACACTGATTGTGTGAAATTTATTATAATATAGAGAAAGGTCAGTACAGATTTATGAAGAAAATAAAAGTAAAATATGTAAAGATTTGAAGGAAATTTAAACAGGCTTCTTAAGAATGCTAAAAAAAAAAATTTAAAGAAAATTGAAACCCATAGTGAAATATGTTCATGTTTCTTTTTTAAGCAGTTTTTTTAAAACTTTATAAGTTTGTTATTTATTTACACATAAATATGTTAAATATTGAATTTTTATTTAAAAGAAATCAGTTTTTGTTGTTTTTCGTACTTACATTTATTACTCATTTTAATTTATTATTTAAATATGTTGAAGTGAGGGATGATTCTTTTCACTTTTCAAAATTCTATAAAACAATTCTTAACATTTCATCATCAACTGAAATGCATACACATTTATTGTGTCTTTTCAATTGCGTTTTCACTCAAATTAGTTTATTTAATTTTTATTTTTTTTTCGCTAACTATAAACAATAATAAATAAAAATTGTATATGTACTATGTACTTGATGTGCGTTTTATATACTTACATACCTATATATGTACATTTTGATTCGTTATTGTTTTTGATTAATCTATTTTTATTAATAAACACTGGCATAAAAATAAGCAAACATTAAACAGAAAACAAACTACACTCATCATCAGTTGTTGCTGCTTGCTGGCATCCTCCGTTTCAATTATTAACTTGATAAGAATATTTCATAATATAAGAAGTAGGTATAAAGCATTACAAAGTTCATTCCCTTTGTAAACAATTGAAATATGTATGTATGTATAGTAAACATTTTCAATTTCTAAATTTCAATTTCGAAAATTATGAAAAATTTGCTAACAATGATGAATCATCATCTTTACAAAAATCCTTAAAAAGAGCTCAGTGATGCCAACTCTTACATCATCAAAAGCACTATGAGCCCATAAAAATTCGGTAAAAAAAAAGGATACAAATTAATAAATAAAGCACCATAATAAAGCACCCAGATTAATATTCCTCATTATTAAAGTTTTTAAAACGAAAAGATAACAAATAATTGTTTTTATTTTATTTTTTGTTTGAGTTCGATTGATGATCTTGATTATATAAAAGAGTAACGTGACTGACTTACTGACTGTTTCACTCATCATCGCACAGCCCAAACCGCTAAAGCTAGAAATTCGGGTAATAGGTTCCTTTTACAACATGTAGATTCACTAAGAAGGGATTTTTGGAAATTCGGTCATTAAGGGGGACAAATGGGGCAAAAACAGGTAAAACCAGTACCTCTATATCTCCAAAACAAATAAACTTAGAAATAATATGTTAAATGCGTCCGCCTTTAATCAAAAAGAGAGCCGACAGGTGTCTGGTACTTTTTTGAAATTCGAAAATCAAGTGGCCATATGGGGTAAATATAGTCCCCGTAGAACGCTCCTACATTAATAAACATAGAAATACTATATTAAATGCGTCTGACTCAGATCAATAAAGACTAGAAATCTTTTTGATACTTTTTTGAAATTCAAATTTCTATGGCCTAAAAATTGTATTCTTTTTTATCAAAATACTTTTTTATCAAAATTTATTTTCTCACTAAAAATTCCATGAACTATTATTTTCAAATAGTACGTATTACGTATAATTAATAGGTACTCTTTTCGAAAATTATTTTTTCACGGGTGACATTTGATAATATTTATTCAATTTAAAAATAAAAACCGATAAAATATTCTTCCATCCACACAAAAAAGGACCCAGAACATGCTATTCATGACTCAAATATAAAGGTGTAAAAAGGGCCAAATTTCAGTACACTTATATTGGTACTTTTTTGAAATTAATTTCTACTATTTTATTCTCGCAAACTATGCATCTGATCATGTTATTATTTTCGGCAAAGTTATTATGCATGAGCCCGGGAAGGTTTCTGAGTTGGTGGGACCATGCCTACTTTAACACCCACTTTTCTTAAATTGATTAATTGCTTCTGCATGGCTTTTTACAGATTTACTTTAAACAAGTGGTATACACACATCTTACTGAAGACGAGGTAAAAATAAAAATGTTATGTGCCACGTCCACTTTCATGCCTCATCTCAAAAAATAAATGTGTGTATGTACATATGTATGTCCTTTATAGAATCGTAAACTATGTGCATGATGAGCCCGGGAAGATTTCTAAATTGATATGAACACGCCTACTCTAACGCCCACCATTTAAGTAATTACAACGCCTGCCGGGAAGGCCAGACCGCTGGACCGATCTTACTAAAACTTTGACGGGATATAACTTTTTTCAAAATGAACAAAATCAATAAAATTATGTACTCAAAATTAATTGAATAGTTGTGTAATGCCTTTCTTTCAAATTAATTTTAATTGGTGGCGTAGCAACGCGCGCAAATTATTAAAATAAAATAAGTAGAAAAACAAACGTATAATCCATTCGAACAAATTACATAAAACATAAAGATACTTAAAACATACATATATAAATACCTACATAAGTGCACATAAAACATAACGATATATTAGTCCCGGTTTACATGATGAAATTTTTGTCGCTACGATTCTTGTTTTGTAGGCGAGAGCGGTGAGTCGTATTACAAGGGGTACACATATGCATGTACTCCTGAGACACGCTTTGTTCTCTCATTCGTTGTTTTTTATTTTCATACATGTATGTATGTATGTACCCTGCCAGCAATTGGAAGTTTCTTTCATCGTCCATCGTGAAAGGCGTTACGTTTTACTCACTTCCAGACGTTAATTGGAAGATAACAATAACAATTTCCATTGCAGTCGTCTTTTGATCGTCTAGACAACGTTTGGAAGATTGTTTGTTGTTTCCAACACCAGCCGAAGATGGCATGTCCCGTTATAAAAGAAATGAAAAGAATGCAAAAAAGAAGTTTTCGACATCATCGAAATTAGTTTTATTATGTCATTTGCTGTGGTCGGTCAGTGGTAAAGTGTGGTTTTGTTTTTTTATTGTTGTAGTTTTTACATATTTGTTATCCCGTAGTCAATAGGAGTGTATTATCTGTAAAGGCAAAAAAAAAATCAAAAGCAAAAGAGCAGAAGTGACTTCTTGAAGTTACGCTGAAGTGACATCTTGAAGTTACGCTGAAGTGTCTTCTTGAAGTTACTTCCGGGGGTACAAATTCTCAATACGGAAGACGCTTCTACGATGAGAAAATGATATCGCAGAAGATGAGTTTCAACTTCTTAGCGTCACTTCTGAGTCACTTCTGCAATAGAAAATGTTGGCAGGTAATGTATGTATGTGCTAGCTACAAAATATATAAAAACATGTATACATCCACAAAAAATCTCTGCAACAAAAATCTCACAATGTAGACGCAAATACAATTTTAAAGAAGATACGACAAGAATCGCAGCGACAAAAATTTTATAATGTAAACCGGGACTTACCAATGGCTAGTTGTAAGGAGTGGTAAGCACATGTTGTACACTAATATTATATTTGGAAGTTTGTACTTTTCTTTAATTTTTCGGCATAAACCGTTGTGTGTTCCACTCATCACTGCAGGATTATCTGTTCCAATGGCAACTACAGAGACTCACAGCTTATTTCGTGTGAGACAATATGAAAAAGTTATGCTGTTTTTACGAGTTTGAAGCATTTTGAAGAGCAATTTTGAAGAAAATTTCAATCGTGTAAATCTAGCTTTACTGCCGTATTCAGAAAAAATAAAGTAGGTTTGTGCTATTAGACAAAATTTTCTTAAAGTACATTTGAAGTCTACTTTAATTTTTTCGGAATAAGGCCCTTACTCTTTGGAAATCACAAAAGAAAAAGAAAACAAACATTTATTACACACAACCTCGCATGCATATATGCACACACACACTCGCAGTATGTTTGTTTATGCTTGCATGTCTAACGGTAAATGAGTGCGAAAGAAACACAGCTAAACTTATGGTGCTTTAATAAAATTCACGTGTTTGTTATTTAACTAAACTGAATACATACATGCATACATATGTTTGTATATTTATACACTCACTCTCTTACACATGCACTAGATTTGTTGTATTGTTTTGTTGTTTTTAGTTTTATATTGAGGTTTTTGTTTCTGTTTCTTTGTTTATACATTTTCATTTGTGTTTGCATATTTTGTACAAGTAACGATTTTTGCTTATGTTTTTATCTGTCTGTCTGTCTATTTTCTGTTTGTTTTGTTAATCGAGTACTAACATGTGCCACACATTGTTTTCTTTTTAGCTTGCATTTTCTATGCAGAAAATGTTTTTAAATTTTAAATACTTTTTTAAAACATGGGTACTTTGTATAGTATATTTTGCGGCATATATTTTTTTTATTATTTACCTTTTTTAAATATGGATTTTGTCTACTCTTTAGTTTTGATAATCTCTTTTTTTTAAGAGTTAAAGCTTTTATGTATGTTGACTGCATTCAATAATAAAAGCTTTGCTTTAGGAAATTGTATATAGTAAGTTTATGAGGGTAGAGAAAATAACCGCTATTTTAGCTAGTTTTTAAAATAGCTTAAGGCGTTTTCTTTTCTAGGATAGGTAGGTACATGTCATCATTTTTGTTAAAGCTACATAGATATTTACATAAAGGAAATGATTTTTTATTTCAACAAAATATTAAAACTCAATATTAATTTAAAATAAAATTTCAATAAAACCAAATTGAAAAAAAAAATATTAAAAAGCACTTCAAAAAACGCATGGTGCAACTATACAAGGTGAGTGCAATAGCCCAGCTGACTGACTTTGTTTACAATGTAATTATGTCAAAAGTAATACTTTTTCAAGTATTTTTGACAGTATGTAGGTAGTACATTATTTTACACAAACAAACTGCCTGTTGTTTCTGTTTTGTGTTGTATTTGTTGTCGATTTGCACTCACCTTGTATAGTTGCACCATGAAAAAACGTAAATTAAATTTAAATTATAATTTTTGAAAAAAAAATATTTAATAATAAATGATTAAAAGTTGTTTGTTAGATTTAAAGAATATGCTTAACAAAAGTGAACAATTTTCTGTAAAGGCATTTTCACTAAGAAATTTTTTTATTCGTTTGTTGACACACCAGCAGAAGAGAATTGTGTTTGACAATTGTTACAATGAATAGCTTTAAAATTCACTTTGAAAATAGAAAGGCTACATTTCCTAAAACGTTCGTTATATTTTCTGCTAACTTCTGAGGCATATATTAAGATTTTTTGATAAAATGCCGCATATTTCGGCTTCTAAAAATTCAAGAACCCCTGAACGTGTTACAGAGTTATGTGCGAAATTTCCTCTAAAGAACATTTTCAAGGCATGTTAACAATTATATGTTTGTCTATTATAGAAAATATGGATATCACTGACATTTCATTTCAAAATGCCAGCCATAGCTAAAGAAACAATGAATTTATTGTGAAAGTTGTGATTATTTTTGTTAACGCTAGAGTCTGTACAGAGCCAAGCGAATCGTTTACAGTCCTAAAACTCAAAATTCAAATTCTTGACCCACGATTAAAGCTTAACTAAGACTTTATAAAAATCAACGATTCAAGCTTAATTAAGTATTTCTAAACAGCCACGTTTAAAGCTTAACTAAGACTTTATAAAGACCCACGATTCAAGCTTAATTAAGTATTTCTAAACAGCCACGTTTAAAGCTTAACTAAGACTTTATAAACAGCTACGTTTAAAGCTTAACTAAGACTTTATAAAGATTAACGATTAAAGCTTAACTAAGTCTTTGTAAAGATCAACAATTAAAATTTAACTGCGACTTTATAGACACCCACGTTTAAAGCTTAACTATGATCTTATAAAGACCCAGATTAAAGTTTAACTAAGACTTTATAACCGGCCACGTTTTAAGCTTAATTAAGACTTTATAAACAGCCACTTTTATAGCTTAACTACGACCTAATAAGGAGCCACGATTAAAATTTAACTGCGACTTTATAAACCGCACCGATTCAAGCTTAATTAACTAAGACCTTATAAAGACCCAGATTAAAGTTTAAGCCGAATTCTCAGTTATTAGTTAACCATTGGTAAACTAAAATACTAACTATTGTTTAACTATTACTTGTTATTCCTTTGGCAAACTAAGCATTGCGAATAAAGAATCATTAGCTAACTAAAGACTGTATATTCGGCTATAAGACTTTATAAACAGCCACGTTTAAAGTTTAACTAAAACTTTAAAAACACCACGATTAAACAGCAACTTTCAAAGATTAATTAAGATTATATAAATACTTACTGTTAAAACTTAACTAAGACTCTATAAAACTCGCGATTGAAACTTAACAAAGACTTAATTAAGAATATATAAGAACTTATATGCATTCCATTTAATGCATAAATGCAGCATTTATTGTTTATTTAAAATGTATGACAGCATTTAGATTACCCTATGTACTCTTGGTAAATATTAATTTTTAAACGTTTCCAGGTGTTTTCACACCTAATCAGCTGGTTTTATTTTGTATTCTTTAGAAAAAGAGCTTTTCCACCACTATACTCTGCGTTCATTACCGGTTCCGCGCGCATACACAAACAAATACTCTCTGTAACTCTTATTCGAAAGAGCAATTCCAAGTGATGCCAACTTAATGTTTAATAAGAGAAAATAGTAATAAGGAGAACAATTAAAATGTCATTCTTTAAAAAACCTAGGCAATAATATTTACAATACATGCTCATTAAATTTGTATTGTATTAAGATTTTGATATAATTTCTTCTTAAATTGTTGAAAAAAATCATAAATCTTTTGTAAAATGCCTTACAAATGACATTTAACTCATTTCATATAAACTCTTGTTGTCAACATAATTGGCGTTTTTTTATTGTTGTGTACCCAAAGTTGTCAACACTCTTAATAAACACTTGAAGAAATTTTTCCTATTTGTATGTCACACACAGTTTCTCTCTTTATCTCACTGCTGGGCAACCCATGCGCAAAACCACAAGAGAAACCCAAATTTTCTTTTCAATATGAGATTTTTACAGCAAGTGTTTTTGTGTGTGTTTTGTTTTTAAGATTTTTCCCTGATTTAAAGTGAGCGAAGAATGAATGTTTTTCACAGGTTTTTTTTCGAACACTGTTTATTTGGTCATAACCATAACAGCCAACAATCTATTCAACCAACTGTACAGATATAAACTAAAAAAAATATATAATAAAAACCATTTCAAAAAAAAAAAAGAAACAAAAATTATAAATAAAAATACAGAAAGCATAAAATCATTAAAAGAAAAGTTTTGTGCAAATTTATGCATTAAAACAAAAGTTGAAAAGAAACCAAAAAGCGAGACCAGAAAGCCAAAGATTGCATAAAACCCTACACAAAGTCAATAACGAAAAAAAGTGTAAAAACAAAAAAAAAATAGTGTTTAAGAAAAAATAACAACAATACACAAAATCCCCCGCAAAAGTTGACATAATAATTTAGATTTGACTTTATTTACATACATACATATATTAATAAAAATGTGTCACATAAATTTCCTTAATACCTAGATTAAAATTTTTCTTTTTAAATTTACAATTGCCTGAAATATTAGCCAAAATTTCTTATTTAATTTACATATATGATTTTAATTAATTTTTTACGCTTACATTATTTTATTTGAGACAATTTCTTTACATTTTAATTTCCGTTTCAAATTTAACAACATTTTCCGTTATTTCCAAGAAAGTGTTTCAATTACATTTTGATTGATTTTTGTGATTCTTGCCAAAAACACTGTTAAAATTTATTCATTTTGTTTGAAGTGAATTCGAGTGTGCGTTTGTCTAAGGTAAGTGTTGTATTCTTAATGAATTTAGCTGAATTTTAATTTTTAATGATAGGGGATAAAGCTTTGCAAAGACTTTATGAAGATCAACTTTGAAATCTTAACTAAGACTTGCAAAAGAGCCACGATTAGGCTTAACTGAGACTTTATAAAGAGCCACGTTTAAAGTTTAACTAAAACTTGCAAAAGAGTCATGATTAAAGATTAAATAACAATTTATAAAGAGCCACCATTAAAGCTTAACTAAGAATTATAAAAAGGGTCACAATTAGAGCTCAACTAAGACTTTATAAATAGCCACGATTAAGACTAGAGAAAGAGCTACGCTTAAAGCTTAAATACCCACGAATAAGACTGAGAAAGAGCTACGCTTAAAGCTTAACTAAGACTTTATAAATACCCACGATTAAAGCTCAACTAAGGCTTGAAAAAGAGCCAAGATTAGAGCTTAACTAAAACTAAGTCATAACTAATAAGAAAGAGTCATAATTAAGCCTTGAAAAAAAGCCACGGCTAAAGCTTAATTAAGACATTGACGATTAAACCTTAGCTAGGATATTTTTTAATTAAAGCTTAACTAAGACTAAATGAAGACTTACAATTGAAGGTTAACTCAGATGTAACTATAACTACACAAAGCTCTACGATTGATAAGATTGAAGCTGAACTAAGACTTACCAAGAACTATATTAAGAATTAACTAAGATTAAATTAGAGCTACAGCACTTTACTATTTTAGTAGTGTAACGGGGATTGAATTCTTGGTTTTTTTCTCGATGTACAAGCGTTTTTCCGTCAGTACCAATCAGATTAATTTTGGTTTCATCTGTGAAAAATCACACTATTCCAGAATTTGATATCTTTTGTTTTTCTACTTTTCTGATTTTCATTGGAGCGTCTTTGTACAAGTCTACTGAAAACATTTAACCCAAATGCCACATTTATTTCTCGATGTTGTTCACGAAAACTTGAAAGGATCTAGCTTGCTTTTTTTAACTCTTGCCTTATCCTCACGAAAGGTTGTCTTTCGCGTGGCTTCTTCTGATCTTTCGTTATATTAAGCAAATTTGGATCTGATTTAACACGTTTAATTACATTATAAACCATCTTTAGAAAATATGCAATTATTTGAGCTATTTTTGTATGTTTTGTACTGTTTTGCCAAAGTGGTCTCAAGTGGACGGTCCTCTTCCATCTTTCCATTTTGTTTGACAAAATTAATGATGAACAATATTTTTGTATAATCAAATAAGAGTTTACCACCGAAATTAGCATTGATTATTTTTGTTTAAAATCTAAATAACTGTGCGCTATTTCATTGTCCAACCAAAAGAACTTAATTTTTAACAAAATATGACAAAATAAAGAACGCAACAAAGTTAACAGGACTTTTCCAATGATTTTTTTTTTTTTTTGCTTGGACCAGTACTCATGCTACACTACTCATGCAATGCATTGTGTTGGAACTAGGAAAATAGGTTATGAGAGGGAGGATAGAGGGAGTAGTGTTTGTGAATATTTGATTTGAATTTTCCTAAATTGAAAGTGGCAGGGAATTTTTGTAAAAGCAGCGTGGAGCAAAAGAAAAGCATAGAACTCATAAAACGTTTAGCACTTCATAGAATATTGCTAATAATATCCACGTCTGCTGGGAATTCATGGAATAGATTTATATTGTCAGTAATCACAATTTAAAATCACTTTAAAAATATTAAGTTCATATAAATTAATGGAGAAAATTTTTCTAATAATAAATACAAAGTTCAACAATTTTTTATTAAGAAAAACAGTAGAGACTAAAAAATTAAGTTCATTTAAATATTATTTTCCCCCACTTAATCTTGTAAACTGTCATAAATCTATCACATTAAACCTCGTGACGTGTGACGTAAAAAGAAAGATTGCCAATGTGTTTGGTCCAACTAACTAGTACTTCCTAAGCATCACACAACAACAACAAAACTGCACTAAAACCAAATACAAAAGCACACGTGGGTAGGAGAAACTGAATGGGAGGACAATGTAATAACAGTTGAAAACGAAAAGAGCAAATAAACTCAATTATGAGATATTAATTCATCATTACAAATGATAGCAAAGGACACACAGGATAAGCAAAAAAATAGTAACACAATCCTTTTAAATTATCTATCCATGATAATAAAAAGAAGGCAGCTCGCTTTAAATTTTTCTTTTTCAGTTTTCGAAATATTGCAACGTTGTAATACGAACCGTAAAAAATATCATTGATTTTTTTTGTTGCGTTTGCTCCTCTTTCTTTCTCGCTCTCTTTTATATTTTTGTGATTATTATGTTGGTTGTCAAGTTTCTATTGTTTTTTCTTGTTTAAGTTTCTAGCATTGCATGCTTAAAGGACATTAACATGCTTTAGACATGCCGTTGTTGTTAGTTTGACCTTTTTGTTATTTTTATGAAAACATTTGTTGGTTTGCAGCCAAAAACAAACATGTTTATACTTGTTTTATGGCTTTAATAATTTAAATTATTTGTGTTTCTGTTTTCTTTCAATTTTAGTTAAAATAACGTTTACAAAATGCCGAATACCGGTGGTGGAGGCTACGAAGAAGTAGCCGCCGCTAGACGCGGTCGCTTTCGTGTCACCTCAACTCAACCTCAAGGTCCGCCAGAAACAACATTGGGTCGTTTTCGTTTAATGCCAACATGTAAGTTACATTTTTATGTTATACTAACTACATATGTATGTATGTATTTCTATTAGAGTTTCTTTTGAAATTGTTGTATAGATAATTGATGTCATTGTGTGTATAATCAGTAACGCCATCTATGGTGTAATTATAAGTCTTATTTAATTGTAAGTGAGAAAAATTGAGCTATTATCATAATTTATAATGAAATAATTCGTATTAATAGGAGGATAATAATTGTAACTCGGTAAAAAGTACACAATAAAAAGAAAAAATATTGGTTTAATCTAAAGACAATTGGCAGCAAGCAACATATCTAGTATCATTAAATCTACAACTCGTCGTTTACAGGAGAAGCAAAAAACATTATAAAATGAAAACTGTTTAATTGAAAATCGCGATTTCTTCACATCTTGTCTTAATATATTATATACATATGTATATAGACGACAAACTTATTTCTGTAAAAAAAAATGTGGGTCAAGTCTTTTGTGTTTTATGAAAACGTTCAAATGATGTTACGTCTTTTTGCATTTCTTGAATAAAATCGTTAGTTTGGAACGTAGAAGCTTATAATTTTTAGGAGCATTTTATTTTATTTGTGTTCCAGATTCAATCAAAAAACGAATTTAAATTTTTTTAAGGGTTACGTCTTTGAGCATTTCAGGCGAGAAACTAAAGATTAACTTGTCTATAACAGCTACAATTGAAGTGTAACTAAGACTCTATTAACAGCGACTTTTAAAGTTTAATTACAATTGTACAATTGTTTAACTTCAATTGTTGAGAGGAGCAATTAAGATTCTATAAAGAGCTAAAATTTAAATTAAAATAACAGCTGCAATTAAAGTTCAATTAAGACTTTATAAACAGCTATAATTGAAGCTTAAGATTGAAGTTATAAAGAGCTAAGATTGAAGTTTAACTAAAACTATAAAGCTCAACTAAAACTCTATAAAAAGCTACGATTGACGTTTAACTAAGACTCTATAATTGTAGACAAACTAGAATTAGTCTTTACTTTCTGTTCCGTTCCGAATCAGCTGACATGATTCTGTTAAATACAAAATGTGTAGAAGTCGTTAGATGTTTTGTTACTTTCCGTGCCGTTGCGGACGAAGCTGTTGAAAACAAAAATTTGCTAAGTAATTGTAAGTGACAGCATAAAACAGCTGACATCCGCACAACAAAACGTACATAAATTTCGTTCTAACACACAACACGTAAAAAAGAAATAGATGATATTTACAGATTGATCGCGGACAATGAAAATTGCTGATGACGCTCTTTTCAGGGTAGAAAATGCATTCTAGTTTGCCAATTATTCCAGTACTTTACAACAGTATTCTGAAAAAAATTCGAACTATTAGCCTGAATAAAAAAAACTTTTCTCTTCAAAAAAAAATTTTGGTTTATTACACAAATTTTCAATTTCTTTGAATTTAATTAAGTTTTTGTATTAAAGTTATAAAAAATAAACGATGGATGACGAAAAACTCATTACTTTAGTCGAAAGTAATAACATATTGTACAATAAAAAAAACTTTGATTTGTATTTTTTGATTTATTTTCGCGGTGTGTTGTCTGTTTAATTAAATTTAACAACAGAACGACACGGAACAGAACAGCAACAGAAAGTAAAGACTAATGAAGCCTTAAGACTATTAAGAGCTAAAATATTATGTTTACCTAAGACTCTAAAAACAGCTACGATTAAAGCTTGACTAGGAATCTATAAATATCAACAATTGAAGTCGTTTGAAGCTTAAGATCCTATAAAGAGCTAGTATTAAAATTTAACTAAAACTATAAAGAACTACTATTGAAGCTTAACTAACCCTCTACAAACAGCTACGATTGAAGCTTAACTTAGAGTCTATATACAGCTACGGCTGGAGTTTAACTAAGACTCTTTTTACAGCTACGGTTGAAGCTTAACTCAGATTGTATTAAGAGCTAAACATAAAGCGTAACTAAAGGTGCGTTCAGATTGGTGAAATATTTTATAAAAAACATAAAATATTTCTCTAACGTAGTCTGAACACAAAATAATTTTGAGGGTTTAACAAAACAAAAGCTGTTTTTGAGCAAATAAAATTATTTGTTTTTATACAAATATTTGTCCAATGTGAACAAAGTATGAACAGAAAAGAAAAAATATTTTTCTTATTTTTGAGAAAACATTTATTTTTTCTTCCAAAAAAATTGTAAGAAGAAACAACGACAAATAACAGCTGAGTTCTTTACAAATGATTGTATATGCAAATTGATAAAATTGCTCTAAATTTGTATATAAGTTGTGTAAATGTTTAAAGAATATGCATATCGCGATAAATGTACAAAAAAAAAAAGAAAAACTCGGAATATATCACAATCACAAAATATTGGCAAACACAAACATTTTTGCTTGAACTTTTTTCCACGTTTTAGGCGGATTTCGCGATATGCGTATTTTTGATTAGCCTAATGTTTTTAACTTCATAAAACTTCTTTACAAGTGATATACACATATATTTTTTTATGTAGAAAGCACTTTTATTGTAACACCCTATCTTCGGCCATTTGTTCCTACGTCGATGTATACAAATTTGTACGCCGCATCAGAAATAGCCATCAGCACAATACTATGTTAACCTACAAAAATATTTAATATAAATAAAAAGAAATTGAATTTAGGAACTATTGCAACTGGTATCTTTATAGTTATAGTATATACTACCAGAATGTGGTGGTGCGTTCATCACGACATTTTTCCCATCTATCGACCCGATACAGTTCGGAAAGTTCCATATGTCTGAAAACTTTTGAGACACTGCTTTCCATTCCTCTTCAGTTGATGGCACCTAAGTTTAAAGCATTAAAACCCATGCAATATTTCTTATTAATTTTACCTTTAAGTACTCCGGCTGCAATATTTTATAAATTGCATCGCAAACTTCTGGAACAATAACTGAAATAGTATTAAATGGAATACGAAAAACGTATTGAAGTGATCTGAAGCTTTCGCCTGTTGCATAGTAACGAAGAACAACAGAATGACAAAATGACAAAAATAGAAAAATAAAATAATAAATAATAAATAAAAAGTTGTACTTACCAAAAAATTTAAATCCTTTGAATTCATGCGCAAAAAGTTTTTATAGACTGCAGGTGTCTCTTACTCCAGTTCTTTTAACAATTTTGCGCAACAACCGTATTCTTTGCGTCTACGTAGCCAATTCCGTACCCATTGTCTTCCCGTTTTTTCTATTTTCTTTTATAGTCTGCTCCTCCAATACCACCAGAGATGCGGTTCCACAACACAAAACAAATAAATCCTCTTCGTTTGTTTGCATTTCTTTTATTTATATAATGTAATATTTTGTTTTAAACAAAATTATATTTTTTGACACTTTTATCAAATAAATATTTAATGCAAATATTTATTTCTGTCTGAACACACAAAAAAATATTTTTCTTTTATTTTATTTCACAATATTTTTAGGCTGTTTCAACAAACAAAAATTATGGAATATTTGTGGTTAGTTTGAACATAAAACAAAATAGTTTTTTATTTAACATAATTTGAAGCAAATATAATAACAAATATTTTCTTCAAATATTTCATCAATCTGAACGTACCTTAAGACTACAAACAGCTACGCTTGAATAATAACTAAGCCTCTACTAACCACCACGATTGAAGCATAATAAAGATTGAATAATGAACTACGATTTAAGGTTAACTAACGCCATATAATGGCCCACATTTGAAGCTTAAGTAGATTTACAATTGAAGGTTAACTAATACTATGTATATACTGATCTGAAATTAAAGCTTAAACAGACTCTTAAGTGTAGCTTAACTAAGACTATGTGTATAATGATCTGCCTTTTAAGATTAACTAAGACTTAACTAATAAGTCTTGCTATTGATGCTAGGAACACAACAGATGTTCGCGAATATTCGTCTCTAAAAATAAAACACATTTGTGTATATGAAAATACACATATTAATATGTAACGGCATCGGCTGAATTCATCATATGCGGCGAACTTACGCCGGCGAACAAGGAACAAACAATACGGGGTGACCATGTTTCGTTTTAGTTTTTAATTATTTAGTAAATAATGTTAATTTTTTACTTTATGTATTGTTTTATTTTTTACTTCATATAGGTAATTTCAAATTAATATGTATAGGAAAATAGTTAACTAAAAAATGTTTTTAACTGTGTTTTTGTTAGTTTCTTTTTTTATATATTTTTTTCAAATATTGTCACACTATCTACGCCTGCTTCATACGGCGAATTGCCGTCCCAGTTTTGTTTCTAGCATAAAGCTCAACTAAGACTTATGTACATATGTAGCTGTAATTATAAATATGTAGTTTATTATTAAGTAATTTCTACTTTAGATAAATTTTTATGAAATTCAACTTTTTAATAATTTTTATACCTATTAAAAATGTTACCTCTTCTTTTTTTAATTTTCAGCAAATTATGGCACTATATCACCCATTCTACAAAGAGGCCGTTTTGCTGTCATACCCGAAGAGCCACACGGCTCTCCCGCGCAAGGTACACCGCCAGCAGAACGGTCTTTACGATCACCCTCGCCCGAATGGGATTTTGATATAGAACAGGTAAGTCACAACAACAAATATTCTAAAAGTATTTTTCAATATATAATGTTTATTATTAAAAAAGAACGACTTTTTAGCTATAAAACTAAAGAATTCATAAAGTACAAACAAAATAAACCTAACATTTAAGGGTTAAACTACAGCTCGTTACTTTTTGTTTAACAGCTGTTAAGAAGTTTTTTTTTGTTTTGTTTCTTTGCAAACGGTTATTTACTTCCTGCTCTCTCTATATCTTTCTCTTCCACCTTGTCTGACTCATTTTCTGTCCTATATAATATTGTTTGATGGTGTCATAAATAATCCAACCAGTTTTCTAGTATTTGTTTCTTTGTTATCACTTTCTCGTTATGTTTGATTCTTTTAACGAAACAGCTGACTTCTTTGTGGAGGTCATTTAATTGTTTATATTTTCTTGGTATTTCGATGTTGCTGTCTTGTTTGCAAACAAGTTTGTGTTGATGTTATTTACTCGCTTACACACACGTTCAAGTGTATACAACAATTCCATTGTGTTTCACATCTGATTGGTATTTAATAAAAATGTAAACAATACGATTTTTTGCAGGAATATTTTGGAACACGCGGCTATTTTTTGTGTATGAAACATGAAACGGTAGGGGTGTTGGAATGTGTTATGAAATGAAACATTAAAGTGAACGTGATAACTGTGATGCCAGAGTGTTTGAATGAGTGAAATTTTGTAGTTCTGTTAAATGTTAAATTCATGGTGAAATAACTCTACAAGGTGATGGCAATATTACAACAATACAAAAGCAACAGAAACAACATGGTATTTTTGTTTTTGCTTTCATGTTTGTAATGTCAAAAACAACTGGTTATTGTTTACAAACATTTTTGCAGGAAAAATAAATACATACATAAATTTTTTTTTAATTTCAAGATGAAAATAAAATAAGACTGTTATGCCCTTATTCATAAAAAATTAAAGTTGACTTCAAATGTACTTTAAGAAAATTTTGTATGAAAATCTTGTCTAAAAGCACACTTAAAACCTACTTTATTTTTTTTATGCAGTTAATATATAATAGAAAAAAATTATTTTATTTTTTAAAAATAAAATCTAATACACCTGACTAATTTCATATTATTTTTTATTACACTTGTTTTTATTATTTGTTATTTTCTTCATTGAATTGTTATTGTTAATACTGAATTTCCTAGTTCTTAGTTACATCAATTATTTCTTTTATGTACTGAATTTTATGATTTTTTTTTAAATAAAAAGTGTACTTTTTTTCTTATTTGTACTGCGGTTTTTAGTTCGATTTGATATCTGTACTTTTTTGTCGATTTTATATCTAGGCAATCCTATTTAGAGATGAACTATTTAAAAAATTGAAAAATATTTAATTTCAATTAGATCGAACGGGCATTTAGGGAATATATGATTTCGATGATCGCATTAGTCCGTAATATGTTATTATATTGCATTAGTTCAGCTGCAATTCTATGAGTTATTTAAGCTTCCTTCGTAGCTCTTTATATAGTGTTGGTTGAGCTTCAATTGTAGATCTTAATTAGACATCAATTGTAGGTCTACTTAAGCGCCAATCGTAAGGGTTTAGTTACGTCGTTGTAGCTCGTAAGTCTTTATATAGTCTTAGTTAAGCTTTAACTGTTGGTCAAAGTAAGCTTCAATAGTAGGTCTTTATAGTGTCTTAGTTAAACTTCAGTCAGCTAGACATCAATAGTAGGTTTTTATATAGTCTTAGTTGAGCTTAAATTGTAGGTGAATTTAGCATCAATCGCAGGTCTTTACGGACAGAGAAATAGCGCACTAATAATGTATTAAGTGGCAAAAATATTATATTAAAAAATGGAATGATAATAACATGAAATTGAATGAAGAAATAGCGCGCCAATGATTTATGAAATGCCAAACGTATATTGAAAAATTGAATGATAACATAGAATTCTATGCTATTCTTTTGCTCCACTCTGCTTTTCCAAAAATACATACGTTTGAAATGTTTTTTTTTTTTTTTTTGTTAAAAATTAAGTTTTTGGTTAGACAATGAAATAGCGCTATTTTGATTTTAAACAAAAATAATTGATGCTAATTTCGGTGGTAAATTATTGTGTAATATAACAAAAAAAAATTTTATCGTTAATTTTGTCAATCAAAATAGGTAGAGAAACGCTCTGCTCACTTTGGAAAAATGCTAATTTGGGACCTTTACGAAAAGGGTACTACAAAACAAACACAAATAGCTGAAATAATAGGATGTTTTTGAAAGATGGTTTATAATGTCATTCATTAAATCAGATGCAAATGTGCTTAATGTAAAGAGAGATCAGAAGAAGCCATCGCAAAAGACAACCGTTCGTGAGGGTAAGGCAAGAGTTAAAAAAAAATAAACTAAATCCTTTTAAGTCATCGTAAACAATATTGACTGAAATAAATGCGGAAATTGGGTTAAATTTTTCCAGTAGACTTGTAAAAAGACACCTCAATGAAAATCAGCTTTATAGTTGGTAAGTGCAAGTAGAAAAAAACACGCCTGTCAAAATATAATACGAAGTGATGATTGTCTTTTGCAAAATTTTACTGGAACAAGGATAGCAAATTGTGGGAAAGTGGGATTTTCACAGATAAAATCAAAATTAAACTGATTGGTCCCGACGGAAAATATAGAAAAACACCAAGAATTCAATCCCCGTTACACTAGTAAAACAGTAAAGTGCGCCATTTCTCTGTCCATAGCTGTACATATACAATTGTTATTGTTAGACAATTATTCCTTATATTATTCAATAAATAATTGTTTCTTTTTAAATGTAATGAGTTTTTTTTATTAATTTCATGTATTTATTTAACAAATCTTAATTATGTTTTATGTGCGTATTAAAATCAATAATTCCCATAAAATTATAGGCTATCAAAACACTCACGTTTTACCATCATTTTTTCAATGTTACCACGATCTTTTATGTAGAGTTAACATATCTGGCAGCACGGAGTGTTGAAAAAGCTCTCTTTTGCTCAGTTAATTTTAATTTTAATATTTCCATTGGACACACACACACCCAACCAGACGAACAAAAAATACTGAGCATAGAACAACAAACACATGTGTTGTTACTTTCGAAGTAATAAATAATAGCAACTACAATAACACGCGCTGTTTAGTAAACAGTGGAATGAAATGACAATGGGTTATTGTTTTGTGGTATTTGTGTTGTTGATTATATTTTTTTAAGTAAACGTGTAACAGTGTTGGCAAACTTGGTACAATTGTACTTTTTTGATACATTTTAAACACAGTTGGTACCGTGGTCCTACCACGAGTCATATGGTACAATTTCAAAATACTGCTGCATCAAAATTTGGTATTTCAGGTGAAAAATGTAGATAAATTGATCATTTAAGTAACTATTTGTGTAATAGTGCAATGTCATAATGCAAAGAGATTTTATTAAATTTTAGGAACATTTTGGAACTGATATCAATTTGATCTTTTAATATGCATCTATGTATAAGATGATTATTACGACAAGAAATTGTTGGTTGAATTATCGAATAATGGGAGTTTCTGACACATTAAATCACATTATATGATTTTGAGGCTGAATACATACAAAAACTAAAGCTTAAAATGTAATTAATCAGGATTTCAAAAGCGTTATAAGTTAACCCATCCTTTTCTTCTATTCTTGAAAAAATAAATCTAGTAATTTTGGAAATACAATCAAAGGGTACACGAATATATGTACATATACATATATTTAACAAGGTTAAATTTTCGCAAAGAAACCGATATTTCATTAATAAGAATATTTTAGATAATCGCGATAATAAACAAGTAATGTTCTTAAAGATTCACAAGTGGCCCTCTAACTGTATATTTAAACAAATACAGACAAATCACAAATAAAGATAATTAACAGAAAACATTTTATTACGAAACGAACTCTTTGCCTTTCTTTCTTCCTGGAACACCAGTTGCATATCGTGAACAAACGCCTTATCTGGTAGCATTTTTCAATAGAGACCAGTTTTGTAGCATTTATTATATCACCAGTAGTTAGATAATGATTCTTTGAATAATTTTTACACTGTATTCTTTTTTTTCACTTGCAATAAATCAATACCAGTCGAGTATAAATTTGTTTAAACATTCGTTAAAAATATTGCCATTAGATATATATTTCGAATTTTCGATAAAGTAAGTTTGTGGTTTAGTTTTATATTACATATTTCACAAATATTAAAAATGGTACCGTGGATGTCTAAAAAGTACATTCTATTTAAATGCTGGTACGAAATCCAAAACTCAATTTTCCATCACTGATGTGTAACGTAAAACAACAAAATACACAGAAAATGGAATACATTTTGGAATTGGTAAATTGCAGTTAGTGTTTCGTAAACTGTTGAACCATATATACGTGTTTTTGTTTTCCGAATTGACGAAAAAATTAACATAATAAACAAAGAGTTTAAAGAGTTTTTTCGCCCTTCTCGAGTGTTTCGTTTTTGTGTTTTGTTGTTATCATATCAAAACGTGCAAGGCGTTTTAGATGGAATAAAATAAAAAAGAAATCGAAGAGGATCTTACAAAGATCGTATGTTAAATTAAAAAAAGCATTCAAATAAAAAGAAGTTTTTAAAATAGAAAAGGAAAAAAATTAAGAAAATTAAAAAATTTGTGAAAGCTCAGCATTAATTACTTAAAAAAATTTACTAAATAATAAAAAACAGCCTCGTGTTTAGAAGAGAGTAATATAAAACAAAAGCAATGGCAAATAAATTTATTAAGAAAAGAGACCACAAAAACAAAGTTGTGCTAAAAAAAATTGACAAAATGTTATTTTAATAAAAAAAAAATAAAAATAACAGCTTAAATGTTAACAATTTATTAAAAAATAGTTGATATAATAAAGTCCTAATTAAAAATACCTACATATGTATGTATATCATAATATTTATTTACGTGACTTTTCTTTTGGTTTTCTTTCGTTTCTGTTTCATTTCGGTTTGTTTTTAAATAACTTAACTCCCTGCTTTTTATTTTTTTTTCGCCACAAGGAAAAAACTTATTTTTGTAATTGTTTCGAACCTTATTTCTATTCTAATTCGGTTGTTCTTTTTCTATTTCGAAAACAAAACATTTATTTCTTGTGTAAAAAACAGTAATTTTTTTAAATAGAAATTCATAAAATCAGCTGTTGTTATGTTTAAAGAGTTGTAATATAGAAAGAGTAATAAATTAATTAAAAGAGTTTTAACAACGGTAATACAAAGAGAGTGTAACATGAAACAAGAAATTTCCCCTTAGCCAGTATTGTTGGTTTTCTGTTTATGATAAAATTTTTATTATTATCTTGTTAAAATTTCTGCTAAATCATGAAAATATCTTTGTAATTTCCTGGATGTTTTTTTTCATCATTAAATTGAAAAACAAATGTTTTTAATATTGAAATGTCTATGTTTTTCAATGTCTTTCAATAAATAAAATTGTTAAAATAATCTACCTCTCCCCTTCCACTTTCATTTACGCTTTGTTATGTTTTTATGGAAAATTTATGCCAGGGTTGGTAAATTATCATCATTGAATAAAATTAATTAAAATAAATTAAAATGTTAATGTTTCTAAGCTTAAGTAACAAAGAATTAATATTGCCATATTTTGGACATTTTTAAAGACATACGTTCATTTTTTAAAGTCAATAAAATTGTTAGCAACAATTGTTTAAATCTTGTAGTTTAGAGAATAAAAAAAAACTTCACAAAACCTTATTTTTGAAACGGATTTAAATACCTACAGCATATTTTTTTAGCTTATTTGTCATGCTTATGTACTTAAATTTGTTTAAAATTCCAAGAAAAATTTTAATTATCCGCCATTTTGAAAAACTTGACAAAACTTTATTTCCAAAACTAGGTAAACAAAATTAAAAAAAAACTTCTTAAATAGGTACTTGTAGCTTTTATAAAATCTTTTTAAATTTAGAACAACTTTTAGTTTTTGGCTTTGAAAAAAAAACAACGAAAAGTTTTTTATTTTGTGGCTTTTCTTTTTATTAAGTTTGTATACAAGTCCAAGATTAATTTTTAATTTCCGCCATTTAGAAAAACTTAACGAGACTATTTTTTAAACGCAGCTAATAACAATTTATTTTTTGATTGTTTTATTATACTTACTTAAGTTTATAAGCAGTTTCAAGAAAAAAAATAAGTGTGCGCTATTTTTTTAAAACTTAACGAAACTTTTTTGAACGAATCAAAATTGCAATAAAATTTTGTTATATAATTGTAGCTTAATTAAAGTACTATATAAATTAAGAAAAATTTTAAACATTCTAATAAACTTAACGAAATTTTATTTTTGAAACCAAATCAGCTAGAAGTTATGTATTTCTTGTTATATGTAATTAACTTACTGAAGTTTTAATTGTTTACCAAATAAATTTTATAATTTGGCACATTTTGAAAAACTTAACGAAACTTTATTTTAGAATTTAAGAAAAATTTTAAGATTTTGAATTTTAAATATTTTAAAAAAACTTTTAATTTTTTAACGAAACCAGCTAGAAGTTGTTTTTGTAGATATTTGTTTACTTGCTGAAGTGTTAATTGTATAGCAAAGAAATTTTTTAATTTTCAACTACATATATTAACAACTTAACGAAACTTTATTTTCTAAACTAAAAGGAATTAAATAAACTTTTTGCTATAAACCTAAAGTTTAGATAAAATGCTACTAAGATGTAAGAAAATCTCTCTGGATTTTCTTAATTAAAAAAAACTTAACGAAACTAATTGTTTTAATAAAAATAATTGTTTTAAATGGAATAAATAAGAAATAATTTATAGAATTAATTCCTAAAAAATTTTCCAATTTTTAGACTTTTAAACAATTAGAAAGATATTTTTTGTTTTTTTGTTAATTAACTTACTTGTTAGGGGTAACTGTCAAAATTGTTAATAAGCAATTTGTGTATTACCTCTAATTTTTATTCAATCCTAAACAAAATCGCTAAAATAATAAGTTGAGTAGGGTAACCTGCATTATTGATAACCTTGTAAAAATGTCTGAGAGGTTGCCAGACATAGCAAGCACTTGTTTACTTGTTAGACAGGTTGCCTTGCCGTAGCTGAAAACTGAATGCATGGAGAAAATATACAAGGTGAGTGCAGTAGCCCAGCTGACTGACTTTGTTTACAATTTACTTATGTCAAAAGTAATACTTTTTCAAGTATTTTTGACAGTAGTACATTATTTTACACAAACAAAATGCCTGTTGTTTCTGTTTTGTGTTGTATTTGTCGATTTGCACTCACCTTGTATAGTTGCACCATGACTGAATGTATAAACAAATTTTTGTTTATTTTTTTTTAAACAATAAAAATTCAGCAAACTTTGTTTTAAAATAAATCATTTAATAAAGAAACAAATAAAATCTTTTATATTTGTAATAAATTAAAGAAAAATTAAAATAATATCTTAAGAAATAAACAATGAGTTAGAAAAACGTAAAAATTTGTTAAAAGTATTTGTTTTTAAGATATTAATTAGTTTAATTATTTAATATACTATCATTAGTATTGAAAAATAAAAAAAGATTTTTGAAAGTTTTGTTATTGAGAATAAAATATAGGTATGTATGTATTTTTGTTAAGCAATACTATTATATATTGTTGTGTAATTCCCATGCCTGCTTTAAAGTAAACATTTCTTTGTGTTCAACACAAATTAATTAAAAATAAAATCAACAGAAGCGAAAGAGAGCATGTTTTTAATATTTAAAATAATTAAAACATTCGAATAAATGCTAAAAAAAAGCAAATAACAAGAACTTTTGTTTAGATTTAGAGAAAAAAATTTAAGAAAATGGAAACAGAAGAATTGCCATAAAAAAATCACGTAAATGGAAATTCAGTGTATCTATACGAAAATTATTAATATTTGTAGATTAATAACAAATTGATTAATAATGCAGAAAGTTAAACAACCAAATAGCTTATAAACATCAATACTGGTTTAAATTGTTGACATTTGTACGGCCATACGACTTATGTAGATATTTACCTTTGCCATCTCTGGAAACGGCTCCCTTCCCCACTATTCTAAGACCTTTTTAATAAAATCTGAAAGCTGAAACTAAGATTAGTGTTTAAAAACTTACCAACCAGTTAAAATTCTAACAAATTAAAACATTATTATAAGTTGTTGTTTTCTTTTTTTGTTTTTAATATTTTCAGTTAACGTCATTATTATAAAGATAAATAAAAAATAAAAACAAAGTAACAACTAACAAAAAAAAAATCATAACAAGTCATTTTTAATCTCTCTTAAAAACAACACCAACAACAGCAATTTCATAATAAATAATACCTACCCAGCAATAAAAAGAGAGCCATTTAACAAAATTTACAGTTATGTTGTTGTGACTGTCAAAGAGTTTGACATTTCAATATTAAAAAAAAACAAATTGATAAATGTGTTAAAAAATTAATCATTGTAGTGTTTTGTGTGTTTTTTGTTTTTGTAAATAAGAGTGTGCCAGACAAAACTGTTGATTTATTATCAGTGAAAAACAACTGATAAAAAGTTTTTTTTTTTTTGGAGACAATTGCTAAAGTTAAGCAACTAGTTTAATAAAGTTTTGGCTTAACTTACATATAAACAACAACAGGTGGGTGTTACCTTTTTTTCAAAATATTTTTTTTTTTTAATTTATTAATTTTAAGTAAAAGGAATCTCTGTTTAAACTCTTTATTTATGGCTCTGTTTTTTGCTAATTGACACAAGTAATGGTTTTTTAAGCTGCTTCTGGTTTGCTAATGTTAATTACTCCGTGTGAACAGCTATAGTGTTGCCTTTGTTGTTACAAAAATTTTTTAAGAGTTGTTTGTTAAAATTATAGGTATAAAACATTTAAATTTAAAAATTGTTAAATGTCTCTAAACAAGACTAGAGAGACTGGGTGTTTGCAACTCCCTACCAAAAGCTTGACATACAGCTGTGGACAAAGAAATAGCCCACTTTACTATTTTAGTAGTGTAACGGGTATTAAATACTTGTTTTTTTTTTTTATTATACTAGGGTGATTCAAGCAGAGATACCTGTTTTAATAGCCTGTTTTTGACAGATCACGTGTGAGTCGTGTCATGCTGTCATGTTATTTTTGTTTAGCATTGTTTGGCATTTCATAATGAAAAGGCTTACGCGCCTAAATAACGTTTACAAATCCTTCAACTTTATTACGAAAACTCACGTTCTGTAAGGAATGTGTTTCGTGCACTTTACTCAACTTATGGTCAACATAATCGGCCTACTGAGCGTACTAGTCGCAACACCATCACCCATTTTGAGATCTAACATTCATTATTGCATAATATTGGACCGAATAGACCACGTCAAGCACGCTGTGAAGACGTGGAATCATCGGTCCATATTTCTTTAAAAATGATTCCGTTGCAAACGTAATTGTAAATGGCGACGCCTGAAATTAAAGCTCGTGATCTCGGCGACATTTGGTTTCAGCAAGACGGCGCCACTTCCCACACACGCACCAATCAAGATCGTGTGCTATCACACCTTTAGACTTTTTCCTATGGGGACAAACCCGCTTCGATTCAGGAAAACATCACGCGTGTCATTCGCTAGTTACCAGTAAAAAACGGTCGCCATTGACGATTACGTTCGCACCGGCATCATTTTTAAAGAATTATGGACCAATGATTCCACTTTCCCACAAACCATACCAAACCGTGGACGTCGTCTATTCGGTCAAATATTATCCAATAATGAATGCTGGGTCTCAAAATGGGTGATGGTGTTGCGAATAGTACGCTCAGTAGACCATAAGTTGAGCGATGTGCAGGAAACGCATTCCTCACAGAAATAAACAAAAATAACATGACAGCATAACACGACTCACACGTGATCTGAAAAAAGTGTATCTACTTGAACACCCTATAGATCGAAAACAATAAAGACTGAAAAGAAAGAAGAATTTGGGTTGAACGTTTTAATTAGACTTGTACGACTTGTAAGAAGCCTCAATGAAAATCAGATTTAAGGCAGAATTAGTCTTTACTTTCTGTTCCGTTCCGAATCAGCTGACTTGATTCTGTTAAATAGAAAATGTGTAGAAGTCGTTATTTGTTTTGTTACTTTCCGTGCCGTTGCGGACGAACCTGTTGAAAACAAAAATTTGATAAGTAATTGTAAGTGACAGCACAACAAAACAATTTTTGGTTTATTACAAACATTTTCAACTTCTTTGCTTTTAATTAAGTTTTTGTATAAAAGTTTAAAAATTTAAAAAATAAACGATGGATGGCGAAAAACTCATTACTTTAGTCGAAAGTAATGACACGTTGATTTGTATTTTTTGATTTATTTTCGCGGTGTGTTGTCTGTTTACCTAAAACAGCTGATACGTTTATACGGAAAAACTAACTACAAAAATTTGACAACAGAACGGCACGGAACAGAACAGCAACAGAAAGTAAAGACTAATGAAGCCTATATGGTTGGTAAGTGAAAGTAGAAAAAGAAGCAAATGTACACCGAAACAAGGCTATCAAATTCTGGAAAAGAAACTGCAAAGAGTTGCTGACGGAAAAACGTTTGTACAACGAGAAAATAAAACCATGAATTCAATCCCCGTTACACTACTAAAACAATAAAGTGTGCTATTTCTCTGAACATAGCTGTATGTGCCTTTTGTTGTATTTTGTTAATTTAAAAATATTTAAATAAATAAAAATTCCATTTAAATATGTATAAATAACAAGCTCACAAAAACATGCTGACAATTTAAATAAAAATGGAAACAATTTTGATTAAAAAAAAGTTTAAAATGTGGCTACAACTTAATGGAGTAAATAATTGCAAATACGTAGAACAACAAAGCTAACACAAAACACAACTCATTTAAGTAAAAATAGTGGCATTAAAATCATTAAATTAATAAATAGGTATATACATATGTACATACATATATATATTTCTTAAAAACCACAGAAATTTAATCATCATTATAGAAAAACAATGAGAAAGCATAAAAAGCAAAAACATGGCAACAATAAAAGAGAAGAGAAACCAAATGTAAACAATACGGAACATTACAAAGGGATGCCATATCAAATATTTAAAACAAGGAATGAAAAAAATACCAGAATAGAGTGTGAACACAAAAAAAGCACCAATTTTATCTTAAACCTTAATTTAATAACAAATTACTAAAAATTTGTAAAATTTCTAGGTAATTTAGTTAAAATTTAACTAAACAGTAAATATCAGTGATAAAAGCCGCTAATATTGACAAATTATTTTAAAAATAAATTTAAACCAACAACAAACCAGTCGTATTTTGTGGAGTTCAATAAACTTTTAAGCAGAAAAACAAAACTGAAAAATACACACAAAAATTGTAAAATTAAATAAATGAACAAACATTAAAAAAAAACTTTAATGCTAAACAAATATTTAGAAAAGGCGATTATATGAGCAGCAGACGAAATGTAATGTTCAAAATATTTATTTATATTTATGTAGAAATAAATATAAAGAAAATAAATTGAAATTAAGCAAAATATAAAAAAAAAAAAATAAGCATGTGATGGCAATTTAAGTATTTTTCTTTAAAAAGGTAAATATTTTTTTATTTGGGCTGTGAATAAAAATAGAATTTGTAAATTACCTTTTAAATATGAACAAGAATTAAACAGTTTATTCATAATAATATGGTTTAACAAAAGAAACCTTTTAGCACTTTTTATAAATAAATTTTCTAAATTTTCTATTATTTATTTTTTTTTATTTGCGAAATTTAACACTTTTTTTATCAAACAAATTTATAGAAAATTTTCCTTTATTTGCCAATTTCTTACACATACATATACATATGTAGCTACACAATTCTGTGGCTTTTAAGAAATTTCCTCAATTGTGCCTCTGTTCTTTTCACCGTTTCTTCTCAATTCAATTTGTATTTGAGTTGCCTCAATTGCTACTGATTAAAATGTTTACATACAATTTTATTATTATTATTATTGTTAGATTGAATAAAGTACTCTCCATCCATCTATTTAAAAGAAGAAGAAAAAAATTTATTCAAAAACTACCAACAACATTGTACAATACAATAATACACTTAATCAGAAGATTGTTTTGTATACAACAGTCATATTTACACATGATCAGCAGCGAACCCACTGTGGGTTGGATAAAACAATATGTTATCAAATATAGAGACTTGACTTGATACTAGTGTAGTTTAGAAACTAGCCTTGAGACTAACAAATATTTGTCTTTTAAATCTCTAGCAATATCATTTATTCTCCATTTTCACTTTTTTTACCATTTCGACCCAATGTTTTTCCTCATTATTACCTTCATTATCTTATCACTCATGCAGATTTTGTAGAGGAAAATTATTCTAAACTATTTTTACATTTCGCTCTATAATTTTTACTGTGTACCCAAGTGATCAACAAGTAAATAATTAGGAAAGATTAGGGTACAAATATTTGGAAAAATATAAAAATAGTTTTTCAAATACACAAACACACAAATACACATTTAATTTGTAGAGAAAAAATAAATCAAGAAACGTCAACAAAATAATTGCGATAATTATATATTCAATAAAGAAAAGACAAATTGACAAAAGTTAGAAAGTTTACATTCTGATATAAAGCGTGCTCCATTTCGAGGTTCCCTACTTAAAAAAAACACAGAAAATTCAAATTTAATGGGGAATGCTTATTATCATTTGAAAAAACATTCTTTGGCGTTTATTTTTTGAAGATTATGTATATCAAATGTTGGCAACGTCACAGATGGTATATCCGTTGAGTCCAATTTTCGATTCCCAGTTACCAGTCGATTCCAAATTTCGACTGGTAACTGGCGAATGACAAGCGTGATGTTTTCCGTATAAACTTTAGACTTTACATATCCCCACAGGAAAAAGTCTAACGGTGTGATATCACACGATCTTGGTGGGCAATCGACCGGTCCAAAACGTGAAATTATTATTCAAGAGCCCATAGAGCGAAGCGATGTTGCTTCAGTTGTTGCACAAGCTGTATTTTGTGCGCTTTTAATTTAAGATCTGGACGTCAAATACTCCTCCACGGTCTTTAAGGGTTTAATTTAATAAGAAACAAATATAAATTTGTTTAAAAACAATAAATTTCCAAAAGAAAACTTTAAGAATTAGATTTATATTTCGATAATTTTCATAAACAATCTTAATGAAAATTTTAAAGGAGATTTTCTTTAAAAAATAAACAAAATATTTTTAATAATGCCTACAACTGTACAAAAACAATTCGCTTATAATTTTTGCAAAACACGCGCCCATTTTTTGTTTGCTGTCACTAATTAAATGACAATTGGAATAAAAAAATAAGTAAAACAAGTAAAAAAAAGTACTTAAGACCACTTAAGCACCGTGGAAATTTTAAGTTTTTTTGTTGATAATAATTAAAAGTGAAGGGTAAAAAGAAAGTAAACAAAAGCTACATTAAACGTACAGTTAACAAATTTAAATGATTAATAGCTTTATATTGACAGTTAAAACTAGAACATATATTAAGACATGATGTAATTTTTATTATTAACATTGTGGTAATCAGGCATTTATATATAAAAGTAGAATAAACAAATATATTTTTTATATATGTACATGGTTGATTAAATTTAATAGATTTACTTTTTATTAAGAAAAGTTATGTTTTGTTTTATTGCTAGGATTGGGCCTTTTCGGAAATACATCACTGCGCTGCATCTGATAAGCATCTGTGATTAGTTTGAGATGCTGATGTAAATCAAATAATGATGCTGATGCTCATTTATTGCATCAACTATTTTTGTGATGCTTTTATATTGTTTGCGCATCAGCTGTTTCAGTGCTGCATTTTAGAATAAAACACATTTGCAGTGATGCCAACTGTTGCTTTTCCGAATGTACTTTTCCATTGTACCATTTTCTTGTTTTATCACACTTTAATTTGATTTTAACAAACGGCAACATCTCAAACAACTAAACAACAGGTTGTTATTTATGGCAACCACTCTGTTATTATTTTACATTATTACCAATACTGCGAATTACTTATCTCGCAATCTTATTAAGGCGATTTTGTTAAGAATACCGTAAAATTAAAAAGGAATTGAGCTGTCATAAATCCTATGGAAACGATTACAGTAAAAATAAGTTAATATTTTTTGCTTGAATTAAAACCAACATTATTTACCGATTTTAATAAAATAAGTTTAATTTTTACTACGATAAATATATCAACTTATTATACTATACCTCATTGTTCTATACTCCACTACGAAATGAAACTAAAATCGTTTTCAATTTCATATAGACATTTTTACGGCGTTCTAAAAAACGAGTGAAACTTTTATTCTGCAATAAATCAAACTCGAAATGATATTTAACTTTTCAGATCTTTTAGAACACAAACCTAATAAAAATTTCACTTCCACTTTATTTTAAAATTGTAGAATCCAGGTTATAGGTACTCGACTAGAGACTAGGGCCCTTATTATGAGCTGCATTCGACAATCGATCTTCGCTGACTATCAAAAATCGACTTTCGAATGTAAAATTTCTTTAATGAGTTGGCATCACTGTCGAAAATTTCGTTGTTCAACGAATTTTTTTTTTATCGAACACAAATATGCTGTCGACACTGTATAAAACTGCAAAATTTATTAAAAATTTGTTTTTTTTGTATTTGTAAATTACTTTTGTTAATATCCTGCAGGTCTAAGGTCGTAAGTACAAAACAGCAATTGGAGAAGCTCGTTTCTCTCACGGAAGAAGATCAGAAAAACTAGCCAATTTTAATATGCTTGGGATTGTTCTGCCCTTTGAGCATTGTTGCAGCAGTTGATCAGTAATGTACAGCAAGTCCACAAACGCCTCTTTACAGAGTCGAAAATTTTTTATAAATCTGTAAATAAAACCTCATAAAAAATATACTCAAGTCATAGAATCCATTTTCAAAATGTTGGAAGCATCCAACCTTTTTCTGCTTCTAGTAAGGATTCATCTTCATCAGACGAATCATCAAAGCATAATTCTGTGGTTGTCATTTCAAATTTATTTTATTTTTCTTTAAGAATTTGTAAACGAATATAACGTTCGATCGAAAATCGAATTTTGCTCATAATAGGCACCTATCGTAAAGTAAACCTCCCGACGTACCAATCCCCGCGGGACTTACAATTAGTATTAACAATTCTAGGCTTTTCGCAATTTATTTCCTGTTCAATGCTATCATTTGAACTTTTTCGGGCAATTTTTGTTTTTTGTAATGTCTTTTTAATGTGGGCAATAAATGCGTTTACTGCATCCTATTGTTTTCTTTGATCCCCACATGATGTTTATTATGTTGTCAATTGTTATATTTTCGCTTAGATAAAATTCTAGAGAGGCTCGATTTCTGAAAAATCTTGAACAAATGTTAATGTTACGTGTTCGGTAGTTTTATCAACATTATTGCACTGTAAGCGCTCCTGGGAGAGTTGTCGTTACCGAAGCGGTAAAGATAGCTTCTGTAGCCACCATGTCCCGTAAGGAACTGTGTTAAATTATAGTTAACCTCGCCATGTCGACGATTAAGCCACGTATTTATATCAGAGGGTTTTAGTCTGAAAGTCCATCGACCTTTAGGCGAATATTTGTATCTCTTTTGCCAGCTTTCCATATTCTTCTTGCACTTTATTTGTCGAATTTGGTTCTTGGAAGTCTACGGATTTTCGGTTATAGCTTCGTATGTTATGTCTATGGAAGCGATTCCGCTACAAAATTAGCAGCTTCTTTGGATGTCGTCCGAAAATCGCAGCGGATCTTTAAGCAGGGTCTCTTTAAAAAAAACTTGAGACTAGACTAGAGATTAGACTTTTTTTTTCGTTCGATGTAGTGATAGCGCGCGATCAACTAGTTGGCCCCACTCCTAGTTATCTACTCCAGTAGATTACTCCACTAACACCCTGGGACTACTTTTCATCAGGACGGATAGTATTTTTTTTTTTTATTTTTTTAGGCACTAGTCTAGACACCAGACACTAGACACTAAACTAGATCACTAGAGATTGATGTAACTTGTTAATAGTTCGCCTGACTACAAGTTAGTTATAACTAATAGGAAGTATTTTCATGTAGCCGTTACTTTTCACATTATCCACTCCAGCGGATTACTACTCTAACACCCTGGGACTACTTTTCATCAGGACGGATAGTATTTTTATTTTTTTTAGACACTAGTCTAGACACCAGAATAGACACTAAACTAGATCACTAGAGATTGATGTAAGTTGTTAATAGTTCGCCTGACTATAAGTTAGTTATAACTAATAGGAAGTATTTTCATGTAGCCGTTACTTTTTCACATTACAAACAAAGGCCTACTGTTAATTTAAAATACTATTAATCATAATTTTTTTTTTGAAATAAAATAAAACTGAATAGTTAGTAACAAAATTTACAATTTCCCCATAAAAAAAACCTTACGGTCAGCAAGCAAATGTCAGCATTATCTACACTCTCTCTCCCTTTCTGCCTGTCTCTCTCTCTCTCTCTTACGCTTTCGCATTTTCCCTTACTCTTAGTAAATACAATTAATTTGAATTAATGTAACTATAAATTAATAAATTTACAAGTCTCTATTAATATTCAAATATGTAAAATTATTATTTTGTTGTTTTCATGTGTATCTTTTTTTTATAAATTATAAGGCAGATGATAAAGCTTTTTTATCTTTCTTCCCCTAAAACTCCTCTTTGTTACACTTCCTATAGCATTGACATAGGTGGAGGTCAATTAAAATCGTATGAAAATTCAACTGAAATATTAAAAATTCTATGGAATTAACTAAAACCAGACACACATGAATAAACAAATTCGAGCGGCCAGAATCATCTAGCCAATTTTCTATATAAAGTATTATTAATAATTTTTGTGTGTTTTTTATTTCTATTATTATTATTATTGTGTGTAAAAACGAATTTAAAGCAAAAAAATAATATGCCAGAGCGCAGAAAAAAAATTTGATTTGAAAAATATACATACATATATATTTTAATTAATATTGAAAATATCTATGTCTAATATGGATGATTACAGTGGGTGAAAAAAGTGGCAATAGGAATGTAGAGTTCTTAATGTGTTGGGGGATTTAACTCTAGCTCTTGGTTTTAAGGCAAATTTACATGCAATAGCAACAGTTTTTTTATTTAGTTTTTTTTTAATAATTAATAAACACAAACTGCACAGATTTTTGGCTTATCTGCAAAACACACCCAGAGTCTTTGGCGGGAATCGAACCCACAATCCTTTGACTGATAGACCGGAACACTATCGCCTAGTCTGTTTGCAATATTTTGCGGGTTTTCAATTATGTTACTCTGAGGATACTAATTATAGTGGTTGGGCAGTTTAGCATGAGTATTGATGATCTTCAAACTTAGGACCTTTTTCTTTGCCCCTGTTTTTTTTTGGGAACGATTTAGAAAGCATTCGTCTTTACCAGTGAAAAGCAGGACCCACTGTGTTTTAAACAGTGGATGAATGTTGAGTGTAGATTAATTTACAATTACCCAGTGTACATACATATGTATGTGTATACCACATATAATTATTACATTCTTATTATTCTAAATAATATGTAGGAGAATTCCAATTGAAAATAAAACCAACAAAATATTCAGTTGAAAATCAAACGTTGAAAAATGAACACGATCAAAAAACGTGATTGAAAAATACATTTTGAAACCATGAAAAGATTAACAATATTGTTTATGGTAATCTTGGCTCTCAAAGCCATTAAAATGGAAACAAGAGCTGAAACTCTCCAAGACAAGCTTAAAGGATCTTCGTTGCAAAACCAGCAATATGATGATAGTCAGCTACAAAATCTTATTATAACATCCTATCCCGATGATTATGATGATTATGAAGGATCTTCACGTCCCTTGAGACAAATACAATTGTATGCCAACGATGAGAGATGTAATGAGAATGGCGTGTGTACCGGCCTGGATTATGGCGATAAAGATGTGGTGGTAATATTTTCACGCAAATTCAAAATTCGCCTGACTTCCAAGACCACCTATAACATCATTGAACCCAGGAATTCTGGTATTTTAACCTTCAACAATTCGAAATTTTCGAATTTTCCTTTTAATCTCTTTGAGGCTTTTAATATCCGGGAACTGGATTTTAGGAATTGTTCATTACTAAGCCTAAAACGAGATAATTTCCTTAGAGCTGGAAACTTAAGCATACTAATGCTGTCCGAGAATCTTTTAAGCGAAATCACACCCATGCTCTTCATTTATGTGGACAATTTACAAATTCTCTTTTTGGATAGCAATCGTTTAAAGTTTTTATACAATGAAAGTTTCAAGGGTTTGAACCAGCTCAACTATTTGGATTTACACAACAATCTTATAGAGTCGCTGCCCTCGCAAATACTCTCCTATATGCCCAAGTTACAAGAAATAAATTTATCCGACAATCGTTTAAAAATCATAGAATATTCCCTATTCGCTGGAAATCCCCGTTTATTTAGCATACACTTGCAAAGAAATAATTTAAAAGACCTGCACGAATATGCTTTTAAACATCAGGACTCATTAAAACTTTTGGATATCTCCCATAATTCTAATTTACAAACCTTGGTGAGTGTCAATCTCAGGGTTAACTACTTATGGGCCAAAAATTGTTCTTTAAAACGTATCAATGTCTATGGTGAGTCGGTAAATGTGGATTTGCGTGACAACTCCATTAAGGAATTATATTTTAGTGAACCGCAGTATTTGGTAACAATGTGCTTAAAAGATAATAACTTACAGCAAATCTCCTCTTTGACTGGAGCCATCAATCTACTCGATTTAGATGTCTCCCATAATCCACAACTAAAAACTCTACCAGATTTCTATCAATTCAACTCTTTAGAAAGATTGGATCTTAGCAATATCTCACTCAGGGAAATACCCCCCAACATCTTAACTACTTCCCCCAAATTAAAAACTCTAAATGTCTCCTTTAATCTACTAGAGGAAATAAAACCTTCAAACTTTAAATATTTACATAAATTATCACAATTCTATATACACCACAACAATTGGCAGTGTTCTAATCTACAACTACTAATGGATAAAGTTATAAAACCCTTGAAAATCTCCTTTACCCGAGATAAATATGATGCCAACTTTCCCGCTGAATATATACAGGGCATTAAGTGTATGCATGCTAAGGAACAAATGGATTATGACTATTTGATCGACTCCTATAACTCGCAGCAGTTAGAAAACACCGCCCAACAGCTCTTCCACACTTCAGCTTCTCACAGCCAGCAGTTTGAAAATATCCATGATCTCGAAGAATTGACGCGTGAATTTAAGTCTATTTTTGATATTTATGAGCAAAAAATCACTTGGGTTTTCAGTAAACTTAATCAAATGGATTTGCGTCTTAAGAAATTTGAACGTTTCAATGAGACCTTGTGGCGTAAAGTTGGTATTGTATTGTAGAATTCCACAATGTCATCAGGGGAATAATAAAGTTTAATTGTATTAAAAGTATTTCATTGTAAATATATATTTAACACTTATATGTCTTTTATAAATAAACTAATAAAGTTTGGTACTTAACGAGCAAACGGTGGTAAACATAGAGTTTTATGTTAAAAGAATGGATTCTTTAGGATTCACTGGCAGAAAGTCCGTTACTCTTACTATGTTAGCAGGTCACCGACTTCGCATTAGGAAGAGTGTTATATTTGCTTCCACTATCAACATTACTATCTCTTGACTTTACAATTGTCTTTTTCAATTTTTCTTTAGAAAAAGAACATCCAAGCATGGACCCATTATAAAGCGCAATACACTTCTTGTAGTTGTATTTAATAGGGGTGAACAGGCGGTTCTTTTGTGAACGAATTGACTCTCATATGACTGCAATATACGCTCTTCAAGTGAGTTAACTAGTCCCATTAGAAACTCAGCACACTTCTGCTATCTGGGAAAAATAGGAAGTCTTCCAATTTATATCTGATGCCAACACAGGTATCTTTGATGTGAATGAAATGGTAATTCCTTTATTTTACTTATTTATAAGAGAAGAACATGAATTCTATCTTTAAAACAATTAATTAATGTCAACAGTGCTACACACTTCTCCTTGTATTTGTGTTCATAAAGAACAATGGTAGGTCTTCCCTGCTTTTATCTCCTACTAAGGCCAACAACAATAAGAGACCGAAGCTTTTACTTTTTGTGAGTCTACCGAAGTCAACAGAACCCACTTAGAACGACTATACCCTTATGCAATTTTTATTTGCAAAATTGAAATAGGAAGTCTTCCATTTCTGGTTTTATACAAATTCTATCTGTGAGAATCTCAAACAATTTAACTTAAGAAATGATACACACTTCTACTCACTGTTTTCTCCAATCGTCCTTCCTTTGTTTGTTTTTTTTCTAGTGAGAAATAGGATACCAACAATTCACCTTAAGGAGTGATACACTCTTCTCATCTTTGTATTCTTAAGTTGTACTTCCTTCGGTTTTTTTTCTAATGAGAATTAAGATGAAAAACTGGTAAAAGGAAGTCTTTCTCCCTGTCTGCATGTGCTGGTGCCAATAGTCTGCTTCTTTGGAATATATTTCTTCCATTACTTGGCTTTACAAGATCCTTCAATTGAAAAACGAAAAGTAGGACCGAATAGGTCTATTTCGAAGTGCTGTTACACTTCTTCTATTTTTATTTACAAGCGCAGAATAAGAAGTATTCCTGGCTTAGATTCTGTAACGATGTCAATAGACCTCATTTGGCTTTAGAAGCAAAGAACACTGTCTATAAAAATGATTTATTTGGATGTTTAAAGTGCTAGGCAATTCTTTGACTTGCCTTTATAATAAAGTTTGGGGCAATCTATTGCAGCTTATGTCTTAAACTTTACAAGTAAAAAATAAATGATATCGATGCCAGCAGAAGCCATTTAGAAGTATGTATGCAACTGCGCAATTATATTGTATAAATTAGATCCGGGAAACAGTGCTTAAAAGCGGCGAAACTCCTCCATGTTGAGACTGTTTATATTAGTGAAGGATTGCGTAATTCTTTCATTCATCTTTTCGAAGATCCAGGAAGTCAGTATTAATTCATGGTTTAAACAAAACGAAATTACTGTTATCGTATAGCTTCCATTTAGATTGTGTTGTGAAGCGGTAAATGAGATCCAGGATGTCTGTGTCAAAAAGCGGATTTGACTTTACAAATGAGATCCAGGAAGTCTGTCATTGGACTTTATAAGTAGAGAACACTGTCAATGCAAGACATGCCACACCATTCAATAATATATGGAAAGTCTTCACAAGATTCTCCTATTGAATTCATTAGATGCGTTTCGCAATTCTTCTAAGATCCAAGATTTATATGGTAACTGTTGAATTAAGTGGCACAAAACGCTACCTTGGAAGACTTTTAATAACAACATATAAATAACATTGTCTTTACAAACCACAACTGGGAAGCCAATTATTTAGGTTCATTTAGCTTGAAAAGTAAATTGCATTTACCTTTAAGAAACGGCATTTCTTTTCAGATGTATTCAGATGGGTACGTAATTCTTCCATGTATCTTCACAAATTATATCCAGAATGCCAAAGGTAACGGGAGTTGCCGTTGTCCGACAGACCTTATTTAGATGTGTGAAGCGATAAGGAATTTTATGCAATTATTTTATTTATGCTTACAAATTAGATAAAGGAGTTACGAAATTCTCCCCTTATTTAGCGGAAAATATATCGTAATTTAACAATTTTTAATAATAAGCTATTTATAGCAGTCGTCAGATATTAAAACGTTGCCAAATCTAGCAATGTACTGACATTGAAAAATTGTTAGCAAAAGGTGAAATTGTCAATTTCATTGGCACACAATTGACACACAATGAATTTATCTGTCAACCGAAATTGTTTTTCCAAAATGTTATTAATGCACACTTGTTTGTTTATTTATGTATATACAGAGTTGCATTTAGAAATAATTTCTATGACAATGCTGCCATTGGCAGATGCATAAACTTTGCACATATGACAATGAAAAGTGTTTGACAATTGGCTTAAAACAATGACAATGACAAACATTTGTGTTTACACCATTGTTAGATGTCTTGCAATGTACTGAAAATGCTTTTTCTTACAACGTTGGAAGACAAAAAATTTAAGTTCACACGGACACCGTAATATCTGACGACCGTCTATACATAGCTATAATCACAACTTTGTTATTAAGAATGTCTGTTTGACACTTGTCTTTGCGAATTAGATCCAGGAAGTTGTTTTAAACACAGCCCATCCTCATTTTGCTGTGTAAAGAAGAATTGATTACAGTTTTCTTTATAAGTAAGATTCGGGAAGTCGATGTTAACACAGTCCGTTTTCAGAAAATATATCGCAATTTAACAATTTTTAATGATAATCGCAACTTTGTTGTTAAGAGTGTCTGTTTGACACTTGTCTTTGCGAATTAGATATAGTTATTCCAGTTTTCTTTACAAATAAGATGCAGGAAGTCGATGTTTACACAACCCATTTAGATGAAACACTAGGTAAATTAATAATTAATAATGATAATCCCAACTTTGGTCTTTAGTATGTCTGCTTAAGGAACAAAATCTTGCAATGCTTACAGGCAAGATCGAAAGCCACCCATTGTTAAAAAAAACATTCCTTTGGTGTCACTGTGCCTAAGTTGACAATCTTGGTTAGTGTAGGGCCCCACATTTCAAAACGATGGCCTGCTTGCGAAGTAGGTGAAGGAAGGATATTTGGTCTCTGAGAAACTAATACTCAATCAAATTGTCCAAAGACAAAACTCGTACTGTTGCCGTAAACTCTCTTCGACGTCTGTCCTAGGAGCTTCATTTACAATAATTTATTGCAAATTAACAACGACATTCTTTTTGTCTGCCACTGTACTTTTCTACAATGTATGAATGAATAGAAACATATTGTTCATTAATGTATACACAAAATGAATGTATGTTTGAATGTATATTCCGCATACATATAATTATTACTTTTTTATTCTAAATAATCAGAAAATAGCTTTAGAGATACAAAAAAACGACAATAACAATAAATAAAATAATATATAATAAACACAAAAATTGTGCAGTCAAACGTGGAGGAGAATTCAAATTGAAAAAAAATACAAAATATTCAGTTAAAAATCAAACGTTGAAACACGAACACGAACAGCAAACGGTATTGAAAAAGAAATTTTTGCGAGTTAACAAATTTTTGATAAAAAACCAAAATAATTTTTCCAAAAAAACCAAAAAGAAGAACGAGGAGAAACCATGATTAAAGGATTAAAAATATTGTTTATAATGATATTGGTTATAAATTCCATTAAAACGGAAACAGAAGCGCAAGATGATGACGAAGAATCTAGAGCACAATCACAGGAAGAGAAAAATCAGCCAAACAATTTCTCTGATGAAAATGTAAATCTAGATAGTGATGATGATAGGGCAGGACGAAATTTAAAATCCATAGAATTGTACACCGATGATAAGAGATGTAGTGATATAGGCGTATGCTCTGGTCTGGATTATGGTAATAGAGACGAGGTGGTAGTATTCTCCAGCAAATCAGAAATACGTTTCACCTCTGAGAACACCTATAAGATCAAGGAACAGCCCAATTATTTCACACTGACTTTTGTCAACTCGAAATTTGTCAATTTCCCTTTAAATCTCTTCTATGCTTTTAAGGTACAGGAGCTGGATTTTAGAAACTGTTCAGTGGAAAACCTGAAATGGGATAATTTTCTTAAAGCTGAAAATTTAAGCATACTGCTGTTGTCCGAGAATCTGCTGACGGAAATCAAACCCCAGCTATTTTCGTTGATCGATAATTTATCTTTTCTGTTTTTGGATAACAATCGCATAAATGTTTTGTACAATGACAGCTTTAAGGGTTTGGAAAAGTTAAACTTTTTGGATTTACACAACAATCTTATAGAGACGCTGCCCTCGCAAATCTTTAGCTATATGCCGGGAATACAACAAATAAATTTGGCTGAAAATCGCCTAAAGATTATAGAAGATGCTCTATTTGCTCAAAATCCTCATTTGTTTAGCCTACACCTGCAGCAAAATGAGTTAAATGAAATACAAGAGTATGCTTTTCAGGAGCAAAATACCATAAAATATTTGGATATATCCCACAATAAAGATTTGCAAAGCCTAGTAAGTGGCAATGTGAAGGTGGAGAATTTATGGGCGAAAAATTGTTCTCTTTACCGGGTCAATATCTATGGCGAAGCAGTGCATGTGGATTTGCAGCAAAATAATCTTAAAGAATTGTATTTTAGTCAACCCGAATATTTGGAAACTTTGCGTTTGAGGGACAATGCTTTAGAGCAGATTGCCTCTTTAACTCTCACCACAAACCTGAGAACTTTCGATGTCTCTAATAATCCCGGCCTTAAAACTTTACCCGATTTGTGGCAGATTAACTCTTTAGAAAGATTGGATCTTAGCAATATTTCACTCAAAGAAATACCCATTTCCGTATTGGCTTCTCCTCACAAATTGCGCTCCTTAAATGTGTCCTTTAACCTGTTACAGGAAATAAATCCTTTAAATTTCAAATATTTCGAAAGATTATCACAATTCTATATACACCACAACAACTGGAACTGTTACAATCTACAGATGCTCATGGACATGGTGATGAAACCATTGAAAACCTCCTATACTCGCGATGAATACGACAGCAATTTCCCCGGTGAATATATCGAGGGCATTAAGTGTATGTATCGTCTGGAACCAATAGATGATGAATATTATGTGGATTCTTTCAGTTCCCAGCAGTTGCAAAATACGGCGCAAGAGCAATTGAATGTTGCTCCCGAAAATGTTGAACTGTACAATCAATTAAATTTTGAAAATACGAAGGAAGTGCAAAAATTGAGACGTGAACTTAAAACAATTATTGGTTTCTATGAGCAAAAGTTTGCCTTGGTATTCGATAAACTGAACGACATGGATTTGCGTGTTAAAGAATTTGAACGTTTTAACAGGACCCTGTGGCAGCAGGTTTCCATTGTGGTTTAAGGGATGTTTAAACAGTTATTACAGCAGTTATTAACATTATTTTATTGTACATTTGTATTTAAACGCTATAAATTTCTTTAAAAATAAACAAAATATTTTAGTACTTAAACAGCAAAATGTTGTAGAGAGAGGGTTTAATTTTAAAGGATTTCTGGAAGAGAGAGAAAGTTGGACATTTTTTTTAATTTACATGAAAATTAATGATATATGGTAGTTTTAGAAGTGACTTGCTTGATAAAAAAATAATTTTTTTCTAGAACAAATTTTTACTTTTTTACTCCAACAACAAATGCTTTTGGAGAAATAAAAAATAACTTTTATTAATATTTCAACTAAATTTCTTTCGGTGTGGTAAGTAAATGAACACGGAAATTTTTGAATTATTATATGAAATGTAATCTATTAAAACAAGTCAACAATTGTTATGAAATTAGAAAAAACTATAATTTATAATAACATTGTATTGTATTGTTACATTGAAAAAATTTAGCACTTTTTTCTTCTGTAGAACAGTATAGCACTTAGTTTTTCAAGTTTTAGCATATTTTGAAATTCATTTTCTGGCAACACTGCTAAACACAGCTACCAGATTTCTCTATTTTTTTGGCCTTTATTTATAAAGAAAAGGGTTTTTTACAATATCTATAATTTAAATATTGCATTTATTACTTACTAAAGTAAAAATACTCAAAAACTGTACATACTTTAATTAAAAGAATAATAAACCTAAAGATTACGTCATGCGCATGATTTACCGTTTGATGACATGAGGAACCCCTGGTAGGGGTTACCAAGTTTATTTCAAATGTGAAATTCATAATTTCTTCTTTCCCTGTAGTTGAATTTTCTAAATCGGTTTTTATTAAAAAAATATAAAAAACTCGCGTCAATATTTTTTTTTTTTTTATATGTATGTACTTTTGGAGGTGATGCCGTATGCCCAGCTGATTTTTTTTATGTGAAGTTTTTTATCGGTTTGTTTGTCAAACTCATATCAAAAATGTTATTTCAACTGTCATTTTTTCTGGTGACATCATCTTTGTCAAAGTCAGCTGTGACGCGTGCACCGCGTTCAAAAGTCGAAAGTAAACGAACTTTTCGCGTTTCAGGCGTCAGCGCGTCCTACGCTTTTGAGTGTGTAACTTAACTCATACAACTACATTGATTCTACTTTTTTGACAGTTGCTTGAAACGCGTAGACGCTTGGTGTGGACCTCCAGCTTAACATTCTTGAGTTTTAAAACTCTGCACGAAACTCTCTCTCTCTCTCTTGAGAAGGAAAAAATGGCGGCATAAATAAAAACAGTTACAAGTTTTGTTTATACTTAAGCATTTAAGAGATTTTACAGAAATTAAGATATGATGATTTCTTTTTAAATGACAATTTTAAGTAAAATTTTATGAATTTACTAAAAAGAAGTACTTTAATACTTAAACATCTAAAGATTCTTCAACTCTTTTTTAATAAACATCAATCATTTATTTGTGTTTTTTATTTAGCTTTTAATTGTTTAACAAAAAGAAAAAAACAATTGAGATTTATTTGTATTTTTGTTTGAAGAGTTTTAAAACATGTTGCTATGGCCACAAATAATTACAAAGATAATTGAATTGAAATCATTTAATATTATAAAAAGTTTTCCAAACATTTGCTATCACACAAATTGATATGAATAAATAAACAAACAAATGAATGAAATGAAAGCAGAATAAAACATGTTAAGCTATGTATAAGACGGTCGTCAGATATTACATTATATTTAAAAATATTGCAATAAAATTAATAAAAAAATATCAAATTCTTGTGGAGGTTGTCTCACATTTTGGTCCATAACGCTGGTTTTAGTATAGTAATTTTGCTGATTTTCAATACCAAAGTTACCTGCAATAATTTTTCTTAAATTTTTTTTAGATAGGTTGTGTAGTTTGGACGTGAGAGTGTTTTACACAGATGGACATGGCATAGTCGACTTACAATTTCATAAGGATTTGTTGGGTCTCTGATGAATATTTAGAAAGTTTCACACGAAATGATAAACATAATATACCCTCATTTACCTTTGGTGGTGAAGGGTAAAACAAACGAAATGACAAGACACAGCAGTAATGCCAAAAAAGGAGATTTTTTCAAAAACATTGAGAATTGTTGCTACTGTGGGAAATTTTTAAGGAACACATTTTATAATTTTCATGAAAAAAAACTATTTAAATTTAAACTAAAACTTATTTTAAAGCCCGTTTTATGCTTTTACTTCATTTGTTTTTGAACTTTTGTCAAGTTTTTATAGTGTTTACTATTTCAAATAGTTAGCAACACCGAACAAAAATACATATAAACAAAGTAACACTGAGTAACAATGCTGCCACATTATATTGCGAGAAATATCTCTGGTTTAATGTTTATTAGGCAAGACATCTTCTTAATTGGGGCACATGAACAAAGATGCTGAAATTAAAGGATCAACTTGAATTTCAGCAGTTATTTGTTATAGTTTTTTATTTTAAATAGATAAAAATTAAAGTTGGGGGCATTTTAAAGAAAGTTTTTTTTTAACCTAGTTTGGCCGTTTTGACCATAAACACTTAATTCTTTGAGCGGTTGTCAAGTCTTTAAAAGAAAACTAAAATAAAAAACCGCTAATTTACAAAAACAAAAAAAAGTTTCTTAAACATTTTCTAATTTTAAAATAAGTTGTTTTTTTTAGAACAAATTGATAATCGATTTCTTTAATAAATAAATTTGTTTGCTGTGTTCTATATATTTCCACTTAATTTATAAATATAGCTTTTATTATGGTTGCATTTATCAATAAAAAATTTCTGGCTTGCAACAACTTCCTTGGGTTAATGGTTGATGATGAAACAAAACAAACGAAAAGAAAATTGGCAATTGTACAAAAAAACATCTGATTGCAATGGATGTTGTTTGAATGTGTAAAATGTAACTGTATTGACATGTACATCAAAATGTAAATATAGCAAAAACACCAACAACAACAACTGCGGCATTGACAACACAGCAGCATAATGAAAACAAAGATAACAAAAAGAAAGGTGAATAAACGTTTTATTTATTATGATTACTATGTACGATATATGTATTGTTGTGTTTGTTGTTGCTGCCTGACTGATGGGGTCTTTTGCATACAACACTGTATATCGAACAATAACAAACTGCAAACAAGTAAGCAAGTATAGTCGGTCAAGCCCGACACCCAGTATATGTATTGTACAGTTCCAAAAATGTATTGCCATGACTTCCGTCACATTGAAAAAATGGGCCTAAATGTTTGTTTTAAAATTTTTTAGCATATAATAAAATCCTCTGCCCTTAGCTTGACTTAATTTACTTTTTGTTATTTATTTACACTAATACCCCGGTTAGCGTCGCTAATTGGCACAGGAAAAACGAGACGCAAAATGAAACGTCGCAAACCGAATCACAGTTTTCCATACATTTGTATTAATTTTTATTTAATTCGTTTCGAGACTCATAATTTTAGTAAAAAAGAATTGATTTTTCAATAGCAAATACAAATTTTTTATTATTATTTGTGTAATAATAGTTTTTTTATTAAAGAAAAAAAAATAACAATTTATGAAAAATACAAAAAAAAAACATAAAAATATTAAGATTAAAACTTGTAAACAATTTTCACATACAAATTTGCATTAGACTTCGACGGGAAATCACCTTTTTCTATTTTTGTTTTGTACATACAAACATTTATTAACGCCGCAAATCGAAGCACTAACGATGCAACTTCGAAGCAATGCGACGCAAAATGAAGCAAAATGGACGCAACATCGAAGTCACGGAAATTGTAAAAAGATGCAACTTCGAAACGACGCAAACCGGGGTATTTGATATTTGTTTTTCTTTTCAAGTAAAACAAATCACATAAATTTATTAATTTAAAAATGTTCCACTCTCACGCTTAAAGTACTCTTTAAATACCTAATAAATATAATAATAATAATAATAATTTATTCAACACAACAATTAACAAGTTTAAAAATAAAAAATAAAAAAACGTAAACAACTCCACCCTTTCACTTAAAGGAATTAATTGCCAATTGTAATGCAATCAAAATAATGTGTGTTTAACTTAAAAGCGGACACAATAAATAAATTAATAAAAAAATTAAAATACACAAAGTATTTAGTATGAAATTAATATTACAACAAACAAAGTAAAACAATTACGTTAATAATAAAATTATGTGTTAAAATTGTGACAACAAATTTTACAGTAAAAATAAAAACAATAAGAAATATTTTAAAATAAATCAAAAACAAACCAATATGTAAACTAAACTTAACATAAAATGTAATTTTATTTAACTCCTTTTAATGTTATTATTTCCAAGCCTTGTTAACACTTCTTTGTGAGTATCCGTTACAGTGTGGCCAACTTTTGTTAGGAGAACAGTGCTGTTTATTTATTATGTTCAAAACACCCGCTTTAATTCACATAGTTTTAACTATTTGCTTTGATTTTTTAAAGAAAAACCAAAGTATTTGTTAACAAATTAAGTTCAAGTTCAAATTGAAAAAACCGAATACCTATAATATAAAATGCATTTTAAACAAAAATATATAAAAATGATTTCTAATGTAATTTCTATCTAATTGAAGCGATTTTTTCTGGATGACATGTGGCAGCCTTGTTAACACTTCTTTGTGAGTGTCTGTTACATTATTGTCAACTTTTGTTTAAGGTAAAATGTTGTTTATCATTTAAAACCCCACTTAAATATAAATGCGTGTGTTGTTAGTTATTTTTATGGATTCTTTAAGGAAATGATAAGTTTCAGTTAATGATTTCGTATAAGTTATGAATTTTATTTTCAAAAAAAATCTGTTAATGTTTTCCTAAATATTTACCCTTTACTGTGTTTATAGTTAATTGTGTGACCATAAGATTGTTTTGCTTATAAATATAAATAAATAAATAAATGTTGTTGTTGTTGTCATTTGTGCTGCTGTAAACATTGACAGACAACTTGGCACCATAATTCGCTGACACAAAGAAAAATAAATAATTATTTTATAACAGAATTTTTGTTTAAAGATTAACCCCCTTATTCAAAAAGGAATTTAACAAACGTTTATTAAGACAGATTTGCATATAAACATTTGCTTAATAAAAGTTTGTTAATAATCGTTTAATAATAATCGTTTTTGAATAAGGGGATTAAACTAAAAAACAGAAATAAGCAATTTAACAACAAATAATGATGATTGTACAGTAAAATAATATTTAAGGCTAGATAAATAGCTATAATTTAACATTAAATCTTAAATATAAAAAAAGAAAAATAAATATCTGATAAAATAAACACAAAGAACTAAGAAATAAGAAAAACATGAAAAAAAAACACAACAAAGTAAATTTGCTAGAATAAGCTAGAACAAAAGAAACAAAAGCTATAATAATAATAATACTTAAAGAAAATACCTATAAATGACAAAATATACCTACCATCATTTCAGTTATGCCAACTACAGCAGTGTTAGCAGGCTTCAGCATTTGAAATACATACTCGTACATACATACATATGTATGTACATACTTATGTGTAGAATGTCTCTGCTGTATGTTTAATTGCAAATGACTTGCAATTATTCGTGGCGTACTAATTGAATAAAAATATGTATTTGATATTGTAATTTGAGAGAATTGTTTATTGTTATTTTCTGGCTTAGTTTTTATATATACATACATATATCTATATACATACATATATCTATATACATACATATATAAAAGAGTAACGTGACTGACTGACTGATTCATTCATCATCGCACAGCCCAAACCGCTAAAGCTAGAAATTGAAATTCGGGTAATGGGTTCCTTTTACAACATGTAGATCCACTAAGAAGCGGTTTTTGAAAATTCGGTCGTTAAGGAGGACAAATGAGAACGGGTAAAACCAGTACCTCTATATCTCCAAAACAAATAAACTTAGAAATAATCTTTTAAATGCGTCCGCCTTTAATCAAAGAAAGAGCCGACAGGTGAAGTGACCATATGGGGTAAAAATAGTCCCCGTAGGACGCTCCGTTAACATATATATCTCCTACATAAATAAACATAGAAATACTATATTAAATGCATCTGGCTCAGATCAATAAAGACTAGAAATCTTTTTGGTACTTTTTTGAAATTCGAATTCCTATAGCCTAAAAATTGTATTCTTTTTTGGTGCTTTTTTGTTATCAAAATGTGTTTTCTCACTAAAAACTCCATGAACTATTATTTTCAAATAGTACGTATTACGGATAATTAATAGGTACTTTTTTGAATTTTTTTTCACGGGTGACAAAAAGGGACAAAAACGGGATAACAACGGACATTTTATGTTATTTATTCAATTTAAAAATAAAAAAAGATAAAATATTCTTCCATCCACACAAAAAAGAACCCAGAACATGCTATTCATGACTCAAATATAAAGGTGTAAAAAGGGCCGAATTTCAGTACACTTATATTGGTACTTTTTTGAAATTCATTTCTACTATTCTATTCTTGCAAATTATGCATCTGATCATGTTATTATCTTCGGCAAAGTTGTTGTGCATGAGCCCGGGAAGGTTTCTGAGTTGGTGGGACCACGCCTACTTTAACGCCCACTTTTTTAAAATTGATTCATTGCTTCTGCATGGCTTTTTACAGATTTACTTCATACAAGTTGTATACACATCTTACTGAAGGCAAGGTAAAAATAAAAATGTTATGTGCCACGCCCACTTTCATGCCCCATCTCAAAAAATAAATGTTTGTATGTACATATGTATGTCCTTTATAGAACCGTAAACTATGTAAACTATGTGCATGAGCCCGGGAAGGTTTCTAAATTGGTATGAATACGCCTACTCTAACGCTCACTTTTTTAATTAATTACAAGGCCTGCCGGGAAGGCCAGACCGCTGGACCGATCTTACTAAAACTTTGATGGGATATAACTAAGACTCTGGCATGAATAAGAATACTTTTTTCGACCTCCTACTTTTTTCAAAATTAACAAAATCAATAAAATTACTCAAAATGAATTGAATATTTGTGTAATGCCTTTCTTTCAAATTAATTTTAATTGGTGGCGTAGTAACGCGCGCAAATGCCATCTAGTACATATATAAATATGGCAGCTCTTAAGAAAAATGGCGTTGTGTCATTGAACAGCCATTTAGGAAAAACGGTAAACAAAACAAACAAATGTAAACATGCTACTAGAAACTACATTTAAAAGAGCGATATGAAGGGGCAAGAGAAAATGTCAGGTGTTGCCAACTAATTTAAAGGAAAAGACAGATAACAAGAAATAGCTTAGAAAGCTTGGAAAAACAAACACGAAAAACTAGGGAAATTTAGTTAATTTACAAAAACTGGTTTCGTAAACAAAAATTACAAATTATACAAAAAAATAAATAAATTCCCAAATAGAAAAGACAAATTTCACAAAGGAATCTGAAATATTATTATGTAGTATTATTACAAGCAGTAAAAAACACCTTAAACCCAAAAAAATCCATAATCACCCAACAAGCGCGTTAATAGAGAATAATGGAAAAAGATCCATTTAAATGTTTTAAAAAAGTAAATTTCAAGTAATTTATTTTGTATAACTAAACAAACATAAGTGTTAATTTTAATAAGTTGAAAAGGGATCGAGTTATTTTACTTCTAAGATTTATAAAAAAAACAATATGTATCAAATTCTCGAAAACAAAACAAAAAAATGAGAAATTCTTGCTGTAACGTAATTCAAATAACTTTAAAATGCATTATTGCTATTGCTTTATTATATCAAATAACCAACGTAAGATTTTCCACCACAATCAAGTGTTATATATTTAATTAAAAGCTTAAGCTCAAAAGAAAATTTATAACCACATGTTATTATTAATTTATTTAATACGAGTTCTATTTTTTATTTATAGTTTGAACTAAATTTTGTTTAATTTTTTACAAATTTGCATTTGTTTTTTTTAAGTAACCATTATAAACTTAAGGTAGTACATTATAATTTTATTTATATTTTAAACTTATAATTAAAATTTTTATAATTAAATAGGATTGATTTTTTTTAAACTTAAGATGTTAATAGTCTGTATAACAATTTCTCATTCAGATATTATTTGCTAATATGAAAATATTTAAGAAATTTTAATTATTTTAAATAAAAATAGACTAAATTTGAAATGTAATTCAGTTTATCTTTCCCTTAATTTAATGTATATTTTAAGCAATTTTCTCTTAATACAATAATAACATTTGGCAGCCTTTTTGTCACTTCTTTGTGAGTGTTTGTTAAAGCGTTGCCAACTTTTGGTTGGTGGTAAAAGCCATGTAAACTTACATATTCTTAGCTATTTTTATTGTTGCCTTCAGGTAAAAGCTTAATTTTAGTTTTAGTTTATTAAAAATTATGTTAAAAATTAAAACGATTGAAGTTTGTAAACTAAATGTTTATAAATTTACATTTGAATACTACAATATTCTAATATGTTTAATAAATGACTTAAAATGTAATGTTGTTTATCTTTTCTTAAATTTGTTAAGTCTTATGGCTAGTTTTTAACTTGATATTTAAATACGAAATTAGTTAATTTTTCCTTAAACTTAAGTTGTATTTAAATACGGTTTCATTTTTTCAGTCTCAAATTAAGTTTAGTATTTAATTATGATAAAAGTATGGTAGCACTATTAAATATCAAAAAAATATAAACAATTTCTTCATTTACCAGCTGATTTACTATTTATTTCACAAATTATTGTAAACTAAATGGACAAAAGCTGCATCATTCATGTCCTCTTCATCTAAATTCATTGTTTTAGTTGATATTAGTTGATATTGATAATAATAAGCACAATGTTTTTACTCGCGGCGAGTTTATTTATTGAATATTTTTATCAAATAATAAAAAAACGTCAATGCGCAATTTTCATAATTTACAGAACTGTCAAAATCATATGGTAGTAAGAAAAACTTAAGTTGTATTTAAATGGACGTAGTCAGTCATTTAAGTTGTATTTAAATATGATCTATAAAAATTAATTTGGTATTTAAACAGAACTTAAGTTTAAACACACTTTAATTTTTAAGTTAAAAACTGGCCATTAGTCTATATTAATTATCTTATCTGTTTCTTAAACGCAAATTTGATTAAATTAAAATTGACTTCCAACAAAAATATGTAAAAATAACTTAAATTTAATTTCTTTTTAATTTCAAGCAATTTTCTTTGGATGTTATATGGCAGCCTTGTTGTAACTTCTTGATGATTTTTGTTACAGTATTGACAACTTTTGTTTAGCAGAAAAACACTGTTCATTTATTCAAAATAATTTCACATATTTTTAGATATTTATATTGATTTTGTATGTTCCTACACTTCACCGGGAAATAGCCACATGTCTCCAGAAACTTAAAAACACTGAAACTTAAATTAGACAAATATATACAAATATACATATATGTATATTTATATATATTTTTTTTAAATTCCCAAACAAATTCTAAAAATCCCTAAAATGATAACACATCTCGGGACGTTCAAAATCACTAAAAATTAAAATAATATATTTTAAATATAATAATATAAATGACTTTTTCAAATAAGCTAAGCTGTTTAAAAATATTTTCCAGAAATTCTTAAAAAGATTTTCAAAATCCCAGGGAATTTAAAAACATACTTAAATTAGACAATTATTTAATAGGTAGATTATCTATTTGGGAAATTCCCACAAAAATTTCAAAAATCCCCGAAAAGCACACATTTTTCGGGACATACAAAATCACTAAAGCTTAAAAGTAATACATTATTAGTCATTTTTTATAAGATACAAAGCAGTTTGAAATAATTTTCTACAAATTCCCATTTTCAAAATCCCAGAAATTCGTACCCGGACCTAAAAACTTTAAAAATAACATAAACTCAAATTATAAAAACATTTATTAAGACCTATTATCTCTTTTGGAAACTTCCATAAAAATTTGAGACATCCCCGATATGCCCACAATTCGCGGGACGACTTAAATATCTTAGAATTTAAAGAAAATATATTTATAGCTACATATTCAAAAACATTCTCTGAAAATCTCCCAAATTCCCATATTTACCCGGCCTCTGTACAAAACTTTAAAAATAGCAAAAACTGAAAATTTTGGAATATAACACTTAAACCTTCATATCTACCCTTTCCCATATTCTGCTGCCATTACTTTTTGCCAAAGCACTAAACATTTAAGACTGAATAAAAAAAAACATTAACAAAATACCCTCTTGACCACAACAGCTGTGAATTAGCATTATTTGTTTCCTGCAAGTCTTGTACGTTTTTATGCTCGTTTTGCCTTTATAACAACACCACGCGACTTACTTTCCCAACAACATGGACTATTAACAGGACAATGAGAGCACAATAAAGCTAATAACTGATAACAAAAAGCTTAAAACAACAGAAAAAGCTATGTATTACCTAACTATTGTAAATATATTAAGTCTTTGAGGAAATTAGAGAAATTGATTTATTGTTTCCTAGACGTAAGTGTTATAAAATGTATTTAATTAAAATAAAAATATGCAATAATTACGTGAAATGTAATTTTTGTTAGCTACCCCTTAATTTGGTGTATATTTCAAGCGATTGTTGACACTTCTTGGTGAGTTCTGTTACAGTGATGCCAACTTTAGTTTGTTAACAAAGCACTGTTTATCATTTAAAACTCATCTTAAATATAAATACAAGTATTTTTTAGTTATTTTGATTAATATTTTAAGGAAAACTAAGTTTTAATTAAAACTTTTGTATAAACTAATAATTTATATTTATTATTAATTTGCTGGAAAATCATTCAATTTATGCTAAACATTTTTAATATTTCTAATTTAGTTAACATTTTAAATTAACCTCAAATTTCATTTTGGATAATTTGTTAAATTTGTATCACTTTTTCTCTTAAAACAATTTAATATTTTACGATATTATTTTATGGCCTCAACTACATTTGTTTATTTCTTGGTATTTATTTAAAGATAAGCTTATATGAACACTTATAATAAAAAACAGTCACGAGTTTCAGTTTAGAAATACAGTAAGTATCACGTTGTTTAGTTTTTATTTGTTAGTTTTTAAATTTTTAAGAATTTAACAACATTTTAAAGGCATTTGTTTAATTGCTTTGTTTTATAATGTTTTGAAATATAAAAATAGCAATTACACGGCATTTTAAACTCATAATATAGTTTAAACTAAAGCTAGATTTACACGATTGAAATTTTCTTCAAAATTGCTCCTGAAAATGCTTCAAACTCGTGTAAACAGCAAATTCTTCAAAATTTATTTATTTAATAGTTATTAAAGAAATTTTGCTGTTTACACGAGTTTGAAGCATTGTGAAGAAAATTTCAATCGTGTAAATCTAGCTTAATACCTGTCAGTGGCCATAAATTTTACTATTGGCAACTTTTATATTCATAGAGGTTGGCAATATAGTAAAGCAGATATAATTAATTTGATCTAAACACATTTTACACCTTCAATAAATCATTCTAAACAAAGTAGAGCAAAAACAAAAGTAAATATTTTTTAATTTTTAAAAAAATATATATTTTCATTGTTTTAATAACAATTAATGATCTCCTGATGTTTAGCCTCATAAACAGAACATGTTATTGTATATAAAACCCATACAAATATTATACCACATTATATAAGATAAGCAAAGTACTTAAATGAAAGCAAAATAATTTGAAATTTTAATTACTAAAAAATATTAAAAATTTGTCACGTGCTTTTAAACATATCGCCCTTACTGTTGAAACAAAATTGTGCTAAATTTTGCTTAAAATTTTGTGTTGCTCAGTTTTGGCAATAAATCAGAATGATTTCATTTATATTATTAAGACACAATAATAATACCGACAATAACAATATAGTTTCACTTTCGCGTCGTTTTAGGTAATTTAAAAATAAACTTTATTTTCGAATATCTTTATAGTACAAAGTCAAAAACACCTGCATTTAAAAAAAAAAGAATAATTTATTTAACTTAGAAACATAAAATTTTGCACAAATGATTAATAAATAAATAAAAAGCAAACATGAAATGAAAACACTCTGTAATTAAAGATTTTTTTATTTATTGAGTCATTTAATTGTATAAAGCTGAAATAGTTATAAATTTATATGAAATTGTTAACTAAAACTAAACTATTTATTTAAAGAATTAGTAAAAACGTATAAGAATAAGTTAAATTGTGTTTAAAGGAGTTTTTAAATGATAAACAGCGTTTTACTTACAAACAAAGGTTGGCAGTACTGTTACAGACATTCACCAAGAAGTGACAACAAGGCTGCCACATGACATTCAGTGCAAATTGGTTAAAATATGCACTAAATTAAGGGGAAGTTAACAAAAATTACATATTTTTGTATAAAATAACTGACTTTAATTACAATTTTGTGTATCATACAAATAAACAATTTCCCTAAGTTAGACTAAGAATGAATTTATTTATATTATTATGATTTTCGCTTCAATATCAATAAAACTAATTAAAAATATGTGAATTTATGTTTAATATATGAACAGCGTTTGTCTGCCAAACAAAAGTTGACAATATTGTAGCAGACACTCACCAAGAATTGACAAAAAGGCTGCTACACATGACATTAAGTAAAAATAGCTTGAAATATACACCAAATTAAGGGGAAGTTAAAAAAATTACAATTCAAGTAATTTTTATATATATTTTTTGAGAACTGATTTTTATATAATTTAAGTCTAATATACAAACTACAAATTTCTCTAATTTGTACTAAGACTTAATTTATTTTCAATATAGTTAAGAAAAACTTTGCCTTTTCTTTACAAAATCATTACAAATACCTAAAAATTTCAAAAAATATTTTTAAACTAGATTTTTAAAGAAAAATCTTTGTCTTCTGTTTAGCAGTTAATTACCAAGGGTGAGAACGAATTTGACACTTAACTTTAAAGCAAAAATTATTTTAAAATAATCTATAGTAAAGGAAAAATAAGCAAAATAACATTTCAACACATTTATTAAACATATTTTTGAAAATAAATGAAATTTCGAAAATTTCTTGTAGTATCCAAATGTAAGTTTAAAAACATTTCGTTTACAAACTTTAATCGTTTTAATTTTAACTATATTATTAATTTATATATAATTCTTAACTTAAATTAAGTTTTTTACTTAAAGAATCAATAAAAATAACTACAAATTTGTTAATTTCTTTAAAGCGATTTTGTAACAGAATAAACCGCTTTAACCAAAAACCAAAAGTTGGCAACGCTTTAACAAACACTCACAAAGGAGTGACAAAAAGGCTGCCAAATGTTATTATTGTATTAAGAGAAAATTGCTTAAAATATACATTAAATTAAGGGAAAGATAAACTGAATTACATTTCAAATTTAGTCTATTTTTATTTAAAATAATTAAAATTTCTTAAATATTTTCATATTAGCAACTAATATCTAAATGAGAAATTGTTATACAGACTATTAACATCTTAAGTTTAAAAAAAATCAATCCTATTTAATTATAAAAATTTTAATTATAAGTTTAAAATCTAAATAAATTTATAATTTCGAAAAAAAATATCAAATGGAAATTTGTAAACATTTTAAACAAAATTTAGCTCAAACTATAAATAAAAAAGTAAGAGTGCTATATTCGGCTATGCCTTTGTTGTGGATGCATAATTATATTACATATATATATATATATTACATTGTTACGTTTTTACCTGTTAAAAACGGTAGTTTATTTCCTTTAAATAAACCGGATTCTTTTTAATTGCAAAATAAAAGCGACAAGTAGTTTGAAGAAAATATAACGAGTCTTTATTTATTTAAATGTACACAAACACAAACCCTTTGATGTTTACACAGCAATGACTCACAATAAACTGATTCATTTGGTTGGCCCTGTTAGTCTATTTGTACAGCAATCATAATTTCTGGAATGTTCGTGTCTAGAATATTCAGCTAAGTTTATAACAGTTTATAACAATAATGTTTATAAATCAAAACTACTACAAATGCTAAACAAGTTGTATGTCGATAAAATTTTATTATATTAATACACTTTGTTTGATAGTTTTTTTTCTCGGATTTTTGCTCATATCTCCGTTATTCATGGACGGATTATGGACTTCAGAAAATTGATTTCAACAGACAGACGGCCATGGCTTAATAGACTCCGTTATATACCTCAATAGCCTCAAAAGTGAGTAAACACAACAAATTATTTGATTTTTTTAAGATAATGAAAATCCTAAAATCTATCCATCGATTGAAATTTCGTTTTGTTGGATATTTGGTTGAATAATAGATTCGGTTATAAAAAAAAAATTTAAGTTGAACTATAATGCTTTTCATAATCTTAAAAAAATCAAAAAATTCACTGGTGCTTACACACTTTTGAAGCTGTGTGTATAAGGATCCAGAATATATATACTTTATAGGGCGAACTTACATATATGTATGTACATATGTATATACCCTTCTCATGAAGGCGAAGGGTATAAAAATTAGAACAAGCAGCTCAGTTACTTATATTAAAGAAACTAATAATAACATGTGTTTCTAAAAAAGAGCGTTCTAACAAATTTAAAATTTTTTTTTTTGAGATTTTCATGAGCTTAAGCTTTTAATTAAATACATATATAACACAGTGATTGTGGTGGAAAGTCTTACGTTGGTTATTTGATATAATAAAGCAATAGCAATAATGCATTTGAAAGTTATTTGAATTACGTTACAGCAAGAATTTCTCATTTTTTTGTTTTGTTTTCTAGAATTTGATACATATGTATGTATGTACTTCTTTATTTAAACAAAAAATATTTTTTATATAAATCTTAGAAGTAAAATAACTCGATCTCTTAATTTAACTTATTAAAATCATCACTTATGTTTAGTTATACAAAATAAATTACTTGAAAGCTACTTTTTTAAAACATTTAAATTGATCTTTTTCCAGAAAGCTTGTAATAATACTAATAATATTTCAGATTCCTTTGTGAAATTTGTCTTTTCTATTTGAGATTTTTTTTTGTTTTTGTAAATTTGTAATTTTTGTTAACGAAACCAGTGTTGGTTTTTGTAAATTAACTAAATTTCCCTAGAGTTTTTCGTGTTTGTTTTTCCAAGCTTTCTAAGCTATTTCTTGTTATCTGTCTTTTCCTTTAAATTAGTTGGCAACACCTGACATTTTCTCTTGCCCCTTCATAACGCTCTTTTAAATGTAGTTTCTAGTAGCATGTTTACATTTGTTTGTTTTGTTTAACGTTTTTCCTAAATGGCTGTTCAATGACACAACGCAATTTTTCTTAAGAGCTGCCATATTTATATACATATGTATGTATGTGTAGAATGTCCCTGCTGTATTTTAATTGCCACTGGCTTGCAATTACTTTTAGAATACTAATTAAATAAAAATATTTCACTATGTAATTTGATAGTATTAATTATTGTTGTTATATTTCCTGTTTTATTTTTCTTATTCTAAATACTGATGATGCCTTTCTCTGCTGTAGTTGTCATAAGTGAAATGATGGAATATTTTGAAAACGTTTTTGTAGTTTTTTGTTATATTTATATTCCTCAAGGCTTATTAACTTGATGTATTTATGCAACGTTTTATATTTTTATTGTTGTTGAAATAATCAATTACTAGCTGAACCCGGTGTGGTACTTCTTTTGAGGTAAAACTGTTAATAAACGTAGTAAAAAAGTTGGTGCAGAAGTGTGCATGGCCAAAAATATTATCATGTAATAAGTATTCCTAAGTCAAAGCTGCACGCTGTGAAAATTTAAGATCGATTAACAGGTCCAATATATCGCAAACAAAGGGGCGTGCTCTGCCCACTTTTCTTTTGGTACGTATTTCTATTCGTGCCAATACCAAATACTGTCGCTCTTTGTCAAAAAATGACCAAGATATGACGATTTTAAATATTTGGTTTATGGGCGAGGCCACACCCCTTTGTCCACTCACTATACATATGTATATACATATAGTCAAAAATTTTTTATTTCGTAAGAATAGGATTATTGTGATTGACGATCGGTCCAGTAGTAAGGATTTTAAATTTGCCTAAAAAGGGGCGTCGTCCCACCCACTTTTCTCCTGGTACGTATTCCTAATTAATACCATATGTACGAAATATCATCGACGTACATACATACATATGTCAAAAAATGCCAAAAATATAGCGATTTAAATTTTTGGGTTATATGGGCAGTGCCACTCCCGTTTCTCCAATCAAAACTTCACATAGCCTATTATTCCTTTCAGAGTCACAGTAACTGTTAAAATTTCAGGAAGAATTTCAGGCCTCCTATTAAGCACAAACAGACAGACAGACATTCATTTTTATACATATATGCATGTACATATGTATATAGATTTTATTAAGAAAACTTTTAATTCTGTTTTTTTTTTTTACAAAAAAAATATGTAATTTTTGGATAGTTTTATTTGGCTTGCATATTGTTTTTCTAATGAAACACTGTTGTTTATTAATTTGTGCTTTAAAACATATTTTACATAAAGAGTTTTATAACATTTCCCTTTCCCAGTATAAATTATCCAGCAAATATGGGTTAAATACATACATACATAAATATGTCTAGCACTAACCATTTGTTTACATTAACACAAACAAACATGGACACTTGAGTGTTACAAACATACAAACAAACACACTAATGTTTACGCTCTCACTCTTATATATGAAGCTCTCATACCCAGGGCTGCCAGAAATTTTCAGCAAAAAATGTTAATTTCGCCAAAAAAAAAAAAGTCTTATTTTTGAGGAAAAAATTTAATTTTTGGAAATAAGTAGTTTTTTTTATTATAAATAATAAAAACAATTCATTTGTTATTTAACACTAATCAAAAAAATAACAACAAAAATTCATTTTCTTATACTAAATTGTACATTTTTTGAGATCGATTAGTTTAAAATTTTTCAAATGGCAACAAAGAAGATTTTTTTAATTGAACCTAATAACCTTCGTCTAGACAAAACAAAAAATTTTTTTTTTTGGGAAAAAAATCTTAAAATCTTTTTTCGGTTAAAAAATCTTAAAAAATAAGGTAAACTCTTACTTCTGGCAGCGCTGCTCACACCAGAGTATCTCTTGTTGCGGCAAAATGACAAAAGAAAACAAAACAAAATGAAGCAAAATAAAGCAACAACAATAACAATGATAGTAATTTCTATGCCTAAATGAAGTCATGCATATTCAATTGAAAATCAATTATAATTTCGTAGCAAAAAAACAAAAAAAAAAAAAAAAACATTAAAAGAAATACAAACGAAATTGCTTGTAATAATTGTGGAGGGAAGGAACTCAGTAATAAAAGCAACAAGTAAATAAATTAATGCAAATTAAGCTTAAAAGATAAATTCCTTTAAAAGAACATTGCTGTTTAAAGCATGTGTAGTGAGTGACATTGTTATTTATTTCCAATACATACCTATATGTATGTACATATGTATGTATAATGCAATTTGTTAATAAATAAATATAAGTTCAACACTTTCTTGTTTAAAAAAGTTTTAGTTACCTACTAAATAAATTGTTGTTATCTATTTGTTTATGTTCTACAATTATTTTATGATTCATTTAGCTTTTACATAATCAAATTAGTTATTTATGGTTTTATGAAATATTAACTACAATTTAAATTATTATTTTGTTATAAATCGACGACAAAATGTCTATTTGTAATTATATTTTACGTGATTATTTTATTTTTTCAAGTGTTTATTTTTATATGTTGTTAATTATTGTTAAGTGTTGATTATTTGATCAAGTATTTGCCAGAAATTAAGTAAAAGTTTTGTAATCTTATCTAATAATATTAGAGATTTGTTAAAAAGTGTTGATAGTTTATGCAATATTTCTTATGATTTTAGGCTTTAAATTAATTGCCACAGAAAGTAGAAAAATAACAGGGAATTTAACTAAAAATTTGATTCCTCTTCATTTCACTATGTGAAATATAACATTCAAATTAAATATTACAGCTCTGTAAAGGATAAATAGCTGTTAAACTTTTTAAGTAAATATGGCAACCTCAAAATCCACTCATGCAGAGATGTTGTTAATGGGTTTTTACAGTGTTGGTAACTTTTTGTTTTTAAGGAAACAAAAAAAAAAAAAACTTGCAAATTAGTATTTTATTACTATTTTCGTAGTTTTTAACTATTCCGTACTATTTCATAAGCTATGAGCTCTATAAATTTTCTAGTAAGAAACTGTTTGAAGTTTGAACTTAAAAAAATTTTGTAGTTCTCTACAAAAGTTTTCAAGTTTATACTTAAATATATTTCCATCAAGAAAACTGAATATTTTATTAATCCTATTTATTTATTTTTTGGCCAAGATGTTATATGAATTTGTTTCCTGTGTAAGCTAATTGGGCCTAAATTATTTTATTGTAAATTAAAACTACATTTAATTACAATTTTTTCCCAACGTTTCGTCAATTTTTTGTTGACTTCTTCAGGGGAACATAATATGTGTATATATTAGATTAAATGGAATATAATTTTTTATTATTTTATTATAGAGTATGAAATTTAAGTTATCAAACCTATAAATTGTTTAATTGCAACCCTGTAACTAGCGTTTATTTTATTGTTTTGTTGTTGCCAATTTATTAACAACAAACAAAATATCTAGAACGTGACTGAAAATATAACTCGATTTGTTTAGAGTTTATCCCTTAAATCTGTCATATTTCTTCAATATATTTTGATAAAAAAAGTGAATATTTCATTGTTTTGTTGTTTCCAATTTATTAACAACAAATATCTATAACGCGACAGCAAATATAACCCCATTAAAAACTTAACGAATTGCAACATAATTTTTAAGAAATTATACTGTAATGTGACTTTCTCTTGAGAGTTGTATGTTGAAATATTTGCATTCGTTTAGCACACCATATTCATAACATGACATATTATCTTTGTGAGCAAGATTTGTTAAAGCAATTTTAACAAAAGCATAGACAATTGCTAAGAAATATTTAAAAATTAAGTGATTGTTTTAAAATCACTAAATTTTTTATTAATTTTCTTAAAAATATTGTCCATTTTAGCCGACTCTCCGTAAATTTTCAACCTTCATTTTTGCCTGTGTGGAAATTACAAATTTTTTTTTTTTAACTTTTTGAGAGAATTTCATAAAATTGTTTTCTATTTTACTGAATCAGGATTTATGCAATATGTATGTGTGTTACTTTTTTCATATGAAAACCTTTGGATTTACTTTATTCATGAAATTGCAGTTTTCTTACAGTTTTTTAGAATTTATGTAAAAATTTCACATGAGTCCTTGAATGAATGTTAATTTTGTTTAATTTTAGCTTTTTAATAAGTTTTAAGCTTTAGAAACATATTGCTTATTATTAATTATAAATTATAAATGTTGCTACATTGTATATGATATTAAACTTTGAGTTCGTGCAATACTAAAATGGCATAGTTTTTTCGTTACGTGTATTGAGTTTGCAACTCTGACATTTAAACAGCTGACAGATGTAAACACTAATAAAAGAAATAAAATTAAAACAATGGAGCAAACAATTCCACAGAAGAAAATTAATAGGGAAAAACCAAACAAAAAGAAATCAAAATTGTTTTCTTCTAAAAATTCAAAAATTTTTAGCACTTTTAAAATACGTTTTGAAATTGTTGTTTATGTAGATCAGCTGTTTTAGTGCATAAATTGTATTAGTATCGCGAAGTACGAAACAAATGGAGGGCTCACAATCAATGTCAAATCATTTGCAAGTGCAAGCTTTTAAAATACAAAACGCATCGAACATCGAATACCACTAATATTAGTTTATTGTGGATTTCAAGTGTGTAGATTAAATTTAGATTTGCAATTTAATGCAAAATTTCACAAATTTTCTGAGTAGTAATAATATTTTCGCAGTTGAATTTTAATTTAGTTTAATTTCGTCAGAGAAGCAATCAAAGGTTTTTTTACATTTTAAATATTTTAAGAATTTGTTTTTTACTTACAGTATTTTAGTTTAAATTTAGTGCAAATGATTGCAAAATTTCAACAATTTTGTAATTAAAAAGAAATTGAAATTTGTTTAATTCTCCAGTTCTTTTACAACATAAAATTTTTCTTAAATTTGTTACAGTGTTGTAGTTTTAATTAATAAAAATTTCTTAAATGTATGTAAATTTTGTTGAAGTTATAATTTTCACACTTAAATTACACTTTATAATCATATTGCTTTATTAAACATGAATCTGGCTGCACGCATGTAGTGTGGCAACTTCAAATGCTCAATATGAAGTGACAGCATTTGTTGACATTTACTGGAATATGGCCGGCGCTCTTAGTTTAGTGTTGCCAACTGTTTATAAGCAAAAAGTTAGCTATAAATCGGAAAGAAAGTAAAAATATATAATTTTGACTTGAAAACACATACATTTGTTTGGTTTTTCTCAATTTCAAATGTAATTATTATTAATTATATTTAATATATAAGAAAAAGCTGTTTACATTCAATTAGTGCTTATAGTTTTTGTTAAAATGAAATTTTCTTCTTTTGTTTGATGTTTAAGATACCCTTATTTAAAGGGTTAATAATATAATAAAGTTGTTTAAATTTAGTTAATCAATAAAAGTGCGCTAATGTTGTAAATATTTATGAAAAAAAAAACTTAAATTGATTTGTCTTATCAGTTAAATAGTGTTTATATTTTGTTTAAGTTATAATGTTTTAGCATAGAAAATTCTATAAAAAAAATTAAGATTTTTAATAGATTTTATATAAATTTGCCTTCAACTCTTACATTTCTCTGCTTCAGCAAACATTTATTATTCTAGTTTAAATAAAAGTGTCCATTTTATTTAATTATCTTGTTGTTTTCACATAAATCTTAATACCAATTGTGCTTTTCTACATGATTTGGTTTTAAATTGTTTCTTTGTTTTTTCTAAAATTTCTCAACTTTTTGATTTGTTAAATCGGCCTGGGCTATGACCGGTGGCTTATGTTCCACTGAATTCGTTATGTCAGTAACTGGCTTAACATTTGACACCTTATTATCCTTGGGCGGTATGGTGATATCCAAACTATCGGTTTTTTTCATATACAAATAACCGCCACCCATTAAACCCAGCAAAGACAAAGTAATCAAGGTCCAACGTAAGCCAACATTAAAACGTAGACCCCTTAAACATACAGGCAAACAATTAAGTGTATTCATTTTTAATGAAACTCAAAAAAAAACTTACAAAAACAAAGTATATTTCAGCATATTGGTGTAGGTTTTATTGAGAGCGGCGCCTTCTTCCACCCAAAACATTGGCAACACTACACGCGGCACTTTGCTAACCTGTTCTATGGCTTCCACCGGTTCTATATCCATGCTAAATTGCAAACGTTTGCCAGCTCTTAAAGGAGTGCCAGACATCTGTAATAGATTTTAGTTGAAAAAATGTTTCTCAGTCTCTTTTAGCTTACCAATTCAAAATCGATGAAAATTGCATGATCATGTTCATTGGGATTTAAACCATTAACTCCCTCCAACAATTTCGGATCAGCTTTGTAGAAATGTGGCAAGGAGGCTATAATGGGACCCCCGGTGCAGGGCTGCAAACTCATGGTGCCCTGCGGAGGGCAGGTTTCCGGATCGTCGGGATCATCACAAAAACAATGTAATTCGGGTGTGTTCTTAATAATAAATATGAAAGATCCTTTATTATAATATTTTAAAACTTTGAAGAAATTATTTTAATACACTCCAAAAATTTATCAAAATTCATCCAAATCATTTACATATCTATGCAGAATCATTATTTTGTTTTTCGATACCTTTACTGACCCTACACTTACCTTAAGATCCCCAAATTCCAACGTAAAAAAGCTGGCTGGTAAGCCAGCATACGTAGACTTGCGTACATAGTGAGCCTTCAAAGAACGGCACAAATCAGGCGTAAAAGCCCACAGACCCTCATCTTTATGCAGGAACGGTGGAAATACTGTCGAATCGGTGCCAATTAATTGATTGCAAGCATCTCCCGGCCATACATCTTGCTCAGGTTCGTCTTGAAACAAAATAATTTTACCCATTTTATGGACATTTTTAACTCCACGACAGGCGGTAAATTTGCCAGCATCCGAATGATTGGACTGTAACATACATACAAAATCAACAAATCACACTCTCGTTATCTACTCCAACTCCACAACTTACCGCCTGCATGAACGAGAACAGAAAATGTGTATCATTCACTTGTACCGCCTGTTTCACTTCGCCCGTATAGAAGGCCGTACACAAAGCCTTCGAGGCAAACTCCTCCGATGAACAGTCCACACTTAAGCCCCGAAAGAATATGTCCATGAAGGGAGCGGTAATGACACCTTTTTGATCGCGAAATACTATATCAATGGCCTTGGCAACTAATTCCATCATGGCGGCCCGTTCGCGCAACACCAACACCGCTATGGGCTGCAAAGAAAGGTTAAATAAATAAATTCAATTATATGTTGTGAAGTCTTAACTATTGCTGGCTTTTTTTCTTTATGGCACATTTATTTACTGGCTAATAAAGTAATTTGCGGCAATTATTTTATGATTGTTAATTCACAAACGTTTAGGTAAATTGTTTTCTTGTAATCACTATAAATAGCAAGGAAAATATAAAGTAAATAGACTTTGTAAAGAGTGATTTTTTAAGAGATTTCGGATTTGATTAAAAAAAACTCTTAGACAAATTACCCACATGCCACCTTTGTTAGAAAATCGCGTTTTTAGCCACATTTTTTCTTTAAGTTGGAGAATTAAAAGAAACAAGTGTTTTTTTTAGCTTTTTCTTGGGAATTGGTAATTTGTAGGGAAATTTCCTATTTATTTTTGCTTTTATCTAAATAATAACAAAAAAAAACCTTTGGAATTAAAGTGGACTCTACCGTAGGAGTAGGCAAATATTTGAGAAAAAAGACGTAACCACTAACTAAAATATTTTTTAATTAAAAAACTTTTAATTAGAACAAGACACAACAAATATTTAATTATATTTTTTGTATGATGTTTGATCTTGCAAAACTAAATTGAGCTAAAACCAGTGGTTACGCTTTTTTGAGTAAATATTTCTGATGTGTGACCGTACCTTTAGTTTTGGTCTTAACTCAAACTGGATTGAAGTTATAGGGAGAAAGTGTTTGGATATTTAATCTGTAAAAAAAATTAAAGCAATTTTCAGAGAAGTTTATTACTTAAAACACATGTTTAGAATGTTTAAATAAAAAAAGTGTGAAGCACTTTCAAAACTACTGAATGCGTGAAAAACTCTGGGGATGAAAACTGCAATACACAAATATTTGTTAAAAATACAGTTAATAAAACACTAAATGATTGTTATATTACTTGAATTGAAATTTTATGGAATTTAAGATGATTACTTCTTTTTAATAAACTCGTATTTATTTCCAAGAAGTGAAGAATTTTTTGGAGGAATTTTTTTTTTTAAATACGAATTTGAATACTTATTATAAAGCTAGATTTACACGATTTTAATTTTCTTCAAAATTGTTCTTCAAAATGCTTCAAACTCGTGTAAAAGGCAAAAATTCTTCAAAATTTATTTATTTATTAGTTATTAATAGTAAATAAATTTTAGATAAATTTTGCTTTTGCTTCGTGTAAATCTAGCTTAAGTAAATTATGCTTTTACTGCAAAATCTGTGGCTAAATTTTAATAATTTCTAAATTTTGTTTAGTTGTTTTTAACAGTAGCTTTGTTTGGTGTTGACATCACTAGCAAATATGGCTGACTAGTTAATGCGAGCCGAGCCGCCATGTTGTGTACATGACAAAAGATGGGAGTATGTATTTAGTATATTTATATTTGGTTCTTATTTTAATAAATTTAAAGAATTCAAAGGTAATTCAATAGAAATTTATTAAGGAAATAGTTTTGAAAGTGTGTTTAGGTAATATTTAAATATTTTTTTACAATTAACTATGTATTATAAAATTTTAAATTGCAGCAATAATTTAAAAATCTTTGTATAATAAAATGACATTTATTTTTATTATTTGACAAGAATTTCTAAAATCAAAAATATTTAACACTAATAAAAAGCCTTACAAAATTATTTTTTTTAAGAATTTCTCAAAATTCTTTGTGCTATCAACTTTAACACAATAAAATGTTTTTAGATTTTATATTTAAAATTTCTAGTTGATTGTTTAACACTGTTTATCAAAAATACACTTGGAAATGTTAATTTTTAGAGAAATGTTCTCTTTTCTTGAATTTTTTTTCTATACTTACCGCTATAAGGGGATGTAACATAGTTATCACCTCCTCCCCTGTTAGAGGTGCCGAAGCTTTGGCATTAAAAATAAATGTATTACGCATATGATAAGTTACTGTATCCTCTTCTTCATCATCCTCTAAATCATATTTGGATTTCCATTCACTAGTTTTATAATACAAAAAAAAAAAAAAAAACAATTGAAAACATTTTTTCTAATTTTTATTGAAATTTCGCTTCTCTTCAACCTACTCAAACACAAATGGTCCAATTTCCTGCAGATTCGGTTTGGCTCCATTCAAAAACTCATTAGGATTGGTTATATTAAAAACATAAAAATAGAAATGCAAAGGAAAAGGTGTATCCACCCATAACTCGCGTATATCTGAGCCAGGTTTCAAATTCACCTGTTTCTTTAAAATAAATTTCAGAATTTTCGGAAATATCAGCCAGCCATTCATTATAGCAAAAACGAATACTGCACCCGAAACAATTAACAGTTTATTACGATTTATTTGCATTTTGAACGATTTGAATTTGCTAAAATTTTTATAGAAATTTAAAATGAAACGGAATATTTGATAATTTGTAAATAAAGCCAATTTGATTAATTAATTGTGTTTTGAATAGAAGAATTTAAAAAAATCTTTTGTTTAAGCTCAAAATTTTTTTTTTTTGCGAACCAACCGTTTTGTTTGAATTACTTGTTACAACTAAATAAAATTTAAAAAAAGTCGTTGTGACTATTTTTTTGCAACATTATTTAGTTTATATTTCTATTCTATTCATTCATCGTTTTATTGGTACGTGCGAACTTTTGCAGTCAAAAACAAAACGTTTTAAATTTTTTTTAATAGATTTCCATGTTTTTTTTCTTACTGTTGATGTCGTTTTATAAAAAATAATCTTTATTGTATGCAAAGGGAAAATCCTATTTGAGAACTTGAAAAATACTTTAAATATGTAATTATTATTAGTTTTTTTTTCTTAGCTAGTATCAATTATAAGTTTCAATATCATTAAGGCTGAAAACGAATTTAAAATTTACTACACTTTGTGCTACCAAATATATACGGAAATTTTGTTTAAATCTTTTAATAAAGTTTTAATAATTGAACTTTTAACCTTTTAAATACATACTTGCTTTTAATCTATAACTGGAGACAGCATTAAATATCTTTAGTCTTTGTAAAGGTTTGTTAAGAACTTCTTTAAGCTTAGTTCAATATGTTTCAAATCTATTAAGATATTTGAAATATCTAAAATTTTACGCTTGAAAGCAATTCAAATTGCTTACACTGTACAATAAAAGTTTGCAGTCAATAATAAATAAGAAAATAACATAATACACAGTATTTTCTATTAATACTTTAAAAAAAATAATTTAATCCCATTAAAACAGTTGCTTCAAATAAATTCCCGCTTTATTAGAGTCATAGCTGTGTTATTTAATTGAAAAACTTGGTAGCACTTAAGGCAGCAGGGATGGAAAGTTAGATTAGAACAAAAGCTATAAATCTTTAGAAAAATGTAAACAAAAACCGGAAATTTAATAAACGAGATCCAAACAAACATTTAGAAAGCATGTAGGAGAAAAAGCAAAAGTTTTATATTTGTTAAAACTGTATTGTCGTAAAAAATGTTAATTTACTTTTTTGAATAAATCTAAACGAGAATAATAAACATTTGTAAAGAATTAAAATCAATTCTAAGTTTTCTAAAATCTTATTCTTGCTGAAAATAAAATAATTTAAGGCTCACTTTTATTTTAATATTACTTTTTGTGCCTCACTGTTTACAGTGCAGGTAATTGTTTATTTTATTTTTTTCATACATTTTATGCGTTTTTATAGCTATAAATGCCATACATTTGTTTTAATGTGATTTATTGCAAATTTTTTTCTTACTAAACATCGCCGTTGACGTTGCAGTTTTTGTATCTTCTCATAACGTCACACGGTAGTTTGTCCCCCGCCTTTATTTATTTTTATTTCATTTCAATGTTTTATAGTTTATTTAAGTAACAATTACTTTCGAAATTGATACGCCTCATTGAGCCAGAAATTACTACACTGAGGTAAAAGCTAAGAAAATTTCAAAATTTGTTGTTACTTTACTTTACACCACTGCCTACTGCTGCCAAGTTGTATTATTTTAAAAACAATCAATGTCATCATATTAAAACAATTAAAAAAGATAAGAAGAATTGCGGAAATTGTTTGAGAATTTTATTTGTAATTTTAATTAAAAGACTATTATAAGAAGCTGAAAGAATTAATGCAAAGTATGCACCTAAATTTTAATAATTTTCTAAATTTTTTGCTTTATATTAATTGCTGTTATAGCTTTGTTTTAGTTTTTTTTTTTTAAGTGTTGGCATCACTTGCAAATATGGCTGCCTATTTCATGCATACTTAAATTAAGCTGCCATATTGTGTTAATGAGTAAAGATGAGTGTTAAAATTTATTATTTTGCGATTATTTAAATGAATTTAACGAAATAAACTGGAATTTAATAGAATTTAAGGATTTTTTTATATTTTTAAATCGCTTATAATTGCAGAAATTGAAGAAATTTTATTTGTAATTTGAATTAAAGTACTTATTGTATCAAGATAAATACAATTGCTGATAAGTCGGCAGCTAAATTAAAATACTTTTTCAAATTTCTTGCTTTTGATTAGTTATTGATTGATTGACCGATTAGCATTATTAACAAATATGGCTGGCTATTTAATAAGAGCTGGCTGTTGAACAACAATAATGGGAATTTGTATTTATTATTTTATATTTTCTTATTTACGAAATGAAAGAAATCAAATGAAATTTAATAGGATTTCATTTAAAACAAACTTTAACAAGTGTTGGAAGTAAAATCACTATATTTTGAAAATAAATAAAATGGAGTTAAATAGAATTTCGTTAATGAAATGAAATGTAAAAACTCAAAATGTACTACTGTAATGCTTTTAACCTTAAGAATATTGAAAAAATATTATTTAAAAATAAAATTTGTTAATTTTGTAAACTTTATAAATTTCTCTCAGTGGTAAAAATTTATTTAAAAAAAACCGTTGTCATTTTATTTTACAAAGTTTTCTCTGTTTGTGTTGCAAAAAAAAAAAGTTTTCGCTCTTTTTTAAAGGTATTTGCTAAAGTTTTTCTGCTTTATATTAATTGCGAAGAGACATTATAGATGTGCAAAAATTCACACCATTTTCAAAAAGGAAATTCTGGTGTATTGACTGACCGTAACTTTTTTTGTTTTAATAAATAATTGAAACAATAAATATTTATGCAGAAAGGACACACAATTTTACAGTCATATATTTGAAAAATGTTAAGAGCATTGATAAAAGGAAATATTTTAGGTTTTAATGAAAATATTCAGGCATGTGATGGAAATCGAAAACGAATCAGTTTTGGAAATACATTTTAATGCATTTATAATCTAATTTAGAAAATTTTTGTTTTAAGATTCTCTTTAGTAGCCCAATATCTTTATATTTTATGTGATAAAAGTTTTTCAGTACAGAAATATTACGAACAAATTGACTTCTCAAACTAATTCGTTTTCGATTTCCATCACATGCCTGATTAAAAAATATAAGAAAAAAGTAAAATTTTGATTGAAACATAATGGAAAAACATTGTATTTTTTACAGATTTATGTTTATGTTTATTTATGCTGTTCAATTTTATTAATTACTTCAATTGTTTGTTTAGATTTGTAGTTTTAGGTGTTTCTAAGTGTGAACATCACTGCCAGCTATTTAATTAGAGTTGCCATATTGTGCTATTTCATTTTTTTACTAACAACATGGGCAAAATTAATATGACAGTTACTCCTTAAAACAAGTGTTGCCATATTAATTCATGCACTCAAAGCAATTATATACTAAATTTGTTTAGCAAACGCTCTAAAACGAATAACTTTTATGGAAAATAAATGCATTTGAACTATTTTATTAATATTTCTAGTATATATTTAAAAAAATAAGTAAATATATTATATTACTTAAGAAAAATCTTTCGAAATTTAGTAAAGTAATAAAAAAGAAAGCACTAAAATAAAAATTTTAATAAAAAAGAGTTTTTTTTTAACCTAAATGTGGAATGGATTTACTTTTTTTTTAAACTTTACAGACATTTGTTATAAAAATCATTATAAAATTTTATTTATAAATAGATTTCATTGTTATTCTGTTTTTTTCCATTTCAATGTAAAATTTGTTTCCTTTTTATAGAAAAGACTGAAATCAATATCTGAATACAACAATCAAATGTTATTTAACTCATTCTTTTTCTTCTTCAATTTTATGCTATGTTTTTCTACAAAATATTTTGCGTAAATGATAATAAAAAATTCATATAATTCACACCTGCTCAATATTCCATAATTATTTAAGTAAATAGAATATCAATTGAAAAAAAAACTACAATTAAATTTCTCGTAACAACCTACTACACCCTAAAAATCAAATACTACACAAAGAAATGTGTAATTATTGTATACACTCGAAACAATTTTTTCTTATTTAAACTATTTTGCCAAACCAATTATAACAAGTCTATATAATAAATAAAACAGAAAATATTTAACAAAATTACACATACATATATAAATACATGGTCTATTAAATATTTTATAGCCCACGAATATTTTCAAATACAATTGACACTTTAATTGCTCAAATAACAAACAAATATTGTAATACAAAAAAAAAATAATTGTGTTTTTTTTTTTTCAAAATACTGCTTAATACCTTGAAAACTTTGTTGTTTATAGATAATAATAAGAAAAATATTGGTAAAATATTCTAATAGCATTTTAAATATAACAAAAGGTTTATAATCATGTTAAACAAATTTGTATATTTAATATATTTTAATAAATTTCTTAAAAACAATTGATTTTTATTAGATTCTTCCTTAATTTTGTAATAACATTTTTAAAATAATGAAAAATTTACTTTTATATAATTAAACACACACAACACTAGCACCACTAATGTCACGGTTACTCTCCTAAACGAGTGCTGCCACATGGTTTAATACACTTAAAGTAGTCATGATAAAGCAACTGCAAGCAAAATACCTGAAATTAGTAAATTTTAACACATTACTAGATATTATTTTTATATAGTTTATGAAACTTTCTAAAATATTAATAATTATAAGAGCGAAATATACAATAATTAAATAAAAACTAAAGAAAAGTAATAAAAAATAATAATAATATAAAAAAGTTTTTTTCGAGCTCGTGGCCAATCATTTGTAAAAAATTTTATATTATTTATTAAATTATTTTCTCCAATAGTTCATTATTGGGTGTGGAGATAATAATACGTCTCTTACAAATATAATTGTAACTCATTCCTTGATAATGATATCCTATGGATATCGAAATATTGGAGAAAATAATTTAATAAATGATATAAAAATTTTTACAAATAATTGGACTCGAGCTCGAAGAAACTTTTTTATTTTATTAAAAGAAAAAAAGGTCAAAGAAATCAAAATTTAATTTAATAAAAATAATATTTTAAGTTTTTCTTGGATTTAAACTTAATTCTACAGCTAATAGAAACATGAAAATATAAATATACAGCCAAATCAACAATAACAAGAAAAATATTGTTAAAATTTACTTCAAATTAAAAAAAACACAAAAATTATAAAATTTTTAAGAAAATAATAAATTTCAAAGGATAGTTTTTAAGTTGTTAAGAAAATTAAAAATAATTTTAACAAAATCTTTCTAAAATTTTCCAAGAAATTTAAAAAAAAAAGTAACGGTGATCAAAAACAAAACTAATTGAAAATATTTATATGTAGCTGTAGGCTGGATTTTTTTTTTACGGAATTTCTGTTTTTTATGACTTGCTTAAAAAAACTTGGTATAATTAATTGGAGTGTAGTGTAATGTAAAAGTTGGCAGCACTTGTTTCGGATAGTAACGGTTAAATAAGTGTTGTCAATGTTGTTAATGTATTATTGCGCAGTGCGTGTTTTAAAAACACTGAAAATGCTTTCAAAACTAAATCTTTTTGTGAAAACTATAAAAATTATTAGTACAATAACATCTTTAAAGCTTCCTTAAAAAACAACACAATCTTATACAAATTTCCTAAAAAATTCAAGAATATTAAATAACAAATGAAATTGATAAAACATGTTTGCTACACCCAAACATAATTTAATTTACAGCTAACATTGTTTTAAAACAAATAATTTTTTTTATATATGTAAATAAATTGTTAAACAAATCGCTTGGCAACAAATGAGTAAGAACATATTTATTTAATTCTAAACGGCTTTAATTATTGTAAGCCGATATTAAATGATTATTTGTGTTTGTAATAGAAATCGTAAACCTTTTTTTAATTAAACTGGCTTTTTTATTCTGTTTACTTTGGTATTGAAAAAATATGCAAATTATGCAAAAAAAATAAAATAATTAAATTATAATGTTTATTTACATATTTATTATTTTTTTGTTTAATTAAACTGGTTTTTAAAAAAATAAATCAATATTTAAATAACAATTACATCAGTCAACAACAAAATTTTGTATTTTGTTTTTTGGCTATACACCAAATATTTTCATATTAATCATTAGATTTGTTTGAAAATCTTTAAAATGTTTAAGATTTCTTAACGACAATACAACATTTTTTATTGTTGTAATGAATGAATGTAATAAAAATTAAAGATTTTACTGCTTCTAATATCAAATAGAGCTTTAACGCTATTAAAAACGTTGACAATACCAATAAACCGTTACAAGTGCTGCCCAGTCTTTAATGCTGACAAAAAAACAATGATGCCAACTTATTGTACAAAGAAATAAGCAGGAATTACATAAAAACTCAATGTTTTTCTTAAATTTAATATCATAAAACAGGATAACTTAATAAAATATAAGGCATTTAAAACAAGTAAGAAAGTATGGTCGGTCAAGCCCGACCATATAATAACCTACTGTGTATATAAAACAGTTTTTCAGAAATGGGCGTTATAGGGGAGTATTACCTATTTAGTGTCATGATGTCTGTGAATATAAGTATTATATGTGTTAAACTTTATCTCGATAGAAATACTTTTAAACGATTTATGGAGCTTAAAGTGAATTACGGACAGGGTCTTATATGGGAGTTTCGACTAATTATGGACCGATCATATTAAAATTGTATTGTTAGACATATGAAATATATTTTCGTTCAATATTATTTGGATAACAACATTTTTGAGAGAGTTATGCTCTTTAAAGTGATTTTCGGAAGTGGGCCTTATATGGGAGCTACGACTAATTATGGATCGATCATAATAAAATTAGACCATATTATTTGTATATATATAAAATATATTTGCGTTAATTATTATTTGGATACCAAAATTTTTGAGAAAGTTATTCTCTTTAAAGTGATTTTCGGAAGTGGATTGTACCTTGGACCGAAAAATATCACGTACCAAATTTTATCCAAATATCTTCAAAATTGCGACCTATATTCTGCGCAAAAGCTTTACATGAACAGCCAGCCAGAAGGACGGACATCGTTAAATCGACTCAGAAAGTGATTCTGAGTCGATCGGTATACTTTAAGGTGGGTGTTGGACCAATATTTATGGGCCCACTATGGTGGTGTAGGATAAATTACAAATTTGAATAGTATATATTATATTTACAAGTTACAAATTTAAAAATTGTTAATTAAATTACACTTTTTTAAATAAAAAACTACTGTTGTTAAAATCCATTACCATTAATTAGTATATGAGTGTAGGTGTTACTTCCCCTTGACTTGACACCCAAAATAAAATCACAGTTGTTGACGTTGATTGTCATAAATGTGAAAAAATAGTAGAAGTAAGTGGTAGTAGCAAATAGAGATAAAATTAAACATGTGTTCGCTAATTATCAACACTATTAGTAACTTAATCCGGTAAGACGTAATGTTTTTAAACGTTGCACACTTGAATTGTTATTAAATTAATTTACAACAATAAAAAAATAAACGCTATTTATTATACGCTATAAATAAACATTGTCTAAAAATAAAGTTCTATTTAAAGAGTTTTAACACGAAATTATAATTAAGTAATCTATAGAAATATTTAAACAAAAATATTATGGTCATAATGACTTGAAATCTAGTGTTTTTTAAGTTGTTAGTTAAACAAAAATTGCTTAAGATGGTTTTAAGTGTTTTGTTTTAGGTCACAGAACTTGTTTACAGGAGTAACGGTGAAATGAGTGTTGCCAATGTTGTTAATGTATTATTCTATAAATTAGTTGGTTTTTTTAAAACCAAATATTTTGATTAAATATAGTGAATTATAGTAAAAATATAAAATACAAAAGCTTCTTATTATTTATATTTTATCATTATTATGTTACATCAATATACGAGGTCTGATCAAAAAATAACCGTTATTTAAATTTTTTGTTTTTAAGTATTTATTTATTCATCAATAACTATCTTGTCCCCTTCAAAGTAATCCCCCTCAGATATAATACACTTATGCCAGCGTTTTTTCCAATCCTCTAAACACTTCTGAAACGCGCTTTTTGGTATCGCTAACAGCTGCTGTTTCGATTTTTCTTTTATTTCCTCAATCGTAGCAAAACGCTTTCCTTTCTTCGGTGTCTTCAGTTTTGGAAGAGGAAAAAGTCAGCGGGGGCCAAGTCCAGCAAATACGGTGGTTGAGGCATGATAACGGTTTTGTTTTTGGCCAAAAACTCACCCACAAGCATCGATGTGTGAGCTGGTGCGTTATCATGGTGCAAAATCCATGATTGGATTTTCCACAATTCTGTGCGTTCCTGACATATTGCTTTGCGCAAACGGTGCATAACTTCAAGGTAGTATTCCTTATTGACCGTACAACCTTGTGGCAAGAATTCATGATGCACCACGCCATTGCAGTCGAAGAAAACAGTGAGCAAAACCTTCACATTGGGATGATTGGGCTTTGGTTTCAATGTGATAGTCTCATACACCCATGATTCGTTACCAGTTATGACCTTTTTGAGGAAATCTGGATCGTCATTGATGATGTTCAACAGCTCCTGAGCGATGTCTACACAAAACTTAATACAGTTTCTTTGATTTATTTTTTCGAATAGTCAAAAATCAAAGAGTACACCAAAACACGACTAACTTTTTTATCTGTCAAAAACAAACTTACAATCCAAAATGGCTGATAACAGAAAAAAAAATGCGGAAATCGAACATACGTACATAACTCACGAAATTTGAAAATAACGGTTATTTTTGATCAGACCTCGTATGTATATATACATATATAAGAAATAATGAAATATAAAGCAATATTTACAAATACTTAAAGGAATATTCTCGATAATAAAATATAAAATTTTACTCGTGTGTCTCAATAAGTCTTATTAATATATGAGAGAGGGCTAGTGCAGAGGGAATGTTAGAATGCTATAAGATGGATGGTGACGATAAAAATCACGTATTGTTAAGCAAGCAAAACAATTAATGAAATAAAATTATTTGTATATTCCACAGACACGTGTCAATTGTAAAATAGAAATTGTATAATATAAAAATAAATATTTAGTTTTATTATTATTACGGGAAATTGAAACAAAAGCAATGCGGGAGATTAAAACAATGTTAGCTTGTTAACTGATTAATAAGATGTGTTATACTTACAAATGTAGTTAAGAGCTTAGAGCAATATTTATTTTTTATAATTATTAATATGTTTTGTGTTTATAGCGTTAAATCCTTAAAAAAGTAAAGATATTTTACATTACATGCTTTTGAAACACTGGCAACACTGTGTGAAACAATTAAACAGCAGAACAATGATGCCAATTTGTTGATGAAAAAAAAAACATTGTTTTGCCTCTTAAATTGTTTTGAACAAAGCAATTAAGCTCATCATAAGGACACAAAGGCTAATGTAAAAGAAAATACTTACTTTTAATAACCAATTTTCATTAGAAATCAAATGTTTTTAAAGCTATTTATAATCTCACAACTGTAAATTATTACGTTTGTATAAAAATAACTCAAAACCATTTAAATCACTAAACATGACAATAATACGAAGCAAATAGTGTAAATTTTATTGATATGTTTAAAAGACTATTCCGCAAATAGCGTCATTTAAAGTTTCATATGAAACATATAAAAAAAAAAAAAAAAAAAAGCACCTCATTGCAAATTCAACTTCACAGGAAATTGAATCACATTAAAATTCATTGATACATTGCTGAAATTCTATGAATTTTATTTAAACTTAAATCAAGAGCAACAAAAGTCAGAGGCGGTTTGTTTTGTTTAAAATAATTATCGATGTTTGAATTCTAAAATTTTTTTTTTCCCCAACAAAAAAAAATTTAAAAAACCAGTTTGTTTTATAAAATGTTTGTTATAAACATTATTTAAATCATAGAAACCTTTGGTGAATCAATAACTTAAATTTATTTAATTGTTATTGTTTTAATTTAAGTTTTATTATAACAGTTTTGAACTCATTAAATTTATAATTATTACAAAACAATAAAAAATTAAATTTCTAGGAAAATATTAATTAGAACAATTGTTATTCATTTATATAGTTATAAAGATTAAAAGCCGGACACATTAAATTTAGTAATTTTTATTAAAAATTGTTAAAAATAAAATGGTTTTTACAGCTCTGATTATTGGGTTTACTTTAAGTAATGCCAAGTTGTTATCATATACCACACTCAGCGAAAATATTGTTAGGATTTAACACTCAAACCAATTAATTTCTTTAATGATTAAATGAATTAAGTTTAAATTTGTAAGGCAATAGGCAATTGCTGCTAGTGCTTTCAGCTTTTGATTTATTTTAATTTTAATTATAACAAATTTGTAAATAAATAAATTTGATTAGTTAAATTTGTTTATATTATTCAATGTGGTTTTCATGTTTAGAGTTTTCTTTTCAATTTTTTGAAATTACGGTCTTTCTAATTGAAAATTGCATTTGATTGCTGACATAATAGTGCGAACAAATGTTCTGAACAACAAATTCAGGTGCGCACAAGAAATTGTTCGCTGAGTGAACAAATTAATGGCTTGCCAAGACGGGGAGTTAATATCCAGGTTAGAGATTCAAATGCCAAGCAATCAAAGTCACTTATGTTGGAAAAAAAGCTTTAAAAACCAGGAGATATGAAACAATATTGCATTAAATGCCCTTTAGAAACTTAGTCTGTGTTCACACTTTGCAAGTATTATTAAAGAGGGAAAAGAACCGAGTACACACTTTCGGGAACTCTTTGAATACGTTGAGAGTAGTAACAGTAAAGGTAGGGTCACATTTGGCAAATATTTACTCAAAAAAGCGTAACCACTTGTTTTAGCACAAATTTGTTTGACGTTATTTACTCTTACAAGAGTTTTGCAAGATCAAACATCAAATAAATTAAAATTAAATATTTGTTGTGCTTTGGCCTAAATAAGAAGTTTTTTTTTAATAAATAAACGAGTTCAAATATATCTTGTTTAGTGGTTACGTTTTTTTCGGCAGATATTTGTAAAGTATGACCGTACCTTATGAATCCGAACAATAACATTTGCAACGTGTGAACACAGTCATACAAATAATATTATCAAAAATGTTAAAATTTACTTCTAAACAAATTCATACATATATAAATACAATTACAACACTTTTACATATATTTCTTATTTGTGAATTAAAAATTTAAAGATTTCTATAAACTTAACATATTATTAAGAAACTCACTAAATTTTTGTTTAAATTCTTTAAACACTGCGGCAAATTATAAAAAAATATATAGTAAAAACCTAAAAAAATATAAATAATTTAAAACCTAAAAACTAAATGTAATTAACACAGCTTTCGGAAAGTCCAAATGAAAAACTGTAAGAAATCTAACAATAACATTTGCAACGTGTGAACACAGGCTTACAAATAAAACCACTTATAATGTTTAAATTTACTTTTAAACAAGTATGTGTTTTAAGAAAATAAAGATTATTAAAATTTTTTAACATATTATGAAATTCCTTAAATATAAATATTACTTTCAATTTCAAGTTTTAATAAAGATATTTGTCATGCTGGCAAATACATTTTTTCTTTTTTATAATTTTAATTGTTTTCAAATGAATTTATGATTTTTTAGTAATAATTTGAAGCCTTGAATGTGTTTACAGTTTCTGGAGTATTAAAACATGTTGGCATTACTTTAAGTAGTAACTGGCTACAGAGCTGTAGAACTGCTATTTGTTATTTTTATTACTTTATGTTAATATTAATCATGAATTTTATAAATAGCTTGTAACAGTAGTAACTGTTTTATATATTTTACTTAAGATTAAATAAATTTTATGGAAAAAATTCAAAATAAATTAGTTAAAATTTCTTTAGTTTTTAGAATTCAAAACTATCAGGTATGTGATGGAAATCGAAAACGAAAACGAGTAAGTTTTTGAAGTTAATTTTTTTGTAATATTTCTGTATTGAAACAGTTTTATCACACAAAATATAAAGATAATTTGCTATTAAAGAGAATCTTAAAACAAAAATTGTAAAAATTTGATTAGAAATTCTTTAAAATTTCCATCACATACATGTATATTTCTTTGTTAACATCTTTTAATCTTATTATAAAAACCTGATGATGATGCTATAAAACTTACACAATATTATGATATTGTAATATTGTAGAAAAAAATGTATGTATGTATTTACATTTATTAACACTAAGCAATCATATTTTACATCATTTTTCTATCATACTTAATGACACACACCCTGTTTTTTATGTCAATATGTGATTGAGTAAGTGTTTTAGTGGTGAAATGCATTATAAAAAAAAAGTACAAGTCAGTTCTGTTTATATTATACATTAGAAAAATCAGCTATTGAAAAAAGAAGAACCATAATAAACGAATTTTTATGGAGCTACTATTGGAAAATAATATAAATATTTTAGTTTAAAACTAGAAATATTACAAAAAAAAAACGCTAATATAGCATTTGTGGAGATTTCAGGCTTTAAGTATTTACTGTTATTAAAGTTAATATGGCAGCTCTATTATCTCTTGCTCTTTTAGGTGTTTAAACAGGTTGCCATATTTTCTTGTTCAACTCACAAAGTCTTTGCAAATGAAAGTATATTTATTTCTTTAAAATTTGTCTGTTTATTTCCGATTTGTTACCAACTGCTTATTTAAAGCAACCCTACCTTTGACATTTACAAAATTGTTTTACAGTCTCCTTCATAATGCCACTATACTAATAGTATTAATAATAATATGTATAAATATAATTGTATAGAATTACATTTATATTGTGCTTGTGTCAGTTTTATATTTCCAATTCAATATAATGTTTAATTCTATACATCTTTTTTCTATATAAAACATAAAATAAAACCAACACAAAACTGACTCCTACTACAATAACAACTTAATGTGTCTTTATATAAATACAATAATAACACAGAGTTGTATTGTTTATGTTTAATGTCATTTGAAATGTAATACATTCAATATATCTTTGCATTCATCCCTTTGCATTATTAGTTCAGTTCAGTTGACGCTTAATTGTCTTTAATTATTTGTTTTGTTTTTATATCTGCTTTATATTACTTTTACAATAATAATAATACACATACAAGTTATAAGCTTATTTGTCAGGATTTTTATAAGTTTTGTAAACAATTTTGCTTTAAATTTATAGTAATATTGAACATTGTTGGGAATTATCAATAAAAGTTATTCAAACTTTAATAAAAGAAATAAATAATAAATAAAATAGCTGCTAGTTTGAATAGACTATTTATAAAATGCCCCATTAAACCTTAAAATTATGAATTTTTAACATAAATAAATAAAACACAAAAAAGAGTTTTACAGCTCTTTACTTTAAGTAATGCCAAGTTCTTGTTATACTCCAGAAATTGTAAAGCACTGTTTTAGATACAGATTTTTAATTATTACAAGAACATAAAATAATAAAAATGTATTGTTATTATAGGAATTTGAAAAAAAACACATCATTAAGAAAATAAACATTTAATTGCAAATAAAATGATTTATTAGATATTCAGAGAAATAAACAAAAATTTTTATAACACATCATAACAATTGAGAGTTATGTTAATGACATTCACACGTAATTGTTTTGAGTTATTTATATTTTCAATGCTTTTCCTATAATTTGCCACAAAGTGTTTTAAGTTATTTTAAAAATTCTGTTATTGTCTTGAATCATTTGTCATAATTATGTTAAGATTTCAATTGTTACGATTTCAATTATATACATAATTTATTTACAAATACCAAATACCAAATTTTTGTCTAAGTATTGTAAGGAATTTGTTTAAAAGTAAATTTTGATTTTATATTTCAGTCTGTTCACACGTTGTCAGTCTTATTGTTAGGATTGTTATTGATACTACTTAGGAGTTTCCAAAATCAATTTAAAGAGTACATATAAGTGTGTACTCGATATTTTTCCCTCCAATAAGACTTGCAACGTGTGAACACAGACTTAACTGTCTAAAGGTTTTAAAATACAATCACCCCTATCGTGAATAAAAATTCCACATGAAATTTGTTCCCTTTTATTTTTTTAACATTGAATTTTAATAGGAAAATGTGAAAAGGGAACAAATTTCATGTGGAATTTTTATTCACGATAGGGGTGAATATTTTCTTATATCCTCTGGTTTTATTTACAATATTTTTCAAACATTAAAGATTTTAATAGTTAAGCATCCCCAAAAATCATTTGATATCCCTGACCTAATGTTAACATTTGATGGCTTGTGTGTTCACGTAAGCGCAAATAAGCGAATTTACTCAGTGACAAATTTCTTGCGCCCACTAGTTTTTGTTTCGATTGTACAATTTCTCTCCTATTCTCTATTCTATTTTTTACAACTAATGTTAAGTGGCAAATGTGGATTAGTTCATTTTTGCAACCCTGGATTTTAATGAACTTGTGACTTAATTACAATTGTAATTCTATTAAAAAAAAGCCAGAAATTGTACTTAGTAATAAAAACGAAATAAAAAAATATGAAGTCATTTAAAAAAAACTATCATGCTGACGATTTGTTTATCACCAAAGTGGCAGGGTGAACAAGAAATAATTAAACAAAATATGAATGAATAGTTTTTTGCAACAATGTAAGCAACCTAGAAAAACTAAGATTTTGTGTTTTTTATTTAATCATTTAAGAGTATTGCATAAACATTTTCTTAAGGATTTTTCAAAATGTTATATTTGAAGAAACCCTTTAATTTATTTTAATCGTATTTAAACTTATTAACAAATCTTTGCAGTTTGTTGAATTTTAATTTTCTGTGTAACTTTATGTGATTATTCACTAAATTCAACTCATTGGAGAGTTTTTATGCAACTCTACACTGTGACAACTATGAAAACAACTTGGCAATACTTAATAGTAATAGCAAATTTCAGAGCTGTAAAACCTTAAAAATTCACAATTTACCGTTAAAAAGCTTTTACTAATTGTGAAATAAATTTCTATTAATTTCATGTTTATTTTGAATTTTATTTATTTATATTTTCCATAATTTGCCTATTTTGCCCAACCTAAAAATAAAAATCTAATTTTCTTATACAAATTAAAAAAGTACTAAAAAGTGATACCGCAAAAAGAAACACTCATTTAACATATAATATTTATTTTGTCTATATGTCTGTCTATCTGTTTGTCTACATTTAATATGTTTTCAATGTTATTGAAAAATTTTAATGACAGCAAATATACGACGACACGCTTTATTAAATTATGACCATAATGTGTTCATAAAAAATATTCCCCCAAAATAATGTGTCATATTGGTTTGTTTATTATTGTTTTCCATTTAAACCTTAAAAGGCTTAAATAACTTTGAAAGATTATTTCATTTTACTAAAAATTATATTTTATTCAAGCTTAAAATCACAACTTCTTTTTATTTATTTCGCTACAACAATGTGTAGCATCTTCAGAGAAATAAAATTTAATTTTTATATAATTTTTATTTAATTGTAAACCTTTTTTGATTTCCCAGAATATAAACATAAAACAATTCCATCAAAATTTAATTTAATAAAACAATTTCTTTTATTATTAAAAAACTAAAAATAAATATAACAAGCTAGAAACCTTAAATTACAGCTCTGATTATTGGGCTTACTTTAAGTAATGCCAAGTTGTTGTCATATCCCACACTTAGCGAAAATACTGTAGGAATTCCTTTTAACACTGAAGACAGCTAATTTCTTTAAGAATTGAATCAATTGTTTTGAAATGTATTTAAATTAAATTAAAACTTTAAAAAATCTTTTGAAATTTATATTTAAAACACTTTAAAGCAATCCTATAAAACGTTGATAACACTTAAAATAAAATTTAAAAATAGTACGTTTTTACAGCTCTGAACTTTGTATTAACTTTAAGTAATGTCAAGTTACTGTTTTACACCACTAGTTGTGAACCAATTTTAGCGATTATGTTTCTAACTCTGCGTTTTTTGTTTAGTAAAGGAAAGTAATGAAATTAATTTGAAATGTAAGGAAATTAGTGATAAACTTTAAGATTTACGCTAAGAACTCTTAAAGAAATTAATATTTAAAATCATTTTAATCATCTGGTGTAAGATTTTAGGTTCTTTTTAATAAAACTTTATTAAAAATTAAAATAAAATAAAAAAAAATTGCTGTTTAAGGGTTAATTTCTTATTGTTATTAGTCACTAATTTATTTAATTTATTTATTAATAATAATTTATTTATTTTGCATGTTTAGCAGGCGATGAACCAAGAACACTTTTAAATAATATAATATAATATAAAATAAATGAGTCAAATTGGATAATTCTACGACATTTAACTTCATGCAATAGTAATTATTCAAATTATTAACAAAATAAAGGAAAATTTCTTTATTCCCTTTTTCATAATTTTTTTAAGGAAATCTTTATCAAATTTTAATCTATTTTCGCTTACTAAACAAATAAAAGCTATATTTGCTTTGGGGCTTTAATTAAGTGATATTAATGGAGGAATTAAGTAAATTAGTTAAATATTAATAATCTTTAATTACATAAAATAATGAATGATGACAAATTCAAAATAGAAATAAAACATTTTTTAAAAATAATTATAAAATTATTATCGCTTTTCTTAATTATTGGCAATAATAGTTGTTTTAATAAATATTAACGAAATCTTTATAAATTATATACAATTTTACTTAATTATTTCTTTGAAGCTTAGCTTCAACAAATTAGCAATATGACAGCTTTATTTGTGTCGCTACCAGCGTTGTCAACTTTGAAATTTCAAAACGCACCAAAATGGAGAAAAAACGCGCCATGTTTATAATTTATTTTTTATTTAAAATGTTTATTGAGTTAATTTTACTGTTTCTATATAAAACTTTTTAAAATGAGATCAAGGAATAATAGTAAAAGTAAAAATAGTAAAAGCCTTTTTTAATAAACGAGCTAATAAAGATAAAATAAGCATTTAACTACTCAAAATTTAACTGTTATTTGGAACTGTAGTACTAAAAAGTAAAAAAGGGCTAAATTTAGTTCACATTTGGTACTTATTTTTGTTTTCTATTGTAAGTACTTCTATTTGAATTTTTTAAAAAAATTTGTTAGGGCTCTACTGAGACTAACCCTGGTTATTTGTCTACAGTTCAAACTATCAGGCTATACAAGAATTTTTATTTCCATGTTTAAAATGTTAATTTTATTTTCAAATAAAGATTTTCACCTTATTCACCTTTAGCAATAACATTCATGTGATGAATTTGATAATATATATATATCGATACATTTAATGGGATCCCTTTTCATCGTATAGATTTCATGATAATGAATTATTAATAAACTGCAATTAAAAATTAGTAAAAATAAAGATTTCATCACATTTTTAAAAAAGCACCAAAAATGGCGCGAAACGCATCAAGTTGACAACACTAGACGCTACCGTTAATTGTAGTGTTACCAATGTGGCTCCTTTTGTTTTTACATTTACTTTACAAGCTTTCATTTTGTGTGAAACAATGTGGTAGACTTTAATTAAGTGATGTTAGTAGAAAAAATTAAAGTAATAATAAGTAAATTAGCTTCATTTAAATATTTTTTGTTATTAATTTTAAATTTTGTTATTGTTTCCCTGAAGATGCTACACATTGTGTAGCGAAATATCGAAAAAAATTAAAATAAAAACTGACCTTAATCTCGAAAAATAAAATTGTTTAATTCTTTGTATTATTTAACTGATTGTTCGATCTTTTTATTTATTTAACAATTATATTTTATTTTTCGAAATTAAGGTCTTATTGTTTTTATTTTTTATTTTTATTAAAATTGACACTAGTAGTTTTGGAAACTTTTAAATTTAAACAATTTTAAATTATTTATTTATATCAACTATTTTTTACTTTTTATAATTCTAAATTTCATTATTGTTGTAAAATCGCTTTAAATTTAAACCAGTTTCTTCACATTGATTACAATAAGACAATTTAAAGGTCAAAATACAACAGAGTTCCAAATCCTCTCGAGTGTTAAACAGAGATTCCAGATAACAAAAAGTTAACTACTAAACAAACAATTGACACTTAATTTTATTATTATTTTCTTTTTTTCATTTTACAGATAACTAAAACGCATTCAAAAACAAATCATAAAGAAATATTTTTAAACAAAATCATACTAAACATCAGACAAGAGCCTTATAAAACAGGAACAATAATAAAAAAAATTATCTCAAAAATAATAAAAAGAAAAATTATACAAAAAAGTAACGGAAAAAACAAACTCAAATAAAATTAAACAAATGTCGTTCAAAAGAAGATAATACTAGTATAAACAATTTAACTATATATTTTGTCTAAGTTTAATAATTTATTTTCTATAAATTAAAGTCAAATAAACAAAAAAAAAAAAAACAGCTTGAAATAAAGAAACCCCCTAAAAAGAAAACAAATTCTGAAGTAAAATTTAAAAATCCTTCCCCGGGCGTCCCGTTAACAAACAAATCAAACCAATGGCCACAAATTGTGAGTATATAGAGGAAAATCTAAACCAAAAAAAATGTGTCATTTCCAATTCGGCCTCCACCGTGAGCATGACACACGAGGAGAAACAGGATAGCACTGAAAAGTCGCCCAGTAAATCCTCATTTTCGGATACTTCCTCCGAAGTGGGCAGCACCAGTGGTGCCGCAGTGCTAAACACAGCAACTCTACAGAAGTCCAAAAAATTACACAACAATGGTAATTTGCCCTTAGTACCCTCCATGGGCGACAGTGTATTCGAAAATGCCTTTGAGAAATCCATGGATGATTTGGAACATGGCGGCAATGATGGATATGAAACCGATTCGGAGCCTTCATTAAATGGTGAGCCAGAAGAGGAGACCTTTAAAGAATTGCGCACTATAAACAGTGAGAATTTAACCTCGGGCCCCCTAAGAACCTTTCCCAAATACAATTCATTTGAGTATGAGAGCAGCAGTACCGACTCGGATGATGAAGAGGGCGGCATTATACATGCGGCCATAAATATGTCGCCGAAATTCGCTAATGCCGATATTTTTCAAATGCGTCCCTATTTAATGCCCTTTATGGAGCGCCGCCGTTTGTCTCAGTGCAAAGAGGAGGATGATGAAGACGAGGCTGACAAATCACCGCAGCCACAACAAAGCGACCAGCCTCCCAAGTTTGAGAGCAAAGCTAGACCTACACCGCCACCACCACCGCCCGCCAAAGATCCAGCTTCGGCGGAGAAATTTAAGGAATTGGAGAGATTAAGGCAGCAGTTTATGCATAAAATCGATAGCATCAATACCAACAATGTGGAGGACATAAAAACCGTAACCGTAACCCCAGAATTGTCCTCGCCGCCGCCTCCGCCACCCATACCACCCACCATACTACCACCGGCTCTTATTAATCTTTTAGAATCGGCCAAATCCACAGCCGTCAAAACCAATTTACCAGAACAGAAACCGTCTACCACTGTGCCACCCCGTTCGCCCAGTCCCGAAACTCTTATTATCAAGGGTAAATTTACCGTAACAAAAGCCCTAGAAACCCCTGAACTACAACAGCTACGCACAGAAGCCGATAAACTTAAACACCTAGACTCCTCTTCCAATGCTCAAACCATCAGTTTTCCTAGCAGCTTTGGCGGCTACTCCTCCGTACAGGGCCTGTTCTCGCAGCGCTATGGCAGTAATAAATATTCTCCAGTTGTTGCTACCCCTCATCTATCCAAGAAATTCTTTGATTCTTCGCTCGTCGAAATACGTACACCCACCGAAAGTACTTCGTCGCTGAATACCTGTGATAATACATTTAATACTACCGCAACAGCCAACACAAAAACATCTGCTTTGAAGAAACTTGAACGTGAGTATCCACATTTGGATGATGTTTGGATAAAAAGATCAACGGATGGGCCACAGAAAACCACCAATACAATCACGAGCTCCGCCTCTGTCACTTTACCAAAGAAACAGTACTTTAACACGGATGATAGTGCGGCCGAGAGTGATCGTACCACAGCTTGTCAATCAGAAGATGTAAGTTTTGGTTTATTTTAGGGGACAAAAAGGAATTAAAATGGTGCTTAAACTAAAAATTACTTTTTGCTATTTCCCCCCAAAAAAGTACTTTTTACTAAAAAAAAAGTATTTCAGTTACAAAAAAGTAGCTTGACTTTTCTACAAAAATATAAAAAAATCTATTATATTATTTTATACATATTTTTATTAATTTGGTTAAGGTCAGTTTAACTTTGGTTTAACATAAATTAAACATGAATTAAAACAAATGTTTGTTTTAATCACGTGAATAAGTGACAAACTCAAAACCGTAAATGCATATTTGTCTAAAAAACAAACATCATTGTTATTGTTATAAACATTTAAACAAAACTAATTTAATTCTCTCCTACACACAAACAGCCAATAAAAAATTAAACAATATGCAAAACAAGTTTTCTTAAAAAAAAAAAAAAAAAAAAAACACTGAAACAAAACGTGCCTAAAAATTTAAATAACTAGTAATTTTGTTTATTGTTAAAATACGTTTAGTTTTTGTTTAGAAAGATTTTAGAAATCTTAACCAAATTTTTAAAATCAATAATTAATAATACTTTTAGTATTTAAATCATAATTTTTACTTTTTTTTTGAGTGCTAACATCCCAAGTAAATAAAAAGTATTGACGTCAGTTTGCCAATATGTTTTAATTTTTTCATATTTATGTCTATAACCCATTAAAAAGACTTGATATAATTTATAAAAGTATGAGCACCCAAAAAATTTTTAAAAAATGCTGGCTGGTTAGCTGGTATGTTTTCAACTGAAAGATTGTTTTTTTTTTCGTTCGTTTTTCTTTGGAAATTGTAAAGAAATTATTTGCTTGTTTATTAATTAATTGTTTTTTCTTGTGCTGTTGTTTGTTTATGCTCTGTTATTCTTGTTGTTTGTTTAGTTTTCGAGCGATATTTTGGCCATACCTTTGTGCCTGCTGCAGTTTAAACAAACATTAAATGAGAAAATATTTTTAGTTTATATAAACCAGGTGTTGGTGTAGCGAAATATATATTGTCGGTCGTTTTAATATAATAACATGATTGCATCATTGAGATGTACATTTTTTTGCATGTGCAAATTCGGCGTTTGTTGCAGAAAATATCTGTCATCATTATTTACAATTTGCTCCACTAAATTGCCTGATGTATAACAGTAATGCCAAGTTTTTGTATGTAGCAGTGATGCTAACAAAATACATTTTGAAATATAAACAGTCTCCAAAATAAATGAAGATTGTTTTAAGATACAGTTTGCATAATTTCTTTGTTAAAAAGTATTAAGTAGTATTAAGTACTTTTTATGAAAAAGTAGCAAAAAGTACTTTTTATAAAAAAGGAAAAGTAGGAAAAATTACACTTTTTTCACTAAAGAATATATTTTTATTACTCTCTACGACTTTTCATAAAAAGTATTTTTTACTACTTTTTCATAGAAAGTACTTTTTACTACTTTTTCATAAAAAGTACTTTTTACTACTTTTTCATAAAAACTAATTTTTAATATTTTTTCGTAAAAAGTACTTTTTACTACTTTTTCATAAAAACCACTTTTCATTACTTTTTTTTAAAAAGTACTTTTTACTACTTTTTCATAAAAAGTACTTTTTACAACTTTTTATTATATTTTGCAAAAACTTACTTTTTACTACTTTTTCCTAAAAAGTACTTTCTACAATTTTTTTCATAATAAGTACTTTTACTACTTTTCTCAAAAAGTAATTTTTACTACTTTTCTTAACTTCTTTCACTTTTCAATTTAAAGTACTTTTTATTCCCTTCTCCTTCATGAGAAGGGTATATATAAGTTTGTCATTTCGTTTGTAATTTCCACAATATAGTTTTCCGACTCTATAAAGTATATATTCTGGATCCTTATAATAGCGGAGTCTATTAAGCCATGTCCGTCTGTCTAACTGTTGAAATCAATTTTCTGAAGTCCCCAGATATCTTCGGGTTTAAATCTTCAATAATTCTGTCAGACATGCTTTCGAGAAGTTTGCTATTTAAAATCAGCAAAATCCGTCCATAAATAACGGAGATATGAGCAGAAATCCGAGAAAACCTCTGAAAATTTCATCAAAAAAACTATCAAACAAAGGTATATATAAATATATGTATGTATATAATATAATTATGCATCCACAACAAAGGTGAAGGGTATATAAGATTCGGCATAGCCGAATATAGCACTCTTACTTGTTTCTCTTCTTATCGCAAAAGTAAGTTAAGCCCAAAGAGTAGTTTATAAAATAATCCTAACTTTATTTAAAATACCTTTGAATTTCTTAAACTAAACATGAAAAGTACTTTTTTAAAAAATGATACTTAAATACAACTTTTTTAAAAAGTACCAAAATAGTACTTTTTTTTATAAAAAATCGTAAATTCTTTAGAAAGAAGTTTGTTGATAAAATACCTAAATAGTATTTTTGTTAATAATACGTACTTCTTACTACTTTTTCATAAATAGAACATTTCACTACTTTTCATAAAAAATACTTTTACTATTTTTTATAAAAGAGTACTATTTACTACTTTTTCATGAAAAGTACTTTTTACTACTACTTTTTAAAAAAGTACCAAAATATTATTTTTAAATTTAAAAAAAAGTACCAAACAACCACTTTTTAAATAAGTACTAAAATAGTACTTTTTATAAAATAATCGCAACTTTGTTTAAAAGCCTTTGAATTTCTTATACTGCACTTGAACAGTTCTTTTTTTAATAGCACATAAATTTAGTAATTTTTCATAAAAAGTACTTTTACTACTTTTTTATAAAAAGTACTTTTTACTTCTTTTCTATGAAAAGTACTTTTTAAAAAGGTACCAAAATAGCAGTTTTTATATTTATTTGTAAATTATCATGCTGTAATGTACTTTTTAAAAATAGTACATATATTGTACTTTTTAAAATAGTACCAAAATAGTCCTTTTTATTTTATTTAAAAGACCTTTAAATATCTTATATTAAACTTAAAACGTACTTTTTAAAAAATAGCACCTAAATATGGACTAGTTTCTAAAACGTACCTAAATACTACTTTTTTATAAAAAAAATCTTAAATTTTGTTAAATTACCTTTTAGTTTGTTGATAAGGTACATAAACAGTATTTTTATACCAAAAGTACCCTAATACTATTTTTTTAAAAAAAGTATAATAATAGTACGTTTTTAAGAAAAATGTAAAATTTCTTTGAAATACCTTTATAACGAACGTAAATAGTACTTTTATACCAAAAGTAAGCAAATGGTACTTTATTAAAAAGTCCCTAAATTGTACTTTTTCATGAAATATTCTTACAGCTCTTTGAGGTTCTTGCTTGGTACATTTTACACGAAGTCTAAAAAGTACGTTTTCAGAAATTGCACTTTTTTAAAGTACTCAATAGAACTTTTTTATAAAAAAAAAATCGTAATTTCTGTAAACTACTTTTCAATTAGTATTTAAAATACCTAATTAGTACATTTATACAAAAAGTACCAAAAGTAGTACTATTTTTTAAAAAGTATCAAAATAAAGGTCAAATAAACGAACTAAATATTAAAATATAATTTTCTTAAAAAAATACATTAAACAATTTTATTTCTGTAAAATAATATAATTAAATTGTCTAATTTTTATGCCATTATTTTGCTGTTTATTTATTAATTTTAAAAGCACGTGATCAAAACAAAATCTTAAGATTCTAAACACATAAATTCAAACTAAAAATCCATGACGTTATTTCGAAATTTCACCCAAAATATAATTATAACTTTAAAAGCAAAACCAAATTTGTTTATGCTAAAATTTCAATTAATCTGAATATTTAAAGAATTCTGAAACAAAACAAGCCAGATACCTTAACTCCAACCGCTGCTAAAAACAACAGCAAACAAAAAATAAAAATGAAATGACGATACATTTAAAACGTTTCATTAAACAAAAAACAAAATTTAATAATAAAATTTAAAAAAAGAACAGGTTTGATTTTGTTTATGGCAGACTTCTTCTCTAAGTGTTTTTACATATTATACATATGTATAAAAAAACTGAAATGAAATTTCTTACACGATTTAAGAAAAAGACTTGTTTATAGATATTGTCTAGTATTTGTTTAGGTTTGTTTTGGAGTTGCGGACACATGGTGAGTATTTTTTTTGTAGAATTCAATTACTTTCATTAATAATTATGTCTGTGTGTTTTTACTCAACGTATTTCATTTAATAAGGTTTCATTTGTTTTGGTTGGGTTACAGACACGTTTTAATAATAATTAATACCAATAAAGTATAAATATTCTATTTGTGGTTTAATTGAATTTCTATTAAAACAAAAACCATCCTGAATTACATTTATTTTGTTATGGATGCTTGTAATAGTCTATTAGATTTTTTTCCTTTAGCAAAAAGTCGTTGTTTTTTTACATTTCTTAAAAATTTGTCTTAAAACTAATGTTATGTAATGTTTTGATTTGTCAGGAACTAGATGCTAAGTTACCCTCATCCAGACCGTCAAGTGCACCCGCAGAACCAAATGCCAAAGCTGCTCGTAAAGCATCCAAAAAGATGAAAGAAGAAGCCAGGTAAATCTGTCAAGCATTTCAAATTTATATAGTCCTGTTTCACACTCTTTTGAACTTGCCATTTGATATTCAGACACGTCAATTAAATTAAAATTAAATTTTATTCTCTTTTCCAAAAATACTTGCCTTGACGAGTCAGAATTGCAGAGTGTGAAAGCGAACATAAAGTTTTTGTGTGAAAAGCTAGTTTATTAAAAAATTTTGTATTAAAAGCTTTATGAAAGATATTAATATAAAAAGCTTTATATATGAAATATTTAAATATAAAAGCTTTTAATATACAATCTGCATGCATGTATATGAAAGCTTTTAATATAACTGCTTTAATATTTAAAGCTTTCACCGATACTTCAATATAAAAACAAAAAATAACATTAAAACCTCTATTTTTAATACTTTCTCATCCTTCGCCACTCTACGGCAGACGCCAAGAAAAAGAAGCTAGTCGCCGCGAAAAAGAAGCCCGCAAAATCGAACGTGAAACCGCCAGGCGTTTAGAGCGCGAAGCGGCCAAACTGGAAAAACTCAACCGCAATGCGGAAAAAATCTCACGCAGCAGCGAACGAGTGGGAGCAACAACACGCTCGGGCTCCCTCGAACGTCGTCGCAGTGGCGACGAGTCTCCGGTACTCAATCAGTCAACCGTGCACGGTATCGCTAGTCCCAATCGCCGACCCACCATATTCGATGTATTTCGGCAGCGTACGAAATCCGATGCGAAAAAGCAGAAAATGCTATTGGATCCATTGTCGGCAGCGGCCGCAGCCACGGGCAATGAAATGGGTAGTGCCAGTAGTACACATTCGGCATCGGGTGGCAGTGGTGGTGCAAGTACCGGCGGTACTGGTGTTATGAATTCCATGAAAGTAGCTTTACAAAATTCCGGCCTTATCGGTGGTGGCCATCATCAGAAACAACAGCATCCAGCCGTAACGATAACAACGGCCGAGGGTACGTCGGTGAAGAATAAGTACAAAGACGGTTCGGCACATCCGCATCAGGGTAGTGATGCTCATGTATGTAATATTTTTTATGGTTTCTGTAGAATTTTTGTGATACATACATAGATTTTGTGTTTAATTTGTTATATTTTGTTTTAGTATTATCATACAGTTACGGCTGTACGTAGAGCCGATGCTTCCCGTTCGCCCATGACCAAAGTGATGGACTTGTTTAGACATCGTTCAAATTCAGCAGCCACAGAAGCTGATAAACGTAAAGCGGTGAGTTTTTCTTTCTTCTCTATTTGTTTTGTTTACATTTGTGTTAAGCCGTTATTACACTATGCGTTGAGTTTATTCTAAGAGGTTGAGGACTCGGCTAACTGGTGTTGTGGGTGAATTTAGTAAAGACACTTTCGAGATGTTTTTAAATGTGTTTGTAGCTAAACTACCAACCAATAGAGGGCGCATGTAAATATTTTTAGTTTATATGCAGCTAAATACAATTTTATTCAATTATGATTAAAGCATAGATGTTAAATAATGATTAGAATTAGCAATTGATGCAATTATCTAATTCCCATTAGATAATTGAAATTTTTATTCCAATGGTAAAACTAATTGCAATTAGTTGCCATTAGCAAAAAAAAATTGGTTTACCTTTACAATTAGAAATCTAATTGACTTCTGCTAATGCAATTAGATTTTTATTTTTATTTGTAACAATTTCTTTTAGTTAAACAATATTTTGAGAACAATTTTGGCTAGAAACTCCTAAATTTGGATTTTTAAATAAGGTAGTAAAATACTACTACTTTGTAACAAGATTTCTATAGGAAATTTTATTTAATTTTTTTTTAAACTATGCTATGTAAATAAAAAAACAATCTTATCGAAAAACTTTTAAAAAGGCAGTAAAATACTAAGGTTTTTGAATTTTACTACTTCTTTTAAAAATCATATTTTTAGCTAAAAAAAAATTTATTTGCAATTTAGAAAACCAAAATGAAATCATAAAATTTACAAAAGAAACCAAGTTTAGGTAAAAAACACAATTGGGAGTACAGTGGTTTCCTGGTTTAACGTTATATCGAAAAATTCATTAAATCCGGCAGTTTTTTAAATATGTTTTATTAAATAAAAAATTATGTTTATTTATTCTAATTCATAACAAAAACAAAAAAAAATAATTAGTTCATATCACATTCAATTAAATAATTAGTTCAAACAAAACTAAAAAATGACTTTGTAACGTATAAATTTCGATTTTGGTGAGCGAAAAATTTCTTTACATAAAAATAAATTTTTCTTTTAATCCATTTTTTTCGTAAAGCGTCTCTTATACAGGCATGTCACATAATTCGATCGGAATGGTTTCAATTCCGTATTTGCAAATCGATCGTTTTTACTTTGCTTTCTCTAGATTTCGATCGATTTTGTTTATTACCAAAAAAAAATTTAAATCTCGATTTTTAACCTAAAAACAAAAAACATTAGTTTTTTGTAATAAAAAGTGTAACAAAAGCGAGCAAAAAAAAACGCTAACAAAGAAATTTTAAATAAAAGTCAATAAAATTTTTAAAAATTCCCAGAATTTCAATTGTTTTTGTTTTAAATGAACAAAAACATCAAAACGCAGTTGAAAAGCTACGAAGAAGAAATTTTCTGTCATATTCCAGTGCTGTGTAAATATTTTTAATTTTTGTAATTTTTTGACAGAAGTTTTCTTGTTGCTGACACCAACTTTGAAATTTTTAAAATTTAATAGAAGTATCAATGAGAGAACTAAAAAAACAATGAAATAATAAAATTAATTATTTAATTGTCATTATAAATTAGTAGTAGTAGTTCAGTATAAAATCATAAGAAATAACAATTTCACTTTAGAAATCGAAAGTGGTCTCATTCCGAGAAAAAATTCGTTTTTCGTTTTCTAAAGACTCAATTTACGGAATCAAAACCACATTCGATCGGAATTGAGTTCTGTGACATGGCTGATAACATTGTACAAATGTAATTGCAATGACTTCTTTTTGATTTCATTTATTTTTTTTTTTTTTAACTTTTTTGCAAAAATTCGTTAAACCGAGTACATGACATTGTCATTTGTTCGTTAAATTTGTTCAATTTAACGAATAGTCATATTCTTTCCATTGAGTATACGTTAAACTGGGAAAACTGTATTTTACTACCTGTTAAAAAATATTTTTTTTTTAATTGTTTTGACTTAAATCTTATGTAAAATACAACAAATTGTTAAAAAATACATCAAGTCTCAAATATATGGAAATTTAAAAAATTAGTATTTTACTACCTTTTTCAAAAATCATATTTGTATGGGTTTTTAATTAAAATTTTATTTACAGTTAAGAAAACTAAAATAATTTGTTAAAACTTCCAAAACAAAAAAGTAAAAAAGTTTTGTTAAAAAACAAAAACAAATTTTACTATTTTTTCAAAAATTAAATTTTTTGGCTAAAATTTTGTTTAAAATAAAGCAAATTTTTAAGAAATATATGAAATCTTAAAAATATTGGAAATTTTAAAAGAGTAGTAATTTACTACTTTTTTCAAAAATCCAATTTTTATTAATTTTTAAGTTAAATTGTTTGCCCAGTTGTTTAAAACAAATAAAATGAGTATTTTTACTACTTTTTTCAAATATTAAATTTTGATGAGTTTTTCTACAATTTTTTTTAAATATTTTACAATTAAAATAAATTTCTTAAATTTTCTAAAAAAAATTGTTATTACATAAAATAACAAAAAAAGTAGTATTTCATGTACTACCTTTTTAAAATTAAATTTTTTACTTAAAATCTGTTTGAAATTATTGTAAACTGTAAATTAATACAAATTTTGATAAAATTCGTTATAAGAAAAAAGTTGTATTGTATTACCTTTTTTAAAATTATTTTTTTTTACTTAAAATGTGTTTAAAATTGTTGTAAACCTGTGAAATAATACAAATTTTGATAAAATTCGTTATAAGAAAAAAGTAGTATTTTAATACCTTTTTTAAAATTATTTTTTTTTACTTAAAATGTATTTAAAATTATTGTAAACCTATGAAATAATAAAAGTTTTGATAAAATTCGTTCTAAGAAAAAAGTAATATTTTAATACCTTTTTTCAAATGAATTTTTTACTTAAAATTTGTTTGAAGTTGTTGTAAACCTGTGAAATAATACAAATTTTTATAAAATTCGTTATAAGAAAAAAGTAGTATTTTACACCTTTTCCAAAAATGAAACTTTTTTGAATTTTTAGCTTTAATTTTTAGGCTGATATTTTAAAATCAAAATCATATCACAAAGTAACTTTTACAAACAAAAAATTTGTTTTTTTAAATGACTAAAACAATCGTTTAATTTTAATTTTTTTGTGTGCTTTTAAAATGCAATATGCAATAAATATAAACATAAATGTATGACGCATTTTTTTGTTTCTCTGTGATTAAAACGAATAATTCACAAAGTTAATAAATAATTAATCAAAATCAAGTTTTCATAAGCGTCAGCAAAAAATATTACTATAATTTGTATTGCCAAACGAACGTTTATTGATTTGAAATAATCATATATATTTAATAATATTTTTGTTCAATAACAAACACTAACCTCTGCTGCAGACAAATAGTTAGGTGCTGAAGATAAGAGCCCAGCTAGCGATAAAGAGCCACTATTATAAAGATTTCTTATCAATAATGGGTAACAACATACTCGTACGACATCAATAAGCTCATTTTATAAAAATAGCAATCAAAACAATAAGAACACTTTCTTGACAGCTGTCAATTTGTGTTGAAACAAGTATGAACATTATAACATTTTTAAAATTTTTTCAAAAATCCACCTTTGATTTGTTTTAGTTATATAAAAAGAAAAGCTTTTTACTTCCGTCATTTTGGTTTGCTTTTGTTCTCGCTCTCACTCACTGTCTTTGTTTTTTGTTCTCTGTTATTGTTTTGTGATCATTAAAGGAGAACCGTTAATAAACCTGTATTTTGTTGTTATTATTGTTTAGTAAATAAACAGTGTTGATATTTATAGAAAAGTGTACGAATTAAGCGAAAATGGTACTTTTTTGTTAGATATAGTAATCAGTTTACTTTTAAACAGGAAAGAATTTTAAAATACAAAATAAATTAAACAATACCTGAAAAACAATGTAAATTAATGAATATAAAATTAAAGTAAAGTTGTTACTACTTTTCTCATAAAAATTCTTTTAAAAATCAAATTTTAAAAATAGTAGTATTTTACTACCTTTTCAAATTCTATATTTTCATGATTATTTTTAGATAATTCAAAATGTGTTGAAAAATTTTACAAAAATCAAATTAATAAAAAAGTAATATTATACTGCCTTTTCAAAAATAGTATTTTTTTGAATTTTTTTTAGTTGCACATTATTCTAAATGAGTCATATCATATAACCTATTTCAAAAATTATATGTTTAGAAGTTTTAGTAAAAATTTTAGTTAAAATATGGTCAAACATAAAAAAATTGTGAAATTTCTTTAAATAAATATTATTAGATAAAAACAAAAAAGTAGTATTTTACTACTTAAAAAAAAAATATTCAAATTTTTTGCTTTAATAGCTTAAACTTGACTTTAATTTAAATTTTTTGTATAATTAAAAAATAAATTAATAAAACCACATGTTTTTGTTAAATTTGTTAGTAAATATTTAAAAACAAATAAAAAAGTGAAATTTCTATAAAAAAAACATATTAATAAAATAGTAGTTATTTTACTACTATTAAAAAAAATTATTTTTTTAGAATTTTTACTCAAAATTTATTTAAAATTGTTTAAGAATTAAATAAATCAATTAAATTTTTTAAATGTGAATATTAATTAAAAATAAAAAAGTAGTATGTTACTACTTTTTGAAAAAAAAAACTGAAAAATTGTTAATTTTTTGCTTAAATTTTGTCAAAATAAATTTGTTTTTGATAATTTTTAACGTAAACTAAATTAGAATAATAATACTATTTATTACAAAGTTAATTTTATAGCTACAGTTTTTACTCAGTTAAAGCTAAATTTTGATATTTTATTTAAAATACCACTTCACAACTTTGTCCCCTTTTCTTACAATTGTACCTTTCCTGTCTGTACCAACCCCACCGTTATAACACGAAGGCGTATGATTTATAATTTTCTTTCACTTAATTTGAAGTACTCATACTCTCACAAGTGTGACTACATAACAATCTTGTTGTTATTGCTGTTTGTTTACATTTAACGGTAAATGTTTTATAAGTATAAAAAAACAACAGAGAGCTTTTGTTGTTGTTGCTGTTGTTTTCCTCAATATAATCCAGTTAGATTGAGCAAATCTAACGGAGACTAAATAAAAACAAAACAAAAACAAACAAATGAACGAAACTCAAGTCAGCTGTTTATCTGTCAGTCTAAATAAGTAGACGTTTTATTTATGTAGTTGTTTTTTGTTTTTAATTTAATTTTGTTTTACGTTTAAGTATATATTTTTTTAGTCCAATTTTATTGCATACTACATATGACGGGCCAGCGTGCGCGTTTAATAATTAACAAAAATTTCAATAATAAATAAATATGTACAAGATTTTATGAAGAAAAAAAAGAAGATATAAACAATTTTTATTACATATTTCAAGACGTTTATGTTTGTTTGTAGTGTGTGTGTGTGTTTTGTTATTGTTTATTTTAATACAATTTTCATACGTGCTTGTTGTCCGTTTGATTGTTTCTAAACAAAATATTTACATGAATGAAGAAAATTTACAAAATAATGCAAATTAAAATAACAAATAATAATAATTGATCAAAAAAAAAGAAAAAATGTTAATATTAAATTGTTTTAAGTGCCGTAATTAATAAATAAATTATTCCTTTAAATTGTCTTACAATTTAAACAATTTATTGTGATCTGTGATTTTGTGGTATATAACAAATTTCTTGCTTAATTAATGATTATGTCAGTTACAAAAATGTTTAATTTAAAAATATAATAAGAAAATTAAAACAAATGGAAATGTCTTGTTAAAAAAATTATTTTATTTATGACACAGGGCAACAAACGCTGTCTTTTCTTGGGCGCTGCTTTTCTGTCATTAAAACTGACTAATAAAGAACGTGTACCAAAATCAGTGATACTCTGTCACTGCTACTTAAAGACAATTTATGTTCATTTTTAAATTTGTTTGTATTATTGTGTAAAATTTAAAATTTTTTTAAGATTATTGACTCTTTTTCTACTGAATTTTAATAACTAATGTAGAACAAATGTTTGAAAATATTAAAACTGTTTAAAATTGTATTATGTTTTACACAATTTTAAAAATAAATTTCATAACTTTATAACTTTGTCAGTTCTTAACTAGTTTGTCAATTTTTTAACCGACAATTTTTAAAATTTTTATTCTATTTAAAGTTAAATATTAAACATAAACTTGTTTAAAATACATATTTAAAATAAAAACTAACTAAATTAGAGAAAATTAAATGAAAAAAACTTTCAAGTCAACTTTTTAGAGAATTTAAACTAATTTCTTCTTAAATTGTCAATATAAATGAATAAACTAAATGATTTGTTAAAAAAAAAACTAAATTTAGAAAAATTACAAGAAAAGTAGTTTCAAAACAACTTTTTAGGAAATTCAAACGAGTTTATTCCAGAATTGCCAATATTAAAAGATTTTTTTAAAAAAATCTAACTTTTTTTCAAGAAGAAACTGTAATTAAACTGAACTCTGCTAATTTTCTTACCAAAATCTTCAAAATACAAAATAACGTAGATAGAATAAAGTGAAATAGCGGAAATGAAATATCAATTGAATTTTTTAGGGAATTTTAACGTATTTCTTCTTAAATTGTCAATATTAATGACTCAACTAAAACTAAGTAAAGTGTTTTAGTAAACATTAAAGTTTTTAATTAAAAAAAACTGTCATTAAACCAATCTTTGCTAATTATACAGCTATGAAACTTCTGTAAACAAAATACAACTAAATAAATTAAAAGAACAACTGTTATGAAGAGATTTCAAATTAACTTTTTAAATAAAAAATTATATTTAAACAAATGCTGATAAATTAATAAGATACCAACATTTTTAAAAAAACATTTTATAGTCCCTTCTCTTTAAAGAGTTACATTTTTTTTACCAACTCCCCAGTTTCTGATTTTTTATTATGATTTCTGAGGAAAATTTTTCATAATTGTTTTTATATTCTTAATATAAAAGTATTCTTTACAACCATTTTACGTTAATTTATAAAATTTTGCCTGAAAACTGCATTTAAAGCTTTTTGTGACTTGTCCTCAATTAAATTTACCAAGTTGTTTAAAAAAAAACGTTGTCATCACTTGCTCTGGTTTGTTTACATTACATTCGACATACACAGAGCTGCCAGATAGTATAGAATGGAAAAGGGCCAATCTTTTTTGATTTTTTTTAAACAAAAATTAGGAAAAAAAATAAGATAACAAGCAAAATTAATTATATTTTTTAAGAAAAAAAAAATCAAGGAATTTTAATAAAAATTTTAACTTTTAACATAAAAAAACTAGAAAAACACAAGAAAATAAGTTTCAAGTCAATTTTATAATTTATAATGTATTTATTTGAAGAGATTGCTAAATAAAAAATAAATGATAAATGAATATAACTGGTAAAATTACAGAAAATATAAGAAAAGTAGTTCCAATTAAACTTTTTAGAAATTTAAAAGAATTTGAGCGAGTTTTAAGATGTTTAAATAAAAAAAACCATTAAAACAGATCCAAAATACCGATAAATCTTAAAAAAAGTTAAAATATTATAATGAAATATTAATTTTTGTCTCTACTTTATTGACCTTTCTAATTTTTTCATCATATTTATAAAATATGAAGTTAAAAATATATTTACAACTTCTTTAGGCTTGTTGACATATAAATTTACAATTAATTGACATATTTTTTTTTTATTAAAATAATCATTTTACTTTTAATAAGACTTGGTAGCGTTTTATTTACCGAGCCTAGTTTTTACATGCATTCCCGCACCCTGACAAAAAAGATAAACAATTGCCTGTAAATTCAAATCTGCCAAATGATATAGAAAAAAAACTTGCCATATTAAAGTTATTTTTAAACTAACACTATATAAAATAATGGCAAATAGGAAAAATATTGATTCAATTAATTTTTCAAGTACAACTCAATGAATTTTGAATAAAAATCTTAATTTCTTAAATAAAATATTGTAATTTTTTAAAATGTTTTGCCAATTTAACAACAAAAAACCGCTTAATCTTCAAAATTTTTTAAATATAGTGTATAATTTTTAAAGAATTACGCTCATTTAAACACTCACGTGCTTTTCCACCACCCACTCATTTCAACCCGCTAGACACATTGCACTGAATAGTGGCTGCCACAAAACAAAACCTACAAGTAAACACAAATACTTTTACAATAAACAATTAAGTGATATTTGTTTGTAGTAACAAAGGTCGTTTCTATTATAAAATTGCAATAAAAACGAACGAAAATTTTCCCAACAAGTGTTTTGTTCTTTTGTTGCTGTTTTTTTTCTTACTTTGTTTTAATATATCAATGTGGCACAGATAAAATGGGAGATAATAAGAAAATATTGCATACTGTTGAATATAATTTATAATTTCAATTAAATGGTTTAATGCTCTTTTGTGTGTTAATTTGCATTTTCGGAAGGCTTCATTTAGCTGGATGGCAACGCCAAACTAAAAATGCCAGTTACAGAGATGGACATTTATTTAACTTATAATTATAAGAATCTTAAAAACCAATATTTCCCTTCTCCTTAATATATTTGTATGTATATATCTTTTAAGATATTTTTGTGAATTTCAGTTCTTTTAAGTAAATATATAAATTTTTGTTTTGTGTTTTCGCCTCTAATCTAATTAGGTTGAAAATTCAAACAATTTAGCAGCTATATGTTAATGAGCAAGGCATCGGCTACAAAAATTAAATAAAAACAAACACTGCACATTAATATGTATGTTAAATATAAATTGTATTGTGTAAAAGAAACGTCAAACAAAAAATATATATTACAAATGTAATAATTTCAATGTAAATTCCTTTTAAAAACATTTCAAGTTCAGTAAAATTTAAGTAAGAAACCACGAAAGAATAGAAGAATATAAATTTCTTAACCTGCAAAATAAATGAAAATTCAAGGGAAGGTTTGACATTAAGTCTAAACTAAGGATTTCAAAAAAAAATCTTATGAAAAAGACTTGCAACGTGTGAACACAGATTAAGTGAAATAAAGCAAACAATTTAATTAAGTGTTTATTTAATTTATTTGTGAAAAAGTGTTTTATGTTGTTGCTATTTTTACTTTCAAAATATACATATGTATGTTTTATTCTAATGGAATAGTTGAAAAACACTTGTCATAAATTTGTTAAATATTTTTGAGTTTGTGTATTTTGTTAAAACAAAATGTTTAATTTAAAACATGTGATTAAGTATTGAGTTGTTTCTAATAAATACACCAATTTCTAAGGAATTTTATAGCTAAATTTAAATTTGTGTACTCTTAAAGTTTCTGAGAACCTTAACTGCCCTATTCATAAAAAATAAAGTTGGTTTGAAGTATGCTTTTAGACAAAATTTTCATGCAAAATGTTCTTAAAGTACATTTGAAGTCTACTTTAATTTTTTCTGAATAAGACGGTAAATTAGTAATTAAAAAAAAACTGTAGCGGTTTTATTTAAGAAAGATTAATTTATAAAAGCTTTAGATGACAGTTTTCTTTATAAAACAAAACATTACAATATGAATAATTCGAATATACGGTAGTATTGTAAGCCCCGGTCTTGACATGCCATTAATTTGTGCACTCAACGAAGAATTTCTTATACGTACAGGAATTTGTCTCCTGTGGACAACTCTTGTATGTTTTTTTCTTTTTTCGAATCTTCCATCAAATGTAATTTTCTATATAAAAAATCGCCATTTTAAAAAACTATAAATAAAATTATGAAAACGAACATTGTTACGTTTTCCCCACACAAAAGAACCTACGTAATTCAAGACGTGGGATAATACTGTAGTTACATCATAGTTACTAGAAAATCTTGTTTGGCAACATTGTTTTATGTCAAACGTTTGTTCTGGAAAATGGAGAACAGTGCTGCTACACATTATGGCAAAAACAGTGCAGTAGGGAAGCATCCGTTTACAAATTTAATTAATATTTTTTGTAAATATTTTTTCCTTATTTCTATTTAATTTTTTGTTAAAAATTTCCCCCTCTTGATAACATTTATTGCGGTTTCCTTTATGTGAAGTAAATAATGTTTAAAATTTAATCTTTTAAGTTGACCTGCTCTACCTTCATTGAAAATAACTTCATACTATAGATTAGTTAATTATTCAATCAGTATTTATCTAAACCATTGACAAAAACCCATATAATTTAGTATACGACTTATTTGTGTAGCCGAAAAGTAGCAATAAAATATTTAATACCATTTAAATAAGATAAGATAATGAGTTAAAAAAAATATGTACATATACAGCAAAATGAAACTAAACTATTTATGATTTAAAGAGAAAAAGAATAGTAGCAACCCAGTAGAAAAGTTCAACGTCCCTGCAAATAACGCGACTAGTCCATACATGCATGTAAAGACTAGACCAAACAGGAGTAGGAGTACTCCAAATATATGAAAAAAAGGTGGACGATTTAACATTGCGATGTAATAGGATTGGACCATATAACCCATCGGAGTAGTCCCAAAACTACTCCATGGAATATTCAAGAGGGTTCGTTTTAAACAACAACAACTCAATATGCAATCGTGTTAACACGTAACCATGTCGTTTACCTACAAACTCATGTTTAACTATGACATGGCCCATGACTGCATTACATTGGACCATGTTGTAAGTAGTCCATTTTATCTAAAATGGATCACGTAGACCAACATTATTTGCAGGGGTTAATAAATATCAACAGGTCTAAACTAGCGGGTTTGTGCAAATATGGCAACACGAAAATGTCGTGTGTTTTTGTTCTTCTTCTTCGAGGTTGTCATTCACTTAGAGTAAACAAAAGTTAAAAAAACATTGTAAATTTGAATGCCCTTATTCATAAAACTGACAACAGGTTTATAAGAGGTTTTTAAAGAATGGAATGTATGGAAATTTGTTTTATAAACCTGTTGTAAGTTTTTATGAATAAGGGGGTAAGTGTTTTATTGATTCTGCCAACGATTAGGAAAACCGTGGCCAACAAATTGTATTTATATAATTTGGCAGAGGCCTATAGTTCTGAAAATAAGTTGTCGGCGATTCGGTTATAGGTTATGAAACATCATATCTATTATCTAATTTAGTTTAAACTGTATTTTTAATTTTTTTTTTATATAAATAAGTTAATTTTTTTTAATTTTATATTATTTGTTGTTTAAACTTAACTTCCGTTTTCTTGTTTGCTTATATTTTCAGTAATATTTTATTCATTTGTATTTATTTAGGTGTAAATATATATATATTTTTGTATTTAATTACTTTCTAAAAAAAAAAGTTGATTTTTTTAGATTTCTTTTGTTTGATTTTTTTCTATAATTTATCATTTTAATGTAGTAAATATTATTACATTTGAAAGGGTGAACCTTTACAGGGTAAAAAATAAGTTTAAATATATTATTTCATATAAATATATAAATATATTATTTGTTAAAAAAAAAGTTCACTTGATTGTCATCATTGCTCTTTCTAATACCTAACATAAAAAACCATTTTTAGTCTACACCTGAGTTTGCTTCGTTTGGAAAACTCTAGTTGCTGTTATTATGTTCTTGTTCGAAACAACATTGTCAATACATATCTTCGCACAACTATGCCTGCCATCAAAACTTACAAATAAAACATGAAATAACACATCGACAGGTGTTTCCCACATAGACGAACATAAACAAATTTGTGTCCGTTATTCTGGTGCGTACAATACGATCAAAATGTGGGGTTAGATAGTTGCCAAATATTTATACTAACATATGGTCCACCCTGTTTCATTCTTTATGTTTTATTACAATTTATTCACAGACATCAAATTAGATAAATAACAACAAAAATAAATCTACAAATTGTTATAGAGGCCTGTAATTGTACAATTGTTTGTTGTTCTTTCTGTCTGTCTGTTTATTTTCTACTTAGAAATGATTTTATTTGTTTTACAATTTAAGTTATTTTTTTTATATATTTCTGTGTAGATTTCTTAAGGTCAGCCAGCCAACAACCAATTACTTTAGTCTGGGATAGTTGACCCAGTTGAAATCTTAAATTAAATATTAGTAACACATAGAAAACATTTTTATATTACTAATAATATTAAGAAAATTATTAAAGATATTAAAATATAATTTGTATTAAATAAAATCTTATACTTTTGTTTCTCAGTAATTTTTATTAGTTTTTGTGTGTTATTATTTTAGTAATAATTGGCATTACTGTTTAAACGCCATACCCGTTTTTTCTCTCTCTAAAACACAGTGTTGCCAATTAGTTTATATTCATATGTACAGTGATGTATACATTAACAGCAGAAAAACTCTTATATTACTGAATATAAAGCCCATTTCTATTAGCTTTACTTCCCCTCAAATATTAGCTTTCTTTCGTAGGTGCAGCCTGTTATAATATGCTGCTAAATTTGTCGTGCTGAGAGTGCATTAAACCTGACAAATTGTTTGTTATTTTTTTCAACCAACCATTTGTTGAATAAAATAAAATACTTATTTTAGTTTAACAGCAACTAAACATTTATTTTCCGTCCGCTTAAAGTATTATAAAGTAAAAAAAAATGTTTAAAGATTGAACAAAAATTGTGACAATTAAAGCAGTTGGCAAAAATAGTATTAAATAATATAATTTTTTTTTAATCATTAAAGAACAATTTGTCAATGTAGTATTTATATCTATTAAAAGAACATTTTTAAGTTTATTGTTTAGTTTTTTTTTCATTAGGTGGAATTTGAAAATTATATTATATTTATGGAATAACAAAGTATACATACATATTGTTTGCAGATTAAAAATTTAATTTATAATTAAAAATTGGAAACTAGAATAAGCACTAAAATTTTGACATTTCGATATTGATCTACATATTTCTTCTGTTTGGCATCACTGGTTTACGTTTAACCGGTTTCTTAAGTGATGCCAGAAAATTTTAAAGCCTCTGAATTAGTATTGTAATTTACTGAACAAGTGATTTTACATTTACTACAAATGACAATTTTTTCTTAATTTTGTTAGTTTTTCTCCTTTTGTAATGTTGGTTTTTTTATACAAACCTAAAGGCAGAATTAGTCTTTACTTTCTGTTTCGTTCCGAATCAGCTGACTTGATTCTGTTAAATAGAAAATGTGTAGAAGTCGCTGGTTGTTTTGTTACTTTCCGTGCCGTTGCGGACGAACCTGTTGAAAACAAAAATTTGTTAAGTAATTGTAAGTGACAGCACAAAAAGCTGACATCCGCACAACAAAAAATTATTGGATTATTACAAAAATTTTCAATTTCTTTGAATTTAATTAAGTTTTTGTATAAAAGTTATAAAAATTTAAAAAATAAACGATGGATGACGAAAAACTCATTACTTTACTCGAAAGTAATGAAATATTGTACAATAGAAAAACTTTGATTTGCATTTTTTGATTTATTTGCGCGGCGTGTTGTCTGTTTACCTAAAACAGCTGATACGTTTATACGGAAAAACTAACTACAAAATTTAACAACAGAACGACACGGAATAGAACAGCAACAGAAAGTAAACACTAATGAAGCCTTAAAACGTCATGACATTTAAACAGGTGACAACTCGAAAGCACTTTAAATAGTTTTGTTTATCTAACTCAATTTGCTTGTTAAATAAAACAAATAAAGGAAATACTAAAAACATTATTTGTTTATTTATAAAATATAATAGGAAAAAAACTGTAAGAAAACCTTAAACTATAAACACACAGAAATAAACTTAAATAAAATTGATAATATTTTAACATATTCTTAATAGATAACAGCGAAGTTATTAAATAAAATCAACAACTATAATACAAGAAAACATACATTCAACTTTTTAAACATTTTAAAAAAACCCCCTCCTACGTAAAACGCGACACCATAACTTTGTTGTGAGTTAAACAGTTGAAAGATTATGAAAAACTGTTTTCATAAGATAAATTTATTATAAGGAAGAGGGAAATAAATCATGTGTTAAAAAAGGAAACTTAAGCTGTGTTCACATTATGTGTATTTGTTATGTGGAATGTCACTTTTCTACCCATATGTGATTTCATGTGTATGTCAAAATTTGAGTTTTACATACGGTTTATAAATTACATGTTCATATGTTGGTATGTCAAGTACATTTGATATAACCTATAAAAAAATCTTAAAACAGCTGATATGTATATAAAAATTAAGTTTTTAATTAAATAAAATTTTATTTATTTGATAAAATAGTTGCATATACATACATAGATTACATGCACCTTTTTAATTTTAATAAATTCTTCCAGGGAACCCATTTCATTGAACCAAAACACACATGGCACATGCACATCATCTGCACCGGTCCCGCTTCTTTTTTTCTTTTGTTTTTGCAATTCCCCGGTTATATTGACCGCGCAAGTATGTTATTTTATTCTGAAAATACTTATATTGCGTTATATTTATTACAAATAACAATTGCAAAATGCTTTAAATTAAATGCTTTACCTTAACTTCATTAGGGCCAAATAATGAATTGAAAATTTTTAGTTTGTCGCTGCGTACCTGGCATGCTGCTTATTATGCTAAAACTAGTTCCGCGGGTTATACAAGCATTTCTTCTCTTGCCACATTTCGATCAACTGTAGAACCGCTTCTTTGCACCAGTCAAACTGGAACAACATAAAAATAACCATAAAAATATTTACTTTTGTTAACACCTTTTGAATTTTTCCCTCCATTTTCAATAATAAATTTGTCTAACTTTTTTTTTTTGTATTTTTGTTTTACTATTAGGTATAAATAATATTTATTAAAATTTCAATTAATTTTTACCACCACAAAATTTTGGTTATAGAAAACAGCTGATGTCAGATAGTTGTCACTTTAAAATAGAACTCGTTCTAAATAAAAAATGTCATATGTATTGCACACAGAGAAATAACACATGATCTTGTTAGGAGGTGTTCAGACTATATGTACAAATTTGACATGCGAAAAAGTGACAGTCCACATGACAAATATACACATAATGTGAAGTTTCTAAAAAAAAGTTATCCAAATAAACAAAATTTTTATCAAAAAAAGTTTAATAAACTAATTGAAATTTGATGCGATCGTGATAAATGTTAACAGTCTTTTAATATACAAATTTCCGTGTCTATTTCACCTTCCACATAATGAAACTTGACATATTAAAATACTTTTATTTTTAATATAAAATTTAATTTTCATTAAATAAAAAAAAATTAAAATAAAATAAATTTCCAGAAATTTTAACTCGAAAAGTTATTAAAAGTTTGTTTATAATTTTTTGTTATAGCTGTTTGAAGAATTTATGTAAACTATTTAATTGTTTTTAAAATAATGAAATTTCTTACTAATCTTGTTAAAATGACCCATAAAATTCTAATATAACAAAAATTCTATTAAATTTTGAATTTAAACGAGGAGTTGCCATATAATATACTTTAAACAAATCACCTCTGTGAGTCAGAGCCAAATATTTAACTACATTTGTTTTTTTTTCTTTTTTTTAAACACAGAAAAGCATTTTAACAAAGAATTTACAAATTTCATATTTACAAATATCCAAGAAATATTTAAAATGTCTTAATTCTATAAATATTTCTGCTTATTAATTTGATATTTGGTTTATAAATACATTTCAATTAATATTTTCGAAAAATTTGATCAGCTTTTTACACTTCAGGCGTCTAATTAAAACACTTAAAAACAACAGTTTAAATAATTTAAATAAATAAAAATAATAATATTTTGTGTATTTATTCTTAGATATCCTTAAAATTTACATTACTATTTATTTAATTCACCTTGAAATACTTATAATGTCTTTTTTTTTGCATCTTTTGTATTTTTGCTTTAAGTAAATAACAAGCAAGATGTTTTTAATTGACAGGCAACAAATTAAAATTTGCATAATTTTTAATTGGAAATGTAAAAAAAATCAAAAATTTTTCTTTTGTTCGCAGCAGATATTATAAAAAAATAATATTTTTTTTAATTTAATGATTTTTACTTTATATTAACTGTCATTTTTTGTAAATTGTCTTAACCCTCTGTGACTGACGTGGTAGTCTAACAGACACCAACAAACACAAAAAAAGTAATTTGCAAATTAATGCTATGTCAAAAAACTGCATTTAACACGAATTGCCCTTTTTAATTAGAAAAAGTATTATATTAATATAAACTTACATTCATGACTAAGAAACAAAAATAGTTTTAAAAATTTCACGAAAAAGTATTTAGAAAATATTGGGTCATGAAAATGGTATCTGGTGTACACCACGTGAATGGAATTGTGAGAACAAAGCCACGTCAGTCACAGAGGGTTAAACATAACAATTTTAGCCTATAGTTTTGTATATAACAATTTGTATTAGTTTTTGTGTGTTATTTACTTATATTAAGCGTTTTTATTAAACAATAATTGGCATCACTGCTAAAGCGCCATTTTTTAAATTTATAAATATAAAACATTATGGAAAAGATAAGAATTTTTTCTAAAAATACAGTCTGTCCTTTAGGAGGTTTACGTTTTACAAACAAGTGGGTTTAGACAATTTTAGTGTGTAGTTTTTAAGCTTTTTCTAGAAGATTCTTAACTGTTATCAATATTATAGAGAATATGACGCATATTTCGTTAAAACTTACATTACAAAATGATTTCAATTATGTTTAAACAATTTTTTTTTTGTTATTTTATATAAAGAAAATTTTCTAAAATGAGCAATTATTAAGAATTTTCTGTTTAAATTATTATATATTTTATTATATTATAATAAAAATTCCGCTGGAGTATTTTCCCTTTTTATTTATTTTAACATTGAATTTGAATAGGAAATATGGGAAAAGGGAAAAAACTCCCGCGGAATTTTTATTCATAATTGGGCTGATAATAAAAAAAAAAACTTCTAAATCATCATGACTGCAAGTATTTTCTTATTGGTTTTTAATAAAAACATTTAAATAAAAATAAATATTTGTGCTATTATAATAACAAAGTCATTTGTTTTAAATAATGAATGTAAGTAAAGGTGTTATTAAATTTCCTTAAATATTTTTGTAACTGACGGAAGTATTATTAATATTGAATCAAACGCCCTCTAACATTAAATTTCATGAAGTAAAAAAAAGCTTCCAAAAAAATTTTAAACTTAAAATTCTCTTAAATGAAAAGCTTTTGTTGTTTTTACTGTGCTCTTATAAATACTCTTTGTTGCTCTTAATAAGATAACAAAATATGTTATCAAACACTTAGAAAAATATTGAAAAAAGCTGTGCTAAGAAAATACATATTTAATTAAAAAAAAAAATAAAAAAAAATTCAACAATTAAAACAACTACTAGTAGTTAAAACATTAATTAAAAAATGTCAGCGGTTAAACGTTGGATTATACGCCATGCCCACTCATCATCGTCCTCGTCGTCTTCAAAAAACCAGCGTGGCCGCAGTCAATCCTTAGATGTACAAGCTTTGGAACGAAGTGGCATACGTACAATTATGCAAAGTGTAAATGACATTAAAATCTTTTGTAATCAACATATGCATATTTCATAAAATTTATTAATTTTGTTTTATTTTTATTTACAGCGTGCAGCGGCGCATCAACAACAGCTGGCAGTACAAAGTAAGTACTTTATTCAATTACATTAAATTTACATTAAAAACCGATGTATGTGCAAATACCAAGTTTATTTTAACTGCTAGTTCTTTAAAAATCAAAAAGGTAAGTGAGTCGCAAAAGATTTCATGAAACCCTATGAACAATTCAGTGGTTTGATTTACAAGAACTAGTTAGTATTTCATAATTATAAATATTTATAGGTATTAATATAAAATTACAAATATGTATTTATTTAATAACAAATTACTTTACTTAAATTTAACAAAATATATTCTAAAATTAATATTAATCTAGAATTTAATGCAACAGCTCTATTACAAATTAATTATTTAAATCAAAGATACAAGTTATTTGGTAAAAAGATCTTAATTACTTTAATGTTCTTATAAAATTTTGTTTAGTGTAGGTAGTTTGTTTTGTTTACATTTCATCAAACAACAGGTATTTCTCATTACCCTCTACCTCCGTCTCACGTTCTTTCGCATTCTGCAGTTCTTTTGCAGTGTTGCCAGAAAATGAATTTCAAAATAGGCTAAAACTTTAAAAACTAAGTGCTAAAATTCTACAGAAAAAAGTGCTAAATTTTTTCAATGTAACAATACAATTTTTATTTTAAATGTTACAAATTTAAATTATAGTTTTTTCTAATTTTGCTCATAACAATTGTTGACTTGTTTTAATAGATTACATTTTTTTTTTTTAAATTTAATTTAATTTTATTGAGACTTTTTTCAAGAATAATTGTGGTTTAAAAAAAATACATATTAAAGTAACATTTAAGATTATAATGTAATGTCTTAAAATAATTATGAAAGTAAAAATACAGTACCAAAGTTAACAATAAATGTATAAAATTGTTTGTGAAAAATTTAATGCAAATGCCCTTGCTCCTGAGGCTAACAGTGCCGTGATAATAGATTACATTTCATATATGAATTCAAAACTTTCCGTGTTCATTTACTTACCACACCGAAAGAAATTTAGTTGAAATGTTAATTAAAGTTTTTTATTTCTCCAAAAGTATTTTTTGCAGTAAAATAGTAAAAAAAATTTCGAGAAAAAAATTATTTTTATCAAGCAAATTAGCTAAAAAGCATTTAGTATAAGTTTTAAAAATTTGAATGCATTTTCGAGAAACAAAATGCTAAATCTAGCACTGAAAATGATAAAATGGCAAAAAACTCTTGTGTTTTTGGTACCAAATTCTTTCTTTTTTCTAAGACAACAACTATTTTTCTCATTAAATGATCGTAAATAGTGAAAAGAACATGATAAATTTCAAGAACAAAACTAAACAATTCAATTATTGACAATGTTGAGTTTAAGTAGGTATAATAATGCCAAATAATATTATGAGTAAAGTTAGTAAAAATTACTTAAAGTGCTATCAGACGGTATATATTTCACATATGTATGTACTGTCAAATTTTCCATCTGTAAAAATTATACACATCGTGTGATACATACATATAAAACTTTGCATGTGTAAAAGACATGTGGAAATACATATGTAATTTTTTCGATTAGAACACGCTCTATTTTCCTGTGACAAACATAAACAAAACAGCTGGTTTGTTTTGAAACAAAATTGTTTGAAAAAATATATTGTAAAGAAAAATTAAAGAAAATGGATAATGAGCATGAAAAGTAAGTATTTTTCGATTTTTAATTAATTAAAATATGTTTATTATATTTATTGCAGTTAGATTGGCCAAAAGAAGCAATTCTTAAAATGTAAACACGTTGAAAAGTCAGCTTTTGTTTACATTTATAGGTTATGTCATACGGAAAAACATAAGCAGGTGTGATAGCAAAAATTATGAATCGTATGTAAAATGGAAATTTTGACATACATACGGAATTACATATGGGTAAGAAAAGTGACAGTACATATGTAAAATACATCCCGTCTGATAGCACCTTTATTGGTAAACATGAAAATCAATTTTAGATGCAGAATTCCGTGTACATATTAAATTTTTTATGGGAAACAACATCTGGAATTCAAAGGGGGAAATTCTACAAAAACTTTTGCTATTTTAACATAACGTCGGAAGAATATTCAGCCAAATAAATTGAAATAAAACAAAAATACGGAATTCTTTGAAAACTAATATATTAGATGAATTTTTTATTAAAAATTTTATTTTTTAATATTTTTTGACATTGTAATTAAACCTGCATTAATAAAATATGTTAAATTCAAACATTTAATTGTAAAATACTGTAAGTCCCAATTTACACGAAGGAATTCTTTAATCTAAGCCGATTACCCTTTAGACATCGGGGTGAGGGATGTGTATACTCTCAAATAAAAATACGAGTGATAAAATTGAAATTTCTTCTATTTTATATATGTATCAAAAATATTGGGTCTAATAATATAATATTACGCAAGTTGTGTTTAGCATTATATTTTTTGTGATTTCTTATTTATAAAATCTAATTTTATGTATTTTGATAAATGAATTTGTATGTTTTCGTTTTAATAAATATTGAAATATTGGTTGTTTAATTTTCCGATTTTTAAAATTCGAAATGATGATTATTTTTTATCGGAATTTTGACGATTTTTTCTGAAATTTATCTGGCAGCTCTGGTAGTGACTACAAATTGTTTTTTACATTTTAAACACATTCCTGCTATAAATTAGCAATAAAAATAAGTAATAATACTATTATTTATGACACAAGATGGCGCTTTATAATATAAAAACCAAATTGTTGACAATAACAGCTGAGAGTGGGCAGGCAGCATTTCAGCAATAAACATAAATATGAAGTGTTTTGTTTTGTTGTTCACAAAAGAAATGTCAATCATTGTTTTTCGCTATTTATTAGAAATGTTTAAAGCGAGGCGATTTGTAATAGAATGTTTAAAATATTTTTAAAAATTGCAAACAATTTGTTTTTGTATGAAAACAAAACTAACAATAAAACGTGATCGTTTATGTAATTTTTCAAATTTGCCTACCTGTTTGTTTGTTTTTTGTGGTAAACAGTAGCCACAATTCTGTATTTATTTTGATTTGTTTGAAATTATTTATAAATTTCTAATTTGTTTGTTCTTTCTTCTATAATGATGCAAATAAAAAATATTTTTGTAGTTTTGTATAATTTAATTAAGTGTTATGAATATGTAGGAAATTCTATGGTAATGCAACGAGAATAATAATATAAAAAAGGGGTTGATTAACATATTTCCTTAATCCAGCTGTTAATGCTGTTATGGAGTAAACTTCTGCGTCTCATTGTATGAAGTTGTCATATATTAAATTTGAGCCATTCTGCAAGTCAGAGTTGGGAAATTGTTTTCTTACAATTAATATAAAGAAAATTTTATGATTTTTTAACCTAATTTAGAAATTGACCCAAGATATTATAAAATTATGATTGTGGGCATATTTCATGGGATTACATTAAATTTATAAAAAAAAATTCAATAAATATTTTCTAAAAACTGTCATTGCACCCATAAATGTTCTTTAAAAGGTGTTTGAAACAATTAAAAAGAAACATACATACATTATATTTTGTTTTCCTTATAATTAATAATACATATTTAAAAAAATGTTCAAAGAATATCTTAAACAAAGGAACACAAATTTATCACCAACCGAATTTTAGAGATAAATGACCATATCACGCCATTAGACCACAAACGTTATTAATTTTTTTTTTTCAGTAAAAATATATGTAACTAAAAGATTTGAAACTAAACACGTTTTTATTTCTCATTAAAAACAAATTCAAAATTTGTGTATATTCTGTTTAAAATAGACAATTCCCTATAGTGGCATCTCTCTACTATTTTCCTCTTATAGGTATGAGTAATTCGATATTAAATGTTGATTTCCATATAATTTTCATTTAAAAACAAATAATTTCTCAAGTTATTCTATTACGTTTTTAAAACATGTCGCAGCCCAGCTACAAATCATAAGAAATTAATATATAGTATCGTCTCTCTCACTCTAACATCCGTAAAGAGTGGCTTGTGAAATGTTATTTACAACAGCTGTTTTGTTAATATTTCTTTGTCTTCCTCCATACGTATGAGTAATTTATTATTCATACGCGCCATTAAGAAAAACAACAGCTGTTTAGGTTGATTCACACTTGTTTAATCGCTAATATGATTGTTTAATATTTTTTCCGGCCATGTTGAAAACTAATATTAACGATGTACCCCTTGTAGGTTATTTTTTATTGATATGTATGTATGTACGTGGGCGGTTTTAATTTAACTGAGGAGACTGTTGGTTCCTGCCGTGTGAAGTGTTAGTTTTTTAAAAACCGCAATATGTACTATTTGTTTGTGGTTATACATACATACATACATATGTACATATTTAAAACAAAATATCAAGTAAACAAACTAATAAATTTTTAAGAAATTATTTTAATATTTTTAAAGAAATTAAGATTTTTTGGTTAATGTACGTGGTTAAGTGGCAGTCTTAAGTGTAAAGAAGTATAGTAGGATAGCTACATATAATAATGATAAAATTTATGTAAAACAAAATTTTTTACAAATAGATTTTTTTTGAACATCCCCTTTTGATGCAAAATTTATTAAATTTATTTAATAATTACAGCGTTTTTCATTTATTTCACCAAAATATCTAATTTTTCCTCCTTAATTGTATATCTGTTTAATATTCTAAACAACTACCTAAATTGTTTTTATTTGATTTTTCTTATTTTCACACAAACAAAACGAATCTAAAAATTATATGTACATACCTATGCCACAAAATTTCCCAAGTGCTAAAATAAATTATCAAATATTTTTTTATAATTATGGTTTTTCTCTAGGCGTTATTATTTTAGTAGCCTCTCACTTAGAAATAATTTATTGTATGTATATTATATGTAGATGTTAATGAGTAAACGTGATGATGATAACTGTGATAGGCCTGGCTGCTGGCATTTTTTTTTATTATTCTTTCCATTTCATTCCCCTCTAACTTTAGCACCAAGGAATTCTTATTCAAGTACTATTGCAAAAACAAAAAAAAAAAGAAGTTATTACCTTTTTTTGTTTGTGTTGTTTATTTTTTACACAACCGTTGTATTTAGTTCTGATCAGTGTTCATATTCATACATACATATGTATGTATGTATTTTTTCTGCATTCTTATTCCTTTACTCCTTTATTCTTCCATGTTGTAAATACTAACCTTGTGGTGACCTTGAAATAAAAATATTGCGCATTGGCAATATAATATGTATGTATGTATATGTGAAAGAATTACTCTCGCATATTAATCGACGACATACACTCACTTAGTTAATACTTACAACACAAACACAACAGCGACAGTAACACATCAACAACAAACAAACAACATACAAACAAATTCATTGCTTTGTTTTGCTTTTGTTGTTATTTTTTTTAATGCAGAATGAATGTTCTTTACGAGTCTGATAATGTTGATGTTATTTGTTTTTCGCTGTATTTTTTCCAGAGAGAAAAAGAAGAAGCAGTGTTTGTAATTTGTTTTGCAAGGGTTTCCTTGTGTGTTTTTCTTTTTTTGGTAATGTTTGTAACATAAAATATACATATACAGTCAAGTCAAAACGTGTTTGTTTTAATGCATTTTTTGCTGTTATGTACCTATTAAGTTCTTTTTATGTTTAGTTAAAGGGGAGACTAATGTTGATAAATAAGTACACATGCATACATACATAGTATGTATGGATGCATTTATGTTTGTTTAATAAAAATATTACACAAATATTTGTTTTAAAAACAAGGTTACGATTATTTAAAATTAAAGTTTTCATTGAAATTAAAAGAAAGTTTTCATTCAAATTAAAAGAAAGTTTTCATTCAAATTAAAAATTTTAATGATTTTTAGATTAACATAGGTATAAAATTTACAAAAAAAAAATTAAAAAAAACATACATATGTACCTATGTACATACATACTTATGTACATATGTATGTACATTGTACCTACATAGGTACCTATTATGAAATGAAGTAAATTAAAAAAAAAATTCTTAAGAAAGGATTTTCTAGCAAGAACTTTTTTCAAAACAAAATAAAACAAAGAATTTATATGTATGAAAATCTTTACAATATGTAGAAGGATTTGTCAATTATAAAAGACACAGCATACAGATAGAAATTCTTTTATAAAATGTTCAATCACATTTTGGCAAAATGGCGCCTCTATTTCGTTAATCACTTCACAGATTTTGAGTTTTAAGGCTGTAACCAATTCGATTGGCTTTACTTGGACTCTATCTTTAACATTACCCACCAACAAATAATCCAGTGGTGTTCGCATATCGGGTCGGCCAGTTAACCAATGAATTACATGAAATTATTTCGGTGACTGTGACAAGTGTCATCGTTCTGTTAAAACCACATTTTTGAAGAAAAAAAATTGCCCCAAAACCACTTAGGCCACTATACAGTGACACATTTAGTTTGCATGCAACAATTGCTCTTGGATTTTCAGAAGCTCAAATGTAGCAATGGAAAACAAACATCTTGTTGAAAAAATGGAAAACAAACAACTCGTTGAAAACCCCTATACATATACAATGGTATGCGTTATTAGCTGTTATTTTCCCATGGAAATATTAAACTTGAATAATAAATTATACCTACATATGTATATTTGTATTAACCTACAAATTTGGTTTTAAATAAAACTAAATTGTTTCTTCCTATATAAACCAAAACAGTTTTGGAATTTCATATTTTTTAATCTTCCTCATCATATTTTAAGTATCAGTTTTTTTAATATTAGTGGTTAATATGTAGGTAGGTATATAAATAAATTACAGAAAATCATTTAATTTTAATAAATATATGACTAAAATACTTGAAACTAAATCTATTTAGATTTCCCAATTAATTTTGATTAAAAACTTAAAATTTACCTCTTTACTCTATGGAATCATCTGGTAACCCAGCTTGCACAAGTAAAGAAATTTATGTATAGTGGCATCCTTAAATCTTTCTTTAGTTAAATTTGCTGTTAATTTAATGAATTAAATTTTAAACTGAACTTAATTTAATAAAATAATATCTATATTTCTAGCTTTTGTAGGATATTTTAATTGATAAGAGGGCTCAGTATTGATGGGCGAAACTTTTGATTCGTGTCTGGTTAAATGTTAGTTTTTCGAAACGTCTCTCTCTATCTTTCTCATACTAAAATGGAGGATTTTTGTTTATTTCTGTGCGCTATTATGAAACGTATGAGCAATAATTTGTAAAACAGCAGCTGTTTATGATAAATTAGCTGCTACTTTAATTGTTTTTAAGAATTTTTAAACAAATTTCAGACTAGTATTAAATTACTAAACCATGTAGGATTTTTAAATTAATAAGTGGCAAACTTGGTTTGCTTCTGGTTAGTTAATAAAACTGAAAATATGTATGTACATACATATGTAGGTACATACAGTGGCACAGTAAAGTATACATACCTCCTTGAAAAACGGAGTTTTGGGTTATCTATGAACAATTTAGCAATAAAGTTCATTTCAAACAAATTCAATCGAACATCAAACAATAAATTTTGACCAAAAATTTTTTTTACACACAATATTTATTAACAAAAATATATAAAATTCATTTTTCAAACACAGAAAAGTCTGCGTACTTTAAATAAAAAAATTATTTGGGCTAGAAGTAAATTAAAAAAACATAAAAATTAATACTTAGTGGTTTCTGTGTTTGAAAAATGAATTTTATATATTTTTGTTAATAAATATTGTGTGTAAAAAAATGTTTGGTCAAAATTTATTGTTTGTTGTTCGATTGAACAACACCGTTTTTCAAGAGGGTATGTATACTTTACTGTGCCACTGTACATACATACATACAAATTTTAGAAGATTTTTGTTCATATTTGTTACCTATTTCACTTCTTACTTGATCAAAAGTTTCATAAATATAATTTTTATAATATTACTTTTCTTCCAGTTTACAGTAGATATTGAAATAGTTTTGTATAATTTAATGTTTTTTCAACTAAAACTTGTTTTAGTTTATTTTATTTTAAACTTTCTTAAATAATTCAAGAAAATTCTAAACATTTGTTTGAAATAATTGATGAATTTATAATTAAGAACGATATGTAAATATATCACTGTTTGATTTCAATACTGTCATTAATAAAGAACTCTAATGTTACAGGAAACACGTTTTAAGTTTTTATATTACCCTTGCCTTAAAAAAAGATATTCTCTTCCTAAGTCTTTTTTTATTTATGTACATATGTACATACATACATATGTATGTTAAGCTTGTAGTAAATGAACAATATATAATCTGATTACAAACTAGTTTGCGTATGATATTAGTTAATTTTAGTTTGTACAACTTGTTGAGTTAAGCTGATTCTCCACCTCGACTGCAAACTTTTTTCAGTAAAAGATAGTAAATCTTGCAATACAAGAAAATGCAAGGAAAAGTTTCTTTAAAATACTTTTCTTGCATTAATATTTACATATATAAATTATTTTATAAATAAAGTATTATATGTGTATCATAAAATTAGTATTGGGTTAAAAATAAACAGTTTGTAATATTTTCCTACGCTAAAAGCTCGTAAATGCAGACAAATTACCTCAATGTAGCGCACTTTTATTATGCTTGCGACAAGCATAGTTGGCATCACTGCTTAATGTCAAACGTTGTTTTTAATGCAAATGATGCCACCCATTAGCTGGAATACAGAATCACTTGCTTTGATTATTTACATACTCATCTTTAAATTAACTATTTATGATTAGTAAAGTATCCTACTGTGATATTTCTGCTAAAATCCTTTTTATTCTAGTTTAGTTTTGTGGAAACAAAATACATAATAACATTGAAGCATAACAAACTCAATAATTGTCATTACCTATATTGTTCTATAATTTGAATTATCTTACAGTAGCAATTTATTTAGTAATATGTTATAATATTTCTACATGTTATAGATAATATCATGTTTACCCCAAATTTTTTTACATAAATTATCCAAACCAGAATTCTACAAACAAAAATGAGTCCTTCAAAAAACCGACCTTAACCAATTGTACATAGTTTGTGGCAATTTTATACTATACTACATATATAAAATACTATTATGACGCCACTCACATACAATTTTGTGAGGGTGTGTCCTTCTGACCACTATTACAAAATTTATAAAATTACACTCGCTTACAAGAGGGTTACCTAGTCTTTTATTACACTACATAAGTAGGTATGTATGTACTCAAATTTCCTTTTATACTACGCAGTATGCCATTAAAGAACATATGTATTTAAATAAAACTGTTTAAGAATTTCCCAAAGAAATCGAATTTTTCCCTACCTCTTTAAAAATTTGGTTTTGTTTATAGACATTAGTTGTTTGGCACAGAGCCAAAACCAAAACAGACCCCAAAATGTAAAAAATACACCCTTATAATGGCTTTTTTGCATGTATCGAAACACATAGCAATACAGACTAGCATATTATTTTGACTCGTAAAGCAGAGAGCTTGTTTGCTGGCCAACATTATACCTATTACATATCAGGGATGATAAATGACATTTTTCAAATTGTACTTTTCTGAGCACAAAAGTGTATTTTTTTGACCCTAATTGTACTAAAACGCTTAAACATATTTTTTTTATTGGATTTATTATAAAAATAACAAAAGATAATGTATATAAAAATGTATTTGTACATAACATATATATAAAAACATAAACATTCAGGTATAATAATACAAGTTTGTGGTTGAGAGGGGAAAAAAGAGAGAGAGAGAGGGGACCCCTCTCATCGACAAACTCAAAAGTTGAGCAGCAAAAGTGGCAGTGTGTGACCCGGGACAAAGCAAATAACTCAAAAACAGTTGGTACTAAAAATGGACAAATTTTCTTGACAAATTTTTAAATTGTACTTAATTTTGTATTGGAGTACTAGCGTAATTTTGAAATGCGAATTGTACTGAAAAAAGTACAATTATACTGCATTTATCATCCCTGCTACATATAAATACATATAGAACATAAACAAAACAATTCTAGCCGGCAAGTGGAAACTAAAAAAAAAAACACAAGAAGAGCAGAGCGTGTAGTACGTGCCAAATACAACGTAAAGAAATTCTAGTGGGTTTTTTGCAGAAATGTAGGAAAACAAACTAGAAACAAGAAACATAATTCTCGCTCTCTCTCTCTGTTCTGGCCTATTGCCCTCTCTCTCGCGCCTTTTTTTAGAAAATTCTTCTAAAATCAAAAAAAGTAATGCTAGGAACACAACTTGGACGAACGTCGAATTTCGCCCAACACGCCTAATTAGTCGGTGACAATTGCTGTGTAAATTCGTCATATGAAACACAACAACGACGAATAATTTAATGTTTTTGTTTTCGTATAATAGGTAGCTGATGATAGAGTGTGACCATATATAAAAAAATAAACATTGACAAAAACACAGATAAAAACTATAAAACAATAATTATATACATATAGGTACCTATATAAAGTAAAAACATTTAAAAAAATGCTTAGCCCGTATTGTCTGCTCGTTGTTCACCGGCGTAAGTAATAGAAATAAATATATGTATATCAAAGTTCGCGGCGTATAATGAATTCAGCCGACGCCGTTATTGTGTAAAATAAAATGTGTTTTATTTTTGGCGACGAATATTCGCGAATAAAAATTCGTTGTTCGTCCCAGTTGCGTTCCTAGCATAAAGTTAATTCATTCAGTATTTTAAACTAGGTACAGTTACTATTTCTTTACAAGAAGACTTGCTATAAAGATAAAAAGTGCCTTGTTAAATAAAAGAGAATGTTACAAATAAAAATAAAAAAATAAATTTAATGTTATGTTATTATGTTTACAATACTTTCTCGTTTCTGCTTTTCTTTTGTGTTCTTAAAGTTAATTTACAATCTACAATGTAAATTCTACATAGGTAAATTTTTCGAAAATAATTGAGTTAATTAGTTAATAACTAAAACGTAATTTAAAACATATGTAGGTATGTATAGATACAATATAGGTACCTAGATTGAAATATTAAATTGTTTGTAACTTTATACCTGTTTAAACAATAACATACCTATATAGGTATTATTTGTTTTTAATTTTTTTAAATAAATAATATTTTAATAGATAAAACAATATTTGAACATTTTCTTTAAAAAGTCATGTTTTTATAAAAAAAATAATTAATATGGCAACTCTATATGAAAAGCTGCTTCTTCAGTGTTTGTTGTGTCTAATATTTGTAAACAAAACACGTGTTTGTGTGACTGCTACTTGTACCTATAACTACATACATACGTGTGTGTTTAGATACGATGTTTGCGTAATGTATCTTGATTGTTGTTGTTTTTCCTTATTACTCATTACGGTTTGTCAATAGGACTGTCAGATTATTAGGTTTCGGATCAAAGTGCAAGTATTATTATTTGCTTCAAAAATTAAATAATTTCTCTAATTTATGTTATGAAAACAGTTGATTACATGAACGAGTACCTATGTATTATTTTTTTTGTAAATATTTTCATTTATATAATTTGCTCAAAAGCAAATATGTACAGCTGTGTGCAACTAATTAAAGACAGTAAGTATTCAATATTTAAATCGTTATGGTAAAGGTAATATGTATTTATTAAAACAAACGCTAAAATTTAACACTTATTTTTTTTCTTTGTAGTGTTTTTTACAATTTGTGAAATAAATTAATCGTGCACTAAATTTATTAACATTTTTAAATTCTTAATCAATGTCAGTACTCGAAAGAATATTGTACAAATGCATCAGGTTGGAAACACCTTTCGGTAAATCGCAGCAGCCCTTGAATGTTTCAAAAACAATGTTTTTTTAAGCGGTAAAATATTTCTGAAAGCATTCGAGTCTCTCCAGATGCAAAAAAATATGTTCGCCGTCAAAATTGAAAGAAGGTCACGCGCAACTTTCAAACATGGAGGAGGTTCTATAATGCTTTGAGGTACTATGTCGTCAAATGGTGTTGGGCCGCAGCACAAAATTGAGGGAAATATGGATAAGTTTCAGTATGCAAGAATTCTAAACAATACAATGATGCCGTATGCTGATGAGAATATACCAGTAACATGGATATTTTAAAAACATAACAATTTCATAATTTAAAGCAATGTTTTTTTTTTTAACAATTCTGATTTCACGAAATTTTTGCTGTTTATTGGCTGTCCCGACCCGATCATGTAAATAACCACCACTAGATAAAGCGGTAGCTGCATCCTATAAAATCGTGTAAAAAGATCGCCAAATCTTTGGTTACATTTATTTTTACAGACAAAATTAATGAAAAAACCACCATGAATTTATTGAAAAGAAGCAGAAGAATAAGTAGCTTATTAAAATAGAAATTCAAATCATTTAGAATTTTGTTATAAATATATGTACCTATCTTAATTTTTTCACATTCCAAGGTTTTTGCTGATATATTTCGGAAATTTTACATATGACTAATTTCTAAATTATGTTGCAGTCCTTTTTTTAAATGTAATTTATATAATTTATTTTCAGTTGTTTTTGAACATGTATCCTTCTTTTTCATCATACTTCCATATCATCGTTCCTATATATCTAATGGAAACACCCATATTAAGCACTTTATATGCAAGCCATCTATCAGTTTATATTTACTTGATCTGTTTATAATAACAGTAACTATCATCTTATTCTCTCAAAATACTATTTACATTCGACCACTATGGTTACAAAACAATTTAAATGCAAATAAAAATAATACATAATAATACCTATAAAACATAAAGAATATAAATACCTATAAAATAAAGAATTGAAATATGTATGTGGCTAAAAAGCCACAGAAAACTGCAAATAAATAAGGAAATTATAAGTTGCAGAGTACGAAAACCACAAAAAACAACAACGCATACCGCCTATACTGATTGATTTCAACTCTTGCTGCTTTTAGTTGTGGACAATAAAATGTAACAAATGAAATGATAACAATTAGTTTTTAGATTGTTACATAAGTTCTATTTAATTTAAAGTGGGCTTATTTTGAGATTTTTATAATTTAAACAAATAAGCAATTTACTGAAAATTGTTTTTATATAAAATGCTGAAATATTAGAAGTTTAGCGCAAAACTATAGTTGGCATTACTGTTTGATGTCAAATATTTATTAAGGCTAGTGAAGCCACAATTGTTTGCAACACTCTCATCTCACTGCCACAGTTGAACAAATTTACTGTAATGACAAAAGTTGCCTTTATTTTCAATTCACCGTCGCAAAACTTTTACTTACTGAAAAAAATCTCATTGTATTTTAAAAAAAATTTAACAGGTTTTTATTGGCGTTTTTTTTTTTTGTATATCCTTGTTAAGAAGACTGTACACAGCGTTGTCAGTTTAGGGGATTTATAACCAAAATGAGGAATTTTTTCGTGATTTGGGATAAAAATTTCATCTTGGGAATCCGGGGATTTGTTGGGAATGACAACAGAGGGAATTTTTTGAAAATTTTTTTTGAACTGATGGTAACAAGAATGATTTTTGAGCTAAAAAATTTGCGTCTGGCAAGTCTAAAATAGGGTGTTATTTATAGTGGATGGTTTCTGATAAAGAAGAAGCTTTCCCATGGTTTGGCTGGAAGCACTTCTCAGAATAAAGACGTACTTTAAAAAATTCCAATTTGTTGTGAGAAATTTAATCCATCTGCTGAAATGATAAAGCTTGTTAATACAAGCAATATGTATAATAAAATTTCTGAGGCTGATGAATAAGAAGATTTTGTTTCTGAAGTTTTTGAAATGCTAAACTCTGGTAAATAATTTTTTTAACTTCTATATATTAAATTATGTGTAATTTTTTCCTTCCAAGATTTATAATTACAAATCGAATTAGTTTGAATATTATTATGTGTAGCTATCGATAAAAAGGAATTTTATTGAATAAATATGTTATTTTAAAGAAAATAAAAATTTTACAAAAAAAAAAATTAATAAAAAAAAATCAGTTTGGGGATTTTTGGGAATGACAAATCAAAAATTGGGGATAAGCTCTAAAAAAATATTGGCAGCACTGACTGTACAATACATTTAATGTTATTTTTCTCTTTCCTCTCTGTTTCTATTTAGCTTTATGACAGTCCTACAATGTTATGAATAAACTTTCACGTGGTTTACTTACCATCTTTTAATTAATGAAATGTTAATGTTTTTGATTTCATTTGAAAATTCTGCGCAATATACGGTTTTAATTAAATTTCTATTAAAAATACAATTTGATTAGATGTTTACTTTTTTTAAAACATATCGATATTGATATTTCTGGTTATAATTTTAGACATTTTAAAATTTTTAATAAAAAAAAATCATTTTATTTGTAATATTACTTACTGCTCTGTTCACAGTGTTGACTTTCCGAAGTAATAGAAATATTGTGTGCTAAAGCGATGCAAAACAAATTTGGCAATGCCACACAACAATCTGACAACTGTGTGAACTGACAATTTCGGTTGACAGATAAATTCATTGTGTGACAATTGTGTGCCAATGAAATTGTTAGTTTTCTTACAGTCGTTTAAACTGACAATTTACCTTTCGCTAATAATTTTTCAATGTAAGTATATTGCTAGATCTGACAACGTTGTAATATCTGACGATCGTCTGGCATTAGTACCTCCAACCATTTAGTCTATGTGCACACGTATAAGTCTATTGATAACATTCTTATTTTTTATTCTTTGGTCATTAATTTTTTTTTTTAATTAATGTTTATTATGTATGAATGTGTGTAAAAGTGTATGTGCAGCCAAAATTACGCTGCGCAAATTATGAATAAGAGCAAAAGAAATTTTTAAGAATACATGCAAGTTCTTATCAGTAAGACTAAAGGTACGGTCACACTTTGCAAATATTTGACGAAAAAGACGTAACCACTAAATAAAATATTCAAATAATTATAAAAAAAAAGAAAAAAAAAAAAAAAACTTCGTTTGAACTCGCAAAACTCTTACACTTTTTTTTTTAGTAAATATTTGCCAAGTGTGACCGTACCTTTACAACGTGTGAATAGTTGTAATATCATAATCAACATAACAGTAGCTCTGTTTTATCAAATATTAAAAGAAATCATCAAATTTTTAGTTCAAATAGTTTTTGCTGATATATGTACATATGTATTTGACTCATTTCTAAGAAAAACATTAAATAAAAGACTATTTAGAATCTTAATTAATTAAAGTGTTAAATATCGAAATATGTATGTATATCAGCACTTTGTGGGCCATAGTTGATTTTATGTCATGTGACGTATTCTTTAATAGTTTTCGAACTCTATATTCAAAAGAAACGAAGCGTTTGTGGTGTTAGTAAAACGAAAATCTAAATTAGTCGTAAATATTAAAACAAATAAAGAATTCTATTTAATTTTAATTTATCTTTCAAATATTTCTGTTAATACTAAATGGTATCTGAGTTTTAACACAGAATTTCGATAGCAATAATTACTCAAGCTACTTTTACAGCTTTTTGAATGTTACTTGGTGCATTTAGTTTACAAATAGTTGACATCATTGCGACCTAAATAGCGGTCATCTTATGAAAAGTTGTCATATGCTTAAGTATAAACAGTGGGCAATTGCAGGATTTTAAAAACAAAAATTAATTGGTACATTTTAAATACAAATCTTTTTTTTTTTGTTTATATAAAAAAAAAAATATACAATTTTCAATTAGTTATTAAAAAATATTTTGTCATTATAAAAATTTTTTTCGCTTATAAACAAAACTCATCATTTGTTTAAAATTTTATAGAATTATTATGTGATTTCAATGTTTTTTTTTTACTTGTGAACCAAATTTTCCATGTACGTCTTCATAAAAATACCATTGATAAGGGTATATACATACATACATATGTATGTAGGTAAAATAATATGCAAATTGTATATGCTTGCAATCTTTTGTATGGAATTGTTAAATAATGTTATCGATTTGTTTGTTATACATATTTGTGGTTTATTATTTTATATTAATTAAAAGATTATTGTGCATATTACGTTTTAATTTGTATTAATTATAATTATAACAAATTCTAATTGAAAAATTTTGCCTGGATTTGTAAACAAAGAAATTCTTTAAATAAAAACAAAGCACTAATGTTTTGAAAATTAAATTCTATTATTATGGTAAGATATACATATGTACTGCATATAAGGCAAATATCTATGTATACGCTCACCTTTAATAAATTAAACTCTATGATTATTAGAAAACACAAAACACACAATTCTTAAAATTTTACTTTTGAGATTGTTTAGATGCTCAGGGTTAAAGTTACATAAAATTAAATTCATAATAATTACTTATAATATATGTATGTATGTAGGTACAATACATGATATTTACACATGATACCTACCTACATATTTTAATTTAATTGCTAATTAAATAAAACCAAGAAATTGAGTATCTATGACTTAACTTGAAGTTATATGGCTAGGTATAAAACTAATTAATATTAATAAATTCTCAAATAAAAAGAATAACATAATAGAAACTTATAATAAGTCATTTCTAATTTTAGCTGCCAAATAACTTTATGACACATGGCATCACTGTTTCTAGCAGTATTTTTATGCAATTAACCGTTAACATTACTCTTATGCCTGTCTTCCTTATGTTTCACTGTTATTTGTTTTGTTGTTCTGTTCTCAACAGTGAGAATTACTCACACAGTTTAACAGTGTTTACTTTATCTAACACCATGAGTGGGGGACTGTTCTGTTTACTATGTTTTATTTAATTTGCTTTGATTTTTTCCTTCTTGCTGATGATGGGAGCTGCTAATGCGGCGGCTACTGCGTCTGTTGCTGCTGCTACTCCGGTTTTTTTTTTTTTTTTTTTATTATTTTTCTTCTTGCTTTCGTTTGTATATTGCTGTCTGTCTGTTTTGATATCATAAAACGCATTTTTTGTTAAACAAATTTTTCAGTCAATTTTAAGCAAGCTCATGTGAGAGACGTATGTAGACGAACGACTTCTGAATTGTACCCATATTGTGAATTTTTTTAGCTTTTGCAAAGCTTAAATATATTGTTCTATATTCTTTAGTATTTTTGTGATGCAGACTAAAGAACAACAAGTGAAAATAAATGAGAAAAAACACAAACAACAATTAACATTATTTTATTGATCAAATAACGAGCAAAAACGAAACATAAAAAAGTGTGGGAATTAAAAAACAAAAAAAAAATTTTGAAATTTCTAAAACTAAATTAAAAAAATAAATTTGTAAAAATTATAAAAAAAAGTGAAAAATTTTGTGTAAATTTAAAAAATTCATATACTACTTACATATGCATATATTTTTTGTGGTGTTTAAATCTAACCGGTTTGTTAGAAGCAAACAAAAATTCAAGTTTAAGGTTTTCTTATTACGAAAATCTGGTTTTAATTAAGCAAAATAATATAAGAAGTATGAAAAGTGTCTATTAACTAAAAAAAAAACATTCATTGATAAAAAAACCATTCATAATTTAAAAAATAGTAGAATTCCTGCTAGAAGCACACAACTAAAAAACACCCTTAATGGCTGGCTATTTTATAAATTAAACAATTTTCCGTAAGTTGTTTTTTTATATATCTCAATAATTTATTTATCAAATTAAATTTACATTTTTGCCGTAAAATAATTGATTTTTGAAACAAGAACGTGTTTAATGTGTTGTGTTTGCCAGTGTTGCCATTTTTTTGGACAGATTTTAAAATATTTTTATATAATCAAGTCACATGACAATAATAACAATAAAAAAAATATTTATATTTATACTGCTTAAGTATTGTTAGTATTTTCCCGGTTACATGTTTATTAATTTTAGCCTTAACAAGGCTACTGTTGAGAGGTATTTTTGAAAGTTGTCAAGATAAATGTGTTTCTTTGTTGAGGGATTTAATACATTTATAAATTCACAGATATTGTATTACTGCTGCGAAAAAGCGTAATTGACATTACTGCTTTATGTCAACCATTTGTAAATAACAAAGGTTGCCAGTGATGCCGCACAATTTTGCAGTACGCACATTATTTTAGTTGCAAATGCGAAATGTAGAAGATTTTTACAACAGTAAACAATTATGGCCAGTTTTTAACTTGATAATTAGTTAATTTTTCTTTAAACTTAAGTTTTATTTAAATATGGTTTAATTTTTTCAGTCTCAAATTGCGTTTGCTATTTAATTATGATAAAAGTATGGTATCAATATTTAATGTCAAAATACATACCTATATAAACAACTTCTTCATTTAACAGCTGATTTACTATTTAGTTTACAAATTGTTGTAAATTAAATGGACAAAAGCTACATCATTCATATCCTCTTCATCTAAAATCATTGTTTTAGTTGATATTAAAACACAATAGCTCAATGTTTTTATTCGCGGCGAGTTTATTTATTGAATATTTTTATCAAATAATACATAATTTGCAGAACTGTCAACTGCAACTTAAGCTGTATTTTAATGGAAGTAGTCAGTGATTAAAAATGAATTTAAACAGAGCTTAAGTTTAAAAACACTTTAAACTTCTGTTGTTAAAACGTCCTTTAATTTGTCGTGTCATTAATGACAACTATGTATGTAGTCATAGTTTTGTTAGGATAATAGTGAAAACTTTAGTGAATTAAATGTTTTTTGTTTAGATTTGTTTATTGCATACATTTTACGCGCGTAATTTAAAAAAATGCTAAACATTTTTAATTACCTAATCAAAAACATTTACAATTCTTCAATACTGTATAACTAATGAGTTTTTTAACAAGAACTGCTTTTTTTTTTTAACAAAGAATTTATATGAAAATCATTAAAATTTTTATTGTATTATCTAAGATTTGACAATTACCTATACATTAAAAATATATTGTTTTATCAAAATTTATTTTGACAAAATGTAGGGTCACTGATTTTGAGTTTTAAAACTGCTGTGTATAGACCTTAAAATCGTGAAATAATGCCATCGGGAAATTCGGTTTGCAAAAAAAAAAAAAAAAAAAAAATCAATCTGTTGAAACCTCATGTCAGTAATATCAATTTTAACAATAATAGATCAATACATCTCTCGACAGCATGATCCAAAATCATAAATTTTTGTTGTCAAAATCCTCAAATTGTCAGTTTGTATGCAATAGCAACAGACAAATCTGTTGGCCCCAAGATGGCCCCTGACTGTCTTACAGTGCTGCCAAATATTTTTTTTTAATAAAAAGCGACAAACAGTTGTAACAAATGTCCTAAAAAGTGAATATTTGGATAAATATTTGTTTCTTTTGACATTTTTAGTAAATTTAGGAGCTTACTAAGTATATACTGAAATATTTTATAGAAGGTAAAGTTACTAATTGATTATTTTTAAATCCGTAAACGGCTTTTTTGTAACTTATGTAGGTATATCAAGCCATAATTTTATTTAAAATTATTGATTTTTATGATAAATAAAGATTTAAAAGCATTTCACTATCAGTTTTACTTAAGACGAGATCATTTTTAACTTATTCTTGCTATTTTGTACAGATTTTAGTGTTTTTTAATTCAAAATTATCATTGAAATTGAACATTTGTATGCAAAAGTAAATGGCAACTATGACCATCTCAAAGTGATGCTAACTTTTTTTTAAAACAAAATGTGTTAAAAAGCCAAAATATTTGTTTCTATTGAAATGTTTAGTTAAAAGTAGGCTGTTACTCAGTAGCAACATAAATATTTGCAAGAAAAGTAGAAATTGTTAATCAATTGCATTATTTATATTTCCTAGTCACACATTTTTATATAAAATTCAATCATAAAATGTGTAAACGTTTAAAATTTTTAGTAAAAGTTTATAATCTGGGTGTAAAAAGAAAAGGGATTCGATTTAAAAAAATTGTGCGGTTTTTCTCTCTAACGCAAAAATAATTGTAAAATAACGCTCCTGTTGACTTTGTTTTGAGCTCTTTGAACGATTTCCTAACCCAGCTGCTGATTCTACATAGTTTTTGTTTTAATTAAACTACGTTTCAGTTTAAATAAGTTTCGCTACTTTTTATTGCTCTTGAGCACCTTACTGTAAGTCACATGATTTTAAATGTCTGCATCTTTTTTATACATATGTATATTTATTTTTAAAATACAAATTTTATAAACAAAACGTGTGATGAACATATTTTCCATACGACAGCATTAATTAAAAAAGAATATTATGTATTTAACCCCTTTAACTAAAAAAAAAAACAAACACGAAATCTAATTTAAAAATAAGTGTGGGAAAAATATAATGAAATATAAAAAAGCACATAAATACGTCTTTTCTTAGAATAGAAAAAAAATTAAATAATTTCTTAGAGGTATCATAAGAAAAGTGTGTTATTAAATGAAATGTTGCAATAATATACATAAATGTAAAGTATACATAAATGTAAAGGATTTTAATTAAAAAAATCAGAAATTCTTAAGTTTTTAGACTTAACTAAACTTTAAAAAATAATAAAATCCATAAATATATGTAGGTACTCGTACCTCAAAATTGTTTATGTTGTCATGTCTTCTCTAACAAATGCCAATCTTTATGAGCTGATAGTAAAAAGGTTAATCACTTTCTGTTAGACTTTAGACTTTAAAAGTGCTTTATCTGTACTACAACATCACACTGACTAAATGACACTCCTACTTTTTACTAAAACATACAATAAACACTAATTAATTAAAAACTATAAGCCCCCATAAACGTCACCTTGTTAATGTTACAGTAAAAGTATCAAAAAAGCTTGGAATCTGGTAACTCTGTCTTCTCTCTCTTTTTTGCGCAATTTCTCATTGTATTAAATTGCCAGATTAACTAAAGCCTCTGACAACCCCTTGCAATAATTATTTTGTCGACAGCAGGGCAAAATAATCATTCACCTATAAACGTATTTTATTTTTGTTATATTGTATGTAGTTAGTAGCCTGCTGTAGCGAATGTGTTTAATGCTTGCGGCTTTACAAATACCTTATAAACTACAGGGTTTACTAATCTGTTCAGGGTATTTTAAATTATACCTGAAACACAAACAATTTTTTAGGATTTTTTCAATTGATTTAAGAGACATTGAATCACTTTAAACTGATTTGTTTTTATTCAAGCTTAATAATTTTTATCATGCCCTAGGTCAGTTTTTTTCTTTTGTTTCTTGTCAATAAAGTAGTTTCTCAATTATTGTTTTCTTTAGACGTTGAAAATTTAGAATTACGTAGTGTTGTTACTAGCTTAAACAAATTAATAATAAAAATAATCTTTATAGGTATTTAGTTTGGGCAGAAAAAATATTTATTACAATAAAAAAAAATAAACAATGGGATTTTTTCGTTTAATTGAAAACATTTTACCCAAATTATATGCCTACATAATAAAGCTTTTCATAATGTTTTTCTTTGTAATAAAATTGTTTTTTGTTGGGGTATAATTTTCCGTTTCATTTAAATACTTAGTTATTTATTTGGGTGTTGTAAATAAGTAAATAACTAGTCAACAGAAATTTTGATCCACTATAAGTGGCACTTATTTTCCATGTAAAATCGGCCACTAAATCCGAAAATGAAGATCAAAATTACTAAAGTAGAACAGTTTTTAAGATATCGCCAAATTTTTAAATTTTCCGTTAAAAAAAGTAGTGGTTGCACCTAAATTGAATTATCTCCGAACCAAAATGGTTGATTTCAACTTTTTTACCTTTTAATTAAATGGCGCATATTCAGAAATGATATCTAAGTTTAAACGTTTTTAAGTACCAACTTATGTTATTCTTAGTTGATTACTTTCAGCATAAAAAGTTACAACTTAATTATGGGTAAAGCTGTAACTAAATGGCAACTAACAAATACATTTAAAGAACAGCTGATTGATTTTATTTCTTGTCGTAAATGATGTTAAAATATTTGGCCACCAATTTTTTAAATGTAGTTCTTTCATCCGGCAACCAATACACAAAGCAATAAATACATATTTTTTCTAACAATAATAATAAATTTACCTTATTTTCTTTGCTAATTGGGTCCATTTTGACAAAAAAAATCACAAAAAAAGACAACAAACTAGAGATGTGTTTTTTGTCAACAAAAATCTACTAAATGCAGTGTTGCATTTCTTTAAACAGCTGAAAGCAGTTGCTAAGTTAGTTCTGATTTGTGAATAAGATCTTTAACTATTTTTAGTTTCTGTTTAATAAGTTTCGACTTTAGTTACGATTTCTGAATATGCGCCAATGTTTTTAGATGATTTATAAACTCTCTATACAACATTTTTTAATCCGATTGTCAGCTTCGAAGATATTTTGTAATATGTAAACAATTTTGCATGAATTTTGACGAAATTAAAAAAAAGTAAGCAAATGGTTATGGAGATGTAAAGGTAACGCAACACCGTAATGTATGAATCTGTAAAGCCTCAGTTAGCCAACTGTAACGGAATGTAATGTAATGACGTAAAAATGTAAGGAAATTCTATTTCTTAAACCTCAGTTAGCCGAATGTAACGGTATGTAACTGCAACAGTAAGAAACAGCTGATGGATATTGTTATGCGTAAAGTAATGCAAATGGTTATGGAGATGTAAAGGTAACGCAACACCGTCGTGGGTCCACAAATAAAGAAATACTTGACGACGATAAATTCAGTTCAATTTTGTCAGAGAATGAGCTAAAAGCATGGGGTTTATTTCGTTGTGTGATTACTTGTTTTTTTAGGTAACTTTAAAAACTTGGATTATAAAGAAATCATAGAAAACTTGATTACAAAATATGAGAAGATACACATTGTGAAATTCACAACTTTGAATTTCACAATGTGTAATTCTATTTTATGCATTTCCCATAACTATAATTACATTTTTTGGCGATGAAAGTGATGAGCACGGCGAACGTTTTCACCAACAAATAAAGGAAATGGAACGTCGCTATCAAGGAGTTTGGGACGAAGCGATGATGGGTGACTATTGTTGGTTTCTCACTAGAGAAACTAGTAATACACATAGTGGAAAATGGAAATCAAGCCCTAACCAATTTTAATTCTTTTATATATTTTTAATGTAAGATGCACTTAGAGATTACATCCATTTATAAAGCCTAAAAAAGGTAGTTTTAAATTTTTTTTTCTGGAAAGTCATTTTAAGTTGTATGTTTATGCATATAAAGGCAATTTAAATTTTTTTTTTTTTTTTTAATTTTGTTTTTTTTTTTTTCTAAGTAATGATTTATAATACAGAACTCAATTACGATCGAAAGTGATTTTGATTCCGTAAATTGAGTGTTTACAAAACGAAAAACGATTTTTTTTTCGGAATGAAACCACTTTAGATTTCTAAAGTGGAATTGTTATTTTTTATGATTTTATACTGAAAAAAACTCATACTACTAATTTATAATAACAATTAAATAATTAATTTTATTATTTCATTGTCATTTTAATTATCTTATTAATATTTAAATAAAATTTTAAAAATTTCAAAGTTGGTGTCAGCAAAAAGAAAACTTCTGTCGTTTTCAGATGCATCCCTTAAATTTCTTCTTTGTAGCTTTTCAACTGCGTTTTGATGTCTTTGTTCATTTAAAACAGCAACAATTTAAATTCCGGGCATTTTTGAAAAATTTTGTTCACTTTTATTTCAAATTCCTTTGTTAGCGCTCTTTTTGTTCGCATTTATTATACTTTTTATTACAAAAATCATATGTTTTTTGTTTTGGTTACACAACGTTACCATATTTAAGTTAAAAACCGAGATTTAAAATTTTTTTTAGGAATAAACAAATTCGATCGGAATCTAGAGAACGCTAAGTAAAAACGATCGATTTGCGAATACGGAATTGAAACCATTCCGATCGAATTCTGTGACATGTCTGTATATCCGCATTTCTGCATTTTGACTCAAACGCATGTAGCTGCTACAATTTTTAAGCGATTTTATTAAGGAGACCCTTATTTTCTTCGTAATAGATTATACTTGAACTGCAAATAATGAAAAAAAAAAAATTAAACTATGTATATGAAATTTACAGTGAAACTAGCATTTTTTTTTAATTTTGTGAAAATTGAAGTAAAATTGGTGATATATCAAAAAATAACTCCGAAGGCGACATTTGGCTTGAAAAATGTTGTATAGAAAGTTCAAATTTTAAGGGCAACCAATATTTTTATTAATGGAATATTTAAAAATTTGGCGATATCTCGAAAACTGTTCTGCGTTAGTAATTTTAGACTTCATTTTTGGATTCAGCGCGCGATTTTACATGACAAACGAATGCTAATGTTCGCAAAATTTTTCCAAATTTGTTGAAAATATTCAAAATTTCTTTCTTTGAATTCTTTTAAATTGCGTTTATTTTGTTGTTAATTTTAAATTTATATTTGACATGTCAATACTGTTTTTACTCTAATTTAAATGCATTTTATTTCTGTGGATTATTTTATATCTACATACCTATGTTTTTATGTCTTTGAAAAAACCTGTCCTATTTAGTATTGTATAGCCTTAAATTTAATACAAAATTATTCCACTAATATAGAAACATAAAAAACATATAAATTTTTTTCATTTATATGTAAATTATTCGAAAATCAATTGAGTTTTAATAATTTTATGTAAATTTAAGAAGATGACACACCAACCATATACATACATACATATGTATTTAAAATCATTGTTATTTAACGTACCTATAATGACGCACTTTGCTCTAAACTATTTAATTTGCATTTGTATCAACATTATTAGCATTACTGACAGAGTGATTAGTTGTTGTTTTTATTTGTGTTGGGGTAGAAAGAAGGAAAATTAAACAAACCTAAATGTAAATAAACAAGCAAATAATATTGTCACAGAAGAATAATGCATAAGGAATTCGTACATGTTTGTGTAAGAGTGTGATTATGTCGCCAAATGTTCTAATTGGTGGAATTTTCATGAAAAACAACAACAAACATCTCTTGTTTTGTTTACATGGGAATTCTGGTTTTGTCTTGTAGTTGGGGTTGTTCTTGGCTGACACTTTTACTAACAGGGTTGTATTAACACGTGTGTTAGAGGTGAAATATAAGGATTTTACATAGGTATGTGTTGAATATCTAGAAATCATTTCTATTTGTTATTATTTGATAAAATGTGCATAAATTCAATTATGTAACAATAAAAACAACATAAAAGGATTTTATTGCAGGAATTTATTTAATTTCACTTGGTTTTTTCAAAATCTTTGTTTCTATACAAAATTTATTTTGTAAATGTGTGTTAACTTCAAGACGCATCTATGTAATTGCTGTCATTCAATGTTAATCTCTTTTAACATCTATTTAATGCCAACAATTTATGTACATAAATTTTAACATTAGTGTTTTTTTCATTCTTAACAACTACGCCTTAAATTACAATTTTCTCAGAAGCTATTAAAACACATTAATTTTTAAGTTCATGTTATACATACATATATGCATTTATAAGTATGTATGTATATAAATATGTACATACAGCTACGTGCAACTAATTAAGGTTAGAAATAATACGAAAGGTTCTAGATATTCTTGAAACTTTTTGTAGTTTACTCAATTTAACTGTTACTCCTAGAAAATAACTGCATAATATGTCAAATTAATTATTGTTTATGAATCTGTGAGTCATATTTTAAAAAGGATTGATTTCAGTCGTGCATATAATAATACCATAATACCATAATAATACCATAAATTTTACAAAAAAAAAATATTTAATTAAAAATAAATCAATATTTTGTTGCAAATCCGTTGTTATCGATATCTGAGAGATATTGAAGTCACCAAATTTTTACATACACTAGATACCTACTAATTGTTTAATTTTACAAAGCTTACTTTGGTTTTTACAACTTTTCAGAAGTTCTCAATCGGGTTTAGATCAGGACTGACTGCAGTCCAGTCAAGTACAGAATTGTTAAAAAACTATTGCTTTAAGTTATGAGCCATATGCTTCTGATCGTTGTCTTGTTGAATTATCCATGTTACAGGCAAATTTTTATCAGCAAACGGCATTATTGTATCGCTTAGAATTTTTTCATACTGAAACTTATTCATATTTCCCTCAATTTTTTGCAGTGGCCCAACACCACGTGACTACATAGCACTTCAAAGCATTATAGAACCACCTCCATGGTTCAAAGTGGCGTCCGAAAATAATACTTCTTTCCATTCTACGTCCGTCCAATGAAGGAAATTCTTTGTGGAATCGAGTCTCTTCTTTCGGTTATGTTCAGACAATAATGGCTTCTTTCATGAAATTCTTCCAAATAGTCGAACTTCTCGCAATCCTCAATTTGGCTAAAGACTGCAATCTGAAACTAATTTGTTGATTTATGATTTATGCGGGTTTTTTTCGACTCGCGCGCAATTAGTGCATATTCACGAACTGTCGTAATACAGCTTCCTTTCTTATGGGCCAATTCTGTAGTCGAATGCTTTCTGAAATATTTCAGCGCTTGAAAAACCATTGTTTTTGAAACGCTAATGCATTTGTACAATAATCTTTCGACATCATACTGACATCACAGGATTTGCTTTTACCCATGTTAAACAACTATTAAGAACTCTTCATGTACTAAAAAACCCTCTGTGAAACCATTATTAAGCTAGATTTACACGATTGAAATTTTCTTCAAAATTGCTCTTCAAAATGCTTCAAACTCGTGGAAACAGTAAAATTTCTTCAAAATTTATTTATTTAATAACTATTAAAATTTAATTTAATAAATATTAACTTTATCATAATGATTTAAATATTTAATATTTTTTATTTATTTATTTAATGCTACTGTCCTTAATTAGTTGTACGCAGCCGGTTGTAGTATTTTTCCACCGGTCTTTTTTAACCATCAACTACATAATAAAATTAGTAACAAAAGAAAAACGAAAAAATTGCCTCCAGAGAAAAACAAAAAATATGACTAAAACAAAATCCAGAAAATAAAACAAAGCAAAAAAAATTAAACTAACATTTTTTTTTGCTGGATGTTGTTGTTCAAAAATAATAAACTGCGCAGTTTTCAAAATACATTCTTTCTTTTTGCTTCATGCTTAAAAACAATAAATATTGTCAGCTAATATTGTTTTCTTTTTTATGTTTTTTTCTTTTTTTTTGCAAATTTTTTCTTTCATTTAACCAAAATTATAGGCAGTAGTAGTGAACGCGTAAACATGAATGACGTTTGTACTCGTAGGTACCTATATAAAAAAAATTAAAACTTTAAGAGACACTCTAAATGGTGAAAGCTGTGGTAGGTTTTATAGTTAAGCTTTATTTTTAAGCACGTTTCAGTTTGCACGAAGCAATTCTTTAAGCTAAGCTGATTACTTTTTACACATCGCAGTGAGGGGAAGATAAGACGAGTACACACTTGATTGTACTAGGAATGCGTGTTACTCTCTTATTCGTATTACTTACAAGCATGTGTATACAGATGTGTGTATACTCCCAAATAAAAATACGAGCAATTTAAACAATAAGAATTGTGCTGTGTGAACACCGAAGAAATTTCAAGGAAAAAATTGTTTCAATCTTTTCAATAAAAATTGCTTCGTGTAAACTGGGATTACCAGCCAGTATTTTTTTAATATGTTGTTTTAGATCATAGTTTTTGGCTTTTTCATCTGCAGTTCATAAAAGTTTATCAGTTTTATAAAATTCAGTTTAACACACTTTTGTTTTCAACAAATGTTTGTCAGCGGTTTGATCTATGAAATAATTTCAAGTATAACTTTTAGCTTTAAAAGTTATTTAAAAAATAATTAAAAGAGCTTTGCTTAAAATTTAAATAAAAATTACTTAAATTTTTGATTTCTTTTTAATCCATGAGCTACTTCTTGATCTTGCTGACCACTGTGTTAAAAAATTTCTTAGTTTTAATAAAATTAGTTATTTTTTGTTTTGTGTAAAACTTTTATGAAATTAATTTTTAAATTTATTAAATATTTTTCTTATAAGTTCATAATTTAATTGGCTAAAATGCTTCTGTTTTGATAAACAAAGCTTAATGTAACCCTTTCAACTTTAAATTTGTTCTTATATAAATAAATAACTAGTTGACATCACTTCATTGTCAACCCTCTCTGGCATCTCTTCAAACGTAACGTTACTATTTTATTAAAGAACCAAACACATACATATTTACATACATACAAACATACATACAATACTTTGGCATCAACTGCCAAGCTAAAAAAATAGTTGTTAAAATGTACAAATATAGACAAGTAAAACTGTTAACAATTTCATTATTTCTTTCATAATTAATAAATATACTCGTATAGTTAAAGCAAAACTTTTTTATTTATTTCTGCCTAATTTCTTGCTAAAACTTATAAAATTACATTTTAATTGCTAAACAAAAATAACAAGAAATACAACCTGCTTTTTTTTTATAAATTTTGAACTTTATTTTTATGATGTTTTATTAGAAAGGTAAAAAATTTCAAGCATAAAAGGAAATTGTCAATTAGCTGCAAAGAGAAGGAAATATTGGTAAAAGTTTTAATTAGAAAAATTAATTAATTTTTTATATAAAGTTTAAAATAATAAATAACAATCGGAAAAAAATATTTTATCTTTAATAAATATTACAAAATAATGGATAAAAGTTAAAGATTTCAAAAATTATCCAGATAAGAGTTATAATTGATAAGTGTTATTAAAGAAAGTAAAGCTATAAAAGTTTGATATGTTTAAGGAATATAAACGAATTCCTTAATACCAAGGAAAAAATTTAAAAATAAACTTGGGTTTTTAAAATTCTTAGAAAGTTTCTTATTATTTCTTTAAATACAAAAAAAAAACTAAGGTTTCATCGTTTAGTCAAAAATATAGATCGTCTGTTAAAATGTTTGTTGCTTAATTTCCAAACACACCTCGTATTGTATTTAAAATTCGTATTGTTTTACCTAATGTGTTATAAGATAAAAATATCTATTTAATAATTATTAAAAATACCTATAACTTATAGAATTTTTGTAGTCAACTAGATATACACACAGCTTCAAAAGTGTGTAACACCAGCGAAGTTTTTGATTTTTTTTAAGATTATGAAAAGCATTATAGTTCAACTTAAATTTTTTTTTTCATAACCGAATCTATTATTCAACCAAATATCCAACAAAACGAAACTTTTAAATTTCAATCGATGGATAGATTTTAGGATTTTCATTATCTTAAAAAAATCAATTAATTTGTTGTGTTTACTCACTTTTGAGGCTCATAGTACATACATATGGATCCGTGTGGTTTATTAATGTAGGGGTTTTAAGTTCATCCTACGGTTTGTTGCAATGTTATACATTATGTAGGCTTTTCTATCAGTTTCTGCTACGACTTGCTACTACATAATATGAATATTTCAAAGAATTTTTTATTAATTTGTTTACACTTCTAAATTTAGATAAAGTTTTGTAAAACAATCTGTGAGACAAACATTTAATTTTTTAATATTTACTAAACTTGGCATTATGCATAAATTTCTATTTACTACAAATATATTTAATATACTAATTTGGCTTACTTTACAATCTGGTAGCTCTTTTCACTTGTATAATTGCCCATCTGTATTTAATTATTCTTGCCTGCTTTAAAAAAGGCTGCCAGAATTATGTTTTTATTTATTAATATCTGCAGACTTTTATTTTCTGCATATTACTGGAATTTTGTGTACGTTTTTTTTAATAATTTTCTTCAGAAATTGTGCAATTAAACATCTGAATATCATTTTCATTTGGTGCAATAAATTTAATTAAACATTTTAACTTAATTAATAGAATATTTTTTAATTAAACTCTTCTTGACCCCATTTAACATGGGGTAATTTTTCTTTGTGTCAATTATTATTAATTCTTGTTTATTATCTAAGTTTATTATGCAAATAACTTTTTTTATTGTTTTGTTCTTAACAAATAATAAATTAATTTATACAACAATGCAAAGTTCAATATAGGTATATAAAATTTGCAACAACAGCAACAAACAACAAAAAATGTAAAATAATTGTTTATTAAAATAAATATTCAAATAAAAAGTAGGTATATAAAATTGAATCATCAACGTTTGATTTATATAAATATTTAAAATGAACAAACGGACTTTGCAAATCAATAATATTATTGTATGCTTTAGAGAATTTTAATTTATAGCTTTTAAAATAAATTTTTAAAGCAATTGCAACAACTCAACACGAGACTAAGATATTTTGCAGCCATGCATTTATTTTTTTTTTACAAAACTATAAATAAACTTGTTTACTTTGAAATAAATTGTTGTTTATTTATGGTATTGTCTATATTCGTTTAGAATTGCTGTAGTTTTAGAGCGGCCATTCTGTTATCTACTTATACAAATAGGTACGCAGAACATATAAAATTTACTTAAAAATTGCAAGCAAATACAAATATGTCATAAAGTTTAGAATATTTCAGTTAAAACTAGTTTATTTTGCAATAAAAGTCTTAAAATTTATCAACAACAACAATTTTCTACCAAAATTAAGTGAAAAATATAATTATTACAATAATATATTACAATATAATTAACATAAATTAAACAAAATTCACCACACCTAACCTCAACTCAACTCTTTTCTGTTAATTAAGTTTCTGTGGCAGCTCTAAACCACATACCTGTTGTTAATCTGGTAACTTGACTCTACAATACACACACACATTACTAGACATTTGATTTTGCATTACTTGAGCTTGTTGTTGTTATTTGTATTTTTGTTCTTGTTGTTTATGTTAAATACCCAGAAAAAGAAGGCTTGGCCCGAGTTTACTTATATGCAAAAAATAATTAAGATATGTGTATAAATATTTATACCTATACATATTTTCTAAAAATAAATAACACACCATAGAACTATAAACAACAAAAACAAATGATTTAACAAGACTTGTAGTACAAGAGGTTCATTTTGTAAACATTTTATTACAAACTTGTTATTGTTATTCTTGTTAATTATCAATATGACACTTTTGACAAATGCAATAATGCAAGAATGTATAACAGTTTTGTTGTTATTATTCTTATTGTTTTAAAGTTCAATTAATCAAATGGCGTGATAAGGTGTTGTTTTATTTTTTTTTATCAACTTGATTGAATTGTTGTTGACTAGTTTGCTTGTTGTAATTGTTAAGCCATGTGTAAATTTGTTTGCAAACAATATCAGATTCATTATTTATGATAAACAGTAATATTTTTTTAAATATTTTATTGTAGTTTCAACTAGGGAGAGAGATAAAAAACAATAAAGAAAAAGGTCATGTTTCAATTTACATATTTAATTCGCTAAAAGTTTATAAATTAATATTATTTATATTATTTACACAATTTATACATATATTTTTGCTGTGTAGTTAAAACAAGGCTTAATTGTTTTACAATTTTTAGAAGAAATTGTCTGGTTTTTCAACAACTCAATAACAGCTAATTTTTCATTCATTCGACTTTTGGTTTAGGATCAGTAGGACAAAATCTGTATTACTGAAACAGGTTTTTTTTTTTTAAATTTTATTTTATTATTGAATCTTTCTTATCGAAATTTACTATAAGTATTCAAATCTTAATTCTACTTGTTGTTTAGTAGTTGTTACCAATGTAACCACTGCTGTATTCAAATTTTAAAAATGTCTTCTAGTGAGGCTCAAAGTATCGGTTCTTTTTAGCCTCTGGTGACCTTCGAACAGAAGCAGACCCCGAGCGAGGTAGTTAGGGTGGGCCATTAGTTTATCGATGTAGCTGATTGAATATTTTTCCTCCTGGATAGTGGGGACGTTTAAATACATATGAATTATTTAAATTTTCATTAAATAAATATTGTTTTTCTTTATATATGTATTTACGGTCTAATTCATAAAAAATGAAAGTAGACTTCAAATGTACTTAAAGAAAATTTCGTATGAAAATTTTGTCTAAAAGCACATTTCAAACCTACTTTATTTTTTATGAATACGGCAGTTATTATTCTACAAAATGTCTACTTAATGCTTTCCTTTATTAACTATTATTTTTGGTTTCATTCGTTGCTTTTTTTCCTTGCATTTCTTTTATGGATAAGTTAAAAGAAATCCCATTTGAATAACCTAATTTTAACCTTTAAAAATCACTAACACTGGCATTGATAATTTACTATCTGACATCTCTTATGACGTTACTTCCTTATTACTAAAGATTTTTCAATATGGCTGATAAAATGTAACAAAAAAAAACTGTAACAAAATTAAATACTTCTGCCATACACTTATTGCCAACAACATTTTCTTTTATAAATAAAAATTTATTTATAATGTTTTGTTTAACCTTATAATCGCAGGACAAAAATAACCAGATATAAAACATGTTTAATATTAACTCTAAACTTTATTTTTATGATGCGGAAAAAAATGTCAATTGGTTGTGAAGAAAAAAAATTAAATAAAACTTTTAATTATTAAAAAGAGAACTTGATAAATAACAATTTAATCATAAAAATAATTTTATATAAAATGTCTATTGTTTTTCCTACTTTGTAATAAGATAAGATACATCGTAATAAGAGAAGAAATCATTTTAACTCTGATATATGTATGTAGGTATGTTTTGAAATAAAATATATGATATTTTTATAATTAACTATATTAAATTAATTTAGATTTCTCTATCTATTCGTCCTACGGCTAATTGTATTTTATGTTGAATTTACTTCAAATATAAGTAAATTTCCTTTTTTGCAAAAATGAAATTGATTTGTTGGAATCACTCATAAGTCTTAAATTATAGTAAATCCTTAAAATCCACCTTAATAGTTCTGCATAAGTTAAAATTAAACATCTATACTACTATTTCTTTCTTTACTTGCATAACAATAAAAACAAATGTTATACTACAGAGTTGCAAAGAAAATGCAGCCATTTTTATTATTTGTTTGTTTACAAACTGTCTTGCAATTACACAAACATACCCTGAGTATTTGTAATAGATAAGTGAGAGAAGAGAAGTGTGCAATATAGAGCAGCACTACAACATGTTGATTTCTGTGTTGTGTCATTTATTGTTTTTGCCAGTTTGTGTGTGGGTGGGTGTTTATTAGATTGTATTTGCAGCCAATATTACCTTGTCATTTAGTTTTATTTCAGTATTAATTTCCGCATCATTATTTATTTTCAAATGAAATTAAATTTCTTAAGAATTTATTTGAATACAAATTCGTTTTATTTATCATACATTAACGCAGCATTTCTTTACTTAAATATCTTACACTAATTAGATAATAATACATTTATTTTGAATTGTTTTAATTGTAAAAATTGACATGTAATGACAAAAAATGCAAGCTGCACAAAATTCTTTGGCTTCCTTCCGCCTTTAATTAGTGATGCCCATTATGATTATTTTGTTTCGTTTAATTTTAGCGTTTTTTTTTTCGTTTTCATTTAAATACATATATGTGATGCGTGTGATTTAGCAAATAATGTGCTGTTTTTATTTATTTATTTTTACATTATTTTGTTTTGTGTAAATTAAACAAAATGTAATTTTGTTTATTAAACCTTGAAGTATATAATTTGTAACACAACAAAAAATAAATAAAACGTTAGAAAAATATTATCTAAACTAAATTTCATAAAACCAGGTATTATAATCACTTGGTTGGTTATTGAAATTTTATAAACTAAAAAATGTTAACACAAATTTAAAAACTGATATAAAAACCTCATAAAAATTATAAATTTATCAGAAATGTTTTCTGTTAAAATTTCGAAATTTTTATTAAATCTGAAAATATAAAAGAGATTTACTGGACTCCCAATTATCAACCAAAGAACAAATTAAGAAAAAACGTGAAAAGTGGCGGAGCTGTCATGCAATATGCTTATATAAAAAATACCCATAAATTTCAACAATTTAATTGAAAAAGTAAGTAAAATAAAATACTCAATACAATTAAATCTCAACTTTTTCTCTTTATATAAAACTGAAAACAAGACCCTTCATAAGGGTTTTAATTTTTATCGGAAAAATTTTCAGACATTTTTAAATTTAAACTTTAAATTAAATTTTAAAACTATAAAAAACAAGAATCGCACAGTTTATCCATAAATAACTATAAAATTTTACTTATAAAAGTTGTATTTAGTGCAAATTTTGCTTAATTTTTAATTTATCGAACACTTTCTGCCAACACAACAGTTGGCCTCACTAATACCTAAGCAACGGACATTTTACAATAAATGTAAACAAAAGATCTCTTAAGCTATGTGTTCACGATCGTCAGATATTACAACATTGTCCAAAAAATGTTCAGAAAATGACTAACAACCGTGTAAACTTAAAATGTTTGCGTTCCAACGCTGTAAGAAAAAGCATTTTCATTACATTGGAAGACAAAAATATTGTCAGACATCAAACAATCGTGTAAACACACAATTTTGTTCATTGTCATATGTGTAAAGTTTATGCATCTGCCAATGGCAGCATTGTCATCGAAATTATTTCTAAATGCAACTCTGTATATACATAAATAAACAAACAAGCATTGATAAAATTTTTGAAAAAAGTAGAAGAAAATTAAAGTGTGCATTAGGAGATAAGCAGATAAAACGGTTCCAATTGCTCTTTTTTGTTCCATGACAATATTAAAAATTTTAAAACACACACACAGAGCTGCAAAACGAATTTGACAATGCCACACAACAATCTGACAACCGTGTGAACTGACAATTTCGGTTGACAGATAAATTCATTGTGTGCAAATGAAATTGTTAGTTTTCCTACAGTCGTCTAAACTGGCAATTTACCTTTTGCTAAAAATTTTTCAATGTCAGTACATTTCTAGCACATTGCTTTAGATCAATGTGAGTTTGATGCTGCCATACATTGGTATAAATGAAGTGCAATATTTAAAAAAGAAAAAGAAATTTAAATTTTACATAAAATTTTAATTAAATCGTAAAAAAAACAAAATAATAAGTTTAAAAATTAATTCTATATTATTAATTAAAGTATTTTAGGCAAAAAGGTAAATTTATACGACTTTTTTAAAACTTGTCAAAACATTAACAACTTTTTCAACCGCATCCTCTTTTTCTGTAGGGTATAATTATAAACATTTTACTAAATATAATTACAAACAACTTGTATTATAAACAGTTTTTTTTTAATTTAATATATTAATTTTTCTTAAATTTAATAAATTTTCTAACATAATTATTATCTTTTTTTACACTCATCAATGAAAAAAATATACCTATAAAATTCTTTTGATTAGATTTGTATTATAAGGTTTCTGATGTCACAAGCCAACAATCGCCATGTGGCTAGTTGTCAATATTTTTCGCTTCATTTCTTTCAATTCCATTTTGATATGAATTTTGTTTAACTGTTCCAAAAAGATGATTGAGTTCAAGGTTTCTGTATGTATATTTCATGAAATGATTTGAGGGTTCAACACACCAAACAATCATAAAACAACTGACTGGCCGCCTCGCCTGCCATTTGTAAAAGTGTGTTTTTATAATTTCTATTATTTCAGTATGAACAGAACCCACAAAAAACGACACATTTCTTATTTATTGGTTTTTTGAACTTAAGCTAAAATTTAAAAAAAATATATATCATCTTAACAAATATCTAATTTTGTTTTAAAAATGTTGCTTATTACACAATTAAACAATGTGCAACAACTTCTGCAATAAATATTTATTTTATGCTTTTCTGTTAAAAGTTCCAAAATTTTAACTTGTTACACAATTAACTTAAAAACATACAGAGCAGCTATGTTTTCATTAACAAATGTATGGCATCTCTTTAAATTCTAAAAATGGAGTAATAAGAGCAAATTAAATGGCTGCCAAAGAATAAAACTAGAGTTACCGGATAGGATTTAAATGCTTGTTTTAAAAAAAACTGTAATTAAATTGAAAAACAGGAAGATTTAATTTAAACAATCAAAATTAAAGCTAACTGGTTCGTATTGAGCTTTTTTCAGTAGGACAATTGTTATTTTATTATATTTCTTCATTTTAATAAATAAATTAATATTAAAAACGTTATTGAGCTTAAACATTTTTATTTTATTATTCATAATGACATATTTATTTTATCCAAAATTTTTAACAATCAATTTTGTGTCAAAATGTTTTTTATAAAACCTTTTATGAAGTCAAAATATCATTGTAAATAGAAACTATAATTAAAAATAACCAAATTTTTATTTATAAAATCCACCATAACTTTTTCTATACAAATACTTTGTTACTCCCTCTGAAAATTAAATTAATTTCTTTTTATACTAAAACTAAAAATCTTTCTTAATTGTCTGAAATAACTAGTGCATTTAACAACTAAAACAAAAACACTCATAATTGAACAACTCTGTGATTTTAAAACATTTTTACACTCTCTTGACATTGAATTTATATTAAGTTTTATTTATGTATATTTAACTAAAACGTCACGTTTTTTGTTTTAATGTGTGTTTTTGAGCTCCCAAAACAGCCAATTTTTTGCAATATATTTTAAAAGTCAACTAAAAAGAGGCAAAATTTATAAAGCAAAATATATATGTATAGAAATGGCATACAATTTTCATTTATTATTATTTGTATATATTTTTTAAATTACAAAAAGACAAGAATCAGAAAAACTAATGAATTTTTCATTAAATAAATTAACAACAAAAAAAAAACGCCACAACAGTCATCAACAACATCGTAACCATGTGTTGTCAAACGAACAACGAACTTTGATTTTGAATATTTGTTTTTTTTTTCTAACTGGATCGAATTCTGTTCAGTCGTGTTCTGACTGAGTGACTCAAAAAACGTGGATTTTGATTTCTTTATTTTGTTTAATAATTTATGGCATTAATTGAGTATTTTAAATTTGTGGAGGTCGGATATTGATTGAAGAAAATAGCATATGTACATTTGAATGGAATAAAACAGAAATTTGATTTTGCAAAACATTAAGAACAAATAGAGCTTTTTACTGACTTTTTTAATTATTTTTAAAATTAGTTAGAATTTAAACTTTTCTAAATTAATGTATTTTAATACTTTTTAAGCTTTTACTATTTATTAGTAAACCATATTTTAATTATTTACAGTTTTAGTTGTAAATATTTGGCAACACCGCAACAAAGATGCCACTGTTTAAATTTGTCCTACTCTCAGCTAATGTTATGCTGCCATACTTTGAAATATAAATTATGAAGGAAAATATATTTTCTTTAGAAATTTCATCAAATGTTTATTAATTTAGTATTTTTTTAATGAATTTGTTTTAAATATTACTATTTAGTAAGAATTTTTTTTCTAAGAGCTTCAATCGATAATTGTCATAAATTGTTTTCTCTTATTATTTACAACCCCGCTTCTTCATATTTATATTTAGAAATGAACTTGCCTATAATAAAATTGTCCACATAACATTGGTTGTACGAAGGTTATTTGCTTCTTATACATTTTTTGTTTGTAATTTATGTCTTGGTTTATAATTATCTGGTTTAAAACTAGTTACAATTTTAGTTTCTAATAGAAATTAAAACTATTACATACTTGATTTCTAATAATTTTTGTATAGTTTTATGTTCTCATCTTTTTGTAGGCGGTTATGTTTTCAATTAGTTGACAACATCTTAACTAAGATGCCACTCTTCTGCCCTTATTCATAAAACTTACAACAGGTTTATAAAACAAAATTTGTATGGAAATTTGCTTTATAAACCTGTTATAAACCCGTTGTAAGTTTTTATGAATAAGGGCGTTCATATTTATCTTAATCTCAGAGTGCTGCCGTATTGTGAAATATAACTAAAAGGGGAAAATAAGTTTTCTTGGGTATTTTAATGATATGAATTTCCTAATGAATTTGCTAAAAATATTATTTCTTTTTGATTAATTTTTTATTTATATATTTCATGAGAATTCTTAAAGAAACATGTACAATTTGGTGTGATTTTTAATAATTTTGTTGCAAGATCTATATATTTTTTTTTTGAGTATTGTATTGTATTTTTCCCTTCTACTGTTGAAATACGTAATTTGCAAATTTATGTACGACACTCATACATTCCATAAAAATGGCACGTTTTTAAAATTTGTTTTCGCCTCCTACTCTTCCTCTTGTTTTTAATGGTTAATTTTGTTTATGAATTTTTATTAAAATAGAAACAACTAGAATTTGTATGTTAATGGATTATGATGATTATTATGATATACAGCAATTATAATGTACATACTTAGCAAACAAAAAAATGTCTCAACTAAATTTGACTTGTGAGTTGTTATTAAAAGTTTTTGACATTACTTTTTTTAATAAAAATTATAATTTGCATATTGGGTTTCTGGGAATTCGGTAAATAAAATTAACACAATCTTAAGTTTTTTAGCCGAAGAACATTTATGTAAATTAAAAGTTCCTAAAAGTATGCCAATATTCCAAATTTACCAGAAAGTTATGTTAATAAGCAAAATGTAATCTACTGTTAGGCAATTTTACAACGAAATAAACATAATTTACATATTTAGTATTTATTATCAAATGTCAATGTATTTTAAATATCTTACGTTTTAAAATATGTAATATGTCACATAGAAACTGATTGATGACAAAACAAAATAGGCCAGATACTGATTTAAATAAAAACCCTCTTAACAGTGGGAATGAAGAAGAAAACAAGAAAATTTTAATATGACAAAAAATATTTCAACAACATTGTATTTAGAGAAATTTTAATTATGAATTATGTACTTATTTTACAAACTTATTTTATATCAATTAAGGCATTTGCGTAACGGTCATATATTCAGGAATGGTTAGTAATAGACATTAGTTATTAACATTTTCCTAGGTTTCTGGAATATTTATTACAACTATTTTTTGTCTTATTACAACTATTTTTTGTCTTATGTAATAATTTAATTAACGCCTAATTGAATTCAATTATCCATTCAAAATTTCAATTAAGCTACTTGCTTCATTAAGAGTTAATTGTTCTAATAATTGTTAAAATTAAAAATACAACCCTGTGAAAAGTAATAACTAAAATGGCAGTTGTTTGGCTTTTAAATTAATAAAGAATATTTTTAGGCTGAAAATTATAATATTAGAACCAAATACAGTGCACTCGGGAAAACGTCAACTAATTAAAACCGCGGGTGTAGACGTTTAACAAATTGTTGTAAAATTTTTAAATAAAAAACATATCAATAATGTGCTTTTAAACGTTTTTATTGATTATAAACTAAAATCAAACATAAACAATTTCAAAAAGGAAACAAAAAAGGTATTCAACCTGACTAGAACCAAAAGAATACATTTTAAATGAGATCATATTTTTATATCATCTGCATTTAAAAAAATCTGTTATTTTTTTTTATGCTGCTTTTTCTTTCCAACACTTGGAAGAGAGCCTTCTCTCTATTTATTTCATAAAATTTTAGAGTAGGTAATGTAAAAAAAAAAATGGTTGACGTTTTGGGATGTTGACGTAAACGAGCGTTGACGTTTTCCCGAATTCACTGTAAATGTATTTTTTTTGTCAGCTGCTGTCAAACGCTAATTAAATTAGCAATATTGAGCATGCGTGAACACTTTTTAATTAACCAATAATTGGCTCAATTAAAAATGCATGTCTGAACACCTATGCATATATGTAAAGCTGTTAAGTGTATTTGTCATGTGGAATGTCACTTTCTTACCCATATGTGATTTCATGTGTATGTCAAAATTTGAGTTTTACATACGGTTTATAAATTACATGTTCATATGTTGATTATGTCACATACATATGTACTTACTTTTGTTAACTCCTTTTCAATTTTTCCCTCCATTTTCAATAATAAATTTGTGTGTGTTTTTTTTTTGTATTTTTGTTTTACTATTAGTTTTATAAACTATATTTATTAAAATTTCAATTAATTTTTGCCGCCACAAAATTTTGGTTATAAAAAACAGCTGATGTCAGATGGTTTGTCACTTGAAAATAGAACTCGTTCTAAATATAAAAATGTCATATGTATTGCACACAGAGAAATAACACATGCTATTGTTTGAAGGTGTTCAGACTATATGTGCAAATTGGACATGCGAAAAAGTGACAGTCCACATGACAAATACACATAATGTGAACACAGCTTAAGTGTGTTGCTTCCGTAAAACCAAGAATAAATGGCTACTCTTATTAATCAGTTAAACTTACTCTCAGCTTTCATTCTATGCGCATTACCTTTTAATTTATAATATGTACATACATATTTTTTAAGTCTAACAAAGATTTTAAACAAATTGTTTTCTTTCTTTAAATATATCCTTTAGAATTTATTTGTCGGTTTCTTTCCGCTACATGTTTCTCTTTCACATAGTTGGCATTACTGTGTGAAACGCAAACAAAGGAATGTAACTGTATTAATATGCCAATTGACAGTGTATGCAAAACAGTAGAATTTACCCACATTTTCGGTGGTTTTACGTAAAGTGTTTGAGCTTTCTTTAGAAATAAGATAAAATTTATTCATTTTTGTATATTTTAACATGCAAAGGTGTAAGAAGTGCGTCATCAACAAAAGGTAAAAGTGGACAAAAAAAAAAACAACTGGATTAATTAAGAATTTAATGTAACATCATACTGGGAAAAATGTAGTAGTTCCATAACTAGTTCTTGAAAGCATATGGGATCAATTATTTTGGTTTGCAATTGTCAGCTTCTGAACTGATTTTAACCCATTATATATAAAGATTCTGAAACCAGTTTTTTATTTAGTGAATTCATTCATAGTAACAGTTCAAGAAGTAGTTCTTTCGTGAGTGATTTTTGTTTGATACAACTGTTCCAATTGAATTCTTCTGATATCCTCTGCTTAAAACTACTGCCATTATTATTATTATTATTATGTATTACCTTATTATTTTTTCATAAAAACTACATTTTATTTCTCTTAAGAACACTGTACCTCAACTACGTATTTTATCTTATAAAACATTGAAATATTACGACATTTTGCAAATATTTTAAAATTGTCAAATTTCAAATATTTCCATTTGACTCCTAAAAGTATTTTACATAATAATATCATAAATTTTATAATAAATGATTTCTAAAAGAAGCAAGAAAAACACATTAAATTCCTTTGTGTCATAATTTGAGTGCAAAAAAAGGGTACCTTGAAACCTACACAAGAATTGTTTTAAAAGCATTGACAAAGAAAAAGCTGACTAAAAGAAATGTAAATAAATACTTATACATACAAGTAAAAGCTCTAAAGTAGGCTTTATTTTTTTATTCTTTCGTACCTTTTGAAAACAATGTATGTAACTTAAGCTTAATAACTATTAATAACTATTAAATAAATAAATTTTGAAGAATTTTTGCTGTTTACACGAGTTTGAAGCATTTTGAATTAAAACAAAAGACCTGCGCAGTTTCACAGTAATTTGCTGTAGTTGTTTTCGAGATAGTAAGGATTTTAGTCTCTGCTTTTAGGCGCCAGTCTGATAAATAATCAATGGCCTAATAGAAATTTTTGGTGGTGTTTAATAGTGGCCTAATTAAAGGTTGTAGTTTGTCCCTGTTTTCATAACAAAAAAATAAAAAAACAACGTAATAAAGCAGATATTTAATATGTTTTTTGAATATTTATTTTGTGTTACTTCGCATTCTACAAAATTTTAGTGCTGATGTGTTAAATTCTTTACAATACTTGTTTGTTGTTACTATGTTTTTTTATTACTGGCAGTTTTATTTTTTAATATTTGCCATATGACTTCTAGCTCATATTATATTTGTTTAAATAATTTGAGCTGGCAATTTTAAAGCAATTGTTTTTTTTTTTTGCCACAAAGAGTGGAGTAGTCGAAATTAAAAAGTAATTAATGCCTGATCATCATTTACCTTGAACGTGATTTCCGTATTTTAACAGGATATCATCATATTTACATATTTAAAGAAAATACATTTTGTCACATGTTTTTTAGCAATCCTAAAAAATTTTTTAGATACCCTGCGTTATTAATGACCAATGTGTGGATTTTCGTTACAACTAAAGGTATGCTTTACTATTTGTGGTTTTCTTATCATAACTAATACTAAGTTTAAACACCATGATAACTTGCCTTTGTAATCAAAAGTCTTTAAATCTGATGTTTTTAATAACTAAAACGTGCTAATGTTCTTAATTGTTATTTTTTTATATCTATTTGTTAAAAATATATCGAACATGCCTAAAAGTATGCTTTAGAAATTACAATAAAAGTAATTTTTTCAAGTAATACTAACAAAGGGAAATTGTCTATGTGGAATTTAAAACGATTTCAGTTTCACTTCGTAGTGGAATATAGAACCTAGGCGAATGTGTATTTTATATAAAAAAGAAAAGAAGCGAAATAAAGCTTGGGATTAAAAGTGTATTCTAAATAATAGAAATGCAGACCATTTGAAATAAATATCATATTTTATTGTTAAACAAGTACTTACAAAAATACTTCCCAGAATTGTTTGTAAGTGTTTATAATTTGCTGCTTTTGAAACCACTCTATAATCACAAAAATGTCAACAACATTTTATTTATTTTAGCGTTGAGCTATTTAAACAAAAACCTCTTCAAAAAATATGTCATTATCAGGATTTTCGTGTAAATAAATGTCAAACAGGGTAAATTATAAGGTAGACAAATTAATTAAGTTGTAAGAAAAATATTTATATAGAAAAATTGTTAAATTAAAGTTAACTTTAGCTTATTTTAAACAACTCCTTTTATTTAATAAATAATTAAAGCCTATTTTAAGGGGACAACATACATTTACACATTTATATAAAAAGTTTGTGTTTTATTTTGTAAAGCATACTTTTAGGCAGGTTATACACAAACTGAAATATTCATAAAAAATAAAGTAGGTTTGAAGTGTGCTTTTAGACAAAATTTTAGTACAAAATTTTCTTAAAGTACATTTGAAGTCTACTTTAATTTTTTATGAATAAGACCGAAATAGTATAAGAAGTGATAAATAACTTATGTAATATTTATTCATACTGCTTTTTTCCATATGTTTGCAAAGGAATAATTTTTTATGTTAACAGATTTTTGAAAATATGTAGTTAAATAAAATTTATAATAATATCAAAAAAAAAAAATATTAATACATATATAAATTATTCAATACATACTAACAACATTTCCATAATTTCTTCAAACCCGCAATGTTAAGGGACACGTATTCCCCAAATCAGTGAATCATGTAATTTATACAACGACATTTTTATAAAATACACTATTCCATATTAAATATTCTATAGCAGGCAATGAAAACCCCTATACTTGTAGCATATCTTAAGGAAAGTTAAACAAAAAGAGAAATAAACTTAAACTTTAAGTATACCATGAATATTATTTTTTTCCACACGTGTGTTCAATATTCTTTGGTTTCTTAGAAAATCTAATACTAAGCTCCATTTTCATTGTTTTATTAATTAATCTCTTATGTTATTGTTTGGAAAAACTTTGTTTTCTAACTAATCTAAAGTTTAATTGCTATTCTTTTTTTAGAAGTTTTATGGTTAAATTTTGATTATATAAAAAATGTTTTTTATAAAGTTGTATTTCTTTAAAAAAAATACTATTTTAGGATTTTCAATTTAATGATACGTTAAAGTGTATTTATAAGCTGTTTTTATATGTAATGTGACAACATTTTGCCTACAAAAACAATAAATGCAAATGTCAACAAAGAGCCCCGTTGGCAATGATGGTTGTAATTATAGGGTTTTCCAATAAGGACTTGACAACTCAAACTTACTCTTCAGTAAATCGATTGTAACGTGTGCTGTGTGGCTTGTGGCACCGTCTTGTTGAAACCACATGTCATCCAAGTCCATGTGTTCCAATTCGGGCCAAAAATAATCGCTAATCATTGCGCGATAACGATCGCCATTCACAGTAACGTGACGATCGTTATTGTCAACGAAAAAATATGGCCCAATGACGCCGCCGGCATGCAAAGCGCACCAAACAGTAATTTTTTGTGGATGAAGTGGTGATTCGTGAAGCACATGTGGATTTTCAGCAGACCAATAACGCATATTTTGCTTATTGACGAACCCATTGAGCCAAAAATGAGCTTCGTCACTGAAGATGATTTTGCGATGAAATTCATCATCTTGGTGCATCTTCTCCAGAGCCCAATCGGAGAACGTACGTCGACTCAAATGGTCCATCGGCTTCAATTCTTGAGTCAGCTTAATCTTGTATGGGTGTAAACCCAGATCCTTACGCAAAATTCGCCATAAAGTGGTCTTGGGGATGCCCAGTTCTTGAGAACGCCGCGGAATCGACTGATTTGAATCGTTTGCTACGGACGCCTGAACGGCAGCGATATTTTCGGAACTTCGACCAGGCCGTTGTCTCACTGGCACGACAGCATCACACAATGAATATGTAGACTCAAATTTTTGCACTAAACTTGTTATTGCTTGTCTACTAGGGCGATAATTACGACCGAAAATTGGAGTTAACGCTCTTAAAGTTGCGGTCACCGACTCCGAATTTCGGTAGTACATTTTTATAATTTCCAAACGTTGTTCCTTCGTGTACTTTACCATAACGAAAATGTTAAGTTTACTGAAAAAAAAGAAAGCAACAATTAGATGATCAGTGAAATAGTGCGTTCACAATTTAAATTCAGAGTTGTCAAGTAGCTATTAGAAAACCCTATATATGTAGTGTAGCCACTTGAATTAAACTAAACACGCTTGTTTTTTGTTTTTTTTTTTGTAGTACACCTAAAAGCAATGAATTTAACTAAAACATTTAACATTTAATTGTATGATATTTCTATGAAATTAAAAAAAATCTATTACATAAAGAAAACTAGTAAAATTTTAAACTTTTTTGGCTGGTCGCTTTGGCTTTAAAAAAAAGATTAATTTGTAAAACAAGCGAAATTGGTATTTTGCATAAAATTAAACTCTAAAGTTGTTATTCATAATATAAGGTTTATTTTGCTTTGTTAGTTTTAAAAATTTGGTGATAAAATAGAATTTTTTTTATGTATAAGAAGGTAAGAGTTATACTTAGATAATAAAAATTCTTTGGGTGGCATTCACATTGCTAATTTTGATTTATTTTTTTATTTTTTAATAAAGTAATTTTTCTTCTTTCTCAAACCTTTAAAACACCACAATCTATGGTTAAAATTATGGTTTTATTTATATTTCTTATCGCTGAAAAAACGCATTAAGTTCAACGCTAAGTAAATAAAAATATAAAATATAAGAAAAATATGTGTATGCATTGAAATAGCAGTTTCTTTATAATAGAAATTAATATTTCAATTCTGTTTTGAATTATTTGTAATACTTTATCGCTAAAATAATACTATTTAACTTCGTTAAATATTACAACAAACAATTGTCATGTAAAAACAGAGGTTTTCAAAATGAAAGTTTTTTCCAGTAAAATCAAGTTTCTAAAAACATAAAATAAAATTATTTCTTTAAAATTTCCACTTCTTTATAAGTTTTGAAAGGAATTTTTGTTTTATTTTATTTAAGATTGTGTTTTTTTAAGCAAGTGCTTAATGATTATCCTAAAACATGGAAAGTTTCTAAAATCGCCAATTTTCTACCACAATCATGTGGTAGCCCTGTTATGATGCACCTGTTGTACACAAGCGGTGCTGCTAACTATTTTTAACCGAAACTAAATCAGATAGCTTACTAAAGTCGCTAGAATACTTTAAAATGTTTAAATTGTTTGCAATTGTTTGCTAAAAACGGAAATTGAAACCTACATATTTGTTATTTTTGAGCTGTTTTGTTAAATACATACTAGTGCGTTTTATCAAAAGCTAAACATTTGTGTTGTTAAAAAAACCCGCTAAATTGTTTACTCTTTACGTACTTGCATAAGTACTCACTCGACACATTAAAAGAGCAAAATTAATAAATAATATAAAATTAAATATAAATTAAATAAAATGAATAATACTACTACAAAAAAAAAAATAAAAACAGTTCAACAAGGCAAACAACATCTCTGATAAAAGCCTTGAGAGGGGTGCAACAACAATATAAATATATGAGAGTTTTATTTTTCTTTTTCTTACAACAATATATACAACAAGTGTTGATTGTAGTCAATACTTAACAGATTTTTGAAAATAGAAAACGAATTTGAAATGCCCTAACTACATGGCAAAGTAAAATGTCTTGTTCAAAAAGAACTTTTCGTTCATAGCTAAAACTTTTTCGTAAAATATACTGAGTTTCATGATTAAACTCAGACTCAAAACTATTATTGGCAATGTTCTGTTCTGCCACGTTGAGATATGTAAAACTGTCATTTCAAAGAAAAACAATGAAAAGATGTAATGTAAATATTTATGCTAATTAATAAAAGACAATAAATAGTAAACACTACCTTAAGGGGAAAAAAGAACAACAGTTTGGTGCTGTGAAAATAACATACATGTATGTATATCAATTTAAGTTTGTAAATTTTTTGATTGTTTGGAATATTAATAATATATGTACATATACAATAATATTTGTTAGGACATATTAGGATTACTAATATGATTAATAATTAGTTTAATTAAGTTCACTTCATTTATTTAAGGCAGTTAATAAAAATGCTGTTTAATTAATAAATTACAATTAGCATACTCTTCATTTAATTACACTTACATAGGAAATTTCCAAGTGAAATAAATAAAATTGTTATAAAAAATATACTTCTATGTACTTAATATAAAAACATTTAACTTAAATTTGTAGTTTGCTCTGGCGTCTCAGTATTTTTTTTTTTTAAGAAAAAATTTTCAAATTAAAAACAACAAAATTAAGCTTTTTTGTAAATTGTACAGCTGCTTAAGTGATAGGGAAAACAGCTTTATTTGCAGCATTACCTTTATGGCAACACAGTAACCAATTTTATTATGTGGGAATTTTAACAATAAGGGAATATTTTCACAAATAACTCAATATAAAACTAGTAATTAAGTAAAAACTACGACATTTATATCTAAATTTCTATATAATAACAGTATTGCTATTTACCACTTGTATTTGTGCCCAAAATGTTCTTAAATTTTGCTTTAACTACAAATTTATCAATGCAATTTCTGCTAAATCTGTAATTTATATTAATTTCCATTAATACCAAAAATATCTAAAATTTTGTTTCTCAACTCAACATTTTTCTATGTATTTAAAAATTTCCCAAACTTGTCTACTATCTCTTAAAATGATCTGAAATCATATTGCTAAACATTAGAAAGATTCTACAGTGCTGCTTACTTAATGCTCTTCTCAACAATTTGCAGTTATGGACTAAAAATTACACAAATTTTATCTTTAAATATAAATTAATCAAAGTAGTTTTGCCCAAATCGATTTAAAATTTGTCTCTGTTATTTTCCTAAATTTTATGGATTTGTTATTTAATAATTTGGATTTTCTCTCAAAGTATGTGTCAATCCTCTTACAAAACATGCTGCTATTTTGAACAGTGATGACAACTTAATCACAATTCGTTGTATATTTGCAGGGCTACCAGATTTGTTGTTATGGCCAACAAATTGCACTATTCTTAATTAAGGAACGTGGAAATAGTATTTATTTTGATTTTAATGTATCTAAACTAGCAGCTAATGAAGCTAATATTTCTAAATGATTATAAAATTGTAAATTTGTATTGACAGCTGTAGAAAAAGAAGTTGAGCTTTACTTGTGCTGAGAAAATTTATTAAAGTAAATAAGTAATATTATGGCATATTTTAAGGAAATAAATTAATTTCTTATAACAAGCACACTTTAAGGCTCCTAAGTGAATCCGTAAGCTGTATATTCTCATAATAATTCGCAATTAAATGTTTTTCCAGGGTTTATTTTAATATTTTATACGATATTTGCCAGCAATTTATTTAGTTGGCTACTAGAATTTTATTTATTTGAGCTGATCCCTGAAAGCACTCATAATTAATGCATGTTCTATAAAACAAATACTAAAATTGGTCTTTTTTCTATTCATTTCTATTCTTTTGTTGTTAATTAAATAGCATTAATTTTTTATGAGATTTGTATATTTTTTTTATTACACAATCTCATGATATTATAAGACATTAATTTTACTAATAAGGCGAAGGTTGAGAAGGTCAGTTGGGGGTTGCCCAAATTAAAGAGCGAAATATTGTGTTCCTACATATTCCTTGTTGTACAGTCAAAGACATGCCCACAACAGCAATGAGAAATATTTTAATAAAGGAGAACAGAAAATCTAAAATCGTGACAACACGTGCCCCTATGCACATGCTTATACATACACATTTCATGTTTACGCCCTAAATGTAGGCTACACAAAAAATTGTTCACTGTATGCGTAGTAACTATTTGTATGTATCCTTAACAAAACTTGAATGAATGAATTGAATGGCTTTTATGGGGGGAAGTTTCTGTACTCTTAACGAAAGTAAAAGTCTTCGTTAAAAACGAGTTTAATTATTCATTGAACTCTTTTTGGATTTTCTGTGGCTTTGCAAGCCAAAAAAATCGTATGACGCACATGTTTGTTTAAAGATTGTAATTGTTAATTTTCTTTTTTAAAGCTTATTTTGTAATCTGTATGTAATTTTTCTTTTGTTGGCATTATTATTTTCGTTGTTAAAGAAGCCTTAATGTATGTTATAAAAATAATTTTATTTGAAATTAGTTAAATTAAATTAGTATGAGGCCAAAAATATTTAATTTACATTATGGTTACTAGAGAATAGAATTTTGTAAGTAATTTTAATTATCAAGTTTTAAAAAAATAGTTTTTAGGGTTGATAGTATATTTTATAAGTTCGTTGTTAATAAAAATTTTAAGTCTAATATAAAAAGACATAGAAAAATTAAGTTTATCTTAAACAATTCAGTTTAGTATTTAGATGTAAGTGTTCAATTCACTTTAAATGGTTTAAATATAAATATTTTCTGAACAATTATTATTTTTAGTTGAACTGTAAATTCTTTAAATTTTTGGTATTTCTTTAGTCAGGCTCAAGTTTATTAAATTTCTGTTTCAAATTTCTTGAAAAAAACTTTTTTAGTTTAGTTTGTCTGTAAAGTATATATATGTACACAAGAATGATAAAATAAAAATTACGCCAACGAACATAAAATTTTAAAATGTTCTGCGCATTTTGTAACTGTGACGTCACACATTCTGTGTTTCTATTGGCTAATTTTTTCTCACTTGTTTTTTTTACTGTTGTTTTGCTTGCATTTGCTCACTGCACACTTTATGTTTATATTTTTTGTTGTTTATTTTTTTTTTGTTTGTTTTTCTTTTTGAAACAGCTTTTATTTTAGAAGTCTCAGAGAGATTTCAATTGCAAGGTTGCCAACTATCACATAAAACATACATTTTTCGCAAGAAATTTTAATCCTAACACATGAAACATTCTTGGTAACCCTTAGAATGGAATTTCTACGTCACATAACGGGAAATCATGCGCATGGCGTAATCTTTATTTTATCATTCTTGTATGTACATATATAACCATGCTTAACATGGATGGTAACTTCGTTTTCTATTAACCATGTGGCAACTTTTCACAAACAAAAACACTTGATCAAAATGTAAACAAAGCTTCGTTTGGCCATTGTTGTGTTCACAGTGGCACCTCAGCATCAATAGAAAGTTTATTTCATAATGTATTAACAGTAATTTGTTAATTTTATAAGGTATTCTCGGCAATCGAAGGACTTTAATTCTTTGGAAATAAAATAAAGCTCTAATTTAGGAATACAAAGAAATAAGAGCTGGACGTTTTAATTAAACAAATTTGTTTACAAAAATTTTGCAATTAATAAATAAATTCGCTTTTTTAAGTGAATAAATATAAACACTAAACATTTTTCCTAGAATAAAATCTGATTTTAAACAAAATTGTAAAATACTTCTAGAGTTAAGCTAGATTTACAGGATTGAAATTTTCTTCAAAATGCTTCAAACTCGTGTAAACAGCAAAAATTCTTCAAAATTTATTTATTTAATAGTTATTAATAGTTATTAAATAAATAAATTTTGAAGAAAATTTCAATCGTGTTAATCTAGCTTTATGCTAAAAATGTGTAAATTTGCAAAAAACATGAATTTAATTAATTTTTAATACTTTAAATATACTAAAAATGCTGTCTCTGTTTAAAGTTAGTTTTTGTATAAAACAAAACAGGTGGGTTAACCTCCTTAATTTTCTTTATTATGTTTTAAATTGAGAACCAAAGTCAATTTAAAAAATACTTATTTATTTACATAAAACAAATTTATAATAATACTGCCTGCCTGGCCATCTCTGCTCTTTATGAGTTATTTTCTTTTAGAATTTTTAGATAAAATTTTTATTATTGTTTACAAAAACAATAACAAACAATTGTTTTTCTAGCATTGAAGCTTCAGTTTACTAGACTAGACACAGTGCTAAAATTAAAAAAAAAAATTAACAACAACACAAACACACAGAAATGAATTTAAACATGTACATATATGTATATAATATGTACATATGTATAACAACCGGCAAAAATATAAATTTGATAAATAATTATTATACACACGTATGCTAAAATAAACACAAGAACAATAGCAACAAACAAAAAAGAAAAAATATATGTATATATAACATGAGCACCACACAATAAAAAAAATATGTAACTTTGACTTATTTACAGGCCGTTCAACTGTCATATTGTATATACATACATACATACATACAACGTTTGTATAGCACATAATTGCAGTGCTGAAACAGACATTTTTTGAGTTAATACTATTTACTACATCAAAGGTGGTTTGTCAATATTCTATATGAATGTTTATTTTGTATTGGAATGATGGTGTAATATTAATAAACAGCAAACTCACCCCACCCCCACCCCACTTCTTTTCTTCATACTTACACACACAGTACGGTATTTATTTATATGTATGCAGTCTAGTGATAGTAAAATAATAATATCAACAACAACAACGATATACTCACACGTAAATACAGAAAAGGTTTAGTTTAAAAAAATAACAAATGTTGGCAAGCAAATGAAAACAAACAAAAATTAGCAGTTATATGCCAAAAGCAATAATACGACAATAAAAAGCAAGGATAAGCTCTCTCTTTTAACACAAACTAAAGAATCCCAACCAAACAAGAGAGAGAGAGAGAATGCATGGCTACTAGTGATACTTAATTTTTACTCTGAGAGTGAGTGTGTGTATTTTTTTTTGTAAACAAGCCAGAAAAAAGCATGTTCTTACAACAAATATATTGAAAATAAAAAACACTGTCATTTAGTATTGTTACAGCTGTTGTGGTGCTTTCACCAACAACTAACTCTTGAATTAAATTTTTATTTATGTTAATAAAAAATATACAAATAGCAAAAACAATGTGACTTAAAGTTAAAATACATATTAAAAAAATACAAACAGTGTCTTAAATATTTTAACTAAATAAAAATTGATTGAGACATAATAAAACACAAAATAAAATACCCTCAAAGTATAAAAAAAGTTTTTAAAATTGTTATAAAGCAATAAAAAAATAACAAATAACATTATGCATGGCATAACACATTTGTATCGCCAGCATGCCATAGAAAAGCAGCTGAGCGCGGACTGTTGGCAAAACGGCGGCAGTGTTGCAGCCGTGCCAGCCGACAGTTCTACTCAGCATAACAATACTTATGCACGTGATAGTGTCAGCAATAATTCCTCCTCGGAATATGACTCGCTAAACTGCCGTTTAAGTAGCATAGATTCAAATTCCAGCTCTAGTTCATCAACAAATTCAAAGTCTCCTAATTGGTCTCAGGGTAAGTTTAAAAATGGGAAAAAGTCATTTGCTGTAAAACAAAGAGTGTGTTTAAAGGCTCTAAATTAAAATGTCTAAAAAAAAAGTGGAAAAAGTGTTCACTTCTTTTTATTTAAACACATTCGCCATGTTGATAAATTCCCAGGATTACACATAAATACTATCTCTATCTCTTGCCCATGCAGACAAGATAATCGAAAGTTTGGTTAATGCCTCCAGTCCTCAACCGGTGCCGGACACCCACAGATCCATAACAAATCATTACAATTCACCCACACACAATAGGGCACGCAGTTCTTATGACAGTTATGGCAGCAGTTTCAAACGTACACCCTCCTCCAAACGCAGCATATTCGATCGAGCACACAGTCCCGCCGTCTATAGTGTAAGATTCATTAGCTAGATGTTTCAAGAAATTTAAAGCCATATTTAATTTATGCCTTTTTATACCAAAACAGAGTCTACGCAAACCAAATGTTCTAGAATACAACCATTCACCGCCTATACAAACGGGCTACTTCCCACACGATCTAGACGACATATATGAGAGTAAACAAGATCCACAGTATTTTACCTATTCGGGACATTCGACACAACGTCAGGAACGCCCCAGTATTAATTCAATATTTCATCGTGTTGGTGCAGCACCCGCCTCCCTGGATGAATACGGCAGTCCCCTAAGATATTCTCTGGATAGTGGCTGTTCGCATATACCACGCTATCGTTTCGAGAACAACAGTTTTGTGAAATCGCTGAGTATTAATGAAGATGAAGATGGCGCCAGAACTTCCACACCCAAAGAGCATAAACATAAGCACAAAGGTCATCATCATCATTCTATACATGAAATTCTTAAGCATTTTGGCAAAAAGGTGCACATTTGGCCACGTAAATCTCATGACAATACGGCCAGCAGCGTTTGTACTTCACCAAAAAATGATCCACAGGAAAACTTTCGTACACGATCGAAAAGTCTAGATGTGAACACAGTCCATAGACCCAATCGTATTTTGGAGGATTGTGGTGCCACCTACAAGATATTTGATAAGATTGTAAAAGAAGGTAATTCAAAGGGTAAGGGAATTTTCTAATTAATCTAATTGTTGTTGTTTGTAGTAAACTTGGTACTTGCACATTATTTTTGAAGATTTGTTCCCAAATTATTTTAAGCTTTTTTGAATTGTTGTAAAAGTTGTCTGGAAAAAGTTTTGTAATTTTGTTTTTCTTGTCATTTCTTTCTGTGTGTGTTAAGGTGCTCATATGCGTCGTGCTTCAGCTGATTTGGAAAAACGACGTGCTTCAGTTGGCGCTGCCAGTCGGGGCTTACGTGGTGATGGTACTTTAGATCCACATCATGCCGCAATATTATTCAGAGATTCAAGAGGGGTAAGTGTTTAATATATTTTTATTTTGTATGTTTCTGTTTAAAAAGTGAAGTAAACGTGTGAGTGCATCAATCTCCAGGATCGTTTTTGAAGGATTGTAACTACTATTCGTATTTTCGCCTTTAAATTTTTGATAGTAGAATTGAATTGCACTGCTACTACTGCTACCTTTCAAAGTGTTATGGCCTTATTCATAAAACTTACAACAGGTTTATAAACGTGTTAATAACGTTTATAAACGTGTTATAAACCGGTTGTGAGTTTTTATGAATTAGGGGGTTAGTATGCAAGAATATAATCGAGTTGGTGGATCTTTTTTTGAGAATAACTCCGTCATAGTTTTTCAGTTCACATTTCATGTTTAAGGTCAGAAAGTGTCAAGCTAAATTTATTGATCTAATAGATTTTTTTTTAAACGTAATAATTACAAATTTTCCGCTTAAAATATTTAAGTCTCACTTAATATAATGCCAGGATGTTTCGTGTCGTGCAATTCATCTTCATCTTAAAGTCCTCTTGAAACCGTCAAGAATGAAGATGGAGATTCTTGTATTCAAAACAAGCCAGCGAGGTCCACAATTGACCATAAGTCAGATATGAAATCATCTTCAGCAAATCTGAAATAATTAAAACTTAAAATTATTTAGCTGGAAGCAATTCTTACTTAAAGCCTCTCCCGAAAATAACTATAAAAACACAGCAATCTCTAATAGAATAGTATAGAAATGACTTTTATAGTTGTACCAATATTATAGTTCTTTTGGAGATAATTACTGGTGAAATCGAAACCTTGGAAATTAATGTTCCAAAATACAATTGAGTTTAATCACTGTATCTGACAAGCCAGTTAGAGTATAATGGTGGAGTAAACTGATTGGTTTGCTGCCAATTCAACATCCTTGTAATCAGTTCATCGCATTTGTTTGTAAATTCGACATTAAGCTGTTGCAGGAGACAGACTTTCTGTACATAAAAGTAAATTATAAGTTTTGCAAAAAACATAAATGAAACCATCATTTGATTGATCATTAAGAAGAACAGTTTTAGAAAAGGTCTACAATCCAGAAGTTGTTGGGACTATTTTAGTGAATAGTTAATCCTCTATTTAATTTTCTGCGAATCCAACATCAAGCTAATTTAAAAGCTACATATCCTGGATATCTGTAAAAAGTAAATAATTTGTTTAGAAAAGGTTTTGCCAAACATTTAAATGGAATGTTGCTATGTATCGGGTAATGTCACTATTCTACACTCCAAAAGATGTTAAAAAATTAATTTATATTCAAAGACGTCTGTCTTTTAGTCTTCAACCGCATGGACCACGATGTCGAACGATAACGTTCGCTTAGATAAGACTTAAGACACAAACTTTTTATCGTATCTATTTTTTATTCAATCAGGTTTGTTTATTCCACAATTAAGTTTGTGTCTTAAGTCTTATCTAAGCGAACGTTATCGTTCGACATCGTGGGCCAGGCGGTAAGTTTTTAATGTAGTGCAGACTCCTTCAATCATTCCAGTTTAGAGCCAGACATCCTGAATATCTGAACATGCAATAAACTTATTTAGAAAAACTTTTGTTAAACTAATGTTAATGAAACCATCATCTGATTGATGAAACATGAGAACTGTTCTTTGCCAGTTCTAAATACCTCATCCAATATTTTATACTGCAGAATATGTTGTAAATACAATTTATATTCGAGGAGTGTGTTATTCCAAAGTCTTTGCAATATTAACTAAGAGTCAGAAATCATGAATATCTGAAAAATTGAATAGTGTTTTTAGCACAAGTTTTGTAATTTTCAAACATCTAGGAAGAACTGAGCTTAAATGGTTCCTGGAATATAAATTTATTTAATCGGTTTCCATTTACATTCTTAATATTTTTTTTATATTCACATCAATTACAATTTGCTACAATTTGTTTCACGCACTTAAAGATCTTCAAAGACATATTATCTGAAGATAACTGCTTCAGCGCTCCTGCTCCTGCTTCCTGCGCTCTACATTTGTAAAATAAAGTGGAAGTTATTTTTATATTAAGTTTGTGTTCTCAATTTTGTAAAAATGACTTGAAAACTAAAATATCATTTTTAGTTTGGTTCATCGTAGACTAAAAGTTTCACTAGTTTTCTAGAACGTCGTGAAAATGTCTATGTGGAATTTAAATTTAAATGTTGACTTTCAAGCCTCCTTTGCCGCGGTTTTACGCACTTAAAGATGTTTTTAAAATCGTTCTGAAAATTGCTGAAAAACTTTAAATGTTTGGCTTTCAAGCCTCCTTTGCCGCGGTTTTACGCACTTAAAGATGTTTTTGAAATCGTTGTTCTGAAAATTGCTGAAAAACTTTAAATGTTTGGCTTTCAAGCCTCCTTTGCCGCGGTTTTACGCACTTAAAGATGTTTTTAAAATCGTTTTTCTGAAAATTGCTGAAAAACTTTAAATATTTGGCTTTCAAGCCTCCTTTGCCGCGGTTTTACGCACTTAAAGATGTTTTTGAAATCGTTGTTCTGAAAATTGCTGAAAAACTTTAAATATTTGGCTTTCAAGCCTCCTTTGCCGCGGTTTTACGCACTTAAAGATGTTTTTGAAATCGTTGTTCTGAAAATTGCTGAAGAACTTTAAATGTTTGGCTTTCAAGCCTCCTTTGCCGCGGTTTTACACACTTAAAGATGTTTTTAAAATCGTTGTTCTGAAAATTGCTGAAAAACTTTAAATATTTGGCTTTCAAGCCTCCTTTGCCGCGGTTTTACGCACTTAAAGATGTTTTTGAAATCGTTGTTCTGAAAATTGCTGAAAAACTTTAAATGTTTAACTTTCAAGCCTCCTTTGCCGCGGTTTTACACACTTAAAGATGTTTTTGAAATCGTTGTTCTGAAAATTGCTGAAAAACTTTAAATGTTTGGCTTTCAAGCCTCCTTTGCCGCGGTTTTACGCACTTAAAGATGTTTTTAAAATCGTCATGCTGAAAATTGCTGAAAAACTTTAAATGTTTGGCTTTCAAGCCTCCTTTGCCGCGGTTTTACGCACTTAAAGATGTTTTTAAAATCGTTGTTCTGAAAATTGCTGAAAAACTTTAAATATTTGGCTTTCAAGCCTCCTTTGCCGCGGTTTTACGCACTTAAAGATGTTTTTAAAATCGTTGTTCTGAAAATTGCTGAAAAACTTTAAATGTTTGGCTTTCATGCGTCCTTTGCCGCGGTTTTACGCACTTAAAGATGTTTTTGAAATCGTTGTTCTGAAAATTGCTGAAAAACTTTAAATGTTTAACTTTCAAGCCTCCTTTGCCGCGGTTTTACACACTTAAAGATGTTTTTGAAATCGTTGTTCTGAAAATTGCTGAAAAACTTTAAATGTTTGGCTTTCAAGCCTCCTTTGCCGCGGTTTTACGCACTTAAAGATGTTTTTAAAATCGTTGTTCTGAAAATTGCTGAAAAACTTTAAATGTTTGGCTTTCATGCCTCCTTTGCAGCGGTTTTACGCACTTAAAGATGTTTTTAAAATCGTTGTTCTGAAAATTGCTGAAAAACTTTAAATGTTTGGCTTTCATGCGTCCTTTGCCGCGGTTTTACGCACTTAAAGATGTTTTTGAAATCGTTGTTCTGAAAATTGCTGAAAAACTTTAAATGTTTGGCTTTCAAGCCTCCTTTGCCGCGGTTTTACGCACTTAAAGATGTTTTTGAAATCGTTGTTCTGAAAATTGCTGAAAAACTTTAAATGTTTAACTTTCAAGCCTCCTTTGCCGCGGTTTTACACACTTAAAGATGTTTTTGAAATCGTTGTTCTGAAAATTGCTGAAAAACTTTAAATGTTTGGCTTTCAAGCCTCCTTTGCCGCGGTTTTACGCACTTAAAGATGTTTTTAAAATCGTTGTTCTGAAAATTGCTGAAAAACTTTAAATGTTTGGCTTTCAAGCCTCCTTTGCCGCGGTTTTACGCACTTAAAGATGTTTTTAAAATCGTTGTTCTGAAAATTGCTGAAAAACTTTAAATGTTTGGCTTTCAAGCCTCCTTTGCCGCGGTTTTACGCACTTAAAGATGTTTTTAAAATCGTTGTTCTGAAAATTGCTGAAAAACTTTAAATGTTTGGCTTTCATGCCTCCTTTGCCGCGGTTTTACACACTTAAAGATGTTTTTAAAATCGTTGTTCTGAAAATTGCTGAAAAACTTTAAATATTTGGCTTTCAAGCCTCCTTTGCCGCGGTTTTACGCACTTAAAGATGTTTTTGAAATCGTTGTTCTGAAAATTGCTGAAAAACTTTAAATGTTTAACTTTCAAGCCTCCTTTGCCGCGGTTTTACACACTTAAAGATGTTTTTGAAATCGTTGTTCTGAAAATTGCTGAAAAACTTTAAATGTTTGGCTTTCAAGCCTCCTTTGCCGCGGTTTTACGCACTTAAAGATGTTTTTAAAATCGTTGTTCTGAAAATTGCTGAAAAACTTTAAATGTTTGGCTTTCATGCCTCCTTTGCCGCGGTTTTACACACTTAAAGATGTTTTTAAAATCGTTGTTCTGAAAATTGCTGAAAAACTTTAAATGTTTGGCTTTCATGCCTCCTTTGCAGCGGTTTTACGCACTTAAAGATGTTTTTAAAATCGTTGTTCTGAAAATTGCTGAAAAACTTTAAATATTTGGCTTTCAAGCCTCCTTTGCCGCGGTTTTACGCACTTAAAGATGTTTTTAAAATCGTTGTTCTGAAAATTGCTGAAAAACTTTAAATGTTTGGCTTTCAAGTCTCCTTTGCCGCGGTTTTACGCACTTAAAGATGTTTTTAAAATCGTTGTTCTGAAAATTGCTGAAAAACTTTAAATGTTTGGCTTTCAAGCCTCCTTTGCCGCGGTTTTACGCACTTAAAGATGTTTTTAAAATCGTTGTTCTGAAAATTGCTGAAAAACTTTAAATGTTTGGCTTTCATGCCTCCTTTGCAGCGGTTTTACGCACTTAAAGATGTTTTTAAAATCGTTGTTCTGAAAATTGCTGAAAAACTTTAAATGTTTGGCTTTCATGCCTCCTTTGCAGCGGTTTTACGCACTTAAAGATGTTTTTGAAATCGTTTTTCTGAAAATTGCTGAAAAACTTTAAATATTTGGCTTTCAAGCCTCCTTTGCCGCGGTTTTACGCACTTAAAGATGTTTTTGAAATCGTTGTTCTGAAAATTGCTGAAAAACTTTGTTTGGCTTTCAAGCCTCCTTTGCCGCGGTTTTACGCACTTAAAGATGTTTTTGAAATCGTTGTTCTGAAAATTGCTGAAAAACTTTAAATATTTGGCTTTCATGCCTCCTTTGCCGCGGTTTACGCACTTAAAGATGTTTTTGAAATCGATGTTCTGAAAATTGCTGAAAAACTTTAAATATTTGGCTTTCATGCCTCCTTTGCCGCGGTTTTACGCACTTAAAGATGTTTTTGAAATCGTTGTTCTGAAAATTGCTGAAAAACTTTAAATGTTTGGCTTTCAAGCCTCCTTTGCCGCGGTTTTACGTACTTAAAGATGTTTTTAAAATCGTTGTTCTGAAAATTGCTGAAAAACTTTAAATATATGGCTTTCATGCCTCCTTTGCCGCGGTTTTACGCACTTAAAGATGTTTTTAAAATCGTTGTTCTGAAAATTGCTGAAAAACTTTAAATGTTTGGCTTTCATGCCTCCTTTGCCGCGGTTTTACGCACTTAAAGATGTTTTTGAAATCGATGTTCTGAAAATTGCTGAAAAACTTTAAATATTTGGCTTTCATGCCTCCTTTGCCGCGGTTTTACGCACTTAAAGATGTTTTTGAAATCGTTGTTCTGAAAATTGCTGAAAAACTTTAAATGTTTAGCTTTCAAGCCTCCTTTGCCGCGGTTTTACGTACTTAAAGATGTTTTTAAAATCGTCATGCTGAAAATTGTTATCTTTAACATAAATTTATTAATAAGATTGTTTCTAAATATTTGTGTTGGCAATACTTACATGAAATACAATTTTTTTTATTTAATTTCACTTTTTTTTTTTTTTTTTAATTTTCACAACTTTAAATCTTTGGCTTTCATGCCTCCTTTGCCGCGGTTTTACGCACTTAAAGATGTTTTTGAAATCGTTTTTCTGAAAATTGCTGAAAAACTTTAAATGTTTGGCTTTCAAGCCTCCTTTGCCGCGGTTTTACGCACTTAAAGATGTTTTTAAAATCGTTTTTCTGAAAATTGCTGAAAAACTTTAAATATTTGGCTTTCAAGCCTCCTTTGCCGCGGTTTTACGCACTTAAAGATGTTTTTGAAATCGTTGTTCTGAAAATTGCTGAAAAACTTTAAATATTTGGCTTTCAAGCCTCCTTTGCCGCGGTTTTACGCACTTAAAGATGTTTTTAAAATCGTCATGCTGAAAATTGCTGAAAAACTTTAAATGTTTGGCTTTCAAGCCTCTTTTGCCGCGGTTTTACGCACTTAAAGATGTTTTTAAAATCGTTTTTCTGAAAATTGCTGAAAAACTTTAAATATTTGGCTTTCAAGCCTCCTTTGCCGCGGTTTTACGCACTTAAAGATGTTTTTGAAATCGTTGTTCTGAAAATTGCTGAAAAACTTTAAATATTTGGCTTTCAAGCCTCCTTTGCCGCGGTTTTACGCACTTAAAGATGTTTTTAAAATCGTCATGCTGAAAATTGTTATCTTTAACATAAATTTATTAATAAGATTGTTTCTAAATATTTGTGTTGCCAATACTTACATGAAATACAATTTTTTTTATTTAATTTCACTTTTTTTTTTTTTTTAATTTTCACAACTTTAAATCTTTGGCTTTCAAGCCTCCTTTGCCGCGGTTTTACGCACTTAAAGATGTTTTTGAAATCGTTGTTCTGAAAATTGCTGAAAAACTTTGTTTGGCTTTCAAGCCTCCTTTGCCGCGGTTTTACGCACTTAAAGATGTTTTTGAAATCGTTGTTCTGAAAATTGCTGAAAAACTTTAAATATTTGGCTTTCATGCCTCCTTTGCCGCGGTTTACGCACTTAAAGATGTTTTTGAAATCGATGTTCTGAAAATTGCTGAAAAACTTTAAATATTTGGCTTTCATGCCTCCTTTGCCGCGGTTTTACGCACTTAAAGATGTTTTTGAAATCGTTGTTCTGAAAATTGCTGAAAAACTTTAAATGTTTGGCTTTCAAGCCTCCTTTGCCGCGGTTTTACGTACTTAAAGATGTTTTTAAAATCGTTGTTCTGAAAATTGCTGAAAAACTTTAAATATATGGCTTTCATGCCTCCTTTGCCGCGGTTTTACGCACTTAAAGATGTTTTTAAAATCGTCATGCTGAAAATTGTTATCTTTAACATAAATTTATTAATAAGATTGTTTCTAAATATTTGTGTTGCCAATACTTACATGAAATACAATTTTTTTTATTTAATTTCACTTTTTTTTTTTTTTTAATTTTCACAACTTTAAATCTTTGGCTTTCAAGCCTCCTTTGCCGCGGTTTTACGTACTTAAAGATGTTTTTAAAATCGTCATGCTGAAAATTGTTATCTTTAACATAAATTTATTAATAAGATTGTTTCTAAATATTTGTGTTGCCAATACTTACATGAAATACAATTTTTTTTATTTAATTTCACTTTTTTTTTTTTTTAATTTTCACAACTTTAAATCTTTGGCTTTCAAGCCTCCTTTGCCGCGGTTTTACGCACTTAAAGATGTTTTTGAAATCGTTGTTCTGAAAATTGCTGAAAAACTTTGTTTGGCTTTCAAGCCTCCTTTGCCGCGGTTTTACGCACTTAAAGATGTTTTTAAAATCGTCATGCTGAAAATTGTTATCTTTAACATAAATTTATTAATAAGATTGTTTCTAAATATTTGTGTTGCCAATACTTACATGAAATACAATTTTTTTTATTTAATTTCACTTTTTTTTTTTTTTTTAATTTTCACAACTTTAAATCTTTGGCTTTCAAGCCTCCTTTGCCGCGGTTTTACGCACTTAAAGATGTTTTTGAAATCGTTGTTCTGAAAATTGCTGAAAAACTTTGTTTGGCTTTCAAGCCTCCTTTGCCGCGGTTTTACGCACTTAAAGATGTTTTTAAAATCGTCATGCTGAAAATTGTTATCTTTAACATAAATTTATTAATAAGATTGTTTCTAAATATTTGTGTTGACAATACTTACATGAAATACAATTTTTTTTATTTAATTTCACTTTTTTTTTTTTAATTTTCACAACTTTAAATCTTTGGCTTTCAAGCCTCCTTTGCCGCGGTTTTACACACTTAAAGATGTTTTTGAAATCGTTGTTCTGAAAATTGCTGAAAAACTTTGTTTGGCTTTCAAGCCTCCTTTGCCGCGGTTTTACGCACTTAAAGATGTTTCTAAATCGTCATGCTGAAAATTGTTATCTTTAACATAAATTTATTAATAAGATTGTTTCTAAATATTTGTGTTGACAATACTTACATGAAATACAATTTTTTTTATTTAATTTCACTTTTTTTTTTTTTTTTAAATTTCACAACTTTAAATCTTTGGCTTTCAAGCCTCCTTTGCCGCGGTTTTACGCACTTAAAGATGTTTTTGAAATCGTTGTTCTGAAAATTGCTGAAAAACTTTGTTTGGCTTTCAAGCCTCCTTTGCCGCGGTTTTACGCACTTAAAGATGTTTCTAAATCGTCATGCTGAAAATTGTTATCTTTAACATAAATTTATTAATAAGATTGTTTCTAAATATTTGTGTTGACAATACTTACATGAAATACAATTTTTTTTATTTAATTTCACTTTTTTTTTTTTTTTTTTAATTTTCACAACTTTAAATCTTTGGCTTTCATGCCTCCTTTGCCGCGGTTTTACGCACTTAAAGATGTTTTTGAAATCGTTGTTCTGAAAATTGCTGAAAAACTTTAAATGTTTGGTTTTCATGCCTCCTTTACCGCGGTTTTACGCACTTAAAGATGTTTTTGAAATCGTTGTTCTGAAAATTGCTGAAAAACTTTAAATGTTTGGCTTTCAAGCCTCCTTTGCCGCGGTTTTACGCACTTAAAGATGTTTTTAAAATCGTTGTTCTAAAAAACTTTAAATGTTTGGCTTTCATGCCTCCTTTGCCGCGGTTTTACGCACTTAAAGATGTTTTTGAAATCGATGTTCTGAAAATTGCTGAAAAACTTTAAATATTTGGCTTTCATGCCTCCTTTGCCGCGGTTTTACGCACTTAAAGATGTTTTTGAAATCGTTGTTCTGAAAATTGCTGAAAAACTTTAAATGTTTAGCTTTCAAGCCTCCTTTGCCGCGGTTTTACGTACTTAAAGATGTTTTTAAAATCGTCATGCTGAAAATTGTTATCTTTAACATAAATTTATTAATAAGATTGTTTCTAAATATTTGTGTTGGCAATACTTACATGAAATACAATTTTTTTTATTTAATTTCACTTTTTTTTTTTTTTTTTTAATTTTCACAACTTTAAATCTTTGGCTTTCATGCCTCCTTTGCCGCGGTTTTACGCACTTAAAGATGTTTTTGAAATCGTTTTTCTGAAAATTGCTGAAAAACTTTAAATGTTTGGCTTTCAAGCCTCCTTTGCCGCGGTTTTACGCACTTAAAGATGTTTTTAAAATCGTTTTTCTGAAAATTGCTGAAAAACTTTAAATATTTGGCTTTCAAGCCTCCTTTGCCGCGGTTTTACGCACTTAAAGATGTTTTTGAAATCGTTGTTCTGAAAATTGCTGAAAAACTTTAAATATTTGGCTTTCAAGCCTCCTTTGCCGCGGTTTTACGCACTTAAAGATGTTTTTAAAATCGTCATGCTGAAAATTGCTGAAAAACTTTAAATGTTTGGCTTTCAAGCCTCCTTTGCCGCGGTTTTACGCACTTAAAGATGTTTTTAAAATCGTTTTTCTGAAAATTGCTGAAAAACTTTAAATATTTGGCTTTCAAGCCTCCTTTGCCGCGGTTTTACGCACTTAAAGATGTTTTTGAAATCGTTGTTCTGAAAATTGCTGAAAAACTTTAAATATTTGGCTTTCAAGCCTCCTTTGCCGCGGTTTTACGCACTTAAAGATGTTTTTAAAATCGTCATGCTGAAAATTGTTATCTTTAACATAAATTTATTAATAAGATTGTTTCTAAATATTTGTGTTGCCAATACTTACATGAAATACAATTTTTTTTATTTAATTTCACTTTTTTTTTTTTTTAATTTTCACAACTTTAAATCTTTGGCTTTCAAGCCTCCTTTGCCGCGGTTTTACGCACTTAAAGATGTTTTTGAAATCGTTGTTCTGAAAATTGCTGAAAAACTTTGTTTGGCTTTCAAGCCTCCTTTGCCGCGGTTTTACGCACTTAAAGATGTTTTTGAAATCGTTGTTCTGAAAATTGCTGAAAAACTTTAAATATTTGGCTTTCATGCCTCCTTTGCCGCGGTTTACGCACTTAAAGATGTTTTTGAAATCGATGTTCTGAAAATTGCTGAAAAACTTTAAATATTTGGCTTTCATGCCTCCTTTGCCGCGGTTTTACGCACTTAAAGATGTTTTTGAAATCGTTGTTCTGAAAATTGCTGAAAAACTTTAAATGTTTGGCTTTCAAGCCTCCTTTGCCGCGGTTTTACGTACTTAAAGATGTTTTTAAAATCGTTGTTCTGAAAATTGCTGAAAAACTTTAAATATATGGCTTTCATGCCTCCTTTGCCGCGGTTTTACGCACTTAAAGATGTTTTTGAAATCGTTGTTCTGAAAATTGCTGAAAAACTTTAAATGTTTAGCTTTCAAGCCTCCTTTGCCGCGGTTTTACGTACTTAAAGATGTTTTTAAAATCGTCATGCTGAAAATTGTTATCTTTAACATAAATTTATTAATAAGATTGTTTCTAAATATTTGTGTTGGCAATACTTACATGAAATACAATTTTTTTTATTTAATTTCACTTTTTTTTTTTTTTTTAATTTTCACAACTTTAAATCTTTGGCTTTCATGCCTCCTTTGCCGCGGTTTTACGCACTTAAAGATGTTTTTGAAATCGTTTTTCTGAAAATTGCTGAAAAACTTTAAATGTTTGGCTTTCAAGCCTCCTTTGCCGCGGTTTTACGCACTTAAAGATGTTTTTAAAATCGTTTTTCTGAAAATTGCTGAAAAACTTTAAATATTTGGCTTTCAAGCCTCCTTTGCCGCGGTTTTACGCACTTAAAGATGTTTTTGAAATCGTTGTTCTGAAAATTGCTGAAAAACTTTAAATATTTGGCTTTCAAGCCTCCTTTGCCGCGGTTTTACGCACTTAAAGATGTTTTTAAAATCGTCATGCTGAAAATTGCTGAAAAACTTTAAATGTTTGGCTTTCAAGCCTCCTTTGCCGCGGTTTTACGCACTTAAAGATGTTTTTAAAATCGTTTTTCTGAAAATTGCTGAAAAACTTTAAATATTTGGCTTTCAAGCCTCCTTTGCCGCGGTTTTACGCACTTAAAGATGTTTTTGAAATCGTTGTTCTGAAAATTGCTGAAAAACTTTAAATATTTGGCTTTCAAGCCTCCTTTGCCGCGGTTTTACGCACTTAAAGATGTTTTTAAAATCGTCATGCTGAAAATTGTTATCTTTAACATAAATTTATTAATAAGATTGTTTCTAAATATTTGTGTTGCCAATACTTACATGAAATACAATTTTTTTTATTTAATTTCACTTTTTTTTTTTTTTTAATTTTCACAACTTTAAATCTTTGGCTTTCAAGCCTCCTTTGCCGCGGTTTTACGCACTTAAAGATGTTTTTGAAATCGTTGTTCTGAAAATTGCTGAAAAACTTTGTTTGGCTTTCAAGCCTCCTTTGCCGCGGTTTTACGCACTTAAAGATGTTTTTGAAATCGTTGTTCTGAAAATTGCTGAAAAACTTTAAATATTTGGCTTTCATGCCTCCTTTGCCGCGGTTTACGCACTTAAAGATGTTTTTGAAATCGATGTTCTGAAAATTGCTGAAAAACTTTAAATATTTGGCTTTCATGCCTCCTTTGCCGCGGTTTTACGCACTTAAAGATGTTTTTGAAATCGTTGTTCTGAAAATTGCTGAAAAACTTTAAATGTTTGGCTTTCAAGCCTCCTTTGCCGCGGTTTTACGTACTTAAAGATGTTTTTAAAATCGTTGTTCTGAAAATTGCTGAAAAACTTTAAATATATGGCTTTCATGCCTCCTTTGCCGCGGTTTTACGCACTTAAAGATGTTTTTAAAATCGTCATGCTGAAAATTGTTATCTTTAACATAAATTTATTAATAAGATTGTTTCTAAATATTTGTGTTGCCAATACTTACATGAAATACAATTTTTTTTATTTAATTTCACTTTTTTTTTTTTTTTAATTTTCACAACTTTAAATCTTTGGCTTTCAAGCCTCCTTTGCCGCGGTTTTACGTACTTAAAGATGTTTTTAAAATCGTCATGCTGAAAATTGTTATCTTTAACATAAATTTATTAATAAGATTGTTTCTAAATATTTGTGTTGCCAATACTTACATGAAATACAATTTTTTTTATTTAATTTCACTTTTTTTTTTTTTTTAATTTTCACAACTTTAAATCTTTGGCTTTCAAGCCTCCTTTGCCGCGGTTTTACGCACTTAAAGATGTTTTTGAAATCGTTGTTCTGAAAATTGCTGAAAAACTTTGTTTGGCTTTCAAGCCTCCTTTGCCGCGGTTTTACGCACTTAAAGATGTTTTTAAAATCGTCATGCTGAAAATTGTTATCTTTAACATAAATTTATTAATAAGATTGTTTCTAAATATTTGTGTTGCCAATACTTACATGAAATACAATTTTTTTTATTTAATTTCACTTTTTTTTTTTTTTTAATTTTCACAACTTTAAATCTTTGGCTTTCAAGCCTCCTTTGCCGCGGTTTTACGCACTTAAAGATGTTTTTGAAATCGTTGTTCTGAAAATTGCTGAAAAACTTTGTTTGGCTTTCAAGCCTCCTTTGCCGCGGTTTTACGCACTTAAAGATGTTTTTAAAATCGTCATGCTGAAAATTGTTATCTTTAACATAAATTTATTAATAAGATTGTTTCTAAATATTTGTGTTGACAATACTTACATGAAATACAATTTTTTTTATTTAATTTCACTTTTTTTTTTTTAATTTTCACAACTTTAAATCTTTGGCTTTCAAGCCTCCTTTGCCGCGGTTTTACACACTTAAAGATGTTTTTGAAATCGTTGTTCTGAAAATTGCTGAAAAACTTTGTTTGGCTTTCAAGCCTCCTTTGCCGCGGTTTTACGCACTTAAAGATGTTTCTAAATCGTCATGCTGAAAATTGTTATCTTTAACATAAATTTATTAATAAGATTGTTTCTAAATATTTGTGTTGACAATACTTACATGAAATACAATTTTTTTTATTTAATTTCACTTTTTTTTTTTTTTTTTAAATTTCACAACTTTAAATCTTTGGCTTTCAAGCCTCCTTTGCCGCGGTTTTACGCACTTAAAGATGTTTTTGAAATCGTTGTTCTGAAAATTGCTGAAAAACTTTGTTTGGCTTTCAAGCCTCCTTTGCCGCGGTTTTACGCACTTAAAGATGTTTCTAAATCGTCATGCTGAAAATTGTTATCTTTAACATAAATTTATTAATAAGATTGTTTCTAAATATTTGTGTTGACAATACTTACATGAAATACAATTTTTTTTATTTAATTTCACTTTTTTTTTTTTTTTTTTAATTTTCACAACTTTAAATCTTTGGCTTTCATGCCTCCTTTGCCGCGGTTTTACGCACTTAAAGATGTTTTTGAAATCGTTGTTCTGAAAATTGCTGAAAAACTTTAAATGTTTGGTTTTCATGCCTCCTTTACCGCGGTTTTACGCACTTAAAGATGTTTTTGAAATCGTTGTTCTGAAAATTGCTGAAAAACTTTAAATGTTTGGCTTTCAAGCCTCCTTTGCCGCGGTTTTACGCACTTAAAGATGTTTTTAAAATCGTTGTTCTAAAAAACTTTAAATGTTTGGCTTTCATGCCTCCTTTGCCGCGGTTTTACGCACTTAAAGATGTTTTTGAAATCGATGTTCTGAAAATTGCTGAAAAACTTTAAATATTTGGCTTTCATGCCTCCTTTGCCGCGGTTTTACGCACTTAAAGATGTTTTTGAAATCGTTGTTCTGAAAATTGCTGAAAAACTTTAAATGTTTAGCTTTCAAGCCTCCTTTGCCGCGGTTTTACGTACTTAAAGATGTTTTTAAAATCGTCATGCTGAAAATTGTTATCTTTAACATAAATTTATTAATAAGATTGTTTCTAAATATTTGTGTTGGCAATACTTACATGAAATACAATTTTTTTTATTTAATTTCACTTTTTTTTTTTTTTTTTAATTTTCACAACTTTAAATCTTTGGCTTTCATGCCTCCTTTGCCGCGGTTTTACGCACTTAAAGATGTTTTTGAAATCGTTTTTCTGAAAATTGCTGAAAAACTTTAAATGTTTGGCTTTCAAGCCTCCTTTGCCGCGGTTTTACGCACTTAAAGATGTTTTTAAAATCGTTTTTCTGAAAATTGCTGAAAAACTTTAAATATTTGGCTTTCAAGCCTCCTTTGCCGCGGTTTTACGCACTTAAAGATGTTTTTGAAATCGTTGTTCTGAAAATTGCTGAAAAACTTTAAATATTTGGCTTTCAAGCCTCCTTTGCCGCGGTTTTACGCACTTAAAGATGTTTTTAAAATCGTCATGCTGAAAATTGCTGAAAAACTTTAAATGTTTGGCTTTCAAGCCTCCTTTGCCGCGGTTTTACGCACTTAAAGATGTTTTTAAAATCGTTTTTCTGAAAATTGCTGAAAAACTTTAAATATTTGGCTTTCAAGCCTCCTTTGCCGCGGTTTTACGCACTTAAAGATGTTTTTGAAATCGTTGTTCTGAAAATTGCTGAAAAACTTTAAATATTTGGCTTTCAAGCCTCCTTTGCCGCGGTTTTACGCACTTAAAGATGTTTTTAAAATCGTCATGCTGAAAATTGTTATCTTTAACATAAATTTATTAATAAGATTGTTTCTAAATATTTGTGTTGCCAATACTTACATGAAATACAATTTTTTTTATTTAATTTCACTTTTTTTTTTTTTAATTTTCACAACTTTAAATCTTTGGCTTTCAAGCCTCCTTTGCCGCGGTTTTACGCACTTAAAGATGTTTTTGAAATCGTTGTTCTGAAAATTGCTGAAAAACTTTGTTTGGCTTTCAAGCCTCCTTTGCCGCGGTTTTACGCACTTAAAGATGTTTTTGAAATCGTTGTTCTGAAAATTGCTGAAAAACTTTAAATATTTGGCTTTCATGCCTCCTTTGCCGCGGTTTACGCACTTAAAGATGTTTTTGAAATCGATGTTCTGAAAATTGCTGAAAAACTTTAAATATTTGGCTTTCATGCCTCCTTTGCCGCGGTTTTACGCACTTAAAGATGTTTTTGAAATCGTTGTTCTGAAAATTGCTGAAAAACTTTAAATGTTTGGCTTTCAAGCCTCCTTTGCCGCGGTTTTACGTACTTAAAGATGTTTTTAAAATCGTTGTTCTGAAAATTGCTGAAAAACTTTAAATATATGGCTTTCATGCCTCCTTTGCCGCGGTTTTACGCACTTAAAGATGTTTTTGAAATCGTTGTTCTGAAAATTGCTGAAAAACTTTAAATGTTTGGCTTTCATGCCTCCTTTGCCGCGGTTTTACGCACTTAAAGATGTTTTTGAAATCGTTGTTCTGAAAATTGCTGAAAAACTATAAATGTTTGGCTTTCATGCCTCCTTTGCCGCGGTTTTACGCACTTAAAGATGTTTTTGAAATCGATGTTCTGAAAATTGCTGAAAAACTTTAAATATTTGGCTTTCATGCCTCCTTTGCCGCGGTTTTACGCACTTAAAGATGTTTTTGAAATCGTTGTTCTGAAAATTGCTGAAAAACTTTGTTTGGCTTTCAAGCCTCCTTTGCCGCGGTTTTACGCACTTAAAGATGTTTTTAAAATCGTCATGCTGAAAATTGTTATCTTTAACATAAATTTATTAATAAGATTGTTTCTAAATATTTGTGTTGCCAATACTTACATGAAATACAATTTTTTTTATTTAATTTCACTTTTTTTTTTTTTTTAATTTTCACAACTTTAAATCTTTGGCTTTCAAGCCTCCTTTGCCGCGGTTTTACGCACTTAAAGATGTTTTTGAAATCGTTGTTCTGAAAATTGCTGAAAAACTTTGTTTGGCTTTCAAGCCTCCTTTGCCGCGGTTTTACGCACTTAAAGATGTTTTTAAAATCGTCATGCTGAAAATTGTTATCTTTAACATAAATTTATTAATAAGATTGTTTCTAAATATTTGTGTTGCCAATACTTACATGAAATACAATTTTTTTTATTTAATTTCACTTTTTTTTTTTTTTAATTTTCACAACTTTAAATCTTTGGCTTTCAAGCCTCCTTTGCCGCGGTTTTACGCACTTAAAGATGTTTTTGAAATCGTTGTTCTGAAAATTGCTGAAAAACTTTGTTTGGCTTTGAAGCCTCCTTTGCCGCGGTTTTACGCACTTAAAGATGTTTTTGAAATCGTCATGCTGAAAATTGTTATCTTTAACATAAATTTATTAATAAGATTGTTTCTAAATATTTGTGTTGCCAATACTTACATGAAATACAATTTTTTTTATTTAATTTCACTTTTTTTTTTTTTTAATTTTCACAACTTTAAATCTTTGGCTTTCAAGCCTCCTTTGCCGCGGTTTTACGCACTTAAAGATGTTTTTGAAATCGTTTTTCTGAAAATTGCTGAAAAACTTTAAATGTTTGGCTTTCAAGCCTCCTTTGCCGCGGTTTTACGCACTTAAAGATGTTTTTAAAATCGTTTTTCTGAAAATTGCTGAAAAACTTTAAATATTTGGCTTTCAAGCCTCCTTTGCCGCGGTTTTACGCACTTAAAGATGTTTTTGAAATCGTTGTTCTGAAAATTGCTGAAAAACTTTAAATATTTGGCTTTCAAGCCTCCTTTGCCGCGGTTTTACGCACTTAAAGATGTTTTTAAAATCGTCATGCTGAAAATTGCTGAAAAACTTTAAATGTTTGGCTTTCAAGCCTCCTTTGCCGCGGTTTTACGCACTTAAAGATGTTTTTAAAATCGTTTTTCTGAAAATTGCTGAAAAACTTTAAATATTTGGCTTTCAAGTCTCCTTTGCCGCGGTTTTACGCACTTAAAGATGTTTTTGAAATCGTTGTTCTGAAAATTGCTGAAAAACTTTAAATATTTGGCTTTCAAGCCTCCTTTGCCGCGGTTTTACGCACTTAAAGATGTTTTTAAAATCGTCATGCTGAAAATTGTTATCTTTAACATAAATTTATTAATAAGATTGTTTCTAAATATTTGTGTTGCCAATACTTACATGAAATACAATTTTTTTTATTTAATTTCACTTTTTTTTTTTTTTAATTTTCACAACTTTAAATCTTTGGCTTTCAAGCCTCCTTTGCCGCGGTTTTACGCACTTAAAGATGTTTTTGAAATCGTTGTTCTGAAAATTGCTGAAAAACTTTAAATGTTTAGCTTTCAAGCCTCCTTTGCCGCGGTTTTACGTACTTAAAGATGTTTTTAAAATCGTCATGCTGAAAATTGTTATCTTTAACATAAATTTATTAATAAGATTGTTTCTAAATATTTGTGTTGCCAATACTTACATGAAATACAATTTTTTTTATTTAATTTCACTTTTTTTTTTTTTTTAATTTTCACAACTTTAAATCTTTGGCTTTCAAGCCTCCTTTGCCGCGGTTTTACGCACTTAAAGATGTTTTTGAAATCGTTGTTCTGAAAATTGCTGAAAAACTTTAAATGTTTAGCTTTCAAGCCTCCTTTGCCGCGGTTTTACGTACTTAAAGATGTTTTTAAAATCGTCATGCTGAAAATTGTTATCTTTAACATAAATTTATTAATAAGATTGTTTCTAAATATTTGTGTTGACAATACTTACATGAAATACAATTTTTTTTATTTAATTTCACTTTTTTTTTTTTTTTAATTTTCACAACTTTAAATCTTTGGCTTTCAAGCCTCCTTTGCCGCGGTTTTACGCACTTAAAGATGTTTTTGAAATCGTTGTTCTGAAAATTGCTGAAAAACTTTGTTTGGCTTTCAAGCCTCCTTTGCCGCGGTTTTACGCACTTAAAGATGTTTTTAAAATCGTCATGCTGAAAATTGTTATCTTTAACATAAATTTATTAATAAGATTGTTTCTAAATATTTGTGTTGACAATACTTACATGAAATACAATTTTTTTTATTTAATTTCACTTTTTTTTTTTTTTTTAAATTTCACAACTTTAAATCTTTGGCTTTCAAGCCTCCTTTGCCGCGGTTTTACGCACTTAAAGATGTTTTTGAAATCGTTGTTCTGAAAATTGCTGAAAAACTTTGTTTGGCTTTCAAGCCTCCTTTGCCGCGGTTTTACGCACTTAAAGATGTTTTTAAAATCGTTGTTCTGAAAATTGCTGAAAAACTTTAAATGTTTGGTTTTCATGCCTCCTTTACCGCGGTTTTACGCACTTAAAGATGTTTTTGAAATCGTTGTTCTGAAAATTGCTGAAAAACTTTAAATGTTTGGCTTTCAAGCCTCCTTTGCCGCGGTTTTACGCACTTAAAGATGTTTTTAAAATCGTTGTTCTAAAAAACTTTAAATGTTTGGCTTTCAAGCCTCCTTTGCCGCGGTTTTACGCACTTAAAGATGTTTTTAAATCGTCATGCTGAAAATTGTTATCTTTAACATAAATTTATTAATAAGATTGTTTCTAAATATTTGTGTTGACAATACTTACATGAAATACAATTTTTTTTTATTTAATTTCACTTTTTTTTTTTTTTTTTTTAAATTTCACAACTTTAAATCTTTGGCTTTCAAGCCTCCTTTGCCGCGGTTTTACGCACTTAAAGATGTTTTTGAAATCGTTGTTCTGAAAATTGCTGAAAAACTTTAAATGTTTAGCTTTCAAGCCTCCTTTGCCGCGGTTTTACGTACTTAAAGATGTTTTTAAATCGTCATGCTGAAAATTGTTATCTTTAACATAAATTTATTAATAAGATTGTTTCTAAATATTTGTGTTGCCAATACTTACATGAAATACAATTTTTTTTATTTAATTTCACTTTTTTTTTTTTTTTTTAAATTTCACAACTTTAAATCTTTGGCTTTCAAGCCTCCTTTGCCGCGGTTTTACACACTTAAAGATGTTTTTGAAATCGTTGTTCTGAAAATTGCTGAAAAACTTTGTTTGGCTTTCAAGCCTCCTTTGCCGCGGTTTTACGCACTTAAAGATGTTTTTAAATCGTCATGCTGAAAATTGTTATCTTTAACATAAATTTATTAATAAGATTGTTTCTAAATATTTGTGTTGACAATACTTACATGAAATACAATTTTTTTTATTTAATTTCACTTTTTTTTTTTTTTTTTTTAAATTTCACAACTTTAAATCTTTGGCTTTCAAGCCTCCTTTGCCGCGGTTTTACGCACTTAAAGATGTTTTTAAATCGTCATGCTGAAAATTGTTATCTTTAACATAAATTTATTAATAAGATTGTTTCTAAATATTTGTGTTGCCAATACTTACATGAAATACAATTTTTTTTATTTAATTTCACTTTTTTTTTTTTTTAATTTTCACAACTTTAAATCTTTGGCTTTCAAGCCTCCTTTGCCGCGGTTTTACGCACTTAAAGATGTTTTTGAAATCGTTGTTCTGAAAATTGCTGAAAAACTTTAAATGTTTAGCTTTCAAGCCTCCTTTGCCGCGGTTTTACGTACTTAAAGATGTTTTTAAAATCGTCATGCTGAAAATTGTTATCTTTAACATAAATTTATTAATAAGATTGTTTCTAAATATTTGTGTTGCCAATACTTACATGAAATACAATTTTTTTTATTTAATTTCACTTTTTTTTTTTTTTTAATTTTCACAACTTTAAATCTTTGGCTTTCAAGCCTCCTTTGCCGCGGTTTTACGCACTTAAAGATGTTTTTGAAATCGTTTTTCTGAAAATTGCTGAAAAACTTTGTTTGGCTTTCAAGCCTCCTTTGCCGCGGTTTTACGCACTTAAAGATGTTTTTAAAATCGTCATGCTGAAAATTGTTATCTTTAACATAAATTTATTAATAAGATTGTTTCTAAATATTTGTGTTGCCAATACTTACATGAAATACAATTTTTTTTATTTAATTTCACTTTTTTTTTTTTTTAATTTTCACAACTTTAAATCTTTGGCTTTCAAGCCTCCTTTGCCGCGGTTTTACGCACTTAAAGATGTTTTTGAAATCGTTTTTCTGAAAATTGCTGAAAAACTTTGTTTGGCTTTCAAGCCTCCTTTGCCGCGGTTTTACGCACTTAAAGATGTTTTTAAAATCGTCATGCTGAAAATTGTTATCTTTAACATAAATTTATTAATAAGATTGTTTCTAAATATTTGTGTTGCCAATACTTACATGAAATACAATTTTTTTTATTTAATTTCACTTTTTTTTTTTTTTTTTTAATTTTCACAACTTTAAATCTTTGGCTTTCATGCCTCCTTTGCCGCGGTTTTACGCACTTAAAGATGTTTTTGAAATCGTTTTTCTGAAAATTGCTGAAAAACTTTAAATGTTTGGCTTTCAAGCCTCCTTTGCCGCGGTTTTACGCACTTAAAGATGTTTTTAAAATCGTTTTTCTGAAAATTGCTGAAAAACTTTAAATATTTGGCTTTCAAGCCTCCTTTGCCGCGGTTTTACGCACTTAAAGATGTTTTTGAAATCGTTGTTCTGAAAATTGCTGAAAAACTTTAAATATTTGGCTTTCAAGCCTCCTTTGCCGCGGTTTTACGCACTTAAAGATGTTTTTAAAATCGTCATGCTGAAAATTGCTGAAAAACTTTAAATGTTTGGCTTTCAAGCCTCCTTTGCCGCGGTTTTACGCACTTAAAGATGTTTTTAAAATCGTTTTTCTGAAAATTGCTGAAAAACTTTAAATATTTGGCTTTCAAGCCTCCTTTGCCGCGGTTTTACGCACTTAAAGATGTTTTTGAAATCGTTGTTCTGAAAATTGCTGAAAAACTTTATATATTTGGCTTTCAAGCCTCCTTTGCCGCGGTTTTACGCACTTAAAGATGTTTTTAAAATCGTCATGCTGAAAATTGTTATCTTTAACATAAATTTATTAATAAGATTGTTTCTAAATATTTGTGTTGCCAATACTTACATGAAATACAATTTTTTTTATTTAATTTCACTTTTTTTTTTTTTTTAATTTTCACAACTTTAAATCTTTGGCTTTCAAGCCTCCTTTGCCGCGGTTTTACGCACTTAAAGATGTTTTTGAAATCGTTTTTCTGAAAATTGCTGAAAAACTTTGTTTGGCTTTCAAGCCTCCTTTGCCGCGGTTTTACGCACTTAAAGATGTTTTTAAAATCGTCATGCTGAAAATTGTTATCTTTAACATAAATTTATTAATAAGATTGTTTCTAAATATTTGTGTTGACAATACTTACATGAAATACAATTTTTTTTATTTAATTTCACTTTTTTTTTTTTTTTTTTTAATTTTCACAACTTTAAATCTTTGGCTTTCATGCCTCCTTTGCCGCGGTTTTACGCACTTAAAGATGTTTTTGAAATCGTTTTTCTGAAAATTGCTGAAAAACTTTAAATGTTTGGCTTTCAAGCCTCCTTTGCCGCGGTTTTACGCACTTAAAGATGTTTTTAAAATCGTTTTTCTGAAAATTGCTGAAAAACTTTAAATATTTGGCTTTCAAGCCTCCTTTGCCGCGGTTTTACGCACTTAAAGATGTTTTTGAAATCGTTGTTCTGAAAATTGCTGAAAAACTTTAAATATTTGGCTTTCAAGCCTCCTTTGCCGCGGTTTTACGCACTTAAAGATGTTTTTAAAATCGTCATGCTGAAAATTGCTGAAAAACTTTAAATGTTTGGCTTTCAAGCCTCCTTTGCCGCGGTTTTACGCACTTAAAGATGTTTTTAAAATCGTTTTTCTGAAAATTGCTGAAAAACTTTAAATATTTGGCTTTCAAGTCTCCTTTGCCGCGGTTTTACGCACTTAAAGATGTTTTTGAAATCGTTGTTCTGAAAATTGCTGAAAAACTTTAAATATTTGGCTTTCAAGCCTCCTTTGCCGCGGTTTTACGCACTTAAAGATGTTTTTAAAATCGTCATGCTGAAAATTGTTATCTTTAACATAAATTTATTAATAAGATTGTTTCTAAATATTTGTGTTGCCAATACTTACATGAAATACAATTTTTTTTATTTAATTTCACTTTTTTTTTTTTTTAATTTTCACAACTTTAAATCTTTGGCTTTCAAGCCTCCTTTGCCGCGGTTTTACGCACTTAAAGATGTTTTTGAAATCGTTGTTCTGAAAATTGCTGAAAAACTTTAAATGTTTAGCTTTCAAGCCTCCTTTGCCGCGGTTTTACGTACTTAAAGATGTTTTTAAAATCGTCATGCTGAAAATTGTTATCTTTAACATAAATTTATTAATAAGATTGTTTCTAAATATTTGTGTTGCCAATACTTACATGAAATACAATTTTTTTTATTTAATTTCACTTTTTTTTTTTTTTTAATTTTCACAACTTTAAATCTTTGGCTTTCAAGCCTCCTTTGCCGCGGTTTTACGCACTTAAAGATGTTTTTGAAATCGTTGTTCTGAAAATTGCTGAAAAACTTTAAATGTTTAGCTTTCAAGCCTCCTTTGCCGCGGTTTTACGTACTTAAAGATGTTTTTAAAATCGTCATGCTGAAAATTGTTATCTTTAACATAAATTTATTAATAAGATTGTTTCTAAATATTTGTGTTGACAATACTTACATGAAATACAATTTTTTTTATTTAATTTCACTTTTTTTTTTTTTTTTAATTTTCACAACTTTAAATCTTTGGCTTTCATGCCTCCTTTGCCGCGGTTTTACGCACTTAAAGATGTTTTTGAAATCGTTGTTCTGAAAATTGCTGAAAAACTTTAAATGTTTGGTTTTCATGCCTCCTTTACCGCGGTTTTACGCACTTAAAGATGTTTTTGAAATCGTTGTTCTGAAAATTGCTGAAAAACTTTAAATGGTTAGCTTTCAAGCCTCCTTTGCCGCGGTTTTACGCACTTAAAGATGTTTTTGAAATCGTTGTTCTGAAAATTGCTGAAAAACTTTAAATGTTTGGCTTTCAAGCCTCCTTTGCCGCGGTTTTACGCACTTAAAGATGTTTTTAAAATCGTCGTGCTGAAAATTGTTACCTGTAATATAAATTTGTTAATATGATTGTTTCTAAATATTTATGTTGCCAATATTTACACATGTAATACAAATTTTTCAATTAATTTCACTTTTTTTAATTTTCACAACTTTAAATGTTTGGCTATCAAGCCTACTTTGCTACCGATTTACGCACTTCAAAATGTTTAAAGACACCTCTATCAGTGTATCTGATTTGAAGTTCAGTTCAAATATAAAGTTGCCAATTCTCTGCGATTGTTCTATCAGCACACTTATTTTAGCTGCACGTCTTTCTAGAAAATATAAAAAACATGATGCAGCCTTGTTGAGAGTTTGTGACATACTGATTTTGTTTTCAAATTTTAAACTATAAGAAGCAACCGTGAAAATGTGGCTAATAATATCGAACTACCTGTTTCTGCCAAGGTCAGCTAGCAGGTAGTCGCCTTACCTAAATTACTTGTGGGCGCTTAATTGCTTTACACATTTTAAAGGGAAACAATCAAACAGTCATAAGATATTAAGGGGAATTTTTGCTTTGCAATTTTCCAGAAGCAGCTGTGTAAAATGTGCTGTGTACCTGATTTTAAAGAAAATGACAATATTATATTTGCAGAAGGTAATTAGGAGTTGCATAATACTGTCAGTAATACTGATACCAACTAAACCTTTGCTAGTTGTGATTTAGGTAATCCAAAAGAATTTACAAATTTAAATTACTAATTAAAAATTCCAAATCGCAGTTGAGATCTCCAAATTTTGAGATCACTTTATGAGTGAAAATCTTTAAATATTAACAGTCTAATTCATAAAAACTTATCAAGCGTTTATAACAGGCTTATAAAGCAAATATCCATACAAAATTTGCTTTATAAGGCTGTTATAAACCTTTGACAAGTTTTATGAATAAGGGGGTAAGTGATTTAGCTGAAGCTTCCTCATAAATTCTTAAATTTTTTAAATTTCCTAATTTCTTATGGCTTGCAGTCAATACTCTTTAATTTTAAATATGTATTACTTTATACTATGTACATATAAACATTTCGAGCTACTTCAACTTAAATTGTTTGTTGTTCTTTGCATTCACAGCATTGCATTTCTTAATACAGAGATAGGCACACAAATAGACGGACGGACGGCGTTCAAACAGTTTCCGTTTAGTAAGCAGGTTGTTGTCATATTGTTGTATTCAAGGTCTCACTATAATTACTTACGCTGCGCTGTTTTATCCCCTCATTATTTAACCACAGTGTGTTTTTCAAATTAACAAAACATTAACACTTGACATAATTTAATTTTATTTAAATTTCTAGTTGATTTGCTCTCTCCTGGACAAAAATAGAGTCAGATCATCATTTTAAGAAATGCGTATTTCCTTAAATTTATTTTTAATTGTGTGTCCTGTTCCTCTAAGAATTAACCCCGTACTTTTGTCTAAACTTCCTTGATTGATTAAGTAATATACCAAAGGTTGCATTCGTTTTGTTGTGTTTTTGTATTTAACAGATTTGTTTCATTTAAATGTTTAAACACTTGATACCTTAAGCACGATGGCCACGTATCACACTAATTTGACAAATAATATGTATGGATTGGTAATATTTAGTTTAAAGTAGCGGCGGCAGTGAAATCTAAATTGTTTTGATTTTGCGTCAACATATACGTGTGAGATTTTTTTCACTAACACAATCAAAAAAAACAGAGTTTGTCAAATCAGTTTGATACGTGGCCATCGTGCTTTAGGGTACCGGTCACTTTTGCCAAATATTTGCTCAAAAAGGCATACCCATATTTTTAGGCACAAATTAGTTAGACGACGTCTAATCTTACAAGTGTTTTGTAAAAGGAAACAACATCAAAAAGAATTGAATTAAATTTACATATATAATCATTTGTCCTTAGTAAAAGAAGTTTCCCAATTAAAAAAAAATATTTGCCCGTACATTTACTTTAAAGTGAATACACTTTTTATTTAAAAGAAAGCTTTTATAACACGAAAAAAAGCTTTTTTCTGCAGAGACAAGTTATTTGAAATGTTTACAAACAAGTGTCTTGTTAATTTAACTTATAGATGGCGCTAGTATTAATGAGATTATTTACTGTTACTAACAGTGATGCCAGTATGTAATAAGAAGAACAAATCGCCAATATGTAGTTTTAGTGTGTTTTACGAACTTTCCGTAAAGGTCTACAAATCACAAGTTGTAGGGAGATTGAACTATTTTAGTGAATAGTTAATCCAATCTTTCCAGTTTATAGCCAGACATCCTGAATATCTGAACATGCAATAAACTTATTTAGAAAAACTTTTGTTAAACTAATGTTAATGAAACCATCATCTGATTAATGAAACATGAGAATTGTTCTTTGCCAGTTCGAAATACCTCATCCAATATTTTATACTGCAGAAAATGTTGTAAATACAATTTATATTCGAGGAGTGTGTTATTCCAAAGTCTTTCCAATATTAACTAAAAGTCAGAAATCATGAATATCTGAAAAATTGAATAGTGTTTTTAGCAAAAGTTTTGTAATTTTCAAACATCTAGGAAGAACTGAGCTTAAATGGTTTCTGGAATATAAATTTATTTAATCGGTTTCCATTTACATTCTTAATATTTTTTTTATATTCACATCAATTACAATTTGTTACCGTTTCACGCACTTAAATATCATCAAAGACATATTATCAGTTTGAACTTGAAATTGGTATCGGAACTTCAAATGTTTCATAATATCTATAATCCTCGGAATCCAATAAACTGGATCTTTTGAGTCCAGTTCGAAGACTAGAAAGTAATTCAAATCTCGAAAATTATAGCCGGATGAGGTAAAGTTTCTTTTAAGTTGCCAACTCTCTGTGATTGTTCCATCATCGTCGTTCTAGAAAATTTAAGAACGTAATGTAGCCTTGTTGAGTGTTTGTGACACCTGAAAATGTTATTAATAATATTGAACTACTATTTAGTTCGTTTATTTGACCTTTTTTTTAATATTTAATAGTTTCTTTTTACAAGCAATTAGGTCATTTTAATTTTATATAAAAATATTTGTAAGTAATTTAGGTAAGGAGATAACTACATAAGTAATTACTGTTAGCTGACCTTGGCAGAAACAGGTAGTTCAATATTTAATAGTTTCTTTTTACAAGCAATTAGGTCATTTTAATTTTATATAAAAATATTTGATTTATTTCTATATATTTATTTCCAATATTTCGCTATTTTGTGATATCGAAATATTGGAAATAAATATATAGAAATAAATCAAATATTTTTATATAAAATTAAAATGACCTAATTGCTTGTAAAAAGAAACTATTAAATATTGAACTACCTGTTTCTGCCAAGGTCAGCTAACAGTAATTACTTATGTAGTTATCTCCTTACCTAAATTACTTGTGGACCTAATTTCTTTACACATTTTAAAAGGAAACAATCAAACAGTCCTAATTTTTTAAGGAGAATTTTTGCTATGCAAATTTCCAGGCAGCTGTGTAAATTGTGTTGTGTACCTGTTTTTAAAGATAATGACAATATTATATTTGCAGAAGGTAATTAGGAATTGCTTTAAGAAATAAGATCTCCAAATTTTGATATCATTTAGATCACTTTATGAGTGAAAATCTTTAAATATTAAGTGATTTAGATGTAGCTTCCTAATACATTTTTTAAATTCCTTAATTTCTTATACCTTGCAATCAATACTCTTTAATTTTAAATTATAAATATTAGCGTCTCCAGTTCGAAAAATTGAACTTAAATTGTTTGTTGTTCTTTGCATTCGCAACACTTGCTAAATGCAGTCCTGGAATTTTTACTATTTTTAACAATTTATTTTGAATTTTGTTAATTTGTTCGTATTTTGGCGATTTTTCACCCTTAACCATGAGTGATAGGATAAAAGATATATTAAAAAACAATTTCGGTAATATTTCTTAGAATAACATTCTTAATTGGAAACAGGTCCACAGTTGGCTCAGATACAGCTATGGACAGACAAATACCGTATTAATATTCTATGAAGTGCCAAACAAACAATATTGAAAAATGGAATGATAATAACTCGGAATTCTATGGTATTCTTTTCCCCACTTTGCTTTTCCAAAATTTTTTTGGAAATTTCCAGCTAACGTTTGCACGTTCTTTGTTTTGTCATATAGGTACGAGTATTGTTAAAAATTTGTTTTTTTGATTGGACAATAAAATAGCGGACAGTTATTTCGATTTTAAACAAAAATAGTTGATGCTAATTTCGGTGGTCAATTTTTTTGTACTTAAACACAAATATTGTTTATCAGTAATTTTGTCAATCGAAATGGGAAAGGGACCGCATTGCTCACTTGAGAAAAAAAATAATATATAGGAACTTCACCAAAAATAGCTGAAATAATTTAATGTTCTCGAATGATGGTTTATAATGTCATTAAATTTGTTAATTCAGACGCAAATTTGCTCAATGTAAAGAAAGATTGAAACAAGCGAATACTTCGTAAGGATAAAGCAATAATTTAAAAAAGTAAGCTAGATCCTTTCAAGAAAACATTAAAATTAAAAATAAATTGTCAAATTATCAAGCATGTATTTTGGAGATTTAGTTTGAATTTTTAAGAAAATTTTTATATATTTGAACGATTTTTCTGCCCTTTCAATTAAAAAACAATGAAATCTCTTTTTTATTTCTTAATTGTCTGTTAAAAGAACCAGCCTTTGTCAATTTTGAATTTATTAAATAAAATCGCTAATTCTATAAATAAAATGTTTAAATTGGCAACCTTGCTCTTTATACTTCTCTCACTCTCTATTTGTTATTCTTGTTCTTTTATGTTTGTTGTTGGTTTTTAAGCTATTCGTTCTTGTTTCATTTTTCTCTAATATTTTTAAGAAGCAGCCAGCTTATTTAATGATATTCACACCTTCTAACCAATTATGATTAAGCTATTATCATGCGAATTATCGTTTGACTCTATTTTTTTATTTAAACAATTCCACAGGTTATTGTGACAACTTCATTTAGTTGAGTTCAGTTTAAAAGTCTATGAGTGCATGCATGGCAGTACATAATACTTTTGTATTTAATTTTTTTTACATTTGTTTTGCTAAAGTTTACGTCATTTTTTTAAATTATTGATAAAGAATCTTGAGTCATATGTCTATATTAAAAAATAAGACTTGATTTTTTTATTCACATACACAGAATGCTTGCATATTTGCTTAAGGAATTTCAAGTATAAAATTAATGACAGATAAAAACAAAAATAAATACAAAATTTGGGTTAAATTATTTTGGTAATATGTACCTACATACATATCTACATGTATGTATATATTTTTTAAGAATAAAGTTCTTTGCAAAACATCCATGGCACAGACAGTGAGCTGAGTTTATAGTGGGGAAATAAGAGAGATTTTTTTCTTCGCTTGTGTGAACGTGGTGTCTGTTTTGCTGGGTGGACAAGAACGTTGTAGAAAAATAAAAACTCACTTGCCTTGAACAGTGGGACCCAAAGTAGTTTTTATTGCAAACATGTTGGCTTATAAGGATATCAAAAAGATATAGGTACTTAGGTATACATACTTATATTTGGTTTAAAATGAAATCAAGCCAATGCGAGGAATTCATATTTTTATTGATATCTATAATTCAAGAGAATTTTTAGTGTGGAACGTAAACATTGATTGTTGCCTGCTCTCTTTATCTATTCGTTATTTTTTATCTATTATTTAAGCAATCTGAAAATCATTGGATAGTGTTTCAAGATACCTTTTATCTGATATACATATGTACAAATGTATGTATGTATAATAAGGTATAATTCTTATTGGTAACTTTGTTTTTTAACCCTTAATAAAATATAAAGATTACATTACATTTAACCACTGTGTAATATAATCTGTTTTCTGACCTTAAAGATAATTTCAATTTGTAGACAAGTTTATTTATTAAATAAATTAAGCCTACAGAAAATATACCTACCTACTTTAATTTAAGAATAATCTTGAATTGAACTGTGTTTTATGTCATAAACTATGAGCTGTGATAAAAACTATACATACCTATTAAATTTCTTAAGAAAAATGGATGCGTTCATAAGTCACAAAAATGTGTGCATTGCGGAACTGTTTGCGCTTTTAAAACATTTACTAAAAAAAAAGCATGTGACATAAAGCTGTCTTGAAAAATAAGCATCAAATACTAAACGTGTACAATGTTATTACATTTACTATTATGAACAGATTCTATCTATTTTATACCACAGTGCATTCTGCTTCAACGTTTTTTTTTTATAATTATTTTTTGTTGTTTTCTTCGTTTTTGTTTACTTTTGAACAGGCATAAATGGCCGAAGTTCTTTTAATTAATATAAAAAAAAACAAACAAGAAATCAAAACCACAAAAAAGAACAACAATTCGGCTTTATTTGTAATTCTTTAAGTTTGTATGTATAAATGTATCTATTGCTTTCTTGTTGCTTTGATATGCCTACTCAATACTGTTGTTATTTTCATTATTGTTTTTTTTTTAGTTGTACTGTAATTTACTTGTTCTCTTTCATGTATTTACTCGTTATTAAGTGCCAGAGATGGAAAATGTATATGATTAATACAAAAGTATGTATTTCTTCATGATTTCGTAATTTTTATACGAAAATTAAATTTGTAATCGTTAATGTGTTTGTGAGATGCTTTCTTGAGAATGTTTTAATTCTATAAATTCATTTTTTTCGCTTTAAAATAAAATGTTATTTTTGAGAAACATAGGAAACTTAATTAAAATAAAACCTAAACCAATAACATTTGTATTGAGTTCATACGAATTTATTTACTTAAAATTAAAATTTTTGTTTCGTTCTTTTCTAATACAAAAGAGTGCCTTTCTTCAGGTAAATCAATAATATGAAACTTAATCAAATTAAAGATAGGTATAAAAAACAGAATTTAAAAAACGTAAGACATGCCGACATTGTTTTTTTCCTGGTTCCAACCGAACATAACATAATCTAATATTTGGTCTAATCCAAATGAATTACTGTAATAATTTTGTATACTAGACCATTACAGAACACGTTCTCATTTTTTCATTTTATTGTGCATCAGCATCCACTTTCAATTGTGGAGTCCATTATTCTTGTTTTTTTTTTTTTTTTTTTATTTTAAAAAGAAAAAAACATAGTCATTGTGGTGGGGAATTTTACCCCTTTTCAATTTTTAAAATTTTTTGCAAAGAACTTTTTTTTCATTATTTATTTTCAATTGAAAGAAAATACATTTCTAAATTAATAAAGTAATCAATTTAAAGAAAGTTAAATTCTAGTTAAACAAAACAAGGTTTTATTTCAAAGGTACTTTTCTTAAAACAAAAAAAAAAAAACTGTACAAATATAAAAACATAAGGATAAAATTTACCACCACCTCTGTAGTTAAAGGTTAAAATCAATTAGTCAATTTTCTTTCACTGGTCACATCGTGTCGTTGCTACTGTTTCTCGTGTCGTGTTTTACTTTGAAAACCCTTTGTTTTGATATAATTATAATAATTCATTCCTATTCCTATTGAAATTAAATTTAATGATTTCTTAAAAACAAAATTAAAAAGGTATGTATATCGTACTTATTATGTTTTCCAAGTCCATAAAATTTAGCCATAAGCTAGCTATACCTTTCAGACTCATAGAATGCTTATCAGTATATTCATAATATCAACAGTAGTTTGAAAGCAAGAATTGACAAAGTTATTAATTTCGAAGTTTTTGTTCTTCGAAGGCATTCTTATTTTTTCCACCACTGTATTTGTAAAATGTAAATAATGGTTATTGAAACGAGAGAATCATAACTGTCACCACTCATATTAAATAACATATAATTTATTTATTTTATTCATAGTTTTCAAACTTAAAAATTACTGAATTTTCCATCCCTGCGAAATACTCACTTAACTAGCAGTGTAATAGTTAAATAGTATTATGGTGTGTTGTTGTTGCTCTTTTAATATTGCATGAAAGATGGACTCTCTTAAAAACACATTGTTGCTGTTGTGGTTGTTTCGATTATTATCAGCGTTGTCAACTTTGAAATTTAAAAGAAAACGCACCAAGTTTAAAATTTCTTTTTTGTTTAAAATGTTTATGGTATTAATTTTACATTTGTTTAATTTCATAAATTCTATATAAAACTTTTTAAAAAGAGATCAACGATTAATATTAAAAGTAATAATAGTAAAAGCAATTTTTTAATAAACGACCTACTAAAGATAAGCTTTTAACCACTCAAAATTTAACTCAGAATATGCTATTCGGAACTGAAGTACTAATTGGTAAAAAGAATTAATTCCAGTAAATATTTGGTACTTTTTTAATTATTTTTGTTTTCTATTTTAAGTAATTCTATTTAAATTTTTTCAATAACATTTTTTAGTTCTCCACTAGGACTCTAACCCTGGTTGTTCGTCTACAGTACAGTACAGACCATCAGACTCCATGTTTAAAATGTTAATTTTAATTTCATACAAAGATTTTCACACTATTCACCTTTAGCAATAACCTTCATGTGACGAATTTGATAGTACATATATATTCTTTTGTCATACATTTGTATTTAAAATACATGTAATGGGGTCTTTTTTTATGGTATAGATTTCATGATAATGAATTATTAATAAACTGCAATTAAAAATTAGTAAAAATAAAGATTTCATCACATTTTCAGAAAAATTAAAAAACTTCACCGAAATTAAAAAAAAAACGGTGCGCACCAACTAATGAATTTTCTGCACAAAAACTTTAAAAAAGCACCAAAAATGGTGCGAAACGCACCAAGTTGACAACTTTTTTTGTATGTTTATCTGTTTTCATTCGTTTCTGTGTTGTTTTACTCTGTAGTTTGTGTATTTAGCTTGTGAATACTCTAGCGAGTAGAGTATTCATTTAGATTTTGCCAAAAGAAACCAGTTTCAATTTATTAATACTAGTGATCGGACGTTAAACGTGGATTTAGCTCGAAAAAACGCAGAATTTCGCATAAATAGAGTGTATTACACATACAAACACTAGTGTTTATTAATAATTACTACAAATTGGTAAATAACAAAAAGAAAGGAAAGTGTTGCTTTTTGTATTGACTTCAAGGTGTTAATTAAAAAAAGGAAGACGAAACAAAAGAAGTTGTAGTAATAATTTTTTTTAACAAAATTCTTTGTTTACCATGTTTCGACGTTACTCACTGTTCGATAATTCAACACCGCGTCTGTCCGTACTGCCACACAGCACTAACAACAGCAATAATAATAGTCGTAAAAATTCCTTGGTCCAAGTGCCGGAAATACGCGTTAGTCCGGTCACAACCTTGCCACCAACCTCCAAACAAATCACCGCCCTGCAGCAACGTAAAGCCCGTTCGCTTAGTAATTCTCCAGTGTATCGCAAAAAGAAGTATGAAAATCTACCCACTTTAATTGATCATTATTACGACTATACCGAGGAAGATTTAAATACCCTTCAGAAGAACGATCAAGAAAAGCAAAATCTGTGCAGAAATTCGCTCGTTAATACAACAAAAATAAATAGCAATCTTAAGATTTCCAATGAAAATATTATTAGTGATGATAAGACTGATGGTCTACGTCATTCACACCACGTAAGCCGCAGTCGGGACAATAAAACGGATAGTAAAAGCCGTCGTAATTTGCATAGTTTTGGCAATAGTATCGGCTTGACCAGACATCGACGTTTGCAGTCCCCCTCAAAGGCCGCCACTACTACAGCAACAGCTACGGCAAGTGTAATTGGTGGTCATTCACTTGCAAAAGAAAATCATTTCAGTGGCGGTAAACCTTTACAGCAGTTAGTTTTCAATACACAAAGTGCTGCCAACACAACGCAGCAGCAGTGTCGCTCCTCTTCCCCCGTTCATAGTTGTTTATTAGTTCGTAGACGTAGTGATTTCTCAGATCCTTCATTTGCTGATTTACCACCATTGTTTAATTCAGTTAAGGTAAGTTGTTGCTGTTACTGTTGTTTACTCACCGTTTGGATTTGCTTTGCTGAGTGCGTAGTTTTTTTTGTTGGAAATAGTGTAAAAATAAACTTATGCGGTGAAACAATAACACAGGGTTGGATAATTCAATATTTACCTTAACAGTACTTGTTTTCAGCCGTGCCGAATCTAATATAATCTTTTTCAAATGCATAGTCATAATATATGGTAATTTAAAGAATCCTTGGTTTTCTAGATATCTAATTGTTCTGAAATCGAAGAGCTGCTTAGACTTAATAATTATAAATTTTTACAAAACGACTGTAATTTTTGGCTTTTGGCGTAGTTTTTCATAAACATTCTAATATCCCAATTTTCCATTTCTGGTACTAAATAAGTTCTTTCTAGCTTCACATTGCTCACAAGTGATGCCAACTATTAACCCTAGAACACTAACCTTATTTTTTATACGTTAACACTAATCATTAGTCCAATCGACTAACATATATGTATATATAACCGATTTTTTCGATATCTATATATGTAAACCTAATAAAGGTTGATATTTGATTTATTATAAATGTAAATAATATAACAAATTTTAGTTTTTATAAAACAATTCATTTAAAATAATATATTTAATAAAAATACTTTTGAGATCAGTTGCTAAAAATAATAACAAAAAATAAAATCACAGAATTCATTACAAACAATAAAACTTAAATTATATAAAAATTAAATGCAAACAAAATTTAATTTTTTTTGATTTTTAAAACATTTGTTGATCTAATCATTAGTCGATTCGACTATATAACTCAAAAATTGCAACACTTACCTCCGCAATGCGACCGTTCACAACGAAAAAACACCGACTACATAGTATACAAGAGAGTTGAGAGTGATCAGTAAAAAAAAATATAAAAATGTGAGCGAAAACGTAAGTGAGGTTAGTCGAATCGACTAACGTTAGTGTTCTAGGGTTAAAAACATAAAAAAGTGTGTAGATAAATAAAAACAGCTAAAAATTGTGAATTATTTATATATAACATGAAATTTAAGAAACATTTTATTAAAATAGACATTAGTCTATATAAAAAAATATGGCAACTAAAAGAAAATTTGTAATTGTTATGAGTTTGTTTGAATTTGTTTATCACTTAACACATTTTTCAAAGTTTTGTTGTAATGTAAATAGGTATGTATATTAATCACTGAAAGTTTTAAATTGTTTATCTTTTGTTTAGTTAAAAAAAGTAATATATATATATATAGTATATATATATATAGTATATATATATATAGTATATATATATATAGTATATATATATAGTATATATATATATATATATAGTATATATATATATATATATATATAGTAATATTCAGGTGGATTTGTGTTGACTTTAGATTTATATTTGGTTTTTTGTTTTATTTACATTGAAACAGTTAAACCTAGAATAAAGGTACATTAATTAGCTTGTTAATATATTTTGTGTCTTTAATAAAAATTTAATACAAATAAATAATTAAGACAGCGAAACTATATTCTGCTAATTTAAAAATAAATTTTGAATCAATATAAAATTATAATAGACTAAAGTTGCAGTATTTTTGATTAATGTTGTATAGTTTTTAAAAGTGTTTATGAGTTATCGTAAATTTATAATAAACTTGTACCTACTTGTATTATAATGTGTCTTATCAACAACTTGAAAATAATTGCAATCTTAAATATTTATAAGACTCTTAAATATTTAGTCTAACAATTAGGTAAATAAATCATTTTGATTGATTTAATTATAAAACACATGATAAACATAATTGTAAACGTCCTCTATTCACTTTAATCTATTTTATTGGGTTTCACTGTTGTTTTTCTCTTTATTTACACTTGTAATTTCATGTTTACTATCTCTGTATTCAACACCCCCACTCCCATTTCCCCACTTATGTTCTTTGTTTACATTTTTAATTATCGTTAATAAATATTGCATGTAGGTATATTATAATAAATAATGCAAGTTAAATATGGCACAAAAAATATTTAATTTATTTATTAACTGTTGCAGAAAATTAGTTCAATACATTTTTGCATGCATTTTTTTAAGCAAATATTAAATGATGTTTGACATGTTTAATTAGTAAAATGTGTTTGTGTGTGCGTGTTTATTTGCAAAGAGAAATCAGGAAGAAGAATCTTAAAGGAAACTGTAAAATTCTTGAAAGTAGTGTTGCTAAATTAGCGTTTAACTTTGTTTACGTTAGAAAATGCAAATCTGTTAAATCAACAAACAAAAAACTATAAAATTTTTAAAGTTTTACTATTTTATATAGATTTTAAGACAATTATTTTAGTTTGTTATTCATTTTAATGAGGAATTTATGTAAATTGTCTAAATTGTTTTTATAAAATAGAAGTTTAAATATTATTAAATTTTTATAAAAAAATTAATGTTTTAAAATTAAATTTTTTTTTGTAAAAAAAATCAATCAGGAAAAAAACGAAAATTTATATAGATTTATGGACTTTCAATTAGCTCTTGACTGAAATATTTTAAACCATAAGTTTCATTTTGTACTACTGTATTTACATCCAGATAATATAAATATATTACTTTTTACGCCTTCATAAAACTGGCATAAATTTCCCGAAAGAGAACAATTTAATTTATTGTAATATTTTTATTGTTATTATTCTTGAAAACCTGATTTCTTATTTTTATTTACTTAACATTATCAGGGAATTGAAGTTAAATTGTTAATTACTAAGTTTTTTGTTTTCTATTTATATTTATAACAATAAATTAAAATAGATTAAAACAGATATGGAGATTTAAACCAAGTAAACATTTTGAGAAAAAAATTAAATTAATAAGACAATTAATTTATTTAAATTATTTTTTAAATATTTAACTTATTTACAATTACAATTATTTACTATTTTCAGTTGCCAGTTGCAGATCCGTTCCTAGAGAAAGTAAATCTCTCTGATTTTGGTAAGTGAAAAAATATACTTTAAAAATATATATTATTATTTTTAAAACATTTAAAATTTTTTGTCATTTGAATTGATTTTTGTCTCAAAATAATATGATAATTGTTGTTATGTGTTAAACACTGAAATAACCAGATATTTAAAAAAATTAGTAAATAATGACTCAACGTAATTTATGCTGTATATATTTTGGCACTTGATCAATAAGTTTAAAATTATGTTTTTTTTTTTTTTTTTTTTTTTTTTTTTTTGCAAAAAAAGCTTAAATTATTTTTGTATATTTTCATAATTTTAAAAAATTAAAAATAAACTAAAAATATTAACAACTTACATTTGTCTTGACTTTGATAAAAATAAATATATAAACATTTATGTTTAAAAATTTGTTTTCACAGATTTTGCATTTAATTCTGCAACTTTTATTTAAAAAACATATTAATGAATTTTTAAATGAGTTGACTGAAGGAGCTTGCAGGGGTTTTGCTTATATATCTGCATCGTTTGCTTAAGAATCAGATTAAATTCAAAAATCTCAATTATCTAATTACATTTGTTTACATTTTTAAACTGACATTGTTGGCATCATTGATTTCATCCGTTATACAGCAATACTGCAGTGTTACCAGTACACACAACAGAAAATTTCACTACAAACCTGCACTAAAGGCGCAGTTACTAGTTAAAATTTTGCTTTCAAATTTATAACACATACTGCTTGTCAAAATTTTCAAAAATTGAAGGCTGTGACGTAGGCTACACGCAAATTTAACGCAATTTATGTATATGTACATACAACAAACAAATTTATTAAACTTTAATTAGTGCTTTTTAATTTGGTAGATTGTTATATTATTTATACAAAAGAAACAACGCAACACAAAAAATGATGATGCCAGAATGTTTATAAAGAAAAGAAAATTGTTTATTAGAATTATTAGAATTGCAATCAGCTGTTTTCTTAATTGTAACTTGAAACCGACAATTATAACGAGAATGTGAAATCAAACTCGTATAAGTTTTAAAAGTGTAAATGTATTAAAATTTGAAAGAGTTGATATTGTACACCCCAAGTAAATTATTAATTATTAAAATCATTTCTATAGAAAACTAAATAAAATGTATTGTTTTTTCCATTATGGCAACACTTTAGCAAAAATTAACGTGTTTTTATGTTTTATTGAAGCTCTCTCTCTCTATTTTTACTGCCTAGCTTAACCCTCTAGTACCCAAATTTTTTTTCTGGATAAAAAAATTATTTTTGGGTTTGATTTATGTTAAAAGTAAATGATATTTAAAAAAAAAATTAAAATTTTGGTCAGATCGGGTTTTATAGCACCATAAAGTAAAACCGCCTTTAGGCGGCTTTAGGAAACCAAGCCAAAAAATTTTACAGAAATTATTTTTGTTTTTTAATATAGAGTACAATGTTTTATTAACAAAAAATGAACAGGTTATAACAGAAATGTGTAGAAAATAAACAAGAAATTCAGATTTAATTTTTTAAGTTAATTCAAAAAAGCTTTAAAAAAAAAATAAATATTTAAATATGAGACAAAAATAGTTTATTCAAGCTATTGGTGGTGAAAACTGTAGAAACATTCCTTTTACTTAGAAATACACAGGTTTATATTACACTTTCGGCATACAATTTGAGTTTCGGAATTGCAACCAGCAAATTTACAAGTTTTTTTTTTACCAGCGCGTGATAAAAACAGCGGAAAATGTCCGACTCCATCGAAACGGACGTCTGTGGGCGGTAGAAAGGATTTTTGTCCTGTACATTTTTTTTTAAATCTTGGCGTGGGCGCCCTGGAGCCTTTGGCAATGATGGACTCGGTGTGCAGAGTACGGATGCTATCTCTGCTCGGAAGTTTGGCAGCTGGTAGCGCCTATCATTAGCATTAGGCTTGTTGATTCTGTGGAACAAAATATAGGCGTTTACCATGGCTAAGTCAAGCAAATACACGAACAGTCGATTTGTATACTTGTTGCTCTTCACTGGAATTTTATATCGGCCAATAAGGCCATCCATGAGATCGACACCACCCATATGGCTATTGTATTCATTGATTATGTTGGAGCAATCGACGTCAACAAACTTTTTTTCAGAGCGAACAAAACGGGATACCTGTGTTTTTGGGTTTGTTTCATTTTGAAAAGGTTTCGTGCCTGCGTAGGTCGATGCGAGTCGCACAGCCTTATTATCTTTCCAAAGTGATAAAGAAATGTCGATTCCAAAAGCAGATCCACAAAACTCTGTAGAATATCCACGTGGTTGTCTCTTGAGATCGTTGTCTGTTGGCAGCTTACAATTCGGAATGCGATTTGAACGAATAGTCCCCAAGGAATAAATTCCGCGTGATTTGAGATATACAAGAAGTGGCAGTGAAGTGTAGTAGTTATCGAAATATATTATTTGGTTTTTATAATCTGGAACATTGCGTGACAATCGAACAACCACATTTGCTGCCGCTCCAAGGTCTGGTGAGCCAGTTTGCACAACATTGTCTCCTGCACCGCAATATATCTCGAAATTATAGCAAAAGCCGAAGGAGTCACATAAAACAAACAGTTTTACTCCCCATTTCTGTGGTTTATCTGGCAAATATTGTCGAAGAAAAGTCTTCGTTGCGCACATTTGTTCATCCACACATAAACGTTGCGTCATTGGAACGGATTGAAACTTTTCATTGAAATGATTCACAATTGTTCGTATTTTATACAAAGCATCGTGGTCTGCAGAATTCCTGGGGGCAGTTTACTATTATCATTAAAATGCAAATTACTCCGTATTTTCCAGCACTAAATTCTTTTGGCGCCACAAAATTTTCTTGAAAACCTGAGATTTGGGATCTATATTCGAAACGGATCCAATAAACTCCGCTGTTTCACCTATAATACTATTATATTCTGGTCAGCAGGCACATTGCGTTTGCGTTTCTGTGATCGAGTAGTATTTGAAGCAATCGAAGAAGAAGGAGATAATAATTTTTGAAATGATGCGGGACTTCCGCTTGAAGTAAGGCAAATCTCTGATACCAGCATTGAATCGGACATATTCACCGCTCTATTTATATCCTCCTCAAATCCAATGTTGATATTGCACTCCGTCTCGCAAGAATTGTCATCCAAATCGTCTTCCATATCTTCTTCTCCGTCAGTATCGCTATCGAAATTCATCAAATCCAAAATTTTCCCAATCTCTTCATCAGAAAGCGATGACAACTTTTGCATTTGTCGACGCTCCATGTTTATAAATGACAATTTTTTAGCTTTAATATCTCCTTAAATGTTCCACTTTCAAACTTACCTAAAATATTTTTTTCCCGAATTGTCCTAAGACCGCCTACAGACGGGCTACCTTGCAAGACCAATAAAAAGCTTGAGAAAAGTTTGTTTTCTTTTTTCTTTTTTTTTTTGCTTTCTTTATACTACCAGCAACACACCAATAATTTTTCCTTTCACCTGCGACCCCTTTAAATATTTTTTTTGATTTTTTGAAATTCACACTTTTTGCAAAATAATTATTACCTCCGTATTTCACAATTTTCCAACTTAAAATGACAGTGATAGCTGCATACAGCACGAGCTTACGTTGCGAATGCAATAAAAACAATTTTTGGACTTCCCCGCATTAGACAAAATGCAAATAAAACCAAAACGTAATTTGGGAAGCGAATAAGTTAACAATGAAGTTAGCCCGTCTACAGGCGGTCTTGGGTACTAGAGGGTTAAATATGTATGTTTATTATACATTGTATAATATTGAGTGTGTTGGTGGCAGTGTTGCCACTTCGTGGGTAATTACCCGAATTATGTGTAATTTTTATTGTTGTGGGTTGTGCGTGGGTAATTTCTTCTAGATGTATATCAGGTGTAATGTTAAATTCTTTTGAAACAATACTTTTCCATTTAAAATTTTTCGTTTTGAACACTTAAGCTATACATACTCGTATGTACATATATCCTTTTTTTACTGGCTAACTAAATTACAATTACTTGCAGTTTTCATATTGATTTTAGAACCTGAAGTTTATTGGGCAAAGGTATTCAAATTAAAAATAATTCTGGGATAGGTTTCCAATGTTAGAAAAAGTTGTAATTTTTATTTAGCCATTTCAAATGTTTCAGTTAAGATAATGTTTGGCACCCTTAACATTTGTAAAACTGATTTGAGAAACAGACTGTCGTCTGAAACCATTGCAAGAATTCTTTTTACTAAAGAAGGTATACAAAGGAACGGCAATAAACATTTTGAAAATTCCATAAATACATATGTAACCAAATGTGGAAGGTAGAGCTTTTTTTTATTAATTTATTTTAAGTTTTTAATGTTATTATTGTTAATTTGTTTTGATCTCCTTTAAAATCATTTTATGTGTTTATTAAAAGTTTTCAATAAATTATAACGTAATACTGTATTCAGATATACAATTTTATTGCGATAATCACAATAAACGCTATTATTAAGCTCAATATTCCATATAAAATCTCAATTAATTATTGCGCAATGAGTACGAAAGTGTTATAATATTGAGTAAGATTTCGAATGCAACACTGTTCACAACTGTGTATAAAATGGCAAATGTTAACAAAAGAAAACAAAAGAAATCATTAAAAGATCAACGTGAATGTAAATTTGTTTACATAGGAACACAACAACTATTTAGAGTATTTTTTGTATTGTTTTTCAGCTGTCAAATGATTATTGAATAAGCTGAAAATTGCGTATGCCTGAACACTTAAAATAATATCTATTGTCAATTAACCGAATATTGACTCAATAAAGGTGCATATCTGAACACAGTATAATATGGTATGAGGTGTAATTTTATTCAAATCGGGTAATTTTTCTTCATCTTAGGTGTAATTTTGATTGTTGCTGGTGGTAACGCTGGTTGGTGATGATCATATACATACATACATATGTATGTATTATTAATGTAGTTCGTATACGTTCAATAGTCTTCTAAATAAAATAAACAAGTGGTTAGTTGGGGGTCAATTGGCTGCTACTACTGTGGGAAAATATATATCATTTGTTTGATTAAGTTAAATTCTGAACATTTTCTGGATGAAGTTGTGATAATTAATAATATCGTCTTAATATTATACATACATACATACATATTAAAATTCTTATGCTATTTTTTTATTTAGAAAATTAAAAACAGCTTAAAATTGTTTTGAGTTAAATTGCAGTTTATATTTTACTTTTTTTTTAAATGAGATATTTAAAAGAGTCCAAAATTCTAGGTTCGACTTATAGAACCTCAAAACTCTACCCTGAACCGCGTCATAAGACCTGAAAACTATTTGTTTTTCTTTCGACTACAAATAACTACTATTTGATCATTTGTTTGATCATAATACAATAAAAAAAATGGAAAATTAAAAATTTAATATTTTAACAAGATTCAACAGTTTCACTTTTAAAATAATTGCTTTTCTTAAAACAAATAAATTTCCTTTAATACTTTACTTTTAATATCTGTGAACACACAAACCCACAAAAAACATGCACTACAATATTAATGCATACCTACACACTGCGTTCCGCTTTTGCGCCATTTGACTTTTGAACAAGAATGGAAGGTTAACTGCTATTTTACTTTAACGAAATATTCGATTTTAGCAGCATTTTTGTAGCAACTGCTTTATTATTATTAAATAAATGGTTTATATTTGGAAATTTGAAATTTGTGTAAAAATACACTTAATCGATTTGCTAACTTGGTAATCAATATCCCCAAATATGGGTAAAACCACTATGTTAATTCTTTCAAAAAATTTAGTGTCTTTAAAAAAAAACGGTAAAACATGTCAAAATTCTATATTTACATTGTAGCTAACTTAATTATTTTAAAAAATATAGTAAAATTTGTTTTGAAATACTTTTGTTTTAATAAAAAAATTTCGTCAAGTTTTTTAAATTAAAAAAAAATTAAAATTAAAACAGTAACTTCATTAAAAGTAAACAAATACAATTTTATTCAAAAGCTTTATATATGTGGAATAAACGGTTTCGTTAAGTTTTTTAAATTGCCTAAGTTATGAAATATTTGTAGATTTAAATAACAATTTAAGTTAAACTAATGAGCAAAAAAAATTTAAATGTTTTTGGTTTAAAAAATAAATTTTCGTTAAGTTTTCAGAATCACTAAATAATAGCAAACATTTCTAAATTTACTGATAATGAAATTAATCAATAAATTAAAAATGTTACATTCAAAAGTTTTAAAATTCGTAAAAAATAAGAAAGTAGCTTAAATACATTAAGTAAATATGTATGTATGTATATACATATGTATGTATATTAGAAATTTTGTTGAAATGCTTTTAGTTTTAAAAATAAAGTAATGTTTAAGGTCGTGATACACTATCCTACACAATCATAGGATTCATTCATTGGAAAATATGATCGAATTCTATCACACTCAAAAAAAAATCGCAACAAAGTCTGTCATAAGTGCCACACTATTACACAAAAAAAGATGCAAAAACATATGTTTTAAATCAATGAAGCCGACATTGTTGTTTTTTTTATCAGCTGTATTAGAAAATACAACTCTGATCGCATAGAAACTATCATTTTATGAAAATTTTTAAAAACTTTTGCAAGTCGGATAGACTTGTCAAAAAAAATCTGTATACTGTATACTTTATGAACACACACGATTTTTTTTTTTTGACATACCGTACGGCTAAATAGGATAGTCAGTGGTGGCCTGTACTCTTATTGGTTTCAAAAAGGAAAATTTATTGCATACTCAGACATCTGTCATTTTCTCAATTATTTACTTGTTTATTGTTTATCACCTTTCTCTGTTAGAGAAATGTACAAGCACACAGACAACACAAATATGTTTGCACTTATTTATTATTTTCTATGAATGTGTAAATATGCTGTAAATACGCTTTCTGGTTCGATTTCATTGAGATGTAGTGTTTTTATTTTGTTTTCTTTTTTGTCAATTTTACTAGTACATACTATCAAAACAATGGGAAAACATAATTTGATGTGTTTGTTGGAGTATGTGTGTGTTTGCTTTCTTTGCCAATTTATCTTGTAAAAAGGTGTTGCCAGATTTGGAAAGGTTTTATTTAAAGGGTTTATTATAAAAATCAATACATGAGATAAATTGCTTAATTTTAATTATTATGTTTAAAACGTTTTAAGTCCTTTAAATTCACTAGACATTTTTTTTGTTTCTTTTATTTTGGGGATTTAACTTGAATTTGATTTTGTTACTGCTGCTGGCAATTTTCTGTGATTTTATTGTTTTCTTTTAAGCATTTTAACCATATGTATGTAATTGCTTTTGCAAAATAGAAAAAAACAGAAACACTAAATGAAAATCTACACAAGGTATTCTTGATTTTTGTTTGTGTCGTTTTGATACTAATTTTTTATTTTTTTTTTAAATAAGCAATAAGAACAAAAATGCGAGCAAAAAAAAGAGTGCTGGTTGTTGGAACCAATTTATTTTCAGTTGGTTTTGAATTTTCGAGATGTTTAGAACGATATTGAGATGATAAAAATTTAATTTAAATGTGTACATATAGAAATTTATTATAAAAATAAGCAAAGCAAATAAATAAATAGAAATATAAAAGATAAATAAAACAATAATATTTTAAATAATTATTTGATTTATCCGATAAATACCTATCAGCAATTACTAAAACGGAAATTTTCTTTAAAAAAAATGTGCTTTAATTTGTAACAGAAGCTAAAAGTAAAAATTCAAAATATTTTAAAACCACAACAAAAAATTAATAAATAAATATAGACAAATAGTATGGATCTATTAGTATAAATAATAAAAAAATAAATTGTTTAAAAGTGTGTGTGTGTTTTTTTCGTCGTTGTAGTCTATTTTTCTTAAACGGTTTAATTTATTTATTTATTTTTGTCAACGTTTTGATTAGTTTGTAAATTAATTTAAATTAGTTTCAATTATTTATTTAACAATTTCTGTTAGACAAACAAAAAACAATACTACTGCAGACATGATGACAACCATTTTATTGCAAAAAAAACCCTGTTTATTAATTTAAAAATTTTTATAATTTTCTTTTTATCATGCTTAAAATTTAATATTCATTTTGATATATACAAACTAATTTCCATTTGTCATAAGCTTCATCAACATTTTTCATATTTACTTCTTAATTTTCTTTTTTTTTTCGAAATTCTTTGTTGTGTTTTGGTTATTTTGTGGGCGTGAATTTGGCAATATTTTTATTTTAGTCTTTACGGGGCTTTTCTGTTAATGTACTTTAATTATTTTTCTGTTTAATTTTTTTACTTAAATATTTGTTTTCAAGGCACGCTTTTTAATTATCTTTTTTGGGCTTTGCATTTTTAATGCTTTAAGCACTGGTAATTTTAATAATTAAAAGCCGATATCTGGGTATTTCGATACGTATCAACAAAACTTTCTAAAACAATTTCCGATACGAAAACTAAATCGTATTAAGTAATACGTTCGAAAGAAGTACAGAGTTGTATTGCGCCAAATCTAAACATGTTAAAAATTTTACAGCTTTGTTTAAAATTGCTGCACTTTTTGATAAATGTTCAAATTACGTTGAAAAATTATTCCGTTAAAAAACATTAACCAGAGAAATTACCAACAACTTATCAATGGATCGTGTTTTTCATAAATTCGAAATTTTATTAATTCGCAAGTTTATTTTTATTTATTTATTTGCAATGTTGTTCAAAAGCTAGAATTTTTGTTTGTAATAAATGTTTCTTATTATATTTTTTTCTTTGTTACTAAATTGAGACATTTATTATTATTTAGTTAATAATTTCAGGTTTCAATGTTTATTTATTTGGGGAGATAATTAGTTGACATATGTATGTATGTACATATACATACATATATGTATATATAATAATTTTTCATGGTATTGCCATCCACTTGTTTGTGTTCGCTCCATATACATTACTTTGACAGATGCGACACGCTCACTAATTGCAAGCAAATCATTCTAATAATGTTATGGAATAGAAACTACTTGACCCTCCTCTAGTGACGGACTTCTTGTTAATATATTGTTAATAATTTCTCATTCCTAGAAACTTATATGAATAATTGTAAAAATTTTATCAAATATTTTTAAAATTTTTCTACTTTATAATAATTCCATTCATCTACTTTTCACATTTGTATCGTTTTTGTGTCTTTTTGCCAAATGAATGCTGAACAATAAACTCCACCGGTATATACATACCTACATATATTTATATTGTCTTTTAATGAAAAATTTAATTTATTCTTTTTATTAATATTCTTTTTAAAATAGCATTCGAATGATTTACGAACGTAAGTAATGATTTTGCCACTTGCTTCGTATTACATAATTGCAATTACGAAAGCAATTTTTTGGTGTTTCGTAAGGGAAATGAAAATTCCGCAAACTAAAGCATTCGTTAATAAATTTCCAAACGTTCGTAAACAAATTTACGAAAATTGTACTACGCAATACAATTTACCATATGTTGTAAGAAAACTTTTATTTGTTTTAAACTATTTTTTTTTCTTTTATTTGATGAGTTTTAAACCGAAAGTAGTAAATACGCCAAATCTGTTATTTTTTGCCTGCTAGCCTGCGTAGCAACCTATTTGGCATCACTGTTGTTGAAACGGTTTTTAAAGCAACTCATTTGCAATGATGCCATACTTTTTTGATTATTTGGTTAACCATTTAACGCTTTGAACAGTTTTATGATAATTTTAGTTAAAAATCTGTTATATACAAATTTATTTTCATTTTTGTTAACATTTCAATAATAAAACATTTATATATACATATGTATATATGAAATAAACTCTTTAGTCTGGTAAAGTAAAAATATAACCAATAATTTAACGTTACCAAAATTTGATTTTATTCCTAAGATGGTGAAGAAAAAACAATAGTTCTTCAGAATTATTTATTTATAACTTCCTACCAATCTACCATTCTGTCTCGCATAATATTAATATCCATCCATTTTTAACACTACTTCGCACCTACGATTTATAGATCCCACAATATTTCATTGAATGTGCTTGGGATCATTGTCTTGCATTAATTCCCAGAGGAGCGGCATTTCTCATTTGGTTTAGGGAAGCATTTGATTTCTCAATATTACTACGTAATCCACAGCGTACATTAATCCACCTATTTGATAAATTAATCAGACCCCAGATGAAAAAAACGAACCTCCTCCACGCTTTATGGTTTTTGGGGTAGGTATGGCCAGGTATCAAATTCTCAATTTTGTGGTCTTCAAACGAAGGTTTATCTTCATTTCATCTCACCAAAGGACATTTCCCCAAATTTTCTCGCTGTAGATGTTGCTTAGCAATCCACAACCTATTTTATTATTATGCTTGCTCAATAAAGTTACCTTCCTCGCAGCTTCTTGAGTCCTAAATTTGCGGCTAGTAACAGCTCTTCAGCTGTCCTTTGCTTTTACGTACTAAACATTGTCTCTTTGTTTTTCACTTCTTGTATATGGTTTTATTTTTCTGTAAATTGTTTGAAACCCCTTTGTTTTGGAACAAGCCATCAGTATTGCAGGTTCACTTATATTTTTTCGAAGTTTAAAATAATTTATTTTTCAATAAGCTTTAATTTTATCCATTTAATTAGTTATGTACGAAGTCTGATCAAAAAATAACCGTTACTTTAAATTTTCGTGAGTTACTTATGTTCGATTTTCGCATTTTTTCTGTATTATTGGTAATATCAGCCATTTTGGATTGTCAGTTTGTATTTGGTTAGTCGTGTTTTGGTGTGCTCTTCGATTTTTTACTATTCGAAAAAATGGATCAAAGAAATTGTATTAAGTTTTGTGTAAAAATGAAAATAAATGCGCAAGGACATTTGAAATGTTGAATGTGGCGTTTGGCGTGTCTACTATGAGCAGAACACAAGTTCAATTGTGGTATAACCGGTTTAAGGTTATACTCGCCCGAGCACATCAACAACCGATGAAAACAAGCAGTGAAGAAAATAATTTTGGGTAGTCGTCGAATCACTGTCAGAGAGGTTCGGCTCGTGCCAAGCAATTTTTACGGATGTTTTAGGCATGAAACGTGCGACAGCGAAGATTGTTCCACAATTGCTAAATTTTGAGCAAAACCAACGTCGCATGGACATCGTTCAGAAGCTGTTGAACATTGTCGACGACGATCCAGAATTACTTAAAAAGGTCAAAACTGGTGACGAATCATGGGTGTATGGCTATGACATTGAGCCAAGACCAAAAAAGCACGTCAAGTTCGGTCAAATGTTAAGGTCTTGCTCACTGTTTTTTTCGACTGCAATGGGGTGGTGCATCATGAATTCTTGCCACAAAGTCGTACGGTCAATAAGGAATACTACTTTGAACTATGCGCCGTTTGTGCGAAGCAATACGTCAGAAACGCACAAAATTGTGGAAAACCTAATCATGGATTTTGCACCATTATAACGCACCAGCTCACACATCGATGCTTGTGCGTGAGTTTTTGGCCAAAAACAAAACCGTTATCATGCCTCAACCACCGTATCCAACGGAGTTGGCCCCGCTGATTTTTTCCTCTTCCAAAAACTAAAGACACCGATGAAAGGTAAGCGTTTTGCTACGATTAAGGAAATAAAAGAAAAATCGAAACAGTAGCTGTTGGCGATATGGTTTCGAGGATTGAAAAAAACACCGGCATAAGTGTATTAAAATCTGACGGGGATTACTTTGAAGGCGACAAGATAGGCCCGGTTTACATTATGATTTTTACGACGTCGTTTTTTATTAATTCTCTTTTAAAGATGCTACGGAAATTTGTTTGCATTTATACGGCGTCGTTTTTTAGACGTCGTTTTTTACAAATTTTAATTTTTGTTGTAGTCAGGGTTGATTTTCTTGTTGAATCTTCTTTAGTTTATTGTTCGTATTAAAAAATTTATAAAAATGGAACAGCTTTTTGATCTAACTGAAGTGGCAATCGAAAATTTAGATTTAGATAACAGCGATGATGAAGAAATTATTTTGGAGTTATTAGAATGCTGTGAATTAGTTCCTTGTTCCACATATTTCCTCTTTGTCTTTTAATAAATAATTTAAAATTTATGGACACAATGTACGCACTAAAAAAGTCACACATATAAATAAATAAATGATTACAGAAATCAAAAAAAAAAATAATAATTTTTAATTATTTTTCTTGTTTACAAAAATATTCACCTTATTTATTTATTTTATTTTTACATGTTGAATTTCTAAACGAACCTTTCAATTCAAAATAAGAACAAGAATAAAACGGAACAACAGAAATGAGTGTAAAGAGAAATATGAAAAAACAACATGAAAACAGAAATCGTGTCTTTTTTTCTACCCCTCTTGCTTCACTACACCGCTCGCCCTCAAACCTAAAGCAACGTCGTAAAAATCATAATGTAAACCGGGCCATAGTAATTGATGAATTGCTGCCACAATTTTCGCAGGTATTGACAACATTGCCAACATTTCAGCTGTCAAACAAACACGCGTACTGCATTCTACATACATATGTATGTATTTAAAACGGTCTGTACGAAAAATGTCCACATTTTTTTTTACATTCCCTGTCAGCAACTCAGTTAGCTTTTAATTTATTTTAAACTAACTTTTTCGCAATTAGTTGTGGTTGATGCCTGGATTACTTTTAATGTATTTAACTGACTATTTTAACATGGCGATGTTCTAGGAAGTAGTCATTTGACCGACTCTGCATTACATTACTAACTTAAAGTTAGTTACTTAAAAGTCAACTAGAAATCAGCTAACTTAAAGTTAGTGTTTTTGAAGTTAGTCCAAAGTTTACTATTGTATACCTTAAGTTAATTTGTTTAACTAGTTTGCTAATATAATACTAGCTAATATGTAACTAATATAAGATTTGTGCTGCAACAGTTAAGTTGAAGTTTTTTGTAGAATAACATTTTTTAGTTGTAATTCAAAAACTTTTTCATTTACAAATCAATTTTGTAATTGTAACTAAAAAAATTTTAATTGCAATTACATTTTTGCAATTGTAATTAAAAAATTACAGTTAGATATAAATTTACTTGAAGAAAAACTAAATGAATTTGTCCAAGTGTAATAAATCTAAATAAAAGTATTATAAATGTTAATATACAAATAATACTAATATTTACTTTGATATATCAAAAATATCTTCAGCCGTCGAATAAAAATTTGTCGACGACTTCAAATCGGCTTATTAAGTAACACGCGAAAACAAGAAAAAAGTAGAGAAACAAAATTACAAAAAGTAACCAAAAAATAAAACAAAAACAAAAAAATACTGCAATAAAAGTAAACAAAATTCGTCAACAACAAAAACATACCTACAGAAATAGTAAAATTTTGATCAGCATTACTTTGTAGTTAGCTTATAGTCACCCAATCAAAAGTGCATAATAAGTTAATTTTTTTTTTGTAGTCGACTACCAAACTGTCTGCAGGGTTTTGTTTAAGAATATTGTTTGTTGTTGTTATCATTTTATACCAAATTTAATGTAATTACATATGTATTTGTTTGGGTGTGTATGTATTAATCGAAAACAAAAAAGAAGAAAAACACAAATTAAACGAAAGCTTTTGATGCTGCCAGTATCATTTACTGTGCTGCCATATTTGTTGGCTAATGTCAAGGTAAATGAAACTCAAAGGGAAATTAGTTATTTGCAATTTCATTGTAGGTACTTACACAGAAATCAAAGTATTATTAAAGAAAAATACTTTTTATTTTAAGTATTTAAAATAAAATGGAATTTTCAAAGATTTACAATATTTCTATAACGTCATTATACATACCCCCTACCTGATTACTTTTTTTCTAAAATGATTCAATATATTGTTATTTTAAATTAATTTTAGTTAAAGATAAAACGAATTTTTTTGTTTATTACAATATAATTTACATTTGCACTCAAAAGAATTTACTGCGAAACAGGTACAAACATTAGAAAGATTTATTTTATTTTGCCTCAGCTATACCCACATATTTCAATGGTGGTACATTGCCAAAGAAAATAAATTTCAAAGATTTTTTTGTTTGTTTAATTTATTTGAGCAAAATCTAGCTAGCTCTTCACTATAATATGGGGTTTTTGCAAACAATAGATAGATAGTAAGATTGCTTCCTAAAGGCGTCATAAAATTTTTAAACATTGTCTGGTTTATTTGGTGGTCGTGGCGTTAATTACGAAAATGTTTAGTCAAAAACAACAACCCCCGCCTTCCTCCTCCCAGCAGCAAATACATGCTAAATAATATACATATTTACATATGTATATATATGTATGTACATATAGGTATAATAATAATACATATGTATATATAATATTCAGCCAACCTTAAAATATGAAAAAATTAGCAACATCTGTTGCATTAGGCCAAAACGAAAAAAATGAGTGAAACAGAAAAAAAACACAGATTTTAATGTATGTAGATTTTATATGTATCTACATATAACTAACAAGAAATTACATTAATTTTTAATCCCAACAAATTAATTAGCCACAAACAATTATTGTAATTTTCTGTGTATTCTTAAAGAAATTTATTATTTTTATAAAAAAAAGAACAAAAACTATTTTAATAAATATAAAATAAATAAGGGAAAGTTAGCGATTTTCTTCTTGAAATGAAATTGTAATTCGATTGGAAGGCCAATGTAAGCGGCAGGCGGCAACAATATTACCAGTGAATAAAAGTTTTGCTTTTTACAAAATTATTCATACAAACATTTTTAAGTATCGCAATTTACTTAACCTGGCAATACTGTGAGAAGCGGCAGCGCGGCAAAGTACAATTTTGTTCACACACAAAAAAAACGTTTATTTAAGAATTTATTTATGTAAAAAAAAAACAATTTGATTTTTCAACATTTGCCGCTCTAAATAGACCGCGTACATTTGCCTACCTACAAAAAGTATAAGCGGCAAAAAGAACAGCTGATTTCCGCTCACGGCCGCATGCCGCTTACATTGGCCTCCCACTATAAAAGGGCACCTACGAACGAAGTTAGCTCTCGCTTGGTGTGCAGAAGAACAAAACGTCGACACAATTGCGGACATAAATTTGTTTTTGGTCTTTTGCGTGGAGAAAACAAGGCAATGTCATGTCATTACAGTCATGTTTCGAACAAGAGCATTTCGAAAATTGATAAGAGCTGTCTACACAATACAAATTCATGGACAGACAAGAAATTGTTGTTTGTCTTTTTGTAAGAAAATTACATTTTATAACAGACATAATAAGAACGGCTGCTTTATTGTCAATATTCCTTGTTTAGAAAATTTTTATAAAAAAAACACTCAAAAAAATATTTAAAAACTGGCTGATTTTCATACAAGTTTTACCGAGTCAGGCCTTTAAAAACCAGGAACTTTGTTAATACTTACTGTCAAACAACTGCTGATCTTCTGGTGGATCTATACTTGCCAAGCTTTCTACCATTTTTCGCTTGTGTTTCACACTTGGGAAATATTTTCCAAAAAAGACGTAACCACTAAATAAAATATTTTTGAACTTGTTTATTTAGGACAAGATTCAACAAATATTTGTCTTTTTTATTTGATGCTATTTGATCTTGCAGAACTCTTGTAAGAGTAAACAACGTCAAACATAATTGTGCTAAAACAAGTGGTTATGCTTTTTTGAGTAAGTATTTGCCAAGTTTGACCGTACCTTTAGTCTTACAAAGTACTGAACTTTATTTAAGAAATAAATTATTTTAAAGCTTTGAAAACAAGGCAAACATATGAGTGAAATTATAAAACTGATGGATTTTTGCAAAACAAAGGCTTTTTAAGCAATTCACAGAATCGTTAAACCAGAAACAAAATTCAGGAAACGAAAAAAACAACGTCACGATATTTGTTTAATTAGTAAAAGCTAAAGCAACCATTTTGTTAATGTGAAGAGTTCAAAATTAATTTATGTTCATCTGTTACTAGTTGTAAAATTAGAAATAGGCTTCAGGAAGCTGCATTAAAAGCGTGTTGAACGAGGAAGGTACCTTTATTAAGCAAAGAGAATGTTGTTGTACCCCTAAAAAATTGAGGATATATGCTTTGCTGAGATGAAACGAAGATATGTAAATTTGTTTGGTTCTGATGGCAAACCATCTTTCGAAGTCTACTAAGTAAAGAATTTCATCCCAGGTTTTAAAAAAAGAAACCGTGAGTCATGGAGGAGTTTCGTTAATGATATGGGTGATATTCATCATCTGGTTCCAATTTATTGGATAGATGGAAAAGCTGCTGCTCTGTGAATCAAATTTGAACCTATGCCGCTCCCATGGGTTATCATGCAGAACAATGACCTCAAAAACACATCCAAACTAGTTAAGTCTAGGTTTAAGCAAAACAAAGTTCATGTTTTAGAGAGTGGCCGTCACAATCCCCGAACTGAAACCCAATAGAACATCTTTGCAGAGCTCTAAAAAAGAAAATAGCGCTATATAAACCTAAAAACAAAAACGATATGTGAGAAATAATCAAGAAAGAATGAAATTCTTATATCTATCTCCCGAAATATGTTCAAAACTTGTGCGATCTAAGTATTAATCGTAGATGTGAAGTAGTGTTAAAAATGGACGGATATTAATATTATATGAGACACAAAGGTAGGTTGGTAGGAAGTCGTAAAAATTCTGTAGAAAATATTAAGAAGTTTTGTTCCTATATGTATGTATAATCCCTCTTCTGTAAATCGAATAATTTCAAAAAACGAGCGATTTTCAAAAATTAAGTTTTGTTTACTCAAAAGTAAAATGGTTAAATCCGTAAAAAGGCCTTAGAAAAAATATTTTATCGCTTTTCCTCTTAAATAAACCGCTTAAATGTCTTATCTGCTTCTGCTAAATTCACAACATTTTTAACATTGTACCTACATCTTTTTCTTAATTAGCCAACTGCATATATGTAAATCATTATTAAACATTTTTGTCGTAACATAAATTCTCCCAAGAAACAAACCACAACAACAACAGCAACTAAAACAGCAGCCGCTATAAACTCATTTGTTGGCAAATAATTTTGTAAATAATTGTGAGTTAACATTGATTTAGGGAAGATTTCACACACTGACACATTAATGTCTCATTTTCTAAACAATTAATTACAATAACAAAACAAACATATTTACACACGTTTAGTAGAAACAAAAAAAAACAAGTAAGAAACTATAGTCGGTCAAGCCCGACCATATAACACCCACTATATAAATAAAAGAGTTTTTCAGAAATAGACGTTATATGGGATATATAACCTATTGTGGACCGATCATCCAAAAATTTAGTGTCATGATGTCTGTGAATATAAATATTATGTGTTTTATTTTATCTCGATATAAAGTGAATTACCGAGAGGGTATTATATGGGAGTTTCGACTACTTATGGACCGATCATCATAAAATTCTACCACATTATTTGTATGTATACCAAGTATATTTGCGTTAAATATTATTTGGATACCAACATTTTTGAGAGAGTTATGCTCTTTAAAATGATTTTCGGAAGTGGGAGCTACGAGTAATTATAGACCAATCTGCACAAAATTTGTAGATGTGATTTGGCTTCATTTACCACTCATTTTTGATGAAATTTGTGTGGATACTTGCATAATTTAAACATTTATGATCGGTAAACCCCAATTTCGGGAGGACATTTGTATGGGGGCAAGGTGAAATAATGGACCGATTTCCACCAGTTTCAATCCCATCCATCCTTGGGTCGAAAAAATATTCTGTACCAATTTTTATTGAAATATCTTCAAAATTGCGACCTGTACTCTGCGCACAAGCTTTACATGGACAGCCAGCCAGTCAGACGGACGGACATCGTTAAATCGACTCAGAAACTGATTCTGAGTCGATCGGTATACTTTAAGGTGGGTGTTGGACCAATATTTCTGGGTGTTACAAACATCAGCAAAAATCCAATATACCCTCCCCACTATGGTGGTGTAGGGTATAACAACCGACAAAAATAAAATTGTCTTGATGTCTAACGTCTGCAGTAGTAGTGTTGTTTTTTATTCATTCATTCGTTCGTATTTTCTTTTCTTATTTATGTATTTTAGATTTTCTTCTTTTATATTTTTTGTTTTCTTAAAAACTAGTGTCTCTAGTCGTCGCTATTTATTTCTCTATTGTTGTAGATTTATTAGTAGTGTGAAATAAACAATTATTTTAAATTATAAATTGTTGTTAGTTTTTTTTTTATATTTCATTCTGTATTTGATATCTATTGTGATAAAATGTTCTAAATGCATTTTTATACAAATACATTCATTCACATACATACCACAATAACAATAACAACATAACATCAACCGCAAAAACGAATTTAATGAGTTAAATCGCGTTTATTAAACGCTCAAGTTCGTTTGTCTTCTTCTAAACGTTGTACACCGCGCCGCGCTGTTGTATTATCGTTATTTGCCGTGATTTCGTCCGCATGTTACAACTTCATTTCTATTCAAATCATGCCGGTCGTTTGGTCCTTCGTCCTGGTCAGAAATCGAATCCAGATATTGAAATTTATCCGTTAGAGAGTATTAAAGAATTCGAACATGTTTCACAGGCATGGAAACGTTGTTTAGCGGGCATTTTAAAGAAAAGTGTACAAAATAGTAAGTTAAATTATAGATTTTAATATATAAAATTAATAAATACAAAAACCATTATTAAAACATTGTTTTCAACTAAATTTTACACAGTTCTAAAGTTTACGCAGTGATTGTGTTTCGCCTCATCTGAAACTGTTTAAATTTGGAAAAAATATTACTCGTTAACTTTATATATATGTACATTGTACATACATCCCTCTTCTGTAAATCAAATAATTTCAAAAACGAGCGATTTTCACGAGCACGATTTTGTTCATTATAAAAGTTTTGTTTACTCCAAAGTGATATCAAAAACGTGCGGTTTTCAAAAATTAATAATTGACAAACGGTTATTCCGTAAGTTTTGTTTACTTAAAAATAAAATTATTGAATCATATGAATTGTATTTATAGAGTTCCAGAAATTTATAAAGAAATTTATTTAATTTTAACGCAGTTAGAAAATTTTTTCTTTATTCGGCTTGAGTTCATTTTTAATGTAAAAATTCAAAGAATACCATTGTAAAGTAATTTTTAGACAATTGGCACATTGGAATGCAGTTTTATACTAACATATTTATTAAATTTACAAAGTTTCGTAGAATATCTTATACATATGTATGCAGTTTATTTTTCTTCTTTCTATAAATTTCAATTCACTGTAAATTAATATGTAGGGACGCTACAAAAAATTTAATTTTGTTGTTTTTTTTTTATTTTATATTTAATCCCGTTATAACGAACTATATTTTGCCAGGCCTATTGCAAAATTCGTTGTATCGAGATTTAATTTTTTAATAAAATGGTGACATAAGGACACCTACTTTTCATATTTTGTAGTTTTTGTTAATTGTTTTTAGCGAGGTGTTTAGTAGCATTATGATGGATTAATAAAGACTTCAGTGAGTGAATTTCGATTCTAGAAATGATTCTACCGTAAAAAAATACTCATGCTTCATTTTAATTAATTAATCAATAACTTGAATGGGTTTTTACTCTGATAAAATTCCTTCAGGAGATACCCTCCAAGATGTCAACATTAACATAATTAGTCGATGTTAAAAATTTACTTTTTCGTTTGATTTTGTTTTATTATTATATAACAAAAAAAAAAACATTTGTATATAAAATAGTTTATTTTATAAACTTTGCTGTACGTTATAATGGATATTCGTTATTTTTTAAATTTTTCTTTGATTAACTAAAGGCGTACACAAATTTGATATAAATATTTTAAATAAATATATATATATATATATATTTTAATAAACATTTTTGAGGTATCAATTTTTCCATCTCTGATGCAATAATACCAATGTCGATAGACAATGATGCCAGCTATTTGTTTAAAAATTAACACTAGATGCAAAAACATCTAGTGCAAGTCTTAAAATGTTTCTTTATATAATGCCTGCATAATTGCAGCAACTTGCCCCTGCAAACAAAATGGAAAACTTTAAAATTGCTAAATATTGTTTTTAAATGTATTAACAATAATATTTGAAAACAAATTTAAATTAAAGATGTAATTTTCTCTTATTTGTATTATTGAAGAAAGAGACTCTTAAACAAAACTAGTTTGCGCATCAGCTCTGAAATTGACCACTTTGTCTTATTAGTTGTTTAAATCATAAAATACAACTTTTTATTCGTTCGTAACAGAAAACAAAATCTATTGATGGTGTGTTCCATTTTCCTTAATTGTGTTCACAATCAAAGCGAACCTAACTGATTCTCAGAGAGAGGTTACACAGATAACTTGTAGACTATGGAAATGTCTCAAATAAAAAATGAAGGGACATAATGATTATTACTTCCTAGCCAGAAGTTTTATAGGTTTTCCCATACAAAAAATAAATAAATTTCTGTAGGAATTTTTGGACCTTATCAGTTTTTTGTGTTTGTATGACAACACTGAAATTTTGTTTATCATATTTTAGAGAAACAGATGATTTCCAAAAAAAAAATAGTCGTTAACCGACAAACTTAACTATTCAACGTTATTTTACATTTTGTTCAAAAAACATAAGATTTTTTATTTTATATTAACGAAATATTACGCGTATTGGTTTATATTTGTTGTCGCGTGTTAATTCCACCTTGAGGATATTTTGCGTGCGTCTGGCAACGTTAAAATTGTGTTTATCACTTCGCTGCAAGGCTGCCGGATGACATTGAGTGAAATTGAGCAGTTTAAACGATCTTTGAAATAAGTGTTATAAAACAAACAGAAATTAACTTTTATTCATATAGGTACATACATATGTATGTATGTTTAAATAAAAGATTAAAATATTTGTATTGTTTTCTATCCTATAAATATTAATCATTTTAAAAATGTAGTTCTATTACTATTTTTTCTAGAAATATTGAATTTTTATTATGAGAAAAGCAATTTTTAAACTATTTCAAACAACATTTTATGAAAATTAAGTATTTTACAAAAAGTAATTTTCTAATACTATTTTAAATTTTTAGAAATACAGGGGACTCGCAAAAACGGGAACTAATTTTTATCGACGTTTTCGATATTGTTCACGTTTTAGATTGCATTTTTTATATAACATATTTTAGTGTCTTATCTTTTACTTAATTTAAAATAAAGTATGTACCTACGTTATTTTTCACCTATGAAACATGTTTTGATGCTACTTTTTGTAAGTTCCTGCCATATTTGAATATACTACAGACATGGCTACTATGCTTTGCAAAAAGGTTTCTAAGATACTAATTTCTAAATTATGTTATTGAAATTATCAAAAATAGAGGTTAGCTAAATTTAAACAACGATAATTATAAATTTGAAAAATAGCAACTACTTGTCATGCAACAAAATTTGTTTACAACAAACAAACTACGAAATTCTTCTGCGGGGAATCTCAAAATTTTTAAATAAGCTTACGAAATAGAATTTTAACGTTCGATAAAAAGTTCACATTTTAGAGCCTTCAGCCTATGTCACATTTTAGAGTAGTTAATGTAAAAAAAAAACTGTTAATGTTTTTGGGTTCACGTTTCTGCGAGTTCAGTGTATAGAATTTTTATAAAAAAAATAATATTTTAAAGCCATTTTTACTCTATAAGTGGTTTTTCAGAACGAAACAGAACTGGAAATATATTCGGTTTAAAATGAAATGCATATGTACATATGTATGTACATACATACCACCAAAACTTTTTTAATGTATGTATGTATTTCAAATTTCAAAAATAATAATTTAATAAGCTTAGTTCTGTGATAAGTTTCATCTTATAAGTACCTATTTTAGTTTTAGTGTAGCGGGGCACTATACCTAAATTCACCTTGCATTTTCATCTTGAACAGAAATGTTTGGTCAGATTTGGTAGATCATTCAGAACTACGAGTATAAGCGTTCTTAAATATTTTACCACTGATTTATGGTTTGGGAACAATAGAACGTCTCTTATGACCACTGATTGACTTACTTTAATCTGTTTACCATTTACTCCCGTAGAATAGCTGTTTTTTGTGATTGCTAGAATGTAGTCCTTAATGGCTCTGGACAATTTTTTCGTTATTTATTATGTTGGATAATTTGCAAAAAGTGTTTACCACATGCAATTAAATTAATATCAAACTAATGTTGTTTTTTTAAGTCAGAAATAAAGCAAACAAATACAAATCTAAAGGTAAACTGTAATATATTTGTTCAAATATTTCAGTGCTACCCACTGTATATTTCATTATCCATATTATGACAGTTGTTGAATTTTGTTAAAACTTTGTCGTAAATAATGGGTTTCCGTTTAATTAAAATAATAATAAAAAATCAATAATTAAATTGTTTAAAATTATTAAAAGAAAAATGCTTCTGTTGTGTGGCCAGATTTTAAGGACACAAGGATATTGAATTTTTAAAGATGCAATTAAATTGCAATTCAATTTTGAAAGTGACTCCACTCCGTATATTCATTTCAATAAAACATTTGAATGTTTCTATATTAAAGCAAATAATTTTAAATTCTCAACTAATTTGATATGTATTTACATTTACCTTAAAAACATACGAGTATTTACAAATACACACCCAAAAAAAAAGTAAAAACTTAATTTAAATACTTTGTAAAGGAAGCCAAATATTTAAGCACACACCAACAATAATAATAATAAGTCGCCATGTTTGAGTTATAATATTTTAAACTTGTTTTTTCCTTTAAAATTCCATAATCCATGATTTTTATTCATAAAAGTTTCGGTATTCGGCTAAATTCGGCAAATATTGCGCTGAACTTTAGTGCCCTTATTCACAAAAAATTAAAGTAGACTTCAAATGTACTTGTAAGAAAATTTTGTATGAAAATTTTGTCTAAAAGCCCACTTCAAACCTACTTTATTTTTTATGAATACGGCAGTAGACATTTACTTTCGACTTTAGCGGTTAACAAAGAAACGGTTTACATGTGTATGTAAAAAATTACATTTTAAGGTGTCAATTATTTTTTTAAACTTTTCTATTTTTTTATTTCATTTTAAATACATTTCCTTTAATAAATATGTTTCTTATCTCTTTGCAGAAGAAGATGATTCTCAGATATTTGTAAAGTTTTTCCGTTTCCACAAATGTTACGATCTGATACCAACATCAGCCAAATTGGTTGTCTTCGATACACAATTATTGGTTAAGAAAGCCTTCTATGCTTTAGTATATAATGGAGTGCGTGCCGCACCGCTCTGGGATTCACAGAAACAGCAATTTGTTGGAATGTTAACCATAACAGATTTTATAAAAATCTTAAGAATGTATTATAAATCACCGAATGCCTCAATAGAACAATTGGAAGAGCACAAATTAGATACATGGAGAAGTAAGTTTTTATTATTATCATTTTTATTTTGAATTCTTTTTGTTATTATTAAATTTGTTTTTCTTGTAAATTGATTTAACAGGTGTTTTACATAACGAAGTTATGCCATTAGTTAGTATTGGTCCCGATGCTTCACTCTATGATGCCATTAAGATACTCGTACACAATCGTATACATCGATTACCTGTTATAGATCCCGCTACGGGCAATGTATTATATATATTAACCCATAAACGTATATTAAGGTTCCTGTTTTTATATGTAAGTAGAGTAGAATGGAAATTAAGTATTTTGGTTGCGGTTCATAAATGTTTTAAAAAAGCCAATATTGCTTTATAATTTTTGATTGGTTGCAATGTCACAAGTGGTTTAACATTTGCCATCTTTGTTGTCATTTTATATGAATGATAATTTCAAAGAAGAAGTAGACTTTAATGCAGTGCTGTCAATTTAGCTGCTATTTTATGGCATTTACATATGAACGTACTTTTTCTTTATTTTTTGTTTACTGCAATTATTTATGATGTTTTAATGTTTTTGTTACAGATTAATGAATTGCCTAAACCTTCTTATATGCAAAAGAAATTGCGTGCTTTAAAAATTGGCACCTATGATAATATCGAAGTGGCCGATGAACACACTAGCATTATAACAGCTTTAAAGAAGTTTGTTGAGCGAAGAGTATCCGCCTTACCTTTAGTTGATTCCGAAGGACGTTTAGTTGATATTTATGCCAAATTTGATGTAATTGTAAGTATTTTTTATAATTAAAAATAATATTAAGTACCTATTTCATGTCTCAAACCATTGTTCACATTTAATTTATTTTCTTTCTTTTTACAGAACCTGGCAGCCGAAAAAACGTACAACGATCTCGATGTCTCGTTGCGCAAAGCCAACGAACATCGCAATGAATGGTTTGAGGGTGTCCAATGTTGTAATTTGGACGAAACCTTATATACCATACTGGAGCGCATAGTACGCGCCGAAGTCCATCGTTTAGTGGTGGTCGATGAGAATCGCAAAGTCATCGGTATTATTTCGCTATCTGATATATTGCTGTATCTGGTACTGCGGCCTAGCGGTGAAGGTGTTGGCGTTTCAGATATTTCTCTACGAGCCTCAGATCCCATACTACAAAGAAAACTGTCCGATGATGAAGATGCCACATCGCTAGATAACAAATCACCGTCAGTGGGTTCCGGTAGTCGCAGTCTTATAGAAGACATACCTGAAGAGGAGGTTTATGTCAGCAGCGGTGATAATTTGGCGAAAGAGACCTATGATAATGTGGACAACATCTCTATAAACGATAATGTCAATATTAATCAGGAGGATAGTTTGTCCACATCGGAAATTGTGGTGGAACAAGGTGTTAGAGCGGCAAATGATTCGAGTGGCCTTCAAGCAGAAATATCATTTGCCGATGAAGCCAAAGAGGATTCTAATAGTAATGACGATGAGCAAAGAGACCATGAAGAAGAGGACGATGATGATGATGCTAAGGATGTGATAAGCGGTAATTGTGATAGTTTGAACAAATCATCAACAGATGATGCGGAATTAACAACAACAACGGCGGCAGTTACAGCCTTAAATCAAACTACAGCTCGTGAAATGGCTCTTGTTAGTGAATAAATATTTTAAAAAACATAACAACTACAAAAAGTAATTATTTAAATACACAACAATTACTATAAAACTCTACAACAAACATGTGTGCATATGAAAGAAATATTATTGTAATCATTCATACATACATATATAAACTTTTCTCTTTTATTAATATTAATTTAAAATTTCAGTGCTAAGAATTTAGCCACAAAGGAAAATGTTTATGAATATTCACATCATATAATTTATTAACAAATTTTTAATTATCTTAATTTGCAAAAATGGTAAACAAAATTCAAACACTTTTAAAACTACAAACAATATCTAAAATTTAGTTTTTATTTAAAGCAAAAATAGTTTTTATAAAAAGGAAAAACTAGTAGAGTAAAAAAAAAACATGTAAAATATAAAGTTTTTTTTTTTATTACATTACAGTTTATTTAAGAACAATTAATTTACTTTTGAGAACACAAACATTTAATCTCAAGATTGGAAAAATATTTTATTTGTTAAAGTAATGAAGCTTAAAAAGAAACTATAAACAAACCTAGAACTTTAAAGATTATATATTTATTAATTTAAGTAAATTTAAAAGAAAAAAATAACACACAAGAAGCATCATTATGATTTAAAGCCAAATATGTTAAAATAGTTTCATAATTTGTTAAACAAAAAATTATTGATTGAGAAAAACATGAAAACAAAAATAATTGGTGTGTATTTTGTTTATTATTTTATATTTGTAATTGTTTTAAAGAAATCCGTAAATTTGCAATAATAACATAAATGTTTGTGCTTAAAGCCAGTCAAACAACCATTACAAAAAAAAAAACACATAAAAAGTTCATGTTTTTTTTTAATTACCAAAACAAACCGGGGCTTATATTATAAATAACACCTAAAAACCAATTAATTAATTAATAATTCTTACATAAATTATATTGCATTGCAAAATGTTAATAAAACAAAAATACAACAAACAAAATTATTATTATTAATTAATATTAATTTATAATTTTAAGTGATATCTTAACTTAAAGCTAAAAGTAGTTTCTAAAAATTAACTCCAAGAAAAAAATGAGAAATACAGCCATGTCACAGAATTTAATTCCGTTCGGAAGTGGAATTAATTCCGTTTTTTGTTTCTATAGAAAAAGCAAAACGAACAATTTTTTCGGAATTAAACCTAAAAATGTTTACAATTCCACATAGAAAATTAAATGTGGTTTCACTCCGAAAAAATGTTTCGTTTTGCTTTTTCTAAAGAAACAAAAAACGTATTTAATTCAACTTCCGAACGGAATTAAATTCTGTGACATGGCTGATAACATTAAAACATTTGAAAATAAACATAAAAAAATAAAAAAAAACATTGTTGAAACTTGAAATTAAAGAAGTTGTTTAAATTGAAAATAGGAAGAAACAACCTCAAATATACACCTGGGTTCAGCGAAATTATCCATGTAGAATTGAAAACGAATTCCGTTTCACTTCGTGGTGGAGAAATGTTGTTGTTGTAACAGCAGTAATTGCTGAGTTGACAGCCCTTGGCCGAGTGATCTCGGGTCATTCCGGTGCGTAGAACCGGCTGTCGTGGGAATGTGGTATAGCAATAATCATCCATGCTTGCAAGTAATGAATTCATAAATGCATGATGTCAGTATAGTTAATATCAAAATGTCATATGTATGCATGACTAACTAACATGTCTGGCAGCAGAAACATTTTTTTATTTCCGAAAAATTTTACAAAAATACCAGGCAAACAGAATTGGCAGCAGGCGGAATTTAAAATAATATACAAAAATTAAATACCGTCACTGGAAAGCCTAAAAGCTGCAAAAAAAAAGAAAATTATATTTACAAATGCCTTAAGGTATGCTTTCAAAGTCGTTTGCTCTATAATGCAAACTAAACATGCCTCTGTAATGTGTTCAGTAGTTATAAGCAGTGCTGTATTTTGTGACAAGCACATGCCGATGAGAAACAAAAAAATAAATAAAAATCAAAACAAATCACAAGCCAAAGGACCCTAAAGTTTGATATTACGTTCTATTGAAAATGTATTCCTTTGATATTAAAGAGATACCAGGAAAGGTTAAATTTAAAGCAAATTACTTTTATGCAAAAATTACATTAACAAAAATTACAGGGGCGTGCTATGGTGGCTACAAAAGCCTACAACGTGGGAGATGTCATATTCGAAGAAGAACCTTTTGTCTCCAGTCAATTCTCTTGGAATTCTGCTTACGGCTATACCGCATGTGATCATTGTATGCGTCCTTTGGAAACAGTTACAGAAAATGTCAGACGCTTAGCCAGTAAGCCAGCTTTGGTGCTGCCATTGTTAGAACATGATCCCACCAAACAATGGTTGGAACAGTTCTGTTGCTGTCCCAAGTGTAAAGTGCGCTACTGTTCAGAAGACTGTCGTATTGAAGCCTTAAAAAAATATCATCGTGTTGCCTGTATGGGTAATTTTAGGTCTGATGATTCACATCCCATCAATATATTAAACGAAATATGGAAGTGAGTACTTTTTTATATTTTGGAATTCAATATAAACAACGATTTGCATGTTTATACAGAAAAATGCATTATCCTCCTGAAACTGGCACAATTATGCTCTTGGTACGTTTAATGGCAATGTATCAACAAAGCACTAATAAAGCAGAATTTATGGAAACTTTACAATCGTTCCAATCGTTGATTGTTAACAAGGAACAGAAAATTTGCCACAAAATGTTGGGTGAAAATTTTGAAACTCAAATGGAACAACTTTATGCGGCTTTTTGTGAAGCCTTTCAGGGAGAACAGTTTGCAGTGGTAAATTAAAATTTATTTTCAATAAATATTAGATTGTGTTATATATTTACTTTTGCAGTTTACTACTCCCGAGTCCTTTAAAACCCTTATGGGTTTAGTGGGTACTAATAGTCAAGGTGTGGCTACTAGTGTTTTAGCAGAGTGGGTTAAGAAAGTATCAGATTTACCTATGCCCGAGGCGGATAAAAATAAACTTGACGAATATATAGATGATCTTTATAGTAAAGTGGGAGAATGTAAGTATTTAGGCAGAGAATTTAAATTAATTTGAAGATTTTAATGAAAACTATAACATTTTTTTTTTTATTTTCAGTTGCTGGCGAATTCTTAAACAATGAAGGTTCAGGTTTATATTTACTGCAAAGTAAAATAAATCACAGTTGTGTTCCGAATGCCCAATCAACATTTCCATATTCGAATGATATTGTAGTACTGAAGGCCATACAAGCCATACGACCGGGTGAAGAAATTTGCATTTCATATTTAGATGAATGTCAATTGGAAAGAAGTAGACATTCCCGGCAAAAGGTAAGATTTTCTGTGTTTAAAAGCAAAAAATAAATGATCGTTAATGCATTTGCTTTACAGATACTTAAAGAGAATTATATTTTTGTGTGTCAATGCCCTAAATGTCAATTGGAGGCTAATGATCCCGATGAAACAAGTGAGGATGAGTATGATGATGATGAAATGGAAATGGATGATGACGATGATATGGACGATTAATGAATTGTATTAAACTAATGGACTTGAACTTTTAAATCTGAAATAATGTAATTTTTTTTAAAATTTGAAATAATTAAATTAAAGTATATACCTATTTGTAATGTTAAAACAATAGATGTTTTGATTGAATCGGATGCGGAATAAACAAAAGTTTATTAAGGGAATAAAGAACAACTGTATTAGTAGAACTCAATGTTATTACACAAATTACTTCTAAGATCACATAAAAAATAACTTACCTTAATCAAATTTTATATATCGTACAGCTTGCATTATTTGAAATTATTAAGAACAAAACTATGATGACTTCGAAATTTTTTAATAAAGATAAGACTTCAACTTTAGCTTAGTACAAACTCCATAAACACCTTTGACTTTAGTTTCTTAAGTTAGTAAACCAATTTAATTTTTCGTTTTTACACTAAAAAAAAACAAATAAAAACTATATTCAATAACGGAAATGAAAACCAGGAATCTGAAAATTATACCTACATTATTGGATTTAAAACACTTCTAACAAAACTCTTCCACTTAACTTAATTAGTAGCCACTGGTGTTAGATTAATTAAATTATTACTACTTTCAGCCAACTCTGCTATTGAAACTCTACCTCTTTGCCTAATAAATTTAGCTACCGATTTTAGTTCTTCTTCTGAAATATATATGAATTTACCACGATCATCTATGACGCCAGTTATAGTGTCATTGGCTTGCAGTTCCTGTATACGTTCAATGGCATGTTGGGTTTTTAATTTGAATTCCGTAGCTAAATCTTCCAAGACCACAACTTTGTTGTCTTGTATGTATTTTATAAAATCAGCCAGTAAATTTTCCTTTTCGTCTTCACCTTCTTCGAACCCCTCTTCTTCGACACTAAATGCGGCCTTCATTTTCAAATATTCTTCATGTTCCTTATGGTCCTGTTCTTCACGAGCCAAACGTTCTGCCTCTACTTGCTTGCGTTCTTCTTCAGCTTCGCGATCTTCTTGCTTTTTACGTTCTTCTTCCAATTTGGCCTCTTTGGCTTTTTTCTCTTCACGCAATTTCATTTCTTGTTCACGCATTAAACGTTTCTGTTCTTTTTGTTCCATTTTTGCTCTCTTCTTGGCTCCCATTTTTTCATCTAAAACTTGACCCTGTGGAATATCACCTTGTTCATTGTCATTATCACTGTCTTCATCATTAAGGACATTATCCAAAGCAGCCGCTGCGTTACCAGCAGCAGGTGTTGCATTTTGCCTTAAGCGATTACGTTGATTGCGTACAATTTGTGCTCGCCGTGGTACACCTTCTTGGGCCCGTTGTGGTACACCACGTTGTTGTTGCTGTGGTTTTTTATCTTCATCTAAATGAATAATTTGTATTAATTAAACAATGCGATGATACGAGTGCATTTTGCAATAACCTACCTTTTTCGGTTTTTTTCTTCTGCAGGAAAAAAAGCGTTACTAATATTGCCAATAGGGCTGTGGCTATACCTATTAATATAGTTAAATCCATTTTAGATTTATAAAATCACACTTTGTGGCTTATTTTTGTAGAATAATCAAAATTTCACAAAAATCTATGCTAACGTCAACAAAATGTCTTTATCACAGAGTATAACAGAGGTGACAGAAGAGCAAAGATAGTGTAGTTTTTTTCTTGTCTCTTTCTTTGGAACCTGCCTTTTTGTTTTCTTTATGTTACTATTTTTCTGACGCAATAAAATTAATTTTTGGCACAGAGTATTTTTGTATTGTTTGATACAACCATAAAAAAATGCATTTATATCATCTAACGAATGCATAAACTCCACAATGCATACCAAGAAAGTATAACAATTATTAAAATACAATTTAGTTAGTTATTAAAATCACAAACATATAAACAAACTTTCAATTCAAATATTCTAACTCAAATTGTTTTGTTTATTTTGTTTTGTCCACAAAATTCTTGTTGTATACAGTGCTTTGCTTTTTCACATTACAAATTTACTACCAGAAAATATTTTCTTTCTCTTTTTAATATACCTGCCTTTTTAGCTGATTGTAGCTATTTTGAAACGCCAAAATTGACGCCTCTGTGTTCTCTGTGGTCTTTATTTTTGTAAAATATGCAACTTCTTTTGTACATCACATGCTCTATGCTTTGATAGCACGATAAACAGGGTGTTTCAGGTATTTCGATTTAATGAGTTTAAAATTGGAAACTTAATGTCGATTAAATATAAATGTTTTAAGTGTTAATTTTGGCAACAATAAATTTTAAAATTGTGAACGCCCCTTGTTATAGTTTGTTAATTCCAATTTTTCCAAAATTGCTCTTCATATTTTTGTTGTATCTTCTATTCTTTTTGTATATATTTTATTTAGAAAAAAATCGTAAAATATTCAATAAAAAAGGCTTTAATATTTATATATACTAATAAACCTATAGTTTTTAATTATCAAATGAGAATTATTCCTCTTGCGAGTATTTGAAAATTTTAAAAAATTTTTATTCGAAGTTTTACTTCAAGTTAAATATACAAATTGTTTGAAAACAATTGTATACACTACAATTTATACATACATATAAATATACAAAAATAAATTGTTTTCAAACAATTTGTATATTTAACTTGAAGTAAAACTTCGAATAAAAATTTTTAAAATTTATTTAACATTGAGAACACTCACTCACTAAGAATTGATAACATATTCTAGCAACTTTTTCTTGTCAATTTGGCATTTTGTGTAGTGTCAAACTTTTTCTCATGACGTGTCGAGTTAAATACAATAAAAAACACAAAAATTAAATAGGATTTTAATACAATTAGTTTAAATAAATTGAAATATTACTTCAAACATGTCGAAACAATTACTAGCTTTAGTAGCACTGTTGGCCTGTTGCAATACAGTATTTGGTTTATATTTTCATATTGCCGAAACAGAACGCAAATGTTTCATAGAGGAGGTACCCGATGAGACTACAGTCATTGGTGGGTTATAGCTAGTAAAAGGGCACAAAAACATGATTAACTATATACTTTTTGTATTACAGTGAACTACAAAGTGGAATTATATGATCCCCGTTCAAATGGTTTTATGCCTTCATCACCCGGCATTGGCATGCATGTTGAGGTACGTGACAGCGATGACAAAATTATACTCTCTCGTGTCTATAGTTCAGAGGGTCGTATCTCATTCACCTCCCATACACCGGGTGAACATGTCATCTGTATGTACTCGAACAGTACTTCCTGGTTTAGTGGGGCTCAATTGCGTGTCCATTTGGATATACAAGTTGGTGAACATGCCATCGATTATACCAGTGTAGCCCAAAAGGAAAAATTGACTGAATTGCAATTGCGCATACGTCAGTTATTGGATCAAGTCGATCAAATTACCAAGGAGCAAAACTATCAACGTTATCGTGAAGAACGTTTCCGTCTAACTAGCGAAAGCACTAACTCCCGTGTACTCTGGTGGTCTGTGTCCCAAACTGTTGTCTTGGTGTGTATGGGCTTTTGGCAAATGAGGCATTTGAAGAGTTTCTTTGAGGCCAAGAAGTTGGTGTAAATTTTGTGTCGCTAACACACGCAGTTTTCTAGGGATTTAGTATCAATATGGTGATTTCCGTAACGTACGAAACTGACATTTGTTTTAATTATACATACATTTACATACATACATTATTTTTTTGTAATCCTATTACTTTTATCATTAATTTAAAATCGATTTGTGCAAAATTTCCTCATTTTGGAAATTGTCTCATTTAATGCTTGTTCATAATGTTTACGTTTAATAACAGTCGCTATATAGTTTCGGTATTAAAAAAGGAAAAAATACATGTTGTGAAAATCTAACTAATAAAATTTGTTTAAATTTGATATGAAGAAGAAACGATTTAATTTAGTTTAATATGAAATTCATATTTTAAATAAGAAAAAATAAAAATTTAAGTAACAAATCCTTTTAATTATAATGATAATCATATAAGGAAATTTTCTATGGAAGGTTTATAAATTATGAGGCCGTAGTATGGGGAAACATTATTTCGAATTACAGTACATTTCGGTTATAGTCCAATATACACGTTTTTACAACCCTCAACAAATTCATACAAAATATTAACGATATAGTCCATGAGCGATATAATTACATTTGACATATATGCCACCTATGTGTGGTTAATTAAAGCTTACTTACATGTAAATTATTTAGGATATTGTCATTAACTTTTAGGTAATATTACATAACAATTAAAACTACAAACCAATAAAATATACTAAAAAACAAATGGTAAAATATAACCGTGTGTTTATTTTGACATTTTTGTTTTTTAACGCCTTTTGGCGCACAAAGTATTTATGTATTTGTTTATAACGTATACAATACATATGCATACATACTATACATATATAAATGAAATAAATCTGTTTTCTTTTTTATAATCACATAAATTGTTTATATCCGATTTTGTTTATATGCCATATTCTGACATATAAAAAATTAGTCTTATAATCACATTAGCGATATAGTCACAACATTGCGTGCAACTAAGCGATGTGAATATAAGCGAAAAGTACTGTATTATTTATTGAAAAAATTTACTTTTGTAAAATAGTATTTTTTCAATTTTAGATTTTTGTATATCTAAATTTTACTTTCTGTAAGTATCTACTTTGTAGAATTGCCTTTAAAATTGGCGAAATTACAAATGTTGAAAAGTAGAAAAACTCTAAAAGGTTAAATAATAATTTTGCGCTGGAACAAATACATAAATAGTTATAATCTTTAAGCTTTGTTGGTATTATTAGTATATTTTCTGAGACATGTGCCTATGGATCAATGATGTCTTTATCACTTTTAAAGTAAGTCGTCTGTCTACTGTTGAACTTCAGCAAGAAAAAAGGAAAACTTTTATTATCAATATAGTCACATGTTAATATTTTTATAAAAAAATAATAAATAAAAAGGAATATGAAAATACAGGGAACCGTTTAAAAGTGAATAAGTCTATGAATTTAAAATGAGATCAATTAAATGAATTAACATAATGATAACACAAATAAATTAATAATTATGAATTTATGTATGTAAGGCTGTGTATATGTACAGTTTGTCAAAATAATCTTTGCACAAAGAGAAAACACTAAAAAATGTCAAAAGAAACAATATTTTTTTAATGTGAATAAGTTTTTTTTAATTTTTTTTTTGTTAATATGTTATTAATTATAATAAGTAAAAAAAAATAATAGTTAAAAAACAGTCTGGTGTTTAAAAAAAAGGAAAACAATTCAATATGTGTGCTGTCAAAAAAATGTTTGCACACTTAATAAAAATTTCAGTTTAATGGCTGTATTCATCTTTTTAGATGATAATATTTTGTATGTCCACCTTGAGCATTAAGTACTGCTTGTAAATGCCTGCCCATTGAGTGAATTAACTTTGGAATGTCATATTCCATTGGTATTTTTTCCCACTCTTCTTTAATAAATTTAATCAGATCGTTTTTATTGGTTGGTGCCCTTTTTGCTACCTTTTTCTTCAGATGGACCCACAAATTTTCTATAGGATTAAGGTCAGGACTTTGGGCAGGAGTATCAATAACCTTAGTGCAGTTGTACAACAACCATGACTTACATAAATATGATTTATGTTTGGGATCATTATCTTGATAATACTTGTATTTCAACTTATTGGAGTTTTCTGGGTCAATAAACCCGAATTTGTGAATGCTGTCGATCAGTTCATTTTTTGAAATATTTAAATAAACTTCTTTGGTCATTATTTCATCTAAAATTCTGATTTTACCAACTCCCTGGCTTGAAATACAACCCCATACCATTACTGACAGTTTTCCAAACTTCACTGTAGGAATTAAATTTTTATTTTCTAGAGCTGTTAGCGGTTTCCGCCAAACTTTTGGGGCCCATCAGTACTCTGAAGGAAGTGAAATGTGTTCTGTAGCAAATCTTAATCTTTTCTTCACATTTTGCAGTGACAGCAATGGTTTTTTCCTAGCCGCTCGTGAAGAATATTTAAGTTTTTGCAGCACATTTCGAATAGTTTCATGTGATACTCTTACTCCATAATCATTTTCCACTTGACGAGCTAGTCCTCTTGTACTAGATTGGGGATTATCGTAAATATTTTTAATTATATTGCTCTCAATTCGTCTTGTAATTTTTTTTGGCCTGCCTGTTGAACCTTTTAATTCGAGTCGTCCGTCTTTTTCTGCCCGGGATAGGATGGTGTATACAGTGCGGACTTTAAGGGAGACCATATCAGCGATTTCTCTGGCTGATTTGCCTTTACACTTATTAAAATACACTAATTGAATAATATTTTTTGAAACTCGTTTTCCTGCCATCTTTTAGAATGTAAATAAGAGGTCATATGTTCCGTTAAAGACAATTACTTTATGACTGAATGATATTTAACCTTTTCACATTTCAAATTATTCATAAAAACCCCAAATGAACAAAATTCGCGGAAATTTAACGGGTTTTTTTATTGCATTTACTCAATATGCAAGGATTTTTTTGACACTTGTTATTTTGTGCAAACATCGTTTTTTGTTGTTGTTATTGTAATGTGTAGGAATTTTTTTAAAGTGTGGACACCTAACGGTTATAAACAAGTCTAGTAACAGATTGCATGCAAAAAAAAGAACTATTGAAATATATTCTTGGAGAAATTCTTACACAAAAAAAAAAAAATTAATTTTTTTACTGTGCAAAGATATTCTTGACAAACTGTATGTATGTATGTGTGTACACATGTATGTATGTAAATTTTAAATTACGAATGAAAACAAAACTTCATTAATGGAATTTTACAAATAATTTATACATACATAGGTATATACAAATTATCTAGGTACATACCTATGAACATATTTATTTTCAAAATTGTATAAATGATCCGTGCCTTAATTGTATATAAAAAAAAATTATGGTGAAGAAGTCCCCGTTTACACAGGGAAACATCTGGAATTCTCTTTTGTATTTTCCTTCGCGGTCATACAGGGAAACATTGTTGTCGGAAACATTCCAGTTTATACCTATTTGTTTTTTTGACATTTGTCTAATTGCAGTGTTTTTTTTTAATTTCTACTGTATTTGATTTGCTAATGTAAGTATATGTATTTGATTCGTGGAATAAATAAATAAATTGTAAAAGATAAAATTTATAAAAACATTTGTATTTTATTTTACATTATTTATTTCTTTCCTTTTATTCAAACAAAGTCAAATATAAAACATAGACAACAAAAATAGCCGAAAAGAAATAAAGCAAATGTCAAAAACCATAGCAAATGCAATCAATAAGAATGAAAGCACAAAGCGTGTCTCCGAGAACGGGAAACAAATTTCATATTCTCTTCCCCACCCGTCCCTCTCTTCAAACAAAATGTTTCCCTGTATAAACGGGGACAAAGTCATGAATTTAACATTAGCGTGTATTTGGAAGAATGTTGTTCATTTTGTTCATCGGATGGCCATAGTTTAATCGACTTAGAATCACTATTTAGTCGTAGCTCCCATATAAGGCCCACTTTCGAAAATCACTTTAAAGAGCATAACTCTCTTAAAAATGTAAGTATCCAAATAATATTGAACACAAATATGTTTTGTATATATTCACATAATATGATACAATTTTATGATGATCGGTCCATAATTAGTAGTAGCTTCCAGACAAGACCCACTTCCGAAAATCACTTTAACGACCATAAATCTCTTAAAAATTTTGAGATCCAAATAAAATTCAACACATATAATTTTCATATATACAGAAATAAGGACACCTGATTTTATAATCATAATTAGTCAAATCTCCCATATAAGACCCTTTCCGCAGTGCCTCCATAAATTTTTTAAAATTATTTATATCGTTTAAGAAGCATAATATTTATGATGACCATATAGCGCCCATTTCTGAAACACTGTTTAATACATATAAGTACTTGGTGTAGGGCTTTATATAGTCGGGCTTAACCGACTATACTTTCTTACTTATTTTATTTCCATAATTGCCGGGAGTGTAAAATCAAATAAGTTCTTGAAATTATAGGCAGTATATTTAGAGTCCTTTAATATTCTACAAAATAATGTAATTTACCTTTTAAAGACTTGCATTCGCCTAATTAGTAATTGGATTGTCTGCTCTAGATTAGAATAAAAGTTATCAGACAAAAAACACCTTTCAGTCATAGAAAGAGGGAGAGAGAGAAGCAACAGAATAAAATAAAAATGATTAATTAAAATATATAAACAAATAATACAGATAACAACCACTGTTATCGTGGGAAGAACGAGAGCAATCATCGTCAACACTAAAAACAATAACAAAAACACATAATGTTTAAATAGAATAAACACATGTACAAAGTGTTTTAGTTATCTAGCTAGCTAGCATACGACAACAGATGGATTCTAAGTTAAACTGTTGGAATAGTTGTTAAGAAATAAAATAATTTGTATACCTACATATGTGTAGAAAAAACACAAACAAACCGAAAGCCACAGATATCCGACAATCAGCCATTCCACAATACAACCAACCGTCAGAACGCCATACAAATACAAGAGGGAAAAATGTAAAAAGTTAAGCTTTAATTCTGTGCAACAAACAGTATTTCACGAGACTTTAAACAAGAAAAACCTACAAAACGTATTGATTTGAAATTCTTCAAAAATAACGGTCAATAAATAAAATAATTAATTAAAATATATATATATATATATACATATATGTATGTATTATATTTGTATTATATATGTATGTATTATAAATGAAAATCAAAGTACATAATAGAAAAGAAAAACTCATGAACAAAATCAAGTGATAATATTAAAAATGTTTGTGTAAATATTTGTAATTAAATGAAATATTAAAGAAAATAAATGTTGTGTTTTTTACTTTACATTTTTTTAATTACCTTGTGCATTTTGAATAACGTGAAATTTGAGTAGACATCAACAATTTTATGTACATATGTAAATAGATAGTCACATTTTTATGAACAAGTAATAGTTGGTAGATAGTATGTATGGTGGTGGTTGTGCTCTAACAGTCAACTGACTTGAAAATCTCCGTATTTGCGGTTGAGAAAGCCCTGTCTGTATATACACATTACATTCCTACTTTACTATTATAGTATACATATTAAAAAAAATAGTAAAAAGACATTTTACTTTAACATCAAATATCATAATATTCCAGTGCACAAAATAAGAAACATACAATGTTTCGAGCCTCCCAAATTGCTAGTGAAGAGAGTAAGTTTTATTTAATTAGTTATATTTCATCTATCTATTATGATTACCAAGCTAATCAAAACATTTTGTTTTAAATTTTTTTCTAAAGCTCTACCAGCTTTGGGTCTATTAACCCTAAAAGATAATAAAACAGATATCTGCAAGTTGTCGTTAATAAAAACCAAACAAGGAAATGCAAAATCTGAAGGCTATGGCCTTGTAACACAATTGACGCCCAGACGTATACGATATCCTAGGGCCATAATATTTGTATTATTGGCGAAATTATTTGAAGCTTTTGCTGCTAATGGTATAAGAAGTAAGTATTTAGTAAGCGTTATCAATTGATATTTTGCATTATACATAGAGTGAATCAATCGGAAAATCGGACATACCTAAAACATTTATATTAAGAAACATTGCAAACAAAATACTATTTCTTTTTTTGAAAAAAAAACGTATATTTCTATTAAGAAATATAATTTTTAAATTATTGATAAAAAAAAACAAAATATTTAATTTTTTTTTAAGAAATATTAGTGATAAATAAATTGACTTAGTTTTTTAATTCAAACTCGGAAAAAGCGGGAAAAATGTTACTAACATGAAGAAAAACGAACAATAATAAATAAATAAAATAATAAAGAATAAGTTTTTAGTACTTGGTAGCATTGTCTTTAGATTCAATAACTTTTTGTAGTCTTTTTTGCATAGAATTAACTAAATTTGCACATACTTCTGAGAATATTTTGTTCCACTGTTTTTAAAGACGTTTTTAATTGACTAATGTTGTTAAATGAGTTTTTATAAACCCTATGCGCTAATTCATCCCACAAATCTTCAATGACATTCAGGTCTGGCGATTGTGGCGAAGGTTTCAACATTTTGGGGCAGTGATGTATGAGCCATAACTTGCAAACTTTGGCGGATGCTTTGGATCATTGTCTTGATAGAAAGCAAAATTGTCTTGATATACCCAGTTTTTCAGGGCTTTGTTTGACGTTGTTCCTTAGAATGTTTAGGAAGATCCATTTTTTCATCAATAAATACTAAATTACCTACTTCAGCGCTAGACATACAGCCCCAAACCATCACAGAACCTCCCCCATGTTTAACTGTGGCTTTAGTATTTTTTAGTTCAAACTCAGTGTTTAGTTTTCGCCAAACAAACCTCCTTCCATCCGACCCAATCAGATTAAACTTGTTTCATCTGTATACAGAACCTACATATGTACATACATATAAAGAGAACTGGAATGTATTTTCTGAAAAAAATCTGCGTTAAAACGGACTTTACCTTATTCCAAAAATCTTGGTTTTTTTTAATATTTTTTTTTTTTAGCAAACTTCAGGCATTATGTTTTATTTTTGGGCTTATAAAGGGTTTTTTTTTCTCAAAACTCGACCAGGAAAATCATGTTTTCTTGAGGTATTTCTAATAGTCTCGCAACAAACTGACTTTCTATGTACATACATACATACTTTTGTAGCTCAATAGCGGATTTTTCTTCACTTCAAGTAAAATCCGTCTTTCGTAATGATCATTTAAAATCTTTCCAATACCTTCTTTGCTTTTGTTTACCACTCTATTTTCATTTCTGTATCTTTTAATAATATCATGAACGGTCGACCGACTTCTACCCACAATTTCAGCAATATTTCGAACAATAAGATGTCTCATTACCACTGTTGCTTGCTTACCACTTGAAGCCATTTTTATATTTTTGTCGACAAAATCACTCTTATGTTACAAATGGAACCAAAAATTTTCCTTCTATTTTTTTGCAAATGTGTAGAAAAATCAAATCCTTCTTTGCTTGTCCGATTTACCGTTTGACTTTCATATGTTGGTATATTTGTTAATGAAAGAATTTTTTTGTAACGGAATATTAATTTTTGCACATGCTTGCCATATGCATTTATAAATACATATGTACATACACCGAATAAAACATATTTCATATTAGATAAAAAAATACACATATTTAACTATTTTTTTAAATAAAACAAACACAAGAAAGCCCATGTCCGATTTTCCGATTGATTCACTGTATGTAAGTAAAATTTTAAAATCATTACCGTGTAGTATTTATTATCAACAAGTGTAGACTTTTTAAAACAAAAACACCTACTAGAATCATTGAAAGTTGAGAGTAAAATAATAGCAAAGAATAAAAAATTTTAAATTATTATAATGTTAACGTTCAATAATTTGACAAGTGGATATTTAATATTATAGGTTTATCTTATAGTAATAATTACTTTTTGGATAAAATCGAATCAAAATTATGTTTGAGAAAATATTAAAGAAAATCGATAGCCTGAAAATACGCCTACATATGTATGTAGAGTTGGAATTCACAAAGCTATTTAATTAATCCAAAACTAAACAATTTTTGTCTACTATTAAGTTTTGGATATTATCCCTACGGGCTAATTTCGGTCAATTATATTTTCTTCTTTAAATGATGTAAATGAAACAATTTACTTCATCAATTTGCTCTACGTTTCGTCGATGTGGGTTTTCGACTTCTTCAGGAGCTATTTTATTAAGATAATTTATCTTATGTTAAATCATTTGTTATTATTTAAAAATATATTGTAATTAAAACGGGAATAACACGACACCAAGTTAATTAAAATAAATGAATAAATAATTACAATTGTATACATATAGAATAAATCACAGAATCGTCAAACTTATAACTACGGATATCACAGAACTAGTACTTATAATTAATTGCAGGCATGTATTGGAGCTTAGTATTATTTCTATCTTCTTTTGTGTTGAGAGTGTTCAATAGTCGTTCCTGTATTCTCAAGCTCTCCAATGTGTATCTCTTATTTTCGGATTTCTCCTTGTCAAGTATTTTCACACTCTTAAAATCAACGGTATGTCCGCTCTCTTTTGCGTGTTGTGAGAGTCCAGTTGATTCTTCTCCCTTTCTTACGTCTGCTTCATGTTCTGCTATTCTCGTTCCCAACATGCGTCTCGTAATCACTACATAAACTTTATTGCATTGATCGCTTTCATCCCCTTTACATGTAATTTCGTAAACAACATTTTCCGTTTTCATTTTATCTATTTTGCTCTTTCTGTTAGTAAACACACGCCTCAGTGTAGAATTAGATTTGTGAGCTATCATTATGTTTTAGTTGTTTATTATATTCCTTAAGGTTCTGTTTTCTGTCAGTTTAGGAATAAATGGTACACTGCAAAAAATTGATTCGATCGTTTCGTCGTCTTTATTTCTGTTTGTATTTTTGCTGAGGATTTTGTTAATAGTGTTGATTATGATGTGTGATGGGTAATCGTTCTTTTTTAGTATTTGTCTAATTCTCTGGATGTTTTCGTTTCTGAATTGTACGTGGCTCATGTTGATTATGTTATCGACGAAATTTGTGACCGTGTTTATTTTCATTCTCATTGGTTGGGTAGAATTAAAATTGATGAGTCGTCCAGAGGAAGTCGGTTTCGTGTACCAATTAGTGATAATATGTTCTCCATCTCTTATTATGTTCATGTCTAAGTATGGTATCTGTGAAGAATTTTCCTTTTCAATAGTAAATTGTATTTTCTTATGATATGTATTCAGTGTTTCCAAAATTGTTTCCTCATCTTTCTTGTTAATAACTGCGAAAAAATCGTCAACGTATTTTGTTATGAATTTTATGTGAATATCCTTGATTTTTAGTCTATTAATTATTTCGTCAAGTAAGGTATCTAATACTATATCAGCAATTGTAGGTGATAGGGGGTTGCCCATTGGCATACCATAAGTTTGATGGTAATATTTACCATTATAAGTAAAATAATTGTTATCTGTGAGGCAAAACTTTAGTAGTCCCAGGAATTGAGATCTATCTATTGTAGTGTATTTTTCAAGTATTTCCCATTTGTCCATTATGTTATTTACGGCTAAGTGTATCGGTATATTTGTGAAAAGTGAAACCACGTCAAAAGAGACAATAATGTCATCATCGGCAAGAGTTATTTTACTAAGTTTATCTTTTAATTCGCTTGAGTTTTTTATATTATAGTAAGGAGAAATCAAATTCCTTAATATAGAACCAATATGTTTCGATAATTTATAACATGGGACCTTCATTGATGCTGATATGGGTCGTAAAGGGGTATTTTCCTTGTGGATTTTCGGTAATCCATAAAGTTCGGGTGCCGCAGCTGCATAGTTCGTCATTGTAAATTTTTGTATTCTTGTTATTTTGTTCTGTTTGTACAGATCATTTATCAATTTATTGTTCTGTTTTTGTAATTTAGTTGTTGGGTCCATTGGTATTCTTTGGTATGATCCTCCAGTAAAATTTCCATTTTCGTATTATAGTCATTTTTATATACAATTACTGTTTTATTACCCTTATCTGCTGACGTTATCATTAAGTCTTTCTCGTGCTGTTTTATAAAGCGTTTTGTTCTTTCATGTATTCCAAGAATAAATTTCTCTTTCTCACTGTTCCTGAGATTCCTCCCGTAGTATGCTATTCTGTTTGCCATTCTTGACCTCGCTATATCTCGCTCTGTTTCATTGTCTATTGCTTGGACCCATTGTTCTATATCAGCTATTAATGGAATTGGCGAAAAATTTGTCTTGCTGATTGGTATTGCAAACTTCTGCCCCAACGAAAGTAACCATTTTATTTCCTTTTCAAATGTTATGTTTGTGATTAAAATACAAATGAAAATTGATATTGGACAGATGCGCACACGACCTCGCATACAGATGTAAATTTATTTATCAACATTTTCAATCACATTTTGACAAAATGGTGGGTCTATTTTGTTTATCACGGTTTAAGACTATAATTGATTTAATTGGCTCTGTATTTTTAACATATGACACAGTCTGTAAAAACCACATGTTAATCATATCTATAGAATCAATAACAGAATCATGATCAATTTACTGCCACCACATTTCCAGTCGAATTTTCGAAAAAAAAAAAAAAAAAAAAATGCCACGATCACGCCTACAGACTACATAGCGCACAAAACACTGGCACGTACAGTATGCAAAGAATCTACGGCGATTTTTAGGCTATTGATTGAATTCATTGTAACAATTGTCAAAGCCTCTAATAGTGTTATGACAACAAGTAAAATGTCAAAACGTTCATGTTATTCCAATATGCCCGATAGAAAACAAAGTTCTTTATAAACTAAAAGAAAATATAAATTTTTTAGCAATGAATGTTGGTCAAAATGAACTTTCTGAAACCGATATTTAACGGCAAAACCGATATTTTCAAACAAAAATCGGTTTTTTAATTTAAACAAAACAGAATAAAACAAAATTTCAAAAATTTCTTCAATTTATTAAAATTTATTTTTAAATGTTTTCTTAATTATACTGTCACTTAAATCAAGTGCAATGGAACTTTTGGCAGATCAGTATCCATTTTATGCTCATTACTCGGCCATATATTAACTGATTTTGCTAGCTCTCAATATATTAATGTATTATACATTTCCCTAAATTATTGCGTTGAGTTTTATTGGTAAAGTATAATATATATTTAAAGGGATAATGTTTTAGTTGCAATATCTGGAGTAGAACCACAAACTTGCGGTATGGTATGCGGTTTTTTGTATAAATTTTTGACAACTTAAATCAGACAAGAACAAGTGCAAGTATTAAATCTATTTTAATTTCATTGCGATTTCTTTGGATAATAATTTGTATATAATGAATTATTTACAATGAAGGACAAGCTTGCTTGTGTTTTTCATTCAAAGTTTACAAAAATTTAAAATAAGTTATCAAAGGCGCTATTGTGATACATTTTAATTTCTGTAGATTTCTATAATTTTCATGACTTATAGAATAACGATAACAATATTTTAATGGTTAAGGTTCTAGTTGTGTAAATGCATTGTTTGCGATTATAAACCAAATAAAGAGTGGCCATATTGTCAGGGGTACTGATATGTCCGCATAGAGATGATTTTGGTTTGCAGCATATACATACATACATACATACATATTTCATATTATACATTAATTTAGCTCAATTATTCCCATTTGCAGCATGCAAATTTGTAAAAAGTGCATACCTTTTTAAATTTTAGGATATCACATAACCTTGAAGTATAAGTTTAAAATATAAAAACGTATAAATAGCGTTAAGATATTTCAAGGAAATTTATACACTTTTTATATGTTTACTAGTCAATGGAATTTCTTCATTAATTTGATTGATATCGATTGCCAGATCGATCAGCATAATGCTTGGTTTTCACTATGTCATTTTTGTTGTCAAATTGTTGGCAATTGTATGAAAACGGGTGTCATATCATGATTTCCATGATTGCCATATGACAACCCGTTTTCATACAATTTCCAACAATTTGGACAATTTGACAACAAAAATGACATAGTGAAAACGCGGCCTAAGAAAACAAGTAAAAAAGTATAGTCGGTCAAGCCCGTCCATATAATACCCTACACCTAGTATATCTTGCATATATGAGTCTTATTTGTGATGAATTTTATTTGGATACCAACATTTTTAAGAAATTTATGGTCGTTAAAGTGATTTTCGGAGGTAGACCTTATATGGGAGCTAATTATGGACCGATCATCATAAAATTGTACCATATTATTTTTATTTATATGAAATATATTTGCGTTCAATATTATTTGGCTAGCGACATTTTTAAATGAGTTACGGTCTTTAAAGTGATTGTTGGAAATGAGCCTTATATGGGAGCTACGACTAATTATAGACCGATCTTCACAAAATGTTTAGATGTGATTTAGCTCCATTTACTACTTATTTGTGTTGAAATTGTGTTGATTAATGATCGGTAAACCCCAATTTCCGGAGGACATTTGTATGGCGGCAAGGTGAAATAATGGACCGATTTTCACCAGTTTCAATCCCATCCGTCCTTGGGCTGAAAAAATATTATGTACCAAATTTTATCGAAATATCTTTAATATTGCGACCTGTACTCTGCGCACAAGCTTTACATGGACAGCCAGCCAGACGGACGGACGGACATCGTCAAATCGACTCAGAAAGTGATTCTGAGCCGATCGGTATACTTTAAGGTGGGCGTTGGACCAATATTTCTGGGCGTTACAAACATCAGCACCCACTATGGTGGTGTAGGGTATAACGATACAACTTCTAGTTACGGTTTGTCAACATATGAACGACATTAGAAATTTACTTTAATTATTATTTTTATTATGAATGGAAAACTATACGTAAATTGTTTTTCGTTTTCAAACTTTATTTTGTATTCCCATCAAATGTTTAAGTCGTTTTTTAAACAGAAAATAAAAAATATGTATTTTTATTCGACCTTTATTATTGAAAAATTAGTAATAATAGAAAATAAAAAATTAAACAGATAAATAATAACCTAAGTGCATAATAATTGTTTTGATTTTTGAAAAAATTAGGTCTCTAACGCAGGCACGTGTAATAATGATAAGTCTGGATTTGGTTTGAACAAATTTCTTAAATTAAGAAATGATTAAGCAAAAAATAGAAATAAAAGAAATCGTCTTAATATAAAAAAAAAAATAAATTGATTAAAATCACATTATATAATATAAATTCAAATATATAGACTTTTATCTAAGTAGAATTAGATCAGTAGCTGCTTCCAGTAATTAACTTAATAGAAATATATCATATATGTATAATTAAATTCAATATAGTTATGCTCTCCACTGTTTTATTTGTATTCCCTCTTTATGAATGCATTAAATTGTTATTTTTTTTTTGATACAGAAAAGATTTTTCGACGCAATTATATTCAAATAAGCAAATTATCAGTTTTTTCTAGCTTTTGTTTTTTTTTTGCATTATGATGTTTCAAATCATAATCATTGTTGGTATGATTTATCTGTTTTTTGTTTTGTTGAAATAACAAGTTCAGGACCTTAAACAGATTTTTTTATAATTTAATTCTTTTATTTTCTATTATATTTTCAGCTATATTGGCATTATACCTACGCGATGATTTGTATTTTAGCGAGAGTTTGTCAACAATTGTTTTGCATATTTTCAATTTCTTTGGACAATTTTGCCCTATATTTGGAGCTATACTGGCCGATAGCTATATAGGCAATGTTAGGACAATAACGGGATTTTATTTTCTCTATGCCTTTGGTTGGATACTGCTGGTATTGACGGCATTGCCATATATGGGAATATCATTGGTGTAAGTTTAATAAAGTAATGTCAATTCAAGATTTAAAAAAATATGAACAAAATATAGATAATATCGTATTAATATCTACACAATTTTTTTTATCATTTATATAAATTGTGTGACTTGCCGTCAGGGGGAATTGGGGACGATTCCAATTAATTTTTAAGGTGTATGTGTACGGTATTTGATTCGATAAATAATGTTATCGAATTTTAAATCGAATAATGGAAGTACTTATACTCCATCGGACCTTAAAAAATAAGTAAATCTGACTTGTATGCAAACTAACCTAAATATTTATTAATATTTTTTACATTTTGAAAATTATTCATATACATTATTTCTCTTTTAGATTTTTGGTATCCATTTCATTGTTATTTATAGCCATTGGTAATGGCTCCTCAAGAGCTTGTCTAACTTCCCTGGGTGCCATACAATTTAAACTGCCTCAACAGGCCAAACAATTGGCAGAATACTTTAGTTTATACTATTTTGTTTATTATGTTGGCATATTTTTAAGTAAAATCCTACCGCCCATGGTAAGAGCCAACACTACCTGTTTCAATAAGACTGGCTGTTATCCGGCAGTATTTGGTACTTTGGCTACCTCATTCTTTATAGCATGGTGTAAGTTAAGTATCAAATCATGGTGTAACTATACGAGGTGAGTGCAGTAGCACAGCTAACTGACTTTGTTTACAATTTACTTATGTCAAAATTAATACTTTTTCAAGTGTTTTTGACAGTAGTACATTATTTTACACAAACAAAATGCCTCTCGTTTCTGTATTGTGTTGTATTTGTTGCAGATTTGCACCCACCTTGTATAGTTACACCATGTATCAAATTCTGTTAGTTTTTATTAAAAAAAAAAATCTTACCTTTAAGTGACTTTTAATATTGGCAAGTTGTATTACAAGGAAGAAAAGCTAAATGAAGAAAACATTTTGCTGAAATTTTATGGCTGTATTAAACATGCTTTGGCTCGGAAGTTTTCGAAAAATGCTCCAAGACGTTCTTATTGGTTGCACTATGCGCTGGGGAAATACGATGATACATTTGTGAATGATGTAGCTAAAGTTTTGAAGGTAAAGCAAAAAATACGTTCATATATTAATATTGGAAAATATGTTAATAGAAAATTATCACTAGATCTTATCTAATTCTAACTAATTAATTACCCCTATCTGTTGTATTTCTTAAGCTGGCTAAATTATTTCTACCCCTGCCCATTTATTTTGCCCTACTTGCTCAACAAGACTCCAGTTGGACGTTTCAGGCTTCACAGATGAATACTACTATAGTGCCGAGAGTAACCATACAACCGGATCAGGCCAAAGCTATGGGTCCGATATTTCTATTCATTTTAATACCTATGTGGCAGTATTTAATGAAACCCTTTTTGAAATGTTGTTTCAATTACGAGCTGCAGCCATTGCAAAGTGTTACATTGGGTGGAGTATTTTCAGCCTTTTCATTTATATGTGCCGGAGTGCTGCAAAGATATGTACTGGTAGGCTAAATTTATTCTTAGCATCGTAAAAAAATATTTCCTTATACTTTCTCTATACCGCCAGTCCATGCCTTTTAAATCCGTTAATGTATTATGGCAAATACCACAATTTGTTTTGATAATGTTGGGCGAGTTATTGTTGTCCATACCCGGTTTACAATTCGCCTTTACACAGGTGGGTTTTATGCCTTTAAAAAAATCAAACACGCAAAAATTCACATTTTCTTTTACAGGCTCCCGCTTCCATGAAATCCGTGGTCACTGCTGCCTGGTTTTTGAACAATGCCTTTGGCAATCTTATTGTAGTGCTAATAACCGAACTAAATATTTTTCGCACACAAAGTGATGAGTTTTTCTTTTATGCCATACTCATGATAGTGGCCATTGTTATTTACACGTTTTTGGCCTACGATTATGTTTTACAAGAACGTCTGGGTCATCATTATGCTAGTCAAAATTCGCTGGATGTTGAAGACTCGAACACGGAAACCACACCACTTTATAATTTAAGAGATGATGCACCCAGTACAAGTAATAATACACAGGTTGTTGATGTTTAAATGGTAGTACATAGTATTAAATTTTTATGAAAAAACGTGATAGTTAAATTTTGTTAATAGTGTTAAGAAGCATGAAACGATTTTTGAGAGATAAATAAAGAAAAACTTTTCTAAAATATTAATATAAAATTAAATGAAAATTATTGGCAGAAATGTTTTAAAGTATTTTAAAAATATAAATTAATCTAAAATTTTGAATAGGTATTGAATTTCCAATATGGTATCATCGGCTAAATCAGTGCAATGGACTGCATTTAAGGTTTTACTAGAGCCATATTTTGCTCTGAGTGTGTGGGGACGTAAAAGTTTGGCAATTTCCTAAAAATAAAAGAGGAACCACAACAAATTGTAAATGTAAATAATGTAATAGTAAACAATTGCACTTACTGGATCCATGGGTCCACAAAATTTACGAAATTCTTCATAACTATTTTTATTTGCATCATTGCAAACAATTTCCAAAGACATACTAACCCCACTGGCTAATTGAGAAACCATAGGCTATAAAAGTTAAGGCAATTAAATATTAATACATTTAAAATTATACCTTGATTATAACACTAAACTTACTATATAATCTGGTACAATTCCTCTATAAACTTCATAAAATTCACTGCAATTTACCTTTTCCAGAATATGCATTCTTAGAGCAGTAATATGAAAGCCATTTGAGGTAATCTCCCTTATTATTTCACCTAAATTACCCTCTTTAATGGCATGTGGTTTAATAACAGCCAAAGTAGAATTTTTTAATTGGACCGGTATTTGTAAATCATGAGTGTTACCGAAAAAGAAGTTGGAATCCTAGAAATCATAAAGTTTTTAACATCATTTTAAATAAATTAATTGAAATAAGGCTTGAGTTCAAAAAAAATACTGTACAAATGGATGCGATTGTATTTTTTTTTAGGAAAACACATTTATATTCCGGAAAATATATTTTGATTTTCTAAAAAAAAGACTTACGCTTTCAACTTCATCTTCGTTTTGTGAGCAATATACGCCATTGCGTATATCTTCCCTTTCAAACAGGCTTCTCAAAGGTTTGGGTACATCACTGTTCGCATCCTGAATTTGATTTATACAGTTTTTCATCTTTTCCACAGCATTATCGGTTATCAATTCAAAACCTATAGACGGACCCGTCAGCAGTTGATGCATAAGCACTCTTTAATCAAAAAAATATTAAGATTTACTTAAAACTTTCCAAAAAAAAAAAAAACTTACGAAGTTTGTACATCTCCTTTGTTGCGTTCATTTAGAAATTCTTTAACGTGTTCGGCCGTAAACTGTACCATTAGACCTTTACTTATGCTAAAATTACTATCAATTAGAGAACATAACACCGAACCCAAATGCGGTAATATACTATTCTTTAGTAAAATAAAAGTTCTGTAAAGAAAATTAGTATTTTATTAAGTAATTCTAATGCATTTCTTTGTTGGGCTAACTTTTTGCGGTATTTGGCTAAAGTGTTTTTAGTTATATCATCACCATAATCTACGATATTAAATTGCCTGCCATATATATTAATTTTGGAACCCACAAAAAAATCTCTTTCCGACAACTCGGGCATTTTTATGCGTCTTAAAAAGGTTTTCTTTGTACGTTGATCATACTAGATAGATATATGTATGTTATAAATTTGTATATTTCATTATTTATATCTTTAAATATAAAAAATACTTACTATTTCTATGGCATTATCTTGTACGTAGTACTGTATTGTAAAGATTCTTATTATGCCGGCCTCTTCCTGATACCATTCGGCAATAAATGATAAACGTCTAACATTCCGATTCGCCTTTAATGGTAATAAAAAGTGAATAAATATAAAACACAACTAATATAAGCTACAAAATAACTCATACAGGTAGATCTACAGTGGGACATGAGTTTAGCACACTTCATATGTATATGTATGTACTAGACATATGTATGCTGTTTACAAAATCGATGGATATCGAAATATTGAAAGAAATAATTTAATAAACAATATATATATATATTTTTTTACAAATAATTGGCCTCGAGCTCGTATAAACTTTTTTATTTTATGAAAAAAAGGTCGAAGAAATCAAAATTTAATTTTTAAAATAAATTAAATTTGTAAGAACATGCTAATTTCCCCAAAAAATTAAATTTGACATCAATTATCTGAAAGAAACTCATATATAATTATTAAATTCGTTTACATTTTATCATAATTGGGATCTTTACCTATAGCACAAGAGTTGACGCTGATGCTCCAGCCACTGGCCAAAGTAGTTTGTAATAAAGAAGAAATTAATTGTTTCCAAAATACATTACAATACATAAAAATGTAAATGTTTCACGTTACATATTTTTACAAACTTTAAAAATCGGAAACTTATAACTAATAATTATAATTACAAATAATAATCGTAATGCAACTAAAAAAGTAACTGCATTTAAAAAATTTTACTTTAAAATTAACATTTGGAAAGTAGGTAGGTATAAAGAACATTTTTGTTTTCACTTTTTTGATTTACATTTTTTCCAGCAGCAGAATTTTTTAATAATTTTTTTTAAAAATGCCTTAATATTGTTAATAAATAAACTAAACTCACCATAATTGTTTATTTGTTAACAATCTAATTTCCTGACGGGCAATATACTTTGTGCCGGCAAAACAAATACAAATCAAAATAATAATTGCAAATTACGGTCGCTAAAGACAAGTTTGTTGTGACAACGTAAACAATGCTGCCATAGTAAACTAAATAAATAATCTTGCCATGTGGTTTATTTTTCTATTTAGACTAAAGGAAATTATGGCAAATTTGTGTAATTTCGATTTTTTCATTAATTCAGTTGAAGAACACAAATAACTAGAATGTGCTATTATTATTAATCATACAAAAATTAGAACTAGAGGATTTCCCTATTAAACCCTAAAATACAGGCATGTTCTGAAATCACGATCAATTTTGAAATCACGGGAGGAATATTTGGTGTTCTGAAAATCACGAAATTTTTAATTTTTCAGGCATGTTCTAAAATCACGGTGATTTTAAATCACAAAATACGGAAGAAATATTTTGGGGTTCTAAAAATCACAAGATTTTTAATTTTTCAGACATGTTCTGAAATCACGTTGATTTTAAATCACGAACGATTTTGATATCACGGGTGGAAATATTTTGGTGTTCTGAAAATCATAAGTGATTGTTCTAAATCACGAGCTAACAGCTGATTTTCTTTGTTTACAATAGAATTTTGTTCAAGTAATCTATTAGAAAAATATAATAAATTTACAAAACGCTATTTCAGAGAATTATCCAATTCCACGGAAAAAATACAACGTCTTACTAAATTTGTAAATTTTAAGTTTTTTCTGTGTAAAATAGTTTTATTTCAAAAACAAATGATTTTAAGTATGTGATAATCTTATTACAAGATTATCATTATCATATTATTATAAAAAACTCTTGATGGATTTGAAATCATTAGGCTGTTAGATGACCGGTTTTAAATCAGATTTCAATAATTTTTGTTCACAGAACACCTTTTCAGTAATTTCAAATCACTTTACGAAAAATTGATTTTCAGAACATGCCTGATACCATAGAAAAATTTGTTAGCAAATAACATATGTACATATTTCATGCTCTGCCGGACATTTAAAAATATTGCATACATATGTATTTCCTTAACTTTAATTTAGGCTTTTCCCCTTAATTACCTCCATATCTAGTTTTAGTATTCAAGAAAAAACATCAATTATTTTGAATATTTTCCTTTTTGATATTTATAAAATTAAATTTTTATTTTGCAAATAACTCTTAATTGTATGCAATTATCTTCCTTTATGTACAGGAAACATAAATTTAATAAGAATTTGGTATTTTTTGTTGTTTTAACCTGTTTTTTCTTGTCGAATTTTCGAAAAAGGAAAAAAAAATTAAAAAAAACTCTGAACCATAATAAATATTACTTGCAACATTTTGTGATTGTTCGTTTTTTAATGTTTATAATATGTATGTATATAAAGTGTACTTGTTTGTTTACCTTTATATAGAATAATGCTGAAGCATAGTTCTAATATATTTAAGAATAATTTAAATATAAAGTATTTTCTTGTTATAATTTTTGTCATAATTATCTGTTAAATAATCTGTGTGTCTGTATATTAGTTTATTTTCTGAAGTCAACGCTATCTGTTTAATGTGTTTTTTTATGTTCTTGATTTTTAATATTTTCCTAAGAGAATATTTCAAATTGTTTTTGTTTACGGTTTTGTTGAAAAAGCAATTAATGTTCATGTTAATATTAAGAGAAATATTTAATATTATAAAAGTTTAACAATAATTGCTAAACTATTTTTCTTGATCCTTCTTTTCTTCATCCTTTTTGTCATCTTCGTCATCATCATTTTGTGATAGACTTGGAATATTATCATCTGAATCATCGTCCTCATCGACATTGAAATCATCAAATCTATTTTCCATGCCCGAACCCCCCAACATATCGTTAAGTAGGAAGTTTGAAGAGCCATTATCTGCTAATTGAGAAAATAAATAAAGGATATTAGTAAATGTTAGTTTTTTAAGTATTCTTTTTTATACCTTCTTCATCATCGGACTCATTTTTCCATTTGGTGAAATTAGCTTTAAGGAAATGCAATTTAGTTTTATCATTAGTTAATGATTTCCAGAAGGGACCTGATTCTTTTTTGTAAATGGTAAATTCAATACATCTGCCAATATTTTTACTTGAGACTTTTTCAGGATTGACGGGATATAGGAAATTTAATGTGACTTCGTATTTCTTATCATCTAGCACATTGGTACCCTTGAATGTAAAATTATTTTCTGTCACCCTGTTTAAATGAGATGAGATGTTAAGGAAATGTTTGTGATTTCGATTTATATTTTCAATATTTACTTGTGTTCAATATCCTTGCATTCCACATCGATGATGACGTACAGTAGTTCATTTCTCTGTGCCCAAGAAATTGGTGGTGGTACAGTTCTGTAATTAAAAAGAGGAAAAAATCTGTAAAATATATTGTGTATGGTGAAATTGAGATATTAAGAAAATATGTTTTGTTTTAACACATTAAAAAGTCAGTATGCAGGGGAAAATTGTGTATTTCGATTCAAAAGGAAAAGCTTTCGTAATACAATATAAAAAAGTGTACAAATTCGAACGATTTTCTCTTCGAATCGAAATACACAATAATCCACAGGTTTTTATTAACTTTACACAAAATATGTGTATGTATGTGGAAATTACTTGACTTCGAATATGAATTACGGTTCAATTTTATATTGTTGCATTTTTAAATTTATGAAAAATTGTCCAGCAGAACACAATGCTGTGTTTTTAGATGATAATTTATTAACAATATTGTCCTACTGATGTTACACTTTCAAACCTTTTCATATGAAACCAAATTGATTTTGTATGATTTAAATAAATTTTGAATCCAAACATTATTGTACAAAGTTGTTTTCAGTAAGATCTTTGTTTTTCAACAGGCAAAGGCTTTTAAATACATAATTTTTATCAGACGAACCACAATATATATATTTTTGATAAATCAGCACGCTATTATGCCTCATTTGGACTTTTGAAAATCCAACAGCAGGTGTTGAGAAGCCTTTGCATGCTGAGCGGATGACTGTGGCTTGTAGTCGAGATTTGCACCAATTCGATAACGGTGAGTGGAACGCTATCGAGCGATGTTAACAATTAAATTTTCGCATATTATTGATGATATGAATATCACTGATATACGTCCACACAGCCAACGAAACAATGAATTGTATACAGCCATGTCACAGAATTTAATTCCGTTCGGAAGTGGAATTAATTCCGCATTTTGGTTCTATAGAAAAAGTAAAACGAAACTTTTTTGGAATAAAACCTAGAAATTCTTAAAATTACAATTTCACATAGCAAATTAAAAGTGGTTTCATTCCGAAAAAATTGTTCGTTTGGCTTTTTCTATAGAAGCAAAATACGGAATTAATTCCACTTCCGAACGGAATTAAATTCTGTGACATGGCCGATAAATTGTCTAAAAAGAATCGACATTAGTATGCGAGGTGGTGGTGGACAACATTGTGGCATTTTACATTTATAGTTTTCAAACCTTAATATTTCCAATAAATTAAAAATCTTAATGATTTTCATATACATAGGTACTATGTATGTAAATACTTTGTGTTATTTTGCGCGCCCACAAAACCTTTGCTACTCATCTGGCAACCTCTTAACACAAATCAAGAAAAACATGAAATAGCGGCACAACACCATTAAATGAAGAAAAACTCAAACAAAATTTCAAGAATATGCCAATGACTAAACTTAACCTCAAATAATTACTATATATTTCGATTTTAATTTAAATTAAAATACACAAATTTACGACAAACAAAATTATTTCAAATAACATTTAGTCAAAAACCAATTCAGAATATCACCCCTAACTACGATTATTTAACTTAACAACAACAAAAATGTGGGCATGCAATTTAACAAAAGGCAAAGGAAATGTACATGATAATGAATGCCGGGTCCGAGTAAAACGAAAAGAAAAAAAACACGCGTTTTAAGAAAAACAAAAGACACAGCACAAAATTAGAAAAAAAAAAAAGTAACTAAATTAACATAAAATTAAGTAACCATTAGGGAAAAAACTAAACATAAATATTTGTTAAAAATACTAAATTAAAAAAATAGAAGCCAAAAAAACCGAAACCATTAGAGTTTAGTAACCTACCGCCCTGATTAGATATGAGTGTGTGTGCATTATAATTATCATACCATGCCTACCTCCTCGTTTTTTTTTTCAATTCAATTTATTCTCGTTTAGCACTATAAATTATATGTACTTTTTTGTGGTTAAAAAAAATATGTACGTACCCTGCTGTTGGAGCCATTTTGAAGTTTAGGAGTTATATTAATATTTGGTTGTTTTTAATAATTATTGAAATATTTAATAGTTAATTTTTATTCCACCGTAACTAAAAGCGTATAATGAAAAATTTCAACGCCTTTTTTGTAGCTTTTTGTGTGGCTAGTAGAATGAAATTTACACCCGATTCCTCTTTCAAATGAAAAAAAAACTACTAATTTCGTTTTATTGGCATTTTCGTCTTGTCATTTTTGTTCAGTGGTGGCAATTTTGAGAGTTTGTTGGGAAATCTAGCGATTTTTATAAAAATGAGCGGGTGGAATTTCAAGATAATTAATGATTGTTTATGTTATATGGTGTTCAGACATGCATTTTTAATTGAATCAATTATTGGTTAATTAAAAAGTGTTCACATATGCTCAATATTGTTAATTTAATTAGCGTTTGACAGCAGCTGACAAAAAAGAATACATTTACAGTGCACTCGGGAAAACGTCAACGCTCGTTTACGACAACGACCCAAAACCTCAACCCTTTTTTTACATTACCTACTCTAAAATTTTATGAAATAAATAGAGAGAAGTCTTTCTTCCAAGTGTTGGAAAGAAAAAAACAGCAGAAAAAAAAGAACAGATTTTTGTTAAAACGACAACAATTTGTTAAACGGTAACACCCGCGGTTATAATTAGTTGACGTTTTCCCGAGTGCTCTGTATTTGGTTCTAATATTATGATTTTCAGCCTAAAAATATTCTTTATTATTTTAAAAGCGAAACAACTGCCATTTTAGTTATTACTAGTCACAGGGTTGTATTTTAAATTTTAACAATTATTAGAACAATTAACTCTTAATGAAGCAATTATCTTAATTGAAATTTTGTATAGATAATTGAATTCAATTAGGCGTTAATGAAAAAAATGTCAATTAAAAATGCATGTGTGAACACCATATTAGTTGAGACGACATGTAAAATAATATCTAAGATCTCATTATTAGTCACAATCTCAGCAGAAAACATATAAGAACTGGGAAAAAAACACAAATGAATGTAATTGTTTTTAAATGATTTTAAAAAGTTATAATACATATACATGTTTTTCGTTTGTTGTCAATTAAGTTATAATTTTCATAAAAGAACGTTTCAAAAAAAAAAGGGAAACATAAACATCTTTACTTTGTGGCTGTTTGAAAACTGTGCAGTGTTTTAATATTTAAATATGATAAATATAATTATTATCAAATACTCGCAAGAGGAATAATTCTCATTTATTATAAGCAAATTATCTTATTTTGGCGGCGTTAACTTGCATATTATATCAAAGTTAATTGCAGTTGGAGACGCTATCTAACAATAAACAATTTATAATATATTTTCCCGAGAGTTTTAGTAAATACCTATTTAGCTGTGTTTGTTATGAAAAAATTACTATCATTATTTTTGTTTTATATGGTGTTCACACATGCATTTTTAATTGACATTTGAATTCAATTATCCATACAAAATTTCAATTAAGATAATTGCTTCATTAAGAGTTAATTGTTCTAATAATTGTTAAAATTTAAAATACAACCCTGTGACTAGTAATAACTAAATGACAGTTGTTTCGCTTTAAAATTAATAAAGAATATTTTTAGGCTGCAAATTATAATATTACAACCAAATACAATGCACTCGGGAAAACGTCAACTAATTAAAACCGCGGTTGTTGACGTTTAAAAAAAATCTGTTATTTTTTTGCTTTCCAACACTTGGAAGAGAGACTTCTCTCTATTTATTTCATAAAATTTTAGAGTAGGTAATGTAAAAAAAAGGATTGAGGTTTTGGGATGTTGACGTAAACGAGCGTTGACGTTTTCCCGAGTGCACTGTAAATGTATTCTTTTTTGTTAGCTGCTGTCAATTAAATTAGCAATATTGAGCATATGTGAACACTTTTTAATTAACCAATAATTCAATTAAAAATGTATGTGTGCACACCATATTACATTCTATCTACAAAGTTGTATCGCTGCGGCAAATATAGATGCCATTTCTAGTTTAGGTTTTTCAGAAAACTACACCCTGTTTTTCATTCCATATGATTCCACAAAGTTGTTTGTGACTTGATGTGTTTTGACGTTTTGTCATTTTCTGTGTAGATTTTTCTCAAAGCGAACAAACCAGAGACACTCAGGTTGCTAATCGATTACTTAACCAAAATTTTCCTTTTCATTTCGAACTAATTTATATTTGTATTTTTCTATTAAATAAAATATAGAATGTTCCGTCTTGCTGCCAGTCAGATTTCCAACGTTTTACGTAGCTCCATCGGTGTTACTGGTCGTGTTGGTGCCGTACGTGCCGCTCACGGTCATGAAATCCCTGCCGAAGAATTCGACAAGCGTTATGAAGATTACTTCAACCGCTCCGAAATCGATGGCTGGGAGGTACGCAAGGGCATGAATGATTTGTTGGGTATGGATTTGGTGCCAGCTCCCAAAATTGTCGATGCTGGTTTGAAAGCCTGCCGTCGCGTCAACGACATTGCCTTGGCCATCAGATGGTTGGAAGGTGTTAAGGATAAGTGCGGTGACAAAACCGATGAAATCTATCCTTACATCATCAACTCTATCCGCCCCACCCTCACCGAATTGGGCATTCCAACACCTGAAGAATTGAACTATGATAAACCTGAATTAGCCCTTAAATCTGTGTTCGATATGTAAAAAATTTTAAAATGTCACATACTTTGTATTTAGCAACAACAACAATATAAATTAGATGAGCGTGAGAGGCGACAAAAGAAAATTTTTATTTAGACATAATTAGTTACAAAAAAAACAACTTATGAAGACGCCGCAACTAATAAAAAGTATTCATAAGATATTTACAAAAACCCTTAAAATTACTCTGGAAGATAGCTAATTTTCTTAGCTTATGTAATCATATGGTAAGTACATACATACATATGTATAATGCTAATGTACGAGCGTAGTTGCTGCTTGAAAATGTCAAACAGACCAAAATAAATAAGAACAAAAGTGAGGTTAGGGTTAACAGTTGTGTTGTTATTATTATTGTTAACAAATATGTACTAATGTTTATTAATAAAAGTTCAGCTTTTTCTTTAATTTAAAATATATATGCCCGGAATTTTTTAAAAGTAAGAGAATTTGTATTAGAAAGATGTAAAATACCGTTAGAAATTTTCGAATCTCAAAGAAATGTAAACAAAATCAGATACCAGACTTATAGCAAAAGTGTAACACATTCCCTCAAATAAAAGAGAATTATAAAACGTTGAAATATGAGTATTTTTTTTAATAAAGTTCATTTTTCGATAATAATACTCATTAAAAATTTATAATTTAAATGATTTATATTTTAATTTTAACAAGCAAATTTTTAAAAACAAATTGTTTATATTGTGATAATTTATAGGTATTTTTCGAAATTCCTCTTCGTGCAAACATTATCAACTTTAGATTACATATTAAAAATTATATTCTAAACTACTATTTTAAATAATTTTTTTATTTCTTGCTAAAACTGGAACATTTTTAAAAACGCACAATGTGCGAAATGAGAACTAAGCCTTCAAGGCTCATGCCGGCAGCAACAAATAATCTGGTTGTTGTCGAAATTTTGGGATCAATTTTTGAAAGTCTTTAACTCTTCAGGATCAGCCAGACAGCAGGCAGTAATTGGGGTATTTATAAAGCAACCTATATAGCTTCTTACAAGAGTGGTTAAAATATGCTGCTCCAAAGTATTCAAAGCTGTCAAAATGCAGATTTAAGGACCGCCACAGGTTGTCTCTAAATAGCCTCTGAACACATCCATACTTTGGCAGCACACAGTTGGAAACATTTTAAACAGGACTTAAATATATGCAAACAGATGCAGGATACCAAATGATTGTCCTTGGATGTCCGCCGGATTGCCGAAAAGATTCTGTCGCGTAAAACAAGTCTTTCTGGTACAACTAAGATCAGGATGTAGCAACAGCCTTCTGGTCCCACATAGACCGTGACGACCACCAACTAATGCCCATGAAACCCCCATATTTAACAAAGCCCAAGAAAATGAATAAAATATCTATTTGCTGTACCGCCCATTTAAAAAAAAGAATTTAGATGGGTTTTGTTTCTTAAAACGGGAGAAATCGTACAGTTTTCCAACTAATCGTTTAATAGTACATATTACAAAGTGTTCTTTATATAATTTATTCAGTTTAAATAGTACATATTACCAAAAATATAACATACATAATCATTAAACAGAAACTTAATTCTTTAATTTCTCCAAAAGCTCAGAAGCTTTTTCCAAATTAGCTTGCTTCTTAATAAAACAATAGCGTACAAAATTCTCACCCAAATTCTTATGAGACTCAGTGTAAAAGGCACTAGGAGGAATACCCTGAAGACCCATATTCTTAGTCATCCATTTGGTGAATTTGTAATCGCGGTATTTATCCGGTTCAGAGTTAATATCAATTTTCTTTTCTGCAATTTGAAAATAATTAATTTCAAAAATATATGCTACAATTTACTTAATGAAAGCGCACCTAAATTAGTCCAATCGGCCAACATGAAATAGCCACCCTCCGGTATGGTAGGCTTCATGCCAGCTTCTCTTAAAAATTTAGCCATATAATCACGCTTTACTTGCAGCTCACGTGGCAAACTCTTGAAAAAGCATTCGTCCGTATCCAAGCGTTTCATTTCCAATTCAAAACCTCTAGCTACGGCTTCTTGCAGTGGTGTGGGGCAGGTGTACACCGAATTTTGATGTACCATTTGTAGGTTTCTAATCAAATTGGCAGGACCATAAGCCCAACCGGTTTTCCAACCTGTTACCGAAAATGTCTTACCAGCCGAGCCAATGGTTATTGTACGTTCCCACATGCCGGGCAAGGTACAAATACGTATATGTTTATTATTCTCAAATACCATCCATTCATATACCTCATCTGATAAACAGAGTACATTCCATTTTTTACATAAATCCGCAATAAGTTGCAATTCTTGGAGATTGAAAACTTTACCGATGGGATTGTGTGGTGTATTTAAAATTATCATTTTGGTTTTGTTGTTGAAAAGTTTTTTGAATTCATCTTCATCCAATTTCCAATCGGCTGAGGAGATGGCACCATCACTTTTGGTCTGCAGCAGGGGAAATTTATAAATATGTTAAAGCGAACAAGAAAACAACTGAATTAAAATAGTTTAATAGGAATTAAATTAAGCATTATGTGTATAAGTTAATTTTTTAAGCAACACGTAAATGGTTAAATTTTCAGATTGATTGCAAAAAGAAAATTGTTAATAAAATTCCACAATTGTTAAAAAAAAAATGTTAATAATATCCATATTAATTTCTATATTTATTTTGATCGAAACCGAATGGGCTTGACGGGAAACGAATTTTCTTTAATCTGGCATCTCTACAGAGAAAAAGGAAGTAAAAGAATTTAAGGAAATTGAATTTAGTTTGAAAAAGTTTCAACGCAATGCAAGTGTGTAAAAAATTTTGCGATATAAAATGTTAATTTAATGAATAAAAAGTTCTTGAGTGTTAAAAATATTAAGAAATAATTGCTTAGCTTTAATTTAGCAAATTATTTATTAATTTCTAAATTATAAAAAAGGCAATTAAAATAAAATCCCACTAAGCTCAATTTAAGCCTAAATAGGTGTAAAGTGTGTGCAACAAAATGTTTCTTTAATAAAAAAAAAAAAATAATTTGCCAGTTTTAAAATTAAAAAAGGGTTAAAATATTTGTTTGTTTCCACTGCAAATGAAAAGTTGTGTTAAATTTCAATAAATTTCGTTTCTTGTCAGTAAAATTCAAAATAAAATCCAATTAAGCTCAATTATGAGAAAGTGCCTGTAAAATTTTGTGAAACAAAATGGTGGTTTAATAAAAAAATAATTTGTGTGTTTAAAAATGATAAAAAAAAGTGTGTAAATATTTCTTTGTTTCCATACCAATTAAAAATTTGTGTTAAATTAACAAAAAATCAAAATTTATTAATAATTACCGGTTTTAAGGGTATAAATTTAGCAACACCGCCCGCCATTTTCACCATGGGTTCATAGCAATCAAAAAATGGTTCGATGATAATAACTTCATCGCCCATATCAACATGACCCATTATAGAAGAATATAAAGCCTCATAAGCTCCCGCGGTAATAAGAATCTCATTCAAAGGATTTAATTCACGCTGCAACAACTTGGAGTACAAAGTCGCTATGGCTTGTACCAAACGCATGTGACCCTATAAAAGGTGCAATAAAATGACAAGCAAAAAGGTAAGTGTTGAAATATTACAATTATTTAAAAAAATACTTACAAAACCTCGAGTGTATTGATGCAACAAAGGATTTTCATCTTGTGCTATATCGGCCAATGCTTTAGTCACATATTCAGGAGCGGCATCATCCGGAAAACCTTGGCCCAAGTTCAAGGGCTTGTATTCCATGGCTAAAGCAATATATTCATTCCTATAATTGTATTGAAATTAGAATAATGCTATTATTATGTATCTACATACATATGTATTATATTTAACTCAAATTACCAAACACTTGGCGTGCTGCCTTGTAATCTCTGTGGCAAATCAAATTTCTCCATTACGCTGCTGCTATATTCACGTTTCGCCAAATACTGTTGTAGAAGAACTAATCTGCTTGTTTTTGTAGTAGATCGTTTGGTTATCAAATATAAACTATTATTAAAAACTTTAAGCATCTGTGTAAAATACAAAAAAAAAAAACATACTAGGTTAAATTTGTTAAAATGACAATTTATTATTGATAATAAAGAAGACTAGGTACCTATGTGTGTACAATTTGTTACTTTTTTTAAATGTTATGCTTACTTTTTAATTAAATTTAAAATAATATCACAATTACAAATATGTTTAAATGCAGTCGACTTTTTTAAGTATTAATTAAAAAACAATTCGTATTTTATTGCATAATAAGCGGGCATGTAAGATGTATTTTTGCAAATTGATAGCAAAAAAATATGTTAATAACAATAAAATGCATTTTTCATTTTATTAAAACAGGGTCGGGTAATGAAACAACAATTTGACTGATAAAAAAAATTATTTTATTGTAAAATTGTATGAAACACCCGGTAGTTAATAAGTTCGTGATGAATATGGCACGCGTACACAAATTCTTATATCTACATAATGAATATAAACAAAAACTGGTTTTTATTATAGATTTGTTTTAGTAATTTAATGTATTTATCTTAAATTTTTATACCAAGACTATTTGTTTGCTGTTTATTGCATGGGAAACAAAAACAACATCAAAATAAAGTAAATATCTCTTTAGTAGTTGTCAATATGTCGGACAGCAGCAACAACAAGATGTTAAACAAATATGCATGGTGTAAATATACAAGGTAAGTGCAAATTCGCAACAAATGTTTGTATAAAAAATGTATTACTGTCAAAAATACTTGAAAATATATTACTCTTGACATAAGTAAATTGTAAACAAGCTAGTCAGCTGTGCTACAAGTAACAGGATCGCTCAAAAAACAACACCTTGTTGATTTTGAATAAATTCTAAGATTATTTGAAACACCCTGTGGTTAATGAATTAATTCCTTATGACAAACACTTCCTAATTTTTATAAATACACAATTATGTATTTTCATTCCATTAACATAAGCAGATACTGGTTTTTATATAGATTTGCTTATTTTTTAATAATTTCATGTATGTTTCTTAATTTTTTTTATAATTACGATATTTTTTGCACAGACTAATCTATGATTTTTTGTTTTCTGTTTATTGCAACAAAACTAAACAGCTGCTTAAAAGTTGTCAGAATTTTTAGGGCTGCCATACTGTTAGTATTATTTACAGCGAATTACAACTCTGTATGTGAAAATGACGTTATTATTTCTGTTAAAATGGTTATATTAAAAAACTGTAAATTATTTGAAGATAAAATGAATACTTAATTTATTCTAATTAAGCATGAATTTTGTATGCAGTTCTATAATATACAAGTATGTTACGAACAATACAATAAATCTAAAAATTTGAAATGATTTTGCCTTCATGCTTTCAATAAACTCCAGCCTTGGAATTTAAACTCTTTATTTTCATTGTTTTTTTTTTTTATAAAATTAAACATTTTTCAAACTTTTACCTTTTTTCTTAAAAAAAAATCTGTTTTTCTGGGTTTTCTTCCTTTATTGATTTATTAATTTCTTATCAAAATAATTATTACAACTAACAACAGTTTCGTTTTTTTATGTTTTCAAAAAAGTCATTATTAATTCAAAATAAAGGTATAGATAAAAGAAATTCCACTTAAATTATTATTAGTACTTGTAAGTAAGTAAATAAAGTAAAATAACATATGTATGTATGTTTAGTTTTTGTTTTGTTTTTAATTTTCTTCAAAGAAAGTTTTATATTAATTAATAAGAAAAAATAAACTTGAATCTACTAACTTAAATCACAGATATCTATATCTAAGGTTAATTGTGTTGAAATGTTAAGATACGTTAGCATTCTTCTGTTTTGTAGATAATGATGATATGATTTTACTTATTCTTTTTTTCTTCTCTCAAATACTTAGACTAAAAGTGTTTTAATTTTTTTCCGTTATATATTTTTGATTAACAATTTTAAAAGCAATAAAAACTGATATAAGGAAAAATGGTAATCTTTTTAAAAAAATGTATGTGGTAAAACATTTAATTTTGAAATAGCAGAGATTTAGGAAATTATTTAGAATTTAAAATTTTATGATATATGTAGGTAGTTTTTCTAAATATTAACTAAAATCATTTCGCATTTGCTAAACTTATCACTGAATTGGTTTAGAATTTTCATTTATATTTTATTTTAAGTTTCTGTAAAAAATGAAAACTCTTTCCAGTTGTATTTGATATTTCTATATTTCTATAGAAATATTCACATCCTAGATCAGCCGCATATTTCACGTTTTGCTAAAATTTTAAAAAATGTATAACTATTTTAATAAAAATAGTTTTGAATTAGATGAGGTCATAAATATAAAGATCAACATCGTACGATTTAGGTTTTAAATATTATTTTTTAATTTAAATTCTTAAGGTGTAGGTAGCCTCATGACAAGGGAGAATTTGAAAATTTATTTTTGAATTGTTACAGGGATGGAATATAAAAATTCTGTATCATTGGAAAATTTATTTTTGAACTTACTAAGAGTTTAATTAGTTCGTAATTTGTTCGGTACTAAACATTTAACAGTAAGTGACCTTAGGCCAGAATTATGATAAGGGCCGCTGATTGAAAGAACATATTTTCTTCTCTAAACTTCTATCAGACTTATTTTTCCAGCTCAGTAAATTTAGAACTGAACTAGAACTGAACTAGAACTGAACTAGAACTGAACTAGAACTGAACTAGAACTGAACTAGAACTGAACTAGAACTGAACTAGAACTGAACTAGAACTGAACTAGATCTGAACTAGAACTGAACTAGAACTGAACTAGAACTGAACTAAAACTGAACTAGAACTGAACTAGAACTGGACTAGAACTGAACTGGAACTGAACTAGAACTGAACTAGAACTGAACTAGAACTGAACTAGAACTGAACTAGAACTGAACTAGAACTGAACTAGAACTGAACTAGAACTGAACTAGAACTGAACTAGAACTGAACTAGAACTGAACTAGAACTGAACTAGAACTGAACTAGAACTGAACTAGAACTGAACTAGAACTGAACTAGAACTAAACTAGAACTGAACTAGAACTGAACTAGAACTGAACTAGAACTGAACTAGAACTGAACTAGAACTGAACTAGAACTAGAACTGAATTAGAACTGAAGTAGAAGTAAAGTCTCCTACAAAAATGAGTTTAGTTTTTATTTCTTTTAGCTACGAAACCTTATTTTAAAGGAGTGAAGGGAGGCAACAGGATTTAAAATGAAATAGTTTTTATTTATTCAAAACTTTTAACATACTTTTTGTGCTGTGGTGAATACCTTTAATAATAGTTATTAAATAATTCTTAGAAAAGAACAAACAAATTAAAATAACTAGATATTATGTTATATATTTAGTACATTTATTATTATTAGTAATAAGAAGTGTTTTATTAAATTAAAATTTAATTTAAACAAAATTTCTTTCGTTTTTTTTATTAAAAGTTTTTGTTAATAATATGTATTTTTATAAATTTAAATGCAACATGGTCGTTATATTTTCAAATTCTTTTTATTAAAATAATTGACGGAAATATTAATAAAAATGTTTAAATGGACAACAAAATACCTGATTAATTGCTTTAAAAGATAAATTTTAATTATTAGTTTTTTTTTATTTATGTTTTATGATAAATGAAACAAATTAAATAAACAGTTTGCACAGTGGGGGCCGTTGGTTGATATATTGATAAATATTGCTGTAATCAGTTTAAGTGACATTTAATTTAATGGCAACTAAATTTAAAAATCCTACCAAATTGTTATTTTATTTTCTTGAATAGTTTTCGTAATTTGTTGAATATTAAAACAGTTTAAACCTTTTCGAAATATACATAAATGCTTTTGATATATAATAAGTTTATTTTTTGTTTAAATACAACTGATAATATGGCTTCGCAAAGTAATGCCTTAGGTTGAAATTTAGCATATCAGTCTCTATTTTATGTAAAACTTTTAAGTTTTTAAAAGCTTTTTATCTTTAAACTGAAAGCTTATCTCTTGCTTTAAATAGATAAGAAATATTGAACTGATCATGACAAAAGTTTAAAAGTTCTATAACTTTCAAAACTTGCAAAGGCCCCATTGTTTATTTAAATATTTCATTTAGCTTTATGTTTAATGGCACAAATTTAATGTTTTAAGGACAATTTCAAAGAATTTTATACAAAAAGAAAAATAAATAAATGACTAATTTAAACATAACTTTCTTCTTAAGATTGCAAAAATATAAAAATAGAATAATTTAAATTAATTTTTTTTATTTAAATTTTAAAGTTTTAAATATTTTACATGTTTTTACTGCAGTATATTGTAGCTACGTTGTTTAGGGATGTGGGTATAAGTAGAACTGATTCTAGGAGGGATCTACAAGTGAAGTTCACATGTTCACACTCTTATGTTCTTACGCTTTCTTAGACATGAACCTCAGGACAATCTTCATCTTTGATGGTGGTATATTGTACCTTCTTGGCTACATTATCAAAGACTGGTGTAATCATAAATTTCAATTTATCACGACTCACATAAATCAAGGCAATTACCAGACCCAGCAAAATCATGCTCAACACAATCAACAGGAATATCAGAGTGGCAGTGTGTCTGGCCAAACCTGAGTCCGGATGCATGGCGCCATAATGATTGTCATTTGCAGTGGTGAACATGATGGTGGCAGCTGCTATGGCCGCCGAACATTCGTTCATATCCAGTTCTAAAATTGGTAAAGGATCGACTTTGTTGTGGAAACACATCAGGGTCTCCTTGTTGCGTACGGTCACATTTGTGGAGTGTATCCAAGTGCGGAAGGGGCTTATTTTACAGTCGCAGGTGAAGGGATTTAAATTGAAATCCACTATTAAATTCGTATTGCGATCAGGACGTGCTTCCAGCTCATTTAGCAGCAGTAAATCATGTGTCTTAACAAACTCAAACTTGTTGCGCTCCAAATCCAAGAATCTCAAATTTTTCAAGCAATTCACTTCAAAATTGATATCCTTCAAGTAATTATCACCCAAATGCAAGTCCCTCAAACTGGGTAAATCACAAAACACCTTGCGATCCTTAAAATGTGTAATTTCGTTTTGTTCCAAATGCAATTTCTCCAATTTGTTCAGTTGGCTATTCATGAAAATGTCATGTAAATCCTCGCTCAATTGTGGTGAACTATTGTCATCGAAAGCATCTGTCAAGTGTAAGCTTTGCAAATTTAAAAAGTTCGAGAACACACGTGGATGATGATGATTCATCTCATCGTCATCTCTGGATATGCTCAGGTTATTGTGATTCAATATAAGTCTCTCTACATTTTGTACATGATGATATGATTTGCCTCGTATTTCCCTTATATGATTATTGCTCATGTCCACAATTTTCAAATTCTTATAGTTATTTATCGAACCAAATACATTCCAGGGTAATTCCGGTATAAAGTTGCCCGTAAATATCAATATTTCCACTTCTTGCGGCATAAATTCCAAGACACTGGTGTTCCTTAAGCCAGCATTAGTGCAATTGACCACATATTGATAGGTGCTCTCGTACATTTCATGGCCACAGTTGCAGGCTGCTGGGAAATTTGGTCCGCAGGTGGTGGAGGAAGTTAAAGCGAAGGTATTGGAGGTCATTAAAGAACTGCTTATAAAGACCAGCAGAAGGCTTAAAATGTGTTGCAGTTTAGTGCCTACAAATGTTACTCTGCGGGCGGACATTTTATAAATGTTATTTGTTTTTTAATAGACAGGATCTGCAAAAAGACAAAAGTTTGGAAAAGGTTAAAATTTTGCATAATTTTAAGGATTTAAATAAAACAAATACATTTTATAGGACTAGTTTACGAAAAACCCAAGTTAAGTGTTTAATTTGAGTTTAATTAGTATAAAATTTAACTATAAAGATATCCTGGATTTCGGAAGATTTAGGCTTAATGTGGATTTGACTATAAAAAGAGTAATAATTGAAGACAATTAAAAATTCGAGTAAAATCTGAATATGAAAAGATTCACGATTGAGAAAGATCCTGGATTTGAGTAAAATTTTAATCCACGATGGAAGAATATCCAGAATTCGAGTAAAATTTTCATATAGAAAGATCCAGGATTCGAGTAAAATTTGAATATAAAAATATCTACTATTAAGGATGATCCAAGATTTTGAATATAAAAGATCCATCATTGAGGATGATCTAGGATTCGTGTAAAGTTTCAATATAAAAAGATCCACAATTGAGAAGGATCCAGAATTCGAGTAAAGTTTAAATATAAAAAGATTCATAATTGAGAAGGATCCAGGATTTTAGTATAATTTGAATATAAAAAGATCTACGTTTAATGAAGATCCAAGATTCGAGTAAAATTTTAATATAGACAGCTCAATCATGAATAAAAATTCCGTGGGAGTTTTTTCCCTTTTCCCATTTTTCCTATTCAAATTTAATGTTAAAAAAATAAAAAGGGAAAAAACTCCCGCGGAATTTTTATTCATGATTGAGGAGGATTCAGGATTCGAATAAAATTTGAGCATAGCAAGATCCATGATTGAGGAGAATTCAGGATTCGAATAAAATTTGAGCATAGCAAGATCCATGATTGAGGAAGATAAAGGATTCAAGTAAAATTTCTATATGAAAAGATTCATGATTAAAGAAGATCCAGAATTCGAGCACAATTTTCATATAAAAAGATTCACGATTGAGGAGGATACACGATTCAAGTAAAATTTGTATATATATTTGTATATTCGAGTAAAATTTTAATATAGAAATATCCACGAGTGGGGAGGATGCAGGATTCGAGTAAAATTTGAATATAAAAAGATCTACGATTGAGGAAGATTTAGAATTCAAGTAAGATTTTAATTTAAAAAGATCTACTATTGTAAAAGATCCACGATGCGAGTAAAATTTTTATATATAAAGATCCACATGAGGAAGATCCTGGATTTGTATAAAACTTGATAATAAAATAATAACTATTAATGTAGATACTGGATTGTGTTAAAACTTATACTAAAAAAGATCTACGATTGATGTACATAGACTCTGGATTGAAGTAAAATTGTACTGAAAAAGATCGATTATAAAACAATTCAAAATTAGATTAATGAAAAGATGCCTAATTTGATCTATTTTTGGATTAAAACTGTAATGAGGTTGGTGTAAAATATCGTGAGTCATATATTATTTATCCCATAAAAATACACTTGTTCCATAATATAACCACAATTATTTTTTAATTTTGTTTCAATTATTTAAGTACTGTTCTGCGATTTACCAAACTTTGTCACATATACTCCTATTCTATAAGATATTTATTCAATCTAAGCATGTCAAAAGAAAGTAAATCTAAAGATGTCCTTTATCTACAATCTACCCTTCAAGACCAAAGAAAACCAAATGTATTTTAACTTGAATAGAAACTGAGAAACAGAGAACACAAAGTAAATAAGAATTCTCAAATTTACACAAATATTAAGTGTTGTCAGTCAAAATGTCATTTGCGCTAAAATCTACAGAGCATCATCTTGCTATTGCGACTACACTCTATTTTTGCAAACTTAAAGGAAAATAAAATTGTATTACTAAATGTTTAATACTTGTAATTGCAAGTTAGAGTTTATACTTTTGAACATACTTCTGTATATTTAAGGCAAAAAAAAATATATATAAAGAAATCTCCAACTAAACTGTTTCAATTGATATACACAATATATGTATGTTTGTGTATAAATCTACTACATGACTAATACTTAAGTTGCCCCTGGCAAACATTTCAAATACTCCTATTGCTTGCACTCCATATCCACTCGTACTGGCAACCAATCTGAATCCCTTATAAGAGGATACTAACACTCATACCCACTACAGTTACTTACCATTCTGTGTAAACTAACTACTGTAACACCAATAACAACAATAACACTACAATGTACAATTGTTTCGTTATAAGGACTGTGTGTATGAAATTTTTGGGATTTTTTTATAGCAATTCCCTCCTACATATGTGGCTATGTATGTTTTGGGTACATACATGTGCAATATGCAAGTGTTAGTTATCAGAAAATGGTATTATTTTTAAAATGCATTGACTACAACCAGTTTTTTGTGGCTTTGCACATGCCAGACGAAAGTATGCTTAGAAATATAAAAACAAATTTATATTATAAAAAGACTGAGGAAGTTCTACAATTGATATAAAATTTGGACTGTAATAGATCCAGTATTAATAGAAAATTTGACTATAAGTTCCACGGTTGAGAAAGATCCAGGGTTAGTATAAAATTAGACTACAAAAAGTCTCATGATTGCCGTAGGTCCAGGTTTAATTTAAAATTTTATCCACAATTGGTGAAAATCCAAGATTGGTGTAAAATTTGAGTATAGAAATATTCACGATTGTGGAAGATCCAGGATTATTGTAAGATTTGATTATAAAAAAATCCATGATTGCGAAAGAACCAGGATTTGTGTAAAATTTCATTTACGTTTGAGTAAGATCCAGGATTATTGTAAGATTTGATTATAAAAAAATCCACGATTGCGAAAGAACCAGGATTTGTGTAAAATTTCATTTACGTTTGAGGAAGATCCAGGATTAGTGTAAAATTTGACTATAAAAAATCCACGATTGAGAAAGATCCAGGTTTAGTGTAAAATTTGAGTATAGAAATATCCAAGATTGCGGAAGATCCAGGATTAGTGTAAGATTTGACTAGAAAAAGATCCAGGATTTGTGTAAAATTTGATTTACGATTGAGGAAGATCCAGGATTAGTGTAAAATTTGACTATAAAAAATTCACGATTGAGAAACATCCAGGTTTAGTGTAAAATTTGAGTATAGAAATATCCAAGATTGCGGAAGATCCAGGATTAGTGTAAGATTTGACTATAAAAAGATCCAGGATTTGTGTAAAATTTGATTTACGATTGAGAAAGATCCAGGATTAGTGTAAAATTTGACTATAAAAAATCCACGATTGAGAAAGATCCAGGTGTAGTGTAAAATTTGAGTATAGAAATATCCAAGATTGCGGAAGATCCAGGATTAGTGTAAGATTTGACTATAAAAAGATCCAGGATTTGTGTAAAATTTGATTTACGATTGAGGAAGTGTAAAATTTGACTATAAAAAGATCCAAATCCTGGATCTTCCGCAATCGTGGATCTTTTTATAATCAAATCTTACAATAATCCTGGATCTTCCACAATCGTGGATATTTCTATACTCAAATTTTACACCAATTTTGGATCTTCCCCAATTGTGGATAAAATTCTAAATTAAACCTGGACCTTCGGCAATCATGAGACTAAAACTTTACTAAAAAAAGATCAACAACTGAAAAATTTGATTAACATAAAATTTTATTTAAAAAAGATCCATGATTAAGGAAGATCCAGGATAAATTTAAAATTTGTGTACAGAAAGATCAACGATTGAGTAAGATTCAGGATTAGTGTAAAATTTTACTATAAAAAGATCCATGATTAACCACGATTAAGGAAGATCCAGGTTAAGTATAAAATTTGAGTATAGAAAGATACACGATTAAAGAAAGTGTAAAATTAGTGTAAACTTTATCTAAAAAAACACGATTGAGAAGAAACCAGGATTAGTATTTAAATTGACTAAAAGAAGAACCACGATTGAGGAAGATCCAGGATTAGTGTAAAATTAGTACGGAGACCTTCCCCCATTTTGGCAAACTTTTCTTGCCATCAATTTTTTTTTTCGTTTCTGTTGGTTTTTGTAGTTATTGGCAATTTCTATAGATGAGTGTTTGGGTTGCTTTTTTGTTGTTTGAAGAAGAAATATAAATTTAGAGTTTTGCACAAGGACCTAAAGAACAAAGCTATAGGAAAATCAGAACTGAGTGCGATAAAGAGTAAAGAAACGATATATTTTTTTTGCGTTCAGTTATTGGTGTTAAAAAGTGTTTATTTTGTTTTTAACCACACAAGCTCGTAACTCATACCAATACATTAGTACTGGTCTAACACAATCACATATATATACATTAATATATGATAACATCCTTTTAGAAGTACTCGTATGTACGAAAGTTTGTGCGTTCCTGTGTTACATTTGATATTTACTTTTGCAAAGTTTTCTTTACTTTTAATATCACATGTTGTGGTTAATGTTTGTTATAAAAAGAACATTGGGAGTCGTTTTTATTGCATGTGTGAGTATCTGTTCTAAGTTTCTGCTGCTGGTTTTGCTAAAGAATTCTAAAATACACACTGTGTGTGTTTTAAGGTTAATTTGCAACATCATTAATATTAAATTTAAGTGTGTGCGAAAGTTGCTTTGTGTGGATATTATGCATAAATATTAATGTTAATTATAATTTTTTGCTTGCTAATTATTTCCAATGAAAGTTTAACAAAATTACCTTCACTAAGAATTATTTTTGTACAAAAGTTTTTCAGTGGTATGCTAATGGTGTTAAAAAAGGAAGGTAATTTTAGTTGGATAGGAATTTGTGGTGCAAGTAGAAGTATCGCTAAATCGAATTTAAACACAATTTGGATTAGAAAAAGATCCACAATGAAGGAAGATTAAGGATTGATAATAATTGGACTATAAACGGATCTACGATTGAGACAGGTCCAGGAATAATATAAAATTTGGATCTGAAAGGATCCAGGGTTGATGTCAAAATTATACTATAAAAGGATGCACGATTCAGAAAGATCCAGAATTGATGTAAAATTTGGATCTGAAAAGATCTACGATTGAGGAAGATCCTGGAATGCTGTAAAATTTGTACCACCATTGAGGAAGATCCAGGAATGATGCAAATTTGGAATCATAAAAGGATCCACGGTTGATGAAGATGGCGAAATGAATGAAGCAAAATTAGAATCATAAAAGGATTCACGAAATGATATACAGTTTGGACCACGATAGAGGAAGAACCGGAATGATGCAAAATTTGAACCATAAAAGGATCAACGATTGAGGAAGATCCCGGAATGATGTAAAATTTAAACCACGATTCAAGAAGATCCAAGAATTATGCAAAATTTTGATTTATAAGGATCCATGATTGAGGAAGATCCCGGAATGATGAAAACTTTTAACCAAGATAGAAGAAGATTCAGAAATGATGCAAACTTGGAATCATAAAAGGATCCACTGTTGATGAAGATGCCGAAATGATGTAGACGATTAAGAAAGATCTAGCATTAAGGAAGATCCAGGATTAAGGAAGATCCCAGACCAATTTTAACCACGATTGAGGATGATTCAAATATGATGAAAACTTGGAATCATAAAAGGATCCACTGTTGATGAAGATGCCGAAATGAATGAAGCAAAGTTAGAATCATAAAAGGATTCACGAAATGATATACAGTTTGGACCACGATAGAGGAAGATCTGGAATGATGCAAAATTTGAACCATAAAAGGATCAACGATTGAGGAAGATCCCGAAATGATGTAAAATTTAAACCACGATTCAAGAAGATCCAAGAATTATGCAAAATTTTGATCTAAAAGGATCCATGATTGAGGAAGATCCCGGAATGATGAAAACTTTTAACCAAGATAGAAGAAGATTCAGAACTTATGCAAACTTGGAATCATAAAAGGATCCACTGTTGATGAAGATGCCGAAATGATGTAGACGATTAAGAAAGATCTAGAAGAAGGAAGATCCAGGATTAAGAAAAATTCAAGATCAATTTTAATCACGATTGAGGATAATTCAAATATGATGCAAACTTGGAATCATAAAAGGATCCACTGGTGATGAAGATGCCGAAATGATGTAGACGATTAAGAAAGATCAAGAATTAAGGAAGATCCAAGATCAATTTTGCCTTAAGAAAAGATTTAAGTTTTACTGTAAATTTTTAATAGAAATATATTTATGTTTTATACTAAATTTACAATAGATAGAGCTACGATTTATACTAAATTTACAGCATTAAAGAGTTGTGTTCCACACAAAATTTACAATAAGCTTTTCTCTAAATTTAGTGTTTAAAAATCTGTATGATTTGAATATTGAGCGCATTTAAACTATGTCTTATATTTGCCCAACAATATTTCTTTTTCTTGCTACCTTTTGTTTTACCCACATTTGGCTTTTCGTTTTCATATCTTCTGGCCATTATTATGGTTTAACATTATAAAAACTTTGCTTTAAAACTTTTTCACTTAACGAAGTTAGTTTTCTTTCACTATTTCATACAGTTGTTTTTCTATTTCTTGTTTTTTTTTTTTGGGAAGGGAGCGCTTTTTTTCACTCTAGCAACTTAAGTGCAAAGTTTTCTGCCTTCTAGTGGATTTGTAATTTTCATTTCTCGGCACTTGTTTGCCGCCCTTTCGCCTTTAAAAAGCAATCATCAAATAGCTTTACATTCCATAAATCAGTAAACAATTTATGCCTCGTAAATATTCCCAGAAAAAGCAGACGAAATAAAGAAAATAGAAAATGAAAATCAAACGTTTTGAAAATCTCTAAAAAGTAGACAAAAATGTTTTTTTTTTGTTTTGGCAACAGACAGATTTGGTCAATGTTGACCTAGTAAATTTTAAGAGGAAAAAAGTGAAAAGAAAGGGATTACATTTGTATTAAATTTTTGGGAAACTGTTTTTTTCAGTTTTTCCCTTAACAATGACAAAAACTTTATTTTCATATTTCTAAATGCAACAATTTCATTTTATTAATATAATTTTTTGTCTATTCAAAATGTTATTGTCATTGTTTTTATCTATTACCCGTTAAGGTATACCATAATTTCTTTTATAATTTTTAGCTTTAAAGGTGTGAACAACAAAATTTTCTCAAGATATCCAACTTAGTTTTGTTTGTTTTATCCATTAGAGAACTTAACAATGTTGTTATCCTTTTACAAGTTTATCTTGTTTTCCGTGGTGAGGAGCAGCGTTATAGCTATATTCTTGCAAGACAACAACAAGGAAACTGTAAAAGGAACAATTTGGTTATATTATAATAAACCATTAAAAACAACACAAGAATGCAGCAAGAGAATTGACTGTAATCTAATGCATTTTTATGATATTTGCACAAACAAATGGGTAATAACAATATGTAGTATGGAAAGGTATAAATTCTTTAATTTGTATGAAGGAAAATACTCGAGGTTTACACAAACATTTACTGTAAAAATGGAGTCACGTTTTGTAGTAAATTTACAGTATAAATTTGTTTCCATTTCATACTTAATTTCGACAATAAATGGAAAAATGTTTTACAGAATAATTCGAGACATGTTTTACACTACAAAGAGACTTATGTTTTACACTAGATTTACATTATAAAGAGACTTACGTTTTACACTAGAATTACATTATAAAGAGACTTACGGTTTACACAAGAATTGCATTATAAAGAGACTTACAATTTACACTAGAATTACATTATAAGAAGACTTATGTTTCACACTAGAATGACATTGTAATGAGACTTACAATTTACACCAGAATTACATTATAAAGACTCTTGCATTATAATGAGACTTACATTTTACACCAGAATTACATTATAAAGACTCTTACGTTTTACACTATAATTACATTATAAAGAGACTTACAATTTACACTAGAATTACATTGTTATATGATTTACATTTTACACCAGAATTACATTATAAAGACTCTTACGCTTTACACTATAATTACATTATAAAGACTCTTACGCTTTACACTATAATTACATTATAAGAAGACTTATGTTTCACACTAGAATGACATTGTAATGAGACTTACAATTTACACCAGAATTACATTATAAAGACTCTTGCATTATAATGAGACTTACATTTTACACCAGAATTACATTATAAAGACTCTTACGCTTTACACTATAATTACATTATAAAGAGACTTACGTTTTACACAAGATTTACATTATAATGAGACTTACATTTTACACCAGAATTACATTATAAAGAGACTTACGCTTTACACTATAATTACATTATAATGAGACTTATGGCGTTTTCTTTTCTGGCAAAAATGTTACATATATTTTACACTTTTTACCCATTTCCCATATAAAATAGGAAAAAAGTGTAACATTTTTGCCAGAAAAGAAAACGCCATTACATTTTACACCAGAATTACATTATAAAGAGACTTATAAAGACACTTACGTTTTACACTAGAATTACACTATACATTAATTTACGTTTTACACTATTAGCCATGTCACAGAGCTTAATTCCGTTTGGAAGTCGAATTAATTCCGTATTTTGGATCTGTAGAAAAAGTAAAACGAAAATTTTTTTCGGAATGAAAGTACTTTTAATTATAAGTTATTTAATTATTAACTTAATTTAAAGTGATTTCATTCTGAAAGAATGTTTCTTTTTCTAGAGAAGTCAAATACGGAAATAATTCCACTTCCGAACGTTTTACACTATAATTATATTTTACACTATATTTACACAATTAATAGAACCACGTTTTAAGCCAAATTTTCCCAACAACTAGAGCCACGTTTGATTTTAAATTTACAAAAATTTTATCCCACATTTTGTTATAAAAACTTTACAGCTAAAAAACATTAATTCTTAAAAGCATTCCTTTAAACTTGTCACCAACAACAAGCCAAAATAACACAACAAAAAACACTTTACAAAAAAAAATTTCTAGTAAATAAAGAAAATTGTTCATCTTCTTATCTTTACGGATGCAATTTAAAAGTTTTTCGAAATCTCTTTTAAGTTTTTTGATGCTTTTCAAGGCAATTTACGCATAAAAACCCCAGAAAAACCAACCAAGCAGAGTAAAAATACGGAAGGAAACATTAAAAAAAAATATGAAAAAGGAAAATATCATAACACACACACACACACACACACACACACACAAAATACTGCTACCCAAAACTTGCAGGAGCAATGTAGTAAAGAAAAGTAAATAAAGTTTTTGAAATACAGGAAAAACTAAAAAAATATTCTATGTAAATCTTTTGTTATGCAAAAAGTAGAAAATAAATAAATATATTTCGTTCTTCATAAACATTTTAAGTACATTATAAATACATTATTATAGTTAATGTTATGCAAATTTATTTATGTATTTATTTATTTACTGAAATTGAAATTTTATTTTGTAGCTCAACGAAGAAAGGTTTTTATTCAACGATTTTCTTAAATTATTAGAAGAAAATTTAAATTTTATTTATTTTTAGATTTCCATTCCCTTTAATTTGCTTCTTAAAGAAAATTTAATTATTATTCATTTCTAAAACTCTTTAGAAATAGAGCATTAATATTCAATACTCATTGAAATGCTGTGGCATGTTTAGAATATAAAGTAGCAACAATTAGAAATACAAACAAAAGTATCAAACATCAAATAGATTTGCTTTTTCACCCTCTTCTTGTGATTTGTAGCTGAAAAACAAAGTTCTTGCTTGCCTTTTAAATGAGGCATAATAAAACTTGTGCACTTAGAGATAAAATGGTTTAAGTTTTGGGCCATAAATAAAGCCATATTAAAACACTAAATTTGAAATATAAGTAGAGTGAATTTTTACGTTAAATTTACACAATAAATAGAGACATGTTTTACGCTAAATTTTGAATATAAATAGAACCATGTTTTACAATAAATTTACACAATAAATACAGCGAGATTTTAGATTAATGTTACTTTTACACTATATTTACACAATAAATTCAGACATGTTTTACACTAAATTTAGGCACGTTAAATCCAGCCATGTTTTATACCAAATTTACACAAAAAATACAGCTACGTTTTACACTAAATCTACACCACAAATACAGCCATGTTTGACTAGAAATTTAATGTAAAAATAGCGTTACTTTTAACACTAAATTAACACAATAAATCCAGCCATGATTTACACTAAATTTACGCAGCTGTGTTTTATGCTAAATCTACACTACAAATACAGCCATGTTTTACTAAAAAATTAATGTAAAAATAGAGTTACTTTTTACACAAAATTTAACCAATAAATACAGCCATGTTTTACGCTAAATTTACACAATAAATGCAGCTATGTTTTACTCTAAATCTACACCACAAATACAGCCATGTTTGACTAAAGATTTAATGTAAAATAGCGTTACTTTTTTACACTAAATTTACACAATTAATTCTGTCATGTGTTACGCAAAATTTACACAGTAAATACAACCATGTTTACCGCTTAATTTGCAGAGCTATTTTTTACACAAAATTTACAGTATAAACAAAGTTATATTTTACACTAAGTTTATGAAATAAATGTAGAAAAGTTTAACGTTAACTTTACACCATAAATAGACACAAGACACTCTATATTTACACAATAATTAGAGTTAAGCTAGATTTACACGATTAAAATTTTCTTCAAAATTGCTCTTCAAAATGCTTCAAACTCGTGTAAACAGTAAAATTTCTTCAAAATTTATTTATTTAATAACTATTAATAATTAAGAAAATTTCAATCGTGTAAATCTAGCTTTCCGGTTTGCTCTGCATTTACACTTTAAAAAGACAGACACCTTACTGTAAATATGATGTATAAATACATCCACGATTACAACTAAAGCTACATAGAATATACAGCCACATTCGACACTAAATTTTACATACAAATAACTCCAAGATTCACACAAAATTTACACTACATTTTGTAGTTTTTTAAATACTTTTACGCTGCTCTTTCTTAAAAAGAAGTAACTCAGTAAAACCTTTTAAGAATTAAGAGCATTTTATGTACCGATAATATGAAAAGACTTTAAAGTCTTTATTTTTTATTTTAGCTGTCTATGGCGTATGATTAATATTAATAAATGAGATTTTTTAAACTCTTGTTAACAACTTGAAAACCGTAAAAGATATTAAAAAACTTTAAGAATAGTATAAAACTAAACATTTTAATGTTGGAAAACAAAATAATCAAATAATATTTTTTTTTTCAATAATTTAAGATTTTTAAATTTTGTTAAAATTTTAAATAAAAAGTGCTTAAATTGAAAAGCATAGAAACAAGATATGTATGTATGTAATAAATTTAGTATCTAATGCAAAAGCTTAAATTTTGACTAAATTTTCATATTTCTATTTAAACTAACTGTAACGTATGATTAATATTAATTAATGACTTTTTAAACATTTTTGTTTATAACTTTTAAACTTGAAAATATATTAAGAGAATTTAAAATCTTTATAAAACTAAACACTACAAGCTTTCAAATAATATACAATAACTTTGAGTAATATTTAATATGTTGCAAGAAAATTAAATTTAAATTGCAATTTTTTAAAAATAAAAGTTTGAAATACTCGACCTTTTCTCAAGCTCGAGGTCATAAGTTTTAAATGTTTTTTATAATTTATTTAAATATTTCCAATATTTCGATATTCTTTGAATATCTTCATCAGGGGTAGTACAATCATGACGATGGTAGCGAAAACTACATAGCAAATAGGAATTTTTGTGTGATTTTTATAAAATTTAACTACCCCTGATGAAGATATTCAAAGAATATCGAAATATTGGAAATATTTAAATAAATTATAAAAAACACTTAAAACTTATGACCTCGAGCTTGAGTATTTATCAATTTGGGATTTTTTAAAAATATTTTTTCTAATGTTTTAAATTTTGGTAAAATTTTTTAAGAAAAATTGCTTAAAATTTTAACTTATAAAAAAAAATTATATTAAAACTAAGTTCTTTTACTTTTTGGGAAAGATGGTATATATAAATTGAGTTAATTCACTTAAAATTAAAGTTTTCCATTTTAATGCTCTAAGGCGTATGATTAATATTAATTAATGTTTTCTTTAACATTTTTGCTTATAACTTGGAAACTTGAAAAGCTATTGGAAAAATGTAAAAGCTAAATAAATTTAAATACTTAAGGCTTTAAATAATGTAAGTAGTTTTTGAAAACTTCTTTAATATGTGGGAAATTAAAGATACTTTAAGTAAATTTTAGTTTTCAATATTTTCAAATATTTTGAATTTTTTTTTTTAAGTTTATTTGCTTAAATTTTACAAATATTTTCTTTAAGTGTTGAGTCTTTATGGGAAACCTTTTACTGATAACATAGTTCTTTCACACATCCAAACTCTACATCAGTATTTTCTAAAACTGTTTTTGTTTTTCTTTGTTGTGTTGTTGTCTTTATTTGGAAAGCAAAATGAATTTCTGGTTATTATTTTTATGAAGCATCACAGCCACACAAATAATAATAAGGAGTGTTTAGGTGTTAACATTTCAAGCAACAACATTTTGGTGTTTTAACATTATTATTTGTTATTGTTTATATTTAATGTCAAAAAACAAACACAACACAACTTAAAAAGCTACAAAGAAATCCTTGTAATACGAAAAAGAAAACTAACAATGTGGCAAACAAAGGTGGGGAAAGAGACAGGAGAGGAAATGAAATTTCAACACAAGGTAAAATACGAAATGGAGTGTATTTTTAAAATTGTTATTTAGTGTGTGCGTTTGTTACAATTGTATTGTTGTATATTATTTGTTATTTAGCACAATTCTCTCTTATTTACATACCAACATACATACTCTGCATACAGCTAAAAGTGTACGTATTGCAATTGTGTGTACTAGTTTACAAATTGTGTCACATAGTTATATACGTGTATATACAGAGTATAGAAATAACAACATTCTTACATAGAAAATACAATGCAAAAAGCAATAATAACAACAACAACAACAACATGAAAAACTCATAACAAATAAGTATAATAAAACCTTAACAGACAATACCTTGCCTACCATACCATACCATACAATACCATAATATAGAATAAAGTATTGTTATAATACAACTGTATAACAATATATTTTACCTGCATGTAAAACTAACAAAGTGAATAGAATTGTTATTATAAACCTATACGGTGACACAGTGGACTTCAAAGTTAAATAAAAGCTTAAAATATGTTACTATTTTGTGAGGGAAACTCATAAAATTTAAGTTTTCTTATTTTAGCTAACTAGGGCGTATTATTAATATTAATTATTCACTTTTTTGATATTTTTAATTAGAACTTGAAATTTTATTAAGGGATTTGGAAAATTTAAAAACTATATCCAGCTCTACACTTAGGGTTATTCATATATGTATGAAGATTTAAGAAAATTTAAGAAAATTATCAAAAATTTTTGAGTTGAAAAAAAAAATTATTTTAAAAATTTCTCAAAAAAAAAATCGAAATGTTATTGCAACAAAAATTCTATTCTTAAAATTTTAAAGGGACTTGGACATTTTAAAAACTATATACAGCAACACACTTAAGGTTATGTAGATATGTATAAAGATTTAAAAAAATGTTAAAAAATTATTAAAAATTTTTCAGTTGAAAAAATAATATATTTCAAAAATTTCTAACCACAAAAAAAAAAAAAGAAAAAAAGACGAAATGAAAAAATTGATTTCTTACTTAAGATTTTTCTTAAAAATTTTGTAAAAAAAATTTCGGAAAATTTAAACAATTTTGAAAATGAAATAAAAAGTTTTTTCGAGCTCGAGGCCAATTATTTGTAAAAAATGTGTATATTATTCATTTAATTATTTCTTCCAATATTTCGATATCCTTCGGATATCATTATCAATTTTGAAAATGTTTTTTTTTTAATTTATTTTTTGACAGTTTGGCTTAAAGGTTTTGATAATAAACTGTTTTATTTGAACTGATTAAGTCTTTAGAAAACACTTATCGAATAGGTCTCCTAATTTATGTAATATACGCGTATGATTAATATTAATTAATGCCTTTTTTCACATTTCCGTTAATAACTTGGGAACTTGTAAACAGATTTGGAAAATTTAAAAAGTATATAAAGCTAAACATTTAAGGCTTTCTAAAAATTATTTATATTATAAGAAATTTTAAAATATTTTTTAAAAATTTAGAAGATAACAAAAAAGTTACAAAAATATTTTTGAAGAAAATATTTTTCAAATATGATATACGTATGATTATATTTATAATTAATTCTTCATCAATAAGCTTTCTTTAAACTAATAAAGCCATATCTCATTGAAAAAACTAATTATTACAGACTACATTTAGTAAACTTACTTAAAACACGAGATTTTTTTTTATTTAACTAAGGCGTATGATTAATATTAATTAATAATTTTTTTACATTTCTGCTAATATCTTTCAAACTTGTAAAGCTGTTAGGAAAATTTAAAAACTAAATAAAATTACACACTGCTAGACTTAAGTCTTACAAAACATAGATAGTAATTTATAAAAATATTAAACATAAAAAAGCAGAATAAAAAACATCTGCTTAAAAAAAGACATTTTTCTTAAAATAAATTACATAAAATTTACAAGAATTTAAATCAAGAGCCTGAAGTAACCTATTTTATATAAAAAGGTTTAATTTTAAAACAATTTATTTAGGAAATCTAAAACAAATAATTTGTGCAAATAATTTTAGTCAGGCTTGAGTTCATTAAATTTAATTTTCATTAAATTATTTTTACTGAAGTTAGGAATTACAACTTGAAAAATTTTTTATTAAAAATTTTTGATAATTTTTCTTGACTGGGATTCGAACCTGAGTTGTTGAATTTACATATGTTTCGAGAAATCCCACTTTCTCTCATCAGAATTCTTTGCGTTCTAACCACATACACCACTGCGGTGCCGGCCAGTCAACAGACAAACATCAATCCTTTAACCAGTGTTAGTTCTGGTAGTTCGAAGTTTTTGCTGTAATTATCATTTTTTTTATTAATTTCTATTCATAGTTGTTTTTTTCCTTTTCTTCTTCAGTTTTTTCGTATTCATGTCAAGACTTTGTCTCGAAAACTTGAATACATTTGTTTTTTGTTTATTATGTTTTTGTTCACTTGTGCTTATAACTTGAAAATGAAAGTGAGATTTGAAAAATTTAAAATGTGACTACAACTAAACACCTAAAGCTTGAATATTGCTGTTTAAAAATATTGTTAGATTATGTAAATTTTTAAAACCAAAATCATATTTACGAAAATCTAGGCTAAAAAAATATTTTTGTTAAATTTAAACAAAATTCAACAACTTGAAAATGGTAAAATATATACAGGCGAAGCTTAGAAAAAATCTTGTCAAATCAGTTTGATAAAAAAAATATTTTTTTTTTTTTGAAATTTCAGTCTTAAAAATTTGTTGATATATTTTTATTAATTTAAAATTTTTTCAACAAAATCCTTACTGGCGACTGGGACCTATTAAAATATAAAATAAATATTTTTATACCGAGCCTGGAAATACTTTAATTTCAAGTTTTTCTATTTTTGCTAACTAAGGCGTATGATTAATATTAATAATTGTTTTTTTTATTTTTTGTTAATAACTTGTAAAGTGTTTCAAATATTTAAAAAAGGTGACACCTTTTCAAACACAAAACTTCAGATTTTCAAACAATACTTTAACCCAACTCATAATGATACTCTTATAAGTGTATTTTACTTTAAAATAAACCAAAATATTTTTAACATTTATGCATAATTTTTAGTAAATGACTATTTATTAACTATATGCCTTTTGTAATAGTATTTTCAGTATTTGTAGGTGTCTATAAGTTTTAAAAGATAGTTTAAATTATTTGTTTTTTTATTAAACAGCTGTTTTCAGTTGGATATCTATAACAAAATTCTTAAATTTTTTTCTTTCTTTCACCTTCCTTTGTAAGTTGTTCTAAAACTATGTAATACTTTTATCAATTGTCTGTATGTAAGTCTCTTTATAAACTTTATTTGCCTGCTTTAAACTTATTCTATTATATTTGTTCGCCACTCTTGCTACTTCCTTACCTCCAGCCAAGTAGAACTAACTTTTCATTGTTAAAAAATTGTCGTTTATATTGTAGCCATAGTTTTGCGTTTGTGGGTGACATTCTTCTCACTCACTTGCTGAAGCTCACTCAAATTCTATACCTTTTCTAATAGTTTTTAATGTTTTATTCAAATGCAACAGCTTGCGACCACTGATGTGCATTCTCGTACATAAATAAAGAAAAACAAACTTGCAAACAAATTGTAGAAAATGAAAAATATGTTACAACAAAAGTCTTTCTTTTTTTTTTTGAAACGCTCATTCATCTCTTCTTTCTATTTTTCTATGAGTCAGTATTGCTTTGGTGTTTTTGTTTGTTTTGCATACTCAAATTTCGTCTCCTGTCTTGTCCCGTTATGTGGATGCAGTTGACACAAGGACGTCACTTTTCTGCTCTTTTTCAATACAGCTTTTATCGTTTTTTATTTTGGTATTTTTCTTGCCTGTATGAGCAAGTGTTTATATGTATGGCCGCCTGCCTATTCGTTTTTGTTTGGCTTTGTAGTAGCAGCAGCAAATTTAGCTGCCATTGCTTAGGGCGCTGCTGTTGTCTGTCTGTCTGCTTGTCAGTCTAGTTTTTAAGCCTCTGCCTTGTTTTGTAGTAACTCAAATACAAATTGATAACATTGTTGTAGGCCAAAGTGTTTTGGTTGTGTTGTAATATATGTATGTATACAGTAAGTTTGTTGTCATGTAGGTAAAGGTATACACACTCGTATATTTTGTAATATTAGTTTTAGAATATTTTTTGTAATTCATATTATACTTTTTCTATTTTTATACTTTTATACTTTATATACTTTTATACTTTTATACTTTTATGCTTTTATACTTTTATACTTTTATACTTTTATACTTTTATTCTTTTATACTTTTATACTTTTATACTTTTATTCTTTTATACTTTTATACATTTATACTTTTATACTTTTATACTTTTATATTTTTATACTTTTATATTTTTATACTTTTATACTTTTATACTTTTATACTTTTATTCTTTTATTCTTTTATAATTTTATACTTTTATACTTTTATGCTTTTATACTTTTATACTTTTGTACTTTTATACTTTTTATACTTTTATGCTTTTATACTTTTATACTTTTATGCTTTTATTCTTTTATACTTTTATACTTTTATACTTTTATTCTTTTATACTTTTATACTTTTATACTTTTATACTTTTATACTTTTATACTTTTATACTTTTATACTTTTATACTTTTATACTTTTATACTTTTATACTTTTATACTTTTATACTTTTATACTTTTATACTTTTATACTTTTATACTTTTATACTTTTATACTTTTATACTTTTATACTTTTATACTTTTATACTTTTATACTTTTATACTTTTATACTTTTATACTTTTATACTTTTATACTTTTATACTTTTATACTTTTATACTTTTATACTTTTATACTTTTATACTTTTATACTTTTATACTTTTATACTTTTATACTTTTATACTTTTATACTTTTATACTTTTATACTTTTATACTTTTATACATTTATACTTTTATGCTTTTATACTTTTATACTTTTATACTTTTATACTTTTATACTTTTATACTTTTGTACTTTTATACTTTTATACTTTTATACTTTTATACTTTTATACATTTATACTTTTATGCTTTTATACTTTTATACTTTTATACTTTTATACTTTTATACTTTTATACTTTTATACTTTTATACTTTTATACTTTTATACTTTTATACTTTTATACTTTTATATTTTTATACTTTTATTCTTTTATACTTTTATACTTTTATATTTTTATACTTTTGTTATTTTGTTTAAGAATGCATTCTTTTTATTTGTCTGCTTTTTTGTTTCTGTTATCTAGTAGTAGTTACTTAAGTTTCACATCATTGAAAGTTCAAGTACACTACCGTTATATTTCATCATAAGTTGATACCTATTTAGACAGATACCCAAACGCATTTCAATATTACTATTGTAAAGTTTATAGGGGTATTTGTTTCTGTGTATAAGACACACTTACAGATACGTTTTAATTGGTAAAATGTATAAGCTCTACAAATAAATTCTGTTTTAAATTGCTTTGAAATAAGTTATATAAAATACTATTTTTAAATTCAAGTAGTTAGTTGGATATCTTTAAATATCATTAGGTTTAAAGATTTAAAATTTTTTAATTATCTTTAATATTTTTCGAATTATATACAAAAATGTACAAGAAGTCATATTAATCATACCCCCCCAATACATAAAATTCAAAAAATTTGATTTCTTCGCGATTTAATACTATGGTTTACATCTGTTGAAATTCCCATTATTTTACTCCATGTGATAAGAATTTTTTAACTTTTCTTAATTACCTGTTATTAAATTAAAAACTTACAACTTTTTCCTTTAGTTTTAGTTTATTTTCACCATACCTGTAAAAAAATAAAAACAATTTCATTAGTTATATTATGCTACTCAAATTGTTTAGAGTGTTTAACTAAAAATTCTATATAAAATTATTTAAAGTTCACATTTTCCATACTTTTACATACCAAATGTTGGAAAAAGTGAAATCAATCAGTAATTGAATTCTTTTTATAACGTTAACGAAAGTTTTTTTCCGAAACTTTTTTTCAATAAAAATAAAAAAGCCTTGAAAAATTGTAATATTTTTTTGGAGAAATATTTTGTAAAGTTTGCTGGATTTTTATAAAAGTTGGCAAAATTTTATAGGGGCTAAAAAAAGTGAAGTGAATTAAATTAAAAACAAGTTCTTGAAATGAAAACTAAAACTATTCGAATGTTACTAAAACTGTTAAAAGGGTTGGATAAAAGAGTTAAAGGGGTAATTGAAATTTGGCACTAATGCAAAATTTATTCTATTTTAAACATATATTTTTAATTTTAATTTAGAAAATAAACTCTGTTTAATCTCTTTCTAGTTGAATTATTTCCTAAACATTCTGCTCATATCTTTTATTTAATTGTTACAAAGTTTTACTTTTTTTGTTTTTTGTGTGAAAAACATTTCTTTTGCAAAGGTTTGATAAAATTATATAAAAAACTAAAACCAACAAAACAAATACAACATTTACAAACAATAATTATTATTTAGAAATAATACTACAACAACAAAAGAAAAAACAGAAACGCAAGCAAGGTTGGGGCTAAATAAGCATTGGTATTTTTAATAAACTGCATTCAATGCAGACCTGGCAGGTAGCGAACTGTTCAGACGCAAGTTACAGTTGTGAATGTACGGAATTGTTATACACTCTTAATCAGTTTATTGGTGAAAAGTCGTGTAAAAGTATAAAAGTATAAAAGCATAAACATATAAAAGTATAAAAGTATAAAAGTATAAAAGTATAAAAGTATAAAAGTATAAAAGTATAAAAGTATAAAAGTATAAAAGTATAAAAGTATAAAAGTATAAAAGTATAAAAGTATAAAAGTATAAAAGTATAAAAGTATAAAAGTATAAAAGTATAAAAGTATAAAAGTATAAAAGTATAAAAGTATAAAAGTATAAAAGTATAAAAGTATAAAAGTATAAAAGTATAAAAGTATAAAAGTATAAAAGTATAAAAGTATAAAAGTATAAAAGTATAAAAGTATAAAAGTATAAAAGTATAAAAGTATAAACGTATGAAAGTATAAAAGTATAAAAGTATAAAAGTATAAAAGTATAAAAGTATAAAAGTATAAAAGTATAAAAGTATAAAAGTATAAAAGTATAAAAGTATAAAAGTATAAAAGTATAAAAGTATAAAAGTATAAAAGTATAAAAGTATAAAAGTATAAAAGTATAAAAGTATAAAAGTATAAAAGTATAAAAGTATAAAAGTATAAAAGTATGAAAGTATAAAAGTATAAAAGTATAAAAGTATAAAAGTATAAAAGTATAAAAGTATAAAAGTATGAAAGTATAAATGTATAAAAGTATAATAGTATAAAAGTTGAGAGTATTTTTATTTTTTTGGGAAATCCCTGACTGTCAACATTGTCTATTTTCTTTTATCTCCTGGATAGTTTATTTCCCTAAAGTTTTCCATTTTATTTATTTTTTATACGATTATAATTTTTCGTGGAAGTTTTATTTCATATTTAACATTTTAAAGTTCTCAGAGCAAGCCAACACTTAAAGAAGGAGTTGGAGAGACTGTTAGTGAACTAAAGGCTGAATAATAACCTCAACTAGAACGTTAACTAGAATCTTAATTAAAACCTGAAGTAGAACGAGAACTAGAACTTGATATAAAAACTAAGCTGTACTAGATCCTCAACTCGAACCTGAACTATAACGTAAACTAAAACTTGAACTAGAAGCTGAACCAGAACACGAATGAGAACTAAAACCTACACTGTAGGTAAAACCTGAAATAAGCGCTGAACTAGAACATCAACTTTTCTGACAGTGTCTGTTTATTTGCCTCTGCAGTCTTTAGAAAGTGTTTTGCTGTTGTTTAAAGGCTTTTTTCATTAACAGACTTTTCTTTTAGTATTGATGAGGGTTATGTTTAGGCTTACTCATCAGGTTCCATAGTTGATTGTAGAGCATAATAAAACCAGCACACAAACAGAAACCTAAGCCTACAAGGACTAATATACATCGACATACATGTAACTAATGAGCCAGAGATGCAAGGTAGGGACATGTGCAATAATCATGTGTACTAAACCATTAACAATCACACGTATTTCAGATGCATTAGAGAAATTGTGTACTAGATTCATTAAATGGTTGAATTGCTTTTGACTCTTACAAGGAAGCTGTTAAGGATAAAATACATATACATACAAGAGTAAAAATCCGACGACATCGAGTAAAGTTCACTTTCAAAGCTATGGATTCCAGGTTGCCTTCATAATTTGTGTGTGTGTTTTTTTTTTGGGGAAATTGGTTGCAAACCTATGTATTGCTTATTGCCAAGAAAACTTAATGGAGCACACACAGTTTTCGAGAAACTATAATGTTCCTTTTTGCAATCACATTTTTGGTTGCTGCTACTAGAATTTAGTGCAATTTTCTAGTTATACTTATACACTCTCATATATTTGAGTATTTACTTTAATCCTCTCTACAGAATTGTTTATTTTTTTTATATGTGTGTTTTATATTTTGACAGAAAAAGTAAAATAAAATAGAAGCCAAGAGCGAAAGGCAAAGGAAACTTTTTAATCATGTTTTATAGTAAAGACAGCCAATTGGCAAATTGCCACATGTTTAATGCAGCGGCAACAGCAACAGCAACAGTATGCAGCAGCTTTAGTTGATGTTAATTGCTTGGCCATTTTTAAAAGCAGTCAACATGTGGCACATAATACATTTAAACGAATCTTATTCATTTTGTTGTTGGTTGCTGCCACTAGGAAAATTGTATTTTTGTATTTTTAATATTATTATAAATGAATCGTCGTAATATAAAATATACAGCTGAGTACAACTAATTAAGGACATTATGAGCTTGAAGCAAATAATATGAAAGGTTTTATTTATCGTAGTTCAGTCAATTTAATTCTTAGTCCTAGAAAACCACTGCAAATTGTGTTAAATTAATTATTATTAATATTATGACCGGTTAGTCATATTTTCAAAGAAGATTGATTTCAGTCGTGCATATATTTAAGGACATACCACAAATTTTATAAAAAAAAAGTAAAGAAATCCACAGCTCGTTATCTGCCAGGCAATGAAGTCACCAAATTTTTCACTACTTGGAATGGCTTCCCAAGCTTTTTTTGTTTAGATAAAGAAATCATTAAAATTGCTTATTTTTACAGAGAACGGGGTGTGGGGAAGATAAGACGAGTACACACTTTCTAGCAATACTAGCAATTCGTGTTACTCTCTAATTCGTCCTTTATATGTATATACAAATGTGTGTGTATACGCTCAAATAAAAATTCAAGCGATTTAACCAATAAGAATTGTGCTGTGTGAACACCCAAGAAATTTCAAGAAAAAAATTGTATCAATCTTTTCAATAATAATAATTGCTTCGTGTAAATTGTGACTTTCCTTGGGTTTTACAATTTCTCAATTTCACAAGTTCTCAATCGAATTGAGGTCAGGACTGCATGAAGGCCAGTTAAGAACAGTAACCGTATTGTTAAAAAAAACTATTGCTTGACATGATGATCGGATCGTTATTTTGTTGAAATATCCATACTGGCATGTTCTCATCATTGTATCGCTTAGAATTCTTGTATACTGAAACTTATCCATATTTCTCTCAATTTTGAACACCGGCCCAACACCACTTGACGGCATGGCACCCCAAAGCATTATATAACCTCTTCCATGCTTCAAAGTGGAGCGGATTTACTTTGGATCAAATTTCAACTTTTGTTTTGTTCGAAAATAATACTTTTTTTATGCTACATTCGTTTAATGGAGGTACTTCTTTGCGTAATCGAATCTCTTTTTTCGCTTACGTTCAGACAATAATGGCTTCTTTCGTGAATGTCTTCCAAACAGTCCAACTTCTCACAATCGACTTTATCTACAGACGATTTTGTCTCATTTTGGCTAAATACTGCAATCCGTAACTCATTGGTTGATTAATGCGGAATTTTTTTTCGACTCGCGCACAATCATTGCATCTACACGAACTAACGTAATACAGCTTCCGTTCTTATGGGCCACCTTTTCTGTAGTCGAATGTTTTCTAAAATATTTCACCGCTTGAAAAACCATTGTTTTTAAAACATTCAAGGTTATCGCAATTTCCCGATAAGTGTTTCCCTCCTAATGCATTTGCACAATAATCTTTGGAGTACTGACATGACAAGATTTACTTTACACAGTATACCCCGGTTAAATACCTACCTCAGGCTTAATTGCCTTTTTCGTTTATTTACCTCTCCTTGTTATTCCTTGTTTATTTTTCATATTTTTTTCAAACAAAACAACACGTTTTTATAACTTTCGTTTAAATACCCAATTCGGGTAATTACCTCAAAAAATTTTTTTTTTTTTTTTTAATGGCCCCTTCATGGATTTTGATTTTTTTAGTGAAGTATTTAACCGGGGTATACTTTACTAAAAAACACTCTGTGTAATCATAATTAATTGAATCTAACCTGAGTTTGAAAATGTTAATAAATTTATCACTGTCCTTAATTAAAAGCACGTTTGATTTATCTCACAAATTATAAAAAACACAAAAAAAAAAAAAATTAACAACAAAAATTTGTAACAATACAAATTTGTAATAATAATAAGAAGAATGAATACGCACACATTGCAAACGTATGTAAATTTCGTTCTAACTCATAAACATGTAATAAGAAATATGTTTAATTCCCGAAATCTATTTCTCAATAATGTTAGGTTCAATAGCTGAAATTTACAAGTAGATCTTGGGCAATAAACATTGCTAATGACGCCCCAATGTGCCAATTGTCTAAAAAAATATTACTTCATAATGGTAATCTTTGAACAATTAATTAAAATGAAAAAAGCCAAATAAAATTTCTGTAATAAAAAAACAAGTAAGAAAGTATAAACCATATAATACCCTACACCCAGTATATGTATAAAACAGTTTTTCAGAAATGTGCGCTATATGAGAGATATGACCTATTATGGACCGATCGTCCAAAAATTTAGTGTCATGATTTCTGTGAATATAAATACTGTGTATGTTAATCTTTATATCGATATAAATACTTTTAAAAGATTTATGGAGGTTAAAGTTGATTAAGGGGAGGGTCTTATATGGGAGTTTCGACTAATTATGAACCGATCACAATAAAATTGTACGGTATTGTTTGTATACATATAATATATATTTGTGTTAAATATTATTTGGATACCAACATTTGATTCTGAGTCGATCGGTATACTTTAAGGTGGGTGTTGGACCAATATTTCTGGGCATTACAAACATATGCACAAATTCAATATAGCCTCCCCACTATGGTGGTGTAGGCTATAATTAAAACCTAAAAGTCTTAAATTTTAAAATCTTAAATTTTAGTTAATAAATATCACCTTTAACTATTTAAATATTGAATACCACTGTCCTTAATTAGTTGCACGCAGCTGTACACATAAATTACATATATAGAAATAAATTAAAAAATGTGCTTAAATGACATTCCCATTAATAAAGAAAAAATAAAATAAAAAATATATGCATGTATGTGTGTACTTGTAACATATTGATGCAGTTTGTGGCTGCTGTGCAATTTGTGCCCGATACTCGTTAAAAGATAAATAGAACACAATTGCAATTTGTCATACAAATTGCTTAATATTATTTGACCTAATAGGTTTTGTTGTGCCTTGGGTTCGTGCAGAAACTAAGGTCAGGAGTTTCGATGTAAGAGTTAAACTATGTTTAACAGTTTGAAGGAAAGCTTGGTTTAACTTTGATGCTAGCTTTACTATTTAAAGTAAAAAGTTTCTTTGAAAATAAAAAATGCTAAAAATTTACTATTTACTAATTCTAGTTGTGGTTCCAGTATCAGTTCTCGTTTTAGGTCTAGTTCTAGTTCAGCTTCTAGCTAAGTAGTAGTAGTAGTTATAGGTCAGAATCTAGTTCTGGTTCTATTTGAGTTTTTAATTCAGGCTCTAGTGATCATTCTAGTTTAAGTCTGCTTGGGCGAGCTATCAAGGATGAATCCAAAATGCGTCTACAGCTTTGCCGAGAAATCTGGATGTTTTAAAAGGGAAACAACCAAAGCCGAGTGGTTGCCTACCGATGGGGTAGCACAATGGGATCAACATGAAGGACTCAAGTGAGCTGTCCACGAAACCTAACCTAAACTAACCTTAAGTCTTAAGTTCAGCTTCTATTGGTAATTCAGCTTTTAGTTCAGTTATAGTTCGGATTCAAGTTTTGGCTTTAGTTTTCTTTTTATACCCTACACCACCATAGTGGGGAGGGTATATTGGATTTGTGCTGAATATTGGCCTAATACCCACCTTAAAGTATATTATTCAAGTATCGAAACAAATTTCACTACAAATGAGTAGTGAATAAAACCAAAACACATCTACAAATTTTGTGAAGATCGGTTTCGTATGTATACAAATAATATGCTACAATTTTATGATGATCGGTCTAAAATAAGTCGTAGCTCCCATATAAGGCCCACTTTCGAAATTCACTTTAACTATCATAAATTTCTATTAAATAATTTGTAAGCTTGAGGTCACTTTTTGTTTTTTATAAAAATTTTTTTCAATTTTTATTTATAATTAACTCAATATTTCGATTTCCTTTGGAAATCTTCTTCAGTAGTTATAAATTTTATTTTAAATAAAAAACAAAAAGTGACCTCAAGCTTACAAATTATTTAATAAAAATGAAAAGGTCAAAGAAAATAGAATAAAATGATCATAAATTTCTTAAAAATGTTGGTATCTAACTAAAATTCAACAAAAATAAGTTATATATACAGAAATGATGATGACACCTAATTTTATAATGGTCGGTACATTCACTTTAACGTCCATAAATCATTTAAAAGTATTTATATCGAGATAAAGTATCACATACATAATATTTATATTCACGGAAGTTATGGCACTAAATTTTTGGTTGATCGGTCCATAATAGGTAATATCTGAAATATAGTGCCCATTTCTGGAAAACTGTTTTATACATACAGTGAGAAGCATAAGTCAAGGTACCCAATGTAATTTATAAGAAAGTGCATGATCAACTTTATTTATGGCGTTTTCTTTTCTGGCAAAAATGTTACACTTTTTCCCTTTTTATATGGGAAATGGGTAAAAAGTGTAACATATATGTAACATTTTTGCCAGAAAAGAAAACGAAATTAGTTAATTGATTTATTCATTAGTTTATTAAAAAAGTAAAAATACATTCAACATATATTTGACAAAACAAACAAAAAATTCATTTAAGTTTAAGTAAAAAAAAAACAAAATAATAATTAATATTAAATTTATCCGGTAATATTTGCTGCCATTCAATTTGAGTTGGATTCTGTTTGAATTTTTATGATTGCGTATTCGTTTTTCTACATGATCCCACAAGTTCTCTATCGGGTTAATATCAGGACTCTAAGGAAATGTGTAAAGCATGTGTGGAGTGTTATATGCAAGCCATATCTTGACGTCAGCAGCTGTATGTTTTGGATCATTGTCCTGTTCGAAATAGTAATCGTTACTAAGGTTTAATTTTTCTGCACTTTGGGTGAGATTATTTTTAAAAATGTTTAGACATACACCCCCATACCCTGATACTACCACCTCCATGCTTTACAGTTTTACGTGTATTCTTCGGATGGAGCTCTTCATTTGTTTTATCCATACCAAGGCACGTCTGTCAGAACCAAAGTTTATATTTTCACTCATCTGAAAAAATTAGTTTATCTCAAAATTCATTTGTTTTGTTTTTATACTCATTTGCGAAATTGTTTTTCGCTTTTTTCGTGCTGTACAAGTATTGTAACCAGCTCTTTTGATCTATCTGTACGTAAAACTGTCAAAATCAATTAAGTAAATAAAATTCATAATGCACTTTCTTATAAGTTTTTTTCTAAAATTCAGGAAATTGTTTACATTACCTTGACTTTTGCTTATCACTGTATAATCGTATTGGGTGTAGGGTATTATATGGTGGGGCTTGCCCGACTATACTTTCTTACTTGTTTTCTTCTTAATAAATTACCGCTTAAAAACTGTTAAGAATTCATATGTATCCTTCAAATCCAGAAATTTATTTTTCATTTTCACTCTTTCGGCATTTCGTTGAACTTTTTTTGCTTGCCTGTCGTCTTTTCAGAAGGTTTGATTGATTTCGATTGACTTCACTCTTTTACTTATTATCAATTTGTTTTCCTTCCTCTTTTACTAACGCTCTCCTGTTCACCCCTCTGCCTCTCTTTAATGCCATTACTATTGCTAAACTATTGTTATTATTTTCTTCTTTGTTTTTCATATTCATTTACTATTTTCTATTGTATTTGTTGTTGAGTTTGCTGCTATTGTTGTTGTTGTAGTTGTTTAAAACATGATGTTTATTTGCACATCATCCTTGAGTAAAGTATTTCATCTTGGCATAGTTTCATTTTATTTCTGAGTTGTGTGTGTTTGTGAGTGAGTGATAGTATATGTACATATGTACATATGTCAGGCATGGTAATGTTGAGCTGATGGTGCTTTAATACTCTACTTCTTTATTTTTTAGTATATCAATATTTTATTAAAAACTAAATTTTAAGTTTCTATCTAAAAAAATTCAATTTACAAAAATGTTTTCTATAGAAAATTTAGTGTATAATTAACGTGACCATACATTCCGCTTTTGGCGGTATGCTCTCGTTTTTTGAGGTCCAACCCGCTTTTTGCTAATTTAGAAGAAAATATAAAAACTCTAAACTGTGATCGTTGGCCTCTTCCTTAAACATTTGAATTTAATTGATATAATTTTTCTAATTATGACCGTAAAAGTATTTTACCAGCAACGAATGGAAAGTAAAAAACCCAGTTATTGGGATTTTCGTCTAATTTCTGAGTATAGTGAGGTTATACATGTACTTGTGTTCAGATAGTTCCGATCGGGCCAGCTATTTATAAATGCCAGATTTATTTCCAAAAAATTTAGATTCTGACCTGATTTAGATTTTAACGTTTCTACAAGAATAACTCAATTTTGTAAAACGTTTAGATTCATATTTTTGTTTAAATTCTGACTGGCTTTTAAATCAATGTTTTTTGTTTAAAGAATTTGGTAACTTTTATAAGTTCTAAACAAAAATATAAATATATATACATACATATATAATTTTTAAAAGTTTTTAAAATATTAATTCGCTGGAATCCTTTTTGTAAAATAGATGTCATTTAATATTCAGCAGTGATTCTGATTTTGCTAGTTTTAGAATTAATCGTGTATGTTCTAGCTTTCGAATTCACAAGATCAAATGTGAAAACGAACGATTTCACATTTTCTTGATGTTCTCGTTTTCACTTACGAACTAAAAAATTCGTATTCTTTTCACTTAAAAATAGTTTGGTGAAAGCAAAACGAATCAGCTTTTTCTTTATGAAATAGTGCTTTTTGGTCAAAAGAAATGATGAAAATTTAAATTCTATACTTTAATTTATTTAAATATTACTTTATTATAAGAATTTAATTTATTTTGACATTTGTCAAACTTGTTTCAAACAGCACTTCGAATACGTAAAAACAACGGGAACATATAATTTTAATTTCATGTAAAATTTCAATTTCATGTGATTTTAAAATCTGTCGGAATCTAGAACATACACGAATGATTCCGATTTTTCATTATATTTAATTCGCAATCCCGCTTTTTCATACTCAACATCCCGCTTTTTTTTAAAAAAACTCTTTAGTCACGTTATGTATAATTTTGTTTTGTATGGTAAATGTGTTCATAATAGTAATTTCCCATCCCTGCTATATATACATATGTATGTACATAAGTATATGCATTTGTTTATATAGATGTGTATATTTTGATATTTTATGTTCATTTCTCTTAACTTGTAACTAAACTATTATTTCGAAAAGATTTAACAAAAACACTTTCTTTAACATCTTCATCTTGTTATTGTTCTTGTTGTTTTTGTTATTCAGCTTCTTTAACGGTTCATGTTTTTGTACAACAACTTGTTCAACATCAATCAGTGGGTGTTGAATGTAGTTGCAGCGCTGCCAACTTTGACGATTTATCGTCATTTTGACGATTTTTTAAGTCAAATTTATTAAAATGACGATTGACGATTTTTCATTTTTCTCGCGAACAAAAATGACGATTTTTTTTAAAAGCAAAACATATGGTAACCTTTTTTCCTAAAATTAAAATTTTGTAAGTCCCCTTTTGCAATGTAGAAATTGAAAGGTAGACAGACGAAGTTTGTTGGCGAGGGGTTGAAGAGGTAGAGTGTGTAGTACACGACTATCTGTACTGGTTTGTAGAAGAGTTTTGGTTAATTTTGAAATTCAAAGTTTTAATAACGAAGACATATTTTTAAATAAAGATGAAGTGTATCTTGGCATTTACGTGAAGGAGAACCAATCTAGTTTAAATATAGTCAATATAATATATTTGTTGAATTCTGCGTCCAATTTTATATTGAGCTGGTTTCACAAATTTTAAAACGTTTTGATTTTGGCGATAAACTTTTAGAAGGCTTAAACTTCATTGAACCAAGCTTAGCTTTAAACAAAAAAATGATTCAATTTTACAATTGGCCAATTTTTTTCCAAATTTATTAAATGGAAAAGAATATAAACAACTTGGTAATGAAGTTCGAGAATTACGTAATATGAAATTCACCGAATTCGAAACATTGGCGTTTTGGAAAAAAGTTTCTAATTTAAAGAGAGTCAATAATGTACAGGCCCAATTTTAATACAATTTGTTTCGAGTTTAATGGCACTACCACATTCGTCGGCCAACGTTAAAAGAATTTTGAAAATTGTAAATTAAATAAAACAAAAACCAGAAATGCTTTAAATTCTTCAACATTACAAGGAAAATTGTTTTCAAAAGATTATCTTAATTTAAATAATTCTCAGTATTTTAATATAGCAATTAAAAATTAATTATTAAAAAAATGTCACACAGAAATGTACCAAAAAAATTAATAAAAAAATATTTTTGGTATTTTTAACGTATTTTTGTCTTGACGATTTCTTGACGATTTTTTTCTTTTTAACTTGACGATTTTTACGATTTTTTTTTTAAATTGACGATTTCTCCAAAAAAAAGTTGGCAGCACTGTGTAGTTGTTGTAGTTTATTAAAGTGTGTACAAGTCTCTCTCTCTCTTCCTCTCTAGCTCTCCTTCTTACTGTTTCTCACTGTGTACAAGTGGGTGTGTGTGCTTTTTTGAAAATGACTTGTTTTGCTTTGTTTTATTTATTTAGATGCTTATTTTTTTGTTTAGTTTTTCATGCTGTTGCCTGCTGCTTGCTGCTGCTGTATTTGTTGTTTAATATTTATGTATATTTTTTTGTTAATTTAAGTAAAATAATGATAGAATGAAGGGAAGTTCTTATTTTTTTGTGTGTAAAAATTGTGTTTTTTTTTTTTTTTTGGTAAGATTTTAATGATTGTTTTTTTTTTTGGTATAAATGCAGCTGTTTGTATTTTATTAATTTATTTTATTTATCTAAGAATCTGCAGTTGTTGTCTAATGACTGCTGTTGCTAGTTGTTGTCTTAGTAACAACATAATTGCTCTATTTTCTTTTAATTTATAACGAAATTGTGACAAATCAGGGAAATTGTAAAGTAAAAGATTGTATTGAAATGTTGTTTTGTAAAAAAATGCTTAAATCAAATTCAGTAGAACACAGTAAGGCAAAAAATGTTAATGTCCTTAAGGTTTTTTAAGAATAATGGCTGCATATTTCCTTAATTCGTTCTTCTTTGCCCTTCTTTGCTTTACAAATACATACATATTTAAATAAGTTATTAAGAAATTAAAAAGACTAATGACAACAACTTCTTCTTTTATGTTGTTCAAAAAGGCAAAAAATTTAATTTAAAACAAATTGTTGTTGAACATATTTTCTTTCCCTTTTAATATACAATAGTTTGACTGGCTTTTGTAAAACAAGCTGATATTGAGTGATGTCAAACATGTATAAAAAGTATATTCAAAAGCGAAACAGAAAAAATAACAATATGTTGTCAAGAAAAAAAAGAAAAGAAAGAAAATGGCAACAAATTTATTAAATAAAGCAAAAGAAAACGGAAGAAAGAAAAAAGTCAAGGATAATTGTTAAGGCAGCAAGACTGACAGTCAGACAGACAGACTGAACACCAAGGTAAACGAACAGGAACAAACGAATCTCTAGAATAATGAAATAAATTTAAACAACAAAAGTTTAATACAAGCAACGGCTCCTCTTTAGCATGGTCTTATGCGAATTGAGTGTGTAGATTGCTTACTTGACAGTGTCTGGATTTTCTTTTGGGGGAAAAATATTTGCAAATTTAATACATTTACATTTTATGCAATTTGAAAAGTGCATATATACATACATACATATACTATATATACATATAAAGTATAAATACTTTAATTTTGTTCATATTCCAAGCAAACATGTATTTCCCAACAGTGGGACAGATCATGAGACCGCAATGTTGTAGAAGCTTTAAATTTGTCAATTGCTCGACGTTCTCAACAATTGTGCGTATACACCATGACGGAATATTTTATAAGGATTTGGCTTTAAAGCTATACAAGGTGCAACTTTTGCTTGAATTCTAGCCGCTCTAACATTTTCATTTGTTTGGATATGGCAACAAGCAAAATTTACCCATTTTTGCTTCTGAAAATCTAGAAGCAATTGATTTACCCTTTCAAACTAATAAAATCTTGTATCTTTGACAATTTTACATGTATAAAACAAAAAGTACCTAAAGTAAACAAAAAAAAACTTTTTATTTATACTTATAAATAGAAAAAATAACTTGAAAATGTTTATAAAAATTGAGTTTTTCTGAGAAAACAGAGTTTTTTTATAAGCAATCCCCAAAAAGGTACCAAATACCAAAAGTACTTTTTTTATGTTCATAAAATAATGAAAATTAAAAAATTACTTGACAATTCAGGTCAAAATTTAAGATTTTAGAATAAAATTAAACTTTTTGAAAAAGAAACCAAAAAAGTATCAAAGTACAAAAAAAAGTACTTCCTATTATACTTTTAAATTAATAAAAATTGACAAATTAATGGAAATTCAACTAAAAATTTTAATTTTTAATAGAATTTGAAAAAGTACCAAATAATTACTTATACTTATAAATTTATAATAATTAACCGATCACTTAAAAATTGAAAAAAATGTTTTTAAAATAAACTTTAGAAAGTTTTTTAAGAAAAACCAAAAAAAAAATGCTAAAATTAAAAAAAAAACAAATCAAAAGTACCAAAATTACCAAATGTACTAAAAGTACAAAAAACTACTTTCTAGTTAAACTGATAAAATAATTTAAATTAGCAAAGAACCTTTTTTAATTTTTATACGAAAATTCAACTTTTTAAAGAAAACTCAAAAAGTACCAAAAAGGTACTTTCTTATAAAACAACAAAAAACTAGGAAATAAATTGAAAATAAAATGTAATATTAAATTTTTATAAGATAACCGGGATTTAATTAAGAAAAGAAAATAAGTACATACCAAAAAAGTAATTTTTATTTATATTCGGCCCAATCATGAATAAAAAATGCGCCTTTTTATTCTTTTAACATTGGATTTGAATTAGAAAAGTGGAAAGAGGGAAAAACTCCCGCTGAATTTTTTTCATGATTGGGCTGCATAATAAAATAAAGAAAATTTGAAAATAACTTGAAAATTCAGCAAAAAATTCAAGTTTTTAGAAGGAACACCAAAAAAAGTACCAAATACCAAAAGTGTCAACAAAAAGTTTTTTCATAAAATAATAAAAATTAGCTAAAAACTTTAAATTTTAATGAAAAATTTAAATTTTTATAAAAAAAGTCAACTTTTTTAAGATAAACCAAAAAGTACCACAAAAGTACTTTTTTAAAATATAATGAACTTTTGAAAATAACTTAGTAAGTAACAAATTGGCCCGTATCTCACAATTAAATTCTTTAATATTAGCTGCCAGTGCGTCAACCGTTAACCGATATAAGCCTTAACATAGACCCACAATAAATTCGCTCGTCATTCACAGTAATGTTTCTGCTTTCATCGTCTTTGAAAAAGTAGGGTCCAATGATGCCACCTGCTCATAATCCAAAATCAAATATTGAATTTTTCGGGATTTATTGACAGTTCTGGCAATGATTCTGGCTGTTGTTCACAATAAATACGACAATTTTGCTTGTTTACGTATCCATACAACCAGAAAAGAGCTTCGTCGCTGTTTGTAAGTCAATTCATAGATAATTAATAAACCAAAACAAAATCAGCCTTGCTAAAAAGAACGTTGCTAAAAAATCAGCCTTTATTAAGAAAATATTCTTAAAATCACTTAAAATACTATTTAAAAAAAAATTAAAAAAAAAACTTTCCTCAAATTTTACTCCGATTTTTTTTTATTTTTAACCCATTGTCCTACAAGTATTTTTTTTAAATTAGGCTTTTTATAAAATGACTGTTAAGCTAAACGCTTTTACATTACCTATAAAAGATTCCCTACAGCTGACAATACACAGTGGTTTTTATAGATTTCTTTTTTTAGTTTTCTGTTAAAATGCAAAAGCATTTTAAAATTGTTTTGCATATAATTTTATAAAACAGAGATTTTCCTGTAACACACTCAGCCTTCTAGGTAACTCTCCTACTCTTTACCACCACAACTTAAGTCGAATTATTTTTATTTTATTCTTTGTTCCCAAATATAGGGTATGAGTGTGTTTGGCTGTAAAAGTCTGTCTACTCGCCTGCGTTTATGAAACTTTTATGGTGCCAAAGGCTATGCCAAAAATGTGTTACTTTTTTACACCAAAATGAGAAAGAAACTGTTGTGCAAGAATGTAGAAAAAACAATGCAACACACTTTTGCATATTTTTTTAAACTTATTTTATATAGCAGAACCAATTTTTTATGCAATAAAAAAATTTCAGGAGTATAGAGTTAAGGGTACCTAAAAAGGTACTTTTTTGTATTAAAAAATTTTACTTGAAATCTGAAGTAGCATAAACAACCTTATACAGTACTTTAGATGAAAAAGGAAAGGCTTCTTTGTTATATTTCATTATTTTTCCTAATTTTAAAGAGAAATATAAAAAGTACTTTTTTTGGGTACTTTTTTATTTTAAACAGTTTTATGGTATTTGCTATAGAAGGAAACACATCTCTTTAATTTTTTCTTTTCAATATTTCTTTATTTAAAGCAATTGTTTCAAAAATCTGTGAATTGATTTATTTATTGCAAAGAATTTTATGAAAACATTAAATTTGTCTAACATGGCGTGTGATTAATATTAATTAGGAGTTTTTTTTATATATAAATTATTTACATTTTGTTTATTTAAACGTAAAGAAAATGTAAAAATTTGAGTTGGAAATCGAATTTTTTATTTGAATGAAACAAAGTAAATGACAGAAAAAATATCTCGAATTTAAATTATTTTAAAAAGTATGAATAAAAAGTAGTTTTTTTTGTAATTTTGGCATTTGGTACTCTTTTGAAACTTTGGTAGATACTTTTTGAAATTTTGGTTCGTGTTTGAGCTTTTTTTTATAAACACTTAATTTTTAATTTAATATATAAGTTATTCGGTAATTTTCATAGTTTTAAAGAAATAATTAAAAAAAGTACTTTTTTTGGTACTTTTTAGGATTTTCTTATAAAAAGTTGAGATTTTCTTTAAAAATTAGATTTTGAAGTGAATTTTCAAGTTAATCGCTAATTTTCATGGTTTTAAAAGTATAAATAAAAGGTAATTTTTTTTTGTACTTTTGGTACTTTTTGGATATTCATATCAAAAATTAGTTTTATTTGATTTATTTATGTTAAATAGTCAAATATGCTGATTTTTAATACTTTTAAAGTCTAAAAATTTTTACTTTTGATACTTTGGTTTTTTGTAAAAATTTGGTTTTTTATTTTCAAATTAAACTTTAAATTTAATTTTCCATTTTTAAAATTTTTTCCAGTTCTTATTGTATTCAAAATATAAATAAAAAGTACTTTTTTTTGTACTTTTCGAATTTTCTTATAAAAAATTAGTTTTGCTTTATTTATGTTAAATAGTCGAATATGCTAATTTCCAATATTTTTAAAGGCTAAAGGTACGATTTAATAGGAACTTTTGGTTGTTGAGCTTTCTTTTAGAAATTAAATTTTAAATTTTATTTACAAGAAAGTACTTTTAAAACATTTATTTCCAAAATTTTCGCAATGTTTAAATATAAATATTGACCCTCCCCTACCCACCTCCAGCCACAAAACGTGCACGGCGTTAAAATGAAAAAAAAGAACGAACCAAAAAGCCAACAAAAAATAAAAAGTGCCACAATCTTTTTCTGAAATTGTCATCGCACAGTCACACGTATAAAGTCTAAATATAAATGGTACGCGCGCGGTTGAAACAGCACGTATATATGAATGGGCGAACAAAAAAATAAAATCACAGAAAAACAAACAAAAATCGAAACGACGTAAAAGGGAAACATATTGAAATGACGTATCATACACACACACACACACACACACACCCAAACACACTCACCCTAAAGACTTAATAAAATTAATGGCAGGAAATTTATTTTGGTCCATAACACCAACATTAAGGCACAAATTTCAACGTAATAGTAGCAACCGAGCAGCTGAGTCACCGACAAATTAAATGTATTTTTGATCACACGAATTTATTGAGCAGCTATTAGTTTGAGGGGAAATAGTAATGAGTGTACTCTTTCAAGAATATAAGATTCTTATTGATAGTTTCAACTAAAAGGTGCCTTTTATGCAAAATGTAAAATATTGTGCAATCATGACGTATGATTAATATTAATTAGGAATATTTTGGAAATTTCGAAAATAACTCCTTAATTTTTGATGAGATTTTAAAAATTTTAATGGTTAATTAATTAAAACATTTAGATTTTTATAAGATATTACAATTTAATACATTTTCTTATTTAAAGCAATTACATCAACAAATTTTAAATAGCTTTGTTAGTTTCACAGAACTTTAAAAAATGGTAAATTTTTGTAGCAGGACGTATGATTAATATTAATTAGGACTTTTTTTTACTCTTTGCTGGATAACTTGAAAACTTTTTAACGGATTTAAAAATTTTCAATGTGTAATAAATTAAAACATTCAGATTAATATTAAATATTAATATTTTAATAATTTAAGCATGAAGAAAATGCTTAAAATTGCAGTTTGAAATCAAATTTTTTAATTATTTTTTTTTCACAAACAAAATTATTTTATTAATTTTTAATATTATTAAAAAACTTTATTACAAAGTCGTAAATAAATCTTTATTTAAAGCATCTTCATCAAAAATGTTTTAATTTTTGTGATATTTCCAAAGAATTTTAAGAATATGTTAATTTTGTCTAACATGACGTATGATTAATATTAATTAGAACTTTTTCACAATTTTCTGTATAAATTCTAATATTTTTAACCAATCCTTAATATTTGAATTGATAATAACTTGAAATATTTATATTATTATACAATATAAATATTTTATAAATTTTCGCTTGAAGAAAATGCTGAAATTTGAAGTTTGAAATTTTTTAAATTAATTTTTTTGAAAAGCAAATTATTTTGATTAAGCTGTTATTTTATTGCAAAATTTCAAACTCAAAATTATAAATAAAGTTTTTTTTTAATTGTTTTGCTAGTTCTAAATTTCTTAAACATTTTAAATTTATGTAACATGACGTATGATTATTATTAATTATGTATATTAATTGTATAATTTCAAAACTTTTTAAAAGATTTTAAAAATTTGAATGGATTAAAAATTAAAACGTTTACATTTTTGTAAAATATTTTTATTTAATACAGTTTTGCTTAAAGAAAAGTGAAACATTTCCGTTTAAAATTATTTTTTTTTAAATTATTTTATTACAGATTTCAATTTCAATAATAATTTGTATTACAAAATCATAAACAATTCTTTATTTGAAGCAACTGCCTCAAAAACCTATTAATTATTTTGTTAGTTCTAAAGAATTTGCTAAAAATTTTAAATTTTAGTAATATGACGTATGATTAATATTAATTAGGACTGTTTTTAAAATGTTTAAGAGAGTTTGAAAATTTTAGCCAGTGATAAATGAAAACATTAAAATAACATTAGTTTAACATAATATTAGTAAGTACATTTTAGCTCAATGAAAAGTGAAAAATTTGAGTTTGAAATCAAATTAGTACTATTTATTTTTTTATCCAAAAAAACCTAATAAACCTTTGAATTTTATACCAATTTTTTATATTAGGTTTTTACATAAATCTTTATTATATACATTTGCATTAAACGACTCGACTATTTTTGTTAGTTTTAAGGAATTTAATAAAAATGTTAAATTTGTGTGACATAACGTATGATTAATATTAATTATGACTTTTTTCAGAATTTTTATTATAATTTCTAAAATATTTGATAGATTTAAAAAATTGCAATTGATAATACATTAAAACTTTCAGGTTTTTATAAAATATTACAATTTAGCTAATGTTTAATTCAGATAAATGCTGAAATTTGTGTTTAAAATAACATTTTTAAAATTTATTTATTTTAACTAACAAAATAATTTTTATTAATTTTTAATTTTATTTATTTTTTTTACTAAACTTATAAATAAATCGTTGTTTTATATATTGGCAACAAAAGCTATGAATATTTCTTGTTGGTTGCAAAGAATATGATGAAAATATTAAATTTGTTTAACATGACGCATGATTAATATTAACTACAACTTTTTTTAGAATTTTTACTATACTTGCTAAAATATTTAAGAGATTTCGATAGTTTCAATTGGTTATAAATTAAAACATTTAGGTTTTTATAAAATATTATAATTCATCTAATTTTTACTTCCAAAAAATTATAAAACTTGTGTTGGAATCTTAAATAGTTGTTTAATTTATGCATTTTTAGAAATTAATTTCTTAAAAACTTTTTAAAATATTTGAAGATTGTTTTTCATTATTATATATTTTCAAATCACTGAATTGTTAATTGCTTTTAAATACCATTCGTTTAATAGTTTTATCTTGCCATGATTTTCTGCTGCGTGTTTTTGTTAAATTCTTCTGCTGTCGTGTCTTTAGTACCATGACATTTGTTAATTGCAAAGTTTTTCTTTTTTTTTTTATATAAATTATTCATACATAATTTATTTACACTCACTTACACCACTCACTCACTCGCCGTCGCATTTGTTTTTGGTATAATGATACCAACATTTCAACAACAATTTCGTTTATTTTCGTTTTAGTTTTCAAAGTTTTTAGCAGCAGTTTTCTTCGTTATAAATTTTGTAAGAGCGGCAAAAGTGGGAAAACTAAGGAAAATATTGGATGCAGTTGTTGTTATTTTAAGTTTTGTTTGCTGTTAGTTGTAGATTGCTGATGTCATTTGAAGTTATTTCTTTTGGAACAAATGTGTGACAATTTTTTCTGTAGTTTGCTTTTTATTTTTTTTTGTTTATTCAGAGTCTTTTACTTCGAAGTCATGCTAGAGTTTGTCGACTTTGCGTAGTTGCATGTTGACATGAAATTATGTTTAATGAGCAAGAGCACTTGGAGAAATCATATGAGTTTAAGGAAAAATTAAACAATTATTATGTTGAATGTGAAGATTTCTTTGAAAATTGAAATTTTGTCCACTTAGTCGTATGATTAATATTAATTATGACTATTTTTAACAATTTTCAGTATAACTCCTACAAAGGTTAGAGGAATTTGTAAATTTCAACTGTTACTACATAAAAACATTTGTATTTATAAATAAATATAAAAATTGTAAAAACAAATTTATGTATTATCTGAAAAAAAAACAAAATCAAAATTGAGTGTATATGAAATTTCTCTAAGTGCAGCATAATACATTTGTTTGTTTATACTTGTCTTAAGTTTGCCATTTGTATGTGTATGTGTGCATAGGTGTGTGTGTAAGCTTGTTGGTTTACAAACGTATTACACGCATGTTTTGCAAAGTCAAATTATTTTACTCACGTACTTGAGAACGAAGACATTTCATTTCTTCATGATCTTCTGCTTCTTGCACAACATGCTTCTTGCTGCTTCTCCTGGTTTCTCACACAATCATTGCTTGTGTTTTAACTAGAGCAGCTACATGAACTCACAAAAAATTACATTTAATTTTGTTGTGTTCTTTAACGTTAAACAATTTTTTTAATTGAAAATTTGTCATTAAAGTTTTTTTAAAATTTTTTTCCTGGCAGAGTTTTTGTTTAAAAAGAAGTGAATATTTTTTTGTGCGTGGCGCACATTTTTCGTATTTCCTTATACAGAAATTTGTGTATTTCAGTTTGGTCTTCAGTAGATAAGTTTTTATTTTCTTAACTTATTTTAACATGTAATGCCTAATTAACATTAAATTCAATAATTATCGTTGCCAACTAAGTATAACAAACGAAATTAAGCAAAGAATAAGGTGAATAAATAAGATATGGGAAAATAAACGATATTTTAAACAATAACAAGCGAGTATTATACAAGAAAATTTTACTAAAATTACAAATTATTTTGTGAAATAAAAAAATTAATTTCAAAAATTTAATTTTAAACAAACATTTTAATACTTTCTTTAAGCAAAACAATATTAAATAATAATATTATTTTATAACACAAATGTTTTAATTAATTATCTCTTGGAATTTTTCGAATCCCTTAAATAGTTTAGAAGTTGTATTACAATTTCTTAAAAATAACCCCAATTAATATTAATCATACGTCCTGTAATACAAATTTAAATTTTTCTTAAAATTCTTTGGAACCAGCAAAACTGTTTAATAACTTTTGATGCAAATACATAAAATAAATATTTATTTATAAGTTTAATAAAAAATTTAATAAAAGTGAAAATTAGTCAAATTAGTTTGTTGAATAAAAAAATAAATTTTAAAAATTTTGTTTTCAAACTAAAATTTTAACACTTTCATTAAGTAGAAATATATAAAATGATAATATTATATAATAACCCAAATATTTTAATTAATTATGTGTTGAAATTTTTAAAATGTCTTAAATGTTTTAGAAGTTATATTCAATTTTTTTAAAAAAAAGTCCACATTAGTATTAACAGGACGTTACACAAATTAAATATTTTTCTTAAAATTCTTTGGAACCAGCAAAACTATTTAATGTTTTTTGATGCAAAAGCATTAAATAAGGATTTAATTATAAGATTAAGAAAAAAAAATTAAAAATTAATAAAATTATTTTATTTTTATTTTAGTTTATTTGACCTTTTTTATTATCAATATTTTAGTAATTGTTCAAGCTTAAGGTATTTTTTTTAAATTAAAATTTTTGTTTTCAATATTATTCAGGAAAATTGTTTTTAATTTTATAAATAAAATCTACTAAAAATTTATAAGATCAAAAAAAAAATTTCCTGAAGAAGCTTGAAATGTTGGCATTTTCTTTAAAGCAGAAACATCATAAATAGTTATATTTTATAAAAACCCAAATGTCTTCAAATTTCCTTAAACATTTTAAAAGTAAGAAAGTCCTAATTAATATTAATCATACGTCATTCTACACGCATTTCACTCTTTCTTAAAATTCTTTAAAACTAACAAAACAATTTCTGGGCTTTTTAGGCAATTCCATTAAATAAAGATTTATGTGTGATTTTGAATAATTAAATTACAAATTTATAAAATAATTTTGTTTTAAAAAAAAAAAAATTATTTTAAAAATTTTATTTTGAACTCAAAGTTTAGCATTTTTTTTAAGTTAAAATATATAATATATTAATATTTTATAATAATCAAAATGTTGCCATATATTGTCCTTTGAAATTTTTAAACTCTGTTGAAAATTTTAAAAGTTATACCGCAATTTTAAGATAAGAGTCCTAATTAGTATTAATCAGACGTCATGTTATATAAAGTTTACATTTTCTTAAAATTCCATAAACCTAATCAAACAATTACTTGGTTTTTGAGGCAATTGCTTTGTATAAAGACTTCTTTGTGATTTTGTGTTAAAAATTTAAAAAAAAAATACAAATGAAAAAAATTCTTAATTTTTAAAAATAAAATTATTTTTTTTAATTTCATTTCAAAACTAAATTTTGCTGTTATTTTTGATGTTTAAAAAATTAAATGTTTTATTTTGTATGGCCTTTAAAAACATACATTTTGTATTTCAATAACTAGCAATTTAATTACTTTCATTAATGTAAGTAACTTTATTTTAAAACTTTATTATACTTTATAACTATAATTTCCTGCTGCTTAATTATTCTTCTCACTTTCAGCTAAAATTCAAATTACACTTACGCAAAATAAAGAAAACCTAATTGCAAACAATTTATTTTGTCCACTTTGTTTACACTTTACACAAAAACCACTCACACACACACACACACATGTAAAGTTAATAAACGTACAAATAAATAAAAAAAAAATGAAGAAAACAACACATGTATCCGCTTCAAGGATATTTAACTTTAATATTCAAATGTATGTTTAACTAAATGTATGAACAAATTTACTAAATACTAGCGCTGTTCTTATGTAGAACATATCCTTGAATGTTATAAGCTGACTGACTAATTGCCTGACATTTGTTGAAGCAAAGAATGAGAATGAAAAATATGAAAAAAACTAGCACAGCCTAGAAAAAACCAAACAAACAAAAAAAAAATGTTAATTAAATACAAGATTATGGCCAACAAGTAAAACGTTTACAACACACGAACATATTTTTGCAGGCAGACAGAACATGAAATGGGTAAAAGTGTAATGAATGAACGGAAAGAAATACTAGACTTAAAAGGAAATATTATATATAGAAAAATGCCACTGAAAATGTGTAATTTAAAAGCCGGAAGGCAAAAATTGAGCAACGAGTGGCAAGTGTAGAAGCAAGGTCTTAGTAAGTAAGGTTAAGCTTTTAATATTTAAACACAAGTTTAAAATCTTGTAGATAGTAGGATTAATTACTCTCTGATTTGCTATTGTTTTATATCTAGGGCGCAAAGCTTTGCCTTTGCTGCTTTCTATTTTATGACTTGCTTTTTATAACTGAGTTTTACAAATGATTTTTATAACTGGTAAAATAAATTTTCGTGCCACAAGTTGTTACTCTTACTCTAGATTTCGGTGGCGTTTTACTTAAGCAGGAATGGAAAATGGAAATTTTTTTTCCAAAATAATTTAATTTCTTTGAAGATTTTTTAAGTTTCTGAGAAAATTTATGCTTAATTTTTTTTAGTTTTAAATAAACTGAATTATTTTTATTTATTAGTAGTTGAAATTTTCAAAATCTCTTCAAAATTATAAAAGATATAAGAAAATATGTAAAAAATTGACATAATTAATATTCATCATACGTCGTGTTACAAAATTCCTTATTTATGTGAAATTCTAGCAATTAACACAGAAATTAAAAAGGATTTTTATGCAGATGTATAAAATAATGTTTAATTTATGGTTTTAATAGAAAATATTTCAATAAAATTACAAATTAATAAACTTATTTTGTGAAATAAAAAAATTAATTTTAAAATTTTAATTTCATTCATACATTTTAGCGTTTTCTTTTAGCTATCTATATATTAAAACTCTATAAAAAGAAACATGTTTTTATTTTGTATCAAAGAAAATGTTTAAAATATCTCAAAAACTTTAGAAGTTACACTAAAATTCCTGATAAAAGTCTTAATTAATATTAATCATACGTCATGTAAAACTAATTTTACATTTTATTAAAATTCTTTAAAAGTAACTCAAAAATTTATTGATTATTGATACACATTTATGAAATAAAGTTTAATTTATGAGTTCAATATAAAACATTACAATAAAATTAAAAAGTATTAAAATTATTTTGTTAGTTAAAAAAATAAATTTTGAAAATTTGATTTCAAACTCAAATTTTTAATTTTTTTTCAAGGAAAATTTTACTAAATAGTAGTAGTTAAAATAATCTAAATGTTTTATTTTATTAACAGGTAAACATTTATAAATTTGTTAAATATTTTCAGAGTACATAATGCTAAAAATTCTCTAAAAAATCGTAATTAAAAATAATCATACGTCAACTTGCACAAATTTAACATTTTCATCAAATCCTTTGGAACAAACCATACACTTTGAAAGGTTTTGAAACAAATTTATTTAGTAAAGACCTAGTTGAGTTTTAAATAGACATTTTTTAAACATAATTGCGAATTAATGAAATAATTTTGTTAAATAAAAAAATTAATTTTTGAAAATTTAATTTCAAATTGAAATTATTCACTTTTCTTTAAGGAACAATTTACTAAACAATAATATTTTAGAGAAAATCGAAATAAAAATTTACAACATCTCCAACATTTTATGGGAGTTATGCTAAAAAAAATCCAAAAAAGTGCTAATTAATATTAATCATACGTCATGTTACACAAATTTTATTATTTCTTAAAAATCATAATTAATCTTTTGAATTAATATAATGTGTTTTTTGTATAATATTTAAAACGACTATACACTTAGTCGATTTTTATTTGCAAAAGAGGAATAGGAAGTATTACATTTTCTGGTTTTATACAAATTTCATCTGTGAAAATCTCAAACAATTCAAATTGAGAAGTGATACCCACTTCTACTCACTGTTTTCTCCAGTCATCCTTTCTATGTTTCTTTTCTTTCTAATGAGATATATATTAATGTTTTTGTAGCAAATGTATAAAACAAAAATTTTGTTATAAGTTAAATAAAAGAAAAACTGTAATAATATTATAAATTTATCAAATTATTTTATTAGATACAAAAAATTAGTTTTACAAATTTGACTTCAAACTCAAAATTTTGCATTTTAGTTAAACAGAAATATATTAAATGATAATATTTTAATAAAATCGAATTGTTGTAATTTATTACCAGGTGAATTTTTTTAAATCTCTTAAATATTTCAAATATTATGCTAAGAAATCCCTAAAAAGTCCTAATTAATATTAATCATACGTCATGCTAAACGGATTTCACATTTTCTTAAAATTCTTTAAAACTAACCAAACAATTGCTAGGTTTTTGAAACAATTGCTTTAAATAAAGATTTATTTATGATTTTGAGTTACAAATTTCAGCTGAAATTACAAATTAAGAAAATAATTTTGTTGTTAAAAAAATATTTTAAAATTTCTTTTCAAACTCAAATTTTAGCAGTTTCTTCAAGCTAAAATGTAGAAAATATTAATGTTTTATAATAAACTAAATGTTTTGATTTATTAAACATTAAAATTTTTAAAATCTGTTAAAAAGTTTAGAAGTTATAAGGCAAATAGTGAAAAAAGTCATAATTAATATTAATCATACGTCATGTAGGCAAAATTTTCTAATTTTGCTAAAATCTTCAAAACTAACAGAAAAACTTAAAGTATTTTTAAACAAATTAAAACCTTGCAAGCGAATTTAATAGAAACCTTAAACATTTGTTAAAATTTCTTTATATTAAATGAATTTAGCGAAAATTTTAGTTAAATTCTTAGAGTTTGCCAACTTACAGCTGTGCTATTTAATGGTAATTGTCATAGTAATAATAATAAACAAAGCACTTTCTGTTTAATACAGTCTGTTTTGTTTTTGTTATTGTTGCTGCTAAGATTAAGAGTTTAATAGAAAAAGAGAGCTAAATTGTAAGGGAGTTTCAAGCATAATAAAAATAAACGTTTCATTTTAATGCCTTTAAGCAAGTTATTAATTTCAGACTTTTTTCACTAGTTAGGTATGATCATTTATTAAATTTGCAAATAACCTCTAACGACTGACTTCATTTTCATTATTAAAAACTTGTTTGTTTTTCCGTTTTCTTTGTGCTTTTAACAATAAAAGCAAACAAAAATTATATATCAAGCATAAAAGTGTATCTTTTCTATTACTTTTAACCCAATTCCTATAGTAAAAGTAAAATAATTATGAAATGCAATACAAATTACATAAAAACAACATAAATAAGTAAAAAAAACAAACTGAGAAAAGTTTTTCGCATGTGTGTGTGTGTGTGTTTGTAAATGTATGAAAACACTTAAAAGTAATTAATTTTTGTTTTGTTTTTGAACTACTACTTCAACATTTCACAAGTTATACCTGCTTTTGTTATTCTGAGTATGTCTGAGTAAGAGTATGTGTTTTTAGCAATATTTAAGGTCCTTAGTTTATGCCATAAACATACCAACAACGTAGCACAGTAATGACGGAAATTAAAATTTAAAATTTTTTAATTTTTACTTTTAAATAAATAATTTTTCGCAATAATTTATTTGTTAATATTAATACATTTATCGTAAATAAGATGTTTTTATAAATTAGCTGTTAAAATTTTGAAAATCTCTTAAAAATTAACGGAGTTATGTTTAAAATTAACAAAAAAGTCATAATTAATATTAATTATACGTCATGTTAAACAAAATATATATTTTCGTTAAACTCTTGGGAACCATTTAAGAAATTCAAAATTATTTGCTAAAAATGTATAAAATGAAAGTATATTTATGATTTGGCTTTAATTTTTTTTGTAAAAATAAAAATTTGTTAAATAAAACAATAAATTTTTAAAATTTTTTTTAACCTAAATCCAAATAGTTTCTTTAGAAAAAAAATGTCCTCAACATACATTTTTTTATAATATTTGAAATGTTTTGATTTAATGCTACTTAAACTTGCAAAATTCCTTAAATATTTTTGAAGTTTTAAGGAAAATGCTATAAACAAAAGCAATAATTAATATTAATCATACGTCAGTTTAGATAAATTTAATTTTTTTTTAATTCTGAGGAACAAACAAAGCCGATCCTTAAAATAAAGATTTATTTATAATTGTATTATAAAAATGCTCTACAATATTACAAATTGTAAACAAAATTTTGTGTCTTAAAACGTAAAATTTTAAAAATTTTTTTCTAAACTTATATTTTTTTGATTTTTTTTGTAAGCTGTGTAAATGTTGTTATTTGTAAACATTTAAAACTTTAAAAATTGCTTGAAAACTACAAAGATATGATGCAAATTCTGAAAAAAGTCATAATTAATATAATTCATACGTCATGATAGCCAAACTTTATATTTTCGTAAAATTCTTTAGAATTAACAAATTTTGCTAAAGATTTATTATACAATTGCATTGAAGCATGATTTATTTAAAATTTTATTTAAAAAATTTGTAATAAAATTTAATTATTTTTTTAAAACTTTGTTTTTTACAATTTAATATTTTTTTTGAGACAAAAATTTTTAATTATAAATTTTAAGCAAAATATTTTAGCTCTGTTATATATAAATTAAAACGTTTTCGTTTATTATTGGTTTAAATTCTCCGAATCCCTTATCCCAAATCCAAAAGTTATAAAGAAAAAATTTTAAAAAGCCTTAATTAATATTAATTATACATCATAATATGCAAATTTCCACACTTTTGAACTTTACTGTTTTATTTTTGTTTAAATTATTGACTTTTTAGCTCACAATTACATGTTGTTGACTTAAGTTATGAATTTTGAGAGTTAAAATAACTGCAACTGAAATAAACTGGGTGTAAAAATTGGGTGGCTTACTCCATGAACTATAAATTTATAAAAAATTTTTGAGTTTTCGTCGTTAACATACTTGTTGAGGTGGCAAGAATTCAACAATTTAAAAATACTAATCTCATTAACTTAAATAACATCTGAAGAAGGTAATTTGTTTCAATAAAGGAATATGCATTTATTAAAGGAAAATGAAAGGATTTAAAATAACTGTCTGCATAAAATCATATGATTTAATATATTTATAGAATTGTTATGTAGTTACTACTACTACTATTGTTTAAATATATAATTTAAAAATTTACTGTGTTAAAAAAGCAACATTTTGCTCTTTATTTTCATGACGTTTGCAATAAATTTGGGTCTATATGTTATTATTAGTAGAATAATCAAAATGTTTTTATTTATTAACCGTTGAGATTTTCAAAATCGCTTAAAAATTTTTGGAGTTATGCAGCAAACTATTAAATTATTCATTATTGATATTAATCATACGTCAGGGTAGACAATATTTATATATTTGCAAAATTCTTCAAAACTAACTAAACCACTTGAAGTTTTTTTGATACAAATTTAAAACACAACGAGCTAATTTGTGATTTGATTAAAGAAGTTTGTTACAAAGAGTAAAATATATGAAATAATTTTTAAGCAAAATATAAATTAAAAATAAAATAAAAAAACTTATTCAAATTTGACAAACTTTTTCTTATTAATACTAGAATCAAAATGCTTAAATTTATTATCTGTTGAAATTTTCAAAATTGTTATGCAGCAAATTGTGAAATTAGTCATAATTGAAATTAATCATACGTCAGAGTAGACAAAAATTGCATGGTTTGAGAATTTTACATAAAAAATTATTAAAAAATTTAAAATTTCTTTGTTTTTGTATAGTTTAAAGTTGTGTTTTGATGCTGTTATAGACAGCTAACTGTTTGGATTTATTAAGATTTTATATATTACAAATTTCAGACGTTATTTTGCAAAATGTGAAAAAGGTCATAATTAATATTAATCATACGTTCAGGTAGACAAAATTTACATATTTGTTCAATTTTTGGGAATTATTAGAAAAAATATAAAGTTTTTTAAGCTAATTTAAAACGCAAAGATCTAGTTAAGATTTTGATATAAACACTTCTAAAAAAAACTTTAAAATTTTTTAAATAATTTTTAAAATTTATAAAACAATCGATTTATTTTTTCATAATTATTAAAAAATTTCTTTAGTAATTTAAGTAGCTTAGGAAATGTTTATACATTAAAAGTTGTTCAGATATAAACTTTTAAAACTCTGATTATTATTAATTAACTGATTTTAAATTATCACAAAATGTTAAAAAATGTTGTAAAAAGTCTTAATTTTTACATGTTATTTTATAGCGTTAAGGTTTAATTTTGTTATTGTCATTGAAGTAGAAATGCTTTGGATTATTGTCAAATGAAATTATTAAAATCGCTTCAAAAATTCACAAGTTATGCAGCGAAATGTGAAAAATTCATAATTAATATTAGTCATACGTCCAGGTAGACAAAATTTATATATTTGTTAAATTTTTGGGTTTCAACCAAAGAAATTTAGTTTTTTTAAGTTAAACTAAAACACAAAAAACTTATTAAGAATTTCATATAAAAAATTAAAAAAAATCTTAAACATTTTCAGGTTTTTTGATATAAAATTTAAAATTTATATTCAAAAATATATATGTTTGCTTTTAGACAGTTTGCATAATCCCATAAACAAGGCTATACAAAAATTCTCTCTCTGAAAAATATTTTATATATTATCTACCACTACAGTAGCAACAGTATCGCTTTCATCAACAGCGTTAACCAGTCACAAAGGAAAATTCATATTGTTTCTGCACTGGCTATATTTTGCCAGTTCCAGTTCTGTTCAGTTATTATTCAGAAAGGGAAACTAAACAATTTTCTATACAAAAGTATTTAGCAGACATATAAACAGGCATATCCTGAGCATATGCTTTAGCAAAATGTAAAGCAAAAACTATACAGGGAATATAACAAACACACATGGTCTAGTCCAGTTATTCATTCATATTTGTAGTTTCTCAAAGGACTAAGAATATTTAAATAAAATTTAAACACAGACTGTATTTAAACACTATAAACTAACAAAACCCATGTGTTTTTAATGACGTCACCCTATGTACATTTTTGTTGTTCATCTTTTTAGTTTATTGTTTAAAATATGGCAAAGTTTGTGGTAAATTTTTTGAAGCGTTGTATTAAATTAAAATTCTTGTTACAAGAGACATTTTTTTCCTTATTAAATGATTTCATTTAGCAGAAATGTGTTTTTGGTTGTAGAAATGAAAATGTAGAAAAATAAATAAAGTGCTGGTTGGGGATTTATGAAAATTTTTACTTAAATATTATGAGTTTTAATAAAACGTTACTGCCAGAGCTTACTAGGAGTGTAAAGCTTTAGTTTAATGATGGAATTTTTAAAATTTGTTAAAAACTGCAGAAGTTATAAACAATTTAGTAAATTAAAACCTAATTATTATTAATCATACGTTATATTGCACCAAATTTACAAAAATGTACAAATCTGGCAAACTAACAAATAATGTTGAAACTTTTTTATGAAATAAATAAAATACACAAAAATTTAACAATTTGTTTAAAAATTATTAAAAAAATTTAAAAAAATCTTTTGTAAAATTTTGTATATCTATATATATAAAAAAAAATTCAACAAATCTAATATTTCATTTCAAGTGAGACAAAAACAAATAATATACTTGTTTTTTTAAAATTGTTTTAAAAATTTTAACTGAAAAATTTTTTAACTTAAATTTGATCTCTTAATTTATAAAATTAATTATTAAATTTGTGTTCAATATTGCACATAAGTATTTTGGTTTATTGCAATAAAAATTTTGAAAATCTGTTGAGAACTACCCGAGTTATTTTAAAAATTCTCAAAAAAGTCGTAATTAATATTAATCATACGCCCTGTTACAGAAATTTTACATATATGTTAAATTCTTTAAAGAGAACAGAAAAATTCAAAAGTTTTTATGAACAAATATATAATATAACGAGTAAGGTAAGATTTGTTGACAAAAATTGTTTATAAAATTGGAAATATTAAAAATGATTTGGTTTAAAAACATTATATATAAAAAAATTTTTATTTTTTTTTTGTATAAATATTAACATTTTAAAAGGAATTTAAATAACTCTTAATAAAACTGGTAAAAAAGCTTCAATTATTAGTTTAAATGTTGTAAATAGCCAGTAAATTATAGAATATATAATAATTAATTAAATTAAACCTGCACTATTTTAAATATTTTGGTTGCAAGATTTCCTTGTTTTTATAAAACTGTAGATTGACATATATATTGTTTTTACATTTACATGCAACAGTTTAAAATCTGTTGAAAATTAGAGGAATTATTAGATAGAATATGAAAACAGTTTTAATTAATATCAATCATACGTCACGGTAGACAAAATCTGCATTTTCATTGAAAATTTCAAAATTAATGGGAAAATTTTAGATTTTTTTTTACAAAATACTGAGGTATACAAGATTTTCATATAACAGGAGTTTGGAATTTAAAAATTTATATTTGTTGATTTAATATTTCTTAATTTTTGTATGAATTTATTTTGTATTGAAAACTGAGGTATTTTATTCATTAAAAATTATGAGAATTATGCTAGAAAATATAAAAAAAGTCATAATTGTTGCGAGGATCCCTTTTCCAGATATCAATAAATATACCAAACACTTAGTTTGAACAGAAAGATGTTTATTGTTAGGAATTCAATTTGCAAGTAAGTTCTGAGCGTTTACAAAAAAGTTTAATAACGTATATAAATGAAAAAGCAAAAAACAAAAACATATACATGCACATGTATGTGTGCGTAAAGTTTGGAAGTGTTGCATTGTCACCAGAGTTACCATTTCAACACTCCACCTCAATGAACATTTCCAAACCACTATAAAATAAATTCTATACTAAACCAAGCATCTTCATAAACTTCTCATGACTAGGCTTAGGCAGGTTCTTCGTGAAGATATCAGCTGCATTCTCAGAACTGCAACAATATTTTAATTCAATGTCACCTTTCCGGAATACATCTCTTATATAGTGATATTTTATATCGATATGTTTACTCCTCTGATGGTAAACAGGATTCTGTACCAAATTCATAGCGCTGATGTTATCTGCATTTATGACAATCGATTTCGGACAGTCAAGCTGCATCTCGCTAAACAATTTCTTCAAGAAAATTGCCTCCTTGGACGTAGACGATAGTGACATATACTCCGCCTCAGTGCTGCTAAGTGCCACAGTTGTCTGCTTCTTCGATTCATAAGAAAACACTGCTCCGGCTAACATAAATGCATATCCCGTATATGATTTTCTATCAGTTGTGTCACCGCCCCAATCTGCATCAGTATAACATTCGATTGGCTTTCCAGTTTTCTGATAAGTTAGTTGTTTATTTTGAGTCGTTGATAAATATCTTAATATTCTTTTAGCAGCTACCATATGTTCCGCATGTGGATCTTTATTTCTTTGGGATAGCTTGCATACAGAATGCAATATATCTGGTCTCGTATTTATAGCTATATACATCAGGGAACCAATGAGCGATTGATATTGGGTCTGATCGGTCTTTTGACAATTTTCTTTGTCACATTTAACTTGATGTTTAGATTCTAAAGGTGTTGCTATAGGTCTACAATTTATCATATTGTGCTCCTGTAAAAGTTTTCTTATTTGTGATTTCTGACTGATACAAATTTTACCTTTTTCACCAACACGATCAACTTCAAGACTCAAAAAATGTCGTACTGGACCTTTGTCGACTACTTTTACTTTGTCAGCAATCAATTTCTTTATTCTTTGTATATCATCCTTTCTCGAACTGGCAATCAACAGGTCATCTACATAAACTGCTACAATGTTTATCGTACCATTGCCGTGATTTATATACACACACGGTTCACTATCACTTGATTGGAAACCTATTCCTTTCAATATGTTGTCCAATTTAAAATTCCATTGCCGTCCTGATTGCTTCAATCCGTAAAGCGCTTTATTCAACTTTAGGACATGATGAGGAAACCTCTTATCAACAAAATTTTTTGGCTGCGTCATATACACTTCATCGTCTAGCTCGCTATTCAAATACGCTGATGAGACATCCATTTGGTGAAGATACAGTTCGTATTCTGCAGCAATAGCAAAAATCATTCTGATTGTGTCATGACGAACTACCGGCGAAAAAGTTTCGGTATAATTCACACCATACTTCTGTGAACAACCTTTTGCAACGAGTCTGGCCTTAAAGCGTTCAATTTCATCTCTTTCATTCTTCTTAAGGGCGAAAACCCACTTATTCGATACAGCTTTCTGGCCTTTGGGAAGTTCTGTTAGGTCCCATGTATTGTTATTAATTAATGCCTCATACTCGGCCCGCATTGCTTGCAACCATTCACGAGCATATTCACTATTCAATGCTTCTTCTACTGTATCAGGTACCGAAACATTATTATCTGAACAAATCAGACTCACAACATTGAATTCTTTTCTAGGTCTGCCTGAACCACCTGTTCGTACTATCCTACCAGGTCTACCAGGGCCTCTCGGAATCTGTTCAATATTATCGTTTAGAATCTCTTCTTCAGCTGATTCAAAACCTTCAAATCCATCTTCATCAGAGTTCTCTGTGTATTCTTCAGATTTGGTTGATTCGGCATCACAATCTTTATCAATTATTTCATTACCGCCATATATAGTCACTGGTAGTAGAGGAATTCCTATTTCCAAATTTTGTTTATCAGCTGGTTCAACAAAATATACGTCTCTACTAACGATCAGTTCTCGTGTCTCTTTACTATATAACCGGTATGCCTTAGAAGTATCAGAGTAACCTACCATAATATACTCTTTACCTTTTGGTTTGAATTTACTTCTTTGTCGCTTATCCAAAGCTATAGCTACAGAGCCAAAAATCTTCAAATGGCCAACAAAAGGTTTACGATCATAAAACAATTCATATGGTGTAACTCCATCTAGTGCTCGAGTGGGTGCTCTGTTTCGCAAATACGCCGCAGTGTTGACTGCTTCAGCCCATAAATGTTCGCCAAGATTTGAACCAACCAACATGCATCTCGCCATCTCAACCAACGTGCGGTTAAATCTTTCGGCAACGCCGTTCTGTTGCGGTGTATATGGCACAGTTAATTGACGTATTATTCCTTTTTCTTTCAAGTAGTTGTTACAAGCATTATTTAAAAACTCGGTTCCATTATCACTTCTGAGAATTTTCATTTTCTTTCCAGTTTGTCGTTCAATCATAGTTTGGAATTCTTGAAATTTATTGAAGACTTCATCTTTACTTTTCAAGAAGTAAACAAAAACGTAACGCGTCTTGTCGTCGATAAACGTCAGTAAATATTTTGCACCGCCAATTGAAGACGTATTCATTGGACCGCATAAGTCTGTGTGGATGATTTCCAAAACCTCATTGTTTCGAGTTTCTGATGTACCAAACGGCTTCCGTACACATTTGCATTTCATACAAATCGAACAATTTATGTCTGCTGGTATAGAGAGATTCATTCCACGAACCAATTCATCTTTAACCATATCTCTCATACTGCCAAAATTTAGGTGACCATAACGGCAGTGCCACTTCATGGCTTCATCAGAAGATTTCCTCGTAAAAAACAATTTATTATTATCATTATCAATTTCAAATAAAAATAAATCGCGTACCTTATGAGCACGAAGGATGATTCCCTCGTGCTTATCCTTCACATCGACGACGTTATTACTAAACACCACAGTATTACCAAATTCTACCGCTTTAGCAACAGAAACAAAATTACATTGCAGACCAGGAACATACAATACACTAACCAATGTGAGGTTATGATTTCCAACAGTCAAACGCACCGTACCTTTACCTTCAGCTTTCATACAATTATCGCCAGCAAGCATTATTGTTTCAGTATGTTGTTCGAACTCATCAAACATATCGCGGTTGCAACACAAATGCGACGAAGATCCACTATCAATACACCATGCATTAGCGTGCAAATCATTCTGCATAGTATAAAATAACGAACTTTTATTGTTGTTGTTGTTGTTATTTTGCTGTTGTTTTTGTTCATTTTCTCTTTTCTGTTCTCTGCACTGAGCAGCGTAGTGGCCTTTGCGTTTACAGTTATAACACCGTACGTTTTTTATGTTGTTGTTGCTTTTGATATTTGCGTTGTTAGAATTCTTATTCTGAGAATTTCTATTTTTTGCTTCGTGCCCATCGCGTGCCATAAATGCCTGTACTGTACCTTCTTCATTGTTGTTAACTTTTCTCCTCTCACCTTCCTCGATCAACTTTACTTTCAGTATCGTAAGGGTTGGGAGTTCATCTCGAGACTCCAGGGCAACCACGAGTGGCTCATATGACTTTGGGAGACTTGCTAAGAGCATTATTGCGAACAACTCATCCTGAAGCTTAACTCCCGTCTCCGCCAATTTTTCCACCACCGAAGTAAATAGGCAAACATAGCGTTGTATGCAATCACCATCAGCCATACGCAAATTTAACAGTTGCTTAAATAACGTTACCTTACGAACCGGACCCTTGGGACGATGTACCTCTTTGAGGGCGTTCCATGCATCTTTAGATGTTGCGCATGTTTTTACATGACCAATTTGCATCGGAGTTATACTCAATATAATTGTTGCCATGGCCTTCTCGTCCTTAGCAGTCCACGCTGCTAGTACAGCTTCATTTTCTGGCGTGTTTTCTGGTTTAACACCAAGCGATACCACCGACCAAAGCTCCTGGTGTATTAATACACTTTTCACTTGTATATTCCAGGAATCATAATTGGACTCATCCAATTTTTCAATATTAAAAAGAGAACCACTACTCATTTTGCAAAATTTATCTTCAATTTTCTCCTTTGATCAATAGTTTACACTTTCATTAATATCTGGGCCCATAACCTGTTGCGAGGATCCCTTTTCCAGATATCAATAAATATACCAAACACTTAGTTTGAACAGAAAGATGTTTATTGTTAGGAATTCAATTTGCAAGTAAGTTCTGAGCGTTTACAAAAAAGTTTAATAACGTATATAAATGAAAAAGCAAAAAACAAAAACATATACATGCACATGTATGTGTGCGTAAAGTTTGGAAGTGTTGCATTGTCACCAGAGTTACCATTTCAACAATAATTAATATCAATCATACGACTAGTTAGACAAAATTAAAATTATTCTCCAAATCTTCATAACTAATGAGAAAATTTTAGACATTTTTAATACAAATTCAAAATATACTGACCTAGACATGGTCTTAGGAATTATTAATTAAAAAAAATAATTTTTATTTGTAAGTCGAATAAATACATAGTTCTTAATTTTTGTAAAGGTTTATATTGTGCTTTTGTTACTAATAAGAAAAATAAACTGTTTTAATTGATTAAGCTTTAAAATTTTCAAAATCTTCTAGTTTCAAACTCTGTAAGTTGTTAATAATTAATATTAAGCATATTTCGAGTTAGACAAAATTTACATTTTTTGCGGTAATCTTCATAACTAATAAGAACATATTTAATACAAATTCAAAATATGCTAACATTTACATGATTTTAATGTAAAGAAAGATTATTGCTTGGTTTTATGAATTTAAAAAAATTAATTTAAAAATTTTCATTTATAGATTAAATATTTCTTAATTTTTGTATAGAGTTATATTGTGGTTTTCTTATTCTTATTGCTATGTAAATTTAACTGTTGTAATGTTTCAAGCAGTTAAATTTTCAAAATCTGTTGAAAATTCTAGGAGTTATGCGGCATAATATAAAAAAGTCATCATTAATATTAATCATGCGTATAGGTGGACAAAATTTACATTTTCTTTGATATTTACATAAACAACAAAAAAATTTAAGAAGTTTTGATAAAACTTAAAAATAAACACACCAATTTATGATCTGAATGTAATAAAAGTCTAAAGAATTGAAATGTTAAAGCAAAAATTGTAAATACAAATTTAAAATTTTTTTTACAAAATTTTTTTTATTTTGCACTTAAAAACCTTTATGTGTAGAATGTGATAAAGGCCAATTAGGAAAGAGATTAGTTTAGAAATGTGAGTTATGCTAAAGAATTTAAACTCTTTCAAACAAGATGAAGATTTTTTCAGGGAAATTTTAAATTTCTTGACATTATTCATTAACCGTTTTATAATAATCTTAAAAATATTTAATATAATTTGGCTTTAAGTTTGGAATTTTTTTTTTCAAATTTCTAGAAATTTAATTTTTGAGTTAAATTTTTATGCTACACAAATAAATTTATATAAATTTAAATGTTTTAATTTATTATGCTTTAAAATTTTGCAAATAGCTGTGAAATTCTAACAGTTGTATTAAAAAATTGCAAAACATTCTTGATTAATATTAATCATACGTCACGTTAGAAAAAACTTGTTAAGAACATGTTTTGGAATTATTATACAAGTTTATAGAGTTTTGCTACAGTTTATAATTTAATTAAATAATAATGATTTTATTTAAGAATTTTTGGCAAAAATCTAAAAAATTTTGAAATTTTTAAGTCAATGATTTCCTTAACTTACAAACTGTTTGGGTTTCTTTATATTAAGCTATAACATGCTATGGCTTTTAGTTTAGCTGTGAATGCCAGCCTTATCATTTTCGTCTTAATATTTTTTTGTGCTGTTTTTCTTTACGGTTCATCTTTATTTTTCCTGTGTTAGATTTTTTCAGTTTTTATGAAAATATTTTTATGAAATGCTCTTTGGCGTGTTGATAAATGTACATTTGAACAAAATGAAGTGTAATAATTTAAAAATTTTTAATTTTTCATCCACTCTCTACATCTTTCATTTTATACATTTTAAGTTTACAGCTTTTGGCTGTTCCAATAAAAAACATTTTAACTTTTAAAGAAAGCAACACAAAAAATAATATTTACATATTTTAAGTGAGAATATACTTTATACTTTATTGTTTTTTTTTTTGTATGCTGCAATTTTGTATTTTTCGTTTATAAATTTTCGTTTCGTAAAGTACTTTAAACCAGTATAAATCCCCAAAAACATAATATACAACTGTTTGCTCAATGGACTGCAGCAAAATGTTCAAAAGAATAAGGCTACTCGCAGTTTATTCAACAGAAGTAAAAAAATTATGACATTTATTTGATTTATATAAGATTTCCTTAAACATTATTGTCTCTGTGTTGCTCTAACAATTTATTTAAACGTATGATGTGTGTTTTTTATTATGCAAGATCTCAAGTTTTGTTGTATCTCTGCAGGCAACATAGTTTGTCAAATATGTCATGGCATATTGCCTTTAACTTCACAGTTCTCCCAAGCACATATGTATGTATGTACACAGGGTGTGCACAGATAAATGCATTTTCTGTAAAACAATACTATATGAGTATATACACACATATATATAATATTTATCTTGCTTTTTGTTTAAACAATGAAAATACAACACAAACAACTTTTGTTTGTTAAAGTAAAACTGTCAGTATTAGATGTTTGTTAAGGATTTAGTTTAAAACACTAATTTTAATACATAAAAATGTAAATAAAATTCAGATATGTTTGAAAATTAAAAAAAAATTCTGTAATATTTTTTTTGTATAAAGATTTTTTAATATTTAGTATAAAATTTTGTTCTTGAGGTTAAATTTAATGGAATGCTTAAAATGTTTTTATTTATTTGCTTTTGGGATTTAATAAATCGTTTGAAAATCTTTGGAGTTATAGCTAAAAACTAAAAAATAAATCATAATTAATATTAATCATACGTCATGTTATACACAATTTGCAATTTTGTATAAATCTGAATAAATTAAGAAAATGTGGAAATTTTTTAAAACAGTTTCTTTCAAATTACTCTTTATATATTGTAAAACATAAATAATTTTCCAAAATTTTTCTGCAAAATTTTATAAAAACTAAATTTAGAAAAATTTTAATTTTGTTTTATATAAAATTTTAGTTAAATTTATGAAATTTTTGGTAAATTTTAAATATTTTCTAAATGTTTAAAAGATTTTAATTTTAGGCTTTTAAGATGTTTTAAAATTCTTGGTCGAGGAAGGCCACGCATTCTTAAATATTATGGCGAGGCATTCAACAGTTTCACTCATATGGGTGCGTGGACATAGAGACGTAATAGGCAACCATGTTGCTGATAACTTAGCTAAGAGCGGTGCCATGCTATCTGATAATGACATTGACAATCTATGCGGTATTCCTCTGTCAATATGCAAGCAACAAATTACTAATTTTTACTATGAGCTTGCTCAAACCAGGCAGGCAAATGAGCACACCTGTGCTATTACACGACGGATTTAGCCTAGGCTAAATAGGAAACTTACAATTAAGTAACTTGGTGTCAGTGATCGCAGGACACTGTAAATTCGGCAACCATGCAAGCAGACTAGCTCTACCCTACAATGAAAAATGAAGCAGAGAAGGAAAACATCTCTCATTTTCTGTGTCAATGTAATAGTTCCCTTAAAATCTGAGATGTCAGATTTGAAATTAGAGCGTATCGACGTCTTAATTAGGAAAAATAATTGGCTACCGTGATTGGACACTAAAATCATTTCTTATAGTGAAACTATAGGAAACCTTTTGCACCCGACACTTTCTCCCTTGTCTATATTTACTTACTATTTGTCTCTATCAACCTCCATCCTCTTTCTTCTCTCTCTTATCTTCTCAGACAAAACAAATGGGCCTGAGTGAGCTGTATACTTATGACCGTCTGCAGACCCAAGATAACCTAAGATTTTTAAAAAACCCTTAGCGATTTTAGAAGTTAGTGTTAAAAAATGTCATAATTAATGTTAATCATACGCATTGAGAGAATATTTTTTAATTTTTTTTAAGTCTTAGAAAATCAAACAGTCTTAGTAACAATTTCTTTAGAATTAGTTCTTATTTATTATACATATTAACAAAAAATATAAAATACCCAAGAACGATTAATTTCTATACTTTATATAAATACAATTCTTACTTTTTTTTCATTACAAAAATTTTCCCTAAATTTTTAGAATGTCTTTAAAATCCTAAAGCCATTATAATTTCTCAATTGTTTATATTGCTTGTGTGTTGGAATTTTCAAAATCGCTTAAAATTTTCTGTGGTTACAGATGAAAATATAAGGAAAGTCATTATAAATATTAATCATACGTACCGAGTGTATTTTTTAAAATTTTTTTTAGATTCTAGAAATTTGGCAATTTTAATAAATAATTTCTTTTGAAGAAGCTGTTTTTTATATTTTTAATTAATAATTACAGTTGGGTGCCCGATAGACTAGGCGATAGTTTGCTAGACTATCAATTAGAGGGTTGCGGGTTCGATTCCCGCTAAAGACTCTGGGTGTTTTGTGCAGATAAGCCATTTTTTATAAAAAAATCTTATAATATTTTTGGCTTAAAATTTTCTTAAAAATTTTATAAAATTTCTTTTAAATTTTAAAGCCACTATAATTTTTGAAATGTTTTTGTTTGTCAAATTTTGGAATTTTTAAAATCGCTTCACAAGTTTAGGAGTTATAGCTTAAAATATGAAAAAGCCATAATTAGTATCAATCATACGTACTGATAGATAAATTTCAATTTTCTTAAATATCTTAATAAATAAAATAATTTCGAACATTTTTTATGGATTTATTTTAATAAAGCCTTAGTTATTATTTTAATTGAAAATATTAAATGAATACTTAAAATTTAATACAAATTTTTTATAATTTTGTATACATATGTAGGTATATTTTTTTGACAAACAATTTTTTTAAAAAGTTTTACAATTTTCTTTAAATTGTAAAGACTTTCAAAATTTTGAAATGTTTTTATTTGTGCAATTTTAAAATTTTCAAAATCGGTTATAAATAGCATGTTTTGTAGCCTACAATATTAAAAATGTCATAATTAATATTAATTATACGTCGTGATAAATCAAATTAACTTATTCATAAAAACATGAAAAATTAATCCTCTGATAACTTGAGCTTTTTCTACAATTTTTTTGTTAACTTAAATTTAAAAAATATTTTATTTTTTGAAACTAAAATTGTTTGTGTAAATTACAAAATATTTTAAAAATTTGAAATCTATTCGGAACTATTGAAATTTTTTAGTAGCTGCGTTTTGAAATTTTGAAAATGGCTTTAATATTTTAAAAGTAACAGAGAAAAGTATCAAGAAATCATAATTAATATTAATCATACGTATTGTTAGAAAATGTTTATACTTCTTAAAAATCTTGAAAAATTAAGGAATTTTTACCCAACTTTTCACAGCAGATGAAATTATTGAAGCTTTAGTAATAATATTAATAAACAATGTCTAATAACTACAAAGATTTTAATGATTTTTTTTTTAAATTGAAAAAAATATGTGTTATTTAATTAAATTTTGATTAAATTTAAAGATTATCTTGTCAAATTTATATTTATATGGAAGCTCTTGAGAGTTTTTATTTCCCAGGTTTTTTTAATTTTTAAAAGCGCTTAGAAATTATGCAAGTTATAAACAAAATTACAAAAAAGTCATAATTAATATTAATCATACGTCTGGTTGAACAAAATTTACATTTTTCTAAAAATCTGGGAAACAAAAAGAAATTTTTAAAATGTTTTTTGCAATTCCTTTTAAATAACACTTTATTTATAAACTAAATCAGAAAATCTAAAATATATATAGTGAAAATGTTTAAAAAGATTACTTGAACAACTAATACAAAATAAAATTCTTTTCAAACCACTGTTGCGTATTTGATATATTACAATAAATTGCAGTTTAGAACTAAAAACACACACAGACTTAAACTCGGATATAAATTGTTGTAAATGTGGTGTTTAAATTTGTGTCACTTTGCATGTTGATGATATATCACCAATTCCTCTTACTAGAGCAACAGCAGCAGCAGCAGCAGCAACAACATGATGTTCTATTGCTTTATATTTCTCAAAAGAAGAGAAAGTTTTTGCTATATTTTCTACAGTTTTTAGTGTTTTAACAGGAAAGTGTGAAAGGAAATACAATACACATTCTTACAGTCAAATAACTACATTTAAAAAGTATAGAAGTATGTTGTTTAAAAAAAAATTCATACTCATACAACTGAATGTTTGTCTACTACATTCGCATTCAGCCATTCATTTAGACATTTGTGTGTGTATTGAAGAAAATATAAATGTTGTTATGATGAGTTAAGAGTATTACCAACACAATCAGCATCAGCATCACTATCATCATTTCATTTTCTCTCAAACACCCCAAACAGAATTTTTGCTAAAAGTTTCCCTTAGTTTTTTTTTGTTTGCTTTATATGTTTTCCTTTTGTCTGTGTATCATGATGCTGCTGTTGTTTGTGGTTAGATTTCGCAAGATACTCATTCATATTCATACAAAGTGAGTTATTATTTTCAATAAAAAAATACATAGAAAGAAAAACGGATATTTATGTTAAAGATGCTAAAGATATATTTAGGTTTAGATGATTTATTCTAAATCACACACATATACACACACGCACACACACAACAACTCAATTATGATGAAAAATTTAATATTGTTGTTGAAACCGTAGGATAAATTATAATTGAAGATAGCTATAAAATTGATATGTTCTGTTGGCATATTCAAATTTAATTAAAATTTTTATATAAAGTTTAAGGAAAAGGGAAGGAGATTGGGATGAGTTATAGTTAAACATGTATAAATATTTTGGCAAAAACAATATTAGCTTTAATAAGCAGTTTAAATTTCAGAAATTCCTGCGAAAATACGAAAATTATGGTGAAATAAGTAAATTTATTTATAATTAATATTAATCATACGTCAGGGATAACGTTTATTTTAAATTGTGTAAATTTACTGATATATAAGATATATATGTACTCAACTACATATTTATAAATAAATTAAGATTGTTTTTATTGTATATAACTAAATTTTGAGAAAAATACGAGGGTCATTTTAGAAATTTTAAGAAAATTTTTATTAAAAGTTGGAATATATAAACAAATTGTTTGTTATAGTTAAAAGCATTAAAAAAACAAGCAAGAAAGTATAGTCGGTCAAGCCCGACCATATAATACCCTACACCCAGTATATGTATAAAACAGTTTTTCAGAAATGTGCGCTATATGAGAGATATGACCTATTATGGACCGATCATTCAAAAATTTAGTGTCATGATTTCTGTGAATATAAATATTGTGTATGTTAAACTTTATATCGATAGGTTAAAGTTGATTACGGGGAGGGTCTTATATGGGAGTTTCGACTAATTTCGAACCGACCATTATAACATTAGGTGTCATCATTTCTGTATATTATTTGTGTCCAATTTTATTTGATTACCAACATTCTTAAGAAATTTATGATTGTTAAAGTGATTTTCGGAAGTGGGCCATTTATGGGAGCTACGACTAATTATGGACCGATCATAATAAAATTGTGCCGTATTATTTGTATACATATGAAATATATTTCCGTTAAATATTATTTGGATACCAACATTTTTGAGAGAGTTATGCTCTTTAAAGTGATTTCGGAAGTGGGCCTTATATGGGAGCTACGACTAATTATAGACCGATCACAAGAAAATCATGCCGTATTGTTTGTATACATATGAAATATATTTGTGTTAAATATTATTTGGATACCAACTTTTTTGAGTGAGTTATGCTCTTGAAAGTGATTTTCGTTCATTATAAGTTTATTAAACTATTCCCTTCCATGTTTTTTGTGAAAAGAAAATTTTTTAAAATCTGTGATTTAAAATTATAAAGTTTACGCTTCTGTAGGTTTTGTAATGTCGTTTTATACATAAATTAAGTAATTGTGTGTAAAACTGAAAAATACAAAAGTTATAACCAAAAAACTAAAATAAGTTATAATTAATATTAATCATACGCTGTGTAAGAAAAATTCTTTAAAATGTGAAAATATAGGGTTTATTTTAAATTTAATGATGTTAAAGGGTAGCTGGGAAAAACTTTGTATAAAAAAATTAAATTTATTTTTTAACAATTACGAGGGTTGTTTAAAAATTATAAGGAGAATCTGGGAAAAATATTAAAAAAAAATTATTTTTATATTATTCAAAATTTAGCTTAACCTTGCTAAAATAATATAGCATTTCATTTATATTCTAAACATTTTGAGTTTAATTGAAACTCCTAAGAAATTTAAGGAATTTCTTGCACATTTTCATTTCACAATTCATTCACTTAAAAATGACACAGATTTCGTTATATGTATATAAATATATACAAAGCTGTCGTCACCCTCCTTTTCTAATATTTTATGTTGCTAATAAATTGACAGATTGCATCATAATTTCCCACAAATGAATTGAATTGCTTGTTTTTTTAAAATGAAATGATTTATGATTTGTCACAGTTGTAACCTAATTTTCCTGCTTAAAATTGGATGCATTCACTATTAATTTCATAAGAGACTGAGAAAACTATTTAGTTTAAATCCTTAATGTATAAAACCATATTTGTTATATGAATTCTAAAAAAAAAAAGAAAAACAACCAAACATTTCTATGCGACTCATGTTGTACAATTAAATTATTTAGTTTAGTGTATGAAAATGAGTCAGTAAATTTAGAAAGTAAATTTTGTGGCCCATGATGTGTGTAGTAAAGTAAAACCATTGAGACTAAATTACTTAAGTTGTTTTTTTAGTTCAGTTTTGCAGCATATTTTATTTTCATTCAGTTTGAGCACGAAAAACATGTTGAAAACAAACATCTTTTACACATCAGTGAATAAATTGTGGGAAATTACATCATATTTGCCACATCATGGCGAAGTTAAATAGGAAAATATGTTTACAAGGAATTTATTAGCGTTTTGTGTTTTTTTTTGTATTTTGTAAGAAGAAAGTAAAACCTTGTGAAATGAAAAGAATTCTTTAGGGACCTGACATAAAGTTTACTTGTTTTAGTAATAAGTGAATTAAATAACCAATTATAAATTAAATAATTAATATATAATAAATATGTTAAATTCAATTTGAATTAAGTCATTATAAATAAAGCTTTATGAGCTCTCAATTGATTTATTTAAATTATTAAAATCGCGCATAAAATAAAAAAGTTCTAAACAAAAATTTACAAAAAAAAAATAATCGTAATTAATATTAATCATACGCCACCCTATACTTTTTGGGGAACATATTTCAAAACTCTTTATAAATTCAAATTTTGGCAGTAAAATACAAAGGAATTTAAATGTTTAACAAAACAACAAATAAACTAGTAAATACATACTTTAAAATTTTTAAAAATTCAACACTGTATAACAGAAAAATAAAATGTCCAAACAAATTTCAATTTATATTTAATGAAATATTTGAAAATGTAAACTTTGTTATTGTAAACTAGCGAACCCTGCACACTTCGTAGTGCAAAAAAGAAAATAAAAAAATCAATTCGAATTTATTTAAATCAGTGATAAATTGCTTTTATTGCAATGCTCTGTGATAAACAACATTTGTTGTTTTTCCATTTGCGGTATAAATATACAAAACCGATGGTTTGCCAACGCGCGAACAGGCTACATGTGAGAAAACTGGATACTCTAAATTCACTCAACAAATTTCTAAGGATTAGCCTTGCGCCTTATTAATGGTAACCGCAAACGCAAGGCGAACAGAAAACTGAAGTCGTTTAAATTCAAATGACATATCAGACGGAATCATGGGGATGCGTGGATTGAATGCATCTTCGCCTTTGAATTTTCCAGTTAAAATAGTAGCTTCAATTACATAAGCCATCAACCTAATAGCATGTCTTGTGTCATTACATAAACGGGGTTGTTTGATATTGCGAAGCATAATAATAGTGACTCCAACTTTCAATTGGGGATTATTCGGAGGCAATCCTCGTAAGTTCAACGAATTCAAAAATTCTGTTGGATAATTCACAACATCTTCTTCATTGGTAATAGTATCCAATAGTATGCTGTTTGAATTTTAAACATTTTTACAAATATTACTTAATTATGGCTAAAAATGTTGAATAAGCCATAATTAATATTAATTATACGTTGCGGTATATAGTTATTTTAAATATACTTAATTAAAATTTAAATAAAGTATTTTAGTAATTTCAATTGTAATTCAGGCAGAAGCAACATAACTATAAATGAATTGAATAGTTTTGTAGAACAGAATACGGGGGCAGGTTTAAAATTATAGGCAAAAAAATATTGTTTATTTTTTTCCCTTCAATAAAAAATGTACTAAACCATAATAAGGATATACTCTTAAATATAGTTATAAACTCAAAACAAAGTTTTAAACTCAAAACACATTTTTCGAGTGTAAAGCCAAATACTAGACAAGTGCTGAAACCTTTGGCTAGAAAGCTGCAGCTCTTAATCAGAAACCAGTTTCAATTTTTAAAAGCTTTGCAAAACTTATTTAGTTATGGCTAAAAATGTGAAATAAGTTATAATTCATATTAATCATACGTTGCGGTATACAATTATTTAAAACAGGCCTAGCTCAACGCTTTTTTCTAATTTGAAAAGCCTTTTATATTAGAATTAAAGAAGACTTAAAGACAGAAAATTAAAAAAGATTTAACATATAAAAATTTGTACAATTTTTAAAAGTTTCAAAACATTAAAAAAAATTTACCAACTTTTTCTTAACTAAAATCCCATATACTAACAATATTTTTTTCTTTAAATTATCTTAACACATCAACAAATCTCCTTTTCCTTTAGTTTACTTATTAAAAGACACATTTTATCACTCAGCCCAACCATTACAATGAAGTTAACCCAAATACTTTTCATTCTTTGACTTATAACTTAAACAGTTCCAAAACTAAAATGTATTAAACGGCTATTTTAAATGCAAATGCTTGAAATGATAGCATTCATATGTAATTTTATAACCAGATAAACTTTTTTAAATTTCCTAAATTTATTTCGACAGGATATTTGTCAAATACGAGTACACAATAATTCGTTGAATTCAAATAGGGGGATTTTTTTTTAATAAACAATAAATGATTTGGCATGAAATGTGTGTTGCTACAACGAATAAGATTTGCATGATGTTTGTATATAAGCGCATTTACATATATTTTAGCAAATATTTTGGGAAATTTTCGTCATATTGCAGCTTAGTTACAGTATGAGTTATATCAGTTAGAATACTTGAATTACATTTGATGAATGAGACTAAAAACTGGCAAAAAAATTAAAAAAAAATTTCAATTCCTATTTTATATTAAAACCCTAAAAATTAGTTATTTATGAAAACTTGCTTGTTTATTAAGTAAATATTAAGCTTTAATACTTCACTATACAATGCGCTTTAAATTGTAAAAATCGTAGAACAAATAACAAAGTTATGGCCAAAAAGTGTAAAATAAATCATAATTAATATTAATTATACGTCATGTTGGAAATTTTTTTAAAAATAGTATTATTTAAGGCCAAATTTAAGCTTTTTTAAAATTTTACAAGTCTTTGATATTAGAACTATAAACCTGACTTGCAAATTTCAAATATTTTTTTATATATTTCTTGATTTTTTTATATAAATACGAGGGTCATTTCATAATTTTTAAATAATATTTAAATTTTCTAAAAATCTTTAAAACTTAGGAAGTATTACGGCTTTAGTACATTTAATATAAATCATGCACATAAAAAAAACACTTGTTTATAAAAATATTAAACGAAATATGTTTAATATTTAGTTCGTTTATTTGACCTTTTTTTAATATTTAATAGTTTCTTTTTACAAGCAATAAGGTCACTTAAATTTTATATAAAAATATTTAATTTATTTCTATATATTTATTTCCAATATTTCGCTATCACAATGGATAGCTTCTTCAGGGATAATATAAGTTTTGAATTGAATTGAATTGAAATAAATATATAGAAATAAATTAAATATTTTTATGTAAAATTCAAGTGACCTTATTGCTTGTAAAAAGAAACTATTAGAAATATGTTTAAATTATTAAAATATTTAAGCAAAATTTTGAAATTTTTTTTTGAACATATACTTTTTACTTTAAACTTTTACTTAAAAATCTTAGAGATCAGCAAACCAATATCTACTAAGCTACATGTTAAGGCTTTAAAATCCATTTAAAATTTTAAAGGTCATACAAAGATATGACAATTATGGCTAAAAATGTAAAATGAGTCATAATTAATATTAATCATACGTCACGTTATACCTTTTTTGAAATAAGTCTTATTTAAAGCTAAATTAAAGCTATTGTCTAAATTAAACAATGTATTAGATTAGAATTTAAGTTACTCTATTTAAATGTTAATAATTTTTTTATACATATACATGGGACGTCTCATAATTTCTCCAAAAACAATTAACTAAATTTAATTTAAAAAAATAATTACCTAAAATTAAGTAAATTAAGTTATAATTAATATTAACTATAAGACACCATCTAACTAGATATTTCCTAAATTTCCTATTTTCCAACACCTACTGTAGAATTTTCTATGCAAACACCCTGCAAAAGCGTAAGAGAATTTGTGGATGTAAGTTTATGCAAAAATAATATGGGTTTTAAATTCACTGAACCACATTATTTCTACATTTCAGCAAGATTTTTGTGTGGTTTGAAAATATTGTCAACCCCGATAATTTTATATAAATTTGATACAACACTTTGCTCATATTAAACATAAGTATTCTTTTGTTTTTAACTATATTGTGGGATTTTATGTAAAAAATATTGCTGCATTTATTCTTGTATGACATTTATTGTTAAAAAAAATTTACATTTTGTGTGTGTCTGCTGAAAGTATGATAAAATTAATTTTATTTCTTTTTGCTAGCTTTAGGTTTTTCTTTTGTTCTTTTTTCATTTTACATTTAATTCTGAATACATTATTGTAAGGAATTAATGCTTAAATAACATTATTGATAAACTCCTATGTTTTAATGAAAATGTGTGCAGAGAATACTTAATTTATCTATGGTTGTAATGAATAAAGTCGATCAAAAAAGGAAAGGGAAAACAAAGGAAATACAGTAGTTAACGAAAAGTTAAAAAGGTTTAAAGAAAATATAAATTTACATGGTAATTTAAATTTAACAAAACATTTTCAAATTAAGTTTTAAATAAATACTGTTTGATTTAAAATTTTTGTTATTTAAAGTTTTCATACATCTTAATTATATAATTTTTAAGTAGTTTAAAGTGTTTTGTGTTAAAATACTTTTGTTTTATAGGAAGCTGTGTTCAATTAGTGAAGTTATAAGGGATTAAGTAAAATTAGTCAGAATTAATATTAATCATACGTCAAGTTAGAAATTTTTTAAAATAGTTTTATTTGAAGGCAATTTGATGCATTTATAGCATTAAAAAAGTGATTTATGTAAGAATTCAAAATGTTTTAGCGAATGTGTAAAATTTTGGAAAATATATACGAGGGTCGTATCATAAATTTAAAAAAAATTACACTTAATCAAAAATTTTTTAAAACAGTTTTCAACAGCAATACAAACTTATCACAACAAATTATTGCGCCAATAAATAATAAATAAACTTATTACAACCATACTTAGGCATACTGCATTACATGTTTCAGTAATCAGTAAAAAGTACTGATTACTGGAAAAAAAAATCAGTATTCAGTAAAAAGTACTGATTACTGGTAAAGAAAATCAGTATTCAGTAAATTTTATTGATTACTGAAAAGAGAAATCAGTATTCAGTAAAAAGTACTGATTACTGGTAAAGAAAATCAGTATTCAGTAAATGACTGATATTAGATTCCGTGCGTTTTAAAAATGATATGTACACATTACTCACTTACATGAATAGTGGCATAACTGAAAAACTGCATTTCGAGAAAAATGGCTGCATTTTTTTACACAAATCAGTAAAAATTACTGAATACTGATTTCTCTTTTCAGTAATCAGTAAAATTTACTGAATACTGATTTTTTTTTCAGTAATCAGTAAAAAAAGAAAATACTGAAAAAGTACTGGTACTGAAAAATGCCAATCTATGATTAAAACTAATTTTTTATAAACATTCTTTGGATTTCTACTAATTTTCAAAATTATGATAATTTTTTTATTTAACTAATTGTTTAACTAATTTATTAAAATTATTTTGTTTGAGCTTAAGGTCAAAATTTCTTTTTATTTATTTCTTATTTATTCAATATTTTCCCCTCTTATGTTAAAACAAATTTAAATTTATTGAATCATCTTGAATTCTAATAGAAACAGCTTTTAAAATTAGAAACAAGCTACACTCTGTATTAAAATAAGCTTATTTTTAATAATTGTATACCCCAACGTATGATTAATATTTATTATGACATATTTTACAGTTTTAGTATTAACACTTAGTTTTGTAAATATTTTTACAATTTAAAATTTAAACTGCATTTGATGGCTTAGACTTACAGCTTCTTATCTTCTTATCTATTACAAAATTGAAATCTAAGGTTTCAGCTGTTGTCTCGTATTTGGCTGTAAAATCAAAAAAAGCTTTTGCTATATTATGATTTTAAAAAATGTTTATTAAAATTGACATTTAAAGCAGCAGAAAACATTTAATGAGAAAATTTTAGTTTTTTAAATAATTTTTTTGCCTAAAAATTTTCAACGACCCTCGTATTTTTTGCACAACATTTTTCTATTTATTTACAAAATTTTAATTACTAAAATATTTTATTTAAACTTAAATTAAGCCTGTTCTTAATAATTGTATACCGCAACGTATGATTAATATTGATTATAATTAATTCAAATTTTTAGCCATAACTAAATAAGTTTTGCAAAGATTTTTTAATTCTAAACTAGATTTATTGCGTTAAACTTACATTTTTTGCTATTGAAACATTAAAGCCAAAGGTTTTAACACTTTCTACTTATTTTGCTCTAAACTCGAAAAGTGTTTTTAATATAAAACGTTTTATTTTGCCTGTTATTATTTTAGAATATTATTAGTGATCGATTCAATTATTCAAGTTTTTATGTAAGTTTACATATGTTTTACCATTAATTACTATAAATTTTAATTTAAAATTTAAAAATTCCATATTATAAATGATTTTTTAATATTTTCTAAGAAAAGTAAAGGGTAACGTATAATTAATATTAATTATGACATTTTTAATTGTTTTAGTTATAACTTTCATATTTCTTTCTAAATTTGCACAATTTTAAATGTGAAAATTAAAGAACACTTTCAGTTTTAAATTTATATGACTACAATTTTCTAAGACAAACATTTTGCTGTCGTATGCTGCCTTAACTTGAAAGACAATTTTTTTTAAATATTTTACAACATTTTATTACAGAAATTATTTATCATAATTTATTGTTATAGAGCTCATTTGCAAATAATATTATAAATGTAGGTTATAATGGCGGTTAATTTAAACAATTTTTAAAAAATTTAAAAGTTTTTCTAAGTTGTTAAGTTGTTGTTGCTCTTTTTAATTAGAAAAGTATTTTTTACTTGTTTCAATGCTTGTACCTTAAACAGTTCCATTCCATTTCATTTATTTAATTCTTTATTAATGTGGAATTTTTCCATATTTTCTAACAAACGTATAGGGTGACGTATGATTAATATTAATTATATTTAGTTTCTCATTTTCAGTCATAACTTTCTTAACAAAGCAAGGATTTACTTAATTTGTCTGATGGAGAAAACTTGTAGTTTTTAAGTTATGTGATTAAATGTGATTTATAACAAACAATTAACCCTTATATGCTGCCTTAACTTTAAAAATATTTTAGGAATTTTTTCCTAGCAAATAGTTTGATACATTTTATTAAAGAAATGTGTTATTTATCATGAGAGGTTGCTACAATGTGTGTGTTTTTTAATATTCATTGGAAAACGCAAAAAATTTATAAATTTTGAAAAAATATCAATTTTGTCTCTGATTTTTACTGGCGTATTTATAAAAAATAAAGTAGTCAAGCTTTAAGACAAAATTTTCATACATAATATTCTTAAAGTACACTTTAATTTTTTATAAATACGGCAGTTAAAGTTTATGAAAACTTTTTTTTAATTGTTTAAGTACTTCTGCCTTAGAGCCTTAAATAACTATCGTTTTTATTGCATAAATCCTAAATGCAACAGGAATTTTGCAATATTTTCTAACAAACGTATAGGGTGACGTATAATTAATATTAATTATGTTTATTTTAATATTTTCAGCCATAACTTATTTATTTCACAAGCGTTTTAAGAAATTTAAATTAGTTATGTGTGCAAACATTAGCAGTTCTTAAATGATTTGTTTAACACTATTATTTTGTCTTTCATTTCTCAAATTTTTCAACAAAAAATGTCTTTGCATATTCTAACCCACTGTATTTGCATTTCCGAAAAGTTTTGTTTTTGTTAATTTAGCTTCAAATCGGATTAGCAACATAATGAAAACGTAATGAACTCTTTATATTCATTATTTGCAAGTGTTTAAAGGGCAACTCATACTTCAGCAACTGGCTGCAACTCATTCTCTCTCTTCCTTCTCTTGTACAACTATTGTCACTTTATTTTTTTTCATTTAGTTAATTCTTTTTTTCTTCTATTATTTGTTGTTTTTATTGCTGTTGCTATTGCTGCTGTAGCTTTATATACGTCCATTTTATTTGGTAACAATTTTCTAGTATTTATTGTGCTTTTCAAGACTTTAATTAAAAACTCTTTAAATGAGAGTGTTAAAGGAAGAGACTTAAACAGAGTGAGAGAGCTTAACAGAACAACCAATTAACATTAAACTCAATTAACACTTTAACTTTAGTTTTTTTTTTGTTGATGTTGTTGTTTGTTTTGTTATTACTTTGAGTGTGTGTGTGTGTGTATGTGAAGAGTATTTAACAAATTTTGATAATGACAAAAATGAAAGTATTATTTTTAAACTCAGAGTTGTTAATTAAAGTACAATTTGGAAATGAACTCTTAAAAGTTTTTCTAGATTTTAAAACAAATACTGCAAATAAAAATACACATTTTCTCTTGCTATAACTATACAAACAATTTTGTAAATCATTTTCTCAAAGGCTTTCATCCAATATTTGCTTAATATAAAAAGAATGTTTATTATTTTAAATACCTTTTAGTATAAATTTCTGCTTTATGAGCTGGTTATTGCTGTGGTAAGTAGTAAATACTCTTTGATCATTTAATCCTTTACTGGGCTCTGATGTTCATACGAAGAAGCACAACTTTAGCTGTAAGAAAATAAACAAAATAAAGGATAAATTATAAAAACAATAAAGTATATGTAATAAGTAAAAGGAAAGAAATTGTAAAAAAACGAAAATAATTTATTCTTAAAAAAATAAATTATTCTTTTTTCAAATAGTCTAGAAAACCAATCAAATTGTACAAAACAAAAGAGACATGACAACTTTTTATCAACTTTTTTGATAAAATTATTTCTATTACTATAAGTATAAAAATATACATTTTACTTGGCTTGACATAAAAATGACAGAGTAATTCAAATTTTTGTCATGACATAAAAATGTCTGATGTAAAAATTTATTTATTTTAACAATTAAATGCCATGACATAAAAATGTCAGCTATAAAAATTAATTTATTTAAAATTTTTTATAAACTAGAGAAAAATTTTGACATGACATAAAAATGTCAGAAAATTAAAACTTATGTCATGACATAAAAATTAAAGCTTTGCCATTAAAATATCTGAGAAATTCGAATTTTTACTATGACATAAAAATGACAGCTTTAAAAATTAATTTATTTAAATTTATTTATAGACTGGAGGAAAAATTTTGACAAGTCAGACAAATATCAGAAGATTACATAAAATTTATTACATGACAAAAAATAACAGCTATAAAATTATATTTATTTACGGCTGTTCATTTATTTTTATTACTAAAAATATAAAAATTATACATTTTTTTTGACCTGACAAATTTCAGCTATAAAAATTAATTTTTTTAAATATATTTATAAACTAAAAAAACAAATTTGAGAGTACATAAAAATGTCAGTAATTAAAATTTTTGTCATGACATAAAAATGTTAGCTATAAAAATTAACATATTTAAAATTATTCATAAACTAAGAAAACAATATTTGCAATGTCCTGGAGAAATTTAAATTTTGTCTTGACATAAAAATGTCAGATACAAAAGTAAAAATCAAATTATTTGTATTGCTAAAAATATACATAATTTAGTTTTTAAATAATTTTTTCCTGTCTTAAGTTGAATCTGTCTTGACATAAATATGAATTTTTGAAGATATAAAAGTCATAACATAAAATGCCAAATTGTTTTTTGTTTAAAAGTAGTTTGAAAATAACAAAATCCATTTAAAAAATTGTTTTTTGTGCCAAAATTTCTGTCAAAATATAAATAAAATTATTTTTAAAGAAATTTATGTCATGACATAAAATGTCAAAATGAAATTTTTAAATTGTAAGTTTTTCACAATTTGGTTAAAAATGAATTTTTTCCTGTCTTAACATAAATATAAATTCGTGAAGACATACATGACATGACATTAAATGTTAAGGTACAAAATGTTTATGAAAACAACAAAATCTATTAAAAATATGTTAATATTCATAAAATGTGTGTCTTAACGTAAATAGTAAAAGTATTTATAAAGAAATTTATATCATGACATAAAAATATACAAGATTTTCTTTAAAAAATTGGCATGACATAAAAATGTCAGACATTAAAGTTAAGTTTGATTAAAATTATTTACAAAAGGGAGAAAGCATTTTCATTAAAAAAAATTTTAAAAAAATTAAAATTGTTTATTTACATAAAATGTCAGCAATAGGTATTTTTTATGGCTGTTTAACAATTTGTTTATGGTACTAAAAAAATTGTTTACCAATTCTAAAACTAAAAAATGATAATTGTATTGTTTATGACTTGACATAAAATTGTCTGAAAAATTTAAATTTTGTCTTGACATAATGATTTTGATAATTTTCTAGTCAATTAAAAACGAATTTTTTGCTCTGACATATAAATGTCGGAAAGATTTATTTAAAATTGTTTATGAACTGAAAAAATATTTCTTGACATGACATAAAAATGCCATGAAGAAATTTAAATTTTTGTTTTGACATAAAAATGTCACCTTCAAAAGTTATTTGTTTATGGCTGTTCAATAGTTTATTTATATTACAAAAACTATGAAAATTATAAACAAAAATTTGTTTGACTTGACATAAGAATGTCAGCGAAATGTATTTTTTTTTGTCAAGACATAAAAATGTCGGCTATAAAAAATAATTTATTTAAAATAATTTATAAACCGGAAAGAATTTTTGTTTGACATGACATAAAAATGTCATGGAGAGATTTAAATCTTTGTCATCTTGTCTTTTGTCATATGTACATACATATGCACATCTATTAATATAAATATACATGATTTTCACCTAGAATTAAAAACATGTTTATAGTATGACAGAGAAATTTATTTTATTATATTTTTGTTCTTCAGATATATATATATATATATATATATTTATATTTATGTTCTGACATAAAAATGTAACAATATCTGAAAATATTTCAATTAAAAATTTTCTCATTATGTGTAAATCATGTATTTTTATTTTTTTTTCATTAACTAACTCCATAAATTTAAAGTTCATTAGTTTATTTCCAACATCTTCCTCATTGCTTTCTTTCCTTACACTTTTTTAATCCATTTATCATACAATTTTGCTGTTTTTGAGTATTAACGACTTTGGCATAAAACACAATTTAATATGAAATAAATCCCTGTGGTTTTATACCCTCACACTCACACTTCACTACTCACAAGCAAACAAATGCATTTTCTTCGTACTCCCAACCACTAACTCAAAATTCAAACATATTGTGGCATTATAACCACCATATACCACATGGCCACAAATTTTTCACTATGCAAGCTTGCAACAATTGAACATGTTGAAGCAATAGCAACAGAGAGCTTGAATGAGTGAAGATAAGCAAAAAAATTAAAATGGAAAATTATTTTGTGCAGTTTTCTACGTTCATTACACTCACGACATGAACATGAAGTGAAGCAGTATAAAGAAGACATGCAACACATTGTACAAATCTTAAACTTGTAAATCCATTGTCCTTGTTGGTAGCTAGCTAGCTCTTCGAGTGTAGTGACACTTTTTGTTTTTATTTCACTTTTTCTTTAAGCCATTTTGTCATAACTTTATGCCTGTTAGCAAGTCACGTGCAAATGTTGCGACAACTTGACTGCCTTTATATTTTCAAGACAATTTAAGGAGTTTTTTTTTCTTCAGCGAGGAGTTGCTGCTTTAAGCTCATTTTAGGTTTCCTTTTCCCCATTGTGCAGAGTTTAGGTTTTTTTTATTGGTCTGCCTGACTTACAAAAATCTCTTAACTTCCTATTTTATTATTCTTGATGAACTTTTTCTAAAGACTACTATGGGTTAAAAGGCAACAACAACAACAAAAAACAAAAAGTTCTTTTTACGGCCAAACAAAGCCACAAATTGTTTTTTTATGTAGACAAGTAGATGGTTACAGTTTTATTTTATTTAATGTTTTTTTTTGCCCACTTTATTAGCTTTTAATGCGACATATTGAAGAAAATAATATTATAAAAGATTTTTGGAAAGTTTTGTCTACCACAAAACTATAAAAAAATATTTAATAAAGATTTTCATGATAAACAGAAAATATCTTAAAATAAAGCAATTGCATTAACATAGATCTAAAATTGTTAAATAGAGTTTTTAAGAAAAGCAATTTTGTAAAACACAAAAGTTATTTATATTTATGTTAAGCTAGAAAAAAGGATTGTTTTTATCAAAATTTGTTTTTGGTGTCTTAACATAAATATAATGTCTTGTAGAAATATATGTCATGACATAAAATGTCAAGTTGTGGTTTATTCCCAATTTTTATGAAAATAAAAAATTACACTGAGAATTAAAAAAAACATAACATAAATAAAAGTGTTGAATGCAGACATTGATGTCATGACATTAAATGTCAATTTGAAATAAATTAAAAACGTCTGATTGACAAGTAATGGCTTTCATAAAATTTAATTTAAGGATTATTTTTTATTGTGTTAATAAAAGTTTTTCCTAACAAGAAAATTTTCTTTCTTTTCAACATTTAAATTTATTAAAAATGTCTTAACATTTTAATGTCAAGACAGATTTTTGTTTAAATGTTAATATTTTTGTTTTTTTTTTAAATCAAATTTTGTTATTTTTTAATTTTGGTTTTGAAACTCAGTATATATAAAATTGGCATTTTTATGTCTTGACATCTTTAATAAATTTAAATGGTGAAAAGAAAGAACATTTTTCTTGATATAACAATATAAACACTTCATGATATTTTATGCCATGACATAAAAATATTAGAAGAGAAATACTTTATTTTCTTAAAACTTTAATGCAAATAACACAATTAAATATCCTCTTAAAATAATGTCATGATATAAAAATGTCATCTTCATGGTTTTAAAATTCAAAACAATTTTATATACCAAATTTTATTCTACAAACATGTTTATCTATTTAAAAGAAAAAAAAATCTGTCATGACATAGAAATGTCGTGAAAGTCAAGAATTATTAAAATAAAAATAATTTTTCTTAAATCATGATATGAAAATGTCAGCTATTTTATAGATTACTACAAATTTATCTATTAAAAAAAATTTTGTCATGACATATGTAGATATAAAATAAAAATCTAAATTTTCTTAAATTAATGTCATGACAGAAAATATCAGCTATTTTATTAATTACTACAAATTTGCCTTTTAAAAGAAAATAATACTGTCATGACATAAAAAAGAAATTAAAGTCTTCAAAATTTAAAAACATGAACAATTTTATCTGTTTTAAAAAAATATAATAAACAGAATACATAAGTAATATAAAACTTAAATTCTTCTTTACTTAATGTCATGCGTGTCAGTTTCAGAGATAATGATTTTTAATTAATCAAATTTTATTAATAAAAAAAAATTCTGTCATGACACAAAAATGTCAAGACATAAAAATTTTTAAAATTTAAAAACTAGAAAAATTTTAACTTTTTCATAAAATATAACAAACAAAATACATAAATAAAATAAAACTTAAATACTATCTAAATTAATGTCATGACATAAAAATAGATAATGGTTTTTTAATTAATAAAATTAATTTATTATTTAAATTTTATTACTAGAAATACGTATAGCTTTTTTTGAAGAAAAAAAATATTTTGTCATGACACAAAAATGTCAAGACATAAAAATGTCTAAAATTTAAAGACATGAAAATTTCTTAATTTTTTCAGAAAATATAAATATAGAATATTATGAAAATAACATAATTAAAATAAAAACTTAAATTTTTTTTAATTAATGCCATGACATTAAAATGTCAAAACTATTTTATTAACCAAACCCTCCGATGAGTGGCAGTTTTGAACTTCACGGCCGTGTGAAAAGGTCCCTACGGACCTTTTTTGTAAATCATGTTTTTTTGTAGTGGCCGAAGTAGGAGTAATTTCAGTTTGAAAAGGCAAAAAGGTCCCTAGGGACCTTCTCGCTCATCGGAGGGTTAAGCTGTTAAAAGGTAAAAAATTTGTCATGGCATAAATATGTCATGAGTTTATATTATTTTATGTTATGACATAAAAATGTTTAACAGTTAAAAACATGACAATTTCTTCCTAGTTTCACAAAATATATTATAATTAGCAGCAAATTATTAACTTTATAAAGATTTTCATCTTATAGTTTAAATATGTTCTCTTATTAAAATTGCCACAATTAGCTTGTTTTAGCTTACTGGGTAACACAGCTAAAATCTAAACCACCTTCTTCCAAATATAAGCTTAAGGTCTCCTACAATGTTAATGATTTAATACTCTTGTCATCAAAATTCCACTTACTTTGTCAAGTGTATCATTGATAATAAATACGAAACTGTGATAAATTATTAATTTATCAATTACAAACATTTGCTGTCTCGACCAACATTCTTTACTTCGTCACCGTTTAATATGTTGATAATGTGACATCGATGACTATGATGATGATGATAATTATGATGCTGCTGTTTGAATTTATTAATTCAAGTATTTGGCAAAACTCTCAAACTGCTTTTGATTGGAAATTATGAAAATGATTGCTTGATTTATTTATAAATCACAGTATGTGCTTAATTGTATATTTTTTCTTTGTTACTATTTAATGTTTATGCTTTAGTTAAAACAGATGCCAGTCTCATATCACAAAGACAATCACAATATAAATGTTATAAATTAAAATAAAAACTATTTTGTTGTATAGTTAAATGACCAGAGTGGTAAAAAAAAAATACAAGATGTCTCTTAAACAAATGTCCCTAATACTCGTATGTGAAGGGGGCGTTTTTTTTTTGTTATAGAACAGATAACAGATAATTAATTTTATGAAAAATCGTTTAATGATTTATGGAGCTGACAATTTAGGTATAATAGCAAAACAAAAATTAAACACAACAGTTTAAATGATAAAAAAGGGGAAAAGCTTTAGCTGTTATTGTGTGTTTCTAGTTCAGTGTTTTTGTTTTTTTTTCTGCTTTCGTTTATAATGTTTTGTAACCTAAAAACGCTTCATTAATTTGCTGACATTTTACTTTTACTGTTTGATACACAGACACTCAAATTTATAAAGAGATTTGATTTCAAAAGATAATACGCCTAAAAATAACAACAACTGAACTTTGAAGTTTATTTGACGAGTGAAATTGAATTACTTATTTTTCTGAAATAATGTTTATAAAGCATGACTGTAAAATTAATTCTACATTGAAAGTAGAAGTTTTCTGAATTTACATTATTTCAAAACAGATGTCATTTTATTTTTAAAAAGATCCTGATTGATTCATTGTTTTTTTTTTATTTTAAAGATAATTTGTTATTAAATTAAATTAATAAAAATTGCTGACATTTTTATGTCATGACAGAATTTTTTATGTCATGACATATTTTTTTTATATAAGCCTTAATATCGATTTTTTATTCATTTTGTTTTAAAAAAATGCTGACATTTTGACGTCATGATAGAATTTTCTTATGTCATGCCATATTTTAAATCTTAATTTTTTAATTTTTTATTTGATAAATATTTTATTTTTAAAGTAATTTAATAAAAATTGCTGACATTTTTATGTCGTCAAAATTCTATCTTTCTTACAAAATTAAATTTTGTTCTAATAATTTCTCAACAATTTAGCAGTAAAATAAATAACTGAGATTTTTATGTTATGACAGGTTTTTATGTCATGACATTTTTTTTATAAAAGTCTTAATATGAATTCTTTTATTTTGAAAATGGTTTGTTATTGCATAGAAGTACTAAAAATTGCTGACATTTTTATGTCATGACAGATATTTGGTTATAAAAATGTTTATGTTATGACAAAAAATTGTATTTGTCTTACAAAATTTAAATTTTTCTCAATTTATATAATTTCTTAATAGTTTTGTATTAAAATAAATATAGACATTTCAATGTCATGACAGATTTTTTTTATGCCATAGAAAAGTCTTAATATGAATATTTTAATTTTGAAAATTGTTTGTTATTAAATGAAAATAATGAAAATTGATAACATATTATTTCATGACCATGTTGGTTTATTACGAAAACGTTTATGTTATGACAGAAAATTGTATTTGTCTAATTTTTTGTCTTATAAAATTAAAATTTTTCGTCATTTAAATATACTTTATCATTAAAATAACTTTTTGACATTTTTATGTCATGATTTATGTAACTTATTTTTTATAAAAATCCTAATTAACTAAATTTTCTTAATATGAAAATAATTTGTTACTAAAGTAAGTAAAATTGCTGATATTTTTATGTTATATTAGATATTTGACTACAAAAATGTTTATGATATGATAGAAAATGGTATTTGCTTAATTTTTAATTTATAGAATTTGTAAAGACATAATTACAAATTCAGACATTTTTATGTCTTGATGGAATTTTTTATGTCATGGCATATTTTTCTGACTTATTTTTTTATTATTTTTTTTTTTATAAAATTAACTAGATTTTCTTAATTTTAAAATAATTTGTTATTAAAGTAAGTTTATAAAAATTGTTGACATATTTATGTCATGACATATATTTTACTACAAAGGTGTTTATGTTATGAAAAAAAATTGTTCTTGCTTAATTTTCAATTTATAGAATTTGTAAATAATTTTGCATTAAAATTAATTACCGACATTTTTATGTATTCATGAAATTCCTTATGTCATGACATAAATTTTTTTCATTAAAATATAGTTTGATTAAATTTTATAAGTATGAAAATAATTGCTAATTGAAGTAAATTAATAAAAATTGCTGACATTTTTATGTGATGAAAGATTTTTCATTAAAACTATTTTTATGTCATAACAGAACATTGTTTTATTTTGTATTTGTTTATTTGTAAATTAATTTACGTGTATAATAGAGTGATGTTTTTTTTTTGTAATGAACAACGGCGGTTAATAAAGCATGAAATGTAAAAAAGTTTACTTTTCAAAAGAAACAGTTCAATAAAAGCGTTTTTAAATAATGAGTATTTGAATTGTTCGACTCGTTGCTACGTTTCAGTTCATTTATTCTAAAATGTAAAGAATATTTGCATTATTGTGTTAAAATATTACTTTTATACAAACACAATATAATTATCTATTTTTAGCACTATCTCCCCCAAATGTGTTCATTGGGAAATATTTTGTTTTTGATTTTACCACACATTTTATGCTGGAACTTCAAATTTATTACAAATTCTGTCATTTATTATTGGTTTAATAAAAATATATGTCAGTATATTTGACACCAAAAATGCGTGGCAAATCAAATGTCAATTTAATCTAAAAACTCATACCATATTCAAAAAATATGTTCACAAACAAAACCGCACAGTCAGTATTAAAGGAAATCAAATTAAAATTAAAATACAATAATCCACAGTAATGACATTAATCTCATGATAATTTGCGAGTTATGTGTTAGCCTGCATAAACCTACTGAATTAGTTTTAGGAAAATCCAAAAGGTTTTCAGAACACAGTTTTAAATTAAGAGGTTTTTTTGTTTAAAAATTCTGCTTTAATTTCAGGGTTCTATTTTATGCTTTTATAGTCTACTTTATAGTAAGTTACTGATATATTTCTGTCACGACAGAATTGTTATGATAGAATTTTTTTCTTAATCATAAAATTCGATTTTTTGTAAATCTTTATCATTTGTAATTAATTTTGCATTTAAGTAGTCCCTAGCCTAGTATCCAGAGTAGTTCTTAGTCTAGTTTCTACTCTAGTTTATAGAATTTTATTTTTGTCCCTAGTCTAGTACCTAATCTATTGCCTAGTCTAGTCACTAGTCTGATCCCTGGTCTAGTTGCAGTTCCTACTCTCGTTTAAATAATGGGATTTTTGTTTCTGCTTTAATTTAAGGCTTTTATTTTATGCTTTCGTAGTCTACTTGGTAGTAAATTACTGATATATTTCTGTCACGACAGAATTGTTATGACAGAATTTCTTTCTTAATCAAACAATTACATTTTTTGGAAATCTTAATCAGTTCTAATTAATTTTGCATTTATGTAGGCCATAGTTTAGTCATTAGTCTAGTTTCTACTCTAGTTTAAAGTATTTTTTGTCCCTAGTTTGAATCCTATATTTCCTAGTCTAGTCCATGGTCTAGTCTCCAGGCCAGTGCCTTCTCTAGTTTATAGTATTTTTTTGTCCCTTGTCTAGTCTCTAATTTAGTTCATGGTCTGGTCCATAGTACTAATGTAGTCCCTATAGTTACTAATGTAGTCCCTAGTCTAGTTACTAATCTATTTCCTACTATAATTTCTACTCTGGTTTATGGAATTTTTTTGTCCCTAGTCTGATCCCTAGTATGGTACCTAATCTATTTCCTAGTCTGGTTCATAGTCTAGTCAGAAATCTTAGTCTAGTCCCCTAGTCTAGTTCCTACTCTAGTTTATAGTATTTTTTTGTCTGTAGTCTGATTCCTAGTCTAGTACCTAATCTATTTTCTAGTCTAGTCCATAGTCTGGTCCATAGTCTAGGCCCTAGTCTAGTTACTAATCTATTTCCTACTATAGTTCCTACTCTAGTTTATAGTATTTTTTGTCCCTAGTATAGTCCCTAGTAAGGTACCTAATCTATTTACTAGTCTAGTTCCCACTCTAGTTTATTGTAATTCTAGGCTACCAAAGATTGTTGTCATAGTGACCTGATTTGTTTTTTATTTTAGAAAATATATTTGTATTTGTATTTTGTATGATGTCTGTTTACAATAATCGCATCGTTTCTATTTAAAATTATGTTTTTCATTTTTACCATCAAATATTGTAAAATATCGCTGCTATGTTTGAAAAATTTTATGGTTGAATAAAAATTGTGTCAATATGTTTTCGAGTTTCGTCAGTCATTGAAATTATTTTATACAAGTAACAGAACACATGCATTGAATGAGTTTTTAGAAAAGAAACAAGTTAGAGTGCTATATACGGCTGTACCGAATCTTAAATACCCTCCAAATAAATATAATGAGAATTACAATTTGTCAATTCTTAAGCACTGTGGCCACGTATCAAACTGATTTGACAAACTCAGTTTTTTTTGATTGTGTTAGTGAAAAAAGTTGATGCGAGTTTGACGCAAAATCAAAACAATTTAGATTTCACTGCTGCCGCTACTTCAAACTAAATATTACTAATACATACATATTATTTGTCAAATCAGTTTGATACGTGGCCATCGTGCTTTACCATTTTTTACAGAGTTTGTATATTTATCATAACAATCTTATAAATAATGCAACAATTAATAAAACAAAAAATTGGTTCAACATTTTTCCAAGTGTAAGGGTATTTGAAAGAGTTTCTAGGTGTTATAGTGGAAGTGGAGCAATTATGAACTGAGAGCTTGAAAATTCAGTATTCAGTAATGTAATTTCTATTTTCTATATTTGAGGCTGATTTATGTATAATTTAATCTCAATAACGTAGTTTAAATAAGTTAAATGGTTGTTAGAATGATACTCGGAAGTTCACTTTATTTAGAAGCTATTTTTTTTTTTCAAATATGGACTGACAACTACAAAATTCATAGATAATTGATATATGACCGATATTAGTGTACATATGATTTCTGGATTAAAATTACATATCGGTATAAAATGTTAGTTTGATAACGATATTTATTAGACATTTTTGTGGGTTTTTCGAAATTGGCTCTTAAATAAAATATAAAATATGAGGATGTAGCATGTCGAATTTCAACAAAATACCGGTATATATATATAAGAGAGTTATGAGTATTTAAGTAATATTCGGAAGTGGAGCTTTTATGGAGCATATGCCCAAATATGGACCTAAATTCACAAAATCCAACAGTTGGATTTTGGCATATATACATACATACATGACCTGTGAAAAATGTTGGATCGCAACTGTTACTTATAACAGATTTATACGTATTTAGGTGCGTTTTGGAAGCGGACTTTGTATTGGTGAAACATGGACCAAACTAATCATATTTTCGTTTTGTGATTTGTTTTCATATGAAAGTTATTCCTGCTGAACTTTGTATTGATATTAAAATTTTATAGGTATTTTTGTAACATTGAGCCATATTTCGGGAAGAAATTTGTATAGGGGCTATCACAAATCACGGACCGACTCATACTATTTTTTAACACAGTTTGTCCTTCTGTCATAGAAATAACGTGTACAATATGTCATGGTATTATCTGCAATATATTTAAAGAATATAGCAAAAAACTATTTAAAAATGTCATATTTTGATGAAGGTTGTTACACACTTTGGTCCATAACTCTGGTTCGCCTGAACCGATTTTGTAGACTTTCAATACCAAACTGTTTAGGAGAATTATAAGGGTTTTTTGTAAGCTTTGCTGATTTGGGTTAAATATTTTGGACGTGAGAGTTTTTTACACAGACAGGCAGAAGGACATAGCTCAATCGACTTAGAATTCCATAAGGATCAAGTATATATACTTTGTTGGGTCTCAGATGAATATTTCTCAGTGTTACACACGGAATGAGAGACCCTCATTCACCACTTGTGGTGGTGCAGGGTATGAAAAGAAAACTCAAAATATAGAGTATCAATAGAACCATTATTTCTTGTTAGAAAATAACACAAATAGTTTTAGATTTGATGAGAACTTAACTAACAACTATTAAAGACAAGAAAACCTATTAAAGATTTGTCATCTGTCAACTTTAAGCTGTAAGTGGAGTCTCTTTTTTTTTTGCATAAACTTTTAATGATTTCTGTTAACTAATGCTAAACAAAAACAATCATTGTTTATGGTCTTAAACGTGCAAAGAAAAGAAAACTGTACCAAATGCTGTTAATTTTAACAAAAAAACCAGCGTCTATTTCTATTTAACAAACATGTCAATGACATTTTGTGTGAAATGTCAAAAGCATACAATGTGGTATTTAACACACAAACATAAAATTTTACTGGCACATTTTGCAAAACAAATCTGTACAATTTGTTGCAATGTGTGTTTGTGGCCAAAAAGCCACAAAAAACTATTAGTACGCGTTGTTGTTGTGTTGTAACATACAAAACTTGGGTTACCTGTTTCTGTAGTTGGCCAAATGCTTTAACTGAGTTCTTTGTTTTATTGTTTTTGTTTGTATAAATAGATTTATTTGTTGATTGTAAAACATTTATTTCAGTAGTCATATTTTAATGGCATTATAATACAAATAATACAATTCATTGTGGGAAAAACTCTTTGTGAGTTTTTAGCCAGCAAAGCAGGCTTTGGGAAAATATTCTACAAAATTTGTTGGCTGCCTGTCAATTACAATTCAAATGCATATTTAATAATTTCCGTTTTTTATTTAATAAGCAAATTATAACAGCCGGATGTTTTAAGGGTGAGAATTGTGTTTAATAGTTTTGTTGCTGGCTTAATACAATGACATATTTGCACAAAAAAGAAAAGGAAATAAAGTAGTAATTCGGAAATGAATTTTATTTGTTATATTTACAGGTGAAATTATTATTATTTGTGATAGTTTTTTAATGGAATTAAACATGTTGATTGTAAAGAGTTTTGTAGAATATGTTAGAGAGATAATGTTTTTTAAAAGTAAAATATTTTTTAGTTAACGAAAATAAATTTGTATTAATTCTTATTGGTTGCTTTAATTGCTGTTTGAGTGTTAGCATGTAGTTTTAAAATCTAAAGATTTTCTTTTAGTTTTCCGGATTTTGACAAAACTGTAAATTTTGTCGCCCTATACGTATGATTAATATTAGTTTTGACTTGTTTACTATTTTTGGCCATAACTAAGTTAATATTGAAGAGCTTTTGAAAAGTTTAAAAGTAAACGAATTAAAACATTACAGACTTTATAATGATAAACTTTTACTTAAATAATTTTTTAAAGAAATTAAAAAAACTAAAATTTAAAGTTCATGAAAAAAAATTTTAAAATTTTATTTGTATTTTTATTAGTTACGTAAATAGATTTTTATAAATTCTTCGTTGTGTTCATTTATTAGCATTAATTTGTAAGAATTTTAATTTAAAAGTCTTTCCTTTAGTTTTCAAGACATTTAACAAAATGTAAATTTTGTCACCCTGGACGTATGATTAATATTAATTATGACTTGTTTCTAATTTTTGACCATAATTAAGTTAATATTTGCGATTTCAAAAATGTTAAAACTAAACGAATTAAAACATTCCGAACTTTATAGCAATGAACTTTAAAAAAAAAAATTTTTTTCGGAAACCAGATAAATTCAAATTTAAAGCTCATGAAAAAAAAATTTATAGATTTTATTTGAATTTTTATTAGTTACGTAAATAGATTTTTATAAATGCTTGATTCCGCCCCTTTTTAGTATTTAGTTGCTAGAATTTTATTTTAAAATTTTAAAGATTTCCTTTAGTCTTCAAGATTTTTAACAAAATGTAAACTTCGTCCCCCTATACGTATGATTAATATTAATTATGACTTGCTTCTAATTTTTGGCCATAAATAAGTTAATCTTTAAGCGATTTCGAAAATTGTAAAACTAAATGACTTAAAACATTTCAAACTTATAATAAATAAATTTTTACTAAAATATTTTATTAAAAAAATTAAAGAAAAATAAAACTTAAAGTTTGTTTTTTTAAAGACTTTTTTTATATTTATAAATGCTTGTATTATTATCAAATATTTAGAAAGTATTCCTTCCTTTAGTTCAATGTATCCTGTTAAAAAAGCACTTTTATTTAAATTAATTTTTATTTTTTAAAGCATTTTCGCTGAAATATGTAAATAAACAACAACTGTCAGTCACATAAATAAAAATGACAATTTGTATTTTATTGCAAAAGCATTTTTTCTCCATTATTTTGTTGGTTTAATTTTAATAATGCTGTCGCTTATAAAATATATTTTAAACATCAGGCAGGTATAAATTTAAATGATTTTTATTTAATTAAAAATACCAAACACGTAGCTGTCAATGCAATGGTGTAGTGAAGAAAGTACAGGTGGACTGAGAAGAATGCAATTGTTTCGAATGTATATTAGGAGGGCTGAATTGGAAGGGAAATAACAAATCTTTATTACTTTATTAATGAAAACATTGTCTCATATTTATTGGAAAGTTTCTGTTCTAATTTTAGTTATTATATAAATGATTTTTAAAGTATGAATTAAGCTGCATAAAAAAATATTCTAATACAAGATTTATTGAACTTTTCAAAATTTTAGACATTCAAGAATTTTGGCAGGGTTTTTAATTGCTTTAAAATGTTTTCTAATCTGTTGTAAGGGTTTGTTTTATCGTTTTCTAATTTAAAGCCCTATAGTACTCTTATTTTATTAAAAAGAGCCTTAGAGTAGTAGGCGGTAGGAGTAGGAGTAGTTTGTTTGTTTGGGTATGCATGTTTATAACACATGCACTACACTGTCATTTTGGAATTTTTAAAAGCGCTTGACAATTGTGGAAGTTAAAGCTTAAAATAGCGAAAAAGTCATAATTAATATTAATCATACGTCAAGTTGAACAAAATTTTTATTTTTTTAAAAATCATGGAAAGTAATAAAAATATTACAAATTTAATTAAATAATAACCATTACTAAGGGCTTTAATTATATTTTTAAAATTATTTTTAAAATTTTTTTAGATATAAAAAAAAATTTTATTTGAAAATAAAAAAAAAAAATTTTATTTGAAAATAAAAAAAAAAAATTTTAATTCTTGAAAACTTTGTACAAAACTTGTAACTACTTTACATTAAACAATTTACTAAACAACTGTATTTAACTCAATTATTTATTGAAATACTTTTGTTATGCCAATTTAAACCAATTTTTTAATCAAAATCAAATAATATCTACAATATTTGTATATTTACAATAATTAATTCGTTTAAATGTTTTTATTTGCCTTGTTAAATTGTTTGCTACGCATAAATTTGTAAAACAAATAATTAACTAAGATATAAATATGTAAACATTACACACACAAATGCTTTGAATTAATAAACAAAATCATTACTTTGTCTAAAACTCAAACCTTCATGAGCATAATATTTATCTAAAATATTTATTTTATTTAATATTCGTTTAAAAAAGGTATTTGGTAACAGATATCTTTGTGATAAAAATGTAAATTTATACAAAATTATGTGCCACAAACTGGAAATAGGAAACAGAAATGAATTAAACTTGCAGAGCTAACTAGCAGGCAAATTAATTCACCCATAATTTAAAGAAAAATCTGTTAAAAAAAATTCTTTAACTAACTAAGTGTTACTAAAATTGAGTTTAGATAAAATTATAAAAAATGTAAATATTTGTCTTTAAAATAACTAAACAAATTATCTTATAAGTTTTGAATTTTGTTTACTTTAAATAGTTTCAATTAATTTCTTCAAATTACTTTATTAAACTAAAGTTGCAAATGTTTCTATTTAAATAGCTTTTAAAATTTGAAAATCGCTTAAAAATTGTAAGAGTTATAGCTTAAATTATGAAAAAAGTCATAATTAATATTAATCATACGTCTAGAGGGGAAAAATTCATATTTTTTGTTAAAATCTTTGAAGTGTTTTTGTTTTTATAAAATTTTGGCAAACTAAAAAAAAAAAATATTGAAAACTAGAATTAATGAATCAAAAATATTTTTAATATTATTTAACAAGAAAATATTTCAAAAAATATTTCATTGAAATAAAAAATTTCAGACCAAAATAACAGCCAACTTATTTCCTAGTTTTTTCTATAATTTTAATTTTTAATAAGCTAAAAGTTGGTTAAACTCTCAATACCAATACCATAAAATTCAAACTCAACTAAAATTGCTATTATCTCCTCTAATGAGTTTAAGCTTTAATTTCTTTTATCAACTTGGCAAATAATGTTTATATTTCATAATTGTCATAAAATTATAAGCACTTTGTATTGTTTAGCTTTAGAATTTTTGAAATCGCTTGAAAATTTTAATAAAAGTAATAATTAATATTAATCATACGTCAAGAGGAACACAATTTGAATTATAAGAAAATGGGAAAAGTAAAGAATATATATTAAATTTTTTTTTACAATCATGGCAATTAAGAGCTTAGCTTTAATATATTCAAACAAAATTTCTTAAATTTCAATTTCCTTTAACAAAAATTTTTAATTTCTTAATTTGAAAGCTTTAGAGCTTTCGCAACTAGTATAGCTTTTTTTATGTCTACAAAAAATTTATATTTTTGACTCGTTAGTCATGTAAAGGCTGGAAGCAAGTTAAATTATGAAATGTTTGTTTCTATAAAAATCAAACTTAATTTTCTATTATTGTTTTAAAAATATTTGTTTAAATTAGTTATTTTTAATATAAAGTAAAGGGTTTTAAGAACAATTATTATTTTATTTGAACTGTTAATTTTTAATTTTTGATATTTATTTAGTTATTTAATTTTCATTAAATTATTTTTACTGAAGGCAGGAATTGTTTTACAACTTGAAAAATTTTTATTACTAAAATTTTTTTGATAATTTTCTTGGCTGGGATTCGAACCTGGGTTGTTGAATTTACATATGTTTCGAGAAATCCCACTTTCTCTCATAAGAATTCTTTGCGTTCTAACCCTCTGCACCACTGCGGTGCCTGCTAGCCAATTTTTCAAGTTGTAAAACAATTCCTACCTTCAGCAAAAATAATTTAATGAAAATTATATTTAATGAACTCGAGCCCAACTAAATAAATATCAAAAAGTAAAGGGTTTTAATTATTTTGGCTTTAAAATTTTTTAAATTGCTGCAAAATTGTGGCAATTATATTTTAATTTAAGAAAACGTATAGTGGAACAAAATTTTAATTTCGGTAATTTATCGAAAAATATTGAAAATTTTTGATAGAATCAGAGAAATAAAGAAATTTTTTTATATTTGGAACAAGAAAATTTTTTAAATTTGTTGCTGAATTTAAAAAAAAATTCAAACCAAAACATGGAAATATTTTTTTTTATATGTGAATATTTTATAATTTTATTTTATATTTAGGCTGGTATTACAACTGAAATATGTGTTGAAAATCTCCCAAAATAAAAAGTTTTTTATTGAATTTATTAAAAATTTCGTTTTCCTAAAGTTTAAACCGTATTTAAACTAGGAACCTTTAAAAAAGGGTTTCGGTTACAAAATCCAAAATGTTTCAATTTGTTTGGTAATACAATTCTGATAATCAATGTTAAATTGTGGGAGTTACGGCCTAAAATAGTAAACAAGTCATAATTAATATTAATCATACGTCTAGTGAAACAAAATTTGCATTTTTAAGAGTTTTTTAATTGATAAAGTTAGATGAAGGTTTTAGTTTTAAAAAATCAGAAATTTTTAAATTTGTTTTGGATTTTTCTTAAATTTTTAAAATTTAACCAAACAACTCTCCTATTATTTAAAGGTATCTATAGTCTATTGTCTATTTATTTTACTCTTTATGTTATGTATGCATTTGATTGTCTCTTTGAGTGTGTGTGTGTGTATGCAAATGTGTTGATAATTCATTATTAAATGTTTAAATAGCGCTGGTCTTTTATTGTGTTTTATTCACATTGTTATTATTGTCATTATTATTGGTTGTTGCTGTTTGAGTTGATTAAAAACTAATTCAAATAAAATGCAATATTAAAACAAAAGCAAGAGTATTCAGAATTGAATTGAAACAAATCAAATCAAATCAAATCATGTACACTGGCAGGCACACTCTGAACAAATAAATGCCATTATAATTGTGTTTGCTGGAAATTGAAGAGTGAACAAAAAAACTCCAAAATTAAATACTGGCATTATTGAAAATTGGCCAATAAAATGTAGATATTATTTTATAATAACAAATAGAATACATATAAAAAAATACAATATATATACAATTAAATGTATACATATATTTATACTGCATGCATGTTTATACATTTAACACCTACAAACAGATCAAATATCAAAAAACAAATTTGCAAAAACATTAAATTGAATTTATTTTTTTTTTTGAAAATTAAATTTAAAATTTGTTGGAGCGTAAGCAAGAGAAGAAAATACAGGAATTTTTATAATTTAGTTTGCCTAAGTTTTTAATGATTTTAATAAAAATGTAAATTTTGTGCCTCTAGCCGTATGATTAATATTAATTATGACTTTTTTTTTGTCATAATTTAAGCAATAACTTCACAATTTTGTTGAGATTTTTAGAATTTTTAAGGTAAACAAATTAAAACTCTGTAGTTTTATTATTTCATTATTATTTTATTAATAATTATAAAATAAGTTTGATTTTTAAAGAAACGAAAATTTCTTAATGTTGAGGAAGTTTTAGACATAATTTAACCTGTTTCCAGCATTTACATCATTAAGGAGTTAAAAATCTATCTTTTGAATGGATATAAAAGAAAACTGCAGTATTATTGAAAATTATATATAAAACTTTTGTTAACATTTTTTTTTGGATTAAAAAATTAAAATTTTTAAAAATTTTCAGTTTAAAAAATATTAATATTTTTGTTACCGGAAATTAAAATTTTCAAAATGTTATTGCAGAAAATTAAAGCTAGGCTCTTAATTGCCATTACTGTGAAAAAATTGTTCTGTATATTCATGACTTTTACCCATTTGCTTAAGAATTCAAAATTTTGTTCTCATTGACGTATGATTAATATTAATTATTACTTTTATTATATATACAACTATAACTCTTACAATTTTCAAGCTATTTCATAAATTCTAAAACTAAACAATAGCAAACACTTTTAGTTTTACAACAATTATACATATAATATAAACGTTATTTGTCAAATTAATAAAAGAAACTAAAGTTTAACTCATTAGAGCACAACATGATAATTTGAGTTAAGTTTGAATTTTAGGATTTTATAAGTTTCACCCACTTTTAGCTTAATAAAAATTAAAATTATTTAGAAAAAAACCAAAAAAAAGTTAGTTGTTATATTTGCCTTGGATTTATTTATTCAATGAAATGTGTTTTGAAATATTTTATTTTTATATATATAAACTAAAGCTAGATTTACACGATTCAAATTTTCTTCAAAATTGCTCTTCAAAATCCTTTAAACTCGTGTAAGCAGCAAAAATAGTTATTAATAACTATCACTACTTATAAATTATCTGCAGTAGATTTCATGTAAAATTTCTTAGTTTTGGAAATACAATTGTAAAAATATTCTCTTCTTGAAAATATTACCTAAATACCTAATTTGTTAAAAACCGTAAAAAAATTCAAAATATTTTCAAGACTTTTCCACAATTTAAAAAAATAGAAACTTAATGTATGTCGACGTATGATTAATATTAATTAAGTAATTTTTATTATTTTAAGTCATAAATGCCACAATTTACAAGCGGTTATATAAATATCAAAGCTATTGGTTTACAAACACTTGAAATTTAAAAACTAGGCTGCATTGTAATAATTATTTTGAAAATTAATAGGAACCACTTAAGTTTAAACATGAGGAAAATAAATTTGTCAAATTCTTCAATATAATTATTATTTTAATTTGTATGCGAAGCAAGCCAATACATTTATGATGTAAAAATTTTAAATTTCTTAGTTTAAAGAAATACAATTCTTAAACTTTTCTAGTTGGAAATATAAATTGATTCCATTCAAATATTTTCAATACTTTTAAAGATTTTAACAAAAAATGTGAATTTTGCCCCTCTAGACGTATGATTAATATTAATTATGACTTTTTTCATAATTTAAGCTATAACTCTCACAATTTTTAAGCGATTTTCAAATTTTAAAAGCTATTTAAATAGAAACATTTGCAACTTTAGTTTAATAAAGTAATTTGAAGAAATTAATTGAAACTATTTAAAGTAAACAAATTTCAAAACTTATAAGATAATTTGTTTGGTTATTTTAAAGACAAATATTTACATTTTTTATAAGTTTATCTAAATTCAATTTTAGTAACACTTATGTAAATTCCTGCTCATCTCTAAATATTTAGTAAAATAATTTTTTGTAGCAGATTTTTCTTTAAATTATGGGTGAATTGATTTGTCTGCCAGTTAGCTTTGCAAGTTCCTTTTGCTGTTATATTAGTTTGCATAAATTTACATTTTTATTACAAAGTTAGCAGATATCTTTGTTACCAAATTCCTTTATTTGTATAAAATTAAATCAAATAAATATTTAATTTTATTTTTATGCTAATGAAAGGCTTCAGTTTTAAACAAAATATTGATTTTATTTATTATTTCAAAACTTTTATGTGAGCAATGTTTACATACTTAAATCTTATTTAATTATTTGTTTTATAAATTTATAATGGGCAATTTAACAAGGCAAATAACTAAATATAAATTAATTAATTAATGTAAGTACACAAATATTGTGGATGTTATTTGGTTCTAATTTATATTACATTCTCTTTTGTGGCTAGTCATGGCAATATTTGAAGTAGAATTATAAATAAATTTAGTTTATAAAGAGAAATGCTTAGTAAATTGTTTAGTGCAAACAACATATATGTTTAAACTATATTTATAAAAACATTTTTTTAAATTTTTTTTCTTTTCAAAAATTTTTGTCAACTCTTTTTTGACTGTACAATAAAAATTTTTATTAAATCTCTTAAGGAAAATATAACTAAGGTCTTTATTAAGAGTTTTTATATAATAAAATTTTTAATATTTCTTTTAGTTTTCGAGTTCTGTACAAAATTGTAAATTTTGCCTACCATGACGTATGATTAATATTGATTATGACTTTTTTTCTATTATAAGCTATAACGTTTTTGTTTTTTAAGCGATTTCAAAAAAATAAAAGCTATTTAAATGAGAACATTGGGGGAGTTATTAGTGTTTACTATTTGCAAAAATGTTTATTTATTTAATAAGGAAAAATACAATTTAAGCAACATAATTTTTAATTAAAAAAAAAAAAAAAAATGTTGAACAATTTTTTTTTCTTACAGTGTGTTCATTTGCTGCAACAACAAAACAGTTTCTGTTATGTTTTCATTTAATGTAAAGAAAAAAGTGGTAAGTCATTATATTTGTCTTAAATCTGTATGCAAAGTAAAACCTACTTTTATTTAACATTTCCAAAATCTTTACAATTTTTCTTAATTTTTGTCAAATACTGCCAAGAATTACTTTTTTTGACTTTCTTTGTTTTATTTTTTAAATACACTTTAATCACATGGCCAAAAGCAAAAAGAACGCGGCGCCAACAAATTCTCAAAAAAAAAACTGGAAACTAAACGAACAAGACAAAAAAACTCGTTTTTTCCTTTTTCTTTTTTTTTTGTAAATTCAAGTTGTATATGGGACACTTAATAAAGTACAGTGCAAGCGTTTTATGAGAATCCCGAAAAAAAACAAAACAGAACACAATAAAATGACAACAATATAAAAATCATATGAATAGTGTGTGTTGTAAATGCAGCATAAAGATATGAGCAGTATCATGCAACTTTGCAACAGTAGCAGCAGCTCAGTCACCTACAATTGTTTTTTGCTACACACTCACAGTTTTACAGCAAATACAAACACTCTGTTGTAGGTTGGCTGCCAACATACTAAAAACTTGTCATGCAACATATTGGTGGGTATGTCTTTAGTATTTTGTTTTTGATTTGGCTGAAAGTAAGGCCAAAAAGCCAGTGGTAGCGGCAAGTTAAGGAAGAAAAGGGGAGAAAGTTAAATAAGTTCTTTAGCTTAAGACCACAAAATTTTTTTTAACTATAGTAATGTTTTCAACATTAAAATTTGACAAAATGAAAATACTTTCAATCGTAGTTGTTACTTTTTGCTTGAAATTTTTTGTGTCAAATAGCAGAACTTTTTTAAAAAAATTCTAATATCTTTGTTAGTTTTTAAGAAATTTACAGACATATACATTTAGTAGACCTTGACGTATGATTAATATTAATTATAATTTTTTTTTTGGGAATTTCTGCTCTAAATACCACAATTTTCCAGCGAGTTTTATAATATTAAAAGCAAGACAATAAAAAATTTTAAGGCTTTTAAATAGACAACTTAATTTATTAATATTCTCTAAACTATTTAAAGAAAATAAAAATCAAACTTTATAAATATAATATTTTTTTGTATTTTGTTTTATAGTTATTTATTAAAGAATTTTTTATAATTTTTTCTTATTTAAATTATAAACTAACCATTTGTTTATTTAAATTTTCTAAAAATATTTTGAATTTTTCTAGTATTTCACAAGAATTTCATAAAAATTTTAATTTTGTATATCATGACGTATGATTAATATTAATTATAGCTTATTGGTTATTTTAAGCTATAACTATCACAGTTGTAATGAGAATTAATAAAATTTAAAATTTTAAATTTGAAAACACTTTAATTAATAAACTAATTTAAACAATGTTACTAAATCAATACTAGAAAATTAGAAAGAAAATTAACTTTTCATTATTTTATTTAAGTTTATAATATTTTGGTGAAAAGAATATTACTTTTTTTAAAATAAAACTCGTGATATACTGTAAAATTTCGCAAGTTACACTGAAACTCGTGCAAAATAATTTATTTAAAAAAATTTAAAATTTTTTAGAGAAAAAAATTTTTTTATGCTAAAAAAAATTTGAAATTTTTTTAATAAGAATCAAAACTAATATCTTAATTTATCTCATTCTATTAAAAATTCTCTTAGTTTTTTGTGACTTTCCCGGAATTTAACAAAAAATTAATGTTTTATTCCACTTGACGTATGATTAATATTAATTATGACCTGTTTGGTATTTTAAACTATAATTCATACAATTTTTAAGCGTTTGGAAAGACCTCTGCTAAAAACTACTAGCAGTGAAACATTTTAAATTAACTCTATTGATTCATGAGAGCATTGTCGCAGTGTGGGTTGTGTTTCACTGTTCTATCGATACTATAATGGAATGCGTTCTGCTAAAATTGGGGAACTTGTTCTCAAAACACGTAACTTTTTACGTAATACACGTTCTTTAGTCAGGTCCCATCCATTCTTGGTTGACTGGAAGTTATTTAGCCATACAGTCCGTATGTGGAATAAACTACCATAAACTATTCCCTGCCACTTTCAATATAGGAAAATTCAAATCAATTGTTCACAAACACTACCTCTATCCTCCCTCCCATAACCTATTTTCCTAGTTCCAGCACAATGCATGAGTAGGGATGAGTGCTGGTCAGTAAAATTTCTGAAAAAAATATTTTTATTTTTCGTCGCAAATTTCTTAGTTAAAAAACTAAATTTTATAAAATTTTCTTTTTCCAAATATAAACCGATATCTTAAGTTTACTAATTCTAACAAAATATATTCAATAATTTTAATACTTGCTTTAGAAGTTTACAAAAATGGAAATTTTGCAACACTTGACGTATGATTAATATTAATTAGGACTTATTTATTATTTTAGACTATAACTCCTATAGTTTTTAAGATATTACAGCAATTTTGCAACCAAACTATTTAAAACACTTTAGACTTTATAACAGGACACTATTTTAAATGCTCGTTGTTAAATAAATAAAAAAATACTGTTTAACCTTTAGGAAATGGTAATTATTAAATTGTTTAATAGGAAATTTTAGTTTTTTTTTGTGATGTTAAGACATTTTATTTATGAAAAAGCAAAAGCTGCAAATCATTTAAAAAGGTCAAAATAATATATGCTGGTTTCTTGCGAACTTTCTTAATTTAAAATTAAAATTAATTTTCTAAATGTTTCTTATTAAAAACAAATTTAAACTGATAACTTTGCTTGATTAATTCTAGCAAAAAAATATTGAATATTTTTAATACCTTTGGAGAGTTTTGCAAATATGTAAAACTTGACGTATGATTCATATTAATTATGTTGTTTGTGCTATTTGAAGCTAGAAATAGCACAATTTTGAAAGGATTTTAAGAATTCTTTTTGCATTTGATTATAATTTACACACTTACTTGATATTTATATATGTTTTCAAATAAGTTGCACTAAAACATACCTGAAATGAAGCAAAAATACGTTAGTTTTAAAATAAATTAGTTCAAATGTTAAACTAAATATTGTTAAAATAATCAAAGAAAAATAAATAAAAAATAATATTTAATATTAAGTTAAGAAAACGAATTTTGCTTGATTTTTGTCCCTAGTGCTTGAAATAATTTTGTAACTTAAATTTCTTTGTTAGAGTTGCAAATATTAGCAAAAATACAATTTTATAAAAAAAACATTTGAATGTTTGTAGTTAAATAGTTTTTGAATTTTAGAAATTGCTTTTAAATTCCTATATTTGTAGCCAGAAATATGGAAAAAGTCTTTATTGATATTAATCATACGTTTAGCTAGACAAAATTTATAATTTCTTTAAAATCTCTTGGAGTTTTACAAAAATTAGATTGATTTTAATTAGTAATAATTTTAAAGGATTATAATTTATTATAAAAAAAATCAAAGAGGTTTAAGCCCGAAAATAATCAAATTCAAAATTATTTTCAATAATTTAAAATATTGTAAAGATACTAACTTTAGGTAATTAAGTATTTATGTTTATATGAAACAATTTCTAACATATTCTCATAATTTTATCACACATTATTTTACTGCATGGTCTTTCTTTGTACTTCCAGATAAAGTTATTTATAAAGTTGCAACATTTTTAAGAACATTTAAATTTTGTGTTACAAGACGTATGATTAATATTAATTATAAGTTTTTTTTTTTTTGCTATTTTAAGCTATAACTTGGGTAATTTTAAGGGATTTTAATAAAGCTAAAACTAAACAATAGCAAACGTTTAAATCTTTCAAGTTGTTAAATGTTTTTTAAACTGTTTCTTTATTTAATAAAGAAAAATATAATTTAAGTTAAGGTTAAACATATTTTTTAAAATTCTTTTTATAACTTTTAAAAAAATAAGTAAAAGTATTTGTTACTTAAATAACACACTAACTTCTGTAATAGTCTTGTGTTAAAATGCCTCAAATCGTTTAACAAATTCCTGAGATTTACTGCAAATTTAAGTTTTGCATTACAAGGCGTATGATTGATACTAATAATGACTTTTTTGTCATTTTAAGCTATAACTCGGGTAATTTTAATGGATTTCAATAAAGCTAAAACTAAACAATAGAAAACATTTAAAACTTTAAAAGTTCTTAAAGCTTTTTTTTTTGAAAAAAAGTTCTTTAATGAATAAGAAAAAATATCATGCAAAAAGAGATTTAAAAATTTTAAAATTTTTATTAAAGATTTTTAACAAGTCAGTGAAAATATTTGTTGTTTATATTAAAAACAATCATGTTTATTTGCAGTAAATTAAGACTACACAAAAACGTTTTATAATTTATTGTGATTTTACTAAAAATTTTAATTTTTTGTAACTAGACGTATGATTAATATTAATTATCACTATTTTGTTATTTTAAGCTACAAGTCCGAAAATTTCTAAGAGATTTAAAAACTTTCAAAACATAACAACAGGAAACAAATACAGTTTTATGGCTATAAAGTTTTTGAAAAGAACTTTTCAAAACTTTGCAACAGAAATAAAAATGTTATTAAAGTTAATTAAAGTTTTAAATTTTTTTTTGACTTAAATGCAAATAAATTCAAATCTTTGTCCCTTAAACTATAGCTTATCATCTATGTTAGAAGTATGTTGAAAATCAGCAAAATTGTTTTATAAATAAATGAGATTTCACTAAAAATACAAGTTATGTGCAGCTAGATGTATGATTAATATTATTTATGACTATTTTGCTATTTTTGGTAACAACGCACACAATTTTCAAACGCTTTAAGAAATTCCAACAATAAATGTTTTAAAAGATTTGAATCTTAATAAAACTGTATAATTTTAATAAACGTAATAAAGAATAGAGCACTAAAATAAATTAACTTTCTCCAAAATATTTGTCTTTTAAAAAATTAACTTGAATTATTAACAAAATTTCTTTGATTTATACAAATTCCTTTAAAATGTTTATTTATAGAACCTTCTGTTAGGGATTTGTATTAAAAAAAAATGTAAAGAGGGCCAAATATGAGCAGTTTTTCTTTTGTTACAGCAAAGTTGTGCTTATTATGCCAACTGGTGTTTTGGGTGTTATAATTTTAAATATAAAATTATATTCTTTATTTCATTTACATTTTTAACTTTATTTCGGTTTATATGTATGTGTTTATGGCTGTTGTAGTATTAAAAGAAAATGGAAACTTTAAAAAAGGAACTGTAACAAACTGTATAAAAGCAGATTGTTTTAAATTTTATGTGCTCTTTTTTAAAAAAAAATATGACTACAAGACTTTGCTATTATTTTTGTAACCTATTACAGTAAATATTTAAAATATTCCAAAATGGAAATTTATTGAATTTATTGAATCCTCACATATAAATATTTCGAGTTCCTGATTAAATTGTTTAATCATTACAGCATTTTTCTAGTGTATTGTAAACTTACCAAGCTCTTGGCTAAAAATCAGCCAGATTCGTGTAACAACTTTTGAGTTTTTAATAAAAATGTAAACTTTGTATACCTAGACGTATGATTAATATTAATTAAGACTATTTTTACATTTTCTGTTACAACTCTTGCACTTTGCAACAAATTTCAAAAATTCCAAAACTAGACAATATAAAACAGTTTAAATTTTATTAAGATAAACAACTTCCTAATAATTTTTTTCAATTTATGAGAAAAAATACTCAAAAAAACTCAAAATAAAATAAAAAAAAAAACATTTTTTAAAATTTTAAGTTTTTTCGTGTTCCCCCTTACTTGCTTTCCTTAAACGCTCTTGGCTGGCAATAAATATCATTTCTATTTTTAGTTTTTCTGCCAAACACCACATGAAATCTTGTGACTCAAATATGCTATTACTGGAAAATGTCATGTTATTTATACTACAAACAGCACATTTTTTATTTGTAATAATGCTTGTTGACTGCAGTTATTTGTTTATTTTGTTTAAAGACATGTCAGTTTGAGCATTTTTTACTGGCCGTGTCTGCAGCTCATAAAGAAATGCAAACTAAAAAAAAAAAATAGGAAAACCAAATATCAACCAAAAATGATAAGCAACAAACCACACAAAAAGCCAATTGATATGGGATATTGTTAAAAAATGCACACAAAGTAGGCAGTACCGAACCAACAGAACTATTTAGCTTAGAATTATGTAAAACTTATTAAATGTTAAAGTTTATGAATGTTCACTTGACGAATTCCTTAAAAAATGACTTACAATGTTTTTTAAAATTAATTTTTATGAATTTTCGTCTTTATGTTTTCTTGTAAAATAAACTAATATTTAACAAATGTATACATCATTAATAGCAGCGAAAAGTTTAAGTTAAAAATGAACAAAACTTACATTTTGCCTTAAAACATCCTCAATAGTTAAATGATTTAGCTGATTTTTTTCAACGTTATATTAAAAACATTAAAGGAGTAAATTAATAAAAAGTTCACTTAAATAAACCGCCGATAATCCAATATAAAGAATAACTAGTGCAATATCATTAAATTTTAAGTGTTTAATCATAATTAGTTTAGACATTTTTAAAATCACTTGAACATTGCATAAGTTGTAGGCTAAAATATCAAAAAACTTTGAATTAATATTAATCATACGTCGTGATGAACAAAATTTACACTTTTTCATTATATTAAAAACATTAAAGGAGTAAATTAATAAAAAGTTCACTTAAATAAACCGCCGATAATCCAATATAAAGAATGACTAGTGCAATATCATTAAATTTTAACAGTCTAATTCATAAAAACTTATCAAGGGTTTATAACAGGCTAATAAAGCAAATATACATACAAAATTTGCTTTATAAGCCTGTTATTAACCTTTGACAAGTATTATGAATAAGGGGGTAAGTGTTTAATCATAATTAGTTTAGAAATTTTTAAAATCACTTGCACATTGCATAAGTTGTAGGCTAAAATATCAAAAAACTTTAAATTAATATTAATCATACTTCCTGTTGAACAAAATTTACACTTTTGCTTAAAACTTCCCCAATAGTTAAAGGATTTGGGTAATTTTTTTTTACAATTTTATATAAAAGTTCTTAGAGAAGCTACAATTGCAACGAAATTTTAATAAAATTGTTAATAAGTAAAAAAGATTTCAATAAATAAGCCCCCATATATTAAGTTTTTATAATTTTTGAAGAATTAAATTTAAACTGTTTAATCTTAACTGGTTTTAAAATTTTTAAAATCGTTTGAAAATTGTCTAAATTGTAGCCTAAAGTGACAACACAAATTAAATTAATATTAATCATACGTTTAGATATGCAGACAAAAGTTACATTTTACTTAAAAACTTTCACAATAATGAAACGATTTTACTGACTTTTTCCAACAATATATTTAAACAGTTGAAACTTAAGGCAGTTACAGCTACAAACACAACTTAAAAAAATTTCAAAATAAATTAATAAATTCACTTAAATAAACGTGAGAAAAACGTATTTAATTAATCTTTAAATAAAAATAGCTTAGAAACATTAACTTTCGAATGTTTTGCACAGTTATCAAAATCTCATGAATATTGTGTGAGCTGTGGCTTAAAATATGAAAAAAACTTCAAATTAATATTAATCATACGTCCGTGTAAATCAAGCTTACATTTTGCTTTAAAACTCCCTAATTGAAGAAGCGATTTGCCTGATTTTCTGCTATGATATATTTAAGGTCATCATATCAACAACTAATAATAGTTTTTGAAATAAATTACCTTTTGAATTTTCTAAATCGCTAAAAAATTGATTGAGTTGTGGCTTAAAATACTAAAAAAACTCCTAATTAATATTAATCATACGCCGGAAGAAAAAAATTTTTAATTTTTGTAAAAACCTACAAAAGTATTAAAAATATTTAAAACTTTTAAATGGATTTATTTATTTAGCAGTAAAAACTAAAGAAGTTTGAAAACAAACCTGCCACTTATTTAAATTAATGTATATTTGTGCGTGTTTTGTCAATCATATTCACATTTATAATTTAACAAAGTCAGCTTTGTTTTGTTGTTGCTTTGTTATTTAATTTAAATATTTAATACTTATGGTTGTTGGCTGCTACTACTTTTGCATGAAATTTTAATTCACGTATTTGGAACTTGAGTTTTTGTTTTGTTTTCCAGCTCTTCTCGATTTGTTTGTAAATTTATTTTTACAGGTTTTTGTGGTTTTCTAGGGCTCTTAAGGGAATTACACATTTTTATTTTTCACATTTTACCCTCCAAAACCATTGCAAATTTTTATGAATTTTTTAAACAGCAGAGTGTGTTGGTGGCGGTAAATTGAGTGCCTGGCGAGATTATTAAGTTTGTTAAAAGCGAAATATATAAACTGTTGTTTGAATTTTTTTTATTATTATTAAATATTAAAATTAAAGAGATGAAGGGTTTTTAACTGACATTTATGTTGTTTAATATTTAAAGCTGCTCTTCACTGTTAGAGTAATATAACAAACAACAATCATAAATGTCAAGTATTTGGGTTAAACAATAATTTGAACAATACTTGAAATATTCTAAAGCAAGTGTTTTTTTTATTTCATTTCTACCTTAACTTGTAAATTTTATATTTGCTCAGATATTATGAACATCATTGATAAGAGTAAAAACAACAACAGCAACTTTATTATTAAATATTTTTTGCTTTGCCTAAGTAGACAAAAAATGTAAAGAAACATTAAAATGTTTCCAAAACAAATCCCTTAACGACTCAACAAGATGAACTCTAGCAACATTTGCCGACAACTACTAACTCACGTAAGTTGTCTAGAAAAATACACACAGGAATGGGAGTTGATAATTCGATTTAAAATTACAGTTTTGCTAAAAAAAATAACAAACTAATTTGGGGTAAAAGCAAATCTAACTTAAATAACTAAACATTTTCTTTAGAAACTAAATTTGTTTTAAGAAATTCAACTATACCAATAAGTTATCTATAGAAAAACCAAGTTTCAAGTTAAAATTTGTTATGAATTTGCAAGATTTGTACAAAAATCTAAAATTTTGTTTAACAGTACGTATGATTATTATTAATTACGACTTTTTCGATATTTTGCTCTATAATTCCTGAAATTTTCAAGCGATTTTAAAAATTTAAAAACTAAACCACTTAAAAAATTTCAAACTAAACTAATTTAATTCAATTTTATACATATTAGCTACGCTATTGACAAAAAATTTCAATCAATGTCCATTTCATGAAATTTTGTAAATGAAGTCTACAAAAGTTGAGTTATTTTTCAGTTACATTAAAGATTTCTTTATTAAAATATAAAATCAATAACTATATTTAATAATTTCATAACAAAGTGTTTAAAATTTTCAGTATTTTATAAAATTTTTATAAATAATTAAAATTTTTTCTACCAGTACGTATGATTATTATTAAATATGACTTTTTCGATATTTTGCTTTACAATTCCTGAAATTTTCAAGCGATTTTAAAAATTTAAAAACTAAACCACTTAAAACATTTTGAACTAAACAAATTTAATTCACTTTTATACATATTAACTACGCTGTTGACAAAAAATTTCAATCAATGTCCATTTAATGAAATTTTGTAAAGAAAGTCTACAAAAGTTAAGTTAGTTTCTAAAAAAAAATTATAAAAATTTAATAAAATCTCTTTAAAGATGTTGATTCCTTAAGATCTTTAATATATCGTGGCAAAAATCATCCAAATAATTTTTTCATTAAATAATTATTAAAGTAATTCAGGATCCTTTTAAATTTTAGTTCACAACTCACACAATTTTCAATTGATTTTCAAATTCTATAATTATTAAGTTATTGCAAAAATAGTTTATTAAAATATTCATTAACATTAAAATTTTTATTAGCAAAACAGTCCTTACCCATCTTAAGGTGTTAAAATTATGTTAAACAATAAAATTTCTGTAGCAAGGCTACGTATTTTTCCTAGCTGTCTGAATGAGATTCTCGTATTAGCTGTTTTGTTTGTTGGCTTAGGAACTTAACTCTATTGTGGACAAATTTTACCTCAATTGTTTCATTGTTGTGGGAGTTATAAAATAAAATGTAAATTTTTTTCTAACTAAACGTATGATTAATATTAATTCAGGATTTTTTGATATTTTAGCTCACAACTCCTACAATTTTCAACTGATTTACAAAATTCTAAAACTAATTAAATCTAAACAACGTTGATAATGATGTACTATATTTAAAATATTTGATAACATTTCTTTCAAAAATAAAAGAAATACAAAAATTATATTTTATTTTCGAGATTAAGGTCTAATTTTTTTAATTTTAAATTTTGTTATTGTTTCCCTGAAGATGCTACACATTGTTGTAGCGAAATATCGGAAAAAATAAAAAAATAAAAATGAACACAATATTATTCCCTAATCTCGAAAATAAAATATAATTGTTTAAGAAATAAAAAAAATTTCGAAAAAAAAATTTTATATTGAAATCTATCATTAGATGCTTTAAGACCTTAAATGTGTTTTTGCTAAAAATAATCAGCTGAATTATTTCATTATTGTGGAAGTATTAAAGTAAAATGCAAATTTTGTTTAACTAGACGTATGATTAATATTAATATCAACTTTTTTAATATTTTAGCCTACAACTCATGAAATTTTCAAGCGATTTGAAAACTATCAAAACTTATCAAGATTAAACAGTTTAAACTTAACAATTGTACACTAGTTACTAGTTACTAGTTACTAGTTATTTATAAATTACAAAAATTAGATTTTCGACGTTTTATTTTAGTCAACTATTTCATTTATTTGCCAATTTTATTAAGTTTTGTTTATAGCTGTAGCTTGTTTTTATGGACTTTAATATATGGCTGCAAAAAATCTGCCAAGTCCTTTAACTATTGAGGAAGTTTTAAAGCAAAATATAAATTTTGTCTAGCTAAACGTATGATTAATAATAATTCGGAGTTTTTTTGTGTTTTCCTTCATAACTCAGACCATTTTCAGGTGATTTTGAAAATTTCAAAACTATTTATATTAAAACAAGTTAAACTTGTTATTTAATAGCTAGTTTAAAGTTATCGCTAGATTTCCAGAGAAATTTACACTAACAAAAAAAGAATAATGTAGCAAAACATTGAATAATCCATCCCTGACTTAAAGTGTTTCTATTCTATCATTTTATTTTCATTTTAAAAGGCTTCTAATGTTGTTTTATGTAAAAAGAGCAGGCTCTAATGCTTAATTCCTATGGCTCAGTCTCTTCAAATATTTATGGAAAGACATGAAAACATACCAAAGCCACGTAAGCGTTAAATGAAAGAAAGTGCTGGTATGTGTCCAACTAAATAAATTGTGTGTTTGGTTCGCATTTAACATTATTTTAAATTAAGTTGTTGTTTATAGTCTGTCGTATTATAATAAAATGGTGTCTTTGTTTGTCTGTCTGTCTGTCTGTCTGTCTATGGGTTTAGTTTGTTAATACCACTGTCGTAATATAAATTCCAAAATAATGTGGTTTGTTTAAGTGAAAAAGAGAAACAAAAAATAAACATTACAAAACCAACAACAGCTTAACACACACTCAATTTAAATTGCTACAATAAAAAAGGAAACACTCAAACAAATACAACCATCATAAACAGCATTATTCTTACCAACATTTATTTAACCCTGTAATATACCAACAACAACGGTATTATTATACTGTGAATAAATGGTAAAGATCTTATGCGAACAGCAGGAGTTCCCAGAGAATAAACCAACATAAAACAACCTCCCCGTCATTGTCAGTTAGACCGAGTGTAGCTTTGTTTAAGTTCAAGAGCAGTGTTGGAAACTTAATAATAAATAAGCTTTTAAAGGAACACTTTTTAATGGTTTTTGTGGTTATAAGTATTTATTAGCCTGATTTTTAATGCCGTGATTTACATTCAACATGAAAATGTTATTTTTTCTTAGATAGTAAAAGTTAAATATAGACATTAGAGGAAATTAAAATAGATAAAACAAAGTGTAGACATTGTATCAATAACGTTGAATATTTCGAAATTCTGTTTTTTTTTTGGAATTTATTTTTATATAGTCATTGAAAAATATTTTAAAAAATTACTCTTCATTCTGCTTATAAAATGTTTTAATTTCATAAGTTTATAAATTTTAGAAATCTATTGTAATTTGTAGGATTTATGGTCCAAAAATTAAAAAAAAAAACTCCGAATTAATATTAATCATACGTCTTGATATACAAAATTTACATTTTACTTTGAAACTCCCACAATAATGAAACAATTGAAGTGATTTTTTGCAACGTTATATTTGAGGTCCCAATGAATCTACATCTGCAAGCACAATTACAAATAATTTAAATAAATTCTTTTTTTCGAAAAATTATTGTTAAATTAATTGTTTTTAGAAATGTTGACAAATCTTTTCTTCAGTATCCTTATGCTTGGTTTTCACTATGTAATTTTTGTTGTCAAATTGTCCAAATTGTTGGCAATTGTATGAAAACGGGTTGTCTATGGCGTCTAATGAGATTGCAATCATGATAGCAAACATAGATGACGCCATATGACAACCCGTTTTCATACAATTGCCAACAATTTGGACAATTTGACAACAAAAATGACATAGTGAACACCAAGCATTAGAATTTTGTAAATCATTTGAAAATTATACGAGTTATGGTCTAATATAGCAAACAACTCCAAACTAATATGAATCATACGTCTAGTTAGACAAAATATAGATTTTACTTTAAAACTGCCACAATAATAAAACAATTCAGCAAAATTTTTGCAAAAACACATTTAAGGTCTTAAAGCATCTACAACTACCAAGAAAACTTAAGACAATTTATTAATAAATAAAACAAATAATTAAAAAATTTTTTTTGTTTTTGGAAAATTTATAGAAATGTTATTAAATATTTTAAGTGTAGCAAATCATTATTAACGCTGAAGTGTTTAGGTTTCATTAGTTTTTGAGTTTTGTAAATCAATTTAAAATTATAGGAGTTGTCAACTAAAATATCAAAAAACTCTGAATTAATATTAATCATACGTCTTGGTACACAATATTTAAATTTTACTTCAAAACTTCCTCAATAGTTAAATGATTTGGCTCTTGGCTATGTTATATTAAAGGCTTTAAGCAAAGGCTAGAAGCAAAACGTAATAAAATTACCAAATAAATAAAAAAGTTGTCTGAAATAAACCGCCGAAAGGCGCATTTTTAAAATCTTTAAAGAATAACTAGTGTAAAATTATTAAGTTTAGTTTGTTTTGCAATTTACAAAATTACTTGCAAATTTTATGAATAGTAGCCAAAAGAAAAAAAAGGTGAAATTAATATTAATTATATGGATTTGTGGACTGTAATAACAAAAATGTCCGAAATAAAATTAATCATACGTCTAGTTTGACAAAATTTACAACTTACTTTAAAACTGGCACAATAATGCTATAAATGAGCTGATTTTTTGTGAGAATATATTTAAAATTGTAAGGAATTTATTAATAATAGAAATGTTATGTTAAAATAAAGAAATAAATCAATAAAATTACTTAAAAAAAGCACAAGAAACTTCAGCTCAAATAATCTTATTTTAATAAATATTTTTAGAAATCTATAATAATTATTCAAAGTTAAAGATATTTTTTCTATGGAAAATTTAATTACCCCAGCAAAAACTTCACTTCCAGCATTATTTCGTAGTTTTATGCGCCACGTTTTGAATTACTAATTTAGTATAAAAATAACTTATTAATTTTCTGTTTCAAAGTTCCAAAATTACAACGGATTACTCTTAAAACCCCTCGAACAAAAATACGTACGTTTTTTTTAGTAGATTTGTAAAAGGTCTGGGCGACCATTTCCTATTACTTTTTAACTTAATTTGTTTGTGAAGTTTCTGCTGTTTATTAATAATAGTTATCTAAATCTTTTCTAGGGAAAAGTAAAGTAAATTGCTATTTTAAAATTTTTATTTATATAAGTTTTTTTTTCAATAAATTTGTAAATTTTTTAAACTTTTTTGTAGCTGTTGTTTTCTTAGGCTTGCTTGTGTATTATTGCAAAAACTCAATCAAATTATTGCATTATTGTGGGCGATATAAAAGAAAATGTAAATTTTGTCTAGCTAGACGTATGATTAATATTAATTTTGTCTTTTTTTTTATTTTAGGCCACAACTCCTACAATTTTCAATGGATTTACAAAATTCGAAAACTATTTAAAACAAAACATTTCCATGTTGTTAATATGGAATTAAATTTGAAAATATTTGTTACGATTTCTATAAAAAATTAAAGTTGAAAAAAAAGTTCCAAAAATTTAAGTAATTTTACAACAAATTTTCTATAGCAAAGAAAAGTTATCAAACAAGTATTGTAATACAAAGATAATTTAGAAATATGTGCAGCTATTGATAAAACTTATATTTCTTTGTTAACTTTTCTATATAGAATACTAAAGTTATTGTTAACTTTTCTTTAGAAAATCTATTTTCTTTATCAAATCTAAGATAACTCTAACTTTTCTAAAGCAAAGCGAAGCTATTGAAACATTTTCTTTTTATGAATTCATCTCTATACGTTTAATTTCTTATAGTAAGTAAAACTCAAACATTTTATATTCAATTATCAATTAAACATTATTTTGCTTGTAGATTTCATTATCATTCAAATCTATTTTACTCAGTTTCTTTTAGTTTGCCATATAAAGTTTAATGCGAGTGATTTTAGTGGTGGGCTCTGGCTGTTTGTTGTGGTTTACCCACATAAAACATTTACTTTAATTTATGGCTTGTAAAAAGAAAAAAGAAGAATTTATGTAGTTTTAAGTGTCTCATTATTTGGTTACCGTTGAGTTTAAAGCCCTTCATCTTTTTATTTGTAAACTGCTGCTGTTAGTTTTAATTCATTAACCATATAATTAATGATTGTGTCTTATAAAATAGACCTTCTGCCACAAAAACCACACTCTTAATCATATGTCCAAAAAGAGATAACAAAGAATGCCTTCTTAAAAAAGTATTTTAAAGAAAAGTAAATTTGAATTTAAATTCTCTTAATCATATGTCCAAAAAGAGATAACAAAGAATACCTTCTTAAAAAAGTATTTTAAAGAAAAGTAAATTTAAATTTAAATTTACTATAGAAAAGTAAAGTAAACGTAACTGTTTTGGTATTTCAAAAGTTAAAAAAAAAATTAAACAAATTTAAAAAGAAATTAAAAAAAAAAAAATTTTAAAAATGTAAAAAAATTGAATCCTGAAAATGCTACACAAAGAAGTAACATTATTTGGAGCATAAACATTTTTTTAAAAAGACCTTAAGCTTAAACAATAATTGGAATATTAATGAAAAAGTTTAAATAAACTATAATAAGAAATAAGAAACTTTTTTGGATTAATAAAAGCTAATTTTAAAACATTAATTTAAAAATATTATTAACAGAATTGATTTAATTAATCACTAATTATATGATTAATTAATTGAGATAGCAGCTGACGAGTTAGTAAAATGAAATTTTTGCACTTTTATTTACATAATTTTATAATTTATTTAAATTTTTTACAAGCTTTGTTTGTAGATGAGAATTGCTTAAGATCGTATATATATAAGTATATATACATAGAATCAGCTTGGTTGCATGCATGATTGTAGCAGTTTTCAAGTAAAATGTAAATTTTGTCTCACTAGACGTATGATTAATATTAATTCAGAGTTTTTTAAATATTTTAGCCCACAACTCCTACAATTTTCAACTGATTTACAAAATTTCAAAACTTATTAAAACATAACACTGCAAAATTGTTAATAAAGAAGAAAAAAAGAAATATTTGATAACAATCCTATAAAATATAAAAGTTAAAAAAATATTAAAAAAAAAAAAAAATTTGTTTAAATAATATTTTTCCATTTGTTTGTAAATTATTTATTAAGTTTTGTTTGCAGCGGTAGCTTTCTTAAGACATTCAATATAACGTTGCAAAATATCAGTTAACTGGTTTCATTATTGTGGGAACTGTGAAATAAAATGTAAGCTTTATAATCTAATGCCCTTATTCATAAAAAAGTAGACTTCAAATGTACTTTAAGAAAATGTTGTATGAATAGTTTGTGTAACAGCACACTTCAAACCTACTTTATTTTTTTATGAATACGGCAGTAAACGTTTGCTTGATATTAATTTAACCTTTTTTTAATATTTTAGGCTGGCATTCACATAATTTGAGAGTGATATTTTAAATTTTAAAACTAATTAAGATTACTCAAATTAAACTTAATAATTTTACACTAGTTATTCTTTAAAGATTATAAAAATTCGCCTTTCTGCGGTTTATTCAAAAAAATTTAGACAAATCATTTAACCTAAATAGTTTTGAAGTGAAATTTAAATATTATGTACCACGACGTATGATTAATATTAATTCAGAGTTTTTCGATATTTTAGTTGACAACTCCTATAATTTTTAATTGATTTACAAAATTCCAAAATTAATTAAACCTAAACACTTCAGCCTTAATAATGATTTGCTATACTTAAAATATTTAATAACATTTCTATAAAAAATAATTCAATTATTCAATTTTCCAAAAACAAAAAAAAAATTTTTAATTATTTGTTTTATTTATTAATAAATTGTCTTAAGTTTTCTTGGTAGTTGTAGATGCTTTAAGACCGTAAATGTGTTTTTGCAATAATTCAGCTGAATTGTGTCATTATTATGGCAGTTTTAAAGTAAAATGTTAATTTTGTCTAACTAGACGTATGATTAATATTATTATTGACTTTTTTGATATTTTAGGCCACAACTCCCACAATTTTCAATTGATTTACAGAATTCCAAAACTAATGGAAAATAAACACTTCAACATTGATAATATTGTACTATATTTTAAATATTCCACAATATGTCTAAAAAAAATTAAATATCAAAAACTTTTTTTTAAACAAATTTTTATTGGAATACTTACTATAATTAATTTATAATCGTGAATAAGTTTTCTTTCTAAATGAGATTGTTTAAAACCTTAAATATAATAATGATTTTCTAAAGAAAAATTAAGTTGTCATTAATATATTGAATTTTGTTTGCATGTCTTTACTCTTTTACATCTCTACTGTTATTTTTATTGTAGTCTCTACCATTATGTAAATGTTGTTTTTTTATGTAAAAATTCTTTGCTTTTCTTACAATAATTTATTAATATTATGTTTTCTACGTTTCGAATTCTGGTGGCATGATAATGACTCGCAAAACGTTGCCAATAATAACAACAATAAAAGCAACAACAATTATAAGAAGAAAGAGAAATATAACAATAGCAACAATAAAAATACATTTAATTATCTCCTTCACTCAAAAGCTTATAGCCATAAAATCACAAGAAAAGTTCAAAAGAACAACAACACCAGTACAACACACTGTATTTACAAACAACTTCACACAATGCGTGCTGTGGTTGTTTTGCATGAACAGTGTGTGTTTTATGGAAATTTTCTAGCAGTTGTATTTAGCAACAGCTTCAATGTTGTTTGAAAATATATAAAAATTTTATTGAAAATTGTTTAATTTGAAATCGTTGTATTTCGTTGTACTGTAGTAAAAGTTGCTATAACTCTAACCCTGCACAGTGGGTTAGAATTGATTTTATTGGACATAAATCTGGCCTGATCGCGATAAAATTTTACATAATCAGAGCCAAGCAGTAATTGAGTTTAACTTTTGAAGATGGGGCCCAAAACCCATCCAGGGGCTAAGCTATGATCCCTCAAAGTACGCACCTTTTTCATGTACTTAGTCAGAATCGAATTTTTTTAAAAATCTGTTATTTATAAATGGCTGGTTTGATTAAAATAAAATTTGACATGGTCATACCCAAGGAGTAGTCGAATTTCGGTGTTAATGATGAAGCTAGAGGAACCTCCAGGGGTGAAGTTGTGGTGTCTCATCTTATTTCTAAGAATCGAATTTTTACAAATAAGAATTAATAAAGCTCAAATTTCAAAAGGGCTGGTCTGATTGAATTAGAATTTGACATGGCAGTCTTCGAGTTTAAGTTTTGAAGTTGGGGCCCAAAACCCTTCCAGGGGCTAAGCTAAGGGCCCTCAAAGTGCGCACCTTTTTCATGTACTTTGTCAGAATCGAATTTTTTTAAAAATCTGTTATTTATAAATGACTGGTTTGATTTAAATAAAATTTGTTATGGGCGTAACCAAGGAGTAGTGAAATTTAAGTGTTGATTAAAAAGCTCAAAACACCTCTAGAGCCGTAGCTATGTGGCCTCAAGGTAAGACAATTTTGCCAAGTAATTTTTTGAAACGTGTGTTTTTTTGTTGGATTGTTTTTCCATTAGATTTCTAAGATTTTTATATTTTCTAAATGTTTTTCTATAGATCTTTAAAAAAAAACAAGTATAGAGATGCTATTTACCTCTTATGCTTTTCTAGTTATAAGCATTTGAAACTATGAAACTAACAAAATTTTACCAAACTCTGAACCGGTTTTTGTTAAGGAATTTTCGATTTTCCAAAATTATTTTATTGCCCCACTGTGCCATATTTTAAACATATTTTTTTGTTAGTTTTCATTACTAACTTGCAATAATTACACACTAGAGCCAAAAGAGGCAGTAGAAGTGTGTGAGTTTGTTTGTTAAGGCAGGTAAATTATTCCTTATTTGGGATTGACCAAAAATAAACGACCAATTTATGCAAAAAAAAAAAAATTGTAAATAGCAATTTACACAGGAAATACACAAAAATAAATGCACTCTCTATTTCTTTCTCTCATATACTCGTACATATACAATCAAATGAAAACTTATACAAAATCGGACAATGCCATGCTGTCTGTCTGTCTGAAAGCTCATGGGTTAGGGAGGGAGCTGAAGTACAATCGTTACAAACGGTGCTTGAATTATAAACGAAATAAAGTTTTCAAGAGGCTGTGGGGCTGGTGGGTTAGAGTTGAAACCGAATATGTTACAATGGCTGCTATTGTTTGGAATTTTTAAATAAAGAATCAATGCTGTCGACATTGAGCATGATGTTGATGATGAGGATGATAATGATGATGGTGATTGTTGAATAATTGAGTAAGTAACGTAATATTATTTATTGTAACATACAGCATCTGCTCGTTGCTTTGCAATGTCATGTTATAGTATACTATTTCATTTAAATTACACACACACACACATACACTCATACATTAGCTACACACTGCACATTGGGTATTTGCTGTTGTCGTATAAACATGCTTAACAATTCAAACTTTGTGTAAAAGCCTTTTATTTGTTTTCAATTGTTGTTTCTTTCTCCGATATTTTGATGTTTATGGAAAGCGTGTTGCATACATAATATTCTTTGTTGGGGAAGGCAGCTTGGCGCTGCTAATAATGGCCCCAGAAAATATGGCCACAAATCAAAAAAACAAAATTTTGAGGCCACATTGTATTACGAAATTTAGTCCTAATTTCTTTAATGAAAAATCAATCCAAAATTTAGAAAGTTTTAAAATTACCCTAAGAATAAAATTAAAGGCGAAAAATTGCCCCCAAATATGTAAATAAAATGTCACCCAAAATTTTTCGATTTTTATAAAATATTTGTAAATAGTAATAAATGAAAACCCCAATTTTTCCCATAAGATTTTCAATGTAAATTTTTCATTTTTAAGTTTTTAGTCGTTTCGTTTAGCGATTTTTTTTTTCGAAGTTGCGTCGCTGCTTAATTAGTAATAATTTTCACTGTGCGTCGTTCAATTTTCGAGGTTGCGTTATTTTGGGTTCGAGACTTTTTTTTCTTAAAGTTTTGCAAAATCTGCAACATCATTAGATGCTAAAACGATGACCCCTACACGCAGTGAAAAAATATTCATAGTTGTACATACTTATCGCAACAATGTCAAAATGCTTACAAGTTTTTTTTTAACAATATTATGGTCACTGTAATTTTTTGTATGATTGCGGTAACCATAATATGGCTAGGTTACGATTCAGATGATTACTACAATAATGGCTTGCTTGAATTTAGTTCATTTATTTTAAGAATATATTAATGACAAAAAACTTGCAGATACTCCATGCAGCGATTACTACAATCATATATATGATTGCAATAACTAAGTGTATATTTGTTGCAATCATGTTTATGATGAATCCATGCAATATAATATGTAATAATCTTTCATCACAAAACTGATCACAATTAACATTACACAAATGCTATAATCATATATATGATTGCTATAATCATGTCAATAGTAAACTTAACCATATCATGGTTGCTGGAAACATACAAATAATTACAGTGTGCATAATATTAAAAAAAAAATTTTTAAAAATGTGGAAATAGTTGTGGTAAACATGCACAACAATATTTTTTTTCTGCGTGTACAAGAGTTGTTTTGATGATCGAAATGGAATTTGGATTGAAAATCAAGTTGCGCTAAGAATAACATTAAGTAAAATTTTAATTCAGACAAAAGCTTATTTGTTGACATAAAAAGTAAAGCATTATCCAGCGATACGTTGCAATAAAAAGCTGTTCACCGAACATTGGACCAATTTTTTTGAAAGAAAGCCGAGACTAGGTATTTTCGTTACCCTAGAGCCTATTTTCAATCTTTACATGGTTTGCTATAGAAAATCTTATTTTTTTGAACGTAACCCCGACGCAAAGTTAGGTATTGGTGTATTATCAAATGACATTTTGGCTCTTTTTCATTGTACGTTTTTGGGGTAATTTTTCATTCCTCTTAAAATGTAAAACTACCGCCAAGAAAAAGTACCTTGTAACCCCAACAAAATGGAAAAAATGCCCAAAAAGTTTATGTTTCTGAAGTCAGTGTCAATGTTTTTTTGGGCCACTTTTCCTGGGGCCATTACTCGCAGCGCCGATTGGTTTTTGTTATTAAAAGGTTTTTAGAATGAAATGATTTTCATAAAATTTTTGTTGTTACCACCCTCCCCCCTCTAAACAACTGGCCCCTAACAAAAGCTTTTAAAAGTACGTTTGGCCATAAATAATTGCAATGAAAATCTGTCTCTACGTTTGAAAATAAGGTAAATTTGAAATGTGAAAAGTTATAGCAAACGAAATGAAAGAAACAGATATAAATTTTATTGCTCATGGAAAGGATAGAAATTAAAGTAACACTATATAAGTAAAACTGAGGCAAGCAACACGATCTGTTTTAAATCATTACAGAAATCCTTAATTATATGGCTAATGAATTTGAGGTAACAGCGCTAGCAGCAAAAGCAGCTTACAAACAAAAGAAAGAAGGGCAATAAGACACTTAAAACTACGTAAATTCTTCTCCTTCAATTTTGTAAGCAATTTTACAAGCCATATATTAAAGTAAATGTTTTAGGTGTGTAAACCACAACAAAAAGCATAAGGCCACTATTAAAATTATCCCCAATAAAGTTTATATGGCAAATTAAAAGAAACTGAGTTAAATAGATTTGAATGCTAATAAAATAATGTTTAATTGATAATGTTTAATTGATAATTGCATATAAAATGTTTGAGTTTTACTTACTATAAGAAATTAAACGTATAGAGATGAATTCATAGAAAGAAAATATTTCAATAGTTTCGCTTTGCTTTAGAAAACTTAGAGTTATCTTAAATTTGATAAAGAAAATAGATTTTCTAAAGAAAAGTTAACAATAACTTTGGTATTCTATATAGAAAAGTTAACAAAAGAATATAAACTTGAACAATAGCTTGGCATATCTCTAAATTATCTATAAATGTATTACTATACTTATTTGATAACTTTACTTTGCTATAGAAAATTTATTGTTAAATTATATAATTTTTTGGAAACTTTTTTTTCAACTTTTAGTTTCTATAGAAATGTTAAAAACATTTTTATTAAAAATTTATTTCCTTATTAACAACATTGAAATGTTTTGTTTGTAATAGTTTTGGAATTTTATAAATCGGTCGAAAATTGTAGAAGTTGTGGCGTAAAATATAAAAAAAGTCCGAATTAATATTAATCATACGGCTAGCTAGACAAAATTTACATTTCACTTTATAACTCTTACAATAATGAAACAATTGAGGTAAAACTTTGCCACAATATAGTTAGGTTTCTAAGCCAACTTTATTTACAAACAAAACAGGAAATACGAGAATCTCTTTGAGACAGTTAGGAAAAATACGCAGCCTTGCTACAGAAATTTTATTGTTTAACGAATACTTAAAACTCAAAATTAATAATAATCATACGTCTGGCTAAAGAATATGTATATTTCATTTTATACCTTTTTTTTATATCATGTTTTCAAGATCTTAAGTTTACTCTTACAAGAGTTTTGCACGATCAAACAGCATCAAATAAATTAAAACTAAATATTTGTTGTGCTTTGGCGTAAATAAGCAAAGTTTATTTTTTAAATAAATAAAGAAGTTTAAATATATGTTATTTAGTGGTTAAGTCTTCTTTTTCGGCAAATACTTGCCAAGTGTAACCGTACCTTACGTAATTGAAGCTAAATCTTCTGATTTCGAATTTGACGAATGGTATTTTCAGGTCGTTGTGCAAACGCAAAACGCTGGAATTGCAAGCATAGTTCTATGCCATAAGTCCATATAGGTTTTAGAATAGTTTTATAAAGTAGGACCTTATTTTCCGTAGATAGTTGAGATTTTCGCCCCCAGAAGCCAATACATTTGTTTAAATTTTGTGCCAAGTTGGTTTCTTTTCGCTCTAATATGTGCTTACTTACCATGTAAGTGCCATTGAAAAACACAGCTGGGCAATTTGTTATTCTTGTTGTAAAAGTGACCTCACTTGACTTTTGGGTGTTGTGTTGACAACAATGTTCCATTTTGTAAAATTCTAGAGGCCTCTGAAGGGGATTCACTGCAATATAGTAATGCTATAGCGAATGTGACATCGTCTCATTTGTGTTTAAAGTATATCAAATTGGTCCAAGGACGCTTCCTGGTGAGATTCCAGCTTCTATTTGACAAGTAAACACATATATATTATATATTATAACGAGAATAAAGAAAATGTAGCAGAAAGCATGTTTTTTTTTTTTTTGTTTAAGAAATATGTTTTTTGAAACAAAAATTTTAAGTTTATTTTTGGATTGAAGTTTCTCACAAACTGACGTTGTTAGATTGCACAAAACTTCAACTTCAAAACTGTCATGAAACAAGTCTCGCAAGTTTGCCCAATTGCTCAAACAGCAATTTTAATTTTTATCATGAGTAGCCTTATTCAATTCTTTTTTGTGCAAAACTTTACTCATACAAGTATATCGACGTTTATAACCACAATTGTGGTTGAAGGTGTTTTTCTCTCTCTAGCTTTAAGCATTTGTAAGATTTCCACACATGCATGCAAAGACAACTTGGCTCAAATAGCTTTTTGTTGGCTGAGATATCATCATTCTAGATGAAATGAAATGAAGGTAAGAAGATACTTTTATTATTGGTTTTCAGTACAAAAATAAAATTCTAAACAAGCCACAAAATAATATAAAAAAATGATAAGAATTTATGTAAACGTATGTAAATACGTCTAAAAGTATATAGACCGATTGATTATCAATGAATATACACACACACCTATGAAAACCTGTATATACATAGAGAAAAAAAAATATAGTTGTACATATTTACCACAACAATGTCAACATTTTTACAAGTTTTACGATACGGATGATTACTACAATCATATATATGATTTGTGGCAATCATGTTTATAATAAATCCATTTAACATAATTTATTGTTCTTTGATTATGATTGAAAACAACATAATATGCAATAATCTTTCAGCATAAAACTGATCACAATAAACATTACACAAATGCTATAATCATATATATGATTGCTATTTATCATGTCAATGGTAAACTTAACCAATCACATAATAATTACAGTGTGCATAATATTAAAAAAAAATATTTAAAAATGTTGATATAGTTGTGTTGACCATGCACAACAATATTTTTTCTCTGCGTGTAGGGGAACAACAAATGTTCATATATGCTTATACAGCCATTCATTTATTTATACACGAATATTTATACATAAATCTTAAAGGTACAACACAAATCCAATAACATATTGAAAGTTTATGTGGAAAGAAGTTAAGCTCACATGCTGCACATTTAGTAGCATCCAGCTACAGCACGTTCACTCTTTCAATTCGTTTTTTAAGTTTATTTCTTGTTATTTTAATTTATTTGGCCAAATACATAAAACTACTTTACCATGTTTCTTTCATTTGGCAATAAGCGTAATAAGAAAAAAAATTATAAAAGAAAAAAAAAAAAAAATGCAGTGAACAAATCCTTGAAATGAGATAGAGTGAACGAAATGAAGTAAAAAAGTAAATTATAGAGAAGATGTTGCAAATAAATTTCAAACTGCTGTGTGTATTAAAATATCTAAAAGCAGCAAAAAGAAAAAATTTTGTTCATAGTTTTTTTTTTTTTTTGATGTTTTTTTGGCAGGTTTCTTTTGGCTAAAAAATTAGAATTCAACGAATTTTTTAACACTAGAAACTTAATTTAAACACGTTCTTTGTGGTTGGATTTTTTTTGTTCGTTCCTTTTCTCAAGCTCTTTCTGTTTCATCAATATGCTTGAGTAATTTTATAATATTATTTGTCTTCTTTTTTTTTTTTTTTTTTTTTTTTTTGCAAATAAACTTGACTTTACCCTTCATAATGTAGGGTAGTTGAACATGTTTATAGGTTTGTTTGCCAGTCTATTAATGTTTTTCAAATACGCCTAATACTGTTTTTGCACGGTTTAAAAATAAACAAATTTTAAATTTCTTTACATGATTTAATTCCATTTAGCACGATCCAAAATCTTTTGGGCTTTTTTTAGTTTTCTTTGGTAAAATTAAATTTTTTTGCAAAATATGTATGTTCATATTACAAATTTAGGGGAATCCCCTTTTAGTGCATAGAATGAATAAACTTGTCATGCATTTTTTTTATATTACTTTTAAGCTTTGCACTCTATCTTTTTTCATTAATAATTATGCAGTTTAATTAATATTATAAAACACTATTCATTCACTCGTCCGTTACTTGTAATTTTAACCAAGGAAAATCAACAGGTATGCTGTTACTAGATATTAAATCAGCTTTCGACTCGGTTTGGCACATAAGTCTCAAGTCTCATATACAAAATAATAAGGTTGGACTTTCCAATAAAGTTAATCTTTATTAAACAAAGTTTTCTTTCTGATTGCTTTTTTAATATATATATTGGCTCGTATCACTCTACTGAAACAACCATTCCGGCCGGTTGTCCACAGGGTACATAATCCCATGTCGCCAATTCTAAATTTTATAAATTTATACAGCTGACTTTCCTACCTTAGTCGGCTGTGTTACCTCAATCTTTGCAGATGATATTTTACAAAATGGAAAATCCTCATAAATCCTCAAAAAAGTAAGTGTACATATGTATATATTTCTCCAGGAGAATAAAAGCTTGCTACTTACCTCAACTGGCGATCTTAATTAATAACGATAATCTATTATGGTTGGCATAAAAGTGAAATATCTTGGTTTAATATTAGATCCGAAACTTAAATTCAACTTTCATATTCCATATGTTATCAAAAAATTAAACAATCTAACAAGACTTGTTAAAAGAAACTCTAAACTCAACATACACAATAAATAATATTATCTATGTATCTTAAAAGTCATTCTCCATCCTACTCGTATAATGATTTATGGTGCTACAGCTTGGTCGACACCAGCAAATTGTCATAAAAAGAAGCTGCAAATAGCTCAAAATAAAATATTGAAAATGATTTACAATTTGCCTTCACACAGAGAAAAAATATACATAGTTGTGCATGTTTACCACAACTATTTCAACATTTTGAAACAGCTTTTGAAAATATTATGCACACTGTAACTATTTATATGATTGCGGCAACCATGATATGGTTAAGTTTACCATTGACATGATTATATCAATCATATATATGATTATAGCGATGAAAGATTATTGTTTAATATGTTCTTCTCATTTTACTGCACACTGCAAATTCGACAATCATGCCAGAAGATTAGGCCTTCCCTACAATGATTTCTGTAGGAGTTGTACAGATGAAGAAGAGAAGGAAAAAATCTCTCATCTTCTGTGTTATTGTACAGCAATGAGCACCATGCGTAACACCTTCTTGGGACAACCATCCTTCAATAATCTATCTGAAGTATCAGACTTAAAACTAGAACGTATCAATGCCTTCATAAGGAATAGCAATTGGCTATCATGATTTCAGACCCAATCCCTTCAATCCCTTCACTTGCAATGGAACCACTGGCCATTAGGTGGCTTGGAGTATTTTACTCCATCTTTTCTTCTAACCTTGCGGACCCGACATCTTCATCTTCTCTTGACATTGTCTTCTCCTACTTATTCACATCTATTCTCTATCTGTCTCTACAACATCTATCCCCCTTCTTCTTTCTTCTATTCTATTCTTTTCAGGCAACAAAAAAGGACCAACGAATCAAAGTACAACAAATTATGATAAATAGATTTATCATAAACATGATTGCAACATATATATAAATAGGTATTGCAATCATATATAAGATTGTAGTAACCAGTATGAATCGTAACCTAACCATATTATGGTTACCGCAATCATATAAATAAAATTACAGTGACCATAACCTTGTTGAAAAACTTGTGAAAATATTGACATTGTTGTGGTAAACATGTACTACATTATTTTTTTCTCTGTGTGTTGCAATTACATTAGCAAACATCGTACTTGTAAATGATAAGTTAAATCGCCTAACATTCAACTTTAACGCCAGAAGTCTTACCTCTGGGTTAAACCACATTAATGAGATCGTCTTAATTTTAAATATCCAGCATTATTTTAAAATCTAGATATTTATTTAAAATGTATTTGTATATAAAAATTGTTACTTAATATCCAAGTAGAAAAGATTTTAAATACCTAAAAACTCATTATGAAAAATGTTGCAAATTTATAAGGGCAAATGTTATATAAACAAAGAATTGAATTGAAATATTTTAAAACTGAATAGTTGTTTTTTTCAATCCTTGTTATACCCTTCACTTTCATGAGAAGGGTATATATAGGTTTGTCATTCCGTTTGTAATTCCCACAATATAATTTTCCGACCATATAAAGTATATATATTGTGGATCCTTGTAGATAGCGGAGTCTATTAAGTCATGTCCGTCTGTCTGTTTGTTGAAATCAATTTTCTGAAGTCCCCAGATATCTTCGGGATTCAAATCTTTAATAATTCTGTCAGACATGCTTTCGAGAAGTTTGCTATTTAAAATCAGCAAAATCCGTCCATAAATAACGGAGATATGAGCAATAATCCGAGACAACCTCTGAAAATTTCGTCAAAAAAAACTAATCATTTCATCGACAGATGGCGTTGATCACACAAAGTGTATTAATATTGTTACTAACAAATTCATCAACAGATGGCGTTGATCACACAAAGTGTATTAATATTGTTACAAACAAATTCATCAACAGATGACGTTGATCACACAAAGTGTATTAATATTGTTACGAACAAATTCATCAACAGATGGCGTTGATCACATAAAGTGTATTAATATTGTTACGAACAAATTCATCAACAGATGGCGTTGATCACACAAAGTGTTTTAATATTGTTACAAACAAATTCATCAACAGATGGCGTTTAACACATAAAGTGTATTAATATTGTTACGAACAAATTCATCAACAGATGGCGTGTTTATTGACATAATTATGCATCCACAGCAAAGGCAAAGGGTATATAAGATTCGGCATAGCCGAATATAGCACTCTTACTTGTTTTTCACTAATTTCCACAGTTTTTAGAGAGAAAGGAACCAATCACCTATTTTGCACACGCTCAATGTCTTTTTTAACACGGGCTTTCCTGGAACCAATTACCGTGTAAAAAAGAAAGCATTAGTTGTATTCGCTTTAATCTTCTTAATATTTGCCTATAGATGGTGAAATACAAAATTTAATAACCCGCCCTTTTAATAGACTTAGCTTTTCACATTTTTTGCTTATATCCTGCTTTTACTTAAAATTCGTTATGATTGTTTGACTAAAACTAATTTGATTTCCTTTTACTACGTTTTCTTTTTACTTGTGTATAATTTTTACATTAGATTTTTAATTTTATTACTTTCCTTTGATTTTAATATTTTTCTGATTTTTTTAATTACTAACAAGTAGTGAAGATGACTAAAAGGAATTTTAACCCTAAGCAGGCAATAGGTTTAATTTTCTGCAGAAAACTGATCGAAAATTTTGATTTTTTAAAGAAACTGAATTGATAACTTTTCTATAGAAAACAATAGTTTTCGATAGTTTGTATATTTCTTACAGTTCTAATTTCAGTTCAGGTTCTAATGCCAGTTCACTTCAGGTTTGAGTTTAGGTTCCACTTCAAGTTCTTTTCCAGGTTTAAGTTTAGGTTCTTGTTGAATTTCTAGTTCAAGTTCTCCTTTACGTTCTAAATCTGATCTTATGTAGGTTTGAGTTCAGTTTCTAGTTTAAGATCTAACTCATGTTAAAGTTTAGTTTCCAGTTGAGGTTCTAGTTCAAGTTCTAGTTCACGTGTTAGAGCAGGTCTTATTTAGGTTTTAGTTTAGGTCCTAGTTCAGATAGATTCTTGTTCAAATTCTAGTTCAGTTTATAGTTGAGGTTCCAGTTCATGTTCTTGTTAAATTTTTAGTTCAGTTTGTAGTTCACTTTCTAGTTGAGGGACGAACCTTTATAATCTATATATGAAACCAGTAAGAAAGTATAGTTGGTAGCAAGCCCGACCATATAATACACTACACCCAGTATACAGCTATGGACAGAGTAATAGCGCATTAATGTTCTATGAAGTGCTAAATGTATTTTGATATATATTTATATTTATATAGAAATATATTTTTATATTTATATTATGTTTACTGCAATCGTATATATGATTGTAGTAAACATCTGAATTTTAACTTAACCATATTAATGTTACAACAGTCATATAAATAATTACTGTGAACATAACATTGTTAAATAACTTGTAAAAATGTTAACATTGTTGTGGTATACATTTACAACTATATTTTTTTGTCTTTCGCAGTGGTTTCTTCGAAACTATCTTAATGTAAATTAATTAAGCAACTGATTTATCACATTGTATAATGCATTACATTATTAACCATCTTTCGAGAGCATGCAATTATTTCAGCTATATTTATTTGTCTTTTACCCCTTGGGTAAAGTTCCCAAAAAAAACATTTTTCTCAAGTGAGAAAGCGCTTCTCTCTCCATTTTAGTTGATAAAATTATAAAGATAATCAAAACAACAGTTCCAACGAATTTTTGGAAAAACAGAGTTTAGCAAAAGAATAGCAGAGAATTTCATGTTAGGTTAGAAGGCCGGTGTGAGGTTGACCCCACAGCATCACCCAGAGACCAATAAGGTCCATCATTACATTTTTCAATATACTACGTTATGATTGTAGTAACTATGTATGTATTTGTGACAATCATGTTTATGCCAAATCCATATATCATAATTTGTTGTTCTTTGATTATGATCGAGAGCAACATAATATGGTATAATCTTTCATCATAAAACTGATCACCATAAACATTACATAATTGCTATAATCATATATATGATTGCTATTAATCATGTGCATGGTAACCTAACCATGTTATGGTTGTCGCAACAATGGTAATATTTACACTGACCATAATATTTCAAAAAAAATTTAAAAATTTTGGTATAGTCGTGGTAAACATATGCGTAACTAAATTTTTTCTTTGGCTGTGACAATAAAACAATAGATAAAAAACAGTAACCTAAAATCTTTTAAGTCATCGAGAAAAATAATCACTGAAATAAACAAGAAATTTTTGGTTAAAAGTTTCCAGTAGACTTGTACGAAGACGCCTCAAATTGTGTAAATTAATTTTGAAAATTATGGTTCTGTTCGAAGTACGTAACGTGGCGGTCATATGCCAACTATCATATTTAAATTAAAATAACAAAAGATTATCTTTCGCATAAAAGTTAATTTTAAAGTCAATTTACAAAAAAAAATCAACTTTGTTTTATTCCATTTCAAAGCTCTATATATTTAAAAAAAAACACCCTTTTTATCGTTATTGAGATAAAAATATCGTTATTGGCATATGAAATTTATCATATAAGACACGACACCGCCGAATATTAACTCTTACTTGTGTTTCTTTTATTTATTTATTTATTTTTTTTATTTCCAACATATTTAAAATCAAATTCTATGAAAAGACATGACACATTTTTACGCAGCAGCAGTAGCGAGAACACGAAAATTATCATATTGCAAACTAAAACCAGTTTTTTTTTAACATTTTAATTTTCATTTGCAATTTTTACTTTGCTGCTTTCTGCTGTTTCCATATTTGAGCACGTTTTTGCAGCCAAAAATATTTGTTGGTAGTTTGTTGTTTTTTTTTTTTTTTTGTTTAAAAGCTAAAATCATGAATATATATTTTAGTTAAGTTGGAATAAATTGAAAAAAAAAATCCACCCATGAATGTGAACAAAAAACTTGGTCAAAAACAACAAAAAAATCCACACAGCAAAACAGAGAAACAATGGAAAATAATGCATGACAAGTAGTTAGATGTGAACACACACACCAAAAAAAAAAAACAACAAAAAGAACACATTATTTCTTTGGCTGTATATGCTGTAGGGATGCCAAGTGGGAATGGTTTTCATATCCTGACATTCAGGATTTGATAAATGTAAAACCCAGGATTTTTGTTACATATTTATTAATATTAAAAACTATTTATTTAAAAAAAGTAATGTTAAATATGAATATGTTTAAATGCAAACATTTTCTGTTCTCATAGCTAGAAATTTTTAAATTTATTAGCGGTCATTTTCCATAAAATTAATAGTAAACATTAGTTTAACTGAAAAGTTTTTTTTTGTATGCTGATTGCATAAACAATCCTTTCTTACCACCGAAATAAATAATTACAATGTGTGTAGGATTCATTTAGGATGCTTTGCACTATCCTCTCTATATAGTGGTATACGTGTGCAATTCCATATTTGTCTAAATTCTCCTAAAGAATTTCATGCCGAAAGTTACCTTTTGCAAAAATTCAAATAATGTGACTGTTAAGTGCTTAACAGTGGTCTGTAGACTGTAACTCTCTCTCTCTCTCTCTCATTATCAAAAATCGCTCTTTAATTTTGAATTTTTTTCCCCAAAAAATTTTAATGTTTTAAAAGAGTCAATCATTCCTTTTGCTTCGTTTTCAACGGCTCAATATGTCTCAATTTGTACAAAGTAATTCTTTAAGCTAAGCTGATTACCATATATATGTACATCGGGGTGAGGGGAAGATGAGACAAGTACATACTTGATTGTACTAGCAATTCGTGTTACTATCTTATTCGTATTGCATATGTATGTGTGTATACTAATGTCTGTATACTCACTCTCAAATAAAAATACACGCGATTAAAGCAATAAGAATTATGCTGTGTAAACACCGAAAAAATTTCAAGGAAAAAATTGTATCAATCTTTTACATGAGTATTGCTTCGTGTAAATCGGCACTTTTCGAATATTTCTATTTGTATAAATAAAGGGTGGTTAAATTTCAAGGGCCGATGTTGATTTTGAATAAAACACAAACTGTTTAGGAAATTATTGTAATTTTATTTTATTATGATATATTGGTATTACTCAATTATGTATGGAACAAAATATCGGCCAAATGGGAGCCGCGACCACGGCGGCACACCTCCATCCGATGGTCCAAATTTTCGATGATCCTGAGGCATAATGGAGGTTCTATCCATATCTTCCAATTCGGGCCATAAAAAGTTCGTTATCATCTCACGATAGCGAACACCATTCACAGTAACTGCCTGACAGGCCTCATTTTGGAAAAAATACGGCCCGATGATGCCACCAGCCCATAAACCGCACCAAACAGTCACTCTTTGTGGGTGCATTGGTTTTTCGACAATCACTCTTGGATTCTCATTCGCCCAAATGCGGCAATTCTGTTTATTGACGAATCCACTGAGGTGAAAATGTGCCTCATCACTCATCACTGAAAAATCACGAAGTGCACGATATGCATTTTGATTTGAACGCCCATTTTCATAATAAGTCTGGATAACTTTAACACGTTGTTGGATTGTGTAGCTCTCCATGGTTCAAATTGAGTAAGTCTGAAATAGAGAAATGTCAAATAAAATTCGGAAAAAAGCTTGGCGTTTAAGTGTGGTTCACATTCAACATCGGCCCTTACAATTTAACCACCCTTTAAAACTGCAACATCAGCTGTAGATTAATAGCACTGCGACAAAGGGTTTTATGTGTTAATTTAGCCAGATTTAAGGTGACAACTATTTGTTTAGGTAAAACTTGAACTGTTGAGCTTTTAAATCAATTAAAGCTTTTTTTTTAGGGATTTTCAATTCGAGTTTGTTAATTCAAAATTAATTTTAATTCTTTTACCTTTTGTAACATTTAAACTTTTTTTTGATGAGTTTGCCAACAAATACTAGTTGTGGGTATTTATTAATCCCTAAAAATCCCAGGAATTTTTAAAACAAATCCCAAGATTTTCGGTGAGTGGCTCACGTAATATGCTGATTATTTAAAGGAGTTTTAATACAAAAAAAAAACACTTTTTAAATTGTATGCTTGTTTAAAATTATAAAATTCAATAAGCTAAATTACTGTTTAATAACCTTTTATATTATTATATTTTGAATGTTTGAATGTATGTATGTATATGTAATTAAATTCATTTCTAAAAGGAATCATTCATTATCTTTTAATCATGTACATTTAATTATGTTTAAAAGTTTATTTTTTTGCTACTTTGTCTTAAGAACACAAAATCGAAATTCGATACTTTTGAAAGTTGAGCTGTTTCGTAACTTGCCATAAATTTACTCATGCATGTCTGCACTTGTCTGTGCGTGCTTGTGCTTGTGGCTCCTTCTACTCATACCTCTGCTTCACTAACCTCAACCCTCTGCCTACTCTTCTCCCTTAACATTTAGTTTGGCAAAAACTGTTTATGATGGCAACACGGTTGTCATGTCAACTTTTATCAAAAACCAATAAATAACATGAAACGTGTACAATATTCATTCGAGTTTGTTGTATGTTTTTTGCAATTCATTTTATTTGGCCAGGCTTGGCAAAAAAAAAATAGAAGAAAAAAAAACCTTCCCACTTACATGTCAATATAAAAATCAAATCAGCGTTTAAAATTTGTATTAAACACATACGAGTACGATTTCCTTTTTTATTTTCACGGAAAAAAGCTTTAAATTTAAAATTAATTAAAACAGGTATGATGGAAAAGAGAAATACTTTTTTTAATGGAAATTGCAAAAAGGGCTTTATTGAATTCTAGGAAATTGTGTTAAAATATTCTGGTTCAGTTTCTAGTTAAGGTTTCAGTTCCGGTTCTAGTTCGGGTTCTAGTTGAGTTTTTAGTTTTGAGGTTCTAATTCAGGTTCCAGTTCAGTTTCTAGTTCTAATTCGGGTTCTAGTTCAGATTGTAGTTCAGTTTTTTATTAGAGGTTCTGGTTCTTGTTGAGACCCTAGTTCAAGTTCAGTTTTTAGTTGAGGTTCTAGTTCGGGTTCTAGGTCAGTTTCTAATTCAGTTTCTAGTTCTACTTCGGGTTCTATTTGAGGTTCCAGTTTAATTTCTAGTGCAGATTGTAGTTCAGTTTCTAGTTGAGGTTCTAGTTCAGGTTCTAGTTCAGTTTCTAATTCAGTTTCTAGTTATAATTCGGGTTCTAGTTCAGTTTCTAGTTGAGTTTCTAATTGTGCTTCCGGTTCTTGTTGAGATCAAGTTCTAGTTCAGATTCTTGTTCAAGTTCTAGTTGAGTTGTTAGTTGAGGCTCTAGTTCAGGTTCTAGTTCAGTTTCTAATTCTGTTTCTAGTTCTAATTAGGGTTCTAGTTCAGTTTCTAGTTTAGGTTCTCGTTTGGTTTCTTGTGCCAAAGTTCTAATTCAGATTATAGTTCGGATTTTAGTTCAGTTTTTAATTGAGGTGATAGTTCGGTTTCTAGTTGAGATTGTAGTTCAGGTTCTAGTTGAATTTCTTGTTCAGTTCTACTTAAATTATATTATTATTATTTGTTGACAAAAGGTTTATTACAGGAATTATAAAATATTTCTTAATTTTCTGTCTTACCGATATTGATAAATATAATTATTAATATAAGTTTTTGATCTTATAGTAATTTTTTTTAAAAAGTTGAAACATTTAACCCACCAATGAGTGAGAAGGTCCCAGAGACCTTTTTTACTTTTAAAAGTGAAATTACTACTACTTCGGCCACTACACAAATTTTAATTATATTACAGCATTATTAACAGTGAAATGTTTTGTTATAATTAGTGTTTGAATTTTGCCAAACAATTGAAAATTGCTTAAATTACGAGCTAAAATAACAAAAATGTTCGAATTAATATTAATCATACGCTTAGAAAGTTTTACTTGAAAACTTTTGGAATAATCAAACGATTTGAGTGATTTCTTGTGAAGATATATTTAAGATATTAAGGAGACTATAGATACAAACAAAACTTATTACAAGGACTCGTTATGGCAGCTATGGCGATTTATGGACCGATTGTGGATTTTTTTTTTTATTTTTTAGTTGTGTATTAATTTTATTGCTTCTTGCACACTTTAAACATGATTTCAGTTTTAGTCTACTGTTTTGTGAATACAATAATTTCTGTAGTTGTTTTTGGTTTTAATTAAATCATCAGCATTACAGTTTTTTATAATAATAACACATTGTTTGCCAAATACAAAGTTTGTTTTGCAGTTTATTTTTATTTTTTTTTTTATATAATTTTTGCAAAAACTTAAAAGCGTGAATCATGCTGTATGATGTTATTTTTTAATAACTTTTTGTTATGTTTAAAGTGAGTCAATCAAGTATGTCAAGGTGTTTAGTTTTTATGTATATTTTTATTTAATTATAAATTATAATTATGAGTGTAGAACAATCAAAGGCCAGTAGGAAATTTAGTAAAGTGTGATCATTGATCAGTGATCACTTAAACTTGTTTGATATACAAAAGTTTAGTTAAGGGGCCAGTTTTGGATTTGTTAAGCAGTTGGGTAAAGAAAGGAAATTCTCTCGTCATTTAAGAAAATTATGAATAATTTTTAACATTTGAAAGTATTGAAAAAATTTTAAAGGTTTATGTAAAACAAATGTTTATCTTTTATTTTGTAATATGTTTGCCTCTCTTTATTCCTTCCATTTAATTCCATTTTGTTATGGTTATAATTTTTGCATGTCTGACCACTTGTATTGTACTTGTATGTACGTTTGCAGTTAACTGGGAATGATGTTGCTGAATAATGAAATGTAAATTTGACTATGATGTGATGAGAATCTCTTAATTACAATGAAATAAAATTGTGCAACCAAACAAATAACAATAATGAGGGTTTTAAAACAAAAACACATAAATATGGCTAACGTACAAACGTATTTATTAACATTAGACAGGCTCACCATAAAAATTTACTTGGAAAATAAAGTTTGGCAAACGTTTTAAGCCCCAATAAACTTAAAGATAAAAAAAAAACATAAAATATGCCCAAGAATCCGGTTTAGCTAAATCAGTGTTAACTGTAAACCTATAGTTTACGAAACTACACTATATTTTGTGTACATCTGTCTTAAGCCTTTACGTTCTGTTCCGTGTCGTTCTGTTGTTAAATTTTTGTAGTTAGTTTTTCCGTATAAACGTATCAGCTGTTTTAGGTAAACAGACAACACATACCGCGAAAATAAATCAAAAAATATAAATCAAAGTTTTTTTTATTGCACAATATGTCATTATTTTCGACTAAAGTAATTAGTTTTTTGGCATCCATCGTTTATTTTTTGTATTTTTATAACTTTTATACAAAAACTTAATTAAAGTCAAAGAAATTGAAAATTTTTGCAATAAACCAAAAGTTTTTTTGTTGTGCGTATGTCAGCTGTTTTGTGCTGTCACTTACAATTACTTAGCAAATTTTTGTTTTTAACAGGTTCGTCCGCAACGGCACGGAAAGTAAAGACTAATTCTGCCTTTATGGTTATTTTTCACAATTTTATGATTACACCAAAATTTATAAATCATTACTTTTCATTTTTCTTTTATTAACTTATTACAATTTAATTTATTGTTATTCTCTCTCTCTCTCTTTCTCACTCTCTGTCACTCTCATTCTACCACTCATTTATATGTGTTTATATGTATGAAACTCATTAATATTAAAGTTTATGTAAATTAAATGAAGGAATTTAAAAACCTCAGGCTAAAAATTATACAAGGCAAAACCATTCAAGCATAAATTAAAATTCATTATAATTTTATTATAAACAAATTGTAATAAATTTTCCCCCCAAAAAAAAACTGGGAAAAAACTGAAAGAACAACAAACCCAATTTAAAAAATGCCATTATTATAAACAGGGTGCAACAGTTTATTGAATGGAAATAGAACGTCAAAACTACTAAAGTTTTATAAATGAAACACAAAAAAAGGCAAGTTTCTGCTTTTCTTAAAATTTTCAATCGCAGACTTTTGCTTAATTTAAGAAAAGCTGGTTACTCGACTTAATTTTAATCCACCTCGGCAAAGTTATGTTGCTGGATTTATTGATGATAAAAATGTTTTACTTTAAATTTTAGCAATACAAATAAAACAAGTAAGAAAGTATAGTCGGCCAAGCACGACCATATAATACCCTACACCCAGTATAAAAGTAAAAAACAGTTTGTCAGAAATGGGCGTTAAATGGAATAAATAACCCATTGTGGACCGATCATCAAAAAATTTAGTGTCACGATTGCTGTGAATATAAATATTATATGTGTTGAACTTTATCTCAATCTAAATACTTTTAAAAGATTTATGTAGCTTAAAGTGAATTAGGGAGAGGGTCTTATATGGGAGTTTCGACTAATTATGAACCGATCATAATAAAATTGTGCCGTATTATTTTTAGACATATAAAATATATTTTCGTTCAATATTGATTGCATATCAAAATTTTTGAGAGAGTTGTTCTCTTTAAAGTGATTTTTGTTACGAGTAATTATGGACCGATCTGCACAAAATTTGTAGTTGTGATTTGGCTTCATTTACCACTCATTTATGATGAAATTTGTTTGAATACTTACATAATTCAAATATTTATGATCGGTAAACCCCAATTTTGGGAGGGCATTTGTATGGGGCCCAGGTGATATAAAAGACCGATTTCCAACAGTTTCAATCCCATCCATCCTTGGGCCGAAAAAATATCGTGTACCAAATTTTATCGAAATATCTTCAAAATTGCGACCTGTACTCTGCGCACAAGCTTTACATGGACAGCCAGCCAGACGGACGTACGGACGGACGGACATCGTTAAATCGACTCAGGAAGTGATGCTAAGTCGGTCGGTATACTTTAAGGTGGGTGGTGTTGGAGCAATATTTCTGGGCGTTACAAACATCAGCACAAATCCAATATACCCTCCCCACTATGGTGGTGTTGGGTATAAGAATCGTTAATGCGACTTTTTTTTGGAACAAAAACATGAGACATTATTCTGAAAAAGTAGTTTTTTGAGTTATGGTTTTTAAATTAATTTATAAAAAACAATGTTTTTTTAATCAATTTTAAAAAAATTACACTATTGACGTTTTTTCTTACGCGACATTTTGCTTCTTTTTTTTTTGTTTTTTTCCTAATTTAATGTAAAAAATAAATAAGATTTTTTTTGTTTTATTTTTGCCATAAAAAACTTACAAAACTTTTTAATAAATGAGCTTTTTCAGTTGGTTGATTTTTTGAATTCCAGTTTAGATTTCGTTCCTATTTGGCTGTAGAAAATGAAAAAAAACGATTTTTCCACACTTTTGTCAGTTTTTTATCCTATTTTAATGTAAAGAAATTATAAATAAGCAGTTTTGTTTTATTTTTGAAATAAAACTAAAAAGAAATTATTTTAACCACTTTTTCAGTTGGTCGAGTTTTTTCCTATTTGGCTGTAAAAAATGAAAAAAACGCATTTTTTTTAAATTTACACTAAAAATAAAAGAATCGTTTTTTTCGATTTGCATCCAGTTTTAATGTAAAAATAAGTCACACTTGGTAAATATTCACTCAAAAAAGCGTAACCACTTATTTTGGCACAAATTTGTTTGACGTTGTTTACTCTTACAAGAGTTTTGCAAGATCAAGATCCTATATAAACGAAGTTTTTTTTTGTTAAATAAATAAACAAGTTCAAATATATTTAGCAAATATTTGCCAAGTGTGACCGTACCTTTAGTTTAATATAAAAAGATGCGTATAAATGATTTCTTTGTAGTTTTTTGAAATAAAAATAAAAAATTTACATTACGACTTTTTTGCAGTTACACCCAAAAATGCATTTAAAATTACTATTCAAAATATAAGGCAACATGACGATGAATGACAAACCAATACTTAACTCGTACAATTTCCTGTTTATTTGCGAATATATATTTTAAAGCAAAAAATAGCATTAAACTAGACTCTGTCAACCAAAAATTTGCCAATGCAGCACAAAATATAAATTGCGAGTACAACACATAGCCAAATATTCCAAAAAAAAAAATGTCGCTATCTTGTTAATATGAATTATAACGAGTTTTATTTGGGCAACAAGAACTAAATCACAGAAAAAAAAATATAAAGCGAATATGGCAAAATGAGATACGAATCGTATAATAAACATCTGCATGTTGTAGGAATTTAAATACAAATATGCAACGGATGCGACTGACGCCGTTATATATTTAACAAACAATGTACATTTACATTTGCTGGTTTAAATAGAAGGCCAGCTCAGACAAAAAAAAAATACATAAATAACTCTTGATCATATCTGGCTGACTGTATCATCTAAAAGAAAAAAGAAAGCTTAGCTTAGTCACTGCTTAACGAAGCTGTAGGTCTTTACCATAAAATCAATCTTAAATTTTAAAAATATTCACACAAATAGCTGAGCTAAGTCAAAAAAAAAATTAAAATAAGTCATAATTAATATTAATCATACGTCATGTTGGGCAAGCATTGAAAATTGCTTTATTTAAAGCTAATTTAAAGCCTTTTTGAAATTAAAAAAGTGTTGTATGTTAGTTACTAAGACATTTTATATAAATCTGAAATAATTTTGGTTTAACAAACGAGGGTCGTCTGAAAAATTTCCTAAAATCCCTTTTTAACAGTTAACATTTTAAAGAAAGTTATTTATACGGCAAAATAATTACAACACCACTGATGTCTTTATAAAACTTATAATATTTAAGCATATTTTTTTGAATTCTAAGCAAATTATTTAAGTAACTTCTTAGTTTAAACTACAAATCTTGCCAATATTTATATGCTAAAACTTAATTTTCTTAAACTTAGAGTTCTTTAATGAAACAACTATAAAACTGCATAACTTAAACATAAAACGCTATTAAAATTTGAACGATCTTAATAAAAATATAAAAGTTATGGTTAAAAATGTAAAATAGCACATAATTAAAATTAATCATACGTTGTGTTAGACATTTATAATAAAATGTTTATGGCTTATTTTAACTCAAATTTAAGCTTTTTTTTCAAATTTAAAAAGCGGTTTCTGTTAGCACTTATACAAGTCTCAAATAATTTAAGATTTACATACGAGGGTAGTAATATAAATTGAAGAAAATTTTGGTTAATATTAAAATATTATTAAGCAAAAAGTTAAACATTTGTCAACATTTTAAAGACTATATATAAAAATTATAAAATATTTTATAATTTATTTAAAAGTTTAAATTAATAGCTATGAGAAAATTAAAAACTATTGTGAGATTTCTGGAAAAAATTGCAAATTCTTAACTAAAAAGCTTTATAAAGTTAAAAAATCACTAAAGAAAATCTCAAAGTTGAAAGGAATTTTTTAAAAATATGTATTTTGAAATTTGGAAGCTTATTTTGTTAACTATTAGATAAAGCAACATTATTAAACATCTTCTTTATAAAATTAAGAAATATTTTAACTTTGCAAAAATTGCCATTTTTATGGCAAATTTAACATATTTATTAGCTTACTAATGAAAATATATATTAGTAGATTAAATCATTTTATATTTTATTAAAAGCTTATATTTAAAAAAATATTGTGAAATTTCTGTAAATATGTAATTTTTTTTTGAACTGGAAAACAAACAACGTTTAAAAAATCCTTAACAAAGTCTTAAAGAATTTGAAGATTTTTTGAAATACGTACATATTTCTAGATTTTTATTTTTTTTAAATAGCTTATTTTGCTAAATTGTAGATAAAGTCTTTTTTTAATAATTAATTTACATGAAAGTAGTCGGTTATATTTGTTGATGCTTTTTTTGCTTCAAGAGATTTCTGTAGTGCAATCACTCAAAACTCAACACTCAAAACAGTAAAAAAATCAATAGTTGCAGGCTCTTTATTTATTTCGGGGAAGAACAGAAAAAAATAAAAATGAGTTTCAATTAAAATATTTGTGGAATCAATTAAAAATTTAATTGAAATCGGACCAGTAAACAAAATGATAGTATCAATTAAAAAAAATGTGAGATTTAATTGAAAATATCAGAAAAAGTAATTGAATCAATTAAAATTTTAATTGAAAATTATTTTAAAATCAATTAAAGGTTTAATTGAAAAAAAACATGATTTTTTTTCTGTGTACATAAGAAAATCATTTAATAAAAATCAATGGTTGAAAGCTGTTCACATAATAGTGATAGGTTGTGTACACTCTTTAGAGCCTTATGTGTTTAAATTTTTCTGTCCACTATTCTAACTGTTTACATAGCTGGATATTCATGTAATCGAGCGACTACTGTATTTCCAAATTTAGATTTTTTATAATTTCTAAAAGCTTATCTTATTAACTATTGGATAATGAAAAATTACTTTAAGTTTTCTTTATAAACTTACAAAGTTTTCAACTTTTCAAATAAACCAATTTTTAAAATAATGTCAAAAAAAGCTACTCAGTTAACAGGTTAACAAAATATATATGTCATGACATTAACTACCTTTTAAATTTTAAAAAAATTTTCCAAAACTAGCCTCGTTACGGCTAAAATTGTAAAATAACTTATAATTAATATTAATCATGCGCTATGCAGTAAATTTCAAGGTTTTTTTTAATTTAGAAACTTCTCAGCTTCCCAGACATTTTAAGTAATTTAAAAAATAATTATGATTTCTATTAGAAAACCTTAAAGGAATTTGAATTTTTAAAACAAATTTTCTGAGAAAAGTTATTTGTTGGCTTTTAACTTTTGTAATAATTTCAATTATTATTGTTTTTGGCTTTTTTGTATTATTTTATTAAAACTTATTACAGCAATTGTCACATTTTATTCAATTCCTTTAAGTTTTCCTGTCAACAAAATAAAGTTGCTGTTATTCTATTCAACTCTCTTAATTAGCAATTTTATTTCCCTGGAATATTTATTAATGACTCATTGTTTATTTCAGAAAATAATATAAACTCCTTAATTTTATATTTTTTTTAATTCACTTAGTATGCTGGCATAATTCTCTGTTATTATTTCAGTTTAAATTGATTAAGCGTATTTTTTATTATTTGTCCTCTTTAACAGTTTAAGTAGAAATCACTTTTCATTCATTTGTCATTGTTATTATTATTATTATTATTGTTGTTTTCTTTTTAATACTTATGCCTTTTTTAAAAAGAAAACCTCTTTAACTTATTTGTGTTTTTATAAGTCTTCTTCTGTTATTTAATAAAATCATGTTTTTTATTAAGTTAATAAAAACAAGTAAAAAAGTATAGTCGGTCAAGCCCGACCATGTAATACCCTACACCCAGTATATGTATATATAAAACAGTTTTTCAGAAATGGGCGCTATATGTGAGATATAATTAATTATGGACCGATCTTCTAAAAATTTAGTGTCATAATTTCTGTGATTATAAATATTATGTTTTAAAAGATTTATGGAGCTTGAAGTGAATAACGGAGAGGTCTTATATGGGAGTTTCGAATAATTGTGGACCGACCATTATAAAATTAGGTGTCATCATTTCTGTATATATGAAACTTATTTGTGTTGAATTTTATTAAGTTACCAACATTTTTGAGAGTGTTATTCTCTTTAAAGTGATTTTTGAAAGTGGGCCTTATATGGGAGTTACGAGTAATTATGGAGCGATCTGCACAAAATGCATACTTGCATAATTCAAACATTTATGATCCCATGGACCGATTTCCATTAGTTTCAATCCCATCCGTCCTTGAGATGAAAAGATTTCACGTACCAAATTTTATCGAAATATCTTCAAAATTGCGACCTGTACTCTGCGCACAAGCCAGCCAGACGTATGGACGGGCTGACGGACGGACATCGTCGATCGGAATACTTTAAGATGGGTGTTGGAACAATATTTCTGGGCGTTACAAATATCAGCACAAATCCAATAGGGTGGTGTAGGGTATAAAAATTAACTTAACAGGCCTTTAACAATAACAATAATAGCAACAACGATAGCAATAACAACAAGCAAAAACACATTTTACAAAACCAAACAGCAACAACAACATAAAACACAATGGGAAAAAAGAGACTTTTGTATACAAGTTTATAACAACTGCAGCAACATCACAAACATCTACAACAATAACAAACGCAAAAAACTAAATAATGACAACATCAAAATGACGCCTACGGTTAAATTTCATTGTTGTTATTGTTGTTGTTGTTGCCAGTAGAAGGTTTTGTTTGCCTTTACCTTGGCTTTAACAGTTAAACTCTTCTTTTTCTTCTTCGTCACCATAATGTTGTTTTGTTGATTTTCTGCTTGCTCTACTCCTCTCACTCTCCGCCATTTTTTTCATAATACTCTCTGTTTACATAAAGAAGCAAAATATGCACAGCTTTGTATTTGTTGTTGTTGTATGTTTGAGTGCGAGTATGTATGTATCTGTATTTGTTTATTCGTTTGTTCGTTTGTTTGTTGTTGGAAACACGAGCTGGGAAATACGAATATAAAATATAACAAGACATTGGCAAACAAAATGTTAATATGTTCGCAAACAGCAACAACAACAATACGTTTATTATAATAAAAAAGAACTGCATACAATTTTGTAGCAGCCACACTAAATAACAACTACGAGAACAACAACAATAACAAACATAAGGGCTACACAACAGCAGCAGCTTAACTCGGCAATAAGCTGAACAACTTGTTGGGCTTTATGGCTTTATTAAAAAAAGTAGGTAAAAAATAAAAATACCACAGAGGTGGATAAGCTCTTTAGTAATTATTTCATATTAGCAAATTTAAAATCTAGAACGGAAATTAACTGAAAGTTATTTGCTCACGATACTTGTAAAGCGTGATCCATTTCGAGGTTCCCTATTAAAAAAAACACAGAAAATTCAAACTTAATGGGGAATGTTTATTATCATTTGAAAGAACATTCTTTGGCATTTATTTTTTGAAGATTATGTCTATCAAATGTTGGCCGTTGCTACGTCGCAGATAGTCTATCCGTTGGGTTCAATTTTCGATGACTCGTTCGAGCAATTTCGACTGGCAACTGGCGAATGACACGCGTGATATTATCCTCCAAGGCTTGAATCGAATATCCACACAGGAAAAAGTCTAACGGTGTGATATCACACGATCTTGATTGCCAATCGACCGGCCCAAAACGTAAAATTATGTGCTCACCGAAGTGATCTCTCAATAAATCCATTGATTGATGCGATGTGTGGAAAGTGGCGCCGTCTTGCTGAAACCAAATGTCGCCGAGATCACGAGCTTCAAGTTCAGGCATTAAATAGTTATCATCGGTTATCGATGATTGCACCGGCCCACAAACCACACCAAACCGTTGTTTTTCTGGATGAAGTGTCAGTTCTTGAATCTCTTCAGGTTGCTCTTCGTCCCAATTGCGGCAATGTTGTTTGTGTACATACCCATTGAACCATAAATGGGTCTCATCGCTAAACAAAATTTGCCTCCAAAACGTCGGATCTTCTTGGAGCTGTTCAAGAGCCCATAGAGCGAAGCGATGTCGCTTGTTTAGACGTAAGTCTTTTCATTATAAAATTGCAAACAATACTAAACAAAAATAACATAACAGCATTACACGACTCACACGTGGTCTGTCAAAAAAGGCTATTGAAAAAAAGTATCTCTACTTGAATCACCCATTAAATTAAAAGTCATTTTAATTCTTAAGAAATTTAAAATGTTTGTTAATTTAAAACAGTTAATTTTAAAAACATGACTTCAGAAATAACTGCTAAAACTTAAGGTATCTAATCTTAGTTTGGCAATAATTACAATACCAGCGAACTTTCCATCCCTGCCATAAACAAACCCCATAAAGAAACAAAACATGACAACATGGGATGCCAGATAGTAAGAGCTGCTGATAAAGGGCCCTAATAAAAATTAGAGAATTGGAGAATTTTTATATTCAAAAGCGTGTTTTCGTAAAAATAAATTAAATATAGATACATATATTCTTAAATGCAATTGTACCACGGTTACAAAAAATGGATAAGCTTCTTAAAGATCTCGGTTTATCTAAAATATAAAATAATCTTAGTTACTTCACATCTTTCACATATTTCAAAATGGCCTTTAAACAGCTACACAACAGCCCTCACAAAGATAATGCAATGTGCAAGACATTTGGAGACAAGGACATCATTGTCACTACATGAAGAGGACATTTAAACTATGAGTTATAATGTCCCCCATAAAAAAGGGCAGTTTCTCCTTATCTAAATCTGGCAACATTTAACATTCATACCAATATTGCCTACAAACATTTACATGATTAAGCTCCATGGGTGGAAAAAAAACTATACTCGTTCATACTAGCACTGTGTTTTTGTACTTTATAAACAGTCTGACAAACCAAAACCTTGACTATATAATCTGCTAGTAAATGCAATGTACAAAGAAAGAAATCTACTGCTGTTTAAACATGCAAAATGAATAGAACTTTTGCAACAAATTCGGATTTTGTTTTGCTGTATTGCGGCATAAAATAGTTTTCTTTTTTTTTTGGTTTGTTGCTGTTGTGGCTGCTACTTTATAAATGACTGGGTTTAAGGCAATACAAAATTGGTAATATTAACTGCCACACAGAGGTATTAGGACAGAAACGAATTTAAGGGTTACAACTTTCAATACACATTTTTCTAACTTCCCACATTTCCCCGGATGTCTGAAATCATCAAAAAATACAATAAAATTTTAACAAAATAATTGTTTGGCTTTTATTCTTTATTTCCCTGGTCACTTACTTAAAAACAATATAATAGGTAAAAACTAGACTTAGATAATATTTTGAAAATATTCCTACGCTATTTAGAAATTCAAAAAACAGTTTAAAACCCCCCTGAAATGCCCACATGTCTCTACAAATAAAAACCCTGTTTCGGGATGTCAACAATGGCCAGGGAAACACACAAAAATTAAAAAATATCATGTAGAAGAGTATTTAAAAAGCAGAGAAATATTTCTGGGAATTCCTAAAACGATTCTAAAAATCCCTTAAATTTCCACATTTTTTCCGTATGATAAAAAATCACCAAAAATTTAGAAAAATAATAATAATTTCTGCAATACTTAAAAGTATTTTAGCAACAAAAATTGTTTCCGCAAATTCCTAAAAACTTTTTAAAAATCTCCAAAAAATACCACCTATTCTTGGGTGACAAAATTCACTGAAAAGGTATAAAAATTATAAGTTCTTAACAATAAAAACTTGTTTCCAAAAACTCCCAAAAACTTTTTAAAAATCTCCAAAATTACCACATATTCCCATATCATTTTTAAATATTTCCAAAATACCCTAATTTCTGGGCACATAATAAAATCACTTCGAATGACAACAAAAAAATTCAATAACATTTAATTTTTAACAAGATTCAAACAGTATAATCAATATGTTTGTTCATGACATTTCTTCAAATATTTAAGAAAATCTCAGAAAAACCTAGATTCGGGGACTTACTAATGGCCGGGGAAGCACTTAAAATTACCTAAAATTACAAAAACTTAAATTGTAAGTGCAATTTAAAAGTAAATTATTGATTTTACAAACTCCCAGAGAAGTTTAAAAAATCTCTAATTTCCCCACGTATCCCCGTTTGATAAAAAATAATGTCCCTAAAATATTTAAGATAATCCCAGAAATTTCTATCGTTCCCTGGTGGATAAAGAGTTTTAAAAATTGTAAAAAACTTAAATTAGAAGTTAATTAAAAACTGCATTGTTTTCTGTTAGAAATTCCCAAAACGTTTTGAAAAATACCCAAAATTTCTACATTTACCCATAGGATAAAAATCACTAAAAAAAATTAAGAAAAATCGTTATTCTTAAATAGTTGAAAATTCCCAAAAATATTTAAAAAATTCCATAAATTTCCTTATTTCTCGGGCTCTCAAATATTTGAAAAATACTAAAAACTTTAATTGGCAAAGTAGTAAAAAATTAAAATATTTATTATCGATATTTCTAAGGCAATTTCAAAAACCCCAAAAAGATGTCTACATTATTTCCCCTGAAGAACAAAAACACTGGTATTCTATCAAACATTTAGCTGGCCTTTGAAAGTATGTAAGTGCCAGCCTATATTTATTTATGTATATTTTTACATTTTACTGCCAACACTCCCAACCTTTGCAAACATCACTGATTAATTTCAGCTTCTGCTATTTCTCTGTTTCCTGTATTAATAGACTGACTTGAATAGGACTTTTACATTAATTTTCTTTTCCCCAACGTGATGACAATGTTTTTTTTTTGTTTTTTTTTTTTGCATACATGTTTATGTTTATATTTTCTTTGCATTTAAAGCCTCAAAATTAAAATTTAATTCGCGAACGTGTCAAAAAGTTGAGTGAGTTGAGAGAAATTATTGCTGTTGAGTGCAAATGAGTATTACAAAATATGTATGTATGTAAGTGGTTGAGTTTGCACGTAAGTTCCAGAAAACAACAACAAAAAAGCAACAAAGAACAATAAAATGACAAGGAGAAATCTGTTATTTTCAAAATTTTCATATGTAAATAAAGGTGTGATTAAGTGCTTAGGGAATTAAAACAGAGTTGTTAAATTATGTAGGGTTTAAAGTTCTGCATTATTACAAGGCGATAGAAAATGTAATAGTAAATATTTTATATACATATGTATATGTACAGTGGTGTACACGAGGTTAGCACACTTCATATGTGCTCCTTTCAAACGTATTTTTCTTGTATAAGTTTTTCGAAAAAAATAATTTTTAAAATTAGGTCTTTGGTCCTTTTTAAAATTTTTGGAAATTATAACGGGTTTTCGAAAAATTTACTTTTAAAATTAGGACTTTGGTCCTTTTTCAAATTTCAAAAGTTAGTTTTTCGTTACATCGTTTTAATTTCCCAAACAAAAAAACATACTGTTATAACTTCTGAGTATAAGGCATTTATCTAGACCATACCAGTAAAAATTGTGAGAAAAGGACCAAAGTCCTTTTTTAAATTTCAAAATTTATTTTTTCGACAAATCTTTATAAAAAAATGTTTTTAGTGTAATATTTTTACTTAACATTTAAATTTTCTGAGACAGTTTTTATAGATTCTTATTTTTTTTGATTATTTCGGACAGCTTTTGTGGTAAAATATTATTAATAAAGTTATATATCGAATTTTAAAACTTTAACATTGTCTCTGTTAAATAGTTAACATGACTCTGTTAATGTAAATGGTTTGTGTCTAGGGAGTTATATTTAAAATTTATCTTCACCCATAAAAATACCGAACAACAGAAAATATTTGCTTTAATTGGCAGCAGATAACTAGTGTGCTAACCTTGCATCTACCACTGCAAGTACATAGAACTATTATTTTCAAATATTGAAAAATTTTGGGATTTATTAAAATTTTTTAAGAATTTCAAGAAAATGTTCTTTAGATAACTTAATTATTATATCATATTTTTTCAAATATTTTTTTTAAATTTCTAATAATATTGTGAGTCTAAGAAATGTCGGCATTTCAGAGCTTTTTAAGAATTTGTTTAGGAATTATTAGAAAATTTACTCTTGTTAAATATTAATTTATAATATGTGGAAAATTGGGCATTTCGGGGATTTTTGAAAAATATTTTAGGAATTTCTAGAAAACTTATTTTACTTAATTCTTAAGTTACTTATTCCATTTACAGCTTAAAAATATAAAAATTTCCATATTTTAAGTCTACGGGGGCATAAGGAAATTTCGGGGATTTTCTTAGATTGGTTTAGGAATTTCTAAAAAAGTTTTTTTCTGCAAATACAAATTTGTAATATATTTTCTTAAATTTTTAGTCATTTTAGTTCTCCGGGGAAAAGTGGGCATATCGGGGAATTCTTAAAAATGAGTTAGAAATTTCCCAAAAACTTATTCTACTAAATTTTTTAGTTACTTATTTCATTTATAACTTTAAAATTTAAATTTCTATTCCAAGTCGATTTTCGAAGAAATGTGGGCATTTCTGAGATTTTCTCACATTTTTATGGAAATTGGATGCTTTATTCTCGTTGAATATTTTTTTTATAATATATTTTCTTTAATTTTTAATCATTGTAGTTCTCCGGGAAAAAGTGGGCATTTCGGAAATTTATTAAAAATAATTTAGAAATTTACAAAAATCGTATGCTACTTCATTTGGAAATCACATAATTCATACAAAAAACTTAAAAATGTAAAATTATTTCGATTTGTAGTATCCGGGGACATAAGGGAAATTCGGGGATTTTTTTTATTTTTTTTTTAGGAATTTCTACAAAACCTGTATTATTTTATTTTTTAATAAATTATTTCATTAATAAAAATATAAATTTTTCTTTTTTTTCAAATCTATAAGGATTTTTGTGGGGATTTTGGGGATTTTCCAAAATTTGTTTAGGAATTGCAAGAAAACTTGCTCTACTTTATTTTTTTAATTACTTATTTTATTTATAACTGAAACATTTACATTTTTTTATATTTTAGGTATCTGGGGAAATGTGTGAATTTTTGGGACTTTTTTAAAATCATTTATGAATTTCCAGAAAACTTATTCTACTTAATTTTTGAATATCTTATTCCATTTACAACTTAAAAATATAAAAATTTTGCTATTCTAAGTCTACGGCTACATAAGGGAATTTCGGGGATTTCCTTAAATTGGTTAAGGAATTTCTAAAAATTATTTAATTGCTCTACTGCCAAAACCAATTATTTACTGCTGTAAAAGTCAAAATTTTTTTTAAGCCAGACATAAAACACATTTATAAGTCAACATTTACATTGTCTTTTTAGGTGCATATGTATATGAATGTTCATTCATGTACAAGAATTGTTGTATGGGTATTATTATGTACATATCTACTACTTATAACAAAGTGCAAGAAAACCCACTAAACAAAACAAAAAATTCCTCTTGAAATGTTAAACACCAAAACAAAAAATAAAAAAAAAAATTAAGAATAGAAAATTCAAAGCAAGCATCTTTTTGGCTGCTGGTAAAAATTTATTGAGCCAATGTGACTTGCATGTTTTACAGCAGCCAGCAAAAGAAACAAACAACAAAAGCAACATCAGCAACATTATTTAAACATATTTAACTTGTATGTTTTCTGGAGCATACTCTCGATTAAATAGAAAAATGTGTGTACTGCTGCAATATCGTATAACACTTAGAGGTGGCACATTTTATTATACCCTACACCACAATAGTGGGGGGGGTATATTGGATTTGTGCTGATGTTTGTAACGCCCAGAAATTTTGCTCCAACATCCACCTTAAAGTATACCGATCGACTCAGAATCACTTTCTGAAGCGATTTAACGATGTCCGTCCGTCCGTCCGTCTGGCTGGCTGGCTGTCCATGTAAAGCTTGTGCGCAGAGTACAGGTCGCAATTTTGAATATATTTCGATAAAATTTGGTATGTGATATTTTTTCGGCCCAAGGATGGATGGGATTGAAACTGGTAGAAATCGGTCCATTATTTCACCTGGCCCCCATACAAATGTCCTCCCGAAATTGGGGTTTACTGGTCATAAATCTTTGAATTATGCAAGCATGCAAACAAATTTCACCAGAAATGAGTAATAAATGAAGCTAAATAACATTTACAAATTTCGTGAAGATCGGTCCATAATTAGTCGTAGCTCCCATATAAGGCCCACTTCCGAAAATCACTTAAAAGAGCATAACTCTTTTAAAAATGTCGGTATCCAAATAATATTGAACACAAATATGTTTCGCATATATACAAATAACATGGTAGAATTTTATGACGATCGGTCCATAATTAGTCGTAGCTCCCATATAAGGCCCACTTCCGAAAATCACTTAAAAGAGCATAACTCTTTTAAAAATGTTGGTATCCAAATAATATTGAACACAAATATGTTTCGTACATATACATATAATATGACTATCGGTCCATAATTAGTCGTAGCTCCCATATAAGGCCCACTTCCGAATAAAATTTAACAAAAATGAGTTTCTTATGTACAAATAGGATGACACCTAATTTTATAATAGTCAGTTCATAAGTAGTCAAAATTCCCATATAAGACCCTCTTCGTAATTCACTTTAACCGCCATAAATCTTTTAAACGTATTTATATCGATATAAGTTTTAACACACATAATATTTATATTCATAATAGGTAATATCTCCCATATAGCGCCCATATCTGAAAAATTGTTTTATTGATATACTGGGTGTAGGGTATTATATGGTTGGGCTTGACCGACTATACTTTCTTACTTGTTTAAAGTTTAAAGTTTTAAATTAAACTAGCAATGGATTCAAAATTCCTTAAATTTCATAATGAGGGCCCCCCTAGTGTTTATGTGGTTGTCATATACATATGTACATATATGCAAAACCAAACAACAGAAAAACTTGAAGTACAAAAGGTGTTTTATTTCTCTCAGAATTCATTTGAGTCAGGTAAGTGCGTGCAATGTAACATTTTAACACCACAATACCAGTGAAGGGTTCTGTTCAGTACATTTATATATATGTACGTATGTATGTGTTTAGAAAATGATTACATTTGCCTCTCTTCCTTACTGTATGCATGTGGGGATTACACTATAAATTAACATGTTTATGTTGGTTTGTATGAGTGCACGTATGTAACTATATTTATTTTTAATTTTACGAAGAAGGGAAAGAGAAGCGATTGAAGCAGAATAGCTAAACCTTTAAGCTTAAAGTAAGACGATAATAATAAGTATAGAAATGTCTTTTTAATTAATTCCTTTTAAATATTTTTATAACTTAGAAATGTAAACTCTTATGCCCTTATTTATAAATTTTTCAACAGGTTTATAAGAGGTTTATAAAAAAAATTTTGTATGGTTAATATTTTAAGTATCTGGGGAAATGTGGAAATCTCAAGGATTTTGTTAACGAATTGTCAGAAAAGTTATTTTAGTGCTTGATTTTTGTTAAATATTTATTTCAAATATATATTTTTTTTTAATTTTTAATGATTTGGTTCTCCGGAGAAATGTGTGAATTTCGGGGATTTTTAAAAACATTTTAGAAATTTCCGGAAAACCTGTATTACTTTAATTTTGAATTAATTATTTCATTTAGAACTAAAAATTTGCTATTTTAAGTATCTGGAGAGATGTGGAAATTTCGGGGACTTTTAAAAAATTTTTAGCAATTTCCAGAAAAATTATTTTCACTTAAATTTTAAATTAGGTATTTTATTTATTACCTAAAAATTTAAATTTTTCAATATTGTAAGTATGTGGGAAATGTGGGAATATCGAGAATTTTCCAAAAAGTGTTTAAGAATTCTGGGAATTCTTTTAATGATTATTAATTTAAAATTTTTATTTGGTTTTGGGCAATTTTAAATTTCCGAGTAAACTTGGGAATTTAATTTTAGAACATTTAAGGAATTACCAAAACTTGTATTACTTTATTTTTGAATTACTCATTTCATTTCTAACTTAAAAATTTTAATTTTTTTTGTATTTTGAGTATCTGGTGACATAAGGCAACTTAGGGGAGTTTCCTAAATGGGTTTAGGAATACTTCGAAAAATTGTTTTACTGGTTGATTTCTTTTAACAATTGTTTGTTTTTTAATTTTTAGTTTTAAGCGATTTTAAATATCCGGGGAAATGTGGACATTTCGGGGATTTTTTAAAAATAATTTAGGAATTTCTAAAAATGTTTTACTTTATTTTTTAATTACGTATTTCATAAAAATTTTGAATTTTTATATATTAACCCCCTTATTCATAAAAACTTACAACAGGTTATAACAGATTTATAAAGCAAATTTCCATACAAAATTTTATGAATAAGGGTATAAGTATCTGGGGACATAAGCGAATTTCGGGAACTTTCCTTAATGTGGTTAAAAATTCTCAAAAACAGTTTTACTGCTTGACTATTTTAACAATTATTTATTTTTAGTTTTGAGCGATTTTAATATTCGGGGAAAAGATGGGCATTTCGGGGAGTTTTTAAAACTAATTTAGGAATTTCCAAGAATGTTGTTTTACTTTATTTTTCGACGAATAAATGTAAATAAAATTTTAATTCTTCTATTTTAAATTTCCGGGGAAATTTTGAGGATTTTCTTAAATCAGTTCAGGAATTCTCGAAAACATTGTTTTACTGCTTAATTTCTTTAAATTTATTGTTTGTAAATTTTATTTAGTTTTGAGCGATTTTAAATTTCCGTGAAAATGTGGGCATTTCAGGATTTTTTTTTTAAATAATTTAGGAATATTCAAAAACGTTGTTTTACTTTATTTTGGAATTACGAATTTCTTTTCTAACTTTAAATATCTGGGGAAAATGTGGGAATTTCGGCGATTTTCTTTAATTTTTTTTTTAGGAATTTTTCTGATTTATTTTAATACTGTCAGGCGATTTTGAATTTCCGGGAAAATGTGGGCATTTTGGGGATTTATTAAAAATAATTTAGAAATTTTCAGAAATGTTGTTTTACTTTAATTATTTGTTTACTTATTTAATTTCTAACTTAAAATTTTAAATTTTTTATGTTTTAAGTATCTGGGGACACAAGGGAATTTCTGGGACTTTCGAGAATTTCTTTTGATTCTTTAAGTTCAATGTGATTATAAGTTATTAATTTTGTTGTCCCATATGAATATTTTCTTTTCCATTGTATTGCAAATATATCTGCTATAAATATAGCCCTTAAATAACGTTCATTGCTAAATAAATATTTAAACATAAATACCCCTCTAAACTACAGAAAACTATACAAAAAAAATACGTAAAATAGTTTTTTTAACATTTCTTTATTTCTCTTATTATTTAAAGAAATATTTACATTAATTTGTCTAATAAACAAACATTTATGTATACATATCTACTTGTATAAATAAATACTTCCCACTCTAATATGTAGTTTAGCTACAATTTACTTACATAGATTCTTTTTGCCAACCCTCAAACATAAATTTCTAAACTTGCAATGCAAAACAACATAAAAACCCTTTTAAAGTGGTTTAAATGCTGGGCATTTCTTAATTGCTAACAAACTTTCAGAAAGGGAGGGGAACTGAAACTGAAACCATTATTTATTGTGGCCAAATTAAATGTAAATAAGCATAAATTTACATGTGTAAATAAGAATTTTATTTTGTTGTGCTAAAACTAATTAAAAGGATTATGAATACAGTTTAGGTTTTGGGCAAAAAACAAGAACAATTTATAAATAAGAATAAGCAATGAAAGCGAATGAATATAAACTTCCAATAAACAAAGCTACAAGAGTTCATAAGGGTAATTGTAATCAAACGAAAATAATAATGACAACTACAAAAAGGTAATAAACTTCTTGCTTAACTGGGAACAAATTCCAGGAAACCCAAACAATTTGTTTCTAACAACTATAAGAAAGAATTCTTTTTCTGGTGAATTCCCAAATAAATTTTGGAAAATCCCCAAAATTTCTACATATTTGCGTATGCTTAAAATAAGAAAATTTTATATTTTATAAATATAATTGAAATAAGCTATTTAAAAATAAATTAGAACAAGTTTTCTGGAAATTCCTAAAATATTTTAAAAAAATCCCAAAAATGCCCACTTTTGCACGGAGAACTAAAATCGCCCAAAACTAAAAAAAATAAAATAAATAATTATTAACAGAAATCAATCATGAGACGTAATCTTTAGTATAACACGTAATCTTTAATATAAGACGAAGTCTGTAAAATAAGTCGTAGTTCTGAAAATTCCTAAATTATTAAAAAAATCCCCGAAATGCCCACTGCTGCCCGGAGAACTAAAATCGCCCAAAACTAAAAAAAAAAAAAAAAAAAAAATAATTATTAAAAGAAATCAAGCATGAGACGTAGTCTTTAGTATAAGACGTAGTTTTTAATAAAGACGCAGCCCATAGTATAAGACGTAGCCTTTAGTATAAGATGTAGTATATAGTGTAAGACGTAGTCTTTAGTGTAAGACTATGAATACGGCAGGTAGTCTTTAGTGTAAGACGTTGTATTTAATATAAGACGTAGCCTTCAGTATAAGACATAGTCGTTAGTATAAGATGTAGTCTTGAGTATAAGACTTAGTCTTCAGTATAAGACTTATGACCGAATTCTCGGTCATTAGTTAAGCATTGGTAAACTAAAACACTAACTATTGTTTAACTAATACTTGTTATTCTAAACTAAAGCATTGCGAATAACGAATCATTAGTTAAGCCGTTGTCATACACTAACTAAAGACTGTGAATTCGGCCATTAGTATTTAGTATTAGACGTAGTCCGAATCCTATAGTATAATAAGTAGTCTTAAGATAAGACGTAGTATGTGATATAAGATGTAGTCTTTAGTACAATACGTAGTCTTTAGTATAAGACGTAGTCTTTAATATAGTCGTAGTTCTTAAAATTCCTAAATTATTTAAAAAAAATCCCCGGAATGACCACTTTTTCTCGGTAAACTAATATCAGCAAAACACTAAACAAAATATATTACAAATAAATTTTTAGCAAGAAGCATAAAGCAGTAAGATAACTTTTCTGAAAATTATTATAAAATTTTAATCTAAATCCAAATCAAAAGTTTAACTAAAGTTTAAGGTTTTCAAAAATTTCAGAAATTTAAGGGTAAATTTCGAACTTTAAAACTTCCCCAGAACTTCTTCTGCCTTCCTTTAAATATTGTACCTTGTATATCTACAATAACTTTAGCTAACTTTAAGTTCCTACACCTCATTACATTTCATGTCAGTGTCTAAGTCTAAGCATGTATATAAATCCCCCATGTATAATTACATTTTATTTCAGTTTCTTTTAAGTTTTCATTAAATATTCAATATGCACAAAACTGATCTTAGTACAAAAACCCCACACCTTTTAAGGAAATTCATTTGGTTTTTTTCATTAACTTTTGTTGAAATTGTTTGTGCATGCCAAACACGCGCCTCAACAAATATTGTTGCCACATTCTTTCTTTTTAAAGAAAAATAATGACGACACCGACAAACGTTAGAAAATATAAACAAGAGAAGAAAAAAAAAACACAAAAGAATGAAACACTTGAAATATTAAATGAAATTACAAAAAAGGAAACAAATTACAAACATACGTATATACATACGTAACAAGGCAAACAAGCCAATAAAAAATAATATTTGTACATACAATACTAAACAATACAGATAGATAGATAGTACCTATACTAAATAGACAAATACTAAATATGTAGTAATAATTTCAACACTGTGCTACAGTGATATCACACTTTTGTAATATGAAAAAAAAGAATTCGTTTAAATAACAATAAAAATATTTGCTCAGTTGTCCGATGCTGGGGACAATTAGTTAAATTTTAGCTTCAATCGCAGGTGTTTATATCGTTCAAAAACCCCAAAGATAAACTACAAATAAACTTTAATGAAAAAATGTTTCATATGTTCTACATATGTACATATTTTAAATATTAGAAAATATAAAAAGTACTCTTACAAAAAAGTAGGAAAAATTAAGAAATGCTTTAAAAATTAAAAAAACTATTATGTTTTAAAGAATTTAAAATAGAGAATTATAATATAAGTACCATAAAAGACCTCTCCTAAATAGTACTTTTAGGATAAAATATTAAGATAAGCTTTGAAAATATACAATTATAATAAAAGAAGTACATTTTCAAAAAAAAGTACTATTTCAGTACTTTTTTTAAAAAGTACTTTTATGACAAAATGTTAAGTTAAGCATTTAAAATAAATAACTATAATAAAAAATGAAGATACGCATTTAAAATTCAACGATTATAATCAAAAACTACTTTTTTCAAAAAGTACTCTTATGACAAAATGTTGCGATAAGCTTTAGAAATATACAATTATTATAAAAGGTACCTTTTCTAAAAAGTACAATTTAAGTAATATGTATTTCCAAAAGCACTTTTATGACAAAACATTAAGATTAGCATTTAAAATAAACGATTATAATGAAGTACTAAAATAGTACTTTTTTAAAAAAGTACTTTTTTGACAGAAATTATATTTCAATTGATTTATAAAAAAAAATGACCTCAAGTTTAAAAATTATTTAATAAAAAATTTTACAAAAAATTAAACAGTACTTTTTTGGTACTATTTTCAAAAATGTACTTTTTGTATAAAAAAAGTACTTCTTGCTTCCAAACTTTTTGCACAAAAAGTATATGAGTTTACAGAAATTATATTCCAATTGATTCAATTTTACAAAAAATTTACATTTTCAAAAAAGTACTTTTTGTGTATTATTTTTTAAAATGTACTTTTTGTATAAAAAAGTACTTTTTGCTCAAAAATTATAATTTTACCAGAAACTAATTACCAATAGATTAATTTTAACAAACATTTTGCTTTTTTAAAAAAAGTACTTCTTGTGTACTATATTTAAAAATGTATTTTATTGTATAAAAAAAGTACTGTTTGAGCAAAAACTAAAATTTTACAGAAATTAAATACCAATAGATTAATTTTAACAAAAATTATGCATATGCAAAAAAATACTACTACAGTAGACGCTCGGAAATTAGAACCCTTTTGTTTTTAGGGCGATTCGAATTTTCGAATTATTCTAATTTCTGGACGGGTTTTTTATACTTAAAGTTAGGTAAATTTTATAGTAAAGCTATAAAAAAAACTATCCCACTGGCCCACGATGTCGAACGATGACGTTCGCTTAGATAAGACTTAAGACACAAACTTGATTGTGGAATAAACAAACTTGATTGAGTAAAAAATAGATACGATAAAAAGTTTATGTCTTAAGTCTTATCTTATCTAATGTCTTTGTTTTCATTTTAGTTTATTTAACATAAAAAAATATGAAAAACTTAACGAAACATAACAAAAAATAACAATTCAGTTCAATTCCACCTTAACATACATATGACTTTAGTGTAATATACTCGTACATATGTAGTACATACATACAGGCATGTTCTGAAAATCATTTTTTCGTAAAGTGATTTGAAATCACTGAAAAGGTGTTCTGTGCACAAAAGTTAATGAAATCTCGTGATTTAAAACCGGTCATCTAACAGCCTAATGATTTTAAATCACTTAGAGTTTTTTAGGCATTTTGCATTGAACTCTTGTAATAAAATTATCACATACACTTAAAATCATGTTTTCTTTATTTGTTTTTGAAATAAAACTATTTTACACAGAAAAAACTTAAAATTTACAAATTTAGTAAGACGTTCTATTTTTGCGGACCATTTTTTTAGATTTGTTTACATTTTTAAATTAATAAAAATTAAAAATCTCGTGATTTTCAGAACACCAAAATATTCCTCCCGTGATTTCAAAATTGTTTGTGATTTCAGAACATGCCTGATATACATACAATTCAATTTAAATGATATGTATTGTGAATTCTCACTCAGCCTTTCTTAATTTCAATAATAAAATTAAAAAAAAAAAAAAGTTAAAAATCCCCTTTTTGTTTTCTATTTGGTCAAACTAAATTGTCAAAATTTTAGTGTTTACAATGAAAAAGAAAAACACGCTCGGAAATTGGAATTTTTAGTTCTAATTTTAGAGCGCTTAATGCAATGAAATGACTAATTCTAATTTCTGGAAATTCTAATTACTGAGAGTTCTAATTTCTGAGCGTCTACTGATTTTAAAAAAGCACTTTTTTGCATAAACAAAGAAATTTTCATACAAACGAAAAAGTATCTTTTAGTTACTAATATTACTATTTAAAGAATATAAAATTTTCTTTTAATTATAATTAGAATTTGCATAACTTAAGTGCTTACCTTGACTTGTTTTGTTGAAATTCTCTGTCTCTGTTTTGCAAATATTGTATCAGCTTTAGATACTTCTCTTATTAAAACACACACTAATGACAAATTTTCTTTCTGAACAAGAATAATGTCTAAAACTTTTTGTTTTTGCTTTTCTTTAAATAATTTATAGGGTGGCTGTTAAGGTTGTTGGTGTGCACTTGAACCTTAGCGAGCTAATTTAATTCCCTTTAATGCTGGTGGCGTCACCCTCATAATCTTGGCGATGCAAATAAATAAATCTTTATTTAATAAATCCTTGGACAATTGTTAATGAGTTTGCTGTGTTTTCTTTTAAGTTTTTTTTTGGTTTTGTAAGAAAAAACTTAATGAATAATCTGTTATTTTTTATTAAATAATTAGATGGTTGTTATAATCTAAAAATATATTGAGAAAAAAAAATTTGTTTGCATTAAATTTTGTATTTATTTAGGATATTCAAAATAATGCTAAATTTGTTTGTTTTAGTTGAATTTTTAGGGATTTTTTAACTTATTTTATTTATGTTGTTTTAATATCTTTGAGTTATTTGTATATCTCTGGGTTTATTTTTTGGATATTTTTCTTAAATATTGTTAAAATAGCTTTAATTTTCTACGTTTTTAACGAAAACACTTGTTAGTAACTTTTAGATGCAAGAGTATCTTTAAGATACTCTTGTTACTTTTAGTAAAATTATGAATTTTTTGATGTTTTGAGGTTTATTTATGTTTTCAGATTTTTTTTTATTAATTTAAAAATTTAGATTTTTTCAAATTTATCTTTAAGACACTTTTGTATCTTTTGTTTGAAATGTAACGCTTTTTGAAGTGTTTTTCTCTGAAATATAGCTTATGGAAGGAAAGAAAGAAATTTTCACTTAATTTTTCATCAATTTTAGTTTTTTTTTCTAAATTTTATCTGTCTGGTACTTTTGTATCTTTTGGTTTAAAACAAAGACTTTTTGTTAATATTTTTATGGAATATTGTTTTGTAGTTTAAGCAAACCTATTTGGCTTAATTTTTTTTCTTATTTTTAGTTTTTGCTTTTTAGATACTTTTGTATCTTTTTTTCGAATTACATATAAGACTTTTTCGAGTTTTCTTTATTTTAATTTTAAACTTTAATTAAAGTATTGAGTTTAATTTAAATTTTGTTTTATTTGTGATTTTTAAACAAATTTAACTTGGAGATACTTTGTATCTTTTGGTTGAATTATAAGACTAGTTACAGTTTTATTAATTTATTGTTATTTATTTAATTATTTCCACTTACTTTTGTTTTATTGTTTTTTGATTTTATAAATATTTATCTTTTAGACATTTTTGTATCTTTTGCTGGAAATGTGAGATTTTTTGAGATTTATTTAATAAATATTGTTTTCTTTTGTAGAAAAATTTATTTCATTTACTTCCTTGTAAATTTTAGATTTAAAAAAAATTTATCTTTAAAATACTTTTAGTGTCTTTTTGTTGAAATGTTTCACTTTTTCAATTAAGATTTAGTAAGAGGATAAATCTCACTAAATTTTTGGTTTAATTTTTGATTATTTTTAATTTTATCTTTAAGATACTTTTGTATCTTTTGGTTTTTTTAGATTTCCTTATTAAACATTATTTATTTACTGAAACTGATGATTTTCTTTAATTTTTTACCTAATTGTGGATTTGTAAACAATTTATCTTTCAGATACTTTTGTATCTTTTGCTGGAAATATGTCACTTTTTATAGATTCCTTTATGAAATAATGTTGATTTAATTGATAAAAGAAATTTCACTTTATTTGTTTTTAATTTTAAATATATTTGTATATTTTGCTTCAAATGTATTAGTTTTAGTTATTTTTGTTATTTCACTTTTTTTTATTTGTTTAGATACTTTTATATCTCTTACTTAAATTTAATATTTTTAGTTTAATTCTTTAATTATTAACGCCATAAATCTTACTTGATTTTTGATGTTCTTTTTTTCAAATTTTATCTTGCAGATATTTTTCTATCTTTTGCTTAAAATGTGTTGATTGATGTTAAACACTTTATTATTAATTGCTTATTTATTTAAATTAATAAATTTCACTCACTCTGTTTGTGAATTTTTTATATTTTTTAAATTTTTCTTTTAGATACTTTTGTATCTCTTGGTTCAAATTCACGATGTTTAGTTACTTTCTTTATGAAATATTTATATTTCTTTATTGAAAGTAATAAATTCCTTTTCACTTCTTGATTTTATTATTTTATTTGTTGATTTAATCCTTTCGTTATTTTTGATGCCTTTTAGTTAAATTAGCTGCAAAGATAGAACAACAAGATATTTGTTATTACTTAGCAAAAAACTAGTTTTTTTTAGTTAAATTATAAAATGATATTTAAAAATATGTAAATACAGGTTTAAGATAATCTTTAAGTTGAATAAATAATCAATTTCAAGATTTAATTTCAATGTAATGAATTTGTTTAAAAATATTTTAAGGAATAATCAATAATTTTTAAAATTTTAACCACAATAATGTCTATGGTTATTGTTTTACATTTAAAACTTTTTATTTCTTCCATAAACCTAAAGTTGTTGACTTGCTGTGAATAAAAACACATTTTTATTTAACATATTTGTGGCTTAAAAGTTATTTAGTTGTGTGGTTTTGAGTAATATTTTACATAGAGTTTTTATTTTATTGATTTTAAATACAGATTACAAATAATTCTAGAAAACCTTTTAACAATTGTTGATGCTAAAAGAAGTTCTTTCACCCAAAAACATTTTTCAACAGTGAACTCAAAAAATTAATGAAATTTTAAAAAATTTAATAATAACTAAAATTTACAAACGTTTTTGACACAATTTTTGTTTGCGAAAAGTATGCTAAGATTTCTATTTTAAAGTATTTATAATATAAAAAGTAAAAATTTAACAAATTTCTCAAGAAATTGTGTTTTTTTACTAAAAGATACAAAATTATCTAAAAGATAAAATTAAAAAGACAAACTTAAAATTTACCTAAAAGTAACGAAATTAGTATTTCTTATTAAAAACAAACAATCGTTCATAAAGAAATCTTAAAAAAGTTTAATATTTCATGTAAAAGATACAAAAGTATCTGAAAGATACACACATTAAAAAATTCCAAAATAAACGTAAAATTAAGAGACATTTATGCTCTTTAAATATATAAACAATATTTTTCATAAACAAATCTTAAAATTTTTTGATATTTCAACTAAAAGATACAAAAGTATCTAGAAGATACACAATTTAAAACAAAGCTGAATTAGTAAGAAAACTAGAAAAAATTATTTTTTTTTAATTAAATGAACAATATTAATAAAGAAATCTTGAAAACATTTCAAGGAAAAGATACAAAGATATCTAAAAGATAAAATTAAAAAAAACTTAAAATTCACAAAAAATAAAAGTAAAGATGTGTTTGTCCTTAAATAAAAAGCAATCTGTCATAAAGAAATCCTCAAAAAGTTTGATATTTCATGTAAAAGATATAAAAGTATCTAAAAGATACAAATTTTAAAAACTTCCAAAATGAACGTAAACTTAAGAGACATTTATGCTCTTTTAATAAATAAACAATATTTCATAAAGAAATCTTAAAAAAATTTATATTTCATGTAAAAGATACAAATTTTAAAAAATTCAAAATTTACAAAAAGTTAGAGAAAATGATTTCTTTAAATAAATGGAGAATATTTAATAAAGAAATCTTGAAAAAGTTTTAACACAATCTATCTATTGGCAGGTTGGCATTTAAACCACTAACAGAGAATAGCAAAGGCTGCCATCAACGCCAGGAACAAATCTGCAATTTTTCCTCTAAGTCTTCAAATATATTTCTTGTAAATATACTTGGTTATTTTTTTAATTCATTTAGTTTTTTGCTTAACTATTTCATTTAAAATTTACATATTATTTAATCCATTTAAATGTTTCTTTTACATGTAATACTTTTATTTCCATATTTTTAAAATAAATTAAGAGAATTGTATTAGTTTGTTCAATTTTTTGTAAGTTGCCTTTTATATTTTTAAATATTAAGTAGCTCCTGAATATAATATTACATTTTTCTATATTTTCTTTAAATAAAAGTATTGGTTTAATTTAATAGAAGATATGTATATGTATATGTGTTTTTTTTTATATAGTTGTTGTGTAAATTTTTTATTTGTAATTCTTAAGATGCTCTTGTATTTGTTGCTTAAAGTTTCTTTATATTTAATTTAAATTTTAATGAAATTTAATTCAGAGTTAGTTTACAGTTTTGTTATGGTTTTTTGTTTTATAAAATTTTAAAATAACTAGAGATAATTTAGTTTATTAGGTTAACACTACAATTTTTGTAATAAATTAACAAACAATCAGGTTTTTATGTTAGTGATAAAATAAAATAGATTTTTAGATAATTTGGTATCTAGTTTGGTATCTTCATGTAGATGTCTAGTCATAAAACGAGTAATTTTAACTTTTTAAAAAGTTATCTTCTACATAATTTTGTTTTTTTAATTAAAAAAAAATAAATTTCTCAAAATTTTACGTTAATTTTGTTTTATTTAAAATTTGTATCTTTTAGATATTTTTGTATCTCTAAATATCAGACTTTTTAACGATTTCTTTATTAAATATAGTTTTCTTATTTTAAGAATAAATTTTTTGAACATTTTTGTTAGTTTACTCATCTTTTGAAATTTATATCTTTCAGATACTTTTGCATCATTAACATGAAATATCAGATTTTTTAAAGATTTATTTATTAAATAATAATAATAAAATAGAGTTGTTTTTATTTTAAGAATAAATTTCTGCTAGTTTTTCTTTAATTCTGAATTTTTAAAAGTTTTTACCTTTCAGATACTTTTGTATCTTTTACATGCAATATTATACTTTTTAAGATTTCATTATGAAATATTATGTACTTACTTAGAAGAATACATTTATCTTACTTTGTTTGTTAGTTTTAGCTGTTTTTTTTTTCTTTTGTATCTTTTCGAGACTTTCGTATATTTTGCTTGAAATATTACAGTTTTTCAAAATTTCTTAATAAAATATTGTTTGTTTATTTAGAAGAATACATTTCTTTAACAGTTTTGTTAGTTTTGTATTTTTTTAAATTTGTATCTTTCAGATACTTTTGTATGTTTTATTTAAATGCTATAGTGTTTCAATCTGTCTTTATAAAATGTTGTGTATTTAATTAATTTAAGAATTTTCTTTTACTTTTTTTTTGTTAATTTTGTCTTATATAAAATGTGTATCTTTTAGTTGTAATGTCCTATTTTTTTAAGATTTCTTTATAAAATATTGTTTTTTTTTAGTAAAAGCAAATAAATTTCACTTCCTTTTTTTCAATTTAACTTTTTTCAAATTCTAACTTTTAGATACTTTTTTATCTTTTAGGTGTAATATTACACGTTTGCAAGATTTCTTTATATTTTATATAAAAACATTAATTACCTATACTTTTAAGTTAATATTAGGTTTTAAAAAATGTTTATTTTTAAGTTACTTTTGTAGATGGTATTGGTATTGATGTTAGAAATGCTTTAAAATATAAACTGTTCGTGATTTTTTTTTGTACAAAATTTCTGTTAGTTACATTGGTATATTTGTGAAATTTTTTACAAATATTTAAAAATCTTTATACTTTTATCAATTGTTTATAAAGTCTATCTGCCGTTTCATAACAAATAAAGTAGGTTTCAAGTGTGCTTTTAGACAAAATTTTTATACAAAATTTTCTTAAAGTACATTTGAAGTCTAATTTAAATTTTTTTTGGAATAAGACTGTATGAATTTAAGAAAAAATTTCCTTAAAATTTTGCTAATTTTTTTTTTTTAATTTTCCAAAAAGTATCTCAAAGATACTTTAGTAACTTTTAATTGTTAAACCACTTTTTCTGTGTTATTTTGTGAAGTTTTTAATGTTTATATTAAAATCATTTTAAAGTGTTAATTTTACGCACAAAATTTGCGTCGGATACTTTTGTATCTTTTTGAATTTTTTTACAAATATTTCAAATAATTTTATCTTATCACTTGTTTATGAATTTAAGAAACAATTTCCTTGAAAATTTGTTAAATTCTTTCAATTTTCCAATAAGTAAGTCACAGATACTTTAGTATTTAAACCACTTTTGCTTTGGTAATTTGTGTAGTTTTTAACTTTTATGTTAAAAGTGATTTTTGTGCCCAAAAATTGTGTTACATAGTTACTATTGTATCTTGTTTGAAATTTTTTAAAAAATTTAAATTTTTATTTTTTTTATCACTTAATAAAATCTTTTACACATTAAGAAAACAAGATTTGGTTTATATTGCATGTTTATCAAAAAAATATCTTAAAGATACTTTTGTATCTTTTAGTATTTAAACTTATATTTCTGCAGACATTTAACAAGTTTAAATACTCTTGCATTTAATACAATTTTTATTAAATATTTTTAACAGTTTTTAGTTTTTAAGCTAAATTTTATTCAAAATTTCATTCATTATTAAAGTTTTTTTCATTTAGATACTTTTGTATCTTTTTGAAATTTTTTTAACAAATTTAAATATTTATTATTTTTATCACAAGATTTTGTTTATATTTCATGTTTATAAAAAAAATATCTTAAAGATACTTTTGTATCTTTTAGTATTTAAACTGCTTTTTCTGCAGACATTTGCATTCAATACACTTTTTCTTACATTTTCTACATTTTCCTCAAAATTTCATTCATTATTAAGTTTTTTATGATTTAGATACTTTTGTTTGTTTTATATTTTTTTTTTATTAAGTTTTCAAGATTTTCTTTAAAGTTAGTTTAGATTTGGTAGAATTAAATTAAATTAAATTTATTATATTTACTGCTTTAGAATTATGAATTTTCTGTGTGCTTCGCTTTTTGAATATTTGTATATTTCAGATTATTACGAAATGAGTTTTTTTACTTAGCACGTTTTCAATTTATGTTTCTTTTCGTTTATTGTTTAGTTTGGGTTTGGCGGTTGGGGGGGCTGGGTAGATTAATCAAATATTTATTTAATCATTTGTAGCCATAATATGGCTGTGATTAATACCCAAATATGTTACACGAAACTTATTCAATTTATTTTTGGGCAACAAACAGCTTAATTTAATGCTTAATATTCTTAAGCTGCAACAAACAATTTGAGTCCTGCTAAGTTTGGGGATTTAAATTACTTGAATGTGTGGAATAAAATAACAAGAATATAAACACACTAAAACACCTACAGACAGACTTTGAGGCGTTCAATAATAAAAACAGGTTTGCAAATTTTTTTTGAAAAATTTGCTTTGAAACGCAAAAAGAAAACACTCACACACTTGTTTTTTGAGTAAATATTAAATTTAAACGATTTTAGGAAAAATTTCAAAACTTTTTTTTGTAAATTTTTAAGAATTTCTTTTCAATTTTGTAACAATTTCCGTTAAAAATTTCAATTTGCTTTAGCCAGCAATTTTGTTAAGATACATAACAAGCCACACGCACTCAAACTGATTCATAGACCGGTTATAAACAAACTGATTGTATTTAGTTGAAAACAAAAGGCGGCATACACAGCCAACCAGCCAGCCAGCCAGTCATACAATAAAGCGAACAGACAGACAGACACAGACACTAAACGAACCCACACAAACTTATAACAGCAACAACACACGAAGTATAAACAAAAACTAACGAACAACACACACGTTTGTGATGAAGCTGAGGCCAGACCCGATCCAAACTGAGTAGAGCAGAGCACAACACAGCACATTAGACTAGAACTTGTAAATTTTAAGTGGCTTAAAGTGAGTCGTACGGCGGAGATGAGGGCCCAGACGTTTGGATGTATAAATATATAAGAAAAAATTACTTGTTCAACAACTTTAAGCAGTAAAATAAAAACAAACAACCCAAGAAACCAACTCAAAATACAACAAACAATAACATACAAGTATATATGTACATAAATACTGACAATTGAACAACAACAATAAGACAACCATGACTTCAATGATGACGTTTAACGACCACAACAGTTATATGTACAACTCGTACAACAAATTCATAACACGCATTTTCTTTTGTTATTATTATTATTCATACAAATGTTGTGTGGCAGCAAAACTGCATTTCGTTTTATAAGAAACAAAAAAACCGACCGTAAAGAATTTCCGTTACCGTTTAAAAAAAAAATCACACATCAACCAACAGCGGTTTAATTAAAACTGAAGGAAACTGGCTGACGACTGGTCTTACAACGAAGTTTTACCAACAATAACTAAACACACAGCAACACTTGCAGACAAGGAGACATGTTGTAAACAACATGATGCAACATGTTGCTGTTCGAGGTTAAAGGTTTGATATCTTTAAGATACTTTTGGAAAAGAAATATGTAGAGAGAACAACAACAAATAAATACTTTTTTTTAAATAAATAAATAAATAAAGCAACAACTAAAAAACAAACAGATAGACAGAATGCGTGTGTGTGTCAGTGTGTTTATTTTATAATTCACGACAACTTCAAATTAATAAAACAGAGAAGATACACAGAAAAGTACCAACAGCAACTGTTGGTGGTACTGAAACTGTTGCAATTGCTGCTTGAGTAGCAGCCAATTATTTTTCAAGCTCTTGGCAAGCATCTTCTCAATTTTTGGTTTTGTTGCGCTCTTTTTAATGTTTCAAAAGTACGGGGAAATAAAGGAATTTGGGGATTTTCTAAAATTCGTTCGGGAATTTACAAAAAAAGTTATTATAATGTGTTATTGTTTTAAAATTATCAGTTTGTTTTATTTTTTAATGATTTAAGGGTTCCCGGGAAACCTTGGGAATTTGGGGGATTTCCATATTTTGTTTAGGAATTTACAGAAAAATTATTATAATTTTACAATCTTATAAAATATTAATTTTCTTTAGGTTATAGGTTTCTGGGGAAATGTGGAAGTTTTGCGTATTTTCTCAAATTGGTTTAGTAACTCACAAAAAAATTAAAACAATTTTTCATTCTTTTAAAATATTCATTTACTTTTATTTTTTAATGATCTTATGACTTCCGTGTAAATGTGGAAATTTTGGGAATTTTCCATATTTTGTTTAGGAATTCTCAGAAAGATTATCATAATAATATAATCTTATAAAACATTAATTTTCTTTAATTTTTTTAGTGATTTTAGGTTTCCGGGGATATGTGAGAATTTTGGGGATTTTTCATATTTTGTTTAAAAATTCACAGAAAGATATTTTAATGATATAACCTTCTCAAATATTAAATTTCTTAAATTTTTCAGTGATTTTAGGTTTTCTGGGATATGTGGGAATTTTGGAGATTTTGTAAAATTTGTTTGGGAATTCGCTAAAAAAAAAAACTTTTATAATACTGATAACTTTAAAATATTTATTTTCTCTTATTTTTTTTAATGATTTTAGGGCTTCCGGGGAAATGTGGGAGTTTTGGGGATTTTCTCATATTTGTTTAGGAATCCACAACAAAATTGTTTGTATGCTTTATACTTTTGAAATATCCACTTTATTTTATTTCTTAGTGATTTTATGGCTTCCCGGGATATGTGGGAATTTTGTAGATTTTCTGAAATTTATTTAGGAATTTGCTTATGCTGCTTTTTCACAGTCTCATTTTAAATATTAATTCATAATAGATGTTCTTTATATTTGTTGTGAATTTAATGCTTTTTCTTCGAGTTTTAAGTGACCGGGTAGATAAAGAAATTGTTGGTACTTTGTAGCGTTTTTCATGCCCTTATTCGTACTTTTGTAAAACTTCACTATGTTGTGTGAGTTTTATCATTAGTGTTGTTGTTGCTGTTATTTATAAATGACAAAATCAACATGAATGTTGTTTATTTATTCAGTTTTTATTCTTTCATTCAGTTCTTTTACATATTTATTTTGTATACACACGTTGTGAGTCTTGAAGGGTCATCAGATTTTATTTCAGTTGTTGTCATTTTATTCCATTTCTTTCGCATTTTAGATATTTTATTTAATTTTTTTTTTTACTCCTGACTTTTTTATTTATTTAGTTTTGTTATTAGCAGCCGTATAAGAGTTGAATTCATTGACTTATTTAGAGCTTTTTTTATTGCTGTTTTTTATGGGTAAAATAACACCAAAGTAATGAAGACTGTTACGAAATTGAAAAGATGGAACGGCTTGTCAGGTTTTCATTTTTGGGTTAAATGTCATGTTTAATTTGTGTTATTTTTTTTCTTTTCGTTTTAATGACTCTATTTTAAATTTGAAAGAATTGTATTTAACTCTGAATTTCTTTGTGTATTTTATATTTTATTTGTGTGTGTAGGTGTTTGGTGTTTGTTATATTGTTTAATTTATTTTTAATTCTTTTTTGTTGTCTTTAAATCTTTATCAATTTTAATGTGATTTGAAAACACTTAATTGCAATTAATTAGTGATTCAATTAAATTGTATAGTAATCAAGGGATTTTAAGTATTTTAAAAGTTTTTTTTATGTTTTAGTGAATTTATTTGATAAATAAAAGCAAAATTAATATTATACAATTAAGACAACACAGTTATGAAAACAGAGACATTTCTAGGAAATTCTCAAAACCAGTTTAAACAATTCAGGAAAATCTCGCTTTAAATTAGATGATTAAAATCACTTTAAATTAAAAAAAAATATATTATCAATGACTATTTAATAAAAATCCAGCGAGAAAGTACCTTTTTGCGGAACTCCTAAATATATTAAGGAAAATCTCCGAAATTCCCACATTTCACCAGACACTTAAAAACCTGTAAAAATAATAAACACTTAACTAAGGAGCACATTTACAATGCTAATAACATTTTTAAGAGATTCCTAAACGAGTGTAGTTCTTTTTTTTAGAAATTCCCACAAAAGTTTCAAAGATCCCCAAAATACCCACATATCCCCGGACAGTCAAAATCTCGGAAAATGTAAAGAAAATATCTTATAAATTAATATTTAACAGAAATTAAGCAGTTAGTTTGTAAGGAACTATAAAAATGCCTCAGTTTATTGCTCCTAAAATTAATGAAGTAACACTTAAGCTATGTATAGACGGTCGTCAGATATTATAACGTTATCAGATCTAGCAATGTGCTAGCAATATACTGGCATTGAAAAATTGTTAGCAAAAGGTAAATTGTCAGTTCAGACGACTGTAAGAAAACTAACAATTTCATTGGCACACAATTGTCATACAATAAATTTATCTGTCAACCGAAATTGTTTTTCCAAAATGTTATTAATGCACGCTTGTTTGTTTATTTATGTATATACAGAGATGCATTTAGAAATAATTCCTATGACAATGCTGCCATTGGCAGATGCATAAACTTTGCACACATGACAATGAAAAGTATTTGACAATTGTCTTAAAACAATGACAATGACAAAAATTTGTATTTACACGATTGACAATATTTTTGTCTTGCAACGTTGGAAGACAAACATTTTAAGTTTACACGGTTGTTAGACATTGTCTGAACATTTTTCGGACAACGTTGTAATAACTGACGACCGTCTATACATAGCTTTACATTACCCAACAACGCCAAATATCTGGGACTAATACTGGATAATAAATTAAACTGGAACTACTGGAATATACACTATCCAGAACCAGTAAAGCAGTGACTGCATTATATTGCTGCAAAAAGTCAATTGGTCTCAACTAAGGAATAAACCCAAAAAATGTAAACTGGCTAAGCAATTGTATTATCCAACCAATCTAGCGGAACAGCGGTTTATTGGAAAACTCTAAAATAAGTTCGAACGTACAATGAAAATGGAGAAGATTATAATAACAGAGAACTCACCCAACTGCAAAGGAAACACAAAAATCCGGTTTAAGATTATGGCATGTTTCTGGATAACAAGTGTATTCTCAGGCGAACGAATGGTACATGGGCGAGTACGTAAACAAATGACTTTCTATAAAACACTCGTCTGACTTACGTTTTGTTGCGTTGATATTATTGTACTCTCAAATGACATTATTGCCAAAGCATGTAATTTCAGATTTTGTTTATTTTTTTTCCATGGTATATCAAATGAAAGGTTGAATTGTGATCACTTGATATTTTTTTGTGCCGTTATATCGAAAATTTTTCGAAATAACCGGACTTTTATAAAAAAAATATCCCCCTAATAAAAAGTAGGTACATTTTTTGAATTTGTTCTTTAATGGGTTAATAAAATGGGTCATGTTATACATATTTTGAAAGGTACAAAGCACTTTCATATAATATATATATTGCCTGGATCGGTTTAAAAATCATAGAGATATGGTAATATATATATCTCAGTTTTAAAGCTCTATAACATTCAAATTGAAATCTTCTTGGACATAAAAGCTTTTTAAAATGAACATGTTTTTGATGGTGTTGAGTTCCTTTTTTCTGAGACATTTTTGACATTAGTGACATTTGAAATTGTAGTGTAGAAACCACATAAGAGATAAAAACACTACAACTCTTACGTTTTCACTCAACTAAACTTGACATATGTTTTATAAAAACGCAAAACAAATTTGTTTACTCAACTGAATAAAATGTTTGAGTCACTTGTTATCTAGAAACGTGGTATTAATCTTCCAAGAGGCCATCTAAGAAACATATGTATTAGCGGTCATCACTGGATACTGGCCTGTGGGTATGCATGTATGTGCATGCCAAAAGGTTGAGAATAACGACTTTTATGGAAGCAGTACTGAAGAGGAAGAAGAAGAGACGACTAAACATCTTCACTGACACTGTCACACATTTTGAAACCTAAGACAACAAATAATAAAAATAAAATTCCTTTAAATATTTGAAATCAATCCCAGAAAACTAAATTTTCCCCTAAAAAAGCGTCTAAAATTTAATTAGTTTAAAAATTTAATACTTCAGGTCATTTAACTTACATCAGGTAAAATTAGAGTAGTTTTTTAGAAATTCCCACAAAGGTTAAAAAAATCCCAGAAATGCCCAGATTTCCCCGACACACTAAAATTACTAAAATGTAAAAATAATAAAATGCTAAACACTTTTTATGAGAATCTGAACAATTTAGAAATTCCCAAAAATTATTTCAAAATCCCCGAAATGTCCAGAAATTCCTTAAAATATTTATAAAATCCCAGAATTTCAACATGTCCCCGAAAACTTAAAAACTCTAAAAATAGCTTAAACTTAAATTTTATTATTATTTAAGATGTTTTTTTATTGTTTTAGAAATTCCCAAAACGTTTTCAAAAATACCAGAAATGCCCACATTTCTTGGGACGTCTAAAATCACTAGAAATTCAAAATAATATATTATATTCGACTTTCTAAAAAAAAAGTAATACTGTTTAAAATAAATTTTCAGAAACTCCCAAAAAAATTTTCAAAATCCCAGAAATTCGTACACTTCCCCGGACCTAAAAACTTTAAAAATAACATAAACTCAAATTAGAAAAACATTTCTTAAGACCTATTATCTATTTTGGAAACTTCCATAAAAATTTGAGACATCCCCGATATGCCCACAATTCTCGGGACGACTAAAATATCTTAGAATTTAAAGAAAATATATTTATAGCTATATATTCAAAAACATTCTCTGAAAATCTCACAAATTCCCATATTTACCCGGCCTCTGTACAAAACTTTAAAAATAGCAAAAACTAAAAATTTTGGAATATAACACTTAAACCTTCATATCTACCCTTTCCCATATTCTACTGCCTTTACTGTTTGCCAAAGCACTAAACATTTAAGGCTGAATAAAAAAAAAAAACATTAGCAAAATACCCTCTTTACCACAACAGCTGTGAATTAGCATTATTTGTTTCCTGCAAGTCTTATACGTTTTTATGCTCGTTTTGCCTTTATAACAACACCACGCGACTTACTTTCCCAACAATATGGCCCATAAACAGGACAATGAGAGCACAATAAAGCTAATAACTGATAACAAAAAGCTTAAAACAACAGCATCTAGAGGGAAAAATAAAACTTATTATTAGGATAATGGCACCTCTAGCTAAACAATGGCTAAAAAACAAACTGTTTTTAGTTTTTTTTTTTCTTGTTGGGGCAAAATCCTGTATTTAACGGCTGAAAATTCAATGTCTAAGTGTTTTTGTGTTCATTTAAAGGCTCCTCCAGAGTTTAAGCTTTAATAAGGATTTAAAGCCTGAATGCTTAAACGAACTGAAAATACAAACATTAGGAAAAACTGCTTGAATTGTTTGGTATTAAAAGATTTGAAAAAAACCAAATGTTAATGATTGTTTGTGCTTGGCAAACATTTGGTCAAATGTCAGTTAAAGGGCAATAGGTTTAAGGTTATCAATTGTATTAAACTTTAAACAGGTGTCGTTACACTGTTTTTTCCTCCGTATTAAACCTAAAATTCCTTTTATTATTTAGTGGTAATTTAAACGCTTTCACATTTTTGTCTGTGATTTTAAATATTTTTTTTTAATTTAAGGTTTAATTTTAAAATTTTAAATCTGTTTGTTGCATTCATTTTCATAATTCATGTTTAAAAACCTTTATAAAACTTTATAAAATTTCTTTTTTTTAATTTGTTTTTCAGCTGTTGTTGTCGTTTTATTGTCTATGTATTTGTTTTGTTGTTTAACTGTATTTAGCTATTTGTTTTTCCATGGTTAACTACGTTTTAAATAACAAGTATGTCCATGATTTGGATTGGCAAACTATTTTGATGTGTTTATAGTACAGAGGCAAATGCAAAACAGATTATGTCAGTTTTGGGGTAATTGTTAAAAAAGCTTCACAGACATTTTTCAGACAATAAAAATCACTAATCCAAAGTAGTACAGCCGTAGTAAACATTTTATGATTTTTTAGAAATTCCCACAAACATTTTCAAAAATCCCCAAAAAGCCCACATTTTTTTGGAAGACTAAAATCAATAAAAAATGTAAAGAAAATATATTAGAAATTAATATTTAAAAGAAATCTAGCAAAAAAATTTTTTTTAATTGCTAATTACGTTTTAGAAAATCCCCAAAATTCCCACACTTCCCCGTAAATTGAAAAAAAATAACTAAAATTAGAATCAAATATTAAAGCAGTATTAAACATTTTATGAATTTCCATAAATTCCCAAAAACATTTTTACAAATACCCGAAATGTCCACATTTCACTCAAAATTTAAAGAAAGTACATTAGAAATCAATATCTAAATAAATCGAGCAGAAAAAACTAGACTTATAAATTCCCATTCACTTTTTAGATAAACCCCAAAATTCCCTGATTTCCCCGATTACTTAAAAATCTTAAAAATAGCTAAAACTCAGATTAGAATCAAGTAGTAAAGCAGTAGTAAACATTTTATGAATTTCTATAAATTTCTAAAAACTTTTTTAAAAATCCCCAAAATGCCCACATTTCCCTGGAAAACTTAACTCATTAACAATTTAAAGAAAATATAATACAAATTTATATTTAAAAGAAATCAAGCCAAAAATCTAGATTTTATTAGATAATCCTAATTTAGATAATAAGCAAAATATCCTAGAAATTAATATTTTAAAGAAATGAAACATTAAAGCACAATTTTTGTAAAATTATTTATAAAATTACCCTGAAACCAAAAAGGCATTAAAAAAAGCTAAAACTGATATTAGAATAAAATAAGACAGCATTAGTAAACATTTTGTGATTTTATACAAATTCCCAAAATTAATTTAAAAAATCCCCGAAATTTCCAAATTTCCCTTCAAAGACCAAAATCGCTAAAAATTTAAAGAATAAATGTAAGAAATTATTATTTAAAAGAAAAAAAGCAAATAAACTAGATCTTATAAATTCCTATTTACATTTTAGAAATTCCCCAAAATTCCCTGATTTTCCCGGTTTTTTTAAAGCATTAAAAGTAGTCAAAACCTAAATTAAAATAAAGTAATAAAGCAGTATTAAATATTTTATGATTTTCTAGAAATTCCTAAAACTACTTTTAAAATCCCCGAAATGTGCGCATCATTTTCACGGAAAACTAAAATCAATAAATATTTAAAGAAAATAAATTAGAAACTATTTTTGAAAACACTGTTTTTGTAAATTTCTCCTGTTAATTAAAAATCTTAAAAATAGCAAAACAAAAACTTAAATAAGAAAATAATTTTTATAAGGAAGTATTTTTTAGAAATTTAACTAAAACGAGTTAATGCTTTTTTAGTTAAAAAATGTTGCTAATTTCATTTCAATGTAACTGCTGTACGTAACATTGTTAATTTCCGTCGAAAATTTTGTTATTTACATGCCTCAGACACACATTCAATACAATTACATACGACAGCATAGACATACACACACACACATACATTAATATTTATGTATACGTTTGTATTTGTATCGTTATTGACGTTGTTCTTGCTGTAATTGTTAATTTTAAAAACTTAAAAATAACAATGTTAGCAGCATTGAATAAAAAGGAAGTGGGCTACGTTATACATATGGAAAGTACATAGCAGGAGCTGTAAAGTTTTTTGATAATATTTGTAAATCATCCTTGCAAACATCCCAGCTTACACACATTTTAAGTATTTGCCAATGCAATTGTTATAGTATACAAGCATGCATAAGCTTGCCTCTTGTTTGCTTATTTGCTTTTGTATGCTGTGCTGTAATTGTGGCATTTTCAGACGATTTTATTTGGTTGGGAAATGCAAATCAAGTATTTTATTTATTCAACTGTAATTAATTAGACAACAAAAACACGCCTAACGAATTTTACGTGGAAACTGTTGAAAAAACTCAAAAATTAAACAGGATTTATATTAATATACAAAAAAAAACACATCACTTGATAAAAGCAAATAAAATCAAATTATGGGTAATAAAATCATATTAATAAATATGAAAAAATGTATTAAACCTTTAAATCTACACAGAATTTTAATGCAATTTTTGTAATAATATTAAATGTTTAATAATATTTAATCTTTGTTACTTTTAGTTTTTGCCCTTAATTAAATATTTACCATATTAACAGAGTGTAGTTGTTGTTTCTGGGTTCGTTTATTGCCTAAAATGCTTAACTAGAAGGTGTCAGCTTTAATGTTTGTAATATCAAGTGTTTATTATTTATAACACATTCATAGGGGATGGAATACACTCAAAGAAAAATATTTTTCCCTTTTTCAAAAACATTAAAAACTACTAAAACTGATAAAAGTAGTAAACATTCTATGATTTTCAAGAAATTCCCAAAACATTTTTAAAAATCCCCAAAATGCCCACACTGCCCTAAAAGACTTAAATTATTAAAAATCTAAAGAAAATACAGGGTGGGCCAAGTTTGACTGACTGATTTGAACTGCTTATAACTTTTGTGGCTCTTGCGGTATGAGCTGTAGCTCCATCTTGCTGGAACCATATGTTACGATTATTGAGAACTATCGGACGTAAAAAATTTTCCAACATGGTCCGGTATACCACCCCAGAGACGGTTTGTGGTTCATTAAGCTCATTTTCGAAGAAATATGGACCAATAACTTTATCAGCCATGATTCCACACCAAACAGTGCATCTGACAGGGTGTAATTGTCGCTGATGCAATGCTCTTGGATTCTCTGTACCCCAAATTCGGCAGTTCTGTTTATTCACATATCCATTTAAATGAAAATGTGCTTCATCGTTCATAATCAGATTATCCAAAAAATTGTCATTTTCTGTAGCTAGCAAAATCAATCTATTGGCATATTTTTTTTTACACGTTCTTCCACTGAGTATGATGACATTATGAAATTTTATAAAATTCTGTATTATCTGCAAAAAAAAAATTAAAAATGCAAAAGTTATAAGCATTTCAAATCAGTCAGTCCAAGTTGGCCCACCCTGTATATTAGAAATTAATATTTAACAACAAACATGTAGTAAAATTTATTTTTGTAAATTCCCAAACTAAATTTAGAAAATCCCAGAAATTTCCACACTTCCCTAGAAACTCAAAATCATTCAAAATAGTTTAAACTTTAATTTGGAGAGTTTTTAACAAGAAAAGAAATAATATTATTCTATTTTCTTCGACTTTTTTGATTTTTATTCAATAATTTGTAAGCTTGAGGCCACTTTTTGTTTTTTATAAAATATTTTTATTTACTTCGATTTCCTTTGGAAATCTTCTTCAAGAGTTATGTATTTTATTTTAATGTTTAAAAATAATAAATTTTCTATGTGTAAAATAAATATTTTGAAATAAGTTTGAAAGGGGTTGACCAAATTGAAAAATATGTTTTACATAAAAAATAATTTTAAATTTTCAATAATAACATTGAACAGTAAATAATTTTGAGAGAAAGATGAATAATAACATTTTAAAATGAAAGGAAATGTTTTACACAAATTCCCACGACAAGTTAAATAATCCCCAAAATACGCACATTTCCCGGGACCACTAAAATAACTTAAAATATAAAGAAAATATATTACAGATGAATATTTAATAGGAATCAAACATTAAAACATATTTTCTATAAATTCCTAAACAAAGTTTAGAAAATCCCTTAACTCCCACACTTCCACGGAAACTTAAAAACATTAAAAATAGCTAATTAGAATAAAATAGTAAAGCAGTAGTATAAAATTCATTATTTTCAATAAATTCCCAAAACATTTGATTTAAGAAAATCCCAAACATTGTCATTAGTTCCCCCCAAACTTTGGAAATTTCTAGAAAAAAAAACTTTGCCGTTTTTCTTCAATCTACATCTAGATCACCATGACCATGACTATGGTGAATAAATTTACTTAAAAATTTGTATGTCAATTCAGTAAATTTTGACTTTTTTTAAGTTTTTTCTGAATACGAAATTTGGGAATTTGTGGCATTTTCTGAAATTGGTTTGGAATTTGCAGAAACCTTAAAATACTCTTGCTTTTATATAAATTTATATCAGCAATGTGGAGAAATGTGGGCATTAAATTGTTTAGTAATGTTATGCTTGTCCGGGGAAATATACTTACATACTTAGGATAATCTGTTATTTGCTGTAAAAGTTTTAGGAATTTCTGAAAAATGGTTTCTATTTAAAAAAAATATTATATTGATATAATGGGTAAATTAGGGGATTTCTGGGAATTTTTTTTTTTTTTTTTGGGATTTACAAAAAAAAATGTTTTTTTGCTTTATTTCTTTTAATTTTTAATTTAAAATATATTTGCTGTATTTTTTAGCGATTTTAGGTGGCCGGGCAAATTTAGGGATTTTAATTTTTTTTTTTTTTGGAGTTTCTGGAAAATATTTCTTACTCTTTAAATCGACTACTTTTCAAGTTTTTGTTAGTTTTAATATTTTTTAAGTGTCCATTGATGGCATTTTTCATCATCCGGATAAATATACTAAGTTCTGGGATTATCTAAATAATTTTGGGAATTTCTAGAAAATAAAATCTTTTTTCTAAATACACTTTTAGTTTAAGTTTTCTGGTTTTTTTTCATGTCCAGGAAATTTTTGGAATTTTCTAGGCGTTATTTTTGTGTATTTTATTACTTTACTAATTTTTCGAGCGTTTACGTTTATTAGTAGTAGCAGCTATAGTAATAGTACTACTACTACTATTAGTTATTGTTATCATATTGTCAGCATAATGCCTTTTCAATACCCTAAGGGTCTTCATAGCTTCCCCAAAACCATCGAATACAATATCATTGTAAATATATGTTAGTTACATGCTGTTCTCTAATGACAACAAACCTCCGGACAATAAACAACCAATATTTTTATACACTTTCTACTACAAAATTAAAACGATAGGTTATATCTCGCATATAACGCCAATTTCTGAAAAACTGTTATATACATATACTGGGTGTAGGGTATTATATGGTAGGGCTTGACCGTCCGTCTGTCTGTCTCTCCGTCTGTTGAAACCACAATAGAGCTTTGAAAAAAAGATATAGAACAATGAAATTTATACCATACATTCTTTGATCCACCGTCAGTGTTTGGTATTACAAATGGGCAAAATCGATCTAGTAGAATCTGAGTTATAGATCAAAGTTTCAGACTACTTCGATATTTATCAGATATTTTTTGCTGTTTTCTTCAAATATAATGCAGATAATAAAGTTTTGCATACTTTATTTTTATTATAGAAGGACAAGTTTTGTTTAAAATGGTAGGAATCGGTCCACGATTTCCTACATCCCCCATACTAATGTCTTCCCGGAATATGGCTTTATGGTGCATAAATGTCTATAGAAAAGTCGTAACTAAACAAAATTTTGAATTAATAAGTTTCATGCAAAGTAAAATCTCAAAACAATATTTTGTTTGCATCGGTCCATAATTTTGACCATAGCCCCATACAAAGACCACTTCCGGAAATTACTTAAATGAACATAAATCTTGTGTAAAAATTACTATAAAGTTGAAATTCGACAAGCATAATCAAAATATACATTCAAATCGTAGTACCAAATTTCATGATGATCGGTGCATAGTTGACCATAGCCCCCATATAAAGTCCAGTTTTGAAAATCTCTTAAATGCACATAAATCTCTTATAAAAACCACCTAGAAGTTTATAAAAATCGCCCAACTCAATATGATGATGATCGGTCCATATTTGACTGTAGTACCCATATAAAGTGCACTTCCGGAAATCACTTAAATACACATAAATCTCTTATAAAAATTACTTTCAAGTCAAAATTTAACACAAGTAAACCGTATATACATCTAAATTGTCGTACTAAATTTCATGATGATCGGTAAATATTTGACCGTAGCCCCCATATAAAGTCGACTTCCGAAAATCACTTAAATGCGCATAAACCCCTTATAAAAACCCCATTATTAAGTTAAAATTCAACACAAATAGTCCATATATATATATAAAAATCGTCCATCTTAATATGATGATGATCGGTCCATATTTGACCGTAACCCCCATATAAAGTCTACTTCCGTAAATCACTTAAATGCGCATAAACCCCTTATAAAAACCACTGTCAAGTTTAAATACGACACAAATAGTCTATACATTTACAAAAATCGTCCATCTCAATATGATGAGGATCGGTCCAGATTTTACCGTAGCCCCTTATTAGCATCAGTAGCGAAAATCATTTAAATGGGCATAAATCTCTTATAAATACCACTGTCAAGTTTAAATTCGACACAAATAGTTAATGCACATAAATAATTCGTCACTCTCAATATGATGATAATCGGTCCATATTTGACCGTAACCCCCATATAAAGTCTAATTCCGGAAATCACTTAATTGCGCATAAATCTCTTATATAAATCTCCATAATAGGTGATTTGGTGGTCTTCTACTTGTTTATTTTCAAATACCGAAATTCCTGAAATTGGGAAAATTTGTTGCAAAATTTTAATTTCTTTTTTTTATAAAAGTGCCAACTGGGACGTTTTTTACCGTGTGATAGTAAAAAACAATTTCTGTTTATTTAAGCACAATTTGGGCTATACAAATATGAAACTAGTTTAAGAGGTGCTTTGGGTTTTTATAATTTCTTTACTTAAACCTAAATTATTTTTAAATTTGGCTAGGGATGCCCTTCCTCATACAAAGCAGAAAAATCATCTCGAAAACACCCCAGCTTTAACAGTATGAAATTCATCTGTAAAAACTCCCAAATAACCGGATTACATACTTCCAAAATAAAATGTTTCTAAACCACTGTGTAATACCAAACATCGAGCGGGTAAAGAATTTTTTATATATTTATTCAAATTTTAGTTAACAACAATTTTAAGTTGGTCTCAGCGTCACTTGGACATAGTTGAGACGAGTTGGCAAAATAAATATTACAATGAAGTCTTCTTAAGATTATTACAATTTAAAAATATATATAAAAAGGGAATAGATTATATTTTTTTTTTTTTTTCAAATTGAAAAACAAAAATTTTTAATATTATTCATTCCTATATTTAGTTTTAATCATTAGAATTTTCACTTTAGAACATAAACATTTCATAGCAGCAATTTTAATCCCCCCTTTTAAAATTTATGTTTAAAAGTAATAAAAATGTGTTTCTATGATTTTAAAGATTTTTTCCGTAGTTTTATTTTATGATTCATATTGTACAAAAAAAAAGAAGAACTTTTTCTTCATTTATCAAACATAAATTTCATATTTTCACATGTTTTATGATTCTTTTTGTCATCATTTCATTTCATTTCAGTTTTTTTTTTTTTGAGTCATATACTTGATTTGTTCGGTAGCTAAAGGCGCTGATGATTCCGCTGAATATTATATTTGTCATTAACCAATGTTGAGGTAAAATTTTAATGCTTGTGGGGGATTGTTTCTTTGTTGGCTGTAGTGTGTAGATGTTGTTCTTTTTGTTGTTACTTTATCAAATACCTAGAGGAGCAACAACTCAACCATTTGGAAATACTAGAGTTTAGAAACGAAAAAAAAATGTTGTAGTTTAGTTGATTTATATTTTTAGTGTGTGTAGACAACAGAAAATAGACAGTAAATAGTTAGAGTGTCGCGTGATAAATTTTGTACAAGGGAGCTGCAAATTTTTAAATATTTTCTAAACATTATTAAAACAAATCTGAGCTGTTAGCTTTTGCATAACAAAATAACTGACCACCATTCAAAAACCTTCCAAAATTTCGCAAAACCTCTTCACAAAAACATTTTCTACACAGCAATTTCTTTCTTATACGTAAAATATATTGAAAATATTTGAAACAGCTGTTTTAATGTAACATCGCCGACTTAATGAACCACCTTATTATTCCAGTGTCATTTCAATTTAAATGAAACTCTATAAATAAAAATTTCAAAGAACAAAGTTTTCCCTGATCAAAGTGCGCTTTATTAAATTGCATTTTTAAAAGGGGAAGAAAAAAATCCACACAGAAATCAAAAGTTCTAAAGAAAATCCATTTTATTTCAAAAAATTTAAAACATTTTCAAAAGAACATAAACATATGTACACCAATAAACTCTTGAAATATGAAAAATTATAAAGCAAACAGAAAATTACCAAAGAAGTACTATTTGTTACTAAAAAAAAAGTACTTTAATGACAAAAGTATTAAAAAAGTTATGAAAAGCGTTAGATTTCCGTTAGAAACAAATTTCTACTAAAAAAGCAAAATATCTAAAAAATTGCATTCTGAAAACTAAATTGCTGAGTTACTATAAGAAAATTCGAACTTTCTGAAAAAGTACTTTTAGAAAGAACTATTGAAAGAACCAATTTTTATGCCCAAAATCTGTAAAAGCCAATTTTTTGACAAATGCAAAAAATCAATTGAGGGTATCTTTGCACAAAAAGTTCTTAAAAAAATAATTTTGTACAAATTGTATTTTAGAAAAATTCATGCTTTCTAAAAAAGTACTTTTTTAAGTACTTTTTAAAAAGCGTCTTTTCATGCTTAAAATATGTTAAAACTAATTATTTGAAAATACAAAAGCATCACTGGAACTTGTTGCACAAAATTTTAACTTTTCCGAAAAAGTACTTTTTGGGTACTATTTTTAAAAAAGTATTTTTTGCACAAAAAGTTTGTTCATAAACTTAATTTTGTACAAATAAAACTAAATTGGTGAGTTATTTTTCAAAAATTTAATATATCTGAAACAGTAATTTTTTAAGTACTATTTAAAAAGAAATTAACATATTTGAAAAAGTACTTTTTTGGTGCTATATTTTCAAAAGTACTTATGTGGCTGAAATGTGTAATAAGTATTTATTTACTAAACATAACGCAACAATTGATTTTTTTTTCTACTATTAATTATTTGATTTTATAAAAGTACTTTTTCATGGTACTTTATTTTATTACAAAAATGTTACTTCAATTTAAGTTTTTTACTGCTACTTTAAAGTATAAAGACTTGGATGGATTTATTTTCCCATTTAATTATTTAAATGTTCTGTTTAAAATGTTATTCCTTCCAAAAAAGCAAAAATTAAACAAACGAACATTAAGTGCATTTTCACATTAAGAGCCACATTAAATATTAATAATAAATAAAATAAAATTTAAATACATTTTAAAAACGAACAGAAGTCATGTCTGTCAACATAATCTGGTATGTTGGCAAAATAATTGGGAAATGGAAGGCTGAAAGGATTGATGAATTTTAAGCTGAAACATCAACAAAACAATAAACACAACAATGATTTTGGGCACTCTAAATAATGAATTAATTAAAATTTAATCCGGTAACTAACATACACATACTATGCAGCCTGTTATCTTTAAATAATACAATTTATTTATACAATATAATAGTCAGTTAGTTATCTTGTAGACAAGCTGAGAACATACAACATGAATTTTGCAAATCTATTTGTAAATTAACAACAGCATTTACCTAGTAAATCTATGCGAACCATAAGGTTGCATAAGTAATTTATCATATAATTAAATATTATGAGAAATGGTGTTGCATAGTGTTTGCAGCAAAAAAAATAGCTGCATTAGTATTTAGTATTTGTCCTTTGATTGCAGAAGTTGCTGCAGCAGCTTTAGTGGAATATTTAGGAAAATTGTTGATGGCAATTGCAGTGACATGCAATTATTGCTTGCATTTCACTAGTCAGTTTCAGTGTATTTAGCACAACATGTGTATGCATGCATTTGTATTTAAGAGTGCGTGTCAGTCAGTCAGTTAGTTTAGTTTAGTTTAGTTTGTCTGCTTGACTTTTTCACCATGAACATTAAGACAGTGCAGCTAGCTACTGACGACCTCTTAATATTAAACCAATTTCACTTTTTAGCAGTAAATTCAAGCTAATTTGAGCATGCACGTATATACATTAGGGTGGCCCCGTTTGTATGGAGAAAAAATAGGGTATCGATGTATCCGACTAATATGAAAATTTGATTCATTTTAAGACTACGTTTCTTATTTTTTTTGTCCTGGGGTCAATATTTGGTGAGCTGGATCAAAGGATAAAAATGTCCTTTATAGAGATTTTTTGATTTTTTTTCACATTTCTGCAATGTGAATTCAATGGGCTATCAAAAATTAAAACAATATTTTTTTTAACTTCAAAAATTTTCAAATTTTCAGACAAAATTTTATTTTTTTTTTATTTTTTCATAGAATTTACTTAAATAAATAGTTGCAATTTCTTGATTATAATTATCATGCAATTTAACCCAAATGATTTTCATATGATAAAAAATTTACATATAGTTCCTTTGAAAGAAATGTGAAAAAAAAGTCAAAAAACCTCTAAAAAAAACCTTTTTATCCTTTGATCCAGCTCACCAAATATTGACCCCAGGACAAAAAAAAATTGAGAAACGTAGTCTTAAAATGAATCAAATTTTCATATTAGTCGGGAACATCCGCAACTTTATTTTGGGGCCACCCTAATATACATACATACATAGGTACGTTTAATTTTGGATGGTTAAATGAACAGTGCTGGGCAAAAGTGTTAGTGTAATACAAAGAAAGAGAAATATTTATATGAAAAAATTATATGTTTGCTAAATAAAAATTATCAATTGTGCTTATTTTAGAAAAATTGTTTGATTTGAAAAATAAAAATTATTAGTACCATTTTAAAAAAATTGTAAAAACTGCAAACTTACACTTTTTACAACTTTTTGCGTAAAAGTACTTTTTCAGAAATTGTAGCAAAAAAGTACTAGTTTTTCAAAAATTTAACTTCAATTAAGTTCATTTGGCAAAAATTTAAACATATCGATAAAAGTACTTTTTTAGTTCTATTTTTAGAAAAACGGTACTTTAACCGAAAGTGCTAAAATGTGTAAAAACTAATTGTTTGCTAAATTAAATTAAAGAAATTGACTTTATTTTGCAAAAATTTAACTTTTCTAAAAAAGTACTTTTTAAGTACAATTTTAAAAAAGTACTTTTTGTACAAAAGTTTTAAATAGAGTAGTTTTTTTTTTGAGAAATCAGCCTCGATTGAGTTCATTTGGCAAAATTTTAACATTTGTGAATAAGTACTTTTGTTTAGATTAAAGGAATTAAACATCAAAGAGTTTGTTTCACAAAAATTAAACAGTTTTATAAAAGTAGAAAAAGTATATAAAAAAATTACTTTAATAACAAAAAGTTGTGAAAAGTATTATTTTATCCTTTTAAAATAATAGTTCATCTTAATAAATAATTTAAGCTTATTTTGCAAAAATTCAACTTTTTTGAAAGAGTACTTTTTAGTAATATTTTTTAAAAAAGTACTTTTTTACAAAAAGTTATAAAAATTCAAAGTTTACAAGAATTACATATACAACAATTATATATAATTTACATAAAATTATCATTTCTGAAGAAGTACTTTTAGGTACCTACTGTTTTTAAAAAAGTACTTTTTGCACAAAAGGTTGTAAAGAAATCAAACATAAACGAGTTTATTTTACAAAAATTTTATATTTTTCAAAGAGTATTATTTTAAAAATAGTGTTTTAATGACCAAAACTAGAAAAAAGTATTGGTTTTTGAATTCTGAAAAAGTTTTGTTTTGACAAAGTACTTTTTAATACCACATACATATTTAATTTCAAGAATTTATACAATAATTGAGTTTATTTCACAAACATTTTAAAATTCTAAAAAATTACTTTTTGGGTGGGTACTATTTAAAAAAAGTAATTTTATCACTAAAATGTATACAAACCAAATGTTTACTAATTGAAAAGAATCAATTTAGCTTATTTAACAAAAATCTTATATTTCGGATAAAATTCTGTTTTGGTACTATTTTAAAAAAGTACTTTTTGCTTAAAAGTGTTTCCATAAAAAATAAACGTTTTAAAAAAAATACTTTTTTAGTACTACATATTTAAAAAAAAAAGTACTTTTGTACAAAAAAGTTGAAAAATTCTTAATTGATAGCAATTAAACATCATTACCATAACAAACTTAAATTTACAATTGAAAAAGAAATAAACAAATCAATTCCGTACCTTGGCATGAAGATCATACGGGAAAACAACAGAATAATAACTGATTGGTATATGAAATCTATAGCATCTGGTCGCATCATAAATTTCCATTCCACACAACCATTGAAACAGAAAACTAATACTGCGAAAAACTTCATTAATAAAGTTCTACAATTAAGTGATGAAAAGTTTAAATCCAAAAACATAAAAACAATTAGAGAAATACTACTAAACAATAACTATCCACAAAATATAATCAACGAATTAATACATAGGATAATAAATCCCACATCAGGGGAAAATAACACAAATATAAATAATACATCTGGTAGCACCAAATTCTTATACCAAAACTCACGGAAAACAAAAAGCTTAGGGAAATAATGAGAGAAGAAGGAATAGGTTTGGCACACAGGGCAAACAAGACAATAAATCCATTATTTACGCAGACAAAAACAAAAATCAAAAAAGAAGACCAAAGCAATGTAGTTTATGAAATTAAATGTGCAGGAAAATTAAACGAGAACTGTGATAAGATTTACATTGGAACAACAAAAAGAAATTTGGGAGTTAGAATGTCAGAACACGAAACAGACATTAAAAAGCACCGGCTTTCTACTGCACTTGCCCAACACTGTTTTGAAAATAACCACACAGCTGATCTCGAGAATATAAGAATATTACATAAGGAACGAAAACATAACAAAAGATTTACATTGGAAAGTTTAAGGATACAACAAAAAACAAACATCGCAATAAACAACAAGACAGACAAGGACAACGCTAATGCAAATTACAATATTGCACTTGTTTAAATTTTAGTTTAAAGACAACTGTGATACCTAGCATTAAGAGACAATCTACTGTGATATTTCTAATTAATTATTTTTGCATTTATTTCAAATTATATGTTATATGTCGTATTATTTGTGTCGTGAAAAACATCTTTTAATTAAAACTAAATGTAAAACTGAATAAGAAAAGATATGTAAGTCTGATTGTTGAAATAATATTATGTACCTTATTGTTGTTATTAAAATATTGTTATTTTGTTAATGTTGCCAGATTTAATAAAAATTCATCCCCTGAAGATGTTGGCAAAATACCAACGAAACGTCGGATAGAAAATGCATAAAAAAATCAAGTCTTTTATTTACATTTAGGAGGAAAACTAACCTTAAAAGCCTGTTAGAAATAATTTCTATAAAAACCAAGATCATCAATTGAATTTATTTCACAAAAATTTTACAATTCTTAAAAAAGTACTTATTAAGTGCTATTTTTCAAAAGTATTTCTATGAGTAAGCAGTATAGAAAGTATTATTTTTTAAATAAAAAGAATCAACTGAGCTTAGTTTAAAAAATTCCAACTTTTCTGAAAAAGTACATTTTTGGTATTAACAAAAAAAGTACTTTTTACACAAAAAAAAATTTAAAAAGTGTAAATTTACAGAAATTAAACAGCAGCTTAGTTAAATTTTACAAAAATTTAACTTCTCACTGTTGTAATAACTAAATTTGTAAGTGTATGTCAATACTAATTTTATCTTTCCCTAAGTTTACACTTTATGTTGTGTGCATGGCTGTACATACCCTTCCGTCGAGTAATATCAAATAATGTTTATTTGTGAGTGAGTGTATGTGTGTGTGTGTGTACTACACACATACATAAGTACAAAGGCAACCAACAGTTGTTATCTGCTTTAATCTATAAGTATGTGTTTATGTGCGAGTAAGTATGTTTGCAGATCCTTAAACATTATTTGGAGTACAGTGACTGACATACACTAACATACTGGCAAACTCATTTATGTGGCTGTATGTTCTGTTTGTAGTAGTGCGTGTGTTTAAAATTTTCCATTGCCAGTCTACCAGACTGACTGCCTGTGCGTGTCACCATCGATGATGAATGCTGTTGGCTTTTGGGCTAATTTGCCACATAAATACAAACTACACTGATATTGATGTTGCCTTGATGTTGTTGCCACGCTTACTACTGTTTTTACTGTATTTAGTCATTGTACTTTGAACTCTACAATATACAACAACATAAGCAGCAGCAGCAGCAGCAACATGAAATTTAATTTTACACTCAAAGAATTGAAGTACATATAATAATGGAGACATTAAGTAAAATACTTATTACTGGCTTAAGGTTTTTTGTTTCTGTATATAAGCTAATTATTTAATAAACCATAGCATAGTTTTAGGCTTTATAAGGAAATATAGAATTTTCTTATTTGAGGCTGCTGAATGAATATCTGAATTTAAAATATTTCAAGAGTTTTTTCATTAATTAGTTTGATTATTAGTATTTTTGTGCAAGTGTTGGTATTTTGTATCCACTAGCAGCTTTTTACGCGGCTGTTGTAAATTTTTCTGAAAATCTCTCCTGTATTTTTAATTTCGTTTCATTTAAATTGGTGTTGTTTTACCTGCTATAAATGTTAAACTCTCCAAAAATTGTACCGCATGCAATTTGCCGTTGGAATACGTAAACAACAACTACATTTACATCAAAAACCTAAATAAACATTTATAACTACAGTGTTGGAAAAAATAAGAGGAACAACAATTTCTATTTAATCATCATGTTTGACTAAAGGTAGTAAAAAGAGTTTCTTTGCTAAATAAAACTAATCATTTGCCAATTATTAAAAATAAATTCAACGGTCCTGAAAAACTTCTTTTGTAGTACTATTTAAAAAAGTACTTTTTAGACTAAAACTTGTATGTGTTTAGTTTAAAGAAATTAAACATAAATTGAGTCCATTGTACAAAATCTAGCATTTTTGAAAAAGTACTCCCTGAGTACTATTATTAAAAAAGTATTTTTATTTTTTTTTTTTGCAAAAATTAGTATAAAAAAGTTTCTTAGCCCAATAAAAAGTAACAATTTAGTTTGTTTTCATGTTCAAATTCTGAAAAGTTACTTTTCTAATACTATTTTTTAAAAGTACTGTTTGGGCAAAAAGTTGTAAAAAAAAATTGTTTGTCTAATAAAAACAAAAAATTTTGCTTATTTTGCGTTTACGTTTCTGAAAAAGTACTTTTAGCCCAAAAAGTTGTTAAAAGTTTTAGTTTGCTACATAAAAAGTAAAAACTGAGCTTATTTTATAAAAATTTCACCAATTCTGAATAATTACTTTTTTTTACTTTTTATTTAGTCCCAAAAATTAAAAAACAAATAAAATGTAGGCAAATAATTTATGACCATGAAAGAGATTTATAGAAAACTTATCAGTACAGATTTAATATGCGCATTCACCAGCAGTTGTCAGTAGGTACTAACAAAGTTGGAGAGGCTGTAATTATTATTCATTGTAACACTGTGTGAATATATGTATGTATATGCAAACATACACACACCCTTTATACTTGTGTGTTTTGTTTGTTCATAAAACTTTTCGTTTTAGGTTTATTAACATAGAATGAACTTTGATTTTGAATTTGCCATGTTGGTTACAAAATGCAACAAATTTTTAATTTCAACATTATGACAGGATTTTTAATTAAGAGTTTCTCCTTTTTTTTTTGATTTGCAAAGTTTTGCTGCCTAACAGTGGAACCTTTACTAACATAGCAAATTACTATTATCGAAAGAGTTTACAGAATCTCTGTAAACTTCCTAAAAACTAAGAATTTTTTTACTTTTTCTATAATACACCAAAGATTTGAGCAGAATGTTAAAACCTATTTTTTAATTTATATTACTAATATAGGTGAATTTGAAATAGTACTTTTTAAGTACTTTTTTAAATGTACATTTTTTACCCACAAAATTGTAAAAAGTATTAGTTTGCTAAATAAAAATCAATTAACAGAAATGAAATGTTTTCCAAGAAGTACTTTTTAGTACTATTTTAAAAAACTAGTTTTTAAACAAAAGTTATTAAAAAGGGTACATATATTTATAGAAATCAAACACCAATTGAGTTTATTTTCCATTCCTGAAAAATTATTTTTTGGGTACTATTTAAAAAAAAGTATTTTTACTTCTAAAATGTGTAAAAACTAATTTTTAATTAAATACAAACTATCAACTAAGTAAAAATTAAACTGTTTTTAAAAGTACTTTTTAGTACTATTTTTAAAAAAGTACTTTTTGGACAGAATGTTGTTATAAGTCAAAGATTACATAAAATAAATATAAATTAAGTTAATTTTGGAACAATTAGACATTTTTGAAAATTCTCTTTTTTAGTACTATTTTGAAAAAAGTATTTTCTGTATAAAAAGTTGTAATACAATTGAGTTGATTTGACACAAAATTACTATATTGAATAAAGTACTTTTTAGTACTGTTTTTTGAAAAGCTTTTTTGGGTCAGAAAATTACAATTTATATAGCAATTTAACAACAATTAAGTTTATTTTGCACAAAAATTATTATTTTTTAAAAAGTACTTTTTTAGTACTTTAAAAAAAAGTACTTTTTGGCCCAAAAATAGCAATAAGGTTAATTTTACAGAAATTAAACATCAAATGAGTTTATGGTACACGAAAATTAGCATTCTTGAAAAAGTACTTTCGTAGTACTATTTTTAAAAATGTATTTTTAGTACGAAAAGTTGTAATTAATAAAAGTTTACGGCTATTAAACTGTAACTAAGTTAATATGGCACAAAAAAATAACATTTTAAAAAAGGTGTTTTTTTTTTGCCATTTTTGAAATGGTACTTTTTGGCAAAAAAAAAAAAAGTTAATAAGTATAATAAGTATAATTTTTACACACATATAAACACTTCTGAAAAAGTACTTTTTTACTACTAGATATTTTAAGAAAGTATTTGCCAAATAAAAATAATTGTTTGAGTTTAAAACACTCTATCTAGAGGACCAATTCAGAACACCGAAACTATACAGTAAATGATTAGTGAATGTCTAATGCAGTAATTGAATAGTTTCTTTTTAAACTAACCCCCTTATTCAAAAACGATTATTAAATTTAACAAACGTTTATTAAGACAGATTTGCATATAAAAATTTGCTTAATAAACGTTTGTTAAATTCAATAATCATTTTTGAATAAGGGGGTGAATCTTTAAAAAGCAAAACTTTTGCAACTCTTTGAAAATTCACTTAATTTAAATAAAAATCTTTAATTGTAATTTAATAAGAAAATAACTTGAATTCTTGACTTGTACGGACTTACATGCGTAAATATTAAATAATTTCCATTGCAAATATAATAATTTTGCTGTAATAAATGTTAATTTATTTATATATTCATAACAACTGTTGCTAAACACACTTCGTTACAAGAACTTTACACAAACACACATGCCTGCATAAATTAATACCACTGCAAACAAAACAAATGTATTTAACCAGCGGGCAAAATTGCTCAAGGACTTCACTTTGTAGGCCTTCTAAAAGTCATCTCTACACATTATATTAGATTCGATGCTCACTCCACACTGCCTTTTTTTAGAAGTTATTCTAGAAGGACTTTGCTCCACTCAATGTGTTTATTGGTAAATAATTTTAGTGAGTATTTATTTTCGCGCTCTTCACTTGACAGTTGGCCGTCTTACTTTAGCAGACCTTCTATTAGGCTTCCTTTTTCAGGTACTTTAATAGGAAGGTACATCTATGTAGTCATTCCATGAGGCATTTTTTGACAGGACAGGACTAAAGTAAGTCATCATGCATGCCAGAAGTAGCGTGTAGGCATAGGTTTGCCTACAATTGACAATATCTTGAAATAATTTTTCAAAGCGGCTGTCCTTGTGATGTTTCAAAATAAGGCTTTAAGAAGGGCCCATTTCCTGTGTCTTTTTCCTTCTGAATACTTACCTAAACACCTGTCCGTTTTTAGGTAGGTACACAGACAAAGGCAAACAACATATTGGTTTATTGAGGTATTTATTGTTTCTTTTTTTTTGCCTGTTTGTGGTTTAAACCGCCTGATGCTGTTAACAAACCAAAACTTCCTCTACTCTACTCTGTATGAAACTCTGGCTCTTTCACTCACTCTTTAACATTTGCAACGAGCGTTTGAAGGATAGTATTCAGAACCAATAAGAAGGTTAATTTCATACATTTATCTTCAATAAATTATTGCACTGAATGGGAGTGTAAGGGAAGGGCGCGGGTAAGACAGGCAAATTTGTGTAGGTTTTAGACAGGATAACTGTATGTGTGTTCTTAAAATTAACAATATTTGTAAGTGTTTGTTTTGTTTCCTGTATTTTATGTCCTGTTCTCAAGCAGGCAAATTTAATTTTGCAAATAAATATTTGAAATGCATTTCAATACGAAATGGTTTAAATCTTTTAAATGATTCCTACAATTGAATTATGTCCTCTGCAAATGAACAAGAACTTAATGTGGTCATTGGTGAATTGAAATTAATTATACAACCTCTGGTGTAGATTTCAGGTGTATGTGTGTGAGTGTGTGTTCAATGCACAGGAATTTCAAATCAAAATTATTTACATCTAAGATGTTCTTAATGTGGATTTATACATATTTACTGAAGTTGTCGAAACAAAATATTTTCATTGAAAAAAATTAATTAAAATTTATGAACATTTCATTTGTTAATACAAAGTTATTTTATTCACAGAATAACTCTTTGCATTCTTTACAATAATCTTAAAATAATTTTAAAATAAAGCAACTTTTCATAAATTTCTTATAAATATTGATACATAATATTTTTACTTTATCTTCTCCAAGTAGGCTATCAAGCTTATGAATTGTCCCCAAACATGTCGAAAGAAAATCTCTTTAAGGGTCAGTTTTCAGTTCTTTTAATGATTAGAGATTTGGAGCTGACAGTTTTTTTTAAACAAGAACTTTTCCATTATGGACATATTGGAATGACATAAAAGTTGTGATATTTTTGTATTAGACGTTTTGACAATTGTTATATTTGATTAAATTTTGCTCGAAAGTCACATTAAAATATGAAAAATTTACTATTAAAATGGTTTATCTGTAAAATTTGGATTTCATTTTTTCGGACCAACCCATTTTGATATGTTTGGCTACTTCAACCAATAAAATTGCCGTCTTTGAGCAAGTGAAGATGTGATTTAATACCAATGGTTTACTTTTTGTCGTGCTATGCTAAAAATACAGTCTATACAGTGCCAATTGAATTGGTTACTTGAGACTCAAAACCCCTGATAAGATTAACTGAAAGAAAATCCGCCATTTTGCCAAAATGTTTATAAAATAAATGTATATATATTTTTGTACTTTTATACTTTTATATTTTTCTACTTTAATGCTTTTATACATTTAAACGTTTATAATTTTATACTTTTTATACTTTTATGATTTTATTTTTATGCTTTTCTACTGTTTTACTTTTAAACATTTATGATTTTAAACTTTTATGCTTTTATACTTATTGTATTATACTTAATATTCTTTTATACTTTTATTCCTTTGAACTTTTATATTTATAATTTTGAATACTTTTATGCTTTATACTTATTTTACTTTTAATACTTTCTAACGGATTTAAATTAACAGTTTCTTTATTATGTTAAAAGACCAGTCATTTTCAAACTTTAATATTCAAATGCTTTTATAATGTTATCTTTTAGAAAAGCTTTTCAAACAATCATGCTCAATCATGTTACAACATACAATAACGCGATTTACAACATCTATTTCGGCTGCCATAATTTTCTTGTTTTTCCTGTAAACAAGAAGAATTATTACCAACAGCTGCTAAAGCACTCAGCATATCCCCAAAAATGTTTTATTCCCTCACAGCTTTATTCATTTAAAACGTAAACAATTTGTAAAAAGCTTCTAAACATAAAAGTGCGCCAAAAATTGTCGATGCAAATAGAATAAAGTTTTTCTCACTATTCTCACATGCTCTCTCATATTTAGGCTATAATTTGTTTACAGCACATACTTTTCTCTCTCTCTCTCTCTCTCTCTATAAATTTATTGTATTATTTTCGATGTTGATGTTGTTTTATTCAGGATGTGGGTCAAATCATGTTACACTTTAGTCTACAATCGAAATCAAATAAACAGTTGTCTGACGGTTGTTGAGTGAAACGTACTTCGTTCATGAATATACTTCGTGTAACGGTTTAAACGAAATCCCTTGTTAATTAATCAATAAATTAAAACAAAATATTGTTTTGCAACAAATTCTTTACATAATTTTTCCTTAAAACATACTAATTGTTGTAACTAGTGTGAAATTGTTTTAGTGCTTAAAAGTATTTCATTCGGGTAATTGTTAAATTTTAAAGCAGGTGTGAAACATTTTATTAATTATTATCTTACTTCTATAAACAGTTTTGTAAATTATTTTTTGCATCCTTTATATTGTTATGAATTCCCTAAACGTGTCTTTTAATTATGTATATTATGCTGAAATAACATGAACACGATTTAATTTATTATTGTATTGATGTTCTAGCTTGTAAATATTTAATTTCAGTATTCCTTGCTATAAATATTTAAAGAAAACCACCCTTAACTCCCCTTTTTAATTTTAGAACATGAGTGTGTTCTTTATTTATATCAGTCAGCCTTAATTTTGTTATAAAATTGCCAAAAGGTAAGTATGTGTGGTAGGAGACAATTTATCACTTCAATGATAATACGAAATAGAAAAGAGATTCCCAAACAGTTTAAGTGCAGGCAGGATCTAGTCAGATAAGTTTTATAAATATAAAACCAATGTAAGAAAGTATAAAATTATTAAAGTATTAAAGTACAAAAGTAACAAGTAAGAGTTTATATTCTGATGTGCCGGATTTTATATACCTACTACCAAACCACCTATTATGGAGATTTATAAGAGATTTGTGCCAATTTTAGTGATTTGTGGAACTCGAATTTATATTGAGGCTACGGTCAAATATAGACCAATCATCGTGAAATTTGGTACAACAATTTAAATGTATATTCTGATTATGCTTGTCAAATATTATGACTATCAAGTCAGAAGTGGACTTTATATTGGAGATACGGTCAAATATGGACCGATCATCATGAAATTTAGTACGACAATTTAAATGTATATACGGTTTACTTGTGTTAAATTTTGACTTGTAAGTAAGTTAGAGATTTATGCGTATTTAAGTGATTTCCGGAATTGCACTTTATATGGGTACTACAGTCAAACATAGACCGATCATCATCATATTGAATTTGGCGATTTTTATAAATGTATAGACTATTTGTGTTTAATTTCAACTTCTTCGTGGTTTTTATATGAGATTTACGTGCATTTAAGAGATTTTCGGAACTGGACTTTATATCGGGGCTATGGTTAACTATAGACCAATCATCATAGTACGACGAATTGAATGTATATTTTGATTATGCTTGTGAAATTTCAACTTGATAGTAATTTTTACACAAGATTTATGTTCATTTAAATGTTTTTCGGAAGTGGTCTTTGTATGGGGCTATGGTCAAAATTATGGACCGATGCAAACAAAATATTTTTTTGAGGTTTCACTTTGCATGCAATTTTCTATGGACATTTATGTACCATAAAACCATATTTCGGGAAGATATATGTATGGCGGCTATGAGAAATCGTGGACCGATTCCTACCATTTTTAAAACGGGGTCCCTTCGACTTTACTTAGTGAACTACCATGTAAACCAACCTACCATTTTCAACACAACTTGTCCTTCTATTTATAACAAAATTAAAGTGTGCAAAATTTCATGATATTATCTGCATTATATTTGAAGAAAGCATCAAAAACTATCTGAAGAATATCGAGTTAGTCTGCAACTTTGATCTTTAACTCGGATCCTACTGGAATATGAAAGTATAAAATAATAACAATAAAAAAGTATAATAGTATAAAATTTTTAAAATATAGAAGTATAATAATAGTATGACAGTATAAAAGCATAAAAATATAATAGTATAAAAGCATAAAAGAATAAAGGTACAATAGTATAAATTTATAAAAGCATAAAAATATAAAAGCATAACAGTATAAAGGTAATAACATAAAATTGGTGTTCAAAATGTCTTTCTTTACGAGTCCATAAGTCTATAAATTTATTTAGCTTTAAATTCGTTAAGGTTTTTAAAAATACATTGCATATATTATAAATTCTAAGAATTTCCCGCAAATTTCTTAATTTAAGATTCCCCTAAAATGTATTCCCAGTGCAAATATTTCCTTTTGCGTCTTATAACTAATCTCTCTTTACTACAAGTAAACATAGGCATCTGTGTACATCGGTCTGTAGTATACATATATATGCAAGTATTATTCTCTTATGTATTTGATTTATACATTAACAAATTCCTGCCATATGTATGTACATTTGTAGACAAATGTCTAACAGTCTAGTCTGATGCGGTTTTTGTCCAATTACTTTTCACAAACTTTTCTTATGTTGTCAGGTTGTTGACAACAGCAACAACATCTAAAAGTACAAATACAGAAATATAAAAGAATTTCATTGCCTTCTTCATTTTATTCTAATTAAAAGTTCAAAAGATCTACAACATGTACAACATTTAAAATTTGCTATAATGACATAAACGTTTGGGGAGTTTAAAGAGATTTTATTTGTTATATGAGACCCTATAGAAATTCGCTGAAATCTTGCAATTTATAAAGAAACTATTTAAAGTCTAAAATAAAGCAATAAAATATTTTTCAAAAGAAAAATCCTCTTTGCAATAGAAAAAAGAATTTAGAAAGCTTTTTTTTTACTGAGTACTAAATTTCACCTGCCTTTGACATATTTTAAAACTGCCGTTAAAGGGACAGATAAAACCTTTTTACTTTCATAATTACTTGGTCAGAAACTTCTAAATATTGTACTATGTAAGGCATTAAGATAAAATCTAATGTATTTTCTCCATTGTTTCTAAAAAGTACTACAAAAAATATGTTTTTAAAAAAAAGTTGCAGAACACTAATAATATGGAAAAAGTACTTTTTTGGTACTATTAAAAATGTATTTTTATGATTAAAATATGTAAAACTAATTTTTAACTAAATAAAAAGTATTAATTGAGGTTGATTTAAAAAATTTTAAATTTCTGAAAAAGTACTTTTTACAAACTAATTGTTTTTTTAACTTTTTTGAAAAAGGTACATTTTTAGTACTACATACTTTTAAAAAAGTACCTTTCTCACAAAAAATTAAAATTTAGTAGTTTTTTGCACAGATTAAATTGTTAAAATATTAATTTGAAATAAATTAATTTCAATTGTGTGAGTTATTGTGAAAAATTATAACTTTTCTGAAAAAGTACTTTTAGGTACAATTAAAAGAATTCATTTATATTCCCAAAATGTGTAAAAACTAATTGTTTGAGTAGTAAAGAGCATCAATTGCGCTTTTTTTTAACAAAATTTAAACATTTTTGAAAAAGTACTTTTTAGTACTATTATTTAAAAAAAAGTATTTTTAAGCATAAAAAGCGAAAAAACTAATAATTTGAGAAATAAGAAGAATTAGTTTAGTAGGTTTTGCAAAATTTTAACTCATTTGAAAAAGTACTTTTTTTAGTACTACATACATATGTAAAAAATTATTTTTTTTTTCAGAAAAATTGTTAAGAAAGCCATTTACTTGCACAAGAAGTTATAAGCATAAAACTTTGTCAAAAATTAATTGAATTTAACATCTAGCAAAATGAGTTATTTTACAAAAATATCAAATTTTTGAAAAAGTACTTTTTTGGGTAGGTACTATCCAAAAATTTTTATTTTTATCCCAGAAATATGTAAAAACAAATTGTTTGAGTAATAAAAAGTAACAATTGAGCTGATTGTGCAAAATTGATACTTTTTTTAAAAAAGTACTTTTTTAAAAATAATGTTACGAACGTTGTTTTTTGCACAAAATATCCGATAATAATTATTGTACATTTCGAAAAAAGTACTTTTTAAGTACATACTATTTAAAATAAGTAAGTTTATGCCCAAAATGTGTTAAAACTAATTGTTTAAAAAATAAAAAGCACCAATAAAGCTTATTTTATAAAATTTAAAAATTTCTGAAAAAGTTACTACTTTGGTACTATTTTTAAAGAAGTACTTTTTGCACAAAAAGTTGTTAGAAAAATGTTAGGAAAGTAGTTGTTTATAGTTGTTAGTTAAATAAAATGTATTGTTGGTTTTACAAAAATTAAAAGGGGTTTGAAAGACTACTGCTTTGGAAATATTTCCAAACTGTTTTCCCACTTTTTTTTAGTTCTTTCTAGAGTGCATGTAAAACCTTAATAAATAGTTTTTATTACAGCTTAAAAATTCCCTTTTTTATTTGTATTGAAATGAAAAATTTAATGATTTATTTACAAGCTATTTGCTTTTAAACACTTTTTAACTCAATAAAACTTTAAAAGATATAAAAACCTCATAGAAATTCCTATTTAGTCTGGCAGGCAAAAAACAAACATGGTTTTTATATGTAGCTATACATTAAATATATATTAATAAAAAACGAACCTAAAAACTTTAAACATTAAACCAGATAATGTTAGAAATTTAACATTCTTTTTAGTTCTTCTCAGTCTTGTTAGTTTTTTTTCTCTTGTTATTTGTGAATAAAAATACCTGCAGTGTTGATTTGATTTGTGCATACAAAAAATACTGTGCAGGAAATTGAGAAGACGAAAAAAACTATTTTAAACAACTACAACAACCAGCCTTTTGTTATGTTGTGTTGGCTTCTCATTCAAACCCGCGAACATCAAGGCGTATACGTGCTCTTTTGTAAAATTTATTTATTTGTCATTCGCATTTATTATACGTTCTGTGGTACAATAGAATTTTGTATGTTTTTGTATTATTATTATTGTGACACAAACGTAGCAGGTAGCTGTACTTAAGGGTTTTGAGGGTGAAGCATTTAATTCACTTACATATATCCAGTCTAATATAAGTGTTAATGGAGATTTAAGACATCGTTTTAAAGCTTTGACAATTGTTAGATGAAATCAATTTCGCTGAAAAATTCGATATGAATATTGTGGATTTGTCAATTATCGCATTATAAGCCTTTGTATGCTGAACATGACATGGTTCGCATGGAGCTATGCGGTGCTGGGGACCATAATTTTTTATAGAAAACTCTCTTTGAAATGCAAATACGTTAAATGGTGCAAACTATTGAGACAATATTTTGTAGAAAAACTAACAATTTAAAAAAGTATCTCTTTGGTACTACAATTTAAAAAATATATATTTTTATAATTAAAGAGTGTAAAAACTAATTTTTAACTAGAAACAGTATTAATTAATGCTGTTTTTTTTAATAAAAAGTTGTTATTAATTATAAGCGATAACTAAACACCAATTGAGTTTATTTTACTAAAAACTTAACATTTCTGCAAAAGTACTTTTTGGGTACTATTTAATTGTTTGTGAAATAAAAACTATCAATGAAGATTGTTTTACAAAATTTTAATTTTTCTGAAAAAGTAACTAGTAACAAAAAAGTACTTTTTGGGCAAAAAGTTATCAAAAAATAGTTTTGCAAAAATAAAACGAAATTGCTGAGTAATTTACAAAAAATTTAACATTCCTGAAAAGCTACTTTCTGGGTACTATTTAAGAAACTAATTTGTATGCCTAAAAAATGTAAAAACTAATTGTTTAAAAAATAAAAACTATCAATAAATCTCGATTTATAAAATTTAAGCTTTTCTGAAAAAGTACTTTTTAATAGTACATATTTTGATAAAACAACTTTTTTGAGGTAAAAAGTAACGAAAGTATTTTTTTCACAGAAATTTGTAAAAATATTAACTTTGCAGGCACTAAATTCAAATATTGAGCTATTTTACAAAAATTTTACATGTCTTAAAAAGTACTTTTTGGGTTTTATTTAATGAATAAAATGGGTAGAAACTAATAATTTTAGATATAAAAAATTCAAGTTAAGCGTGTTATGAGTTAATTTACAAAAAAATTAACATTCCTGAAAAAGTACTATTTGGGTACTATTTAAGAAATTAATTTTTATGCCTAAAAAATGTAAAAACTAATTGTTGAAATAATAAAAACTGTCCATTAAGTTAGATTTATAAAATTTTAACTTTTCTGAAAAAGTACTTCATTAGTACTATTTTGATAAAAGTACTTTTTTGAACAAAAAAGTAACAAAAGTAGTTTTTTTGCACAGAAAGTTGTAAAAGTATTAACTTTGCAGGAACTAAACTCAAATGTTGAGCTAAAAAATAGTACTTTTTGGGTGCTATTAAAAAAAATAATTTTATGCCTAAAATGGGTAGAAACTAATTATTTTAGATATAAAAAAAATTCAAGTTAAACTTGTTTTACACAACGTTAATAACATCTGCAATATAAATATTATTGTTGACCTTATTACCACAATAGCCTAACCAATGATATTAAGGTTATAAATTAGTTTCCTTAAAAACATAAAATTTATTTGAGATAGTTTCATATTTTACTTTAAAACTTTTTAACTACTAAACCAATATGGCTGATTTTCAATAACATATTACCTAGCTCAATAATAAACACTCTAAATAAATATAATTCAAATCGGTTTAAAATTCTGTAACTCAACTTGATTAACACATACAGAAAGAGGAAAAGAGAAAGAGGAATTAAGAATCAATCAAGCAACAATATGATTTCTGATCAATGTTAAAAGTTGTTTTCCTTATAAACATAAAATTTTTTGAACTAGTTTTTAGAACTAGCATAAACATACAAATTTCTTCGAGATAGTCTCATCTTTTGCTTTAGAATGGGGCTGATTTTCAATACCACATTAGCTACAACAATTTAATATAATTTATGCAAATAGATCTTTGACAAAATTTTTCACAAACATTATTTTTTGATAAAATTTTAAAACAAATCTAGAAAAATCATTAACTTATGTCTCTGCTTTATTACACACAACTATTTTTCTTTGAAGTTAGGTCGCACATTAAACCCTTTTCCTTTATGTTTGAAATATTGGAGCTAACACTCCAAATAACATTAGTAATGGGCTTAAAAATGTTAATACTCGTATGTACTTTGGTATTAATATTTCACATACGTGCAGGTGCTCTAAATACGATTGTTTTTACTTCTATTTTCCCGTAAGAGTTTTAAAGCTTTTAAAACATTATTTTCTGCCATTAAGTTTTATATTCTTGTATTCTTGTCTGACAAAAAACACTTTTAAACACGCTTTAAGCTCTGGATTTTATTCTTTTGAGTTCATTTGACCTAACTTTCACATTTACTTTGCCCAGCCAGCAGCTGAGTCCAGCAGTTTTCATAAACATTAATTTTTTTTTTTTTTTTGCAATAATTTTAGTTTTTTCTTTACCCATTTTTAGCTGGCGGCAGGCAAGTTTGAGTGACATAAATGATGAGGCATGTATAGAGTTATGAGTATCAAACGGCTGCTGCTGCTTAATGTTGTTCGTGTTTGTGTTGTTTTTGTTTTGTCAAGTTTAAACATTTCACGTTGAAATAAGTTGTTTCTTTATGTTTCATTTTCCTCTGTAGTTTATGCTGTTTTAGAGGTATTTTAACACAGCTTTTTATTTCTTTTGCATTTTTGCTTTAAATGTAGAGTATTTTTTCGTATTTTTGCTTCATGAATTTCATAGAAACACTCAACCTTGAAAACTTTCTACATTTAGTAGTGTTTTGTGTGTTTGTTGCTGGCAAAATAATGTACTGTGGGTTTTTCTGTGTATGTAATAAAATAGTTTAAAAGTTTTTCTTTAATTTAAGTAAATGTCCAAATATGTATAAAGAAAGAGTAGAGGTTAAATAATCAGTTCAATGCCCCGAACTTAAGCTATCTGTGGCTCTGTGTTTGTTTAAGTATAATATTTGTAGCCAGCTTATTTTAAAAGCTTAACTCTTACTGTGTAATTACTCCAAGTTTTGTTATCAAACGGTCAATATCCCTCTTGTTACACTGGCAACCAACAGCTCAATAGTTTAGCAGTCCTAATCTCTTCCAATCCTGTGCTTGTGATACCAGGATTTTAGTCATTGTCTATTTAAAACCCAAACAATAATATGTTTACTAGATTACATTCAACTGCAAATTTTTGTCGAAATAGTCTCAAATTTAGCTTTATAACTTTTTAACAACTGATTCAATGTAGCTGATTTTCAATACCATATTGCCTACAACAAAAATAAACATTCCAAAGGAATATTATTCCAATCGGTTTGCAAGTATTTAAGTTAGCTTGTTTTACACACACACACACAGAGAATAAGAAGGAAGCTAAATAAACTTAAAATTTCTTAAGTAACATTTTCTATTTAATACCACCACAACAATATGATTCCTGACCTCATTACCACAACATCACAAACAATAATATCATTGTAAAAAATTAATTTCCTTAAAAACTCTTACGTTTTTCAAAATACTCCCACATTTTGCTTAATAACTTTTTAACTAATGAATCAATGGAACTGATTTTCAATACCATATTACCTACCACAATAATAAACATGACAAATAAAAACCATTCATTTCAGTTTGAAAGCTTTAAATACAGCCTGATTTACACACACAAACGTAATGTAGCTCTCTTCAAAACTTTAAGTTTCTTACGAATCAAGAATATGTTTGGCTTGCAAACACCACTGTTCGTGTTATAAAGAAAGTGCTTAGCTTTTATTTAATACAACAACAACAATATAATTGTTAACCTCACTACAACAATAACCTAAGCAATAATTTTAATGTTAGGAAATTAGTTCCTTAAAAACATTACATTTTTTCTAGATAGTTTCATATTTTGCTTTATAGTATTTTAACTTTAAAACCAGTAAGGCTGATTTTCAATACCATATTATCTACAAAAAAGATGAACATGTTATGCTAATATTATTGAAATCGCTTTGTAAGTTTTAAAAACAGCCTGATTTACACAAACAGACTTAAGGTAGCTCTCACCTAATTTTAAAATAAAATTGAAAACTTTAGATTTAAAATTGTTTCTCATGCAGATTTTTAATTTCCTCAAAACCACGGTTCACTGTTTAAAAAAATTTTCTTTCTCATTGTCTATTCAACATCAAATGCGTGATAATGAAACTACAACTTACAACAGTTTGTGGTTATTGTAGTAAATGTAAATATACTATACACAGTTCTCGCTTTCATAAACATGATGATTATCATCATCATTATTCTTACTGTTGTCATCATTATTATTAATATTATAACCAAAAGTGTTTGCTACAAAAATATTTTAATAATTAAATACCAGCAATATTTCATAAACAACTAAAACTATAAACTGGCCCCTTTTTTGTAGGAAGCAGTTGACGGAAAACATACAAAACTATCTAGAGTATAGTTGGGAAACTGAACATTATAAATCTTTAACCAGAAATGGAAATAAAATGAATAGTCAACGTCAAAATCAGTAGAATATGTTTTTACTCGTGTCTGGTTTGGTAAAAACGAGAAGGTAGTAAGTGACAATTTAGGGAAATAAAATTAGTTTTTGTACGGTAAAAGTAAGAATTTTGAGTGAATTTACTTTGCTTAATACAAAGCTGTACAAGATAAACTAATTAAGAACTTGTAGTTCAAAATTCATGCATTCAGGTAAACATTTCATAATCACCTTTTCCACTTAATGCTGTACCAGGCACTATTGTTTACATAGTGTCAACAATGTAAAATTTTAATTTGAGACTTTAATTTTTAAATATATTTTGTATAGAAACGATTTCGTAACGTTCTTTATAATATTTACACAAAGTTTACTTTTCCACCTGATACTATATTGTTGACACTCTTGTTTACATTGTGTCAACAATGTAAAATGTTAATTTAAGACTTGAAATTTTCAAATATATTTTGTATAGAAACGATTTCGTAACGTTCTTTATAATATTTACACAAAGTTTACTTTTCCACCTGATACTATATTGTTGACACTCTTGTTTACATTGTGTCAATAATGTAAAATGTTAATTTAAGACTTGAAATTTTCAAATATATTTTGTATGGAAACGATTTTGTAACGTTCTTTATAATATTAACACAAAGTTTAATTTTCCACCTAATGCTGTAGCATGAACTATTGTTTACATAGGGTCGACAATGTAAAATGTAAATTTGCGACTTGAATTTTCAAATATATTTTGTATAGAAACGTTTTCGTAACATTCTTTACAATATTTACACACAGTTTATTTAAGGTAAACTCTTAATAATTATAGTTGCTATCAATTATCATTAATTATTATTGTTTATACAATTTAACGCATATTTAATATAAACAATCAACAAACAACAAAGCAAAGTGTTTCAATAAATCGTATTCCATTCTTTACATTATAACCACAAAGTTTACTTGACGTAAACTATTAATAATCATTTGTTCTAAAGTATTTTGTATTATTTAAGCATATTATTAATTTTAATAAAAAATCAATCCATCAAGCAACTTTTAATGGCTTTTGTTCATCTATTTGACTGAAAATGAATTGTAATTAGTCTTTCCATTATTCATTAATTATTTACAGAAGGTAAACTATTGATAGTTAGTTATAATGTATTGTTTACACAAGTTATTTTGTATTTGTCATATAAAACTAATTGTTTACATAATGTTAATAATTTACAGTATTAATTTTTATAATTTTTTTCAAATAATTTTGTACATAAACCAATTCATAATATTCGTTACATTGTTTATATAAAGTTTACTTAAGGTAAACAATTATTAATCCTTTTTTCTTAAGTAATCTGCATTGTTTACCCAAGTAGCTTTCAATTTATTAAATAAAAACTATTATTATCTGCCGTATTCAGAAAAAATAAAGTAGGTTTGAAGTGTGCTTTAAGACAAAATTTTTATACAAAATTTTTTTTGAAGTCTACTTTAATTTTTTCTGGATAAGACTGTATTACTTTAAAGCAAATTCATTAAATGATTTGTTATAACAACAATTTTGTAACACAATTGACATTAATTAAATCAGGTTAACCTAAGGCATTTTGTATTGTTTACACAAGTTAATTTCTATTTGTCATATTGTTTACATAATGTCAATATTGTATAATTTGTTTCAAATACGTTTGTACGTAAATGATTTTGTAATTTTCATTACATGATTTACATGATGTTTACTTAAGATAAACAATTACTACTGCCTTTTCCTACAGTAATATTTATTGTTTACTCAAGTACCTTTCAATTTATTAAATAAAAACCAATGTTTAATTGTCATTAGTGTAAATTAGTAACTTAAATAATATTTATAAAATAATTTGATAAGAGAACGATTTTGTAATACATATACTTGACATTATTTGCATAAGGTTTGCCTAGAGTAAATAATTTAACATTTTAAGTTCTTTAGTATTTTATATGGTTTACACAAGTTATTCGATACATAAATGTTTTAAAATAATAAAATTTAAAATTTTTTAAAATTTAATAATCCTCTATTAATAAGTAAACTTCACAAATAGCTTGCAATTTATTAAATAAAAATAATTATTTACATAATGTCATTATTGTAAATGATTAGTTTAAATCATTTTTAGCAAATAAATTAGTATCAGAACTTATATAAAGTTTAGCCAAGGTAAACATTTGAAAATACTTATATCTTCAGCATTTTGTATGATTTACAGAATATATTTAAATAATGTCAAATAAAATCAATTGTTTACATAATGTCAACAATGTAAAATTTTGCTATTAATAGGTTTTACTCTATATTTGTAACAAAAAAATGTAACATAAAGTAAATAATTAAAAATTACTATTCTAAGCATTTTTTATGTTGTTTTCTTAAGTATTTGTTTGTTTATAGAGTAAAATTTATTATTTACGTAACGTTAGCAATGTAAATTTTATTTTTTAATATTTTCTGTTTAATATATTTTTAATAAATATGATTTTATTTTGCTGTTTACCTGATGCTTATTAAGTTACTTAATTCTTTACTTAATGTCAACAATGTGAAATATAAGTTTTAATTGTTTTCAATAAAAACCATATTTAAGCATTCTTTCCAGTATTTATAAAAAAGTTTATTCAACAATTAAATTCACTTTCAACTTCCGTTTACGTTTCTCAGACCTCATTTTTTTAAATAAAATTTACATTTAAAGCTTTCATAGTCATTACAGCCAAGAGATAAGAAAAACTGATTTTATAAACGTGTGTAAATTGAAATGGAAATACGTTGATGCAAAAGATTTTCTTCTAAACAAAATTATAAATTATTATGTTCAAATATTAACACAGGTATTTCGAAACACAAGTATTCACCTGAAAAACATAACACCACTTAAACTCAAGCAAAAAACTAATTTTGTAATTTTGCCTAAAATTAATTTATTTACTTTAAACTTAAAAGAAACAATATTGAAAAATACAACATTAAATGTAGCTGGGTGTAGTGAAAATCATGAAAAAAGCAAAAAAAAAACAATAGAAATTACGTCATTAATACCATGAAGCAACTTTCCAATTATTTTTTTCTAGAAGTTTTTGTGTTTTTGTTTGTATTTTACTTAACACTACAATTGCAATGAAACCACAACACAAAATATGTTGAAAAGAATGAGTAAAACGGAAACAAACACATTTCAAAAAATGGTAAAGCAATGGTGGGCATGAAGAGAACATGTAATATAATAACAGGCCATAGACTTACTTTGTATCATGTCATTAAACATCTATTTATTGAGATTATTTTTACTTATTTGATCATTTATATAGCTTTATATAATTCTGTAAAGTTTAGCCCCTAGAAACTTTGCTGGCCGATAACTGGTGTAAAGCATTTCAAATTAAGTATAAGTAAAAAGCACTTCCTCTATAAAGGGTGTTTAAAACAGCAAACATACTCAACCACTTCACAAACATTTTCTTTTAAATTAACAAACATTTTTTTTTCTATTACACCCTGTTTACAGCATTAAACACATTTATTGTTTTTACCAATTATTTCCCTTACAATAAAAGCAAAACATTTAATGCCAGTCACGCAATAAAAGTTTCAAATGGTTTTTTTTTTGGTAAAATTTTGATGAAATAAATTGTGTGGCGTCGATTTTTTGTGCCAACCAACATCACTATGACTGTAAAGCTATGTATAGATGGTTGTCAGATCATACAATGTACAATGTTGTCAGATCTAGCAATGTACTGGCATTGAAAAATTGTTAGCAAAAGGTGACTTGTCAATGCTTTTTCTTACAACCGTCTATACAAAGCTTAAGTTTTGTTTTAATAAATAAATTATGATTAAGGTAAATAATAATCAATACAATAAAATTATTGAATAAAATATTAAAGTGTTTGTGGCCTGAAAAGTAATTAAAGCTATTGAACAATGTAAATAAATTGACTATTATGTGTCTTTAAATGTTAATATTGTATTTATCAAATAACTTGTGTAAATCATATAAAATACTAAAGAACTTAAAATGTTAAATTATTTACTCTAGGTAAACCTTATGCAAATAATGTCAAGTATATGTATTACAAAATCGTTCTCTTATCGAAATTTTTTATAAATATGATTTAAGTAACTAATTTACACTAAAGACAATTAAACTTGGTTTTTATTTAATAAATTGAAAGGTACTTGAGTAAACAATAAATATTACTGTAGGAAAAGGGATTAGTAATTGTTTATCTTAAGTAAACATCATGTAAATCATGTAACGAAAATTACAAAATCATTGACGTACAAACGTATTTGAAACAAATTATACAATATTGACATTATGTAAACAATATGACAAATAGAAATTAACTTGTGTAAACAATACAAAATGCCTTAGGTTAACCTGATTTAATTAATGTCAATTGTGTTACAAAATTGTTGTTATAACAAATCATTTAATGAATTTGCTTTAAAGTAATACAGTCTTATTCAGAAAAAATTAAAGTAGACTTCAAATGTACTTTAAGAAACTTTTGTATGAAAATTTTGTCTTAAAGCACACTTCAAACCTACTTTATTTTTTCTGAATACGGCAGATAATAATAGTTTTTATTTAATAAATTGAAAGCTACTTGGGTAAACAATGCAGATTACTTAAGAAAAAAGGATTAATAATTGTTTACCTTAAGTAAACTTTATATAAACAATATAACGAATATTATGAATTGGTTTATGTACAAAATTATTTGAAACAAATTATGAAAATTAATACTGTAAATTATTAACATTATGTAAACAATTAGTTTTATATGACAAATACAAAATAACTTGTGTTGACAATATTAAATACTAAAGAACTCAATATTTATATAAGAAAATAACAGTTTTTATATTTTTAAATAAAACAGACCTCAAGCCGAATTAATAAAATAAAAAGATTTTTAAAACTCACACTACCGAGCACATAAAAAACAATTTAAATTAAAGTTTTAAATTGTTTAAATTAAAGTTTTAAATTGTTTACCTTAGGTAAACACAATATAAGTTATGTAAAGAAGGTTACAATATTATTGTCATATTAAATTATTTCACAATATGTAAACAATAGTTTTTATTTTATAAATTGAAAGAAACATGTGTATACAATTAAGATTACTTAATAAGAGAGCAAAATTAAATGTTTACCTTAAGTAAACTTTATGTAAATAATGTAATTAATGTTATAGAATCGATTATGTACAAAATTATTTGAAACAATTGATTTTATATGACAAATACAAAATAACTTGTGTTAACCATATAAAATACTAAAAAACTTAAAATGCTGCATTGTTTACCTTAGGTAAACTTCACGTAAATAATGTCACGTATACTACAAAATCATTGTCATAACAAATTATTTCATAAATATGACTTAAAGTAATAATTTTTACTAATGATATGATGTAAACTAATGTTTTTATTTAACAAATTGAAAGGTACTTGTGTAAACAAAACAAATTGTTTATCTTAAGTGAACTTAGAGTACACAGTGAAAAGTTAGACATAAAAGTAATTTTGTGAAAAAATGATTGGTAATAAGCGTTGAATATAATATTTTACATTGCTTCCATTATGTAATCAAGTCATGTTTTCAATTTAATGTCACTTGACTTATGTAAACAATATGCGAATTGAAGATTTTTAATAATTTACCTTAAGTAAATTTGTTAATATTAATGAAAAGAATTTTATGAATTCATTTTTATAAAAAAATAAAGTGTTTTGAAGATAAAAAATATGCAGTAATTAAAAAAATAACATTTCCAATTAGTTGCCCACAGCTGTAAATATTGTTTTTTCTGTTTGAAATGTTCTGTTCTTTATTTAAAGCTTTTACTGTCATAAATCTTTCTAGCTGCTAACCAATCACAATTGCCCTTGACCACTAAAAACCCCATTAATTTCTGTCTAATAAGTCATTAACTTATTCCCCAACGTGTTTAATATTAATTCTGATAAGCTCTGCTGCTAGCCAGGACTATTGTTAAAAAGCAGCTAAAATGGTAGGCTATTAAAAGCAATTGGCACTTGAAACAAACCTCAAACAAAAACAAAATGAAATTAATTTTAAATAAAGCTAACACAGGAAACAAGCTCCATTAAGAAACAGTGTGACCATTTTATCATTTTTGCGGCATTTCGCATTTGACGTTTTTACTTTTTAAAATCGGTGGTCTGTTTCCTTTAAATTGCAAAATAAAATCGTCAACTAGTTTAAAGAAAATATAACGAGGGTTTGTTTATTTAAATGTGCACAAAAACAATTATAAACAAGGAAGAAAGTATAGTCGGTCAAGCCCGACCATATAGTACCCTACACCCAGCATATTTATAAAACAGTTTTTCAGAAATGAGCGCTATGTTGGAGACATTACTTATTATGGACCGATCTTCTAAAAATTTAGTGTCATGATTTCTGTGAATATAAATATTATATGTGTTAAACTTTATCTTGACACAAATACTTTTAAAAGCTTTATAGAGGTTAAAGTGAATTCCGAAGAGCGTTTTATATGGCAGTTTCGACTAATTATGGACCGACTATTATAAAATTAGGTGACATAATTTCTGTATACATACTTGCATATATGAGTCTTATTTGTGATGAATTTTATTTGGATATGTACCAACATTTTTAAGAAATTTATGGTCGTTAAAGTGATTTTCGGAGGTAGACCTTATATGGGAGCTACGACTAATTATGGACCGATCATCATAAAATTGTACCATATTATTTTTATATATATAAAATATATTTGTGTTCAATATTATTTTGATAGCGACATTTTTAAATGAGTTACGGTCTTTAAAGTGATTTTTGGAAATGAGCCTTATATGGGAGCTACGACTAATTATAGACCGATCATCACAAAATGTTTAGATGTGATTTAGCTCTATGTGTGGTGAAATTTATTTGGATACTTGCATAATTCAAACATTTATGATCGGTAGACCCCAATTTTCGGCAAGGTGAAATAATGGACCGATTTTCAGTTTCAATCCCATCCGTCCTTGGGCCGAAAAAATATCATGTATCAAATTTTATCGAAATATCTTTAAAATTGCGACCTGTACTCTGCGCATAAGCTTTACATGGACAGCCAGCCAGACAGATAAACGGACGGACAGACGGATATCGTTAAATCGACTCAGGAAGCGACTCTAAGTCAATCGGTGCACTTTAAGGTGGGTGTGGGACCAATATTACTGGGCGTTACAAACATCAGCACTAATCGAACATGCCCTCCCCACTATGGTGGTGAGGGTTGTAAATACAGGTTTATAAAGCCAATTTCCATACAAAATTTGCTTTTTAAACCACTTATAAACCTGTTGTAAGTTTTACGAATAAGGCCATTACAATATTAATTACCCAGCAGTTTCAAAGGCAGTAAATAAACCCCTTTATGTCTGTAATTTCCTCTTATGTAAAACAATTACTGGCTTAACTTTATTCTGTAAACACAACTACAGACCCTAAGTGATACAGAAAATCCCTGGTACCAGCCCCATACCCAGAACTGCAGGGCTGAAAACATACACAACTTTCCAAGACTTTTAAGAGAGCTTTTCTTTTGCCAGAGCAAAAAAGCTTTTTTTGCTGCCACCCCAACACTTTAAGAGTAAAACGAGCAAGTATTTTTTTTGTTTTATGAAACTGTGAGATACATCTGGTTTAAAGTAAATTTTCTCAAAAAAAAAGAATCTTTAACATACAAAATATTTCTTCTGTTTAGTTTAGTAGTTTTCAAAACGTTGTTTAGAGCGGTTAAATAATAAAATTTTTAATTTAAATAAATAAAAAAAATAAATTAAATTGTTTATTATTACATATTATTGTTGTTGACGTTTGTTGTTGAATTGTTATTTTAAATAAATGAACAGTGTTTAAGGTAAATAAACACAATCCGGTTTTTGTGCAAAGAATTTCCAGTTCAGCATTTTAAAGTGACTCAATTTCAATAAAAGAAAACGTGTTGAAATTTTTAAAGAATTTGATGGGAATCGAACTATGGAATGTATGAAAAAATAGTTTCTGTTTGCAATTTAAAAACAAAATTTTTGTAATTTTTAAAATACATATTCACATAATTTTTAAAGAATTTTAATACGACATTTGTGTTGTTCAACAAAACAACAGACATTTTTTTTATATGCACATCATACAAATAAATGTCTATATGTTGAAATTTGTATGTATTTTCTACATACATACATACATACATATTGTTGTTTTCTTTAAATATTCTTCACCAATATGTTGATTTTGATTTGTGTTAATTTTTTTTTTTTATTATTCTCCAATATATAATTTTTGTTTTATTTGCTACAGTGAGTGTTAATATAATGAAAAGTATTTGAGTTTGTTTAAATTTATTTAAATTGTGATTGACTGGTTTTTTTTATTATTATTGATTATTAGATTCATGTTTTTAACAAGTTTAACCCTTCTTGGCATACGAGGTCTGATGAAAAAATAAACGTTAATTTCAAATTTCATGAGTTACGTATGTTCGATTTTCACATTTTTTTTTGTCTGTCATGTTGGTATACATGTCTGTTATATATGTTGGTTTTATCAGCCATTTTGGATTGTCAGTTTGTTTTTGACAGCTAAAAAGGTTAGTCGTGTGTTGGTGTGCTCTTCGATTTTTTACTATTCGAAAAAACGGATTAAAGAAACTGTATTAAGTTTTGTGTAAAAAATGAAATTAAATGCGCAAGGACATTTGAAATATTGACTGTGGCGGTTGGCGAGTCTACTATGAGCAGAACACAAGTTCAATTGTGGTATAACCGGTTTAAGGAAGGCCAAGAAGATGTCAAGGACGATGATCGTCCTAGTCGCCCCAGGAAACATTGAAGCAGTGAAGAAAATGATTTTCTATAATCGTCGAATCACTATCAGAGAGGTTGCTGATGATGTTGGCATATCGTTCGGCTCATGCCAAGCAATTTATACGGATGTTTAAAGCATGAAACGTGCGGCAGCTAAATTATTCCAAAATTTGCTAAATTTTGAGCAAAAACAATGTCACATTGACATCGCTCAGGAGCTAATGAACATCGTCAACGACGATCCAGATTTCCTTAAAAAGGTCATAACTGGTGACGAATTATGGGTGTATGGTTATGACATTGAAACCAAAGCCCAATCATCCCAATGGAAACATGCAGAAGAGCCAAGACCCATATGAAACACGTCAAGTTCGGTCAAATCTGAAGGTTTTGCTCACTGTTTTCTTCGACTGCAATGGCATGGTGCATCATGAATTCTTGCCACAAGATCGTACGATCAATAAGTAATACTACCTTGAAGTTATGCGCCGTTTGTGCAAAGCATTTCGTCAGAAACGCACAGAATTGTGGAGAAACCAATCATGGATTTTGCACCACCAGCTCGCACATCGATGCTTGTGCGTTAGTTTTTGGCCAAAAACAAAACCGTTATCATGCCTCAACCACCGTATTCACCGGACTTGGCCCCCGCTGACTTTTTCCTCTTCCCAAAACTGAAGACACCGTTGAATGGAAAGCGTTTTGCTACGATCGAGGAGATAAAAGAAAAATCGAAACAGGAGCTATTGGCGACACAAAAAAACGCGTTTCAGAAGTGTTTCGAGGATTGGAAAAAACGCTGGCATAAGTGTAAATATACATACATATATAAAGGGTATACAAAACACAAGTAATTAGTAGTGTTGCATGGCGTGTACTTTTAAAACAGCTGGGGCCCTTTACATAAACCAAGTATATTTTTAATACGAGTATGTACTTATAATTTACTTATGTAATTCTTATGAAATCTTTAGATTTTGTTATTGTGTGTGTGTGTTTTTTTCCTTTCTTCTAAGAGCACAAACACAATATTATATTTATATTTAAATAAAGTAATTTTCAATTAAAACCACATTTGTGTGTCAGGGTGGTTAGAGTTCTTTCGTATGGCAGGGTAAAATTATCCAAACTATGATAAATTTTGGGAGAGTTTTAATATTTTTTTTTAGTGATTAATTGAATTAAAAATATATTGTATTCGAATTGTTTTCAATTATAAATAATTATTATCAATTGTAAATAATTATGTTGTAATACATAAAGCGTTTATTCGAAATGTCAAAATTTTCAATTACTGTTTGCACTATTAGCAGCTGCTTTGGCAGTCGTTTTTATAAAGCAATTGTAATAGATTTAGTAGTCGGTTTTATAAAGTAATCATGACTGTAATAGTCAGCGTTGTCAACTTTGAAATTTCTAAACGTACCAAAATGGAGAAAAAACACGTCACTAAAAAATGCCCGAAGTTTAGAATTTCTTATTATACCCTTCACCTTCATGAGAATTCCGTTTATAATTTCCACAATATAATTTTCCGACCTTATAAAGTATATATATTCTGGATCCTTATAGATAGCGGAGTCTATTAAGCCATATCCGTCTGTCTGTCTATCTGTCTGGATGTTGAAATCAATTTTCTGAAGTCCCCAGATATCTTCGTTATCCAAATCTTTAATAATTCTGTCAGACATGCTTCCGAGAAGTTTGCTATTTAACATCAGCAAAATCCATCAATAAATAACGGAGATATGAGCAAAAACCCGAGACAAACTCTAAAAATTTCATTAAAAAAACTAAGTGTATTAATATTGTTACAAATAATTTCATCAACAGATGGCGTTGATCAAATAAAGTGTATTAATATTGTTACAAACAAATTCATCAACAGATGGCGTTGATCGAACAAAGTGTATTAATATTGTTACGAACAAATTCATCAACAGATGGCATGTTTATCGACATAATTATGTATAATATAATAATGCATCCACAATAAAGGTGAAGGGTATATAAGATTCGGCATAGCCGAATATAGCACTCTTACTTGTTTTTTTATTTAAAATGTTTATTGATTTTTTTTTAATTTCATAAATTCTAATAAAACTTTTTGAAAAGAGATCAACGATTAGTAAAAGTTTTTTTAATAAACAATTTAATAAAGATAAAATGCGCTTTTGACCACTCAAAATTTACCTCATAATATGCTATTCGGAACTAAAGTACTAATTGGTAAAAAAAAGAGCTAATTTCAGTACATATTTGGTGCTTTTTTAATTATTTTTATTTTCTATTTTAAGTACATACATACTTCTATTTGAATTTTTTTCAATCACTGGGACTCTAACCCTGGTTGTTCGTTCAGTTTCCATGTTTAAAATGTTAATTTTATTTTCAAACAAAGATTTTCACCCTATTCACCTTTAGCAATAACCTTCATGTAACGAATTTGTATGTATTCATTTATCGTACATTCGTATTTTAAATACATTTAATGGGGTCCTTTGCCATCGTGGATAATGAATTATAAAAAAATGCAATTAAAAATTAGTAAAAAGAAAGATTTCATCACATTTTCGGAAGAATTAAAAAACGCACCGAAACTAAAAAAAAAAGCGCACAGCTCACCAAATAAGGATTTTTTCACAAAAAAATTAAAAAAGCACTAAAAATGGTGCGAAACGCACCAAGTTGACAACACTGGTAATAGTCGTTGTTATAAAGAAATATTTGCTGGTTAATAGTCGCTTTTATAAAACAATCGTGGCTTTTTTTAATAATCGTTTCTATAAACCAATAAATAAACGACTTCAAAGAAACATATTTTATTTAGTGGTTACGTCTTTTTCGGCAAATATTTGCCAAGTGTGACCGTACCTTTAGTTTGCTTGGTATTCGTTTTTATAAATCAATCGTGGCTGTTGTTGTTGTTGTTGTAACAGCAGTAATTGCTGAGTTGACAGCACTTGGCCGAGTGATCTCGGGTCATTCCGGTGCGCAGAATCGGCTGTCATGGCTGTTTTTATAGTCGGTTTAATAAAGCAATCTCGATTTTTTAAAGGCAACAGATTGCTGAGCCTTTAGTCAATAGCCGTTCTGTGGCACATAATTAGGATTCCTTAGTATTTCTATAAAAAAATCTAGAAACTAATTACTAATTACTAGTTTCAAATTGCCGAAATTCCGAACCAAACTTCATGGAACTAAAAAAAGATTTAATTTCTGTTTGGAATAAAATAAAAATTTTTTTTTGCCACACAATTGACTGAAACAAGTGCAATGTAGATTTAGACGAATTATTTGAAGATCCGGAGAAGAACTAAAAAAGTTTTTTTTACTGAAAATATTTTAAAAATATTTAAAAATATATGGAGGGAGTTTTTCAAAGCGAATGTAACATACTCTAAATGAAATCTTAAACCGATTATCAAGTAAGAGTGGGTTCACACGCTGCGATTTGTTGCTGCGACTCTGCTGGCGTTCTCTTTTGGTGTCGCTTCTAAATTCATCGTTTGTTTACATGATGAAACATTTTTTGCACCATTCTTGCGACATTTTGATGTTAAATTGTTGATTTCTCCCATTTCGCGCATTCGCAGATGTGTTGCCATATGGGACCTTGTTTTCAGTTTTAGAAATTTATGAAAAATATGTGTAAGAATATATTTGTGCATACAGCAGTCTTTATTTTATGATCTAGGAGCTTTAAAAGGCGAATATATGAAGGTTTGCTACATGTATGTATGTATGTATGTATGTACATGTACATTTGCAAAGAAACAATACTAACAAAACTGCTGGTAAATGAAATGAAAATAATACAAGAGAAAAGAAGATGCAAAAGAGAAATGTCAAATTTGTCTCCTTATTTCGCAATACTTGCGACACTAGCTACTCCGTACGCACCACTACATAATTCATCTATAAACTGGAGTCGCAGGAAAAAGTCGCAGCGTGTGAACCTACTCTAAATGAAACTAAATTTTTCTAACTAGTTCCAAGTTAGAATTCAAAACAAAAAACATTGTTTCATCATGATTTTATGGTAAGAGTTTTGTAACAAACTCTAAATGGAATCAAGAAACTATAAAATTGCAATAACTGCTGCTCGGAATGACAAGAATGACAATTTGAAACATTTAACTGTTTTGTATGTTAGTTATTTGCCGTTTCCGTAGAACTAGTTCCTAGAGTAAGTACTTTCAACAAGATTTTTTGGGCGGGTGTTTTTAAAATCGAAATTAGCTCCTCTAAATGAAATGAAAAATCTATTATCTAGAAACTAAATAATTTCATTAACTACTTCTGTGAACTAGTTTCAAGTGTGTTATTTTCAAACAAAAAACATTAATGGATGTTAGTTATTTACCGCTTCCGTAGAATTTGTAACGAGAAAGACTCTATTCCAAGCAAAATTTGTTGATGAAAGTCGCGTTTCTAGGTTCTTCCTTTGAACTTATTTTGAAGGTGATAATTTCAAACAAAAATTATTGGTTTCAACGACAAACTACAACGAGTACCGGCTATATTCATTAGTTCTAGAGCTATTCAGCATAAACTGACATTACAAAGTAATAAAATTACTCTTCACCACTTAAAGTAAAGTAACATATGGCAAATATTTATTCATTTTGAAATTAATTTTGATTAGATTTAAAATAACAAAAGAAATTTAAAGATTGAATGAATTTTTTTATGCAATTATTCACTGCGTTACCAAACTACTTCTAAGTAATGGAGATGCTATGAAGTAGCTTTTAAAAAGTAAACTGTTTAGTAATTGTCAAGTATTTGCTGGCTAGTTGTGGATTTGATACAGTTTCTAATGGTTATGGATAAATTGATGTTTTTTGTAAACAAATTTTATTTTAATTTTGATTTTCTTTAATTTATTTTAATTTTTTATTTAATTTCTTTTAATTTTCACCCGTTCTAGACAGCCCAGCATTTTGAACACACATTTGCACAACCCAAACAAATCTACATACATATTTTCCTGCATGTTTTTAGTCATTTTTAAACACACAAAATGAGGTGAGATTTTTCTTTTAAATATTATTTATTAAAAACAATTTTTAATTTAATAATGAATTGTGCAAATCCTTCATTTTATATTAATGAAATAAAAATCATGCTAATAAATTTAAACATTTTTAATATCATGAACATTTTCTTTAACACACTTCAAGTTTAATGTCATTAAACAAAAATACCCACTGTCATAATTAGCTTTCATTAAACATAGTGTCTATGTACTCGTACATACATATGTACATATATTAGTGTCTACAGCAGTGATAGACAGTCATAGATACCAGGGGCCAGTAAAATATTGTTACTTATATCAAAATAGCTAATAAAGATAATAAAAATCTGGTTACCTTATAACAGATAAAATGTGTACATAACTTGTTTTTTCAATGAATGTTCTCTTTATGGCGACCACTGCTTTTAAGCTCTTATTATTGTGCTAAATGCAACAACTAACCCGCCTACATGCACGAACAATCAAACAAATTGTTTTATTCTTTGTACTTTTACCTCTACTCAATGTTTAGTCAAAACTACCACCTTCATGCCCCATGCAACAGGTGGCTGTTCTCACAAATTGCTCAAAGCTCTCTTAGGAAAAACTACAAAAATAGCGTCGGCTAAATATTGAATGTTTGCCAAATATTATATGTTTTTACAAACAATAAAGACATACAAAAAATACAAATACAATAGCACAGGTATTTATTTGATAAATGCCGGTAGAAGAATTTTTGCTTGAAAATAGGTTAATTACAATTAACACTTTAAAGGCAAAATGTAACAAGAAGGCCACACACAATATGAAATAAATTATGTATATTAATAATCAAATATTACCACAGGTCGAAAAAACTGAATAATGACTTACAAATACTCAAAAATTTACTTGACCACAAAAATTTACTACCTAACTTCCGCCACTTACTTATTATCTGCACATTGGTCTTTAGAACACAAATTAGTTAGCAACAAACTTCATGGAACTAATTAAAAAGCTTTAAATTTTTTTTGCAATTTTTTTGCAAAACTATTATATATATTTTTATTTTCCTAATATCGTAAATTCTTCTTCTAGCTTAATTTACTAAAATCTTACTGATTTTTACAAACAGCATACTTTTAACTAAATTTGAATTCCAATAAATTTCATACAAACTTTTTGTGTACAATGTTGTTGATCAAATTTTTTAAACAAAATTTATTTCCATGATTTACGATATCTTTTTTCTTTAAGTCAACATTATAATTTATGAAAAACATGTAAAAAACTTGAAAATCTTATTGTAAAAAGATTTGCATAAAATTAAATAAATTATTTGTACATATATTCATAATAACGTAAATTCTTCTTCAAGTAAATAATTTAATTCAAGTAAAACGTTATTACTTTTAGTATTATTATAATTTTACCTAATTTCGCATTTTATTAAATTTAAAAAATGTTGATATTTTAATAATAACGTAAATTTGTCATTAAGCAAACATCTTCATTTACAAAAAAGCAATTATACTTTGATGTAATTTCGGATATTATTAAATAATATTAAATATAACAAAAAATTTCGAATTTTATAAAATGTTATAGAAACTTTATTTGCAAATGTTTACAAATGAAATTTGTATAAATTATTAATTCTGTTATCGTAAATTTTTCTGTAAACAAACATGTCGTTTTATAAAAAATTTGTTAATTTTAAGAGTCATTACACTTTTAGCTAATTTCGAATTTTATTAAATTTTATAAAAAATATTTTTATAAATTTTGTTGATAAAATTTAAAAAAATTTTGATATTTTCAAGATATCGTAAATTTTTCTTCACACTAATAACTCAATTTACGAAAAATTTGCTGAATTTTAGAGTAAGCAAACTTTTTGGCAATTTCGAATTTTATAAAATTTTATAGAAACTCTATTTGTGAAATTTTATAAATAAAATTTTTTTAATTATATTTTTTTCTCTGTTATCGTAAATATTTCTGTTAGTAAACATCTTAATGAATAAAAAAATTTGTTAACTTTTAGCATCATTTTACTTTTAGCTAATTTCGATTTTTATTAAATTTTATAAAAACTTTTTGTATAAAATTTAGTTGATAAGAATAAATTAAAAAAATTATTTTCATGATATCGTAAATTTTTCTTCAAGCTTTTAACTTAATTAAAAAAAATCTTGCAGAGTTTTAGAATCAGCATACTTTAAGCTAATTATCAGTCATGTCACAGAATTTAATTCCGTTCGGAAGTGGAATTAATTCCGTATTTTGCTTCTATAGAAAAAGTAAAACGAGCAACTTTTTCGGTATTTTAGTATATTTTAGTATTAGTATTTTATTACTCACTATATTTTGTTGCTCGTTCTTTTTTTTTTTTTGCCAACAAAATTTATAGTTTTATCTATGTTTAATTATAATTCATTATTTATTTTAACACTCTGTATTAAAATTCCAACGCTCTATATAATGCTTTATGACACAAACATCATTATCATCTTACTTTTACCTTTATTTGCCATCATCATCAACGCTGTTGTCATTGTTTATTTAATGAATATTTTTTTATAAATATAACAAAAAAAATTTCTAATTAAACTCCACCACCCACATGACATGATTCAATTATTTTATGAAGCCATTCGTGCCACTTCTCCATTACAAGTGCGTCACAGTAATTTCATATAATGATATATTTATACCCGTTAAGATACTTATGTACTTCATAAGAATGACGTAAGTCATTCCATAATATTTATTTGCGACCCTATAACTTGAATCTATCTATGCTAAGTCCTTATAAATAATAACAAAATTTTTGACTGTATGTTAGTTGAAATCAACTTTCCGAAGGTACCATATAACTAAGGAACTTAAATCTTGCATTTATATATGAAATATACGTTCGCGAATTTTGCTATTGAAAATCAGTAAAATCAAATCATAAACAGCTGAAATATGAGCAAGCAAACTAAGACATAATTTTTAGAATTAGTATTGGTTATATCTCGAAGTTTTAAGTTCAGTTCATATACAATAAATATATCAAATGAAAGGTATTTTAAAGGCCTATCGATACCCACAGCAAAATGTTTTTATTTTTCTTTATCTAATGAAGTAAAGGGTATATAAAATTCGGCTTAGTCGATTGGGAACACTCTTACACGGTTTATTATTTTTAATGATGTTTAATATATACGAGATAAATTTTTTCTATAATGACAAAATTAATTAATATTTTTGTTCTTAAACAAACTCTGCTTTCGATAACAAAGACGGAAATTAGTTATTTTGGCTGTAATAAATAAAAAAAAACAAATTTTCAAATATAGTATAATGGTTGAAGTTATTTTCGTTTTAATGGATAATTTTGCTGAAATATTTCATATCCTACAAATAACACTGTTTAAAATGATTTTCCACTATTCACAGTCTTTTTGTGGCAACATTTAAAGTAAAATTTTTTAAGAATCTTTTAAAATTTAAAAAATTTAATTTAAAAAAATACCTCATTAGAAAGAGATTTTTACAATTTAATAAAATAAGAAATTGCAGAACAGTTTGATGATTGGCTACTAAAAATTTGGGAAAAAATGTTTTAAAAATTATCATACTTTATTGAAAGAAAGAAACAGTACAATAAATTTGTACGTTTCATTTTTTATACAATTTTATGAAATTTTAAATTAGCTAACAGTAGTATAAGTCTGAATATTAAAAATTTTTCTATAAATTTAGATTTTTTGTTGAAAAAAAATTTACGATATCATGAAAATAAATTTTGTTTGCTAAAGTTTTTTAACAAAATTTTATAAAAAGAGTTTGTATAACATTTAATAAATTTAATAAGATTATGATGATTCTAGCAAGCAATAAAATTTTTTTTTGCAATTAAGATATTTTCTTAAAGAAAAATTTACGATAACCTGAAAATATCATAATTTTATGGAATTTTGTCAACAATATTTAAAAAGAAGAGTTTTCATAAAATTTAATAAAATCCGAAATTAGCTAAAAGTATGTTCAACGAAATTTAAGCAACTTTTTTGTAAATTAAAATATTTATTTGAAGAAAAATTTACGATAACATGAAATTATCAAAAATTTATTGAATTTTATAAAACAAATTTTACAAAACAAACTGCTTCTAAATTTTAACAAAATCCGTAATTATCTAAAAGTATGCTAATTCCAAATATAAACAAGTTTTCAATAAATTCCGAAATTAGCTTTATGAAAACTTTACGATAAAATGAAAAAAATATTGAATATTATTAACAAAATTTATAAACAATTGTTTTAATAAAATTTTATAGAATGCAAAATTAGCTGAGATTATACTGATTCTAACAAGCAACAAGTTTTTTCTTAATTAAGATACATTATTGAGGAAAAATTTACGATAACATTAAAATATCAAAAATTTATTGAATTATTTCAACAAACTTTTACAAAATTAAATTCTACAGAATTTAATCAAATCTAAAATAAGCTTAAAATAAGTTGATGCCAAATATAAACAAGTATTAGGTCAAATAAGATATGTTCTTCAAGAAAAATTTACGATATCAAGAATATTTAAATTTTTTTCATATATTTTATCAATAACTTTTTTCTAAAGACTTTCTAAAAAATTTTATGAAGTTCAAAATTACATAATATATAATGAAAAGCGAAATAAGCTGAAAATGTGTAGATGCTTTTAAAAATAACTAATATTTTACATTTAAAAAATTTACGATAAATGTAAAATAATTTTTAGAATTTATAAAACTAAAAAAAAATAATTAATTAAGAAAAGTATTTAAATGAGAGTATTTAAAAGTTTTCTTTATTTAAGTTTAAAAAGCCTTCAAAATTTTTTTAATTTAAGTTAACGATAACAATTCTATGTTCATTCTTTGCAACTTTTTTACTTGAGTATTTTTTATATTTAAGTGTTTTTTTTCCAATTTAAAAACAAAACTTTATGGATTTCTTAAACTATTTTTAAATTCATTTAAAATTCTCAAGAGATTTTTGCTTAATTTCTGCAGTATTCCATATTTTTTGTACCATTGATTATATGACCTTGAGCTTATTTAAACCACAAACGAAGCAGAAATCTGTGTCAATAAACTTTTTTTAAAGAAAAAAATACCATTAAATTGTTGGCAATATTTTGCTGCGTATTTACACACGTACTTCTTTCTTTCTACAATATGGATGTCTATGACATCATTTTTAGTTTTGTTAATAATGTACGTGTTATTTTTTTTTATTTTGTTTTCTTTAGAAATTATAGAAAATATCTGATGGTACAAAACTTTATAACAAACAAAACAAAAACAATTAAAATACAATAAAATGAAAACCTTTAAGTCAGTGGCCGGCACAAGCAGAACATTAATCACATTAGTAAATGTATAGTAATATTTCATAAAATCTTTTACTTGATTGATAATTTTAACATGATACGCTCTCTGGCTGGTTATAAGTGCCGTACACTGTTTTAAACTAATTTACGATTTTCTAGTTAAACATTTCTGCAACATTGCTAATCCTTGTTTTTCCTCTACATTAAAAATTTTTAAAAACCGTATTTCCTAAAGTTTCCAATGTCATTAGAAACGGAATTTAAACAAATTTCATGGTGAAGAATGCCAGGGCATGAACAGGCCAATTCAAATTTACACACAGAGAAGAAATATAGTTGTACATGTCAACATTTTTACAAGTTGTTGAACAATTTTACTGTAATTACTGTAATTATTTATATGATTGCAGTAACCATAATATGGTTAATTTACTATTCAGACGATTACTACAATCATTTATATATTTGTTGCAATCATGTTTATGATGAATCCATTCAACATAATTTGTTGCTCTTGATTATGATTGAGAACAACATAATATGATATAATCTTTCATCATAAAACTGATCACCATAAACATTACATAATTGCTATAATCATATATGTCTATGATTAATATTAATCATGTGTATGGTAACTAAATATATCATGATTATCGCAATCACATAAATAATTACAGTGAACATAATATTTAAAAAAAAAATGTTTAAAACTGTTGAAATAGTTGTGGTAAACATGCACAACTATATTTTTTCTCTGCGTGTAGCATAACATAAAATATATTAGCATCTGTATATACTTAATTGTGTAAATTGTTTAAATGTATGTATATTTGTATAAACGTTTGAATTTATATACCAGACCCAAATACTAAAATCTCCATTCTCTACTCATTAGCATTAAATATTTATTTATTTTTAAAATAAAAACAAATTATTTATACTTTGTTCAACAATTCATAAGAAATACACAATACAGCTAGAAAAATTGTTGTGAAAAAAATAAAAATAAAAATTATGAATCATATTTGGCTTTACACAATAATTATTTAGCGCGGCTTTGCACAGCCACAAACACTGGAAACGAATCATAAAAATTAAACTTATTTATAAACAATTATTAACCTAATTACTTACATACATACCAAACATTCTTATCAACAAATTCTTTTATTATTTATTATTATATATTTACAGTGACTTTGAAGAATCTCCTCAACCGGCGGACACGGAACCGCTTTTAATTTCACAAGCCCCCTTGGCTGAACTCGCTGAAACACCAGCCGATCCCATTGACTTTGGCATTGAAGAAGAAGAAGACGAAGAAAACGCATTGGCTGCAGCTAAAAAATCGCATGATATGGCAGCCGCTAGCAAGGAATTGGTTAGTGATGCGCCACCAAAATCTTCCTCAGCCGAAGACAGTATATTTGCTGTCATCTATACGGTGGCCAAAAAAGTCGCCATAGTTGGTACGATTTATGCTGTGGGATATATGGGCTGGTCGGTGGCATGGCTTATTGCGCCCGTCATACTGTCAGTTGCTCGTGATCGTTTCCGCAAGACAACCGAACATAAGCGTAATATAGCCAAGGCTTCGGCCATGGCTTCGGAGAAGGAGGTGATATTGGCCCGGATAGATGAATTGCCAGCATGGGTAAGTTGAGGTGTGTCTATGGATAATTACATTTTGAAATTGATTTTCTTTTTTTGCTTTAGGTGTACTTCCCCGATGTGGAACGATGCGAATGGGTCAATAAGGTAAATGTTTTAAATAAATTTTATAACCGTAATTCTGACATATGCAAAGTATAAAGATATAAAATAACAAAAGTTTAAAAGTATTGAAGTAAAGAAGTTTAAAATTATAAATATATAAAAGTATAAATGTATAAAAAGTTGAGAAGTATAAAAATACAAAATAATACAAATACAAAAGTATAAAAGCATAAAAGTATAAAAGTAGAAAAGCATAAAAGTATAAAAAGCTTAAAAAGTATAAAAATAATAAAAGTATAAAATGTAGAAAAGAATAAAAAAAGCATAAAAATTATAAAAGTATTATAAGTATAAAAGGTGGAAAAGTATAAAAGGCATAATAAGTATAAAAGGTGGAAAAGTATAAAAGGCATAATAAGTATAAAAGGCAAAAAAAAAGTAGAAAAATTAAAAAAGTAGAAAAGTATAGGAAGTATAATAAGTAGAAAAGTATAGTAAGTATAAAAAATATAATAGATATAAAGAGTAGAAAAGTATAAAAATTATAAAAGTATATTAAGTATAAAAGGTAGAAAAGTAAAAAAGGCATAATAAGTATAAAATTCAAAAAAAAAAATATAAAAATTAAAAAAGTAGAAAAGTATAATAAGTATAAAAATATAATAAGTTTAAAGAGTAGAAAAGTATAAGAAGTATCAATAGTAGAAAAGTACAATAAGTATAAAAAGTTAATAAATATAAATAGTAAAAAAGTATAAAAACTAAAAAAGTATTATTATACTAAAGCAGAAAAGTATAAAAAGTAAAAAAGTATAATAAGTTTAAAAAGTATAATAAATATAAAAAGTAGAAAAGTATAAAAAGTAGAAAGCTATAATTAGTACAAAAAGTATAATAAATATAAAGAGTAGAAAAGTATAAAAAGTGTAAAAAGTATAATAAGTTTAAAATGTATAGTAAATATAAAGAGTAGAAAAGTATAAAAAGTAGAAAAGTATAATAAGTTTAAAATGTATAGTAAATATAAAGAGTAGAAAAGTATAAAAAGTAGAAAAGTATAATAAGTTTAAAATGTATAGTAAATATAAAGAGTAGAAAAGTAGAAAAAAATGTAAAAAGTGTAAAAAGTAAAAAAGTATAATAAATATAAAAGTATGAAAAGTATAAAAAGTATAAAATTATAAAAATGGAAAAGTATAATAAGTATAAAAGATAGAAAAGTATAAAAAGTAAAGTAAAAAAGTATAAATTTTGGCATGAAAATTGTACACAAAAAGATTTCTTTTAAATTTATTAAAATTCAAAACTAGCTAATATTATTGCAAGGAGAAAAACTTACGATATCATGACAATAAACATAATTTATAAAAATGTATCACAGAAATTTTACAAAAACAGTTTCTATAAAATTTAATAAAATTCGAAAATAACTAAGAACATGCTAATTTTAAAAATCATTAAGTGTTTTGTAAATTAAGATATTTGCTGGAAGAAACATTTACGATAAAAATAGCTTTAAAAATTTTTGACAACGACATTTTTCTAAAAGACTTTCTATAATAAAATTATAGTAATAAATTTCGAAATTTCATAAATTAAAAAAGTTTTTTAAAATTGAACAAATTTTAATCAAAAAATATTTACGATAAATATTCTTATAAAATTTAAAAAAAAAATCCAAAAAAGGTTTTTTATAAAATATAACAACATTCAATATTGGTTAAAACTATGTATGTTGGTAATAAAGATAGAAGAGTTGTTTCAAATGAAAAAAATCGATAAATGATAAATTATAAAAATTTTTCTTATTAAGAAAATGAAACTTTTTAGGAAATAAATAGATTATTTTTTTTACTTTTGAGTAGAAAAGTCAGTATAAATATGTTGTTAAACTAAACATGTTTTCTCTTTCTAGATTCTTAAACAGGTGTGGCCCAATGCCAATCACTTTGCCCGCACTCTAGTCAAGGAGACCATAGAACCAGCCGTTGCCGAATCCCTGTCACAATATAAAATGAATGGTTTTCGTTTTGATCGCATTATTCTGGGCACCATACCGCCACGCATAGGCGGTGTTAAGGTATATGACAAAAATGTGGGACGCAATGAGATCATTATGGACTTGGATCTGTTCTATGCCAGTGACTGTGATATTAATTTCTATTTGGGCAGCATGAAGGGAGGCATTAAAGATTTCCAAATACACGGCTGGGTGCGTGTGGTGATGAAACCTTTAATACGCAGTATGCCTTTAGTGGGCGGTTTGCAGATATTCTTTTTGAATAATCCCAATATTGATTTCAATTTGGTGGGTGTTATTGATTTTATGGATATACCTGGCTTGAGTGATTTGCTGCGCAGAATTATTGTGGAGCAGATAGGCAATGTAATGGTGTTGCCCAATAAATTGCCCATAACATTGAGTAATGAGGTGCCAGCAACGGCTTTGAAAATGCCAGAACCAGAGGTGAGTTTTACGGTATGAAATAAGAGACCAAACTTTTTATGTTGATTTGTTTAAACAGGGTATTTTACGCATACATGTGGTGGAGGCCAAGGACCTAATGAAAAAGGATATTGGCATGCTGGGCAAGGGTAAATCCGATCCTTATGCTCTCATCAATGTGGGCTCTCAGGAATTCAAGACACAAATCATAGACAACAATGTCAATCCCAAGTGGGATTATTGGTGTGAGGTAGGTGATTGCTTTAGTTTTCTTATTAACAAAGCTTTAGAATTTCTATTTTAAATTTCAAATTGGCTCTTGATGCAATTTTTATGATTTCCTAAACAATTCATTCTGTTTGTTCTTTTCCGTTACAAGCTCTAAGCACTGTTTTTTTGAATCGTTCAAAATTGTTTCAAAATTTTCTATATATTTACTGTTTTGAAAAGTTAATGCATGAATTGTTTTCTTTATTTTTTTTTCTTATTTATAAAACCTTTTTTTATCCGTTTTTTTCCTTTTGTTACAATTTTATTTTAATTATTTGTTTATTTTTTCAACATATTTTCACTTTAAAACTCAAACAAAATCTATAATCTCCTTATCCATTATAAATGTGATATACCACTTGATCACTAAACAAAAAACAAACAAAAAAAGGCAAAAATATTTGTTGAAATGGGTCAAACTGTTGAATTTAGCTTATTCGATGCTGATGAGTCGAAAAAAGATGAGCTTTTGGGAAGGTAAGTGTAAACACACTCTCCAAAACTAAATTAACACAAAATTACACACAAAAAGGTTAGAAAAAACAACTGACTAGAATTTGTAAAGGAAAATGTCTCAATGTGTTGTAGGATTATAAGTTTAAGTTGTTGTTTGAAATTAAATTTGTATTTTAAAAAAAGTTTAGAAAACAAAATTCTTTACAAAATGTGTTGTATACAGTGAGCTTCAAAATAAAGTCAACACCACATATTATTCAAAGAATAGCTTAATTATATTAATATAAATTATTAGAAAATTATATTGCATTTTTATATATTTAAGTAGAATTGAATTTACAAAAAAAAACGTATACAAATTTATTTGATTTATTGTTACGCTTCAAAATAAAGTAAACAGTGGCATCATCCTTATAAAAAATAACAGCTGTCATTCCAAATGTAGTGGCAAAGTATAACGGTAAAATGCCGTTCAAAATAATTGCAAGTTTCATATCTATTCATTAGAAGAAATAAACGTTGTGACGTTAAGTTGTGAAAAATTTACAATGGAAACAAAAACATCAATTGAGATTCGGCAAATCATAATAGAGTAAGTCCCAATTTATACGAAGCAATTCTTTAAGCTAACCTGATTACCTTTTAGACATCGGGCTGAGGGGAATATAAATATTTACAATAATTTTATAAAAATACCTACTTTATTGTTATTTGAAAACAAGCAATTAATAACTTTCTATCTTTAATAATATGTAACACTGCAAATTGCTTTGTGGAACACTTTGCACACTCACTTTACAGGAGAGAGCAAAGTCTCTGCAAAAATTTTCTTAGTGCAAAATGAGATTTGCAAATATTATTGTGTAACAGAAACACCGACCGCTTTGCAAAAAAAAATTTAATTTGATAAGTGCGAAATTAAAAGTTGATAAATTGTTTCCGGAATACGGTTCTGTTTACTTTATTTTGAAGCAAAGAGTCTGGTACTTTTCCGTTTGTTAATGACTTAAGTTACTTATGAATTATGCAATATATTTTATTTTAAATTTATACTTTTATTTATATGTTCATATGTATAATAAAACATTTTTTTAAACAATTGTTCAATTCACAAGTGATATTGTATGTTGTATATTGTATGAGTGGTATCAGTTGTATCTGATTGTGAACACAATTTTAAGCAAATTCGTATGTTTATGTTGTCAAACCTTAAAAATGATAAAAGAAAAATATATTTTAATAACAATTATACAAAACATAAAATATGAATATTTTACAAAATTAAAAAAAAGAACATTCTGTAGAATTTTCAAAATATCCATTATTAAATTTAATTTTATTTTCTTGTTTTAAATTTGTCAATCGTTTAATTATTATTTCGTTAAACTAAAATGAGTAATTTCAATGTTGAGCTACACATTTTAACTTAAAATTTCATACAACATTCGAAAAGCATATCTACTTATTTAAAAATGTCGTAGGTGTTGTACAATATATTTGTATAGATTTTACATTTGTACACCTATTGTAAATTCAGACGACGTACAACTCTTATGACTCTACAACATCAGTTGTGAATTGAACAAATATTCAGGTGTTCACGTTATATTGACTCTCACAGTAAACAAATGATAAAGTAAATTAATAAGGTCGTTACACTTGAAAAGTATGTAAGTAAAAAATGAAAGTTATGCAAATGTTTGTTACTAACAGGTGCCTGCCGCAAACGCCTAAAATTGTATTTAAAGTATTATAAATAATATTGTTCTTGTTATGTAGTATGAAAATTTAAGAAAAACCAAACACTGTGTAACTAAATTATTGTGAAAATCTTAAACACTTTCTCTAGGCCATTGTTAATTCGCCCATAGGCCAAGAGGTGGTATTTCATTTATGGGATTCTGATTTAGCCGATTATGGTATACAAAAAGATGATGCATTGGGCAGGTGGTGTATAACAACAATAACAACAACAACAAGCATTAAACGCATTTAAAAAAAAAACAAGCATGTTCAAATAACAAAATTAACTAAACAAAGCCATGATGACCTTTCAAACCCCATTTATGCATGTCCTAGATCTCTCTCTCTCTCTGTATCTCTCATTTCTCTAAAAAAAAAAAAAAAAAAAAAAAAAAAACATTTACATATGTCTAACTTTAACTCTTAACCATAATTTTTTTATGCCTAAGTAAGTAGTTTATAGTTAAATATTGCTGTTAATCTAGCTGTGTTCATAAGTATTTGCCTTTTAACAAACTGGCTGTATTGTGTTGTCCTCTTCACACTGCCCAGCATGTCCATATTAAACTGTGTGTCTCACAGTTTTGCGCTATTTAAATTAAAGCCTACAGCACTACTCTATGTTAACTGTCATTTAACTAACAATTTTTTGAAATAAAAACCTATGTATAATTAACTAATTGGTTTAATTGGACACAATTTGCACTATTTACTTAGTTACACCCGTCTTTATTGTTTTCTCTCTATAAACTGCTATAAAATGTCAAAAATTATTTCTACGTTTAAATGTTTGCTTGTCTTTTTCAATGCGCCTACATACATACAAACACTTTGTTGAAATTTCCAAAACAAAAAAAAAACACAAAAACAATTTATTCACGGTTTAAATAAAAGGCTGTGGTGGAAGTTACTCAACTTACTGTCATCAGTTTCCGTTTATATGACTGGGATCGCACTGGTGATGATGAATCTTTGGGAAGGTGGGAGTTTTTTTTTCAATTGTCTTTTTATTGTAGAGATTTTAATTAGTTTTTTGTTTTGTTTTTTTTTCTTCTTATTAAGTAGCAGTAAAGTGTTTTTCTTTTCTATTTTTAATTTAGTTTTAATTGTTTTTTTACTCCTACATATTTAGAAAACGTTTATTTACTATTTAAAACCATATTTATTTTTACAACTTTATTTGTCTAACAAATATTCAAAAAATGTTTCCTTTTTAAGCATTAATCATTAATTTCAATTCAAGTCTATTAAAAGTCCCAAGTCAATTTAATAAAACTTTGTTTGTCTAGGTAAATGCTTTTGTTAATGTAATAGCTAATAGTTGTTTAATTAAAGGGTGTTTTTTAGATGTGTAGAACTTTGAAATGGTATTAAACAAAGATGATTTTTTTAAATTGTCATGAAATTTACTTTTATGCGAACGTTAATCTTCTGGCATTATAATTTATGATTTAAATATGACTTCTTGGATCTCTAATCTGGAGGTCCAATTTTCGATGACTTTTTTCAACAAATCAAATAATAAATATTGCGCAAAGAAGGCTTAGGCCCCTGTCGAAAATCGACTATCGAATGTAAAATTTGTATTATGAGTTGGAATCGCTGTCGTTGTTCAACGAATTTTTTATCGAACACAAATTTGCTGTCGACGCTGTATAAAACTGTGCAAAATTTATTTAAAATTTAAGTATTTGTTTTTTTTTGGTGTTGGTCAACCAAATACTACTTGCAAAAAATGGAAGGGCAGTACATTGGAGCTTAATTCTATTCATCAGACGTATCATCAAACCATAATTCCGTGGTGTTTTTTTTATTTATTTTATTTTTCTTTAAGAATTTGAAAACAAATATAGCGCCAGCTAATAGAAATGTACTATTGTGAATAACCCAAAAAATAGTGATTTTCACAATAGCGTTTTTTCATCGAATATGCACCATAATACCAAATAAAAATTCGTTCGATAAGCATTTTCGACCACAATCGAAAATCAAATTTTGTTCGTAATAGGCACCTTTGTTAGTCTTCAAATTATATAAAAGTTAAGAAAAAATAAAAATATTTTTGACTTGTGACGTCACAAGAAGAAATTTTGCTCTCAATTTTACTCTCACAGTGTTTTCTTCAATAAATCAATTGTGGCACAAGCTGTGTGACATGTTGCACCGTCTTGTTGAAACCACAACTCCTGCGCAACATGATTGTTTAATTGATGAACAAAAAGTCAGTAATCATGACGCAAAACGTTCTGGCCAGCTTCTTTTTTTAATAAGTACGCACAAATTATTCCACCAGCTCATAAAGCAAACTAAACAGTCAGTTATCTGGATATAAAGGTGTCTCCACACAAACAATGAGGCTTGTCATCACTCCAAATACGGCAGTTTTGTTTGTTGACGTCTCCATTTAACCAAAAGTTTAGCTTTAAAGCTAAACTAAATTCGCTTAGTCCGCTTTTACACTCTTCAATTCCGACTCGTCAAGGCAAGTATTTTCGGATGAGCAGGGAAAAGAGAATAAAAGGGGTACAAACATGACGGCGCTATTCAATTTTCTTATTGCCTTTCCTTTTTTTTCTTTCATGCATGTTGAATTGCATTAAAAAGTACGAAAATTGAATTGACGTGTGTGAATGAAATGTTAAGTTTAAAAAAGAATTGAACAAAAACTGGTCAGCTAAAACTGAAGAGTGTGAAACAGCACTTATGAAAATCTGGATCAACGGCAATCTTGTTTTGAGCCTATCCACCGAATTTTTAATATAAATTTGGTAGACAAAATGACAGCTGGTTAAAAAAGTGTTGCCAACTTAAAGTGCTATACATCTAAAAAAGAACAACCTTTATAAACAAAATCACACTATTTTGTGTTACTTCTGTTTGTCTAACAAAATAATGTTTCCTGTTAATTTATTAATTATCAATTTGAAACAAAACTATTATGTACGTGTTTTTATTTGATTGAGGAAAACATTCCTAACTGTAGCAATTTCGTTTGTAAGTTAAACAATATACAGTTGCGAAGTCATAATGTCCCAATTCACACGTAGCAATTTTTTTATTACCTTTTAAACATCGGGGTCAGGGGAAGATAAGACGTGTACACATTTGATTGTACTAGCAATTCGTGTTACTCTTTTATTCGTATTACATATGTGTATACAAATGTGTGTGTAAAAATACGAGCGATGTAAGCAATAAAAATTGTGCTGTGTGAACACCGAAGAAATTTCAAAGAAAAAATTATATCAATATTTTCAATAAAAATTGCTTCGTGTAAATTGGGACAATGTAGTATATATATATATATATGTATATATTAATATATATATATATATATATAGTAGTCGAGACAATGAATGGTAATCTTGCCCTAAACTTTGACTCTAACTACTATATATATATATATATAACAACTCAAAATGCATTTTTCATACGATTAAGCCGATAAAGCGTCCTGGATACGATCAAATAAACACATCTCATAGTTGTGTGCGTGCAATCATTATTTTTCAGCTACACATACCCGTTGTCGGTAATGATTGATGAAAATCAAAAAATTTTGATTTTTTTTATTTGACGGTGTCTCCGGTTGTGATTGACAAAAAAAAAATCATTTGCCGTCATAAAAAAATGTACATGTCAAAAATATGCATATTTTGTGTTTTACGTGTTCAACAAAAAGAAAATGATACAAATGGTGATTGTCGTAATTTTTTATACTTCTCCTTTAAAACTACAAGCATGCGACACTCACACATATGTACTGATTGACGAGTTTATTTGATCGTCTCCAGGGCGCTTAAGTGTTGCGAATTGTATTCGCAGTTTACAACATACAACATCAAAATACTTTGTGTTGTGAACGTTAATCCGGGCCTTAGTATACGAATAATAAAGAATAATATCTTTAAAAGAAGTCTATTTTTTTTTTAATTTAATTATATAAAAATGTTTTAGTTAGGCTAACTTTTAATAAATAGTTATCTTTTCTTCTTACTGAAAAATGTTATAAGTTTTATCATTTTAGAAAACGAACGTTAAAATATAATAAAATAAAGCTAGGGACAGAGAAATAGCGCACTTTACTGTTTTAGTAGTGTAACGGGAATTGAATTCTTGGTTTTTTTCTCGATGTAGACAAACGTTTTTCCGTCAGGAACAACCAATCAGTTTAATTTTGGTTTCATCTGCGAAAAGCACTCTTGCAGAATTTTATATCCTTGTTCCGGGGTGTAGTTTTGCAATAGCTTTTTTCAAATAAGAAAAATATTTGTTTACCTTTTGCATACTACATTCAAATCTCTAAATATTTTCTACTGGAAATATTTACTATATTTAACATTTGCTCGCCACCTTTTCACTCTTTTCAAACACTTTTTCCACCACTATACAAATAATTCCCATATTCTTTTTTCCTAAAATAACATGTTTAAATAGTAAACAAATCATTTAACACCCGTTCTTGCTTCGGCAGAACATATACTAAAATTGGAACGATACAGAGAAGATTAGCATGGCCCCTGCGCAAGGATGACACGCAAAATCGTGAAGCGTTCCACATTTTTTTTTGTCTTTTGTTCATAAATTGGTCAACAATTTTCTTAACAAAACAAAACAAATCATCATCAAACTTACTAACTAAATTAAATTAAAAAAAAAAACTAACTTTAACTAACAATTAGAGACATTTTAATAGAAAAGTTTTATGAGTTCTTTCAGTTCAGTTCAGTTATGTTTACAATTTCTAATTTTCATCATATAAATATCAGGAAATATAAATTAATATTTTCCAAATAAATATTTACAGAGCTTCTATCGAAATCATCAATGCGGTTAAGAGAGGAGTGGTGGATACGGTAAGTTTTAGTGAATTACAATTTATATAATTTATTTAAATAATTCTTTAATGTTTTATTAGTGGTTAACCTTGGAAAATGCCAAGCATGGTTTGTTGCATGTTCGCCTACAGTGGTATAAACTTACCGCCGATCCTTCAGATCTACAAGCTGCTCTCTTAGAAACCCAACTTCTTAGAGTTACCTCCATGAGTACTGCCTTATTAATTGTCTTCATTGACTCCTGCAAGAATCTCAAACAAGCTCGTGTTCACTCCAAGCCCGATCCCTATTTAGTGTGCAGTGTGGGCAAACAGAAACAGCAAACAGCCATGATTATGCGTGATGATTCACCGGTTTGGGAGCAAGGCTTCACCTTCCTGGTGGCCAATCCCGATAATGATACTTTGCAAATTAGAATCTATGATCAAAAGACCGGCAATGAAATTGGTCAATATGGTTATGTTATAGCCTCCCTGATGAATAAGGAAAACATGGAACTAATGTCACAACCTTTCCAAATACAAAAATCGGGACCAGAATCTAAACTAATAATGTCCTTGTCCTTGAGGATATTGAAAAAGTCGGAGGTAATAGAGGATCCAGACAATCCTGAGGCTACTAGCAATTACCCGCAATTAATGCGCACTACATCTGTTTTTAGCAAAACGTCCAGTATACAGGAGAAAACCTCACCCAAGGTAGGTAAATAATACAAATTGTGAACGAAGTGTATTTATGATTTTCTTCCCTTTCAGGACCTGCATTCACAATCTAGTCGCATTTCTTCTACCGAATCTCCCTTGACCGAAGAAGAGCCCAATTTAAAAGTATCCACTTCTGCCAATTTACAATCAATTACACCACCCCGCAGTCCCAAACCTTTTGCGGCCGCCTTAATAGGCGGTGATTCTGTGTTGACGCATCGTGTACCCGATTTAACTACTTCTCCCGGAGAATTTGGTTTGGGCCGCATGCAAATGACTTTACACTATATGGTGCAACGTCAGAAATTATTTGTTACCATACATAAGATTATGAATATTCCCCTGAGAGATCCCACCAATATACCCGATCCTTATGTTAAGCTGTATTTATTGCCGGCCCGCAATAAAGAATCGAAACGTAAAACCGTTGTGGTGAAGGACAATTGTAATCCGGTGTATGATGCTACTTTTGAGTATTTGATTTCTACGGCTGAGCTGATGCAATCCGAACTGGAGGTTACGGTGTGCACGCAAAAGGGCTTTTTGTCGGGCGGCAGTCCTATTATTGGAATGGTAAGTGTAGTCCAGTTAAACACGATTTTCTATGGAAAATTCTGTTATACATAACTTTTACATTAGATTTGTTGTAGAAATAGTCCACTTCTTCTGGCATATTATAACAATTTCAATTTGTTGTCAAAAATTAAATGTTTTGAAGCATAAAACTAGACTTCTTTGACGATCTCTAAAACCTCTTATTATTGTGATGAAGACTGATATACATACATATGTACTTAGATATTTTTTGGCGTTTGTTTTTCCTTTTTTTTTTAGTAAAGACTTCAGACAAAGAAATGCGCAAAAATCTCTTAATAATATCACTATCAAGTTGAAATTGAACACAAATAATCCACATACATACATATATGTAGATATAAATCGTACCAAAAATAAACTTCAAATGAATAGAAATTGTGGTTACACAGGTCTGATTTGTTAATTTTAAAAACATGAAAAGTTTTACAAAAAAAATGTGGAACGCTTCACGATTTTGCGTGTCATCCTTGCGCAGGGGCCATGCTAATCTTCTCTGTATCGTTCCAATTTTAGTATATGTTCTGCCGAAGCAAGAACAAGGTTGTATACTTTAATGTTCTATTTGTACGTACATTTTAACAAAAAAGAAAATGAGAATTTTTCAATTTTTCGATGACACACACAAACCAGTTTCTGAAAAAACAAAAGAAAATCTTAAATTAGCTAATGATTGCAATGCCCGGGGTTATAAAACCACCCTTGTTTAGAGACACACAAGAATTATTACTAGGGATGCCAAACTAATTTACTAAGTACTAATCCCAGGATTTGTTTTAAAAAATTCCGGGATAATGAAATCCCGAAAATTAATATTTGTGTAAAAGATTCAAAGAAGTATAATTGTTTTTTCTGCTTTTTTTTTTGGCATACACAAATACAAAACGCCTTCACTTAATATAAATCAATGTTTTTTAGCATTTTTAATAAGAGAAAATAAAAGAGATCTAATGACAGATTCCACATTAAATCGCTAATTGGAAAAGGTTAGAATCATTTAAAAATTATTTACAAAGTCTCCAACAAAAATTAAAATTTGACAAAAGTATATAGATGAAATGAAGGTGAAAGAATAAAAATAAATTTTGGAATACCAAAATCCAACGCACTATTTGATTTGAATTGAAAATTCCCATAAAAAAGCTTCAATTGATGTTAAAGCTTAACAGATGACAGATGAAGAATTTGTTTTACTTTAAGCAAATATGTAGTTGTCATTTTTAAACCAGTTAGAGTAACAGTGAAGACGTTTGTCGCAGTGAGAGATATCAAGAAGTGATTGCATATTAAGCCATAAACTGATAAAACCAGAAATCAAGCATTAAGTACTCAAAATTTTTTGAAAAAAAAAAATTCAAAATTAAAGAGTGAATTTCGTAAAGAAATCGAAATGTTTTTTTATCAGAAAATTAGAAATTAATAATTGCGAAACGAATGAAATAATGATTGATTTGAAACATGTAAAAGTCCCCCAAAAATTATAGCTATAAGGATCGAAAATGTTTGGTCTCCAACATATTTATATTTAATATGAAAGACTTTTTTGAAATAAATAGTTTTTATAATTTATTTTTCCAAGCAATAAGATCACTTAAATTTTATATAAAAATGTTCTATATATTTATATACATATATTTCCAATATTTCGCTATCTCAATGGATAGCTTCTTCAGATTATAATTTAAAAATTGTAATATCCCTGAAGAAGCTATCCATTGAGATAGCGAAATATTGGAAATATATTATTGCTTGCAAAAGGAAATTATAGAATATTGGAAACGGTCGAATAAACGTACTAAATAATTTAAATAGTTTTTATTATTAATAAACCAATTTGTTTTAATAATAAACAAAAAAAAAACGAAAATCCCGAAAAATCCTGGGATACATTTTTCAAATCCCGAATCTTGGGATTTGCAAATCCAGTACCGTCTGGCTTCCCTAGTCTTTACACATGCTGCTGGTTAAACAATTCCAAGCCATTGATAAGAATAGATTTAAGGTAATTTTAAGAATACATTAAGTGGTGTGAACCTACTGACTCTGAGATAAATGTTTGTCAATTATTTTTAACTCTGAGATAAGTATTGGTTTGTCAATTGTTTTAAACCAGAGTACTGCGAATACATGAATTGATTTCATTTAATTTACGAATTCAATTCGAACTTTTCTTTCCGATTTGACAATTTATATCGCAGCGCAAAAGAATGGACGAAAGAGAAAAATTTAATTTTAAGCAACAATTTTACCTACCCTATTTTAAACGCACTAATTACGTTTTATCTTGTCTTGTGATAAGACTACTAGCCACTCAACTGATCTTAATTTGTTAATATAGGTACTATATATGGGTATTTCCATGAAATGGTCCACCGTGACTTAAAAAATCACAACGCTCGCATAATTTTTTTTAAGGAAAAAATTAAATTAGATTAATTGTAGTATATTTTTATTTTTCATTTTTGAATAAAAGTTTAATATAAAAATTACTAAAATATTATTTAATAGTTTCTTTTTACAAGCAATAAGGTCACTTGAATTTTATATAAAAATATTTAATTTATTTATATATATTTATTTCCAATATTTCGCTATCACAATGGATAGCTTCTTCAGGGATAATATAAGTTTTGAATTAAAATATGTATGAAAGTAAAAAGTGTCACGTGCGTAATGTAACGTGCGTAATCAACAAATTATTTTTTTCTTAGTAAATTTATGCATAGTTGTTTTTGAACAAAGCATGATTATAAAGGTCCATTATTAAACTTTATAAAAACATTTTTTCCCGAAATAAAAATTTCCTACAATTCGCTTAATTTCGTACTTTTTCTTACGGCTCAACTTTGATTGCATGGAACTTGGGTACCCAGTGCTAAATTTTCCAATATTTATACTTTTTGAAAAGTCTCAACACATACAATGAACGATTCTATAATTTCATTCTAAAATTCCAATCCATTTCCATTTTCACAATATTCAAAGACAATTAAACGTGTACAAATGTGGCGTGCATAACCATGGAAACACCCATATACTATTTATACATGAATTATCAGCTTAATTTTTATCTATTATTTATTGACAACAAGTATAATATTCTAAACGAATAAAGTTCACAATTTACATATTTTAAAGAAGTTAATTGTTTTTACTAAAATGTTAAAACTTTTAAACTTGTATGTACTTATAGTCATATTTTATTTCTTCTCCTCTCTTATTTTTACAGCTCAAAATCCCCCTTAATGAAACCGAAATCTGCGAAGAGGGCCTAAACACCTGGTTTGATTTGCAGCCAGAACATAAACATGACTAAATTTGTAACAAACACAAACAAAACAAAAGTACATATTGTAATCTCGTAATATACTTTTTATTTTTGGATACAACTTAACAAAAGAAATCATATACAATGTATTTAATACTAAAAAAAATCTCTCTATCACTTTTTTTAAATCTTAGAAGCTTATTTTCCTTGTAAAAGTTAATGATTTGTATTTAGTTTTTTGTTTTTTAATACGGTTTATTGCTCAAAATATATGTTATGTTATTTTAAAAATCAATTTTCTATGTTTTTATTTAATTTCTCTAATTGTTTCACAAGAATTTTCAGTTCTTTTTGTAAATTTTATAAATAATAATAAAAGAAACAATATTTATGTTAAAACTAAATAAAATAAACTTAACTTAATCGGGTGTTTATAACCTAAACAAACAATTGTTTATCTATTGTTTATAAAGAAGGTTTTACAAACTGGATCTAATTTATCAAGTTAGGCCCATTATTACAACTTGGCAATAGTCAAAGGTATGATGTCATCGGACAGATAAGAAGTATTTGGTTATTATAAGTTTACTTTAATCTAAAACCGACCGATAAGCTAAAGGGAAGATCATCTTGCCTTTAAATTTTATAGTGAGGTTTATGTATTTGTAGTTGCCATATGTTCTGGAAAAATGTCAACTTTATGAAAAATAAATTAATTTAAATTTTGTTTTGCCAATTAATAATTTGATAAACAAAAATGGAAAGCAGACGTTTGGTTTATAATTTTTTCACAAACAAATATTTTCACAAACACAAACAATTTACTGTTTCTTGTCAGTAATTTGTCAAAAGTAATTGATTTTTCACTGGTATTGCCATATTTTAGAAAAAAAATATTTTATTTTATAAGGAAGTTGTAATAACGAAAAATTTTTAAAAGTCACTTTATTCCTCACTTTAATTAAAGTTGCCTTTTACTATTAAGAACATTAGAGGCAAGTTGTAATAATGGCCCTTATAGCTATAATTTAAAATATAATTCGGTAACTACCTATTAAAGTTCAAAACAAGTAAGAAAGTATAGTCGGTCCCTACACCCAGTATATGTATAAAACAGTTTTTCAGAAATGGGAGATATAACCCGATCATCCAAAAATTTAGTGTCATGATGTCTGTGAAGAAAAGTATTATATCGCACCCTAAATACAAAAGCGTCACAACTCTAAAATTTTCACAACTGACTTTTTTCCATAAATTAATTCAGACTACACATCTCTAACTACTGCAAAAATGTCTTGCACATCACTATCTTCTTTAACTGGAAAAATACGGTTATGTCTATTTTTATGTTAAGTGTGTTGCTTGTGCACATTGAACAGTTTTTTGTCTCTCCTGAAAATTTTAGTATGTATTTTGAGTTGTGATCCTTTTGTATTTAGGGTGCGATATGTGTTAAACTTTATCTCGATATAAATACTTTTAAACGATTTATGAAGCTTAAAGTGAATTACGGAGAGGGTATTATATGGGAGTTTCGACTAATTATGAACCGACCATTATAAAATTGTACCGTATTATTTGTATACATATAAAAATATATTTCCGTTCAATATTATTTGCATATCAAAATTTTTGAGAGAGTTATTCTCTTTAAAGTGATTTTTGAAAGTGAGCCTTATATGGGAGCTACGAGTAATTATGGACCGATCTGCACAAAATACGTAGATGTGATTTGGCTTTATTTACCACTCATTTGTGGTGAAATTTGTTTGGATACTTGCATAATTCAAACATTTATAATCGGTAAACCACAATTTCGGGAGGACATTTGTATGGGGGCCATGTGAAATAATGGACCGATTTCCACCAGTTTCAATCCCATCCATCCTTGCGCCAAAAAAATATCATGTACCAAATTTTATCGAAATATCTTTAAAATTGCGCAGCAGAAAGTGATTCTGAGTCGATCGGTATACTTTAAGGTGGGTGTTTGTTGGACCAATATTTCTGGGCGTTACAAACATCAGCACAAATCCAATAAACCCTCCCCACTATGGTGGTGTAGGGTATAAATATGCCATCTCATGTCTTCAATTATGAGTAGCTAATGTTTATTTATATTGATTTTCTTTTATAAGGGTTACAAATTTAGTTACCAAACTACATACATACATACATGTAGCTAGCTCTGTTCTTTCATTTCAAGTTAGTATGTAATTCTTTTATTGTTATAATTCTCATTTTCTTTTTTGTTCAATTGTACGTACAAATAGAACATTAAAGTATGCAACTTTGTTCTTGCTTCGGCAGAACATATACTAAAATTGGAACGATACAGAGAAGATTAGCATGGCCCCTGCGCAAGGATGACACGCAAAATCGTGAAGCGTTCCACATTTTTTTGCTAAAATTTTCTTTATCATTTATTTGTTTATTTGTAAAAACTAACAAAATATATTTCAAAAATTATACAAGATTGTAGTATAGTTTACAGTTTGGGATTCAGAAAACTAACATGTGTTTGTTTTAAAATATATAGAAACCAATCACTATTTAGTATAGATTTTGTGCTGTAGGCATACATTAGACTCTGGTTATGGTCATGGGAAATATTAACAAAATAATGAACATATCTGGCATATACATAAAGCCGTGAAGCCAAGTGACATTAGCCCTGTTCTGTGTATTTTGTTACAATCCAAAGAATAAAACTGTTAAAAACTTTCAAGTTATGAAATTATTTAAAAGTCATTACCTACAACCTAGAATTTATTAAAACAATTGCAATTTATTTGGTGAATAATTCTTTTAAATAATAGCTATTTATTTTTCTACATTTGCAATATTTAAATAGCTAAATTATTTAATTGCTTTTAAAACAATAATTTCTAATAAATATTCACTTAATAAAAAAAATATTTTTAATAGCAACACTTAAAAATATAATAAATATTAATATTTCACTAATTGTTCAAGCTTAAGGTCTTTTTTTTCATTAGCATCTTCAAGAAAAAAGCTTGAACAATTAGTGAAATATTAATGAAAAATGTCAAATAAACAATAAATATTACGATTTAAATAATAAATTCGTGTTTACAAGTAAACATCATTTAAGTTAACCAACAAAATCCCCCACATTTATTTTTACTTTAATTACACCACTTGAGCACTCACCACAAACAACCAAAAAATACAACTCTTCATTGTTTATTTACAACACACAACTAAATGGTAGGGATGAAATTCACCACTAACAAATATGTTTTTATAACTTATTTATTTGTAGGTAATATATTTATTTATAATTCTCACTTTCTTTTTTGTTCAAATGTACTTACAAATAGAACATTAAAGTATAAAACCTTGTTCTTGCTTCGGCAGAACATATACTAAAATTGGAACGATACAGAGAAGATTAGCATGGCCCCTGCGCAAGGATGACACGCAAAATCGTGAAGCGTTCCACATTTTTTTCTGAACATTTCAAAAAATTTTATTTTTTAATAAATTATATAGAGATTTTGAAAAGTAATAGTTGTTTACACATAATTTAAACAGAATATTAACAATTGATCGAGCACACTTCAAAACACACAGCAGCTAGATATATGTACATACGTACATATGTATGTGTCTGTTACGATTTTATTAATTTTGTATTTTGCTTCTGTAGAAAAAGTACAAGGTAACATTTTTTCGGAATGAAACCACTTGTAATTTGCTATGCGAAATTGTAATTTTAAGCATCTCTAGGTTTCATTCCGAAAAAAAATTCGTTTTACTTTTTCTATAGAAGCAAAATACTGAATTAATTCCACTTCCGAACGAAATTAAATCCTGCGAGACATGGCTGATTGTTTATTAATAAATTGTCTGACTAAGGAAAAAAGCTCTAAAAAAAAGCTCTGCATTATCCTCAAATTGAAGGGACATTTTAAATAGAATTGTTACTTTGCAGACAAAAGTTCAGTTGCATTACTTGATGTCATGATTCAAAAGTTTAAAGAAATATACGAAATCGAACAATGAGTCATCTGTAATTCACCCCTATCGTGAATAAAAATTCCACATGAAATTTGTTCCCTTTTATTTTTTTAACATTGAATTTTAATAGGAAAATGTGAAAAGGGAACAAATTGCATGTGGAATTTTTATTCATGATAGGGGCTATTATGAACAACACACATCCAATGGTAGCAAAATGTTTTATTGTTTTTGAAACAATAAATAGAGGGTTTTTCAATGAGAACTACTTTATTACAATAAATTTATTTGTTAATCATTCAAATGTTTATTGTATTGTAAAGAAATATAAATGAAAAATGAATCGAAAACTTGTCCATTACGACCACTAATACAGGGGCCAAATTACCGCATTCGTGATCGAATGAGCTATCGTATCGAAAAATGATTTCGATATCGAAATTATGATAAAATGTACTAAATTTCTTACTCGATATCGAATGCCATAATCTCAAATAAGAAAATTACGATCAATTTTACTCGATATCGAATGCGGTAATTTGGCCCCAGATCTCGAAATGTTCAGTAGAATTTTTGCAAAATGGCGGCTCTCTTTCGTTTTAAGGCTGTAATGGAGTTAATTGTTTCTGTATAGACTTTATCTTTAATACAGCTATATCTTAAAAAGAGTGATTTTTTAAAAGCTTTCGGATTTGACATAATATTTAGAAAAATGTATGAAATTTTTATTTGAGTCGATACAACGATTCAATGAATTCAATGTTTAAAGATGATTTCATGTATATGTTGATCGCTGCTACCCCTCAAATGGCTCATTCTCGGGGTACCATTTTGGCATACTCTCTCCAACATATCAGCTGGTATCTCACGAATAAATTCTGCAATATTAGCTTCCAGTGCATCAATCGTATGGGTCCTTATAGTTATGAGCCTTAACAAAGCCTCAAAAAATATAGTCTAAAGGCGTTAAATCGCACTATCAAAGCGACCAATTGACCGGCCCCAAGCGTGAAATAAACTGCTTACCGAACTCGACTCTCAAGTGAGCTATTGTTTTGTGTGCTATGTGACATGTGGTACCAAGTCAAGCTCTTCCATTATCAGCCAAGTCAATCTCTTCCATTTTGGGCAAACCATTCAATGTAACGTTAAAAATTCACTTCACTTCAATTCATTTGAAATTCACAGTAACGTTCCTTCCTTCGTCGTGTTGGATAAAGTACAGTCCAATGATGTCACCTGCCCATAATCCACACCAAACAGAGCAACCAATTTGACAATTTTGCTTGTGGACGTATCCAGTCAACCAGAAATAAGCTTCGTTGCTCAACACAATTTTCCAATTAAAAAAGTGGAAATTCATCCAACTTGCACTTTTTTAACTAATAAGCTGTTAGCGTTGTTGTTTTGTAAGTTGATTCATGGTTAAATTATAGACCAAACTGAACATGTTACACGAATACAGCTGAGCGGCCACAAAAAGGTTAGTCAAAAAGTAAGTTACTAAAAAAAAAAATCACCCTTTATGAATAAGACCTGTCGCTAGAAGGCAAAATGTCATACAATTAAAAGATCTCTAATACCCTAAAATTTATTTAAATAATTTAGAAATAAAAACTTGTTGTCATTGCCAGTTTTTTATTTTGTTTTATTTTTATTATTTACCTTTGTTTTAAATATATATATGTATGTATGTATATGTAATTTTTAAATTTTTTTACAATGAAACTCTTTTCTTTTTAAATATCTTATAAATATTTAGATATTTTATTACCATAAATTGTGTGTTTACTCGTAAGTGTATTATTTGTTTGTTTTTTTTTTCTTAATTTTTAAATCTTAAAATTAATAAAAATTTATAATTTTTTTCCAACACAGTACTGTAGTATGTAATTTTAAATGTTTTTTTAAAAAAATTTGAAAACAACATTTACATTTGTTATTTATTTTGGAATTTTTCCATTAAATTTAAGTTTTGTTTTATTTTTATTGATTTTTTTATTATTATTTGTGAAATTATTTAAAAAAATCAACAAAATTATCACATTAAAATATTTACAAAAATATGTATTGTTAAGTTTTTTTGTTTTTTTTTTTTTAATGTATTTTATAATTATTTGTTTAACTTTTAATATAAATAATTTCCTTGTTGTTTTTATTTGTTTTGTATGTTTTGAGGTAGTTTATTTGCAAATTTATGTTTGTAGGTATGTAATTTTTGTATTTCTTTATAGAGAGTATTTTTTTCTTTCTATATTTGATATTTTTGTGGTTTTAAGATTTCAAAAACCTTTTGTTGGTACATATATTTTTGTTAGTTTTTGAAATTAGTAGCTGAAGCTCAATTTATGTTTGTTATGTGGTTTAATTGGTGGTCTCGCAACAAAAGAAGGATTTTTTTGTTAAAGAAAATTGTAATCATATGCAATATATAAAATGTAATAAAATTAGATTAAATTAAAAAAATATATACATAAAATTAAAAAGAATTCCTGCTGCTTACTATGGTATGGGCAACAAGAAAAAGGATTTTTTGTAAAAATATTTATAATAAAATTAAAAAAAAAACCATCTAAACTTATAAAAAAAAAATTAATAAAAAAAATTCTGCTTGCTGTGGGATTTGAACCTGGCTTGTAAAAGCAACAGTTCTAGTACAAAATTGTTCGTTCATTTATATAGCGTGTTCCCAAGTTCAATTCCTGTTGGGGTCGTATTTTTTTTTATTTTTTTTTTTATTGCTTTATTGTAATAAAACCTATTTTAAAAATTAAATTTTCTAAAACTTCATAATTTTAGCATATTTTGGTTTAAAAAATATGTATTATACCTATACAACTTAATAGGTACATTTTCATTATTACATAAATAATGAAAAAAAAGTAAAAAAAAACATATGTATGTAGGTATAAACGAAAAACTCAAACACACGCACAGAAAATACCGTTCATGTACTCGTAAATCTTCGTTACAAAAGGTCACAACCCGTACGCTAAACAAAAAAAAAACACTAAACGTAGTAAACTATTTAAAAGTACACATACACTACCTCATAATATTTACTCTGTTCCGTACCTAATCCGTAGTGTATGGAACATAATCTAACAAAAAAAATTAGTGTACATATAGGTATGTTCTTTATATGTACGGTATCGTATAAGGTAGTAGTGGTTTTATTCGAACTCTAATTCTAATAATGACAGATTTGTGCGGTAAAATGTTTTGAACTCCAAGATAAAATAACAATTTCACAGTTTAGGGTTTAATTGTTGAACAATATATTAAATATGTATATTGAAATTTGCTCGGAGTGTTAACGACTTTTGAAGCTCGCACTCTGCAACAATGCTGCAAAGTATTTCTATAGTATACATATATTATATAGTAGATATATGATGGATTTTGTTATGGATTATATCAAAGATATTGAGGTAGAGTTTTTCCAACAGGATTTTGTGATGATTTACAAGAATTCTACAAGGTGGCGCAAAAGTAATCCTCCTATCAGAAAATGCTATAAATTTTGCGCAACTTGATGAATTGGGATTAAAAAACATGTGGTTCCAACAGGACGGCGCAACGGCACACACTGCACGTACCACAACCGATATGCTGAAGGATGCATTTCCCGGGCGCCTAATCTCCCATTTTGGCGATTTGCAGTGGCCAGCAAGATCGCCTGATTGGAAGTTTACTTTTGCGCCACCAGTTGTAATGCAGGCCTGGATGTATTACGCTTTATATCAATATCATTTTGCAGTTCAAAAAGATAATAAAAAATCAAACCAAACGTTTTTTGTTTAAAAATTTTTAATTTCTCATATAATTTTTGAATTGAAAACGTAACCATGGGCCTGCACTGCATTTGATGCACTTATGTGATTAGTTTGCGATACTGGTGCGAATCAGCTGATGCTGATGCAATATAAAAGGCGCTTGAAATATAAAAAAATGCAGATATTATTAAAACTTTGTGTTCCAAAAGCAGACAAATCCCGTAAGTAATTAAATATGTTAATATCATAAAGCAATATCCTCCATGTCCAAACGGACTCTCACCAATAGTTTGGAGAATTTTGCATCATTTCTATTCTAAAAAACAGTATACAAAATCAATTAAAATAAATTTATTAAAAAAATTTATACAATGCATCAGGCATTTTTGTGATGCTTGTTTGCTGTTTTTTGCGCATCATCTGCTTCAGTGATGCATTTTAGAACACAATGCATTTGCAGTGCTGCAACCTTTTGCTTTTCCGAATGTACTGCACATCAAATGCAGTGCAGTGATGCATTTTCGAACAGGCCCCATATTTCAATTCAAGCTAATTATTAAAAAAGACTTGCAAGTGCTTAATATTCACCACTATCGTGAATAAAAATTTCACATGAAATTTGTTCGCTTTTATTTTTTTAACATTCAATTTAAATAGTAAAAATGTGAAAAGGGAACTAATTTCATGAGGAATTTTTATTCACGATAGTGGTGAATATTAAGCACTTGCAAGGGGTGATTTTTAGTGCATATAGAGCGATAAACCAGTATACCCCGGTTAAATACCCCACGCTTAATTGCCTTTTTCGTTTATTTGCCTCGCCTTGCAAATCCCCGTTTATTTTTCATATTTAAATAAAAAAAAAAACAACACATTTTAATAACTTTCGCTTAAATCCCCAATTCGGGTAATTACCTCAAAAAAAATGTTCCCATCACTGACATTCTCGCTAGTTTAACTTCGTTTATGTACCCAAAGTACCTTTTTATACAATTTTGTATGAGGTAAATAATCGTGAACGCTTAAATACCTTCCCCGGACAAGTACCCAAAAATTTTGAATTTTTGTAGTGAGATATTTAACCAGGATATACTGTATAACCTTTGAAAAACTTAATTTTATAATATGTAGTATAAAACTTGTACTCAAATCTGGTAACGAATCTTGAAACGATATTATTTTGAATTAAATGTACAATAAATGAGAAATTATGATTATTAAAAAATCTGGACCAGTAACACTGCCATGATAAGGCTCCAAACATAGTTAGCTGAGAGCTTTGACTAATTATGGAACGATCATTATAAAAATATTTGTCATGATTTTGTAACTTACAGATTTCGAAAGCAAACATTTTAGAAATGCAATGAATAAAGTACATACATACATATATAGATTCGAACGATTATCTTTTCGAAGCAAGTTACAAAATGACCCCCGGTACTTTGCACACAAGATTTACATGGACAAACAGCCAGATGGATGGACGAACATCGTTAAATCAACTCTGGAAGTTATTCTAAGTCGATCGGTATACTTCAAGGTGAATGTTGGACTATTATTTATGAATAGTGCGTGCGGTATAGTTGCGGTAGGTTATAAAAATTATAAAAATATATAAGAGAATATTTAAAATTAAAAAAAAAATAATTTAAAGTAATTCTTGATTGCGTTGGGATTTGAACCCGGATTATATTTAAAAGCAATAAAGCCACTATTCTTGTTTTTCATCAATAAGCATAGCTCCGGGATCCGGATTGAATCCCTGTTGCGGTCATGCATTTTTTTGAAATTTTTATTTTAGTTTTTAATTTTTTTTTTTAATAATCTTTTAAAAGTTAAATATGTAATTCCATATTTTAATTTAAAAACAGCAGTTTGTAAAATATTTTAAAGATTTATAAATCTTTTTTTTTTTTGAAATTTTTATTTTAGTTTTTAATTTTTTTTTTTTGAATAATCTTTTAAAAGTTAAATATGTAATTCCATATTTTAATTTAAAAACAGCAGTTTGTAAAATATTTTAAAGATTAATTATTATTATTTTTTTTTTAAATATCACAAATAAATATCATAAATATCAAAAATATTTTAAAGATTTATAAATAATAGACAAAAACAAGGTTGTTGTGGGGAGCAGTATTGAAAATCTTGTGCCAGATTGTCTGTCTGGCAGTGAAGTCCCCTAGCATGTTTTTAGTGATTTAAGATTTTGAGAAGCTTTCCGGTAGAGATGTGAGAAACTTGTGGGCTGGTTTAGTTCCAACCATATGTAGGAAATAGCGATATTAAGACAAATTAAGATAAAAATAAGTAATAAAAGCAACTGAATAGTAACAATGAGTTTTTTTTTTTTTTCTATAAAAATCTTTTCCCACTTCGACACCTTTTTCTACAATTAATTACTTTATTACAATTTCTTGATGGAGGGCAGGTTTTAAAAATAGGTGTTATTTTTTGTTTTCAATTTATATTTGTATGTATGTATAGCTGTTTTGTAATTTTTAATACTAAATATTATTTTTTAAATTGTAAGTATGTATGTATTTAAGTAATATTATTATTATTATTATTTTTTTGTTTAATGTAAATTTTGTTTTGTATATAAATAAATAAATAAATTTGTTAATGAAGCACATTAATTTAAAGCACATATAAACATATATAATTTGTAATTTTTGTTCGTCTGTATTGTTTTGTTTTTCTTTTTTCTTTCTTGCCGGACAATTTTTGCCCATTTTTTTTATAAGACCCTGCTTTAAACATTTTTTACCTTCTTTATGCTTTTTACTTAACATTCCAAATATTTGATTTTTTTTTTTTTTTTTTTTGGTCAATTTTTAGGTTTTTCAATCTTAAAACTAATTTGTGGTTTTTATAATTATTTAAAATTATTTTATTATTTTTAACAGTAATTTAGGTTTATTTTTGTTGTTTTTTTTCAATATGGCGCGTTTTCAAAATAATTGTTTAATAAAATTTGTTGTTTAAATGTTCCCTTATGAATACAAATGTTATTTTTGTTTCTGTTTTTTTTTTAAGTCTTGTTTTTTTTTTACTTTCAAGAAAAGTTGGGAAATGTTGGTTTTTCTAAACACCTATTTCGATAATTGTTTGAAAACGCAATTTTTTGTATTCCAAAAAATTTGTAAACTCACTTTGTTAAAACTATATTTTTTTAAAGCAATATTGAAATTATTTAACCCATTAATCTGCTGTGTTTACTGTTTATTTGAAACTCTATTAAGTTGTTTCAGTTAATTTTAAAATTTTCGTTTTTTTTCCATTTTCTTTTTTGTTTTCTAATTAAAACTTTAAATAAATTGCTCTTTTTTTTAATAACTTATTTCTTTTATAGCTTTATTCGTTGAGTTTTACTGTTAAATTTCGAGTCGGCAGACCTTTTCAATTGTGTTTATATAAAAATCTGGTTTTAGCAGGACCAAATCTAGCCAAATATGGGAAAAAATTAATGGCTTTGTGCTGTCAAATGGACACACTTGAAAAAGCTTTTGCCCCACATAAATTTAGTATTCCTTCGTTTCAATTTATTTGTTAATTCTAATGTAATTCCTTAACTCTGAATTTTAACTTATTTTTTTTTTTTTACTGATTTCAATTAAATATAGTTTTTCTTAGTTAAACCATTAAATATTTAAAAAGTTTTGTACATTTATACAGGAACTTGCGTGCTTGCTATTTTCTTATTTGAAAATGATTTTAAATGAAAATCATAGATTTGTTTATTATACGGATTTGTATTGGAAAATAGTCTAGTTAAACAAGGCAATTGGTACCTTATTCTGATTATTAAGTTTCTAAAAAAGTTTCAGCAATATTTCAAGTCTATCACACAATTTATTCCAATTTATTATTCTCAACGATTTTGCTTTCACTTCTTCAGATTCTATAAGATTAATTCTTAAAAGATTTTATCGCCTGGTTTCTATATTCCACTACGAAGTGCAACCAAATTGGAAACGATATTTTACTTAAATAAACTTAATGAAAATTTAACTTTCACTTCATTTTACAAATATAGAAAGAACCCAGCTGTATATATCAGTTTTATCGAATTATTCTTTTAATTTTTATTTCTCAGAAAACAAAATACATTTCAAAATCCTCTTTCAATCGGTATAGAATTCTGTGGCAATTGGCATCGCTCAGCAGTTAGACTCTTTCAATTTCATAATTTCTTAATGCCTTTTCAAATCGGTAAAAACATGTTCAAATTAAAACACTTTATATTATAAGCAAATATATGTTTTCATTTAAATTTTTGAAATAACAATTAATATTGAAATGTAATACATTTTAAATAAAAATAATAACAAACAAAAGAAACATCGTAAATGTTCTTTAAAAAATTCCTTAATTCTTTTAAATAATTCTTATACATTTAAATTTTGAAAATCCTAATTAAATGTGTTTCTTAGTTATATACTTAAGTTTTTATTTTAAAGAGTTTTTTTTTGTATTAAAAAGTCTGACAATTTATAATTATTATGAACAATTTTAACAAGAAAATAATTTGTTATAAAAACTAACCTACAAACTAATTTGTTTCACTGTCAATTTAAATTCAACTGCAAATAAACCATATTATTTTAGATTTTATTTTGTTTTGTATTAAGTTTACAACTTAATGAAGTTTTAAACTTTTTAATTAAATCACTTAATTGTTACATTTGTTTCTCAAGCTGTTTTTTTTTCCGTTTTCCATAAATTTTTTGAAAAATTTTCTTTCTTTTCCAAGAATAGTGTCAATAAATGTTCCTTTCTAGGCCTTAAATTTAAAATTGTAGGCCTACATATTGGAATTTTTTAAAAATCTAATAAAATTTTGAATAAAAAAAAAAACGAACACAATAAAAAGTGTAAGTAAAAAAATTTTGATTGAAACGTTAATAGATAACAGCATGAACACAATACGAAGCTTTATTGTTGTACGATAAATGTTTGTTTTAAAATAACAAATAATTAAAAAAAAAAGCAAACAGAATTCAAGAACTTTTATTAATGTAAGAGAAATTTTTGTTTTAAAATTGAAAAAAAAAGAAACTCTACCTTTTCAAGTTGAAATTGAACAAGAAAGTTGGATTCACCCATTCATTCGAATATTTTCGCTCTCTTCTAAAGAGAGACGTCAAACTTCATATGAAAAAAACTTTGTCCGAACAAATAATTTGTTTAGAAACAATGGATGAATCCAGCTTAAAAATTGAATTCAGAAATCCAAATTGATTTTAAGAAAAAACAAATTAAAATCCAGAAAACCAAATTAATATTGAGAAATAACAAATTAAAAATAAGAAATATACAGCCATATCAAATTCTAGTGGTTTTCTAGCGAAAAAAAAATTTTTCGTTTTACTTTTTCTATAGAAGCGAAATACGGAATTTATTCCATTTCCCAACGGAATTAAATTCTGTGACATGGCTGATAAATTGAAAAATAAATCAAAAACCCAAATTGATATTGAAAAAAAAAACTAATTGAAATTAGGAATTGTAAATTAGACCTGTTTCACACTCATCATTTCTGACTGTCAAGTCAAGTTATTTTTCAATGAGAAGGAAAAAGATAAAAGATAATTTTCAAATAACTTGACTTGACAGTCAGAACTGATGAGTGTGAAACAGGACTTAATATTTAAAATATACAAATTGAATATGAGAAATCGAAATTGATATTGAGAATAACAAATTGAAAATCAAAAATCCAAATTGATATTGAGAAAAAAAAACAAATTGAAATTAAGAAATATAAATTGATATTGAGAAATAACAAATTAAAAATCAAATGAAAATTGATATTGAGAAAAAAAACAAATTTAAATTAAGAAATGTAAATTAATATTAAAAATATGTATACAAATTGAAATTGATAAATCGAAATTGATATTGAGAATATGCAAATTGAAATTGAGAAAAAAAAAAACAACTTGAAATTAAGAAATATAAATTGATATTGAGAATATGCAAATTGAAATTGAGATATAACAAATTGAAAATTAAAAATTGAGGAAAAAACTAATTGAAATTAAGAAATGTAAATTAATATTCAAAATATACAAATTGAAATTGATAAATTGAAATCGAAATTGATTTTGATTTCTCAATTTGAATTTGCATATTCAAAATATTTAATTTCCATTTCTTATTTTCAATTTATTATTTCTCAATATCAATTTGGTTTTCTAAATTACAATTTGTTTTTTCTTAATATCAATTTGGATTTCTGAATTTTCACTTGAAAAGCTATAGAATTTCAAAAGTTTCAAAATTATAAAATTTTTCAAGTTAAAATAAAAGAAAATTTGCTTATAAACAAATTATATTTACATAGATTTTTAAATAATAAAAAAAAAATAAAATTATTAACATTTCACAATAAATCAAATAATTTTAAAATTATTCTCGTGTCACAAAACTTTTAATACTCAACATTTCAAAATGTTAAAAACCTCATGGAGTCATGAAGTCTTTTACTAAAATTCACAACCCTTTTTATATCATTACCTTTTAAAAAATCAATGAATTAATTGTTCATTAAAACGAATAAATTAGACATCAGCTTGCTACTAGTCCTGATGCTAATATAATGTCATGGCAAAAACTTTTTAAAGACTTTAGATGTCAAAGCCATGACATACAAAAAAAAAAAAAACAAAAAAGTTTCGAAAACAAATAAAATTATACAGGGGTTTTTTTCCTTTTGATATTTACGTATTAAATATGGGTTGGTTTATTTAGAAAAAAAAATATATATAATAAAGTATAATAAGTGTATGTATGTAATTTTGTTTGCTTTAACTCTGTCTGCATAGCTAAACAAAACATAATTAATAAGAAATCAATATTTTAAACTTAAAAGTAATAGAAAAAATTAAAAAATATATCACCTTGTAAAAATATGTAATTCATAAATGTGTTTGTTGGTTTGTTTTGTTTTTCGTTTGATTAACTTGCAAACAATTCAACAAAAACAAATTAAAATTAAAAATAAAAGTAATATAAACATAGCTAAACGTTTTAATAATAATAATAATAATAATTTAAAAACTGTGTGTATAAGTATTTTTAATTGTAGGTATTTTTTAGGTTTTTTGTTTAACATATTTATACCCTATACTATATAAGTATGTATTTACTTATATACATATGTATTTAATAATAATTATTTAATATACAATATTGTTTAAAAGAACATTTAGTGCGTTCAGCAGATGCTTATATTATTATTATTATTATTATTATTATTATTATTATATTATTATTATTATTATTATTATTATTATTATTATTATTATTATTATTATTATTATTATTATTATTATTATTATTATTATTATTATTATTATTATTATTATTATTATTATTATTATTATTATTATTATTATTATTATTATTATTATTATTATTATATAAAAAAAGATTTTTTGTTTTTTTGTTTTGAAAACTTTCTTTCACAATTTTTTTTTTTTTTTTTTTTTTAATTTTTAAGCGGTATTTATATAAAACTTAAAAGAAAAATAGTTTAACATTATAGTTTACTTAGTTACAATTAGGTTATAAAAAAAACAAACTACATCTTTTCAAGTTGAAATTGAGAAATTTTAAATTTCAAATTTATATTGAGGAAAAATAAATTGAAATTTAGAAAAGCAAATTGATATTGAGAAATCGAAATAGAAATTTAGAAAAGCAAATTAATATTGAGCAAAACAAATTGAAATTTAGAAAATCAAATTGATATTTTTAAATAACAAATAGAAACCAAGAAATCTAAATTGATATTGAGAATAAGCAAATTGAAGTTGATATTGAAAACTTTAAAAATTGTAATTGAGAAATTAAAATTTTTTATTAAATAGAATAATTATTATTTCATAATCGAACTGTTAATTTTTACTTCTTGATAATTTTAGTTTTTTATTAAATAATTTTTAAGCTTTTTGTTTTTTATCAAAGATTTTTTATTTTTATATATAAAATTAAAATAAAATAACTACTGAAGATGATTTCCAAAGTAAATCGAAATATCGAGTAATTTATATATAAAAATAAAAAATCTTTTATAAAAAACAAAAAATGACCTCTCAAGCTTAAAAATTATTTAATAAAAAATCATACAAAAAGGTCGAAGAAAATAGAATGAAATTAAAATTTGTATGAAATTTTTCAAATATTTTTTTACTTATAAAATACATAACACGATTTTGAGTTAAGCTAGATTTACACGATTGAAATTTTCTTCAAAATGCTTCAAACTCGTGTAAACAGCAAAATTTCTTCAAAATTTATTTATTTAATAACTATTCACAACTATTAAACAAATAAATTTTGAAAAATTTTTGCCGTTTACACGAGTTTGAAGCATTTTGAAGAGCAATTTTGAAGAAAATTTCAATCGTGCAAATCTAATAAACATTTTAATTTTTCAATTTCAATTAGTATTTTCTCAATATTAATTTGTATATACTCAATATTAATTTACATTTCTTAATTTCAGTTTGTTTGTTTCTCAATATCAATTTGATTTATTTCTCTTTTTCAATTTGATATTCAACATTAATTTGGTTTTATGAATTTCAATCAGCCCAATCATTAAAAAAAATTCCTCGGGTGTTTGTTAACTATTAACAACTATTAAACAAATAAATTTTGAAAATTTTTTGCTGTTTACACGAGTTTGAAGCATTTTGAAGAGCAATTTTGAAGAAAATTTCAATCGTGTAAATCTAGCTTTACAAATCTAATAAACATTTTAATTTTTCAATTTCAATTCGTTTTTTTCTCAATTTCAATTTGAAAAGTTGTATATATAAAATAATCAAATGAACTCATTTTTTAATAAGAAAAAAGTAACATTAACAAAATTATAATTAAAAAAAATTGTATAAAAAAAATTAGACCTTTCAAGGGTCTTATTATACGAATAGATTTTTTTTCTAATTCTAATTTTAATTTCCATTTTGCTTTTAAAAGTTTTAGATTTAAAATAACATAAACGCCAGAAAAAAAACTTAACTTAACAAACAAATGCTTAAAATCATAGAAACGAAACAGAAAATATATTTCATCAATAAAAATAAGTTTTAGTTCACAATTTTATTCTATTTTCTTTTAAGAAAAAAAAAACAGGTAAAACTGGTAGCATTTTACAAAATTTTTAATATTATTATGATTTCATTTGGTTTTATTATTATTATTATTATGATTATTATTTTTGTTGTTGTTTCTTACTTTACTTTTTCCTTCCTTCTTTCTTTCCTTCTTTATTATCAGTTATATTTTAAAAAAATATATTTTGCCTCTTATGTTGCAGTGTTTTATATCTGTGTAAATTGTTTTGTTTCGTTTTCTTAAATTTTGTAGTTGAGTTTAAATGTTTGTTTAGGTATTTCTGAGTTCTTCCAAACCACCTGTGGGTTGGCCATTTTTCACATTTTCCAAAACTTTATTTACGAAATCAGTGCTACCGCCAGCAATAGCTAAACCCCCTGAAAAATAAATAAATAAATAGAATAATTATTATTTCATAATCGAACTGTTAATTTTTACTTCTTGATAATTTTAGTCAGGCTTGAGTTCATTAAATTATTTTTACTTTTTTTCCTAACTAACTTCAGTAAAAATAATTTAATGAAAATTAAATTTAATGAACTCAAGGCCTGACTAAAATTATCAATAAAGAAATAAATTAAATTAATAAAAACATTTTCATATAAACAGGCAAAAGTTGTTCGGTTTTTGTATCAGGACAATTTTCCATTAAATAATCACACGATCTTATTGGTGCAAACAATTAGACGACGTCAAGCATTAACCAATGCAAAAGTGAGACGTAAATCTCTCGAAGGCAGCGAAAAAAAGGACGGCCTGATTGTCCTTAAGTGATAATGAGTTCTTTCTCCACCCAGAGCTGATTTACGACTCCAATCGTGTGATTGCACAATAAATTTGTACATTACACAATTGGACAATCGCGGATAATATTGTGTTTAATTTAACCAATTAAATGCAACCCTGATTTGGCAACCGTGTGACAACTGTTAAATACAATCGCGTGGCAATAAAAATGTCAAAAGCGTAAAACTTACACGTCAGGTTTTATAAAATATCCAACTGCACTTAAAAATCTACATAGTACATTCCTGATTAGTATTTTAAACGTAGCTATCATTGTACATACAGTGGCTCACAGCTGATTTTGTTGACCTAAATATTAGTGATTGAGTTTATAATTTTTTTTAGTTTTTTCTCAAGTATTAAACAAAAATACCGTTAGTTATTTAAAGATGAAAAAGTTTTTATTTTGATTATTTATTTATTCACGGTAATATAAAAAAGCCTTCCTAGGCCAATTAACATATATTACAAGAATTATTCCTGAATAAGGATAACTAAAATTAAAAAAAAAACAAGTTATTTCAATTCATACCCAATACTTCTAGTCAATTAGAAAAGAATATCACAGAAAGAGTTTACTCATGCAAAACCGAGTGCATGTTCAATATGATTTTATCTGACAAAAGAAGTTTAAATAACAAAAGAAACAGAAATTAGTATGTATACAAGTTTTGACAGAAAGTGAACACTCATGCAGAGAAATTTCGGAGTAGTTAAAATTGAGTCAACAAAGTGTGATTGTTGTAAGAAAACGACGAAATGTAGCTGCTGTGCCGAATACTGGAGGTCGTCCCAGATTATTAAAAGACTCAGACGCGCTCGGTTAATGATATGCGAGATAAAAAAGAATGGTTCGAAAACACCTAAACTGTAATCTACTTTTCAAAGCTTTTGGTATAATATACGGCTTATTACGTGCTGTCCTTTCATAAATATTATCTCGACGCAATATTCGTCTTATGGTTTTGGTAGTACATGTCTTTTCAAGCAGTCGTTCTGCTTCTTTCGCTAAAACTGTTGTTTAGATATACTCGGATCTTGCTTTATTTTATGTCAGCTTCTGTAAATATTTTATTTGGTGCTTCCTGGCCTTTATTATCCACTCTATTTTCTCGTACATATCTTTGTATAATTTACTCAACTTTACTAATTCGGCAATTTGTTTTTACCTCCATCTTTAAAATGCCTAATTGAGAGTTTACGCGTTTCTATTGAGCAAAATTATAACTAATTGACACATTATAGCTTTAAATAATCGCATTAAAATGTTTATTAAAACATTATATGCAAAATTTATGTATGTATGTGTACACAAGAATTTCTTAACAACTTTTATAACGATAAATTTTCTACGAAACTAATAGTTCGAATAATTTTCAGTCTCCAAATTGTCTAGTTAGAAACTATGAAACAAAAAATATCCTCGAAAATATTTAAAATAGACGCCACATTGAAAAGTTTAAAATTTCAAATCAAATCATCCTTATCCCCATTTGAACCCTTTGAAGTCATGTACATATATTTAAATTGCAGTTACTATATTTAAAAAAATAAATAACAACTTACCTATAGCATGTTTATAAATTCTTTCAATTTGTTGTTCCACCTCCTCGTGATTTTCGCCCACATTTTGTTTACGATATTTCAAAGCTAGATTCTGTTTAATATCACTAATAGCATTTAATAAACGTTCTGTAAAAGTTGAAAATAAAATAGAAAACAAATTATATATATAGTTTACCATTAACTAAAACGTACAGGCATGTGATGGAAATCGAAAACGAAAATTAATGAGTTTTAGAAGTCAATTTGTTCGTAATATTTCTGTATTGAAAAACTTTTATCACATGAAATATAAAGATAGTGGGCTACTAAAGAGAATCTTAAAACACAAATTTTAAAAATTAGATTATAAATGCATTAAAATGTATTTCCAAAACTGATTCGTTTTCGATTTCGATTTCCATCACATGCCTGTTAAAGTTTTTGACAGGAGTATACGAAATGTTCGCTCTCACTTTCCCATTTAGTTTCAATGTCTTTTACTTAGAACTAAACTTACTATGCTCAATTTCCAAACCATACAGCTTAATTTTATTGGCCTCATGTTGGGCTTTCTTTTTCAAACGGCAGGCCCGCGAAGCTAATTTGTTTTTCTCTTTGCGTGACTTGGGTCTCACATTGAAGGGCAGTTCGGACACGGGTGTCATGTCATTGATGGTGCGACTTAAACGATCTAGTTCTTTGCCTATATTATGCAATTTACGAGGATTTGGAGTCAAATCATTGCCATCACCTTTGCGTGCTTTGCCACTATGCTGTAGGTAAAAATCAAGAAAACTTTGTAAAATACTTTTGTAATTGTTTAAACAAGTTTAATTACCTTATACACCTTTATGCCTCTGACAGAGCAATTAGGGCTAAATACCGGATCGGTGACCTCATTTAAAATATGAGGATCTTCCAATTTCGACTGAAACACCAAACGTTTGCCTTTGGGTCCTTTGGCCTGGACATTGTACTGCCAAAAGAATCTCTCTTTGCCTTTGGACGAAGACAATTGATTACTACTCGTGGAATTCGAGCGGCCGTGCAAGGTGGAATTATCATCCTCATTATCGGAACCATTGTCGGATGAGCAGTCATCATAATGATCACTATTGTAATCGGTTGAAATGTCATCGTCATCATCTTGCGAGTAATCATGGCCATCGGGTGACAAAACACTGCCGGTACTCAGGGATGAAAAGGACTCGGCTTCGGCCAATGAACTGGTAGAAAGTAAATGCTGTCTTGGTTCTCTACGCATCCAAATGTCGGCGGTACCTAAATGTGTGGGCGCCGACGAGGATAATCTTGATATTGAGTTGCCCTCATTGGCCGGATAGAATTGCTTGCGTGCATTATTTGCGCTTATCACAGGTGCATTCGAGGAACCGGAACTTATGTTGGCACCACTTGTACTACCAAAACCACTGCTGCCACTACTGGGACTCAGAGCATTTGTAGTCATTAGCAAACCATGGTTAGCGGGTACCGAATGGCCCAACAGTGAAGACGAATTGTTGCGATCGGGTGATATGGAGAAACCTTTTTTCAACAGCTCTTGCATGTTGCGTGACTTAACTTGACTCTGTTGGTATTGCGAACGATTCGCATGAGGTGGTGGTGGCGTTATGGAATTCATTTGTAAAGGTGAATGGGATGGCTAAAGGGGATGAAAGAAGGGAAATGCATTAAAATTTGCCATAAATAAAGAATCTAAAGTAACTTACCAGACTACCGGGTGAAAAGTTGCTATTTTGTTGTTGTTGCTGTTGCTGTAATTGATGTTTATTTGGTGTACTGTGATAAATTTCGTACGGACTAGAGGAACTTGGATGATTTTGTTGTTGTTGTTGCTGCTGCTGTTGGATTTGCATAGCATTTGTTTGGTTGGAGTTGCCATTGCCATTGTCATTGCCATTACTTTCACCAGCCGAATTCGAGTTCTGCAAAAACTGTTGCAGTTGTTGATGTTGTTGTTCCTGTTGTTGTTGTTGTTGTTGCAATAGCTCCATGGGTGGTCCCATGCCCGGTGAAGGCGTACTAGATTGTGCGGCCGCATGCAAAGACGGCGATAATAAATGAAACGAGTGACCACCGTCATCTTGAGAACCCGGCGAAGGCAAAAAGTCCTCCAAGTTGCCTATATCCTCTAAATTGCCTATATCACCTTCGAAATCTGCAAAAGCAGTACTATTGACATCCGTCTTATCCAATGGAAATATATAGTTTTCGTCTATGGAAAAGGGTTCATGTTTGGTGGAAATAGCACTGCCTATGTCACTCCACATGGAATTGGTGGCCAGATTTGATTCGTACAGCAGAGATGATGAATCGTCTGCATTGGCGGTGGAATTGAGAAAGGTAACCACACCTGTTATATCCGTAGGAGAGGATATATTCTGATTATTGGAGTTATTACTGCCACTACTAACGCTGGCAGTCCCATTACTACCCACTGAACCGTTGTTATTACTGAAAGGCGATGAAGGATCTTGTTTAAAGAAGGGTGATGTTAGGGAGGCGCTGGAATTTTGTCCGGAATTAAGACTCTGTGAGGCGACGGCAGCACTTAAGCTGACATCTTGCAGCAATGAAGGTGAAAGTGAAGCATCTAAAACATCTAATGCATAATCGGAATAGTCGGAGATAGAGGTAGACAACAAACTATTATGTTGTTGATTCTGCTGCTGTTGTTGTTGCTGCTGCTGCTGCTGTTGCTGCATATTGGCTGAAGAAGACATCATGCTATTTATTTGCTGCTGCTGTTGTTGCTGAAGATTCTGTTGCTGATGATGCAATAAATGGCTAAGAAATGGACTGTGAGTTGGATGATGGCGTGCCTCGTCTTGATAGGGATTATGACTTTGATTTGGATTATTACTACGTGGTATACTAATGGCATTCGTTAGCATAACATTACTGCCGCTGTTACCACTACTACTGCTACCGCTGTCGCTGCTGCTGTTGGTGGTGGTGGTTGGTGTGAATAAAGAATTTGTGCCAATACCTCCGCCGCTGCTAGTGTTTGTAAAAGTGGCTGCAAATAATGCAGTGGCCGATCCCACACTGGTTGTTAAACCCAACGAATACAAATCGTATTTGAGTGGATTACTGCTATTGGAAGAGGTGTCGAATAATTCTGTCGACATGGAAAATAATTGATTTTCTGTCATCGTATTTTCAAATTTCAAGAGTTTGTTAAGAAACTCTTTAGTTTTGTATTGTTTGCTGGGCTTTTGCGAAACAAAAGCTTTTTTGCTGTTTTCTTGTATGTTGGTTGTTAAGCCCACCCACTTGATATGGGGCTTGACCTCTTAGGAGGTCTTTTATGTTGAAGTGAAACTCCTTTTAGGACTTCTGTTGTGTGGCACAATCTAAAATGAAAAGAAGATAAAATAAATGTTATTACGGTTTTGTAAAGAAAGAAAAATGAATAAGTTTTTTAGAAAAGTTTATAATTTCATTGTCATCATACAGACGTTATTGAATAAAAGTGAACTAGAACAGAACTAGAATCTGCAGTAGAAACTCAACTAGAACCGAAACTACAAATTGAACTAAAACCTAAATTAAAAACTGGACTAGAACATGAACTAAAACCTGAACTAGAAACTCAACTACAACCGAAATTGAACTTGAAGAGCAGTGACAAGTTACACAGCAGAACGTGTACAAGTGAAAAAGCGTGTGCACTTATAACACAAAATATTATGTGCATCCATAAATTCCATAAATTCTTTAAAAATCACAATTTCACATTCCAAAACCGGGAAAGAAAATACACAAATATTTTGCAAGTAAGCTTCTACAAAAAAAGCGTCGATTTTGGGAATTCTGAAGGGAATCTTGCAAATTGGAAACAAAAAATCGTTGCTAATTTATTACAGGGAACTCTGAAGTGTCCCAGTCAAAAACGATACAGATTTTTAAAGTAGACAAATTAACCCAACCGTGCTAAAAATCGTCGGAGCCGTTTCTTCACAAAATAATGAGTGCGTTCCCTGTAATAAATCGCAACGATTTTTGTGACCAATATGAACGCACTCATTTTATAGAGAAACGGCTCTGACGATTTTTAGCACGGTTCGCTCATTTCTGTATTTTATTTTCCCGATATTTGACTTTCCCGGTTTTTAAATTCCAAAAATCGACGACATTTTGGCACACGTGTGGTATATAACTTGAAGTTTGAATAGTATGAACACAGTACACAGTTGCATTCCACACATTTTAATCGAAAAAGTTTCTCGACGCGGGAGTTACAGAGCATGGACACAGAACTAAAATTGAAATATATAAGAATATACTTTATGCCACTTTTAAATAATGCATTCATTAATATAAATACATATATTTCTTTAACTCCATTTATGATTAAATTATACAAATATACTTGTATGTAATTGTAACGACGCATTAGATTAATCCAATTAAAATTCTCAGCTGTTGTAAATATTGCAAAATGTCGAGACATTACCATCATGCAGTTTGTACAACATTTAAATTTATAACAATAATTATAATTTAAACAATAAAAACAAAAAAAAAAAAAGAACAATGTAAAACAATATACATAATAATCTTAAATCAAATGCCCCAGACAATGGTCTACTTACAAATAAGGACAACTTGCAGTTAATAATTTTAAATAAAAGAAACAAACTGATAAATATCACTAGAGAACATTTAAAATTTTAAATAAAACGTATAAAGTTTTAACTTCCGTTTTAAAGCTTAAAGAAAGCTATTCAAAATTTTCACATCTTCAGAGCAAAATATTATTGATTTGTTGAACTAAAAGGTCACCAAATAAGTATAATAAAGCGTAAAACACAGAAAATTCAAATTTAATGGTGAATGTTTATTATCATTTGAATGAACATTATTTGGCATTTATTTTTTGAAAATTATGTCTATCAAATGTTGGCCGTTGCTACCTCGCATATGGTCCATCCGTTGAGTCCAATTTTCGATGACTCGTTCGAGCATTTCGACAGGCAACTGATGTTTTCCTCCAAGGCCTGAATCAAAGCGGATTCGTTCGCATCAACTTTAGACTTTACATATCCCCACAGAAAAAGGTCTAACGGTGTGATATCACACGATCTTGGTAGCCAATCGACCGGCACAAAACGTGAAATTATGTGCTCACAGAAGTGTTCTCTCAATAAATCCATTGATTTATGAGATGTGTGGAAAGTGGCGCCGTCTTGCTGAAACCAAATGTCGCCGAGATTACGAGCTTCAATATCAGGCATCATATAGTCGGTTATCATGGCACGATAACAGTCGCCATTGACGGTTACGTTCGCACCGGCATCATTTTTAAAGAAATATGGACCGATGATTCCACGTCTTTACACCGTGCTGAACGTGGTATATTCTGTCGAATATTATCCAATAATTAATGCTGGGTCTCAAAATGGGTGATGGTATTGTGAATAGTATGCTCAGTAGGCCGATTATGTTGACCATAAGTTGAGCGAAGTGCACGAAACACATTCCTCACAGAACGTAAATTTTCGTAATAAAGTTGAACGATTAGTAAACGTTGTTCAGGCGAAAGTAAGTCTTTCCATTATGAAATGTCAAACAATACTAATTAAAAATAACAAGACAGCATGACACGACTCACACGTGATCTGTCAAAAAAAAAAAAAAAAAAAAAAGGGTTATTGAAAAAAGTATCTCTACTGGAATCACCCATTATGTGAATATATTTTACTTTAATTAAATATACAAGTTCTTTGTGGCAACTAAGTCCATAATTTCTATATTTGCATCTTAAATATTTGTTATTATTATTATTATTTTTTGTCTAATTTACTTGTAGGTATTTATTTGCTTTTTAAAAACAAACACAAAACAGAGACACTTTAAAAACGTGTTTCAACTCGTGCCATACTTGAGTATTAAAAAAATGTTATAATAAATATATTTCAAATTACACAAATTACAAAATTGTATACAATTAGTTTTTAAACAATTGGGCAGCGGGAAATGTCAAAAGCTAAGTTCATGCAATGGAAAAGATGCAAAACAACACAGAAAAATTCCCAGACAAAGACACCATTAAATGAAATACATCCCAGCAAACCATATGAGTCCTAAAAGAGTCTTTTCTGACACCTTTTTCGGAGTGTTAACGCTCCTTATGAGCCCAAAAAACAATCATAATTGCTCCGAAAACCTTCAGAAAAGAGGGTCATTACATTCGAAAATGGTCCGTCAGAAAGAGCTCTTAGATAATGTCAGTAAAGAGTCTTTTAAGAGGGTTTTTTTGGGCTCTGTGTAATCTTGTTTTTATTATTCTTGTGTGGTGCAAAGGACAAATAACAGGACAACAACGCTTTGGTACACACATAATTAAGTGGAATTTCTGAGTCATACTGCGAGCCGACACAGGACAGTAACAAGCAAACTTTTCTTTCGCTCCGAAAATGCTCTTTTGTTGGTCTCTTTTCTGGCTCCTTTTTCGGAGCGCTAATAGAGTGGTATGCTGGGATATGTATGTATGTATTTGACAGACAAGTGTCTCTCAATATAAAACAAAACAAACAAGATCTAATACCACCATCAAGTCAGTCAATATAGACAGAGTTTTTTTTTGTCTATCTGGTGGTAAAAATATTTCGACAAGTGACAACCAGATTGTTATCGGTCGAGCTGTGGACGTGTTAAACAAATACACAGACATATTGTCTTGTCAACAATAACAAAAGATTTGCAAAATTGTGAATGTATTAACAAATTGCGTAAACAAAATCTTTTTTAGGAATTAATTTTTTATTGTTTGTTTTATTTGTTAATGAGCTTTAACAGACAAAGAATTATATACATATGTACATAAAGACAAACATAAAAAATTTATTTTAATTATTTGTTTACACGAGTGAATGAGTGTGAAATCATCATTTATTTTAATTTGACAGATTAAATACAATTTAAAGCTAAACTAGAACTGAAACAGAACCTGAACTAGGACGTGAACTGAACTAAAACTGATCCCTGCAAAAAACGCGAGTAGTCCAGGAGGACCAGGAGTACTCCAAACATAATCCATTTGTATGAAAAAAAAACTAGTTCATTTAACATTACGATGTCCTAGGACTGAACTGGACCAGTTTTACAACGATTACGTTCGTTAAAGCACGAATAATTGTCGTGTAACAAGAAGTTCTGCTTTGAAAATGAAATGGTCCATGAGTGCATTACATAGGACCATAATGTCCTAGTCACCACATTTTAGTTACAATGGACCACGTACTCCACAGATTTTTGCAGGGACTAGAACCTGAACTAGAATCTGAACTAAAACTTAAACTAGAGTTTGAACTAGAAACCAAACGTGAATTAGAACTGAACTACCTAATCAAGTCATAAATACCGGTACACAACTGAACACACTTATTACGTATGCAATACTAAGCACATCCATTTTGTATTGATTGCGTTTTGACAGTTGACATTTATTCTTCATTGTGACGTAAAAAGTTTTTGACATTAATTGCTTGCAATCATGGAATGGTGCGACATCGAAAATCGTATTGTTGTATTTGGCCTACTAAAATGCAAGATGGAAAAAGGCGATATCTTTAGGGCATTGCGACCGCTTAGAATAACTCGTAATTTTGTGTATCTGTGAAGTTGTTTAAGGGAACTGGTGAAGTAGCAGGCCGTCAATAATTCGGCCGTACGCACACTGTGAGAACTCCGAAAGCGATCAAAGCCGTGAAGAGACGAATGGATCGAAAACCTCTGCGTGAACAGAAAATCTTGTCGCGGGAAATGAAAATTTCGCAAAAATTCATGTCTTGCATTATCAAAGAACAGTTGGGACTCAGCGCGTTTTAGGGACACACAAGACAACTGCTCACGGCCGCTTTGAAGAAGAAAAAAACGGAAGCGAAAATCGAAAGCATTACTCAGCCGATACACGAAGAAGACTCACACACAAATTCTGTTTACTGCCGGGAAAATCTTCAACGTAGAAAAATCGTTAAATAAACAGAACGATCGTATGTATGCTCGGTCACCCAAAGAAGCATACCAACTCATCCCGAGGGTTCAAAGAGGTCACCATATTGCGTCTGTAATGATATGGTGGGAAGTGAGCTACGATGACGTTACCAAGCTCCATTTTTGCGAAAAAGTAGTGAAAACATCGACCATAGTCTATCAAGCGACCGTCTTGCAAGTCATTGTGAAGCCAACAAGCCATTTACTTTCCAGCAAGACTCTGCTACAGCTCGCAAATTAAAAAAATAAAAACCGAATCAACTTTGGCTCAAAAACAACGTATCAACGGATGATTGACCAGTTGCTAGTTCAGACCTCAACCCATTGGATTACAAGTTGTGGTTAGTATTAGAGGGAATTGCTTGCTCTACTAGGCATCCAAATATTGAGTCGTTAAAGCAAACCCTTGTCCGTGCAGTCGACAATTTCCCCAGACATAAAGTGCGTTTCACGATCGATAAGTGGCCACATCGTCTCAAATCGTGCTAGAAGGCAAACAGAAGTCATTTCGAATGAGTTGTTCTTAGATTTGTAGCCATTGAATAAGCCAATAAAAACAAATTTTTTTTAATATTCATTCGTTTTCATTTGGTGTCGATATTTCTGTATATGCACCAGTATTTATGACTTGACTAGGTAGAACCTGGACTAGAACCTTAACTAGAAGCTAAATTAAAACGAGAACTAGAAACTTAACTAGATTACTTATTATAGGGTACTTCATTTCATTTTTACAAAATAATGTGCAAGACAAGGGCTTTCAAAAGGGGCGTTCAAAAGCATGATCACTTTATTATTTTTGTTATTATCAGACTCACATGTAAACACACATGCAGCATGTTGTGTATCAGACTCCCATACATACTCGTACATTATCAATTAGCGTGCCATAAGAGAAAAAATTACAAATTGCATTAGTAAATATTTAAATACTATTTGCGCGGGCTTTTGATTGAAGTGCGCTTTCAGTTTGGACTTTGAACGTCTCGTTGTTGAGAGATGTGGAAAATATCAGTATGAAATATTAAATCTTAAAAGAGTTAAAATTTTCAAATATGTAGAACATAAAGGGATTTTTAAATCATCAAATGACAACTTGATGCTATCAAAAATGCTAAAATGTTGAATGTTAGGAAATTTCGTAGGGTTTTCCTAAATCTTGAACAGCTGTCATTTGACCTAATATTTCTACGAGCATGTGGTTTACTGAGGTATCATTACTTTTAATCAAATGTCACTCATTACTCAACGGGGAATTGTTTTCTATTGCTCAATTTAAAACGGAAACTATTGGCTTTCTTGTCTTGGGGTTAAACTATGTATTTAATTGTTTATTTATAAATAAAACAGTTATTATTAATTTCTCTCTACCTCGCGCTCTGTCATTCTTGTTATAAGAGTAATTTTTTTAAATACGAAAAACTAACTTAAATATTAATCTTTTATGGTAATTTTATGATTATTGATTGTTAAACAAATACCGTTAACTTAAAATACATAAACAATGAAAAGTTAAGACAGTGAAAACTTGTAATAAAGGATAGTTTAAGTGGCATTTAACATAGGTAAGGAAGATTTTTTGTGCAAAACAAAGAACTGAATTAGAACTGAAAAAGAACCTGAACTATCTGAACCGGAACTAGAATCTGAATTAGAACTAGAACTTCAACTAGAACTTGAACTAGAATCTGAATTAAAAGTTAATCTAGAACATGATCTAGAATCTGAATTAAATTAAGAACTAAAACCTGAACTAGAACATAAACTTAAACTGATCTGTAACAAGAACTAGAACCTGAACTAGAATCTGAATTAGAATTAGAACTTGATCTTCAACTAGAACTTGAACTAGAATCTGAATTAAAACTTGATCTAAAACTTGATCTAAAACCTGATCTAGAATCTGAATTAAATCAAGAACTAAAACCTGAACTAGAACAGAAACTTAAACTGATCTGTAACAAGAACTAGAACCTGAACTACACCAGAACCTGAACCAGAAGCTGAACTAGAATCTGAATTAGAACTAGAACCTGCACCTCAACTAGAACTTGAACTAGAATTTGAATTAAAACATTAACTAGAAACTGAATTAGAATCTGAATTAGAACCTGAACTAAATCCAAAACCTGAATAATTAAAACATTTTCAACTTTGTTTTAATATTAGTTTTATAATAATATATCAAATTGTTTTCCAAAAATATTGTCGGTGTTGCGGGAGTTTGCCCCGAGCGTACAGTTTCACAAGATTATAAACAACAAATACAAATTTTGATGAGTTTAGTTTTATTCACAATTCCATTTATTGTATTTGTATGTTGAAATTCCTAATTGAAATTATATTAGAAATCTACAGTAATATTTACAAATTATTTATGTTTATAATTACGTACTTTTTAAGTGTGAAACGAATCGTCACAAATCTGTAATCTAAGCTTTTTAAGAAATCGATTTTTAAACCAATTAAGTTTCTTTTACTGATTTCAAGACTTTTGATCGCTTTGCTTGATGACCTCGAAATGACTTTTCTTTACAATTAAAAATGTGCGATTTCTAAGCTTGGGATTTTGACGTGATTTTTTACATAAAGTCGATAATTACGATAAATTAGTAAAATAATCATAAATTGAACGACAGTGGCACTAACAATCGGTAAGTATTAAAAAGTGTTTTAATGCACAATTATATAGAGTGGGTAAAGCACCAACTTCTTCTAAAGAAAAAAATAGAAATAAAATGATAAACTTTGCAGGCATTTGTTCGAAAGTAGGCCAAATAGATGTCTTCATGTGAAAATTATTTGACGGAAATTGGAAGGAATAATAGTGGTGAATGTTTTTAGATTCAGCTTCTTGAAAATTTGCTCTAGTAGAAATTTGTTGTAGTTTGTCAAAAAACTGTCAATCCTTCTAGGCATCATTCACAATAGTGCAAACTATTTCAGTCAATTCTAGCAGTCACAATTATAGGAGAGGCTCTATATATCGATGTCGAGGAACTCGTCATCATCAATAATTTTGCGATTGTCTGCTGGGGTCTCAACAGAAAAAAAATTTAATAAGTTACTGTACTGACTAATGTGTTAATAATATCACCACCACTGTACATAAAAACGTCAAACTATACAATGTTAATAATATATTTAATGTGTCTATTGTTTGGCATTAAGTTGAGAAATTAACAGAAGTTTTGAAATGAAAAGTTGTAGATCTCTTGCAAAGAGTGTCTACTGTTTACAGTTATCTTGACCATAAATATGTAAAGCGGTTTGCCTTGAGGTTTAAAAGCCAAACAACAATAAAAACAAATGTCTGCTTTATTGAAAAACCATAAAAAAATAGAGGCGACAAAAAAAAATTAAAGTAATCAAGGTGTGGGGTGCCAATAACAAAAATATTTTATAACAAATAATGCTGGGAACACAACTGGGACGAACGACGAATATTCGTCTCTGAAAATACAACACGTACATATGTATGTATGTAGGTACATATGTATGTTTATCTGAAAATACACACAATAACGGGGTTGATTGAATTCATAATATGCGGCGAATTGTCAAATAGAGTCTATATACATATTTCTACATATTTCTTTCTTAAGAAATACGGGGTGACCATGTTTCGTTTTAGATTTTAAGGTTTAAGTAAATAATGTTAATTTTTACTTCAATTATTGTTTTATTTTTTACTTTATACAATTTAGAATAAATATACAAAATAGTTAACTATAAAAATTGTTTTAACCTGTGTTTTTGTTAATTTTTTAAATAAAGTGGATATAAATGGAATTATACTTGATAGGGTTAAAAGAAATGAATGCTTATATAGGGTGATTCCAGTAGAGATACTTTTTTCAATAGCCTTTATTTGCAAGATAACGTGTGAGTCGTGTCATGCTGTCTTGTTATTTTTGTTTAGTATTGTTTGGCATTTCATAATGGAAAGACTTACTTACGCCTGAACAACGTTTACAAATCGTTCAACTTTATTACGAAAATTTACGTTCTGTGAGGAATGTGTTTCGTGCACTTCGCTCAACTTATGGTCAACATAATCGGCCTACTGAGCATACTATTCACAATACCATCACCCATTTTGAGACCCAGCATTAATTATTGGATAATATTCGACAGAATATACCACGTTCAGCACCTACGGTGCTGGTGATGCCGGTGCGAACGTAACCGTCAATGGTGACCGTGCCATGATAACTAACTATTTGATGCCTGAAATTGAAGCTCGTAATCTCGGCGACATTTGGTTTCAGCAAGACGGCGTCACTTCCCACACATCGCATCAATCAATGGATTTATTGAGAGAACACTTCGATGAGCACATAATTTCACGTTTTGGGCCGGTAGATTGGACACCAAGATCGTGTGATATCACACCGTTAGACTTTTTCTTGTGGGGATATTCGATTCAGGCCTTGGAGGAAAACATCACGCGTGTCATTCGCCAGTTGCCAGTCGAAATGCTCGAACGAGTCATCGAAAATTGGACTTCAACGGATAGACCATCTGCCAAAGAATGTTCTTTCAAATAATAAAAAACATTCCCCATTAAATTTGATTTTTTTTTTCTTTAAAAAAAAGTAGGGAACCTCGAAATGGATCACGCTTTATAATTATATGGGATACAATTGGCGAGATGGTAAATTTATACGGTAAGAATAAATTGAAAGTAATAAAAAGATAAATTAAATTGAAGTTTTAAATACATATAAATACTCAGCTGTCAATTATAACAGCTGTATGTATTTGTTTCGTCGTTATTGTGCTTCAAATGACCAATTGTCAACAACTAATTTGTCGTTTTGAACGTCGTTCGTCCCAGTTGTGTTCCTAGCATAAAAGAGGTATTTGTTTTTAACACTGATTTTGGTAAACAGAACAAACAATACCATATTTGTAACATTTTATAAGATAATGGCAGGTAAAACTATAATAGAAAACAATTTATCAATAAATTTATTGTAAAACACAATATTTGCTTAAAATTTAAAATCACTAGTACATACATATGTATGTATGTATATAATATTCTAAGGTATAACCAATAAACTTTAAAATAAGCCATTAACATTTAAAATCCAAACAAGAGTATAGAATAGAAATTACTTCATCATAAAATTTTTTAGCAAAATCAGCAAAAATACATACATACATACATACATATGTATGTATTTAAATAAACTAAAAAAGAATCTTCTAAAATCACATGTAAACACAATTCCAATAATTTATTTAATTTAAACTGTCAAATTTGAATACATACATATGTATGTACATATTTCTTTTCAAAATAAAATTTGCACAAAAATTACCCGAGTAGGTACATACACCCCGGTTCACTTATTTAAAGCTACTAAAAATTCCATATTCAGCAGCCAGTATATTTTGCAATTTTTAACCGATTGCAAAATTTTAAAATTACTATTTTTCTATTTTCTATTTTAAAATTCTGCAATCGGTTAAAAATTGAAAGAGATACTGGCTGCTGAATATGGAATTTTTAGTGCCTTTAAATAAGTGAACCGGAGTGTACTTACTTACTTACTTATGTATGTGTATATAAAAATTAAAATTCAAAATAGGGTATTTATGAAATTTCTGTGTTATCAATACTTTTAAAATAGTTGCTGCCATTTGATTTCCGAAATAGTGTTTTTTTATTGTTTTATTAATTTGCGGTTTTATTTTTATTATTTTTGATAACTATTTCTTATTTTGTTTTGTTAACTAAATTTGTTTATTAAATCTTTCCTTATTTGTTGTTGTCAGAAATTTTTTTTTAGCAAACAAAAACAATGAAATTGTTGAAAAAAATTTTTAAAAACAAACAAATTTTGTAATAATCATAAAGAACATTCCAAAGAAATTATATAATACAGAAATAGAAAAGCAAAAAAAAACGAAATTAGTTTCTGGATATTCAGGTAGTAAAATAAATTTAAAATCAAAACATCTAAAGTACTTTTAATTTAAAATTTATGTTCATATGTATGTATGTATGTATGTACGTACGTATGAGTTTTGTGCTGTTTGTTTTAAAAATGATGAAATTTAAAAAAGTTCTTTCATTTCAGTGACAACGAAAAAAAAATTATAGCAAAATGAAATAGGTATCTAAACATCCGTTTAAATACTTTTTGTTCAGAAAATAAAGTTTCGTTAAGTTTTTTTTATGTAAAGAAGAATAAAAAATTCCTGCAGAGTTTTTATTATTATTATGTCCTGTAAATAATAATTAAAGTATGTAATTAATTTTTAGTAGTTTCGGTTGAAAAATTAAAGTTTCGTTAAGTTTTTTTTATGTAGAGAAGAATAAAAAATTCCTGCAGAGTTTTTATTATTATTATGTGATGCGAATAATAATGAAAATAATTAATTTTCAGTAGTTTCGGTTGAAAAATTAAAGTTTCGTTAAGTTTTTCTTATGTAGAGAAGAATAAAAAATTCCTGCAGAGTTTTAATTATTATTATGTGATGCAAATAATAATTAAAGTATGTAATTAATTTTTAGTAGTTTCGGTTGAAAAATTAAAGTTTCTTTAAGTTTTTTTTTATGTAAAGAAGAATAAAAAATTCCTGCAGAGTTTTTATTATTATTATGTGATGCAAATAATAATGAAAATAATTAATTTTCAGTAGTTTCGGTTGAAAAATTAAAGTTTCGTTAAGTTTTTTTTATGTAGAGAAGAATAAAAAATTCCTGCAGAGTTTTAATTATTATTATGTGATGCAAATAATAATTAAAGTATGTAATTAATTTTTAGTAGTTTCGGTTGAAAAATTAAAGTTTCGTTAAGTTTTTTTTATGTAGAGAAGAATAATAAATGCCTGCAGAGTTTTAATTATTATTATGTGATGCAAATAATAATTAAAGTATGTAATTAATTTTTAGTAGTTTCAGTTAAAAAATTAAAGTTTCGTTAAGTTTTTTTATGTAGAGAAAAATAAAAAATTCCTGCAGAGTTTTAATTATTATTATATGATGCAAATAATAATTAAAGTATGTAATTAATTATTAGTAGTTTCGGTTAAAAAATTAAAGTTTCGTTAAGTTTAAAAACTTCTCCAAATTGAAAAATTCTTTCTTTAAATCTAAAAAGATATTGAAGGCATATAAAAAAATATCTTGTTAAATTTTTTCCGTTTAGAAAAAGTTTCGTTGAGTTTTGTAAATACAGCACACGAAAAAAATAACTAAAGGCCCAACTATAATATGCATAAGCAAGCTTAAGCAAATTGCAAAAGTTAACGAAAATGCTGTCAATTCAGAGCTAACTTTCAGGTGGCTACTTGTACTTACGGGACTTTGAAACTTTTTGACCACAGTTGCACATTTATGTTTAAATAAATGTTTTAATTTTAACAAAAAGCTATTAAATGACTACAATTTATAAATATTATGGTAAAATATGTATACGATACTATTACATGTATTTTATAACTAAAAGAAAACTTGGTACCCGAAACGGCATACTTTTTCCTTTTTTTTTGAATTTATGGGCAAAGGTACTAAAATGTACAGCTGTGCAGCACTAAATTGTAAATAATAATACAAAGATTGTTTTGTTAATTTACCGAAAAGTTTCATTATAGTGGCACTCTATAATTAACTTCAGCTAGCACATGCAAATTATACCTAGTTGGGCCTATAAACTTGCGTTAAGTTTTTAAACACACCAAAATAAAGTTCATAATATCTACCTATAATTGGTTTTTTAAACCTAAAATATAAAAGAATACAGAAAATGTTAAAATTAATTTAATTAAGAAAATATTGGATCTGTTCCCTTTATTACAATTCACACTGTGTTAAACTTGCGTCACACCATACCAAACTAAGAAATTGTTAAACTTTTGCAAAAAAAGAAAAAAAAAACAAGTTAGAGTGCTATATTCGGCTGTGCCGAATCTTTAATACCCTCCACCTAAACGTAATCGGCCCAATCACTAATAAAAAATCCGCGGGAGTTTTTTCCCTTTTTATTTGTTTAACATTGAATTTGAATACGAAAAATGGGAAAAGGGAAAAATTTTTTATTCATGATTGGGCTGAATAAGAAATACAGAAACTACACTGGCTATAGGACTAGAATGTCCTTATTCTGTGTTTTCCATTCAGTCTTGTTTGAAAGACAATTTTACGACCAACATAATTTATGTAAAATATTTTGAAATTTTATCTAATTTTGACCATTTATAATTGATGTAATTACCGATTCTTACTGTAATTTACAGAGTTTGTCTGATTTTCATAATAATCTTGAGTGTAATTTAATAAACAGAGTGTAATAAAAAAGGGGTAAGATTATAAGGTGAGGCTTCTTTTGGTTGAATTTGATCTCAATAACATTATTTACAAGAGATTTATGGGTGGCATAGTAAAGTGGACAATTATGGACTGATAACTTCTAAATCTAGTATCCAGTAATGTGATTTGGTTGAATTTCATCTCAATAACGTTATTTACAAGAGTTGTATGGTTGGCTGGTGTGCTCGGAAGTGGACTTAATTCGGGAGCTATTGCTATTATTGACTGACATCTACAAAATTCAGTAACATAATTGCGGTATAACTGATATTAGTATTATTTCTGGATTAAAATTTCTGATCTGTATAAAAGTTGGTTCGATATCAATATTTATTAGACATTTTTGTGGTTTAAATTGCTTTTCGGAAATGGTTCTATTATGGCAAATCATGGCCAAATCATGACAAATCATCGACCGATCTTCTTTAATTTTGAAACAGTGATGACGGCATATTTAAAATATATATTAGTATTAACGTAGATTTCGGAAGTGGACCTTATATGGGGGATAATGTCAAATATCGACCGATATTCTCAAAATCCAGCAGTTTGATTTTGGCATGAACCGTGTAAAATTTTGGATCGGTACCGTTATTTATAAAAGTTTTAAGAGTATTTTGGGAAGAGAGCTTTCTATGGGGGATACGGTTAAAAATGGACCGAAATTCATAAAATTTTGTGGGATGATTTTTGTATATATGTACATATATATGTAAATGATATGTTCAAAGTTTTTAATCAGTACCGGTATTTATACGATATATATAAAGAAAATGGCTTTTTCGAATGTGGTCCTTGTATGGGACCTATGACCAATTATGGGCCGACCACCATAAAATTTAGTACAACAATTTATTTACCTATAACGATTATTTATGTCAAATTTTAGCCGTTTAACATTATTTATATCAGTTTTATACGTATTTAAGTGAATTTTGGAAGTGGTGTCTATGGTCAAACATGGACCGAACTAAAAAAAAATTCGTTTTGCATTTTCTTTTTCCATGAAAGTTATTTTTGCTGAATTTTGTATTAATATTTAAATTGAGCAATATTCCGGGAAGATTTTTGTATGGGGGCTATTTGAAATCATGAACCTATTCTTACTATTTTCCTCACACTTTCTTCTTTTATCATAAAAACAAAGTATGTACACACAATGTCATGGTATTATTTGCAATATATTTAAAAATATAGCAAGAAAAATGTTTAAAAATATAATTTTTTTATAGAGGTTGTCTTACATTTTGATCCATAACTCTTGTTCTACTACATCTACCGATTTTGCTGATTTTCAATACCAAACTGCTTAGAAGAACTATAAATGGTTTTATGTAAACTTTGTTGATTTCGGTTGTGTCCTTTGGACGTGAGAGTGTTTTACACAGACAGACAGACAATCGACTTAGAATTTCGGAAGGACCAAAAATATACATAGGTAATATACTTTGTTGGGTCTCAGATGAGTATTTATCAGTGTTACACACGGAATGACAAACTTATATATGTATACCCTCATTCCACACTTATGGTGGTAGAGGGTATAATAAGTTATACCAAAAGAAACCAATAAAAAGAACTATACTTTGTAATCATGTACCTACACATGTTTTTTTTAGCGTGCAAAATAACAACAACAAAATAACGTGTAAATACAAAAACAAAATTAAATAAAAGAAATAAACAAAAAAAAAAAGCTGCAAATAAATGTGAGAAATAAATTTGATAGTAGGTATGTAAGTACTTTTTCTGGATTTGAGTGTACATACATCCATACGTACAAACATACATAGTATATTACACAGTTATTAACCATATTCAAGGTCAAAAGTGTTTATTTTTTCGAGAATTTGTTTTTGTCTTAAATTTTATCATAGTTTTCTTTTCTTTTTTATGTATACATATGTATTTGGCTTTCGTTTTTGTTTGTAGTAGTAAAGCCACCGACTCAATTGTTTGTAAAAGTTTGTGGAGAGCGGAGCAAAACAGAGTAAAAAAGAATGACTGACAGCTTATTTCTTTTTTTTGTATAAAAATAACAAACTTTATTTTTGCCATATAAATAAAAAAAAAAAACAACAAAGCAGAAATTGCAAAAAAATAATGTAAAATTAAAAACAAAAAAGTTATCAAATCCAAGATAAGCTTTTTTATTGGTGTGTTCTTTGTTTTGTATGTATTAACAAGTTAGAGCAGCGTTGCCATTTGTCAAGTTTTCCCTTTTTTTTGCAAGTTTTTTGAGATCCAAAAACATTTTTTAAGTTTTATTCTAAAAAAAAAAGTTTTTTGGAAATCTATAATTTATTTATAAGTTTAATTTAGTTTATAAAACAAATTATTTTCACCATTAACAAAACAATGTTTTTCTACTATGCTGCACTGCGTTAGGAATTTAACGATATTATACCTTTTTAATCCATTTTGCAACTATGTTTAATTTAGTATTACTTCGTCTTAAGTACAATAAATGTCATATAAATGTTTATAAAATGTTAACAGTTTACAACACAAATAAACTCTTTATTTTGTACATACGAGTACATATACATACATATGCATATGGAGTTGGACAGTTAGGAGTACTCAAATAACTATGTAAAAATAAAAGTTTTGTTTTCAATAAAATTGGGTTTTGAAATTTTACTACTTAAAAAAGTTTTTTTTTTTTTAGTAATAAAAAGTTTTCTTAAAAAATATCTGGCAACGCTGAGTTAGAATGCAATATTCGTAATAATTACCAATTCTTACCATAATTTACAGAGTTTGTCTGATTTCCATAATAATATAGAGTGTAATTTAACAATTTATGAAATTAAAAGAACATTTTTCCATATTGCCAAATATGAACTGACAGCTACAAAATTCAGTAGCATAATTGCCGTATAACCGATATTAGTGTGATTTCTGGATTAAAATTTCAGATCCATATAAAAGTTGGTTCGATATCGATATTTATTAGACATTTTTGTCGGCAGCTACGGCATTTTTTGCCAGCTACGATAAATCATGGGCCGAACTTCTTAAATATTGGAACAGTGAATTTTATGCATATGAGGATATCTCACGTCGAATTTCAACATAACGGTATATTTAGTATTAAAGTGAATTTCGGAAATGGACTTTATATAGGGGATATAGTCAAATATGGACCGATATTCTCAAAATGCAGCAGTTTGATTTTGGCATGTATGTACATGATCGGTGCAAAGTTTTGGATTGGTACCCTTATTCATAACAGATTTATAAGTATAAGTGATTTTCGGAAGAGAGCTATATATGGGCAATACGGTCAAATTAGGACCGAACTTCACAAAATTTTCTGGAATAATTTTTGTGTATATTTAAATAATATATATGTATAAAGTTTGGAGTCGGTACCGATACTTTTTCGGTCCTTATATGGGAGCTATGACCAATTATGGACCGACCATCATAAAATTTAGTACAACAATTTATATATCTATAAGAATTATTTGTGTCGAATTTTAACCTTTTAACATGATTTATACCAGTTTTATACGTATTTAAGTGAATTTTGGAAGTGGACTTTATATGGGGACTGTGGTCAAACATGGACCGAACAAAACAAAATTTCGTTTTGCGATTTCTTTTTACATGACACTTATTTTTGCCGAATTTTGTATTAGTATTTTAATTTTATAGGCATTAATGTAAAATTGAGCAATATTTCGGGAAGATATATGTTTGAGGGCTATGAGAAATCATGGACCGATTTTTACTCTTTTCCTAACACTTTCTTCTTTTATCATAAAAATAAAGTGTATAAAATTTCATGGCAATATCTGCAATATATTTCCAAAAATTTGAAAAAAATAATTTGTTTAAAAATATTAATTTTTTATGGAGGTTGTCTCACATTTTGGTCCATAACTCTGGTTATACCGATACTATACCGATTTTGCTGATACTTTTTTTTACCATTTAAAAGGTAACGGTCGTTACTTTATAAATGTGCTGTTTACCTTTTTAATGGTCGAAAAAAGTATTGAAATTATATTTGCTTAGGTTGCAATTTTATTTTAAAAATCACCGAAAATCGGTAACGACAGTTACTTTGAAAACACCCATATACCTACATACATTTTGTTTAAACAAACTTACAATAAACTTAACAATTATATAACTTAATTTGCTATATTTGTTAAGTTTACTTTGTTTTAAACATAAATTATTAATATTTAAAGTATTCTTTCAGTTTGTTTCACATCTTTTCAATATTTTTACAGGAAAATCTCAAATTTTGCATAAATACAATCTGGTAGCTTTAAATTCATTACTTGTTATGATTTCGGTTTGTTTATAACAACTACAAACAAAAATAAAGAAGCCGCGAGAGAGAGTGAAAGAGTCATAACAAGAGACAGCCATATTATTTTAGGAATAGGTACCTATTAAGTATTTTTATTTTGCTTTTAATTTTTAGCAATAAGAAATGTAACGAAAAAAGCTTTTTCTAGCAAGCTTTTATAATATTTTTGATGATAGAACACATTTTTTGTGTTATTATTATTATTATTTTTTATCTGTTTTTCCGTTGTTGTTGTACGCGGTGAGAATAAAATGTTTAGTGTTATTTTTTTGTTTACATTTTTTGCTATTTCTTGAGATGGCTGGTTGTAGGGTATTTATTGTTGTTGTTCTTTTTGCCTAAAGAAGAGTAAGAGGCAGGAAGAAGAACTTATAAGATTTGTTGTACAAAGTATTATAGGTAGGTAGGTATAAGTAGTAGGATATTTAAACAACAATAATAATACCTACATACATACATATACATATGTACCTATATACCTACATAGTATAATTTATAGTATGTATGTATGTATGTATGTATATTTTGTTTATATATTGTTAGCACTTACTATGTACATACATTAATACAGTTAGGGACTTAAGTTTTCGCACATACCCAAAAGTTCTTATTTTATTTAATTAAAGAGTAGGTGACAGAAAAAAAATTTTAGTCACAAAATTCTATTCTATTTTAATTACATACCTACTTCACGAATAATCAGTAAATAAAACTCGTTTCCAAAAATCAATGCCTTTATTTAAATGTGTTTTTGCAAATTCAAGTCGATGTCTTCTTCAATTATTTTCAGATAGGTATCAAGGATTTTCTGCGGGAATTCATTCGGCTTGCATAATCTTGATCCTGTAATGTCTTTTGAATAGGTTCTTGTTCTTGGATGAATTTTTTATCCGTAGAATTTTCGATTCTTTTTGGCGGTGGAATTCTAGGATTTTTTGCCACGTCTCTTAAAATAAGACTAACATCTCGCCTGGCTTTGGCGGTCTTGATATTGGCTTATTTTCTACAGAACCAGTTTTTTTCATTTTTTTAATGCACTGTTAAAAAGTTTACTGAATGCCTTTTTTCGTGTTTTTGAATAATAAGATTTTTTACATCGACACCAACTTCTTTACTCGTGCTCATTTTGTTATAATTTGTAACAACTTATAAAAAGGATTTCAGCAATCAAATATTTGAACTGCAAATATTTTTAAATTATAAATAAAGCAGAAGAGAATGTACATACCTAGTGTATGAACACTTTTGTCTCTCTTCATATCAGGGGTTTCTTTCATATTTACCATTATTTTTAAAGAAAATAAAATTTTTTGCTTTGGAAGAATAATTAAAATGGAATGGATTTTTTTGGTTTGAAATTTTTCTTTCTACTACTCTTTGATTAGCGAATATATGAAATTTTGGGTAGGTATGTATATATGTACGAAAACTTAAGTCCTTAACTGTACATACATACATATGTATGTATGTATTTAAATCCTATATACCTAATAGGTATAATTTTTATATGGATGTATTTAAATATGTATGTATGTATGTATGTCGATATATGCATGTAGGTATAAATTGTTTATATTATTGTTGCTGTTGTAGGTAGTTTTATTTATTTTTTTGGTTTTCACTTTGGCTGTTGTTATTGTTTTTATTACAAATTTATTAATAAAGTTATTATTGTTGTTTTTTATTATTGTTATTATATTTTTGTAGAATTTTCATGTTTTCTGCTGATGCTACTCCTCCGTTTGCTGTGTAGGTATGATGGCTGTTTTTCTTTGTAAACTGTTGGCAATAATTGAAAGGCGGCTATTTAAAGCAAATGTTTAAAGAAAAAATAAATGTTTAAATTGATATTAATTCAATCAATGTAGATATGAACATTTAAATCTAAATTTTATAGGTTATTAAAACTTATTTTAAATATTAATAAAGTTGAAAAAGAAAATGTCAATAAAATTTATTATAAACAATGAGCTAATTTATTAAAAAGCTGAGGTCCAAGCTCTTTTAAACTTTAAAATTCTGAAGTATATGTAGGTACAATAAATATGCTTTTAAATTGCAGTTTTTCTTGATTCCATTTAAAAATATCAGTTTTCAACACTTTTTGTATACCTATAAAAATAAAAAGCTTTTTAAAAATAAAGTCTTAAATGCCTCAAAATTTTAATTTGCTTAAAAATATTCGTTTATAATCCCAAATATTACGCTATTTTGATTTCATTTATAAAATCTCTATGAAGGAATATGTTTTAAATAAAAAAGAAACCTTTTAAGCTTTTAAAATTCCTATTTAAAATGCCTTAAAATTATATTTTATCTGATTTTATTTAAAATAAATACAAAAATTAAATTTATAACTTCAAGGCAAGCTTTTACAATTAAACAAATTAATTGAAGAAAAGCTTTATAATTTATTATTTATATCGATTTAATCTGAATTTATCTAAAATTCATAAGTTTTGAATATAAAAAGTTAAAAAATTAAATAAAAACTTTTCAATTTACAAAAACGAATTCAAACTGCTTTAAAATTTATTAGTTTTTCTACTTTTATTAATAAATTAAATAAAAATCTTGTAAGCTTTTTTTAAAACATTGCAAAATTTATTTAAAAAAAACTTTAAGTTCCAGACAAATTATTACATAATGTTTTAAAATTTATTTTTATATACACACATAGGCAAGTATAAAAATTCAAAGTCGTTCAATGATTCTGACCAACAAAACCCTTCATTAAATAAAAATATTTTTAAAAAAGCTTTAAAAAATACATTTAAAATTGCATGATATCATGCAAAATGCTTTAAAAAACATAAATTTTAAATACAAATTTACAAAGACTTTTGAGAAAAGCTTTTATAATTTAAAAACTAAATTTCTAAAGACTAAAATTTAATCCTTTTACTGATTTTATCTGAAAATCTCTCAAATGAAGAAAATTTAATTAAGGAAAATAGTTTTTAAAAGCTGCTATTACAAGTTCAAATTCTCAAAACCTTTATTTTTATTTTGTTGTTTTTTTCAGATTTTTTTAAAAAGCTCAAAAACTTAAAAGTTTCAAAAATATTATTGAAAAAAGTATTTAAGTTTCTTAGAAAATAGCTTCAAAAATTTTTAAATTAATTCCTTTTCAAATCTTTACACAATTTTAAGTTACATATGTGATATTGAAAAGCTTAATTTCCATACAATATTTTTAAAGCTTTAAGCTTTGTAATTAATTTCAAAGTTAAAATCTAAAATGTTTAAGAAAAAACTATAAATCTTAATAATTTTCACTTTTTGAAACAATATTTCAGTTAAGAATTAAAAGCTTAAAAAAGTTTGCTAACGTTACCATTAACAAAAAACTTTTCTTATCGTTTAATTATTGCAAAAAGCTTAAATTAAATAAAAAAATTTCAAAAACAAACATTGAATGATCAGAATAAATTCTTTTAGGATTTGATGCTGTGAAAAAGTCTTGTTCCATACTTTTCAGTTTTAGCCGACCAGTTTTTTTTTGTTCTTGCCAGTTCATTCACACACCTCAATTCAATTTTAGTATTTTTTAAAGCAAATCAACATGCATGAAAGAAAAAAACAAAACAAAAGGATATAAGAAAATTGACTAGTAACGTCAAGTTTGTGCCCCTTTTATTCTCTTTTCCCTTCTTATCCAAAAATACTTGACCTGACAAGTAGAAATTGAAGAGTGTAAAAGCGGACAAAGTATAAAAATTTTTATTTCTTAAAATTAAAAAAAGAAAAGATCATAAGAAAAATCTTCAAGGATTTGATGCTACAAGAAAAAACATAAAGTTTGCATTTATAAAAAGCTTTTTTCATATTTTGATACAAAATAGCATTTTTATACCCTTCAATTTCATGAGAAGGGTATAAGGGTAGTATGTCATTCCGTTTGTAATTTCCACAATATAATTTTCCGACCCTATAAAGTATATATATTCTGGATCCTTATAGATAGCGGAGTCTATTAAGCCATGTACGTCCGCCTGTCTGTTGAAATCAATTTTCTGAAGTCCCCATATATCTTCGGGATCCAAATCTGCAATAATTTGCTATTTGCTATTTAAAATCAGCAAAATCCGTCCATAAATAACGGAGATATGAGCAAAAATCCGAGACAACCTCTGAAAAATTCATTAAAAAAACTATCAAACAAAGTGTATTAATATTGTTACGAACAACTTTATCAACAGATGGCGTGTTTATCGACATACAACTTGTTTAGCATTTGTAGTAGTTTTGATTTATGTATAAACATTACTTTTATAAACATACTAGCAATATGGCAACATTGAGTTTTAATGACTTTGGCTGAATATTATAGACGCGAACATTCTAGACTTGCAGTCACAAACATTCTAGTATCTAATAGCCAGTTTTTAACTAAAAAATTAAAGTGTGTTTAAACTTAAATTCTGTTTAAATACAAAATTCATTTTTACAGATCATATTTAAATAGAACTTAAATCACTGACTACGTCCATTTAAATACAGCTTAAATACAACTTAAGTTTTTCATAATACCATATGATTTTGACAGTTCTGCAAGTTGTGAAAATTTCGCATTGAATTTTTTTTTATTTAATATTTTATAAAAATATTTAATAAACTTGCTGCGAATAAACACATTGTGCTTATTATTATCAATATAAACTAAAACAAGAATTTAGATGAAGAGGACATGAATGATGCAGCTTTTGTCCATTTAGATTACAACAATTTGTAAACTAAATATGAAATCAGCTGTTAAATGAAAAAGTTGTTTATATTTTTTTGATATTTAATAGTGCTACCATACTTTTATCATAATTAAATATCAAACTTAATTTTAGACTGAAAAAATGAAACCGTATTTAAATACAACTTAAGTTTAAGTAAAAATTAACAAATATCGTATTTAAATATGAAGTTAAAAACTGGCCATAAGTCCCAGATCACACAATGTAACTTTTGCTGCACAACTTTTGAGTTTGTTGGTGAGAGGGGAAAGTTTCGAACCTTCCAGAAATTATGATAGCTGTATAAATAGACCAACACGGCCAACCAAATGAATCTGTTTATTGTGAGTCATTGTTGTGTAAAAATCAAAGTGTTCGAAAACTTTAAGTGTGTCCTTAAACCGTTATATAAGTGTGTAAAAAGACAGTTTTTTAATTGTGTTTGTGTACATTTAAATAAATAAAGACCGTTATACCTATTTTCTTCAAACTACTTGATGATTTTATTTTGCAATTAAAAAGAATCCGGTTTATTTAAAGGAAATAAACCACTGTTTTTAAAAGGTAAAAACGTAACAATATATATTAATATACATATATATGTATGTGTGTATATAATATAATTATGAATCCACAACAAAGATGAAGGGTATATAAGATTCGACATAACCGAATATAGCGCTCTTACTTGTTTTTTATTTATTTTCCTTTTACAAACAGCTTTTGCCATTATTCATTTAAAAGTAACGAAAAACATTTTTAACAATATGCTACTTTTACAATAAAAAGGACATTGTTAAATTGTTGAAAAAAAAATTTAATTAACGTATTAAAGAAACAATTTGCTATAGAAAAATTAATAAAAACAAAGTGTGGTAAAAACGTATTTAGCTAAATTACATTGTGTTTACTAAATACATATGTATGTATGCATATACATACATAAATACATTGTATGTATGGTTTTCGAAAACCTCAAAAATCCATTCCATCAATATAACCTAAAAAGTTGATTTCAAAACTAAACAACAACAACGATAACAGTAAATAACAAAAAAAAAAAAACATCAAGTAATCAAAACAAAACTACAAATAATTTCACAACAATTTTGCAAAATTACAAAAGCTTTCTCTGGGTTTTTTTGTGTTACTGCACTTTTTGCTCTCTTTTTTGTTTAATATGTATTAAAATTGTTGAAAAAAAACAATTATTTAATTCTATACTATAGTCTATAAATATTTTTTTGTTGATGTTTATTATTGTGGTTCTTTAGAATTTCTTTGTTTGAAAAAAATATGTTTAGAGAACTTATACAGTGTGAGAGAGAGAGAGCGAGGCAGGGCACCAGGGGTTTTGTAAGTTTTTATTGTTTTGTATATATTGTAAGACATGTGCTGCAGTAACTGTATTACAGAGATTTATTCTGTCTTTAGGTATTTTAAAATTAGTAATTAATAGAAAACGGGCAAAACAAAAAGACGTAACAATTCTCATCTACGTAATCGTAACAGTCAATGGGTCATATACATACAGTGGCCGACAAAAGTCAACGTATTTTTGCAATTTGGGCATTTTGAATGAAGAAAAGTAATAATACAGTTTTGTTTCAGATGTATTTTTAAAAATATAACACAAAAAAATCTTCTTTTATTATACAGGTATGTGATGGAAATCGAAAACGAAAACGAGTGAGTTTTAGAAATTAATTTTTTCGTAATATTTCTGTATTTAAACAGTTTTATCCAACAAAATATAACGATAATTTGCTATTAAAGAGAATCTTAAAACAAAAATTTTAAAAATTTGATTAGAAATACTTTAGATGGACTTCAAAAACTCACTCGTTTTCGTTTTCGATTTCCATCACATCAGGGGTTAAACTTCAACTTTTATTCACAAAAAACTAAAAAAATTGAATGACAAAAGTCTACATACGAGCTGTAAATTAACATAAAAAAACATTGTTACTTTTTATTAAATTAATATTTCGTTGGGCCACCATGGGCATCTAGAACTGCCTGTAAGCGTCTGGGCATCGATGCAACTAAATTGTCGAGTTCTGCGGATGATATGTTAAGCCATTCTTCTTGAAGCTTCTTCTTAATCATTGGGGCACTAGTAATAGGAGTTTTGCGAATTTTTCGTTGTAGAATCTCCCACACGTGCTCAATAACATTTAAGTCCGGGCTTTGAGGTGGTATGCACAACTGTCGTGGGGCATGGTAGAGCAGCCAATATTTGACAATCTGAGCCGTGTGCTTCGGATCGTTATCTTGCTGGAAAATCCAACTCTGACCAAGATTTAAAATATCAACCGAGGGTTTTAAAATTTGTTCCAAAATGGATTTGCACAGATTCATATTACCCGCAATAAACACTAACTTTCCTACTGCAGAAGCAGCGACAGCACCCAAAACCATTACGCTGCCTCCACCATGCTTAACAGTAGCAACTAAGTTATTCGGCTCCATCGCTGTATTTTATTTTCGCCAAACTTTATTTTCCCATCACTTCCAAATATGTTATATTTAGATTCATCAGTGAACAAAACTCTCTTCCAGAAAATCATGTCCTTCTGAATATGCGTTTGTGCAAATTCCAAACGTAGTTTGAGATTTTTTTCGTTTCGCTTATGAGAGGTTTTTTGCGAGAAGATCTGCTATGGTAACCATTATTATTTAAAGTTCTTGGATGTACAACTAATTCAGATCTTGCTGCGATATCTTCGGCTAATTTTGTGGCATTTACTTTTGGATTTTTGTTCACTTCTATTAAAATGAAGCTAACGTCTCTACGACTAAGTTTCTTTGGGCGACCTCCACGTGGTTTGTTTTCAACTGTACCAGTCTTTTTAAAGTTATTGATTATTGTCTGAACTGTAGACTTACTTAAATAAAAAAGCTTTGATATTTCAACAAAAGATTTTCCCTCATTTCTTCACTTTACAACAAAATTACGTGCATCAATTGATATTTCTTTTCGAGAAGCCATTATTTCTATTAACGATTTATTTATTCCGCCTAAATTTGAACTGAATTTTAAGAAAACCCTTAACACAACAAGAAAATTAAAAAATAAATAACGGTATTTTACTGTTTGAATTCAACAACAAAATCCAATACATGCTGGTCGTATGTAGACTTTTGTCAATGCCTTTTGTTTGTTTATTATGTATAATTTTTAAAGTTTACATTACAATAACAATTTTTTTTTTGGCATATCAATAAAAATAGATTACAAACAAAAATGCATCATTATATTTTTATTCCGCGCTAATGTTCTCATAAAGTGTCCAATATTGTGATCGTATGTAGAGTTATGTTGGCCACTGTACACATCTGTACACGTACTTTATATATTTACGCCAGTCTATTACACGAGGTTCTTATTTTACTGTTGTTATTGTTTTATTTATTTTTATTTTAAAATTTTATATAATGATGAATGAGTGTTTTGTTAGTTTTCGTATTATTTATAATGTATATACAATGTATATATTTACATATGTACATGTACATATGTATGTATGTATATACCTCCTATAGGTATATTGCAAATAAGTTTATTGCATAGAGATTGTAAATTGTATGTATTTTACATTGGCGCCATATTTTATTTACTTTGATTGAATTGTTGAAATTGTTTTCATGTTCATTTTCACGAGCGAGGGCTGTTAGCAATTTTGTTAAAGGGATTTACAATTGTTTAAACAGAACTTTTTAAATTTACATATTATTTCTGCAGCGATTTTGCAAAAGTAATTTAAAAGAGAGCATTTTAACTTTTACTCCTACTTGTTTAATGCTGAAAACACAAACATCAAAATTCATTGCATATGCTAAAGGATTCAAAAATATGAATTCTAAATTTGCTTTTATAATGATATTATGTATTTACAAATATGTACCTACATTTCAATAACTAGATTTGAAAGAAGTCAACATGATCTATCAAATACTTGTTGAATAATTAAATGCTGTTTTTTTATTAAAGAAGTTATACCTACTCATACAAAGTTTGACATTTTTAATTCCTGAATAAATCTTATTTTTCTTTTAATCAAGCTTTAGTATATATTTAAGACCTCATTTTATTGAAGCTAGATTTAATGAACAAAGTGTATTGAAACTTTGTTTAATTTAATTATGGGTAATAAAAATATTTCATTATGTTAGCAATAATAACAGACTTTTGTAAAAAGAAGACACACAACATTTAGTATCTAAATCAATCTATATACCTAAATATAAATTTTTAAACCAACCCTCGTTAAACACATAGTGAGTAACAATTATCGCAAGTCATTATAAAGAATCTATGTATATACATATATGATAATCTATTTATAAATCTCAAAAGACTTTCTTTGCAGACACAAGTATTTCTAAAAAACAAATGTTGCAGTTTTTAGCCGGTCAGTGTACACTGACACGTTTTTAGCCATAAGACACACAGTAAACATATCTAAATATTCAAAAATCTACCCTAAATATTAAAATACAGCAAAAATTACTGAATATCTCTACAGAAAACTTTTAGTTAACTTAAATTTTCTAAAGATAAAAAGAAGTACAAGATAACTTTTCTATAAAAACAAAAGGTTTTCTAAAGAGAGGTTAAATATAACTCGAATTTTTTACAGAAAAGTTAAAGATATCTTGACTTTACCAAAGAAAAGTTAAAGATAACTTGACTTTTCTAAGAAAAAGTTAAAGATAAATTGCATTTTCTTAAGAGAAGTTAAAGATAACTTGACTTTTCTAAAGAACAGTTAAAGATAACTTGACTTTTTAAAAGAAAAGTTAAAGATAACTTGAATTTTCTTAAGAAAAGTTCAAAACGACTTGACTTTACTAAAGAATAGTTAAAGATGACTTTTTTAAGGAAAGGTTAAAAATAACTTGACATTTCTGAAGAAAAGTTGAAGATAACTTGACTTTTCTAAATAAAATTTAAACTTAACTTTTCTAAAGAAGAGTTAAATATAACTCGAATTTTCTACAGAAAAGTTAAAGATAACTCGAATTTTTTATAAAAAAGTTAAAGATAACTTGAATTTTCTAAAAAAAAAAGTTAAAGATAACTTGACTTTTCTAAGAAAAAGTTAAAGATAACTTGAATTTTCTTAAGAAAAGTTGCAAATAAGTTGACTTTTCTAAAGAAAAGTTGAAGATATTCTGAACTTTCTTAAGAAAAAAAAAAAAAAAAAAAAACATAACTTAATTTTTGTAAAGAAAAGTTAAAGATAACTTGCATTTTCTATAGAAAACTTGACTTTTTTGAAGAAAAATTTAAGATAACTTGACTTTTCTAAATAAAATTTAAAAAAAATTAACTTTTGTAAAAAAAATTAACTTTTGTAAAAAAAAGTTAAAGATAACTTGAATTTTCTATAGAAAACTTAAAGATAACTTGACTTTTTTAAAGAAAAATTAAAGATAACTTGACTCTTCTAAATAAAATTTAAAATTAACTTTTTTAAAGAAAAGTTAAAGATATTTTGACTTTACTAAAGAAAAGTTAAAGATAAATTGCATTTTCTTAAGAGAAGTTAAAGATAACTTGACTTTTATAAAGAAAAGTTAAAGATAACTTGACTTTTCAAAAGAAAATTTTAAGGTAACTCGAATTTTCTAAAAAAAAAAAGTTAAAGATAACTTGTCTTTTCTAAAGAAAAGTTAAAAAGAAATAACTTTTGTAAAGAAAAGTTAAAGATAACTTTCAGTAGTTAGTAGTTTGTTTTTTCCTAAAAAATTTTTTTTGATAAAATTTGTTTTCTATGGACGAAGAATTATTTATAGAACAGTTTTCAGTAACAAGTAATTTGTATAAATTAAAATCCTTAATTAATTTCATGAAATTGTTGAAAAAGAAACGTTTATTTTTTTTTTTTTTAAATCACACTTTTTGTTTTGTATTTAACAGAAAAATTAACACAAATTTGTGAAATTTCATAAAAACAAGTATTACTTTTTACACAGAAATTTCCATAAAAGTTGTATTTTTTTTTTTTATCTAAACGCACAAAGAAGATAATAATTTTAAGCAAATAAACAAGCAGCTGTTAAAATATTTGTACAAAAATAAAGCTAAAGCTAATAGGATCAATATCTATCTTACTTTAGCACTCAGCTAAAGTGAAAAAACTACCAGGTAGCTTTCAGACAAAACTCTAACATCATAATCAGCTGATTAAAACGGCTGATTTTTATATAGACAAAAAAAGTATAAGTTAACCAGACGTTAAACTAAACGCTTACTTATATGAGCAAATTATCATGACTTAAGTGAGAAAATTTACAGAAATGTACTCGTGTGAAATTTGAGTGAAATTCTGTTTAAAAATTTATATAAAATTATGATAAGCGAAAATTATTTTTTAGTAAAAATTTAATCTAAAACATACACTCAAATTTATTAATATGTGATACTAATGGCTAAATTCACAGTCTTTAGTTAACTAATGATTTTTTATTCACAATGCTTAGTTTGGCATTAGTTAAACCCCCAAACGTCGTTGGTTAACTATTAGTCAAATAACAGCTGTTGCTATGAAAATAGATTTGACAACTGTTTTCGGCGACAAATTGTAAATATGTCTTACGAATTTGACTAATGGCTAAATTCACAGTCTTAATAGTAATAGTTAAACAATAGTTAGTATTTTAGTTTACCAATGGTTAACTAATGACCGAGAATTCGGCCATAAGTATTTTTATAAAGACTGTCAGACAGTCAGTTAGTGTAGCTTTGAATATGGTTTAACTTTAAGTAAACTAGTGTTTACTTTAGATAAGCTTACATTGTTTATTTTTTTTTTAACAAAATACGAATTTATGAATTCATTTCAAAATAAACTAAACTAAACTCATGAACAATGTGTTGGGATCATAAGCTGTTTTCTAGATTTGTTTTAAAAATACTCGTATTTAGTTGTAATCAAATAGTTATAAATAATTATATTTTTATTTGTGTAAAATAATATTCAAATGCATGTGTTTATAATAAACATAATCGTATCCCTCCCTGCCAGTCTGTTCTCCCCCTTTAAAGTCACGTGTTATTTGAAACTTTTTATAGAAAAATGCTGATAGCAAATAAGTCATTGAGCAAATATAAAATTAAAATTAAACAATTAGATGCATCAAAAGTATCAATGGTGGTCAGCCACGCTTATAAATGTTGAAAATAAATAATATATAAAAAAAATTTTAAAGTTTAAAAAACTAAATTATATTATAATTGATTTGAAAAGTTGAAAGTTCTTTAAACTTTTATTTTGAACTTTTAAAATTTAAAAATTTAGAATATAAAGCATTTTTTTCAATAAAGCTTTAAAGCTTCTCAAAAGCTTTCTTGTATACTCTTAAATGATATTGCAAATTAACTTCAAGGACATCCTTGTTAAATTTCCTATCTTCTCACCAAAAAAAAAAAAGTTCAAAACTTTTGACTTGCTCTTGTATTTTCTAATATGTAAATTGAATACTTATTTGAAATTCATTCAAACACCATTGACGTAGAACCGCCGCTCACAGCATGACGTTAAACAAAAACACAAATAATTGTTCCCAGTTTTGTTTGCAGTTTTTTGTGTTCGTTCTTATATTTCTATATATAATAATTTGCAAAATCGTTTTGTTTTTTTCTTCTCTTTTGCCATCTTGTTCAAATAAAGATGATTGTCAATTGTTGTTTTATTGCATCATTATACGAGTCTAATAAATTTGTGGGTCAATACAATATAAAACAAGTGATAAGAACTCATTCATACACACAGAAAACATCGAACAAAAAGGAGCAAAAACAAATACAGAAAACTAATTTAATCAAATAATAAAAATTATATAAATACAAATTTCCATCAAGTAGCAAAGGTTGAAATGTTTGTAAGGAAAATAGAAGGAAAAAAGATCAAAGGATCATAAGCCAATAATTTATTTTTCAGAGAACAATTTTACATACATATGTATATAGAAAACTTACTTACTTTTAACTTTGATTTTCTATAGAAACTTTTACTTTTTATAAAAAAAAAACTTACTTACTAACTTTGATTTTCTATAGAAAAATTATCGATAACTTTTGTTTTATATAGAAAACTTATCGCTCTTCTCTTCTCTTCTTCGTCCTCTCTAGAAAAGTTATCGATAACTTTGATTGTCTATAGAAAAGTTATCGATAACTTTGATTTTCTATAAAGAAGTTATCGATAACTTTGATTTTCTATAGAAAAGTTATCGATAACTTTTGTTTTATATAGACAACTTATCGATATTCTCTTCTCTTCTTCGTCCTCTCTAGAAAAGTTATCGATAACTTTAATTTTTTATAGGAAATTTATCGATTATTTTCATTTTCTATGGACAAGTTATCGATTACTTTCATTGTCTATAGAAAAGTTATCGATTACTTTCATTTTCTATAAAAAAGTTATCGATAATTTTTGTTCTATATAGAAAACTTATCAATAACTAGGGTTTTATTTAGAAAAGTTATCGGTAACTAGGGATTTCTAGAGAAAAGTTATCGGTAGCTAGGGATTTCTAGAGAAAAGTTATCAACTTTCTATAGAAAACTAAAGTTATCGGTAGCTATCGATAACTTTGAATTTCTATCGAAAAGTTATCGATAACTTGGGTATTCTATAGAAAAGCTATCGATAACTTTGAATTTCTACAGAAAAGTTATCGCTTACTTGGGTTTTCTGAAAAAAAAAGTTATCAATAACTTGGGTTTTCTAGAGAAAATTTATCGATAACTTTGATTTTCTGGAGAAAACTTATTAGCAATTATTTGTGCAGAAAATTCTTTTGTTTAAATTAGAATCTAAAATCTATTTCCTTTAAAAATGTTACAAATCTATTTGTTCTATATAGTCTATATTTACTTTAATTTTTAAAATTAAGTCACTGAATGAAATAAATAAATAATAACAATAACATTTCATGAAATTAAATTTTAATCGGTCATTGGCTGTTGTTATTGGCCTTGAATACTAGAAAAATTTACAAAAAAAAAGCAGACAATTGAATCAAATTTTAAACGAATATTTGTGTTTCTCTTATTCAGTTCTGCTTCTTTAATAGAATTTCAATTTTGTATTTAAACACAAAATACACATTTCGCTTAACAAAGAGATCAATTTGTCCAAGAGAAAGCAAAAAGGAAAAAGTTTCGATCGACAGAAAAGAATATTGAACAACAAAAAATGTAAACAAAGCAATTCGAACATAAGCTAATTTATTGTTATTATTGTATCTATCTGCATATATAGAACAGTTTGTAGTTAAAAAAAAAATGTTTTTCTAAACTTTATTTAATTGTAGATATTTTATATATTTGACAGGGTTTAGAAACGAGAGGTAGGGCAGAACAAAATTTGAAATATTTGTACATAAAAAAAAACACACATAAATGTTTAAACTTAGTGTAGTGTATTAAAAATTGAAATTCATATGGACATTTGGTTTTATACTGTATGGGGTTTTTTTTTTGGCTACCACCAAAAACGACGTCATGCTCATCTAAAGTTTTATTTAATAATTATTATCCACATGCTTAGTTATCACAATCTGTTTTAGTTCCCATACTGGATTTGAATTAAACGGAATAGAAAAAGGTTTCTTTTTATCTACAACAACTCTTTGAAAAGGGGCACTTTAAATACGAGCAATATACAGGTAGTTAAACTAAAGGTTTGGTCGGTCACACATGGCAAATATTTACTCAAGAGTTTCTTACAAGAGTTTTGCAAGATCAAACAGCATCAAATAAAATAAAATTAAATATTTGTTGTGTCTTGTCCTAAATAAACAAAGTTTAAATATATTTTATTTAGTGGTTACGACTTTTTCGGCAAATATTTGCCAAGTGTGACCGTACCTTAAGGCATATTTTAGTAAAATTAATAAATTTCAGTTTCCATAGAAAAATTTACGATAATTTTTTGGTTCGATAGAAAAGCTGCTATAGACAAATTAACTATTACTTTTAGTTATCAATAACTTTACTTTACTATTGAAAAATTATAGATAACTTGACCTTTCCATAAAAAAGTTATCGATAACTTCAAGTTTCTATAGACAAATTATCCTTTACTTTTAATTTCTATAGAAAATTAACTTTACTTTTCTCAAAAAAATCGATAACTTTCAATTTACAAAGATAAGTTATTGATAGAAAAGTTATCGTTTTTTTTTAAATTTTCTATAGAAAAGTTATCGATAATGTTACTTTTCTCTAGTAAAGTTATCGATAAATATACTTTTCTCTAGAAATGTTATCGATAACTTTACTTTTCTCTAGAAAAAGTTATCGATAACTTTCATATTAGAGAGAAAAGTTCTCGTTGTTTATAGAAAAGTTATCTACTAGTCTGGCCCTGAAACTATGTACTATAGTTTAATTTACAAATATTTCTCTCTATCTAATCTATTAACTCAAAAATTTATAATTATTTTTTTCGTTAGCTAACACAATCTAAAGTGGTCTTTGAACTATGTTGACCATTAAATCATAAAAATTGCGAATTTTTATTTCGTTTTAAATTTACCAAAACTAGTTTGAAGTATTTTGGGACCAAATGTTATTGTTTTCATTTTATTTATTTATTTTATTTTATTTTAATCAACGCCAGGGACTAATAAATTTGTATATAAATTATATTTTGTCAAAAAATAAATATTTAGGTGATAAGATAGGAATACGAATGCGTTAGAAATTTTATACTTATTAGCAGATAAAAACTATTCAAGGTAAAATAAAATTTGTTGATTTTCAAATAATTAAAACATAATTTTAACAAATTCACCATATTCTTAACTACAGTTTAAATTGTTTTTGTACACATGTATGCACATATATTTTTTAATATAAATATTTTATTCGTCAACTTAAAGAATAATAATTATTTAAGTGTATCGTCTAGACATTGCAAAAGTTATTATTATTATTTAATGAACATATACGCTATAAATTATGTCTCATACTATTACATATTCAAGTGGTTGGCAAAGACACTAAAACCAGCTTTGTTAACACATAAAACAGTAAGAGAAGGACCATAAGTGGTAGAGACTAAAGGACCGGCAAAATTAGAGACAGGACACAGCAAAAAAAAAATTTAAATATTTTGTCTGGATGTGACAAACCTCCCAACCAAATTAATCTGCTAATGTAGTGGGTCATTCTCAAGAATTTTAAAAGCACTTAATAAGAATTTATTATTGCTAAGAAGCAAAACAAAAAATATTTTAATTATAAGAATTATAATTATCAGGTGGTTTTATAATTAAAACATGTCATGAATATTTAAAAATAATAATATTCAATAGATAATATTATTGAGATTTAATTGAATTTACTTTGTTACAGATGGTAAAATTTATAACCACAAATGACAAATGTCAAATATAGAATTGAGAATCTTTGGCCGGAGATAAGTGATGTCATAGTTAAGTGAAGTATAAGTAAATAGAATATAATTTTTTACACATGTTTCTTTCTTTGTTAATTCACATAAAAAAACAGTATTTATTAAACAGATTTAAACAAAATATAAACAAATTAAAAGCAATAATTTATAATTAAAATTCCAGACAAATAAAACATCTAAATTTTACAATAAATGACATATATTGAAGACAGAAAATGTATTGTTAACTTTAATTAAAACATAAAATTAAAATTAAAATAACAATAAATTTTTTAATCAATTTTATTTCCCTGAAGATGCTACATATTGTTGTAGCGAAATATTGGAATAAATAAAAAATAAATAAAAAGAAATTTTGACCTTAAGTTCAAGGAAAATAATTTTTAATAAAGATTAAAGGTCGAACAATTAATTAACAATTATTAAATTCACATGATTATTTAATTTATCACTCAAAATATAGCGAAGAGTTCAGAAAATAATTTGATAACTTTGATTTTGTATAGAAAAGTTATGAAGAACTTTCACTTTCCATACAAAAGTTATCGATTAGTTATCGATAACTTTTATTTGCAATAGAAAAATTATCAATAACTTTTGTTTTGTATAGAAAACTTATCGATAATTTTTTTTCAATAGAAAACTTATCGATAACTTTTGTTTTCTATAGAAAAGTTTTTTGTTGTCTATAGTACAGTTATCGATAAATTTTACTTTCTATAGATAACTTTTATTTTCAATAGAAAACTTATGTTATCGATAACTTTTATTTTCTAAAAAAAAAGTTATAGATCAATTTTATTTTCTAGTGAAAAGTTTTATCTTCTAGAGAAAAGTTATCGATAAGTTTTCTATTGAAAATTAAAGTTTTCTATTGAAAATAAAAGTTATCTATAAAACTTTGATTTTCTATAGAAAAGTTATCGATAACTTATATTTTATAGAAAAAAGTTGTCGATTACTTTCATTTCCGAGTGAAAAATTTTATTTTCTAGAGAAAAGTTATCAATAACTTTTATTTTCAATAGAAAAATTATCGATAACTTTTATTTTCAATAGCAAACTTATCGATAACTTTTGTTTTCTATAGAAACCGCATCGAAAAATGATCGATAACTTTTGTTTTCTGTAGAAAACTAATCGATAACTTTTGTTTTCTAGAGTAAAGTTATCGATAAATTTTGTTTTCTACAGAATAGTTATCGATAACTTTTATTTTCCATAAAAAAGTTATAAATATTATCGATAAGTTTTCTATAGAAAACAAAAGTTATCGATAATTACAAAAGATTAACAAACAAAAAATTAATAAAAATAATCTTTCAGTTAGGTAAACAAACGTCAAACATACCAAACAAAACAAAAATACGTACTTATGTACATACATATGTATGTACATAAATACATACATATACATATTCCATTTATAAAAGTATTTAACTTGTTATTTTATTCGTACGAATACACATTTTGTTTGACAAACATGAGAAGCCCTCCCCTCAAGAGAAAAGAATTATGTTATAACAAAACAACTAATACATATAAAAAAGAAAGGAAAGGAAATTATTTATAGATATCCGTTTTTAAAATAAATAATATTTATTTGTTTTAAGTTTTAATTGACAATTTTTAAAAAATTTCTTACTAACCTTTAACAAAAAAGTTGATTAAAAAAAATCCACAAGAAGTAAAAAGGTTTACAAATCTCATCAACTGCTGCTTTGTAGATTTTATTTGAATTTCGCAATAATTTGTTAAATATATTTTTTATAAAAGAGTTAAAAAATTATTTTTGTATTTAGTTTAAAACAAATTTATAACATTTTTATATTAATTTGTTTGTTTGTTTGTGTTATACTAGTATTTATATATGTACATACATACATATAGATATACATATGTATTATAATTTTTTGTTATTAATACCAAAATGTATTTGATGAAGTTGTTGTATGTTTATGTTTTATTATTTTATTAATATCTATGTTGCTGTTTTTTTTTCAATATTATTTTGCTACCGCTGTATTATTATTATTATTGTTGCTGTTATATTTGCGTTAAACTTCTATGCTAATTGAATTGAATATAAAAAGAAGCAGAGAAAAAAACATGGTTTATTATTGAAGTTGTTGTTATATTTTTTTTAGTATAAATCACTCTCACACACACTGAGGCATGTGTAGGTACGAATATTTTTTTTGTTTTCATCATTCGTATTGTTCATTCGTTCAGGTATCACGAAATCATGGCGTGTCAAAACGATTAATTTTATTAAACTAATACACTCTCAATACATAAAACACAGCACCACTCTACCAACTCATTCATTTACACTCAGACACTACTCACTCACTTTTTTTGGTTTGATGATTGCTGTTCTAGAATCTAGATGTTAATTTGTGTGTTTGTTTAGATGGTTTTGCACTTATTGATTGGTACAAGAATTTTATAAATTATTATTTAAATTATAATAATAATTAATATTATTTTAATTAAATGTAGCAATAATGATTCCAAATGTAGAACAAATGAGTTTTAAGCAAGTGTTATTTGTTAAAAAAAAACAGTTTCAGTTTTTAGTGAAATTGTTTAAAATTAATAATTACATATTTTAAGTATTCTTGTAGTAGTTGTAGTTTGCTTTAACGCCATTTCCAGGTGTTAAAATAAAAATAAAAAATTTTCATTTAAAATTCTATTTTCTATACAAAAGATATTGCTAAGTTAATAAATTCCGAATGCAAATATATTGATAATTTAAATTTTATATAAAATTTTCAAGAAATTCAATTTAATTTTCTTAAGAAAAGTTAAATATAACTTCAATTACCTTAAGAAAAGATAAAGATAACTTTAGTTTTATTAAGAAAAGTTAAAGATAACTTTAGTTTTCTTAAGAAAAATTAAAGATAACTTTAGTGTTCTTAAGAAAAGTTAATGATAACTATAATTTTCTTAAGAAAAGTCAAAGATAATTTTAATTTTCTTACGAAAATTTAAAGAAAACTTTAATTACCTTAAGAAAAGATAAAGATAACTTTAGTTTTATTAAGAAAAGTTAAAGATGACTTTATTTTTCTTAAGAAAAGTTGAAGACAACATTAGTTTTTTAAAGAAAATTTAAAGATAACTTTAATTTTTTTAAGAAAGGTTAAAGATAACTCTAATTTTCTTAAGAAAAGTTAAAGATAACTGTATTTTCTTAATAAAAGTTAAAGAAAACTGTAATTTTTTTAAGAAAAGTTAAAGATAACCAAATTTTCGTAAGAAAAGTTAAAGATACCTGTATTTTCTTAATAAAAGTTAAAGAAAACTGTAATTTTTTTAAGAAAAGTTAAAGATAACTGTATTTTCTTAATAAAAGTTATTTTTCTTAAGAAACATTAGTTTTTTTAAGAAAATTTAAAGATAACTTTAGTTTTATTAAGAAAAGTTAGAGATAACTTTATTTTCCTTAAGAAAATAAATAATAACTTCAGTTTACTTAAGAAAAGTTAAATATAACTTTAGTTTTCTTAAGAAGAGTTAAAGATAACATTAATTTTCTGAAGATAACTTTTCTTTTTCTGTATTTTCTATAGAAATTTACCAATAACTTTAATTTTTTATACAAAAATTATCGATAACCTCTATTTTTTATAAAATAGTTATCGATAACTATTATTTTCTAGAGAAAATTTATATTACTTTAGCTTTCTATAAAAACTTTAACAATAACATTTATTTTTCCTCAAAAAACGTAAATTTTCTCAGAAATTTCATCGCTAATTTAAAAAACACTGTATTTAATATCAATAATATAAAATATTTGTGCCACAAAACGCCATTCACAAATTTTTTGTAGATTCGACCTTGAGGTACAAAAAACTAAATTTTTTTTAACCAAAAAAAGTTACTAAGCTTTAAACTATATTTCCTTAATTTATATACATATTTTTAATCTCACTAATTAGCTGAGTCTTAAGAATGAGTCCTAAATTGTTTTAATTACTTAACAGCTGCTTTAATTAAACAGCAATTTCATTAAATTACCTCTCAGACTTTATGGGGTAAAATGAGAAATGGTGTAATTGTGGTGATGACAACAATTTAGCAACACTAACGCATATACATAAATGTATGAGACTATGATGATGCACAAAGTGAGTAACACCGAGAGATAGTGTGAGAGAGAGTGAGAGAGATTGGGAAAGACGGAGTTGGGGAGTGATGACCGTTACAATTTGATTTGTTTTTATTATAAGAAGAGTATTAAATATATTTCATTTAGTTTAGTTGTTCTTGTTGTTTTTGATGTTTGTTTTGTCTATTATTGCTTTAACATTTTTACATACCTCTACGCATACAATGTCTAAACACCATCATACAGTGAAAGAAACAAATTAAATAAAGACAAAAAGTAGAGGGAGACAAATTATTTGTTTTTCTTTTTGTTTTCTTTTTTTTAATTTTGAAAGTTGATTGTTGTTGCTGTATATATGTTGATATATACGTATATATGTATATATATATAAATATGTATATATATTTAGTATTTAATATGTAAATAAATTATGTAAATTTTTGTTTTGGGTTTTAAAATCTATTTTGTTTGCTTTTGTATAGTTTAAAACTGGTTCGCGTTTCAAAAAAGAAACTAGCTTTATAAATTTTATGACGTTTTTATGTTAATTTGTTGTTTTTTTTACACTTTGCAATTTAAACTTTTTCGCAAAAAAATGTTTGAAAGTTTTAGATTTAAAAAAATTATTTGAAAATTATTAAAAAAAATTTTTTTTGTAAAAAACTTTCACCATATGCTTCGGTTGTTTTTTTAAAACATTTTATATTTTTAACACAATAATTTATTAATCTTACACTTGTTATTGTAACATTTTTATTTACAGCCGTCGTTTGTTTTCAAGTTTTTATTTATTACTTTATAAATATGCAATTTAAAAATTAAGTTTTTAAAATTAATCTATAAATTTAATTTGTTTAAGTTTCTGGTTCTTTTGAAAATCTTTAAAAGTTATTTAATTTTTCAATTTCTTTATTCTTCCGTTTTAAGCGTTTAGTTGAAAATAGCGTTCTTGACCGTTTGATAAAAATTTTTACAATAATCATACGTCCCACTATCCAGTACGTATAGGTTTCTAAAAACGTTACGCTCTCCCTCTCTTTTTATTTCTTTGTTGTTTAAGTACATGTGTGTGAAAAAAGCTTTTTCTTTTTATATTTCTTTGTTTGTGTTATGAAGCTCTCTGTTTATTTATATTCTGTTTTTGTACAACAACAACAAAGATCTTTATTTACTATCTGTTCCAAGTTCTCCCGGTCTCACTCTTCAGGTTCTGCACTTAGCATTTCTTTATATTCATTAGAGTTTTTTTTGTGTATTTCATTTAAATCGAGTGTAGAAAATAATATATAGCAAAGCTCAGCTGTTTTGGAGTGTGCGCTTTTAAACACGAGGGTTAAAGAAAAATTTATTAACAATTAGAGAAACTTCATGTAAAGTTATCGATAATTGTTACCGATCAATTTTCTAATACAAAAAAAATTAAGATATCGACAACTTTTACAAAAAATTTCTTAAATTGCTAATAACTTTAACTTTAATTTCTGAGAGTTTTCTATAGAAAAGTTATCGATAACTTTGGTTTTCTATAGAAAAGTTTTCGATAACTATTATTCTCTATAAAAAGCTCTTGACCATTTTTATTTTCTAAAGAAAAATTATTAACGTTAGTTTTCTAAAGTTATCGATGACCTTAATTTTCTATAGAAAAGTTATCGATTACTTTGGTTTGCTAGAGAAAACTTATCGATAACTTTAGTTTTCTAAAGAAAAATTATCGTTAAATTTATAGGTATTTTCTTAGAAAAGTTATCGATAACTGAATTTTCCATATAGAAAATGAAATAATAACAATAACATTTTTACTCCACCCTCGCATTTCCCCGCTAATTTCAACATAAACACCACTTTGTTAAAAAGTACTTGTATCTCTTTACACTCGCATTCTCACATATTTTTTACAGCCCCCCGAACACCCAAACAAAATTCTAACAAAAATCTTGGTATGAGTCTGTTTCTACATAAATAGTTTTTACTATTTTGTTTTGTTTTTAGTATTCGTTAATAAATTAAATAAATACGAGTACAAACACAGCCAGACACACAAATATTCAACACATGTTTTTTTCTCTCGTGTTTGTTTATTTATTTCCTTTCCTTCCGATCTGTGTTTTGCAAAATGGCTTTTTACTTATCTTTGCTTACTGCTGACTCGACTCTCTCCCTTATAATTGGCCGTGTACAAAGATGTGTTTAAATCTCGGTATTTGTTGTGTACTTCCTTTGTTTATGACCGTCTCTTGGTATGTGCAGAAAATGGAGAGGAAAACAAAACACAAACAATCAAACTAACTAACTAACGAACGAACGAGAAAAAACATATTAAAACTTAAAGCCAAAATGTGGAGGAGTGTGTGAGTAAATGTTTTATTTTTTTTTTATTTCTTACAAATTTTTCTCATACATTGTGGGTGTTTAACTCCCCCATTGTAGGAACAATTTTAAACATGTTTTTCACTTTACTACACTGACACAATATCTCTCTATTTATGTTTGTATTTAAATTTTTTTTGTCTATGTTGTTTTGTTGTTATTAATAAATGGTGATGACTTTTTGTGTAAAAAATGTGTGTGCTTTTTACTTCTTCATTTATTTCTTCTAGATTTGAGTGAGGGTGGAAATTCAGAAATTCAGAAATTGTGGAAATTTTTATTTGGTTTTCTTTCAAAAGCAAAAAAAAAACTCTTTTGTGCCAAAGAATTTTTATACATATTTTTGTTTTGTTGCCAGTACAGTTACGTTGAAATCGAAATTGACATACATACATACATATTGCATTAATAGGTATGTATGTTGTGTGGTAGCGGGCAGTATGAGGGGGTTGGTAATCAACAGGATGACATACTACCAGGAACAAGTAACAAACAAAGAAACAAATATTGACAATTTAAGCAATTTAAAATTTCAAACTTTTCCTTTTTATTTGTTCGACAACAAAAAGAACAAAAGTTCATGGCCATGAATTAATGAATTTTTATCAAGTTCAACGAACATTACCAAGAATCACAAAATAGACTTGTTAAGTAAAAAGAGGCATTTCCAAACTATTGATTTTGGCAAAACCGGAAATAGTTTATACAATAATAAAATTCTTTTGAATGTAAAAATATGTGAGAACTCAAAAACACTAAAGAAATGTTTACAATCATTTAAAGTTGTAAAAATTTCAAAATATTTTAATTTAAACTTAAATTATGTTTCATGACCAATTTTGAAATACATATTTCTATGTTTATCTTGTTATTTTAAAAAAATACACTTTATCATATTTATGTAGTAATTAAATTATGGCGTTTTTTTTTTGCCTACAAAATGCCTGAAACCCTGACATTAAAATATTTTTATGGAAATTTTGTCATTAGAGAATGTATAAATTATGTAGCTATACATACATATATAAAAGCATAAAATTTTAATTTTTATTACTGGCTGACCGTTTTTGCAATAAAACGGTGAACAAATGTGAAATCTAACAAAAATGTTTAACAAAATTGTTGACTAAATAAGGCTTCCACTAGACTTGCTTGTCTTTCAAAGCAAGATTTTACTGTATTGTAAAATATAAATTATAAACTTAAATCATAAAATTTTCAAGTACATTTTTACCAAATTACAAGCGAGTGTAAACTTATGGACGCAGCGTAATTAACATTGATTTTCTTTGTTTTAAATTTAATAATATTTTGTCGCAATGCACATATTTTAATAAGAAATTGCAGAAAAATGTTCAATAGAGATTCACTTTCATAGAAATGTAAGAGAAAATTAAACTTTTTCATAAAAAAAAGCTATCAATAACTTGACAGTTCTAAAGAAAAGTTATTGATAACTTTAAAGTTTTAGAGAAAAGTTATCGATAGCTTTAATGTTATAGAGGAAAGTTATCGATAACTTTAATTTAATAGAGAAAAGTTATCGATAGCTTTAATTTTCTAGAGAAAAGTTATCGATAACTTTAATGTTATAGAAAAAAGATATCGATAACTTTAATTTTATAGAGAAAAGTTATCGATGACTTTCATTTTATAGAGAAAAGTTATCAATAACTCGATCGATAACTTTCATTTTATAGACAAAAGTTATCAATAACTTTTATTTTGTAGAGAAAAGTTATCGATAACTTTCATTTTATAGAGAAAAGTTATCAATAACTTTCAGTTTTTAAGGAAAAGTTATCAATAACACTCATTTTATAAAGAAAAGTTTTCGATAACTTTAATTTTATAGAAAAAATTATCGATAACACTAATTTTGTAGAGAAAAGCTATCGATAACTGTCATTTTCCATAGAAAAGTTATCGATAAATTTCATTCGAAAAAGAAAAATTATTGATAACTTTAATTTTATAGAGAAAAGTTATCGATAAATTTCATTCGAAAAAGAAAAGTTATCGATAACTTTAATTGTATTGAGAAAACTTATCAATAACTTTTATTTTAGAGAACAATTATCGATAACTTTAATTTCATGGAGAAAAGTTATCGTTATTCTGACTGTTCTATTGAATAGTTATCGATAACTTTAATTTTCTATAGAAAATTTATCGATAAGTTATACAATTGTTTACATTGAATTTGCAATTGTAAACATTGTGCTTAAGAAATCATTTTACCACCTGTACCTGCACATTGTTACCAGTCTTAACCAGTTATAAAAGATTCTTTAATTACGACTCACACTTAAGCTCAAAATTAGAATTAGAAATCTAAGTTTATGCAAATATTGTTTTTGTGTTATTCTTATATTTTTTGTGGTCTAAAATTTTATTTTAAAACTTCCGCGCATTAAATTTTTTATTTTTGTGATTTGTTGTTTTTTATTAAAAATCTGTGGTAAAAATGGAAATATAAACCTGTAGCCCATTTCTTAATGAAATTCGTTGTTATTGTTTATTTTGTTTTTAGTGTGAATCAATCAAAAACAGAACAACAACAAAAAGTAAACCGAACAAAAATGTAAACAAATTATCGTATAAATAGACGTCATCGGAAAAACGTCATATGAATTTAATTTTCTGTTTTGTACAAAAAAAAAACAGTAAAACTAATAAGAAAATGTAGTTTTTGCATGAAAAAAAAATGCCAAGTCATGTTAAACGCTGCTTAAAAAATCAGTTGTTTCTCTGGTATTATACGAAACGAATTTCGAATTAATTTCAACTTTTATGCTCGGAACACAACTAGGACGAACGACGAATTTTTGGTCGCGATATATAGGTACATATGTATATGAAAATGCAAACAATTACGGCGTCGGCTAAATTTGTCATATGCGGCGAACTCTAAAATAGAGTAATTTCTATTTCATTCTTAAACAATACGAGCTGACCATGTTTCGTTTTAGTTTTTAATGTTTTAGTAAATAATGTAAATTTTTACTTTAATTATTGTTTTATTTTTTACTTTATATAATTTAAAACTAATATACAAAATGGTTAACTATATTTTTTTTATCTATGTTTTTGTTTTCTTAATGTTTATATTTTTTATATATATGTACTATATATATGTACTATATATATTTTAAGTATGGTCACACTACTTATCAGCTGTTATACGAAAACAAAAACATTAAATTATTAAAAATTGTTTAGTATTTTTTGTCGCTACTGTGCTTTATACGACGAATTTACACAGCGAATTGTCACACAACGAACTAGGTTGTGTTGGGCAAAATTCGTCGTTAGTCCCAGTTGTGTTCCTAGCATTAAAAAGGTTTTAGTTTTGAAAACTTTTTCACATACAACTTAATAAAACATAAAACCCCTATTGGCAGTATTTTTCCCAACATGACCTTGAGCAATTTAAACTAATTCTTAGAAATATTAACATCTTCTTTCATTTTTCATGTTTTCAATAAAACATAAAATGGCAAAGTGTAAACTAACATTTGCAACTACGGCACCGATATACATACATACAACTTAATCTCTACTATTACTACCTCTCATACACTAATATTTGTGGTTCTATGAAATTCCTATTTAAAGCAAAATATACGACGCAAAATTTTAAAAATAAAAAATAACTTTTTTTACTCCCTCAGTAATGTTTGGGTTTGGTCTGTTATCCGAAAAACTCCCACGTTGCTTCTATATATTTTTTTTTCTATATTTTACAATTTTGTTTTCCGAATTGTCAACCATTTCGCTGTTCTTTGTTGTTTTTGGGTTGTATACTAAAAAAAAAGGGAGAGAGCTAACGTCATCCTCAAGGCCTACCACTCCTACGCATGTCCTGACATGTCTAGTAACGTAGTAGCTCAATTTTTTTGTTGTTGTTTGTATTGAATTTTTTTTGTAATACGAGTTGTAGTCGTGGCTTTGGCTATTAAAATTGTATCGTTAACATGATTGTTTTTGTATGTATTTTGTTTTTATTCCTCAATTTCACAACAAAAATATTGTATTAAAAGGAAAGTGCCGAAAGAGAGAGCCAGAGAGGAAGTAAAAGGTTAATGTAAACATAGAAAAAGTAGAACTCTACACTTAGTGAAATAAAGAGTTTTGTTGGTCGAATTTCGAATAGTCAAAGTAAAGTAATGAATAACATTTCTATGGAAAGCAAAAGTTATCGATAACTTTTTTCTAGAAAACAAAAGTTATCGACAACTTTTCTCTAGAAAACAAAAATTATTGATAACTTTTCTCTAGAAAACAAAAGTTATGGATAATTTATACCTAGAAAACAAGAATTATCGATAACTTTTCGATAGAAAACAAAAGTTATCGCTTACTTTTATATCAAAAACATAACTCTCTATAAAAAACAAAAGTTATCGATAAGCCATCTCTAGAAAACAAAAGTTATCCATATCTTTTCTCTGGAAAACAAAAGCTGTCGATAACTTTTCTATAGAAAAAAAAATTACGATTAGTCTTCTCTAGAAAACAAAAATTATTGATAACTTTTGTTTTCTAGATAATTTATACCTAGAAAACAAGAATTATCTATAACTTTTCGAAATGTAAAGTAATCAATACTTTTCATTATCACGTCAGACATACATACATACTCGTATTTTGTGTCATAAAAGGAAAATTGAGAAAAACTGTACAAATTTATATTACAATTAACAAACATATTTGTTTGAGTGTAAAAAAGGAATTATTTACCGTTACGTTAGTTGACATAAAGTAGAAAACAAAACAACGTAAATGTATATACATACATAAATACATATTTACTATCTACATACTCGTATATAGTATAAATATATGGGTGGTTAAAGCAATAGCCTTGGAGTCATATCAAGTTTCAAGTAGAAATGATGTATTTCTTTTATTATTTTCTTAAACCTTGCCTCTGCAACCCGCTCTTCCGCTTCATTTACTTCAATGTCCTTGTAGTATATTTATTTGTAAGTGTGTCTAGGCTAGAACCAATGTCTTCTACAAATAGTATTTATATTAAAACAGCTGTCTAGTCTTTTATAGAACTTGTGGGAGTTTAATACTTTTTGTACAATATATTATTTTCTTCCTACGGCAGGATATTTTTTACGTATATTAAAAGTTTTTTTGCGGCCCGCGACCGCATGCCGCTAACATTGGCCTTGCTTTATTAAGTGTTGTAGTATTAAATATACTTTATTGTTGTTTTCCTGTTGTGTCTTCCTCTCTCTCTCTCACTTTCTTTGCTCCCTAATAAAAACAGGGACGCTTTCTTTGTTTTGTGTATTTACATTTGGCGTGGCAAGTTTTATTAATAATTTGTTCCCCTACTTCTCCGTGCTTCATTCTGACAATTACTCTCAGTACTCAGCTTCTTCTCCTTGTTTTGGTACTTTATTTTTCTTTAAGCTGTTGATTCTGTTTTTCTTTTTTTTATGATATTTGTTGGTAGAAGAAAATACTTACTTGTAGCAAATTTAAGTTTCAAGGCCATGTTTATTTCTTTATATTTTTCCATAAATTGTGTTTTCATTTGAGTTGGCTTTATATACCGCAAAATATATTTGGAAACATTGTCATGTGTTGGTTATATGTATGTATGTATGTACTTGTATTTGGGAGACTTTTGTTAAAACAAATACCTCTGAATTTTCTACTTAATGAGATTTTAATGAATTGATTTATTTCATCAACTTGAACTTTTATGCAAGATTAAAATTTTTGCTTTGTAATTGATCTAGGTATATTTATTTAATTATTTATTTATAAAAAATGTTTAAGAAACAATGTCCTTTGGGTGTTTTTGTGTTGCTGTGTGTGAGTTAGGTAACCACAGGATATTAAATATTTTTAATTGAATATTTAGGTTTTAAACAAGGTTTTGCTGGTAAAGTGTTATTTTGACATATTCACATAAGTGTCAAAGTGACATCTGAGATTTTTATTTGTTTAGGATAGGATAGGATAATATAGGAAGGGTTGTACACAATGTGCACTTCCACTCGGAGACCCTGTGGTCCATTGTGATTCCCTTCAGTAGAAAAGAATAGAAGGATAGATTTAGAGTGAAAGAAGAATCCAAAACCGCCTGTTAAGGGGAGAAAGAAGGAAATAAGAAATATCCCCTTACGGATTTGGAGATGCCGTAGAATGTCCCTTAAATAGCCACCCTATTCCCCTAATGAAACCCAGAATGTTACTCGGTTTGCAGCCAGCAACACTACTGAGTTCATCCAGGAATCTATTTCCTAGCCACTTAAGTCTATGACGCTGCAACCCAGGACAGTTGCACATGATGTGCTGTATTGTCTCTGGCTCCTCTTCATCCCCGCACACCCTACAGAAGTGTTATTATTCCATCTGCCCCTGAAGGCCCCAATCGAAGAATGACCGGTTATCACTCCTACCAGAATCCTGAGACTATACCTGTTCAATTCCATCAACGTTTCGGTCGCGGTTGCATTTAGTTTTGGCCATAAGGCCCTGGACACTATGCAATCCGACCGACCTACTGCCCCAGGATTGGTCTGCATAGTCACGGAATCTTTCATAAATCAGCCTGTAGAAGTGGTTTGACCCCTTATTATTATTTATTTGTTAAAGGCGTCAAAGATTTTATTATTATAAAAACAAATGTTTATGACTTCTTTAAAGTCTCAAACAGTGTATGAATAATTAATGCATGAATTTTGAATAGACAAAATTTCTAACCGACTTTTAGTGACAAAAATGAGACATACATGTCAAAGTGCTAAAACGAAAAGCGAAACCATAAACTTTTTGTCACTATAATATTGACACTATGACGTTGACAAAAGGGTTCAAAATGAAACCTGGGACCTTTCAGTGGCGAACGTGTCAAAGTGACAGCCAAGCCGAAAAGCGAAAGCTTAGACTTTTGCCACAGGAATTTAACAATAATATTATTGACAAGAATGTCTACGATATGTTTCAAAATGACACTTAAGACGCTTTAATGACAAATATGCCATAGTGGCAGCATAAAGTAAAAGTGAAAGCTAAAGGATTTCCAGATCTTTCTTTTCATGTAAAAAGTACCAAAATGAAAAGTTTAGACTTTTTGTGGCTTAAAATATTTCAAATTAAAGAGTTTGCTTGTGATTCGTTCTTTAGCCGTTGTCCGTATGTGAAATAAACTTGAATAAACATGAGGCAAACAAAAGTTACACATGTTTTATATCAGTGGAAAGCAAAGTAACCACACTTTTTGAAAATAAAAGAATTTTTATAAAATATTGAATAATTATTATAAAAAAATGATGTTGGAATATACAAAACAAATAATACCTCTTTACAACATATTACAGTTAAATGTTTAAATTTATTGATATTTTCATTGATTTTTTTTCATTTGCAAATAAAAACTTTCTTCCACAAATAAGCAGTTAAGTTTGTTTTGTTTATATAAGTATTGATTTATAAACAAACTAATTTAACACCCTTGTAAAATACTTAGTCTGGAACACCCGTATTAATCTAGAACCCAGCTAATATAAATAATAAATAGTAACACTCGCAATCAAGTTTAATGACATTCCAAACATATTTACAATTATTTGTTTTTTGTTCTACTGTTGTAAATTTAATATTTAAATAATTATTGACATGTGCTGGTTTTAATTTAAATAAAATATACAAATTGAACAACAACAATAACGTCAATGGCATAGAAATTATAATTGTTCTAACAATCTATTTGATAACAAAAATAAAAAAGAAAACTTACCTTTAACAATTTATAAACAAATCGATTTCATTACAAAAACAAATTTTTGTTTTTGCTTGGCGTGCAAGAAACTGGAAATAGAAAGTAAATTAATTGTAACAATAGTACGAACAAGTATTTGTAAAAAGTGAGTTTTATAATTGCTAAAAAAAAATATAAATAATTAATAGGCCTTAATAAATATGTATCCTAGCAAGGACAGGTAATTTCTAATTAACTAATAATAAAAGACTTGAAAGTACATACGAGTAGATTCTTTTACCCGTTTATTGGTCTGTTTGACTAATAGAAACTTTACCACACTGTTTTTACAAATAGTGTAAAAACCCGCTAAATATGGCAACATCTTAATTATTGTTCTTTGTTTATATTTTTCTTTACTCTTTGTTTGGATTACGCCATATTGAAAAAAGGAGAGTAGTGCTACTGTTATATAGAATACTGTTACAAATCCGTTAATTTTGTAGAAAATTTAAATATTGCAACGTTATTTCCACTTAAAACTACAAAACAGAGATGATGAAATATACTAAAAATAGTGATGAATACAAGGTCAGCACACTGGGTATCTGCAGCTAATTAAAGCAAATATTTTTTATAGTTCGTTGCTTTTTTAAAACCCTTTATTTTTCAAACCCTAAGATCGCGCCACACCACTTTTTGTTTTATCAATTTGTTGCATTTCGGTGGTTTTCTTTCTAGAATACAAATACCTGATAAAAAATCTGGACAGAAATTTAGCACTAAATAAATAAATTTTATTCTTATAAGAGAAACAATAAATAGCTTCATGTAAATCCTAATAGTGTAAGGCCAATGTAAGCGGCATGCGGCCGCGGGCGGCAATCAGCTTAAATAAACGTTTATTAGTGTGTAAATTGTGTAAAAAGAATTAGGAAAATGGAAATAAAGTTTAATTTTTAACTAAATTCATATGTCACATATTATATACATGTGTATGGCAACATCGTTTTAAGCGGCAAAGTTGAAAAAAATTCTACTTTTGCCGTCCGCGGCGGCATGCCGCTTACATTGGCCTTCCACTATAATATTTAGTAGAATATCCGTTGTTTTAAATAATAGCTGCACATATTCTGGACATACTTTCCACCAGATTCCTACAGCGCTCTTTTGGAATTGCTTAAAAAGCATTTTAGATTTCCCTTCACAAATCGAACAAATGCTTACTGCATTTATACATTGCTCTACATTATTACAAAGGTTGTCAATTCAAATGAGATCCGGAGATAGCTGCACGCAACTCCTCACAGTACTTAAGGTGTTTTGTGGGTCTTTGTCGAGAATAAAATCCCACAGAAGTGGCATATTATCCTCAGCGTATGGTATCATCGTATCCTCAAAGTATACTTTGATAATCATCCTGATCCATTTGGACGATAAATTCGATCTATAGGACCAACATTATGTCGAGAAAAACCCTGCCCATACCATAACACTCCCACCATCATGATTTACGGTCGTAGAAGTAAATTTTGGATTGTGCTGCATGTTTGGACGACGCCATACGTATCTTTTTCCATCATATCTGAATCAACGCTCCTGAAAATATTCTTCCATTAAATTATTGGCTTTACTAAATGCTCATGGGCAAAATAAATCCGGTACTGTAAGTTCCATCATCATCATCCATGTAAGTTTTATTCATTGAATCTTCTCTTATAGTTCCAGAGTAGACGTCAATACCGAATTTTGTTGAAAGATCTCTTTGAATTGCGATGGAGCTCTTAAATGTGACTGCCACTGAGGCTTGGTAAATTAAAGAGTCTTCTTTACGGGTTGTTTTACTATGCACCTCTTGGAGCCTGCGTAACATGTTTATATGTATGTCTTATAGGATCGAATATGGTTTAATACATTGCAGACCATCTTCCTTGAGCAAATTAAAATACTTGGAATGGTGCTTCGTCTAGAATTCATCTGCTAAATAACCTTACTCTTTTTTGGTGTGCTCCACATTCTTTTACTCATGTTAAATGGTGTTGTATGACCCTTATCTTACCGTAAAAAACTAACAAAATATATAAAATTAATTTCACGTTCTAAATTATTGTTCAGCTCAAATTGCCTATTAATTATAATTAACTGATTACACCATAGGGTACACCGATGGAAAAAAATGGCAAACAGCATAAATATATGAAGGGTGCTAATATCATGTTTACCACTGTATACGAACACGTATAATTGTGCCCAGATGTGGCCAATTGAATTATATTGGATTATTGTCAAACAAAGAAAATGACTGGTACTGTAGTTCTTGGTAATAAAAAAGATGGTAGCCATTTGGAATAAGTAGGCAGCGCAGGTTGATCAACAGTACATCATGAGAAAAGCATGGATTTTTATAAGAAACAATTAATTTTAGTATTCAATCGTTTTTGAATAGCAATTATTACATTTCAAAACAAATCATTTCCAATAAGTTTTTGATTGTTGAAATTTATTTTTTTAAATACATATTCACCCCTATCGTGAATAAAAATTCCACATGAAATTTGTCCCTTTTCACATTTTTCCTATTTAAATTCAATGTTAAAAAAAAATAAAAGGGAACAAATTTCATGTGGAATTTTTATTCACGATAGGGGTGATATTGTGAAACATTGTACGAGTATGAAATTTTTCAATTAAAACCCAAAGAATTCTTAAGAATATATTTTTTTAAAACACTTAAAACTAAAATAATTTATTGCTTATTTCATCACAAAGTTTACAAAGTTCCACAATAAACAATATTTGAAATCATGTCATTAATATGCAATAAATAGTTTATAAATTATTTTTTATGATTTGCATAAATAAATTATTTACTATTAACTTTTTATGAATTAAATACACAGCCCTTAAATCTTTCTCTATTAAATAATTAACTAGATAGATGCATATGTACATTCTCCTTACAATTTTTCATTTACATTTTATTCAACAACAAAATTTAAAAAAAAAAAAATAAAATAAATGGCAGGCATGGTGGTACCATTTACAACTAGATAAAAAAATACATCTCTGTGGCCATTTAAAAACAACACAAAATAAACACGTGACTTAAACTCACCTACACACACTCCCACCATTTTGTACAAATTTTCTTTGTTTTTGTTTGTTAATAATGGTGGGTGCAAAAAAATTTGTAAATATTTATAATATTAGCTGTTATTGTTATCACTATTTTGCAAATATTTGCTTGTGTTGATCGTTGTTGTTGTTGTCATAATTATTTTTTTTCACAGCCGCTATTAAAATATTGGCCATTTTCTTGTTTTTTTTTTTGTTTATTTTACATTTTACAAGAACAAAGAATTTTGTGTATTTTATTTTTAATTTAATTCAAAAAAAAAAGAACGAATTTCTTTATTTTCGTGCTTTGGTAATGGACTTTGTTCATTATTTCCATTGACGTTAAAAATAATTTGTGATCGTCATTGGAAATGACCCTATAAGTAAATTAAGAGCATTATTAGTTTGTGTTTCAATTTGGTTAGAGCGAAGAAATCGAAAACTTTTTACACAATTAAACAGATTTGTAAGAGTAAATATATTTTTTGTTTTCCTCATTGTTTAAAACTAATTATATCAATATCTTTAAAGCCTAGTACTCTGTTCAAAATTTCAAGTGCAATGCTGTCAAAATACATGTTAAAAAAATTCGCATGAAATTTTCATGAAAAAATGTTGCAGAAGTAGTACTCTGTTCATTTTGTGGAAAACATATGAAATGTATCTGGCAACATTATTTTTTCACAGCGAAACAATTAAAGTAGCAATTGTTTCACGTGGAATTTTCATCCAAAAGCTCTTCTGTCGCAACAACAATATCTATTACTTGTTGTGCTGCTGCACAAGCGGCCAGTAATATTTGTTCATTCATTCTTATTTAACGATTTCGATTCAACACAGATTTTTAAATATTTTAACTTTTATTTATTTTCGATTTAAATTCACAAAAAAGCAAAACATATGTGTTTTGTTTACACAAGTAAAACAATGTGGCGTACTTTCAATAAAAAAAAACGTCAAATTCGTAAATTCGCGTGATAGGCAACATTGGTTACACGTCAAATTTTCCGTATGAAATAATTAATGTTGCTCAACATTTTTCTCAAATTTGAACAAAGTACTAGGCTTTAATTACAAATAAATTTTAGTCTCCCTAATACAAATAGTTGTATGTATGTACATTAGGGTCACCCTTAATAAAAATTTTTCGATTTTGTCCACTCTCACCCCCCAGTTTGGTGACTTTTAGTAAAAAAAAATTATACTGGTCAATATTCGCTCAAATTTCGGAAAAATCATAATTTTATAGAAAATCTGATTTTGATGCAATGTTACGAGAAGGCTATAAATATTACAACAAAACAATGTAAGAAAAAATTATTAGCGATGAAGTTTCCAACACATGTTACTTGAACAAGTTTTCTCCTGGTCTCATATATAAAAACTTAATTCAAAAAAAAAAATTTAATAAAATTAACCGCTATTAAAATTTGTATTATATAAATGTTTTTGTTTTCTATCAATGTTTTTATTTTGTATATATAGATATCAAATGACGACACTGCTCATATCATTTAATTATTTTTTCTTTTGCACACCCGGGGTACGTAAAATCGTCTTATTTAATTTAAATTATTCTATAGTTTATGGAAGAAGATTTGGAAATCTGCGAACCTCCAGAATCAAAAAGAAGAGGCTTAATAGAAATTGTAACCCCAAAATTCGTAGCTGCTTTGGATGCCTGCAGTGCATATTATCATTGCGGTTATTGAAGCATTAGGGCTTAATGCACAAGATTATATAGTTAATAAAAATTCATTGCATAGATCCCGAGAAAAGATGCGTCAAAAGCACATGTTAGAATTAAAGCAACAGTTTAACACGAGCAGTTTGGACGTTATATGCTTGCATTGGGATGGTAAACTTTTACCTGCTTAACTGGAAAAGATAAATTGGACAGACTCCCAATAATTATTTCTAGCGGTCACGTTGAGTAGCTACTTCAGGTTTCTGCTTTAGAAATTGGATCTGGAAAAGAACAGGCATTAGCTGTCTGCAATGCTATTCAGGAGTGGGGCATTCAAGACAAAGTTACAGCATTGGTTTTTGATACAACAGCCATCAATACAGGACGTATGCATAAATGGAACCTGCACTATAGTTGAAAGTTTTTTGCAAAAGTCGCTTTTATGGTAGACATCATATACATGAAATTATTTTAAGAAGTGTATTTGAATACAAACTCAACAAAGATGGCAGCCCAAATGTCGCACTTTTTGAAAAGTTTAAATTGGAGTAGACGATCCAGTTACAAATCGATATGTATAAAAATCATCCAGTCACGTTGTAAGTTTTGTTAAATCTGCACTTCCAGAAAAACAACCAAGAGACGATTATAGAGAATTGTTAGAGCTCACTTTGGTGTTTTTAGGTTAAAAACAAAATACTATAACGTTTGACGCACCAGGCGCTGTTCATCATGCTAGTTGGATGGCAAAAGCTATTTACAGCCTCAAAATATTTCTGTTTCGTGAAGAATTCGAATTATCTAAAGAAGAAAAAAATGCTTTGCGGATAATTTGCATATTTATAATAACAATATATATTGAAGCTTGGTTTTCTTTCTTCAGCAATTCGCGCACCCTATAATGATTTTCTTTGGCGGAATCACATTCATAATTTTAGAAATATTGATAATGATGTATCGCAGGTTGCTCTTAAAAAATTACAAAACCACTTGTGGTACTTAAATCCCGAAAATGTTGCACTTTCCTTTTTTGACTCCAGAATACCACATACCACTAAAACAAAAATAGTTCAAGCACTAAAAAATGTTTGCGATGTTAATGAAAATCTTAAGAGACTGGAGACGAAAAATCAAAAAGTTTAAAATATTTAAAAAAATGGAATTGAACAGTTTATCTCTAAGGAGACAAAGCTTTTCTTTGAAAGATTTTCAATAGACGAGGAGTTTTTAAATGTAAATCCTGCAAAATGGAGTGATTTGTCAACCTTTACTAAAGCAAAAGACACTGTTAGTCTACTACATTGTACATACATACATATGTATGTAGGAACTAAAATAACTCATTGCTAATATGGGCTTAGCGAAGTCGTTATCATTAACCTCTTTTTATTTTACAAGAAATCTGTTTATAAAAAAATATTCTTTAATAACTATTTATAATAACACACCACTTTTTTTTAACTAAAAATAAACAAAAATATTAATTAAAAAACACTGGTACTTTTCCGGATAGCAAGAGAAATAAAAATAGTGTCAAAAAACATAATTTTCATAGCTAAATGTTGAAGTAAGTCTCCGGTTGAATTGTAGACATGATGGCTGCGTACTTCGAGAAATATGATATAAAGTACCTTTTAAAAGATCACATTTTATGTTAAAATAGTACCGTTAATAAATCAATACATTTTAATATTAAAGAGTACCTTTTAAAAATAAAAGTACTTTTTATGAATAAAAGAACCTTTTATGAAAAAAGTACTTTTTATGAATAAAAGTACCTTTTATGCATTTAATGTATAGAGGTACTTTTTTATGAATTAAAATACCATTGATAAATAAAATTACATTTGATGCAAAAAAAAGTATATTTTATGAATAAAAGTAATTTTTTATGTTAAAAAGCAGCTTTTTGTGTAAAGCTTCTATAGAATAATGTGGGCCCACTAGTCACTGCTTGGCTAATGATTATTTATTAAACCTGTCTTTCGTGGTCGTATATAAAAGTACTTTTTCATTTAACTTCTGTATTCCCTAATTAAATTTAATTGAACAGCCAATACAAATTATGGAAAACAATGGTACTTTTTTCATTTGTTGGTACTCTTGTGATAAAAGATCCCGTAATTTTATTAAGTTAGCCATATCAAAGTTTGAACTTATACATATTAGAGTACTTTTTGGCATTTTATAGTACTTGCTTCTGTCTGCCAAACAAAGCTAGAAGTTAGGCAGAGACTACAGACAGTCGTTCTCAAGAAAGGTACTTAATGATATTTTGTTCTTCTGTTGGCACTTTTAAGATAAAATATTCCATTTATTCATAAGGTCGGCTATAGCAAGCAAAGTTTGAACTTTTACAAAGGGAACTTAATGGTACTTCCTGGCGTCTTAAAGTATTTTTTTCGTCTTCTATATAAAGTTAGAAATTAGGCTCAGAGTAAAGACTTCAGACCATCATTCAGATTATATAGAAACTTTTTAAATAAAGCTAGTAATGATGCTCAGAGTAAAGACTGCACTCAATCATTAAATTAAAATTGTCGTTTTCTTCGATTTTTAAGTACAAATTACAGAAAGTACTTTTAATGTTTTATATGGTACTTTTTGGTTAAGTTTTTTTTTTGAAAGTTTTAATTCTAGAAATATGAAATTTCAAAATGTTTACCTTATCAAATTTAAGTTGAAGTATCAAATGTTCAGCCAGTTATTTAAATAAGATGAAAACTTGTCTGTTTTTTGGTTTTTAACTACGAAATATAAAAAGTACTTTTCCTTTTGTGGCTTAGTTTCTTAAAAAGTTTTGATTCTAGCAATATAAAATTTAAAAATTTTTCCCTTGTCAAATTAAATAAAATGGTTTCCCAATTTAATTCCTGCAGTTATTTCACAATAATCATTTCAATTTGTTTGTTATAGCACTGCGAATGTTAAGATTTTAGATAACCTTACTTTGGTAAGGAATTCCTTGCTTAAATTAATTTTGTAATTTGGATGTTTAATAAAATTGTAACCTTAATATTTACCTTGAAACTTTAAATTAAAATATCCTTGACAGTTTGGAAATAATGACACAATATTACATGGAGTTCTTTTTTATTTTACTTTGTTCAAAATATTATTATTTTTTAAATAAATAATAGTTATTTAGTCCGTTTTTTACAATAAAATTTAACACTTTAACTTTTTGTTTTATATAAAAACAAACAAAACTACAACATAACGTACATGTATAACAAATTTAGAAAAAAAAACAACTAAAATACTACTGCTACTATTAACGATATTACGCGATTTATTAATCTTAACGCAGAAACGAAAAAAACGCCAACGATGAAAAAGAACGACCGACTTCCCTGAATTGCAACAGAAAACTATGTCAAAGAGTCGTTTTCACATTGATAATAAAGCCAGCTAAAGGAAATCATTGATACACAACTCAATATGAAATAATAAAAAACCTAGAGAAAATAAAAACAGGAAGAACATAAACATCCTTGAAGTTTTTACAATAAGGATACAGCACGAAGAGGGTATAAATTGTTTATATGTTTTTATCACGGCCGTGGTAAGTATGGTGGAATAAATAAGTACAGGTTTACGCGAATAAACTACACAAACAACAACATTTTTTACACGAAGGGGAGTTTTATCAACGAAACAAAACAACAACAACACGAATCAGTTGAAAAAATGTAAACAAACAACAAATATTGAAGAAAGCGAGAGAGAGAGAGCAAGAGTAGATTATAAAAAAAACCCTTTTCGCTAAATCTAGATTCTAGAAATTCCTTTATGCAGAAAATTCTTTTTAAATTATCTCTCTCTTCTCTCTTAAAAATATGCTCTCAGTTGTGAAATCTTAAATGTTAAACGTCATTAGTAAAGTAAAGTAAAGTAACTTCAAAATTAAAGTTATTTATTGGTTTTTTTTCTACTTTTTGGTTTTCTAATTGTTGTTGTTGTATGTGTATAGGACAATGAAAGAAAATAACAAAAAGTACAGCAGCAACAGGATAAACATGAGTCACGCAACTCCTTGGGGATATGGTTAAAAGCAAAACAAAATAAAGCATAACTAAACACTGATATAATTCCCCAAATGAAAGAAAATACATAAATAAACCCTTTTTCGTTTTTGTAATTTTGCAAAATTGTTACAAAATTTTGTAAAAGTAATAAAAGCAAAAATGAAAAACTAGTTTCATATATCTAAAGGATTAAATTTACCTGTCAATTAAAAATATACAGCTGTGTGCAACTAATTAAGGACAGTAGTATTGAATATTTAAATCGTTTTGTTAAAGGTGCTATTTATTAATAAAACGCTAAAAACACTTTAATTGTTTTTATTTTCTTTCACATTCAGGAAATTTTTAAAAATAAAATTAAAATAATGATGACTAATATGAAAAGTTCTTTATACTTGCTTAACATTGGTAAAAGCGTAAATCCTGTGATGTCAGTACACCAATACCTCTCTTTGCATTTGTTTTTCGAAGTTGTGTAGCTGCCAAATTAGTATTAATTTTCACTGCGCGTCGTTAGATATTCGAGGTTGCGTTGTTTCGCGTTCGATTTTAGCAAAATCTGCACCATCATTAGATGCTAAAACGCTGACCCGTACACGAAGTGCTTTGATGATCAAAATGGAGTCCTTGCTTTCTGTTTGGATTGAAAATCAAGTTGCGCAGAGTATGCCATTGAACGTTTTAAAAACAATAGATTTTCAAACCGTAGAAAGCATTCAACTACAGAAAAGGTGCCCCGTAAAGAAAGAAGCCGTATTAAGATAGTTCGTGAAGATGCACGAGTCGAAAAAAATCAGCAAATGAGATTAGTATTGCAGTTTTTAGCCAGTATGAGGCAAAACCGTCTGTAGAAAAAGTAAAACGTCGATTGCATAAAGTTGGACGGTTTGGAAGAATTTTACGAATTATTGTCTGATAATAACCGAAAACAGAGACTCGAATTCACAAAAAAGTACCTCCATTGGACAAATGTAGAATGGAAAAAAAGTATTATTTTCGAAAAAAAAAAACAATTAAGAAAATAAAGTCGGTGAATCTCGACCATATAATACCCTACACCCAGGTTTTTAGAAATGGGTTCTATATCTCTTTCAGGTCTGGTGGTTAATTATCTAATCACTTATTGTTGCTTGTTTAAAACTTTTTTTCGAGTCACTTATTGACAAATTATTGAATAATTACATTTTTTAAGACATCATTGTTCTTTTGTTGCGAGACTTTGCCTCTAGGCTGCACTGATTTATTTAAACTCGGGGCATCTCCTTGTTTTTTTTACAGGTCGTTTGTGATTGACTTAAATAATCATAGAGTGGTGGTTAGATTACTAACGACTGGGACTATAGTACATTCTAAATAATCTGTTTTCTCACATACAAAATTTTTTGTTTTGTATATAATTGGAATGCCGCGCATACTCGATGAACAGGATATGGATATATAAATAAGATAACGATCCGAAGCATACTGCTAATTACTTAAAGCAATGATTTTTTTTAACAATTCGGTTACTGTTCTTGACTGGCCTTTATGCAGTCCTGATCTCAACCCGTTTGAGAACTTATGACAAGTTGTAAAACCCAAGGAAAGTCACAATTTACACGAAGCAATTCCTATTGAAAAAAAATTGTTACAATTTATTTCTTGAAATTTCTTCGGTGTTCACAAAGCAAAATTTATTGAGACTATACTCGTGCATAGCAACAACAACAGAAATTGTAGCCAAAGTGCATGATGTGGTATTAAATTTTTTTTTTTTTTAATAATTAACAAACACAAACTGCGAAGCTTTTGGCTTATCTGCAGAAAACACCCAGAGTCTTTGGCGGGAATCGAACCCGCAACCCTCTGACTGATAGTCCGGCAATCTATCGCCTAGTCTATCGGGGCACTCTGATCGACGAATAAAAGTGCGTGAAATAGCTAATATCATGGGCATCTCAATGCTAGAGTCTATTTAATTTTGCATGAAGAACTACAGATGAAGAAGCTTTCTGCAAAATGGGTGCCGCATTTGTTAAGAGTCGACCAAAAACGCATAAGAATGAAAATTTCTCAAGCTTGTTTGGATTGTTTTAAGAAAAATAAAATGAATTTTAAGCGTTGTTTCACAACTGTTGCTGAGACATGGATCCACCACTATACTCCAGAGATAAAAGTACAATCCAAGCAATGGACTGAAGGCAAAAATAATTCAATCGGCTGGTAAGGTTATGACAACGGTTTTTTGGGACTTCAAAGGTATTTTATTGATTGACTATCTGCAAAAGGATAAAACTATAAATTCAGAGTACTATTGCAACATTTTGGATCAATTAAATGTAAAAATTCAGGAAAAACGTCCTCGCTTACAACACAAAAAATAATTTTTCATCAAGCCAACGCACCAGCGCACAAGAGTGTTTTAACACTCGCTAAAATCTTGGAATTAAAGTACGATTTGCTTATCCACCTTATTCTCTTGATTTAGCTTCCAGTGACTTTTACCTGTTCCCAAATCTAAAAAAAATCCTAGCTGGGAAGCTGAAGATGCAATTACAGTTGTAAACCACTATTTTGAAGGCCTTGAGGAAAACTATTTTAATCAAGGGATAGAATTGCTAGATAAGCGTTAGACTAAGTGTATTAAAGTTTCAGAAGATTATCTATATTGAAAAATAAAAATGTTTTTGAAAAACTAACTACCTATTATCTTTCTGTGCTAATCTAAAAAGTTTGAGAAACGCCCTCGTACTTCTCTTAAAAAAAAAAACGAATAAGAGAGTAACATGAATTGCTAGTACAATCAAGTGTGTACTCGTCTTATCTTCCCCTCACCGCGATGTTTAAAAGGTAATCAGCTTAGCTTCAAGACTTGCTTCGTGTAAATTGGGACTTGGACTATAACATTTTTTCTTTTAAATGACACCAATTTCTTTTTCAGTTCCTGTTTTTTAAAGTATTAGATTTGAATACTTAATGTAAGGCTTATTAAGTAAAGGCAGATTCAATAAATAAATAATATAAAGTATAAAAAAAAGTTCATGTTTGTTTACTTTTTATGGAGCTTTAAAAACATAAAAATGCACTGCCTAAAATAAGCTGTAAGCCACTGTACTTGAACAAACATTTTCTCGTTTTTAAGCATACTTAAGTGAGAGAGAGCAGTTAACAAGCTAAATTCGCTTTGGTTTATGTGCATGTATGTATGTAAATTACAAACTTCCTTTGCGAGCCTATATTTAGTTACGCTTTGTGATAAGCAATTTTTCCAGCTCATAACAATAATTATTGAAAAACACTTAACTTACACGTTTGATTTGCAACAAACAAACGATGGGATACCGAAAATTTTATATGAAAAAAAAAAAAAATAAAAATTTGCCTACTGTGTAGGGCAGACAGTCGGGCAGGCGATTTCTAACACAAATTATCAATCCCTGCACGATTATAGGTAAAAATGTTTAAACACGCAAGCACTGCAGTGTGTTAAGGAAACATTTAAAAAACACTTAAAAAACCCAGCATAGAAACGATTTCTATTAATTGCTGGAAATATGTAACTTTGCAGACAGAAAAGTAAATAAATGTTGAGTTTGGAAATTGTTATAAATTAAAATTATAATTTCTATTTGCATTTGCATTTCTATTGATATGAATTGCTTTTCAGCGTTATGCAAATCATTATAAATTCACCCTCCGCTTCTCGGCTGGCTTTCTTAAGTTAAAGAAAAGGGAAATTCTTTTTTCTTTATGATCCTTGGGCTTTAAAGGAAACAATAAATAAATATGAGTATGGCGAGAGACAGCGTGTGTGTGTTTTTTGTTGTGTTCAGCCATAAAAATTAAAAATGCATAATTGTATATGATTTGTTTAACAATATGTATGTATGTAGGTAGGTAGCTCTCTACCGGATCCCTTTGATTTGCTTTTGTCCTGAGCGTTTCGGGCATGAAAAATTTCTTTTTAATTCTTTTTTTTTTTCTTTCTTAGCTACAATAAGGAGTTTTTCCAGGCGCTTTCGTTCATAAGTTGTCATAAATCCTGGTGGAAATTTTTATAACAAGAAGATTTAGTTTTTTAATTTAAACTACCGCCTTTGTAGAGATAGCAGCCAGCAGCTAGCAGCACAGCGGTAAAGTTTTTCCAACTGGTTTTGTAATGAAACTTTTTAATTCAAAAACCTACCATTGAAAATCATTTAATATGCATGTGTGTCCTTGTGCCTATAGTTCCTTAAAAGAAATGGCACATATTTGTAAAACATATTACAAAGAAAAGGAGCTGCTATATTACTCTATTAATGTAGCAACACAAAAACCTTACTTTATGGGGTTTCTTTTGGAGAACAATAACGTTTTGTCTACTTTAACAGCTACCGCTTGCTTGTTCCCTTGTTTTTATTGCGAAAGTTTTATTGTTATTCCAACTGAATCATCTTCTTTTATTCCTGAAATGTAATTTTATGTCTGTATTGTAAAATTTGTTTTGTTAAGGAATTCCCTTTTTTTACATAGTTTTGTTAGTTTGATTTATTATTTATCCATAAACTGTATGCGTTTTTATGTTATTGTTTAACAAGATTTAATAAACCATGACATACTTACTGGCATTGCTTTAGACGTATGATGTATGTCTTGGCATCTTGTTAATGTTGAATTAATGGTTTAAAGTTTGGTTGTATATTTTTTATATATCCCTGCATAGTGTAATTGATTTTATATTTTAATTTTAAATATCAGCTTGATTTACGAGGCTAGTTTTAATATTGTTGTCTTAATAGCTAACAAGTTTTATGTCATCAGTTGCTGTGAATATTTTATTAACAGTTGTAGCTAAAAGATGTTTTACTCGGCATAAATCCAGTTGAGTTGCTTAACAAAGTCTGGGATCTTTAGCTGAGTTGTTGCTTTGATCCCATTTTAATAAACTACTACGAAGATCCCGCTTTATGGCTAAATAGGCCAAAGTTTGGCTTCAAATGTTCACCATTCCGTAACCATTTAAATAAGTTGCTTCTTATTAATTAATCCAGCAAACTTGTTCTGTTTTCCAGATCCAGATGTATATAATGTTTACTTCCACTTGTCATAATGTACCAAATAAAACGGCAAGGTTCTAAAAATATCGTAATTTCTTATTTTCGGCGAGGTCTAAGCTATGCGTACTTCTTTCACCTTTACTTCTAAGAAATCCTTTGTCCAAACAATTTTATAAATAATCCCAAAAAAATCCTAATTTTTTGGTTTTATTTTCTTTCATTTCTTTTCATATTAATTGTTTAAAGTATCAAAATCTAAACGATTTGGTTTCGGTTTGATAATCTTTTCCAATTGTGCCAGCCACTTTCAAGAGCTTTTCTAAACAGTCTAAAAATTTCCCTAAATGAAAATTTCTGCTACCAAGGGAATTTTCAAAAATTGTGCAAAATATTTATTTATTTTGAGAAATTATATTCAAAATTAGAAAATTTTAAGAGAAATCCTTCTTAAATAAAATTTCCCTAAAAGGGAAATTTTTGCAATCAAGGAAAAATTTTAAAACTATAGCAATTTTTTTTTTTAATTTATCAAAAACATATTTGCAAATTGTAAAAACTTTAGCAAAACATTAATACATAAAATTTCCCTTCAAGGGAAATTTTCAAAATTAGGGAAATTATAAAAATTTTACAAAATTTTAAGATATTATGAGAAATTATATTCAAAATTACAAAATTTTAAGAAAAATCCTTTTTAAATAAAATTTCCCTAAAAGGGAAGAAAAACACAGAAAATTCAAATTTAATGGGAAATGTTTATTATCATTTGAAAGAACATTCTTTGGCATTTATTTTTTGAAGATTGTGTCTATCAAATGTTGGCCGTTGCTACGTCGCAAATGGTCTATCCGTTGAGTCCAACTTTCGATGACTCGTTCGAGCATTTCGACAAGTAACTGGCGAATGACACGCGTGATGTTTTCCTCCAAGGCCTGAATCGAAGCGGGTTTGTCCGCATAAACTTTAGACTTTACATATTCCCACAGGAAAAAGTCTAACGGTGTGATATCACATGATCTTGAAGACCAATCGACCGGCTTAAAACGTAAAATTATGTGCTCACCGAAGTGTTCTCTCAATAAATCCATTGATGGATGCGATGTGTGGGAAGTGGCGCCGTCTTGCTGAAATCACGAGCTTCAATTTCAGGCATCAAATAGTCGGTTATCATGGCACGATAACGGTCGACATTGACGGACCGATGATTCCACGTTTTCACATCGTGCTGAACGTGGTCTATTCGGTCGAATATTATCCAATAATGAATGGTGGGTCTCAAAATGGGTGATGGTGTTGCGAATAGTACGCTCAGTAGGCCGATTATGTTGACCATAAGTTGAGCGAAGTGCACGAAACACATTCCTCACAGAACGTGAATTTTCGTAATAAAGTTGAACGATTTGTAAACGTTGTTCAGGCGTAAGTCTTTGCATTATGAAATGCCAAACAATACTAAACAAAAATAACATGACAGCATGACACGACTCACACGTGATATGTGAAAAAAAGGAAACCTTTGAGGAAAATCAGGAAATCTTTCTCATGGCATATTCCATAATTGTAGGATGTCTATATTTTCCCACAATCTCAATTCCTTTATTAACAACTCCTTTTGTTCTGTTGATCAAATAATTTTAAAAAACCATAGATCACAACCTTATTAAATATAAAACAAAAATAAACGATAGTTTTACAAACAAAAACTTCTCAAAACTTTGAACTGAACCTCTGGTATTTTCACAGTTTTAATAAAACAAAATTAAAATTTCTAAACAAAAGAGAAAAACAAACTGAATGAACAAAAATCAAAACACAGGCTAATTGCCAAAGATTAATTATATATTACACATCCTGAATATTACAACAAAAAAGTCCTTGTACTTTCTCATTTATGATGAAATGTCAAAAAGGAAGTTCATATATTTTAAACTATAGCCCAAAAACACAAACAAGACGACAACAATTTCCAAGAATAATTGACATTATTAAAATGAAAAATTGTTTATAAATTAGTGGTAATTTCTAAAAAGCAAGATCCTGCCGAGAAGCAATACAACAATATGGAGAAAGGTAGGAAGGAAGGTAGAATAGATGGATAGATGGATGACTTGAATGTTGTTTTGTTTGTTGTTTAACAATCAGGAAAACACACCCTTTTACAAAGCTTGCAAACAAAACTACTGCCATTTTGTTTGGATTTGATGGTCAAGCTCTATTACAGTGTAAAATCTTTGTGTTTAAAATTCCTTCACGAAATCATTGAAAATAAGCACACGTGCAAACGAGGCATTAGCGTAGACTGGTTTAAAGTTCTTAAAAACTAGTTTATTTAATCCGAAACCTAACTATACATACATACATTGTTTGAAAGAGTTTCACATTTTGCACAATTTTGTGTGCATTTTAAGGAAAACTTTAGGTTTTCTTTTTGTTTATTGTGTTGAGAAATCTGTAAAAAATACTTGAAATTTTTAAACACCATTGCATGACGTTCTTTAATGACCTCAGGGTTGTGTTGGTAAATTATAGATTTTGCTTTATTAGAGAGTCATGGTTTTTAACTGTACGTAATGAAAAGTTATTTAGGAAGAAGTTTAAAGGAATACACTGAGAAAATGTGGTAAAGGGAGATCACTTTCTTAATCAAACTTTTTCTATTTTTCCTAATAATTACACTAAAATTTTGTTCTGTATCCTCAAGGAAGATCCCATCTGAGAAAAGTTTGTATACAGTGGGTGGCCAAATTATTAGTTACACTATACCTTTTCTTATTAATTAAGATTCAACCACTTTTGATACGCATATAAATTTATTTCTTGTACCAGATGTTTTCATATTTTAATTCTGGCACGACATACTGTTAAATATTTTGTGCAGTGTCATCAATAATTGGTGACATTAGAGTGGAGTTGTAGATCATTATCTGTCATTCTGCTTTGAAGTGTGAAATATGCAATTTTGAGGTTATACTGTTTTGAAGCGAAAATATTTTTATAATGTGCTCTTTTTACACTGAACTTTTGAAGTAACGATAATATACTGCAATTTTGTTTAAAAATAGCATATTCGAGTGTGTAGTAGTATATTCGGTGCTTGTGAAAAATGGGAAAAACCAAAGATGTTTCCCCAGAAAAGATATCTGAAATTTTTGCATTAATAAATCATTCGGGTCTTCCTTAAAGAAAAATTGCTTCACTTGCCAAGGTTAATGTGATGACAGTGAACCGAATTAAAGCGAAACTTGATCAAAAACTACCTTTAGGAAGTCAGAGAAGTGGAAAATGTGGACGCAAACGAATTACTACGCCTTGAAATGAGCGAAAAATTCGTGACATTTGTTTGGAAAACAGGAGAAAATGTACGAAGGAAGTGACGAAAATTATAAATGCAACCGGCGCACAGTGGTGTGTCGCACTGTGGCCGTGTAGTGTATTTAATGGCCATAAATCAAGGAGGTTGCGGAGCTTCATATATATATATGAACTCAATTTTCATAAAACATTAATATTATAATTGTAGAATGAGCTCCAGAAAATATGAACTTAATCCGCCCACTTTTACGCCCACCTCCTATACAACTTAAATAGAAAATGTGGCATAACTTCCATGATTTTAAATATATCAACTCAAGTTTCATAAAAGATTAATATTATAATTGTAGAATGAGCTCCTGAAAATATGAACTTAATCCGCCCACCTCCCATACAATTCCAATACAAAAATTTTGTCAGTTTCACTCTATAAATAAATGAATGAATTAATTAATAAATACATTATTAACAACTTTTTCACATCTTCGTGATAATCTAATCTTTTGAGCTTAAATTTTTTTCTAAATTTAAGTTTTTTCTATATAGCAGACATGCAATGAAATTTTCGTATTTCTCGCTCCCAAATTGGCACCGGCTACGTGTACGAGTAGCAAAGAAAGAAGGAGTGCGCAGTTGTTTTTGCACGCTTAAAATAACGCATAACGCCTATTTTTTACTGTAATTTTTTGGTTTTTCATTGTTTTTTTGGCGGCGGGCAAATTGGGGCATGTTTTTTTTTAGTCTGTTAGCTGAGACTCTCAGCTTTAATTTGTGTAGGACTCCATGTGTCGCACTGCTTCGCACACAACTAAAAGTCTAACGGAAAATCATAAATGTTTATTTTTTTGGCTCAAAATATATTGTCAAAGGAAATTTTTTTTTCAATTTTTTAATTTGCATAATGCTTAATGTCTATTTTAAGTGAAAAAATACTTATAAGGTACGTTCGGTGTATAGTTTATAAGTAACAAGCTTTTGAATATGACATAGAAAACTATGTATCACATTTGAGACTTGTTCACATACTTCAACTTTGCGCTGCTCGGGACAGAAAACCAATGAAGATATTTTAGATAGTTTTTAACCATCTTTACAAAAATCATCAAAATCGGAGAGCAGGTCCGAGAGCAGTGTGCGACATTTGGCCAATCTAGATGGACAAAAATCTAGTTTAAAAGATCCTGGCTTGATATTTGGTTTGATAATAATGTAGGACATAACTAATATTGACAACAAAATTTGGAACAATTGAACAAGTGCCACGCCCATTTTTGGGAAATTAACTATTATTTAAGAAATTGCTTAAATAATTTGAAGAATTTTTATGAAATTTTGTTTTAAAAATTATTATTTGTGTACCATTTTGTAAAAAAAAAATTGTACACAATAACCTCAAAGATGATTATTGATGGGCGGTGTACACCCACTTTTTTATAACAGATATTTAAGCTGTGTTGGATAACCTTGGATAATGATGTTTGTGAAAAATTGCTAATTCAAACAAAATTTCTCTTATCGTCCCCTCATTTTGTTCACTTTATTTTTGTTAGGGAGTTGAATTTATCATGTTGGTAGTATTTATTTGTTTTACACTTAAGTTTTGAAAAAATACTTTACATCCAGTATATGTTGAAAACGCTGCTTTTATTTATCCTGTTATATTGTATAAATCTAATACAAATATTACAAATATAAATTCTTGCTCCTGTTATAAAATTATTGCGTTTTTTTTTAAGCGATTCATTTATTTTAAACTTCTAGATGCCTTCATACGTGCAATAGGATGGTTAGGTTTAAAATAATTGACTTAAAATTGTATACTTTTAAGACTTATCTTTCTCTCTGATCTATTCTTGCCGGATAACAGAACCGGTCACAACCTAACCATTGCAGTCTATAAAAACTGTAAACTAAACTTATTTGTCAGTAGCCACAGCGACTGGTTATAATGAGTACAATAATTTCTGTCAGAAATTTCAATAAATTCTACTTGCAATTTCTTAAAATTTTTACACGACTTCGAAAAAATCTTTTTCGCAACAAAAATATTTAAGTTCACGGAGTATTGATGCTGATTGACATGATCCTATGACTTTGATAAATTGAAAAACAATCATCAAAGCTCTGAGGTTTTTCTTAAAATGTTTTCATTCCAAAAAATATTTCATTGTCGTATATCATGATTGTCATGATCCTGGGATTTTGAAGAAATATTCAGCCAAGGGGTTTTTGCACTAATTGAGTCAAATCTAACTGATCTGGCTTAATTTCAGTGAATCTTTAACAGCCACTGTTTAAGTGATCTTTTGCTATTGTGGAATCAAAAATTACTTAAATAACCCGACTTCTTTTAGGAAATTTTTAAAAATGCAGTTTTTATAATTTTGCTAACAAACATTAAACATTTTCAAGTCTTATTAAAATTACTCAAAACTTTCTTATTTCTCATCAAAGACTTACAATTACAAACAAAACTTTCAACTTATATTTTTTTCACAGTGCATTTAAGGATGTTACCAGTGATTACCGACTCTTAAGAAAACAATATTTATGAGTAAATGCTGTAATTTTTCTATAGAAAATCCATGAAAAAAAAACACACATACACCTCAAAAAAACTGATCCTTAAGCCTAAAACGCAAGCATTGTTAGGACATACATCCCTCATTCTAAAAGAAAAGCAGATCAACTCAAATGGAAAAAAGCATCTAACAAATACAATAGAAAGAACAACAACAACAGCTACAAAACAATAGCACCAACAACAATAAGAATACAACAAAAAAACCATGATTTGAATATCAAAGCCAAATGAGATCTTGAAAACAAAAGAGGGATTTATTTACACGAAAAAAAACATCATCGTGTAATGTAAAGTTATTTCACAGGAGTTTAAATTAAAAAACTTGAACTATACGCGCAACAACAACAACACACACACACACACACACACACACACACTCTTACACAATTCTAACTACAACCAAAGGAATGCAAAAAAAGAAAAGAAAAAAAAAGTTATCAGGATGTAAGTAGTAGTTACTTCTGTTAGCCTTTATACATAATTCCAAATAAAAACATTTTATCATTAAAAATTGATGTCATAGCAGTAACTGTCTGAAAAACGCTAGAAAATCATTTACAAAAACAAAAATGAATTGAAACAAGAACCAACCCCAATTTCGTAATTTTCAAAAACTAACTCAGTTTTACCCTTGTTACCAGCAAAAGTGGGCATTAAACAAAGAAGTGCTGTTTGAAAGAAATAAAAAAGGGGGAATTCTTGAAGGAAAAGACCTTCCCTTATAAAATGATTAAGTTTTTCTTGAATTTTTAAAACGACAATAGAAAGGGGGACCATTTAAGTACACTGTAATGTGAAAAAATAGCGAGGGACAAAGACAGTTATTTAAATATATGATATCAACTAAAACTCACTTTTAGTTTTCAAAATTCAAAAAGAATTTTATTGAAATCGAATCGATCATAGATACTTAATTCATTCAATTAAAAAAAAAATAAGTATTGGAAAAATAATTTGCAAAAAAGGACATTTCTGAAAAAATAGTTTTGAGAAAAGTACTTTTTAAAAAAGTATTTTTTGTATTTTTTAAAATTATTAAAAAAAAACAAACCTTTAAAAAAATACTTTTCAAAAAAGTACCTTTTTGTAAAAGCACTATGCAAATATAACCTATTTGTAAAAGTACTTTTCAAAAAAAACTTTTTGCAAAAATTACTTTTCAAAGAAGTATAATTTTGTAAAAGCACTTTTCAAAAATAACCTATTTGCAAAAATTATTTTAAAAATAAGTACCTTCTCATAAAAGTACTTTTTAAAAATAACCCATTTGCAAAAATTACTTTTCAACAAAGTACCATTTTGTAAAAGTCTTTTCAAATAAGTATTGTAAAAGTACTTTTCAAAATGTAAAAGTACTTTTCAAATAAGTACTGTAAAAGTACTTTTCAAATAAGTACTGTAAAAGTACTTTTCAAAATGTAAAATACTTTGTACATTTTTGTAAAAGTAATTTTCAAAAAAGTATCTTTTTGTACAAGTAATTTTCAAAGAAATACCTTTTTGAAAATAAGCTATTTGCTAAAATTACTTTTCAAACAAGTACCTTTTTGAAAAATACTTCTTAACAAAGTATAGAATTATTCAAGCTTTAAACGTATCACTCTACATAATCTTAGTTTAAACTTCAATAGTAGATCTTTATAAGGCCTTAGTTAAGATTTAATCGATGCTTATTGCAGTCTTAGTTTTCCTAACATCTTGGATCTTTGTAGAGATTTAGTTAAGCCGTTGATCTTTATAGTCTTAGTTAAGGTTTAATAGTAGTTCTTTAGAGTTTTAGTTAATATTAAAATGTAGATCTTTATAGAGTCTTAGTTAAGCTTCAGTCGTAAATATTTTTTTGAGTCCTGGTTAAGATACAATCATAGATCTTTATAGAGTCTTAGTAAAGGTTCAGTCATAAATATTTATTATATTTTAGTTAAGCTTTAATCGTAGATCTGCATAAAGGGTTAGTTAAGCTTCAACAGTAGATCCTTTTATAGTCTTAGTTAAGGTTTAATCGTAGCTATTTAGTCTTAGTTAAGCTTCAATCGTAGATCTTTATAGTCTTCAGTCTTAGTTAAGATTAAATCGTAGCTCTTTATAGTCTTAGATAGCTTCAATCCTAGGTCTCGATCATGAAATGTCAAGAATTTTGCTGTTATCATTTATTTAGTACAAATTGGCGTGAAAATTAAACCATGAATTCGCTTTATTATGTATATTTAATTATGACTTCCAAACTAAAGTTGATATAAATGATTTGATTGGTTTTAACAAGACGGCCACAGAGCCGGCCAAACATTTAACTGATGTCAATTGGCGACGTAAAGTTTTTATAAATTACTTTTCATATACTCTTGTATGTTGTGCTGTGAATTTCTACGAACCGTAGTTTTGGGAAAATACATTTTTAAACAATAATTAACTTTTTTAAGCTTCAGCAATGCACTCCTTTAAATCCCTTCAGAAGGTTTTAATTTATAGCTATTTCCATGATTCTACATTACATTTGGGTGACGCAAAATTTTGCCGGCATTGAAGCAAATACACAAGAAACTAGGGTTACTTGGTGACTACTATACAGGACTTGTACTCAAGAGAACAAGCAAGCACCATCTTGAAAAGGCACAATCACTGTGGCTTTTGTAATGGCAAAGACATTTTTAGTTCCTGGTTAAATCCTGCTGTTAAACATGTAGCTTCAATTGCTGCCTGGCAATGCCATTAAAATGAACGAAGTAATCCCAATAGTGTGCCTATATAGTGGTTGTTAGTTAACTCAATAGAAGATGTTGGTTGGCAGCGGAACACGTGCTATAAATTTCAATAAGTTTTGCAAAAAAAAAAAAATAGAAACTACTAGAAAAAGGGGCTGCATGTAACACTATTTAAATTACATCTTATCATAAAAAAATCCTCACTTAGCAACAGCAGTGCGAAAAAACAAAGTTTTATTTCAAGAATTATTAAGGAAAATACACACAGTTTCTTTGATTTTGTTACTGGAAGAAAGCTTATTTTGCTTTTAAATTTAAATGTTTAATGTTAATAAAAATAAAAGAAAAGTAATAAACATTTATATCTTTCATGGCCTACATTTTGGAATTCACTTTCATCATGGTTCTTAAAATATTTATATTTTCCATATGGAAAAAAAATTTTTTTTTTTTTTGGGGGGGGTTTAAAAATAAACAGCAACAAAATCTTTTGTTCGACAAACACCAACAAAATTAATAGCAATTAGCACACTAACAAACATTCAACAATAATTAATAATAAACAAAGAAATTGGGAGATTTTTTATTTTAAAATAAGAAATCATATGTAGGTGATTGCAAGTTCAAGGAAACATTTGTTATTTGCTTGAAGATTTTAAAATCGCCAACATGACTAATAAGCTACTAATTTTTGCAGAATTTCATCCTACAATTTGTCACCTCAAAATTGACAAAGAAAATAGATGACCTTTGTTAAATCACTAAAATAAAGCGGCCAATTGAGATGGTCCAAACGAGGAATTACACGACCGGCAAAATTCCCTTGCAACAACAAATTGTTTGTCCGGCTGTGTGGCCGTCTTACTAAAAACAAAAATCACTGATGTCAGCATTAGTTAAATTAATTAAATCAATTAATTGTAAATGGGTCTGATCATTCATTCTGTAGAAGAGGACAATTCTCAAACATTCCTAATGTCCAAAGCGTTGCAAAAAAATACTACCATTAAAGCTTGACGAAGAATTTATAAAGTTTCCACGGTTAAAGCTTAACTAAAAGCCTACAAAGAGCTGAGATGAAAGCTTAACTAAGACACTACAATACTCTTTATACTTTAATGATTGAAGATTAACGAATACTATATAAAGAGCTGAGATTTAAACTTGAGTAAGACTCTACGAATACTACTTTTAAAGCTTAATTAAGCTGCGATTAAAGCTTAATAAAAACTGTATAAATATTTACGGTTGAAGCTTAACTAAAACTCTATAAAGAGCTGATATAAAACTTTAACTAAGACTCTATAAAGACTATGATTTGAAAATTAATAAAGATTATACATTAATGAAGATTATAAATATTTATGATTGTAGATTAACATAGGCTATATAAAGAACTAAGATTAAAGTTTGTTTAAAACTCTACGCAGTGGCACGATTAAATATTGACTAAAACTCTATAAAGATCTGCAATTAAACTTTATCTAACATTTTATAAAGATTTACGGCTTGATAGCTATGACTGAAGTTTAACTCAGACTCTATATAAAGCTACTATTGAAGTGTTATTAAAATTCTGATGCTTCTTTCAACAAGAACTTTGTTTTTCAAAACTAAGTTGTTCTATATTGGATAGTAGTATTAAATTATGCGTTCCGGAAATTTGTTTTGCAATAAATTCATTGTCTTAGTGGCTGTGTGACATGTGTCAGGGTCTTGTTGAAACCACATGTCAGTGATATTTTGAATTTTCGAAAAAAAATTTCAATTACGTCTCCAGATCACATATCGTACCATACTGTCACACGTTCAGAAAAGGCTTGCCAACAATTGTTGTTCGATTTTCAAAAGCCCAAATGTACCAATTTAATAAAACAAATTCTTAATAACCTTCTTACAATGGCGATAATATTCAACGAACCGAACAAACATTTTAAAATTTTTAACATTTGTCAACCAGTCGTTCGGCTAATGCCAAGCAATTTTTACGGATGTTTTAGTCATAAATTGTGCGGCAGCGAAGATTGTTCCAAAATTTGCTAAATTTTGAACAAAAAAAAAAAAAACGGCGCATGGACATCGCTCAACAGCTGTTGAACATCATCAACGACAATCCAGATTTCCTCAAAAAGGTCATAACTGGTGACGAATCATGGGTGTATGGCTATGACATTGCAACCAAAGCCCAATCATCCGAATAAAAACGTTCAGAAGAGCCAAGACCGAAAAAAGCACGTCAACAATGGTTTGGTACATAATGAATTCTTGCCACAAGGTCGTACGCTCAATAAGGAATACTACCTTGAAGTTATGCGCCGTTTGCGCAAAGCAATTCGTCAGAAACGCACAGAATTGTGGAAAAATCAATCATGGATTTTGCACCATGATAACGCACCAGCTCACACATCACGCTTGTGCGTGAGTTTTTGGCCAAAAACAAAACCGTTATCATGCCTCAACCACTGTATTCACCGGACTTGGGTCCCGCTGACTTTTTCCTCTTCCCTAAACTGAAGACACCATTTCAGAAGTGTTTCGAGGATAAGTGTATTATATCTGAGGGATTTACTTTGAAGGGAACAAGATAGTTATTGGTGAATAAATAAATACTTTTTGAAAAAAATTTAAATAACCATTATTTGTTTATCAAACTTCGTACATTGTCTAAATCAGTTACTAATATAAATATGTATGTATGTAAGTACCTCCAAAATTAAATAACTCGGGAAACAAGCTGCTAGTATATAAAATACTTTAAAATTATTATTAATAATAAACATTAAACAAATCATTTAATTTAGATTTTTTTGCACATTTCCAACTATAATTCTTTAAACTTCTACTCTGATTTAATATTTCAATTAAACTGAAACTGATGAAAAACAGCAGCTATGTACATGTTCATGTACATATGTATGTATGTATTCGCGCCAAATTACAAAAATAAAAAAAAAACATAAACAGGTTTTTCTGTTCACTGGAACAGCAAACCAAATCAAGTACGAACAAAAAACCAAAGACTGTATAGGTATAATAAAATTCATCAAATACGCTGACAGACAAAATAAAAAGCATTTTATTCGTGCTACATTTATTGCATAAATTATAAAAGAATATCAAAAAATAAACCACAAAAAGCACAAGAACACGTTTCAATTCAATGTGTTGTTGGGTTTTGTTGTGATGCTTTTCTGTTTTGTTCTCTTTTGTTGTGTATGTCAGTGCATTGTTTTGATTATTTTGTTGTTTGCCTGTGTTTGTGGCTGCCATTCTTATTGATATTTTGGAGCTTTTTTTTTTATTGTTGCTGTTGTTTTATTTTGTTTGTTCTTCAAATGCCAGCCAGATGCATAAATAAAATGCCCTTGTAAATTTGAGCATTTAATAATAGGAGAAAATAAAAACAATTCAAGTGCAAGTTCAAAAAGAAATAAGAGAAGAAATTCGTTAATGAATTTATTGATTTTAATTTAAATATCACAGCCACTAATAAATTATGAAGCTTAAAAATATATACACCATGTTAAATATGTTAATATCAAACACAATTAATTATTACAATATGTTTAAGCAATTTAGAAATTTAAGAAAGACTTACTCAGTTTTTGCTTTTTTTTTGTTAGTTAGAACAGATTTAACTTAATAATTTTTCAACATTTATAGTTTAAACACTTTTATAAAGTTAAAGGCACTTGTGTTTTTACACATTTTTTTTGTTTTAATAAGTTTTTAACAATCTTTTCATAGTTTTTTCCTGAGTTAAAACTGCAAATATTTTAATAATAAACACGCGTTTATAAACACACACTTGCTCAACAAGAATGACACGAAGAATCAAAAAGAAAATAAAAAATATCAACAACAGAGCTGCCAAGCTGATGGATTTTTTAACATTTAAAAAACTTCTTAAATGCCATTAATTTAATTTATATTACATATACATATATGTTTAATTTTATTTAAACTTTAATTATTTTCTTAGTTTTTGTCATATAAACATTAATTTTTCAAAATAGTATTTCATCATTTGTTGATTTTTGTTAATTATAAACTTGGCAACTCTTTGTTTCTTGTTGACAATGATTGTGTTGTTTTCTTTTTTTTTTGTTTTCTTTCTGCATATTCACAATACTGCTGTAGTTTAAACAGAGTTGTTAATAGAATTAAATTAACAGTGTTTACTAGTATTTCATTATATTGTATTTATTAAAACGTCCCCGCGATAAAGTTTTGTTACCAAATACAAAAGTTATGTTTTTTAATTATTTATTATATTAAAAAATATTGTTACTTCTTGATAAATTTTAGTTAGGCTCGAGTTCATTAAATTTAATTTTCATTAAATTATTTTTACTGAAGTTAGGAATTACAACTTGAAAAATTTATTATTAAAAATTTTTTTTGATAATTTTTCTTGACTAGGATTCGAACCTGGGTTGTTGAATTTACATATGTTTCGAGAAATCCCAAATTAATAATTATTCTATAAATATTGTTATATATATATTACATTATATTCAGGAATTTACATTGTAATATATTTAATTTTTGGCCTAGTAATATTAATAAATAATATTTCATTTAAAAATATAAAAAAGGAACTATTCGTATCACCTAGACATGTAAAATAATAATTAAAAAAATTTTCAGCCGTAAATTCTTTAAACTAGTCTAGTTAAAGAATTGTCTGCTTTTTCGGAATTGAAAATTTATTTTTAATTGATTATTCTTGTACTATAGTTCTCGTAACATAATGTATTTAGCGGAATCAACCTTGTTTTGCTGTGCCCATGTAGTATAAATTTCGAAACTTGTAATGGAATCTTCATGTTTGATTATTTGCTCCAAATTTGGAATATCTTCGTCTTTAATATCAATTCTACTTCAATTCTGCAGCATACTCAGGGTTGCCAGATCAATTTCGTAAAAAACCGTCAAAATTCCGATAAAAAAGAAAAAAAAACGTCATTTCGAATTTTAAAAATCGGAAAAATAAAGTCACTATTTCTAATAGTATTTTTAAATTTTTATTTAAACGAAAACATAAAAATTCAAGTTTACTAAAACAATTTAGTTTATTAAGTTTTCAATTACATTTTGAGTAAAGAATCTAATTCATCCAACATACATGTACCTGTAACACGCTTATTTCTAAAGAATTCCGTATTTTTGTTTTATTTAAATTTATTTGGCTGAATATCTTTTCGACGTTTTGTTGAAATAGGAGAAGTTTCTGTATTCCAATGTATTTTAATGATAAATACAGAAAATGTTTCCTCCAAAAATGTTAGTTAATGGAATTCAGCTTCTTATATTTACCAATAAAATAAATAATTTCAACTATCCTGACTCATAATAATAGGTATATAGAATTATTATACTTAAACTCAACAATTGGCTTTAATTAGGAAAACATCACTATCATTTAGTTTTGTTCTTGAAATATGTCATTTTATTAAATGAGAAAAATAGTTGTTGTCTTCAATAAAGAGAGAATCTGGTAACAAAATCATTAATAAAACAAACAAATGATAGAAAATTTTACTAATTCAGATAATCGTAACTTGCAATGAAAATATCGTCAAATCGTGCCGAAAATGCAGATGGTTTTCTGGTACATGAATGAAAGAAACAAGATAACGCATTGCGCAGGTCCACGGAATTGTCCTTCCGTAAAAATGGAACGCATTGCATCGACGGCTGCATTCACTTTGACCAGGTTGCACTCAAACTCTTTAATTTTGTTTTCCAAAGCTTGCACTTTTATTAAATAGTGCTCACGTTCTAACGTATAATCTAGTGCTACTGGGCTAAAATCGTAAAACGTAAAAATAAAAGAAAATTATAAATAATATTTTATTTTGTAAAAAAAACTTACTCAATTTGCGTTTGTTTTTCGGCAAACAACTTCTCTACGGGTACATAGGAGGTAATCCACGGGAAACTTACGTTTGGTATTCCAATGTCAAAATTAGTTTGTGCTGACATTATTTGGATTGACATGATCACTTCATAAGTTGGCATGAAAACTTCATTGGTTTAGGTTGGCTGTTCTGTGGCAACAAATGTAGGGAACATTACCTCAGGGCTGCTTTCAGGCATTCTAAATTGTGATTATTACTTCATTAATATAAGTATGTATGTATGTACATACCTATAATAATTTAAATATACATATGAAAATACTTACATTGGCACAGCATTTGGCAATAACAAAACTTTTCGTCCAGTTGTTGTGTGTGATGTGTGATGAAGCAAAGTGGTCTATATACACAATGTCGTGACGGCTGCAAGTGACGCCTGTGGTCGTCATTAGATACACAAAAGAAACTACCACTTCCATTTTTTTTTTGCAATTTTTTAAAAATTTTGCAATATTTAATTTTATACCTATTTCTTTTTTAAAAATAACAATTGAACAAGTGTTAATATAAACAAAGATCACAGTGAAAAACAATAACAATTTTTGAAAACAAATTTGTAAACATAAACAACTTTTGACATTACTAAAGGGACCAAAAAAAAAATCAGTTGGATATTCAACACCACCTTAAAATGAATTCGCCTTGCGCAGGTCCATTAGTTTTGTTGTTCTCACTCAGCTGATTGAGTGACGTAGACAGAGGGCATTGTGGTTTATTGTGAAAAGTAAAAAAGTCAGTAAAGTTAAAAAAATCGTGTAAATTAAAAACTAAAATGTGGTGTGCAGTGAAAAATTGTTGTAACAATAATAGAAAAAATCCGTGTGCAATCAGTTTATTTAACTTTCCGGCAGATGCAAAGTTATTAAAGCAATGGATAAGTTTTTGTTGTCGGAAAAATAAAATAAATCCAAAAACTTCGCGCATATGTATGGAACATTTTAAACCAGAGGACTTCGAAAATAATTTGCAATATGAAATGGGTAAGTAATAAGTTACTATATACATATGTATGTATAAAAATGAAATGTATAAATTTTACGAATCCTGCATTAGGATTTACCAAAAGACGTTTTTTGAAGCGCGGTGCTGTGCCTTCTGTCCGTAAAGCTTCTTCTACGGACAAAGATGATAAGGGCCGTGAACAGCGAATCCAAAAGCGGGAAAACAAAAAAATTGTTGAAATGCTTATGAAACAAAACGATTCAGAATCTAGTTCACTGGACGGTAAGAAAAGTGTCAATGCTCAATGTTATAGTAACTACATATAAATTACAATTATTTTCCTCAGAGTCAGAGATGCATCAGGAAGAAAATATGGAATGCTTAAAAAAGGAAATGTAAGTTAAATATGACATACATATGTATATGATTTCTTTGGTTTCAATAATTATATTAAAACTTTCAGCGATTGCCTGCGTAACGAAAACTATGCCCTAAAGGAAACCGCAAAAAAAGAAGCAGCTGAATTGAGAGCTTTAAAAGAAAAAACAGAGAAAGACTGCAACATATATAAACATAACATGAATGTCTTGAGAAATCGATTAACGAAGGCTGAATTCGAATTGACCAATTTGGAAGAAAGACTTTTATGTATTTTCACTAAAGGTCAAATTGCAAAATTGAAATCAGGCGTTAAGCGCACAAAATGGACCGAAGAAGAAGTAAATCAAGCCATTACATTGTATGCAGCTAACGCTAAACTATATAAGCTGCTGCTTACAAAACAGTTCCCCTTGCCTGCTGTACGTACCCTGCAAGCATGGCGGCAAAAAGCACATATTAGCCCGGGTTTATTAGAGCCAGTGTTCAAGATTCTATCTGCTTCGACACACATGTCAGAAGCTGATAAAATATGAGTTCGAGAAAAAGAAAATATAAAAAAAATAATAAATTAAATTTCTTATTTTATATTAATAACATAAGTATTACTTTTGACATAAGTAATTTGTAAACAAAGTCAGTCAGCTGGGCTACTGCACTCACCTTGTATTGTTGCACCATGGTCTCAATCTCAATATATTTTTTTTCATAATTACAAAATATTGAAAACATAAAAAATATATCAATTTATAAATAATAAAAAACAAACAAGTATAAAACAATAAAGTGTTTTACAAACAGAATAAAATATGATTTTTTAACTGATTGTTCGACCTTTTTATTAATTAAACAATTTTATTTTTCGAAATTAAGGTCAGTTTTTATTTTATTTTTGTTGCTCAAACTTATAGACACTTAATTTATAAAAACACAAAAACTAAAATATTTTTCATATCAATATTTTTGTTTGTGTAATATTTAAATTCTGACAATTACTGTTATTTTTTGAAAAATATTTTTATTGTTATTAATTTTAAATTTTGTTATTGTTTCCCTGAAGATACACACATTGTGTAGCGAAATATCGGAAAAAATAAAAACTGACCTTAATCTCGAAAAATAAAAAAAAGAATAAAATATGTTTATAACAACAAAATTAAATATGAAAAAAACAAAATTCTATGATTTGTCGTTTTATTTTATTAAAAATAAAAAAATAACCATAATATTTTTTCATTTTCCAACACAAATCTCATACTGTTTTCATAATCTTAATCTTTTTTTTCATAGTCTTAATCTATAAAACCAGCAGTTGTGCGATCCGATGACGTACATGCTCAATTTTGAAGAGAGGCATGCGCCATCTGTTTATTGCTTCATGGTTCTGGTGATTACTAGATTGGATTAGCACACACCGGATGACTGCGAAGCTTTAGAGGAAGGACTTCTTTTAAAGGAAAAACTAAATGTACATTCATACATATATGTACATACACTTTTGCTGAGTGTTCGGCAAAGAAAATGCTTAATATACAAAATGTTTTTGTACAAGCCGTGAGATGACAGTAATGCTGTGTTATATTAAAAAAAAAATAATTGGAATAACGAAAGTATTACCACCAGGTTTTAAAACAAAAGTGTGGCTGGATTTTATTTAAATATTTGCCACCTAAAAAAAAAAACTAAAAAAAACACTCATTCAGGCATGTGATGGAAATCGATATCGAAAACTAATGAGTTTTAGAAGTCAATTTTTTCGTAATATGTATTAAAATATAAAGATATTGGGCTGCTAAAGAGAATCTTAAAACAAAAATTTTAAAAATTAGATCATAAATGCATTAAAATGTATTTCCAAAACTGATTCATTTTTGATATCGATTTCCGTCACATGCCTGATTAAAACAAATACAATGAGATTTTATTAGCGAAACCCCTAATTAAAACCCTCCTCAAACCTTACAATGTTCGTTCCCAAGGAAATTGGATTTTCGCCACGAAATGAACCGACTCTATATTTGCCAAAGATTTTCAACTCAGCGAGAGCTGTATCAACCGGTTGTTTTCCCCCGGGAAAGAACTATCCACGGCAGCAAATTTGTTACAACAACAACCTCACACTAATAGAATAAAATTAAACTTTGTTGCAAAAAAAAAAAATTATTTAATTTATGTAGCTCGAATTTTGTATTGATTTCTACAATTTGAAAAGTACCAATTGTAATTAGAGGTTAATTCCCTATGCAGACGATTAATAATTTTTGCGGTTTTAGAATATATTAAATATAATAATAAATTTATAAAAAGATGTATATACATATGTAATTGCAATTGTTAATGAGCCATGTAGTCTCGATCAGTTAATTCAATTTCTACAGAAGACGTTATAGTTTATTAATTGCTATTTCTAAAGAAACTTTTCTAAACCAATTCAATAATCTCTACTACTGTTTCTATTTGACTTAAAAATATAATTGTGTTGCTTTCACATAATCAAATATCTATGGCGACCTGTTTAAGTCCTTTAAATATCACCTTAATTGGTGATGAAAATGTGGGCAAGACTTGTCTACTGAAAACCTATGTAAATAATCTATTCAAAGAAGAATTTACGTCTACAGTTGCCCACAGTTATCACAGCATGGTAACTGTTGATGATAAGTTATACAGTTTGACATTGGTGGACACTGGTGGTAAGCGGGAGTATGAGCGTTTAAGGCGCATATTTTATGCAAATGTAAGTAAATTAGTATATGCATATGTTACCCAACCAATACTTTTCCAGTTTAATACATAATTTCTTTAAGGCCAATTGTATTCTTTTGTGTTATTCCATCAACAAACGCTATACCTTTGAAGATATTGGTAGTAGATGGTGGCCCAAAATTCGTAAATATGCCAGAAATACACCAGTCGTTCTAGTGGGCACTAGATTGGATTTGTGCAGTGAGTATCCCGAAGAATGCGTTTCTATAGCCGAAGCTCTTCTTTTAAAAGACAGAATAAATGCCTGTGCTTTTGTTGAGTGCTCGTCTAAGGAAATGAATAACTTACGAAATGTTTTTGTAGAAGCTGTAAGAGCTGTAGTAACACAAATTAAATTGAAACAATATAAGAATAATAAAATAAAGAAACGACTGCGTACTGCGACTCTTCATTCAAACAAAAGCCAGTTCTACGCACCGAAATGACCAAAGGCTGTCAACTGTCAACAACCATTGCTGTTACAACATCAACTACGACTCCTCCCAATTATAATTACATTATTACATTTGTTGCAGAGTGAATAATGTGTAACCATTTTCAAAAACTTGTATATTCTAAAATGGCTTAAAGTAGTATTTCATACGCTTTAGTTTTAGCTCTTTGTCCGCTTTCACACTCTCCAATTCTTTAAGGCAAGTATTTTTGGGTGACGGTAGTAGTCAATTTTCTTATTTCTTTTGTTTTTTTTTCTTTCTTTCATTTCATGCATGTTGATTTGCATGAAAAAGTACGAAAATTTATTTGACGCGTGTGAATGAAATGGCAAGTTTAGCAGAGAATTGAACAAAAACTGGTCAGTTAAAACTGTAATGTGAAACAGGACTTTTTGTTCAATTTTCCTTTGAACTTGCCATTTCGTTTACACGTGTTTCTTCAACTTTTCATACTTTTTCATTCAAATCAACATGAAACAACTTCGCGTAGAAAAAAAAAACAAAAAGAAAATTGACCAAGTTTGTACCCATTTTTATTCTTTTATCCCTTCTCATCCAAAAATACTTGACTTGAAGATTCAGTCCTAATTTACACGAAGCAATTCTTATTAAAAAAAATATTAATACAATTTTTTCCTTGAAATTTCTAAGGTGTTTACACAGTACTATTCTTATTGCTTAAATCGCTCGTATTTTTATTTGAGACTATACACGCACATTAGTATACATATGTATATGTAATTCGAATAAGAGAGTAAAACGAATTGCAGATACATACAATTAAGTGTATACTCGTCTTATCTTCAGCTTATAACTTGAAGAATTCCTTTGTTTAAATTGGGACTCAGAATTGAAGGGTTTTAAAGCGGACAAAGATCTTTACTTGCTGCATTTAGAGCGAAAACTATATTTTATTAAACATTTGTTACAAGAACTTTGTCCTTTAAAGCAAAATAAAGAAATAAATGGTTGAAATTTTAATTACATTACGGATTTTGAGTTCAATTGAGATAGTCTCTGTCTGCGGCAATATATTGTTTGTTAACGTAACCAGACAAATGAAATTGGACTCGGTCTGAAAAAAGTGTGTTGTTCTTAAATGAAATTAGCCGACCAAAATGAAAGCAAATTTTGTACATAAAAACTTCTGTTTTATTATTTTACAAATATGTATAATGGTCTTTGTAAACAAAACATAAATAAACTTAAACACTAGTAAACCTACTAACCACACCTTCTTACATATCCTCCACACTATACTTGTAGGCTTCATCCTGTCTGGCTCGCTTTTCACTCTGTACAGCAAAGTATTTCTTTTCGAAACCATTCGAACGATCAACGCCATCCCAGCGATAGCCGGGACGTATGCCAAAACGATTTTCGGTGAATGCCCCCTCATAGCGTGGCATTTGCGGTTTACCTGATTGTTTTTCTTTTTCCTGACGTTTCTGGCGCATATATTGCAGCATGGGATCTTCAGCTCTTTCCTGTTCTTTGAGGTGTCGCTCGAGATCTTCATCGTTAGAGTAGCGAGCCAAGGGCTTATTGCTCTCGTGCTCATGTTCGAGCATGCGATTTTTATGATCCTCTATTTGCTTGAGACCCTTACCCCAGCGATCGTACAGGAGTTTTTTCTTTTCTTCGTGTTCTTCTTTGCGTCTGCGTTCTTCGGGATCTTCTTCGGCCGCTTCGCGTGCTCGCCGGCCCTTGCGGCCGGTTGAACGTACCTTTACCTCAGCATTGCGTCCCGATACATCTGATGACATTTTCTGGAAAAGTATATCTTCTTGTTTGCGTCTTTCTAGGGTTTCTTTTTGGAGAGACTGGGCATCTTGTAAGCCGGCTTTTTTACCTTCTAAAGTCTTGCTAGGTTTTGGCTTATGGGTGGGTGGCGGCGAAAGACTTTTTTCAGATTCTTGTCTTTCCCATCTGGAGCGACGTGCTGGTGGTGGTGGTGATAAACTTTTTGAAAGTTTTTCTCTTTTTATGCGTGTTGGCGGTGAGTTTTTACGTCGCCGTGGCGGTGATTGATCTGGTGAACGTTTTCTGGATCTCAAAGGTGAACTTCTATTCTTTCGGTTCGGTGATTGATCTGAAATTCGTCTTCTGCATGAAGGTGACTGATCCGGTGATCTTCGGGTTCTTTGTGTTGAATTTCTTCGCCTAGGAGGTGATTGATCAGGACTTTTAGCTCTTCTAGGAGGTGTTAGGCTTGGCGAACGATTTCTATTATTTCTCTGTGGACTTTTAACTCTTCTTGGTGGTGATTGATCGGGTGATCTTCTCTTCTCATTTCTAGCCGGACTTTTCTGTCTTCTTGGCGGTGATTGATCAGAATTTATTTTGCGTTGCGGTGGTGTAGTATTGGGAGAATGTTTTCTGTTGTTTCTAGCTGGACTTTTACTTCTTCTTGGTGGTGAATATTCGGGCGTTCTTCTTCTCTCCCTTCTAGTTGTACTTTTGTCTCTTCTTGGCGGCGATTGATCGGAATTTCTTCTTTGCCTCGGTGGTGAATTATCGGGAGAATGTTTTCTATTATTTCTAACAGGACTCTTACCTTTTCTATTCGGTGATTGGTCTGGGGTTCTTCTTCTCTCCCTTCTAGCAGGATTTTTGTCCCTTCTGGTTGGCGATTGATCCGATTTTCTTCTTCGCCTTGGCGGCGAGTTATCAAATGAATCTGCTCTAACCTGCTGCCTTTTTACAGGAGACTGTTCTCGTTTTCTATAAGGCGGTGACAGGGGTTCAATTTTGATTTTATGTCTACGATCTGGGGATTCCTCATATTTTCTACGTCTTGAGGGGGATTTATCACGTTTAGATTTTCTTCCCGGAGAACTTGTAGATGACCTGCGTTTTCTCTCGTTTCTTCTGGGTGGAGAGTTATCTGGTGATCTTTTTGAATGCTTTTCTTGTTTTATTTTAACTACACCTGCTTTGCGTCCCCATAATTCTGATTCATTTCGTTCAACGGTATCCATGTCATCTTCTGGTTCATCTTTTATAACAATGCTTTTCCATTTTGGCACTTTACTATCGCTGGGCATTTCCTCTATACATTCACCTACTATCTGTGGAGCATCTTCGCCAGTCAACAGCAATTCTTCATCGATTTCTTGGCCATTATCTAAATGATTTATATCGTCATCAATTATTTTCACTTTCACAGCGGATGATGAGGACTTTTTGTGTTTCTTGTCTTTTTTCTTTTTCTTAACCTTATCGCCGGATAAATATTTTTTGAGATATTCTTTTTGATCAATTTTGGTTAAAGAATGCGAGGTCATTTTCTTATATTTTTTATTAGGTAAATGTACAAAACTTAAAACAAAATTGCTGGAAAAACCACGGGGTATATTTTGTGAGAAAAATGTTTGTTGTGAGTAAAATAAAAAACACACACACATACGATTTAAAAAATGTCAAATTGATGCTTCTTCTTTTTTGACACTCACTTAAGAGCAATAACATAACTGACAGTGTTGGTCAGCAACAATTTGTGTTGTTTAATACAACCCTGTTAAATTTTATTAACAGAATACTGCTAAACTTGTAATGTAGGTAGAAACGGTAGTTTTTTTTACATTCTTAAGAAAATGTTCAACTTATAAGTGAAAAGTTTAGCAAAGTTTAGTTTTAAAGTGAATTTTTTGTTAATAAATTAATCAAATTTAAACTATTACTTCAATCAACAAATGTTTTAGTGTTATATAGTCGAATAAATCGAAAATTTCTGATTATTTCACTAATAATACGTAAAAATCGTTTAATTCCTAACCAGGTTGTTGCTGGGTGAAAAAAATCGGGCTTAATATTAACACAATAATCGTGCATTGCATCAATATTCATTTGTTAAAAAAAACATAAATTAAAATCGTACGTAAATTTCACTTATTTTTTAAACAAAAAAAAAATAATTTCATTTTATTTGGCGCAATTATCTATGCAAAACTTGTAAAGTGCAGCAACAAAGTGACATTTGATTAAGTGAGTGTGTGTGTGTTGCTGTTGTGCGAGCAAGTGCATGTTTAAAAAAAATCATAAACAAACCTACATAAACAAGAAATAACGGATAAGATAAGTGACCAGCAACAACAACAAGCACAAGAAAAACAACAACAGGTTAGTAAAACATATGTTTTCGTCCTACTTTGTGTAAAATATAAGTGATCCCCAGTCAAGAAAAATTATCAAAAATTTTTAATAATAAATTTTTCAAGTTGTAATTCCTAACTTCAGTAAAAATAATTTAATGAAAATTAAATTTAATGAACTCGAGCCTAACTAAAATTTATCAAGAAGTAAAAACTAACAGTTCGATTATGAATTTAATAATTATTCTATAAAATAGCTAGGGCACAAGCCATATTGTTTACATGTTGTACAAAAGTGTACAAAAAAACATAATAAAGAAAAACAAATGTATTCAAGTTTTCGAGACGAAGTCTTGACATGAATACGAAAAAACTGAAGAAAAGGGAAAAAACAACTATGAATAGAAATTAATAAACAAATGATAATTACAGCAAAAACTTCGAACTACCAGAACTAACACTGGTTAAAGGATTGATGTTTGTCTGTTGGCTGACCGGCACCGCAGTGGTGTAGGTGGTAGAACGCAAAGAATTCTGATGAGAGAAAGTGGGATTTCTCGAAACATATGTAAATTCAACAACCCAGGTTCGATCCCCAGTCAAGAAAAATTATCAAAAATTTTTAATAATAAATTTTTCAAGTTGTAATTCCTAACTTCAGTAAAAATAATTTAATGAAAATTAAATTTAATGAACTCGAGCCTAACTAAAATTTATCAATAAGTGATGACAATTTTTATTCCCTTCACCTTCATGAGATTTTCCGTTTGTAATTTCCACAATATAATTTTCCGACCTTATAGCGGAGTCTATTAAGCCATGTCCGTCTGTCTGTTTGTTGAAATCAATTTTCTAAAGTCCCCAGATATCTTCGGGATCCAAATCTTCAATAATTCTGTCAGACATGCTTTCGAGAAATTTGCTATTTAAAATCAGCAAAATCCGTACATAAATAACGGAGATATGAGAGCAAAAATCCGAGACAATCTCTGAAATTTTCATCAAAAAAACTCAAACAAACTCATCAACAGATGGCGTGTCTATCGACATAATTATGCATAATATAATTATAAATCCACAACAAACTTGAAAGGGTATATAAGATTCGGCATAGCCGAATATAGCACTCTTAAAGTGCTATCAGACGGAATGTATTTTACATATGTATGTACTGTCACTTTTCTTACCCATATGTAATTTCCATTTTACATACGATTCGTAATTTTTGCTATCACACCTGCTTATGTTTTTCCGTATGACATAACCTATAAACGTAAACAAAAGCTGACTTTTTAACGTGTATAAATTTCAAGAATTGTTTTTTTTGATCAATCTAACTGCAATAAATATAATAAACATAATTTAATTTATTAAAAATCGGAAAATACTTACTTTTCCATGGTCATTATCCATTTTATTTAATTTTTCTTTACAATAGGTATATTTTTTTCAAACAATTTTGTTTCAAAACAAACCAGCTGGTTTGCTGGTTTGTTTGTCACAGGAAAATAGAGCGTGTTCTAATCGAAAAAATTACATATGTATTTCCACATGTATTTTACACATGCAAAGTTTCATATGTATCACACGATGTGTACAACTTTTACAGATGGAAGATTTGACAGTACATATGTAAAATACATCCCGTCTGATAGCACCTTTATTACTTGTTTATTGACAAAAAAGCTAAACCTTTATAAACTTTAAAACTTGGTTTGTTTCACCGAACAATTTGTGATTTTTCAGTTCTAATTCATTGATTTTATTGCTATTTATGGGTAAATAAGGAAAAACACATATTTTCAAGTAAATTATTGTATTGTATATTTTAGAACCATGCTCTGCCTCTAAAGAAAAAAGGTGTGTGTTTTTTATAGGTATATATGTAAGTTAAAATAAAATCTTATGTAGGTATTTATTTTTAAAGATTGATTTAAAATTTATACAAATTCTGTGCCTTAAAAGTACTGGGTGATACTTGCTAAATAACAAAGGCAAACGGTTTGTGAATTGGAGCAAAAATAATTATAACCTTAAACTAATTTAACGTTAATAAAAAAATGACAATTGTTTTCAAGAACATTATTGTTTGCGGGTGTAAAATTTAATTGGTTATTGTGCAATTGTTTGGTTTAACTTATAGGTATTACATAGAGGACAAAATAATAGAAAAAAGAAAATATTCTAAATAAATGTGTGAATTTGACGATGAATATGTCAAATAAAGCGTAATTAGACTGTTTCATACATAATTAAATGTTATGATTTAAGCGTTGTGCACATAAAATTCGGTTGCATAAAAATGTTTTAATAAAATTTCTGCTTCAATATTGCATAAAACTGTGAAAGTCTAATTAGATTTTAAAAACCACAACGCCCTCTTGTGGTTAATTGTTAAAGTTTAAGAATTAATCCAATAAGATTTTTAAAATCCTACTAGGTACGTTAATTTTATTATATCTGTGAAAGAAAAAGTGCGTGAGTATAGGTACAACACAACCCAACAAAAACTTTACTTACGTTCTTAATTTTAATGACTTCCAGAATTCATTATTTCGTAGCTTTATTCGCCACTTTTTGTAATACTAATTAGGTATAGGTATATTAAAGAATTACTTTATATACATACAATTTATAAAGATCATTATTATACATTCCAAAATTAATTCAAATATCCCTGTAAAATCTACTACATATTTGCACTCGAGCGTTTTACGATAAATTTTCAGTATGTAGATTATATTTTAATTTTCATGACTAGAGAGAAATTGTGATACGATAATTATTTTCTAAAGAATATTTATCGATAACTTTAATTAAGTTAACGATAACTTTGATTTCCTAAAGAATATCTATCGGTAACTTTAATTTTCTGTAGAAAAGTTAACGATATTAAATTAACTGACATTGCACCTGTAATTCACTTTAAATTGCTTTTATAAATAAGTTTCCTCAACCTCAACAAATCGTACCAAACTCATAGAACTTAATGCGTAAAGAACAGAAATCATTTTCATAAATTGTCACAACAAATACTTAAAAATTATAACATGTTAAATTTGAAAACAGGCTACCATTGCAAAACACACAGAAGCGAAAGAAGCGCATTCTAAAAAGACTTCCTTAATTTGAGCATAAATACTCCATAAACGAACATACTCTTGTTTTCTGATGCATTGACACTTTATATGAAGATTACGCTTGCCATAAACCTTAACAAACGGATTTCGTTTAACTAAAAATAATCAAAAAAATATTCAAACAAAATAATAATAATAAATAAATATATGTAAGTATGTACATGAATATGAACAAAAAATACAACAGACTCTCTATATGCTGTATGGCAAACACAGGGAAGACACTGATCCGTGTTATTGTTGCTGTTGTTTGGCGTATAAAAAAGAATATGCTGCAGTTTCGTTTTAATTCTTTTTAATGTATGTAGTTCCATCCGGCATTGACTGGAATATCTATCATACATACCACACAATCATCATCATTTCAGCAACAACTACTTCATTATGATCATCAGATTGTCAGCAATATTATCAGCATCATCATCATCATGTTTGGTTTTTGCTTTATTTTTATTCGTACTCTGTACTAAAATTATAGTCCCTCATATTGTGAACATTGTGAACTTAACGCAAGCACGCGAGTGCAACAACATTTACTGCAAATTTTCAAACGTAGCCGAATTCCTACATATTCATACTTGAAGCACTGAACCCAGCATATACGTAGTATGTCGTATCGTACACCCTGAACTGCTTTAATTACAAAAGAATGCTGGCCAAGGCATATTTACTTGAAACTTATGCTGTGATTCATTATCTATGAGTTTATTGTTGTGGGTAATGCTAGGAACACAACTGGGACGAACGACGATTTTTTGGTCGCGAATATTTGGCTCTAAAAATAAAACACATTTGTGTTTACACACGGTAACAGTGTCGGCTGAATTCGTCATATGCGGCGAAATTTGAAATAGTTTCTATTTAGGAGTGACCATGTTTCGTTTAATTTTTAATGTTTTAGTAAATAATGTTTATTTTTACTTTAATTATTGTTTTATTTTTTAATTTCTTTAATTTAAAGTAAATATACAAAATAGTTAACTATAAAAATTGTTTTACCTGTGTTTTTGTTAATGTTTATTTTTTATATACATATTGTTTTTTAAATATGATCATACAAAAACATTAAATTATTATAAATTATTTATTATTTGTTCCCGTTATTGTTCTTTATACGACAAATTCATACAGACGTTTGTAAAAGTGGTATATCAGATCTACTTCAATTAACCCCATCGAAAGATAATACAAATTACTAAAAATATTTCTATCTCTTACGATGTGGTTAAATGTGTGATGCCACTTTAAAACATTTTAATAGCACCAATGGCCGTTACGTATCTGGTTTTATCTGTGAAATTGTCACAGAAATATGTACGTCGTTCGTCTCAGTTGTGTTCCTCGCATAAGGTGTAAAGTAGGCGTCGTGGCGGTGCCGAACAATAAAAAGACAAAGTAAAAGATCACTTAGCTTGTGTTTTGTGCCGACAGAACTTTAAAGGATTATAATCAAATTGTTCATCCTTTATTTTTCGTTTTATACAGAACAAACGGCAAATACGATGTTTTAAATAGCAATATAGTGATCCAATCCAATCCATATGATGAAAACTAAATTAAATCCATATGATGGTAACAAGGAGTAATAAATCCAACCTGTAGTTTTCAGCTATCCAATTAGGCCACCCAGTCGGGTAACCGACACACTTCGACAATGTCTGGTAATTCTCAATCATACTCATTGAAATACAGCCGAAATTCGAAGCGGATTTTACTAGAAGAAATAATGATTGTTGAGTCTATGGGTGGTATTATTGATTCCGCACGGAAAGGAAAACTAAGCGAAAAGAAATATCGATCGATATGTAAAATGTAATCATTCATTCCTGCGGCATGCCGCAATACTGTCTGTGTAGAGAAAAATACCGCAAAAAGGAAAAATGCCGCAGCACTGGAATTAATAATTTCAAATTATGTTTCCGCACAAAAAAATTCTTTCCGCAATCGGGGAACGGATTGAATAATTTGACTCTATATAAGTATATTCTAGTAAAAATATTGAGTAAATCCCCGATGAATAACATCGCAGTGTAGAAATGTGACTTAGAATCGATTTTTCATATAAATAAATTCAAAAATCTTAAATCAGTAATAACTTTGGAAATAAGCGTTTAAATGAGAAAAGGGCTTCAATCTGTTATTTCTCATATTTCTGACTCAAAATCGATTTTTCATATGAACAGATTTCTATTAATTAGGGTGGATTCGTCCATTTGGTCCGAATAAATAATTTTGTCCAGAGAAACATTTTTTTACCGAAAGTTTTTTGTAGCACGATTCATCCATTTCGAACTATTTTTTTTTGGAAAATCAAAGCTGCATATGTAAAAAAAATCTATTAGACTTACAAGTGGTAATACTGCGACCATGGTGTAATTATACAAGGTGAGTGCAAATCGACAACAAATACAACACGATACAGAAACAACAGACGTTTTGTTTGTGTAAAAAATGTACACTTGATAAAATATTACTTTTGACATAAGTAAGTTGTAAACATATTCAGTCAGCTGTGCTAGTGCACTCACCTTGTATAGTTACACCATGACTGAGGCATTGCTTTATTTTGTTTTGGTTTTTAAGTGTCAAAACACAAATATTAAATTATAATTATTATATTTTAAAATTTTTTGAATACACAAAATGAATGAAAAAAAAATTGCTTTTGCTGATGGCTATGGAAATACATAAGGCATTATTTTTAGTACGAAAAATGTAATCTATTAGCAACTCAGTTCATTTTTGTCCAGACAAAATATAAAATTAAACCAATTCAAGCTGAGAGTTGTTCGTAAAAAATATTTTCTCTTTCTCAAAAAGAGAGACGTCGAACTTTATATGAAAAAAACTTTGTCCGAAAAAATATTTTGTTCAGAACGAATGGGTGAAGAAATTACCTTAAATCGATTTTGTATCCAAAATAAAAATGATCACAGAGTATTAAGCTTGTTTGCTCAAGCATTTCATATACTTACATATGTACATACAGTCGAACTTCCATAACTCGAACTAATTTGGTTGGCAGTAGGTTAAAAGAACAAATCACATCCATTTTCTTTCCGTAACTTGAACTTTCATAAGTCGAAATTCTCTATAACTCGAACAAAAAGCATCCACATGAACTCTATAACTCGAAGAATTTTGCTTGTTTAAATTGGTTTTTGTATTTTATGGTTTATTTGTTTTACTTTCTTTTGTTACTTGAGCTGGTTTGTATAGTTTACAGACTATTTTTGTTTATTTTTTCGGGGAATTACAAATTTGTTTCTTTTTGTTTGCGTAAGTATCAATTCTATGCATAATTCGGGCTGGATGATAAATGTTGAAATCAATTTTTTTTATTATTATAGCAACTAAACGTGTTTTAAAATGCTTATTTATCAATTGAAGAAAAATATAAACTTATAAAAGACTGAAAATAACAACAAAAAAGTAAAAAGTCAGTCACTTATATCAGAATATTTTACTTAACTGTAATTTTTAATTACATATGTAGGTACATATGTATGTATGTATATGAGTACATATGCTTGTTCGTTATACATATGTTTAAGTATGTAGTTTTCGATTAAATGCTATTTTCAATAAAAATACATAATACAAAAACCTTTTATTCTATTTTAACAAAAAATTCTGTAACTCGAAGTCTCCGTAAGTCGAAGTTTTTTTTTGAGTTATGGAAGTTCGACTGTACTTAAATATAAAAGCATTCGATGAGGAGGTTGAACATGTGGTTTCTGTGAAGAATTTTGCAATTCGTGACTGCAAAGAATCCTGCATAGTGTCAACGTATCTATAATAAATAATTCTTCTAGTAATGATGATTTCTTGATATAAATTCCTTTAAACTGCTGTTCCTATTTCTAAACAACAACTAAAACAAATTGTCAGGGAAATATGGATAAATAGCATGAAGTATAAAGTGGAGCAGCGAACGAGCGAATACTACTTTGTCGAATTGTTGTAGTTTATACATATGTACATTTAAATATACAACAATACTACTTAAAAAGCCTATACATATATGTACACATACTCGTATAGTGTTGTTTAATTGCACTAACCTGCAGATCATAAAATTGATTACATTTAGACGAATGTATTTTGCCACTTAAAATCATCAGTTGTTACTTAATAACCTACTTGCAAGGCTTTTCTTTCTCTGCATAATATTTTAGTAGTGAAATTTGTACTGAAGCTTAACGGTGTGTACAAACTAGCAATTCTGATGGCGTAACGTAATTCAAAGAGAATCAATTGACAAAACAATTTCGATTTTAATTACTTGATGATAGCATGGTTTAATTTTTTTTTGAATAAAAGTTTGAAATATTCGACCTTTTCTTTGTAGGATCCCAAATTTATAAATACTCAAGCTGTACTCAAGAGTACAATCATGACGATGGTAGCGAAAACTACATAGCAAATAAGAATTTTTGTGTGATTTGTTATAAAATTTAACTACCCCTGATGCAGATATTCAAAGAATATCGAAATATTGGAAATATTTAAATAAATAAATTATAAAAAACATTTAAAGCTTTTTTTTGAATATAAATTAGGTTGGCGGAGAATTAATCCACGATCGATTCAAGTCGACCTATACCTTCATATAGGAAGCTGGAACGCTTAAATCTTGTACTAAAAATTTAGCATGTGACTAATGCACAACTTCGAAAAACCGTAATGCGGTACAGTTAGACGACGTCAAGCATTAACCAATGCAAAAGTGAAACGCAATTCTCTCGAAGGCAGTGAAAAAAGGACGGCCTGATTGCCCTTAAGCGATAATGACAAAGACGCGCGAGTTCTTTCTCCACCCAGAGCTAAATTACGACTGATGGTGTAATTATACAATTTGAATGCAGCAGCACAGCTGACTAACTTTGTTTGCATATTACTTATGTCAAAAGTAATACTTTTTCAAATGTTTTTGACAATAGTACATTATTTTACACAAACAAAATGCACTCACCTTCGATGATAGTGTGCTAGACAGACCGGCTCAAAATAAAATGCTCAAATTATACAGGCATGTCACAGAATTTAATTCCGTTCGGAGGTGGAATTAATTCCGTATTTTCCTTCTATAGAAAAAGTAAAACAAACAATTTTTTTCGGAAGAAAACCACATTTAATTTGCTATGTGGAATTGTAATTTTAGGAATTTCTAGGTTTCATTCTGAAAAAAATTCTTCGTTTCATTTTTTCTATAGAAGAAAAATACGGAATTAATTCCACTTCCGAACGGAATTAAATTCTATCACATGGCTGATAAAATAAAAAAAAAACTGATATTCCGAAAATTTATTGAAATTATTAAGAATTTATATTAAAAAGGCGGCTATTTTCAAGCCAATTTAATATGAACAATTTTTCGTCGGCGGCTCATCTTAGCCGGCTTACAGCCGTTTGACGTACACTATCAGTCTGAGGGTTGCGGTTGAAATTCCCGCCGAAGATTCTTGGTGTTTTTTTCGGCAGACAAGCTAAAAAGGCTTCTCAGTTTGTGTTTGTTTTAAAAAACTTTAGGCCTGCTGCTGAGGACATTGGCCACTTTGAGAACTGCAGGGTTCATTGCAGTTCTACTTTCATTTAGTTTCGTTTTGTCATTATAATCTTTTTCTTGCACATATTTTTGATTTCTCTATACATACATAATTCTTATTATTGTGATTATTTTTCATGTTGCTGCTGTTTCTCTGGTTGTATTGTGGCTAATGGCTCTCTAAAGTTTAATTGTTCCTTTTTAACTTTCTGTCACTACTGACGGATACTTGTATTTTTATAGACTGTGGATTATGTATTTTTGTAGTGTTATGAATTTTTATGTTTATTATTGAGTCAATGGTAGAATGTTTTTGTTACAATTGTCGTTTTATTTTTGGAAGACACTGGGAGTTACACTTGAAGAAAAGTAAGCGAAATATTTTGTTAGATTTTAAAGAATACTAATACTAATGCAATGAACTTTTACACTGAAAGTTAAAAGATTTCTGGAAGAAATTTAAAGTTCTTTGTTTTTATATGTATATGAAAACTTGATTTTGAGTCTGATATATGAGTGATCACTGATCGACGCCCTTTTCTCATTTAAACGCTTATTTACAAAGTTATGAAGGATTTAAGTTTCTTTTTTTTTTTTTTTTATCAAAAATCGATTTTTATTCTCGAAATACGAGTGATCACAGATCGAGTCCCTTTTCTAAATAAAACGCTTATTTACAAAATTGTGAAGGATTTAGGTTTTTTTGAGTTTTGTATATGAAAAATTTTAAAGTAAGGTTGAACATATACAAATAATTACCAACAGATCTATACAATATTTTTTACAATGGAAAAAATCAGAAATTCGTGGTGTCATTAAATATTTAAATAAAAAAAGTTTATCAAGACAAGAAATTCATAATGATATGGTGAATGTGTTAGATGAAAGTACTCCTTCATATGCTACAGTAAAAAATTGGATTGCTAATTTAAACGCGGTCGTAGAAGCGAAGTGCATGATGTGGTATTAAATGATCGACGAATAAAAGTGCGTGAAATAGCTAATGTCATGGGCATCTCAATGCTAGAGTCTATTTAATTTTGCATGAAGAACTACAGATGAAAAAGCTTTCTGCAAAATGGGTGCCGCATTTGTTAAGAGTCGACCAAAAACGCATAAGAATGAAAATTTCTCAAGCTTGTTTGGATCGTTTTAAGAAAAATAAAATGAATTTTAAGCGTTGTTTCACAACTGTTGCTGAGACATGGATCCACCACTATACTCCAGAGATAAAAGTACAATCCAAGCAATGGACTGAAGGCAAAAATAATTCAATCGGCTGGTAAGGTTATGACAACGGGTTTTTGGGACTTCAAAGGTATTTTATTGATTGACTATCTGCAAAAGGATAAAACTATAAATTCAGAGTACTATTGCAACATTTTCGATCAATTAAATGTAAAAATTCAGAAAAACGTCCTCGCTTACAACACAAAAAAAATAATTTTTCATCAAGCTAACGCACCAGCGCACAAGAGTGTTTTAACAATGGCTAAAATCAAGGAATTAAGATACGAGTGGCTTGACCACCCACTTTATTCTCCTGATATAGCTTCCAGTGACTTTTACCTGTTCCCAAATCTAAAAAAAATCCTAGCTGGGAAGCTGAAGATGCAATTACAATTGTAAACCACTATTTTGAAGGCCTTGAGGAAAACTATTTTAATCAAGGGATAGAATTGCTAGATAAGCGTGTATTGAAGTTTCAGGAGTTTCCGAACCGCTCTCGTATTGTATTCTGCCAGTGTATACCTATACATACATACATATAAACTAAATTGTAATCTGTAAATAAAAAGAAAAAAAAAATCATCATGATTCAAATGAAATTTTTAGTTTTCTTAAAATTCAGTTTGTTTGAGAGGGTTTTCTGTCGATTGCGTGTGAATCGTGCAACTCAAGAGTGAATGACATTATTTTTATTTGTTGTTGCTGTAAATACCGGCCAGTATTACGACATTTACAAAAAAAAAAAAACGTAAAAAGCATTAAATTAATTAAACATTGTAAGTATGTTTGTATGTATTTGTAAATAAAAATAAACTAGAAAGCTAAAAAGTTTAAGGTAATTATTACAGCAATTGTCAATCGAACAAACAAACAGCATTTTGGTCATTTTGTTGAGGCAGACAGACAATACTCGTAGAGACGGACGCATCATTGCAATGGACAACAATGAGTGGTGGCAGTACTCAACAAAAAACAACAACAATAACAAACACTATTACCATTTACAATGTATGAGTGTGTAAATAATTTTAATTTAGTTTTCTGTTGTGTTGTTAGTGGTTTGTGGTGGCACTTTTGTCGTTGGTGTGCTTTCGTTCGACCGTCCGTCCGTCCTTCTGTTCTACGTTCTACGTTGTACGTTCTGTAGTGTGAATTATGATTTTTGTATTTTTGATTTCGAACGGTCATGCGTTTAATGATTTTAGGGTGGTGTAAATTATGATGACAATGACGGCATATTTATTCTCTTATTATTATTATGATTTTTATCAACACAATTTAACGTTGTTTGCTGCTGGTGACGACAATACGTGCTAAAGTGTTGCCGCAGTTGACGTTCAGCAATAACCGAATTATAATTGCAACCAACGTTCAAATACATAATTTTTTTTTTTGCACACTGGCTTTGAAAAGTCAAAGTGTGTATGTTGGCGACAAGGTGGTCAGATTAGTATCATTACGGAAAAGTGCTGTTTGTTTATATTGTCCTGCTGAGAATTATGATTTGTTAAAATATATTGTAGTTTATATAACGAAAAAGGAAGGTGTGAGTATTTTTGCACACATGCATTAGTTGTGCGTGTGTCATCATTTATGTGTCTTAAACATTTTTGTTTTTTTTTTTATTTATTTATTTGTTACTTTTGTTTTAATTTTGTGGATTTCTCACAGCAATTAATGAAAGCAGCTTAAAATAATTTTTTTTTAATTCTCTAACAAAATCGTTAAGCAGTCGTTGGAAAAAGTTGAAGTTTAAAAATGTTTTCAGCAGCTCTATACAGCAGAGTTTGGTTCATTTTCACTTAAGAAACTTGATAGATTGTTTGTTATTCTTATAACATTTAAAACATTTTAGGACTCTGCATTAAGATCAAGTAATTGTGCTACCGCTAACTGGTTCATAATTTTACTGAACGAAACGCATACACCAATACCTCACTTTGCTTCGGGGTTACGTCCAAACAAACACGACGCAAATTAAGACGACGCAAAGTGAATTCAGATTTTCTATAGTAAACAATGTAAATATCGAAGATAGGTTCTATGGTTACGAAAATACTAAGTCGTCGGCTTTCTTTCACAAAAAATTGGTCCAATGTTTGCTGAACAGCTTTTTTTCAACGTAAAATTAATTTCCTTGTAGCAATTGTCTGTATTACCACCACTAGCATTATCGTTGGATAATGCTAAACTTTTTATGTCTTCAAATAAGCTTTTTGCTTTTGTCTGAAATACCATTTTACTTAATGATATTCCCTGCGCCACTTGATTTCCGATCCAAATAGAAAGCAAAGACTCCATTTCGATCATCAAAGCACTTCTTGTACGGGTCATCGTTTTAGCAACTAATAATGTTGCAGATTTTGCAAAAATTAAAAAACATATTAAAGACTCGAACCCAAAACAACGCAACCTCGAAAATCTAAGGACGCACAGTGAAAATTATTACTAATTAAGCAGTGACGCAACTTAAAAAAAATAAAACACGAAAAAAGAAACGACGCAAAGCGAGGTGTATAGGTGTATACCTATAGTTGGCTGAAATATGAGAATCCTGACCACAAGTTAAGCATAAACTTGGAAATTCGTGAAAACAAGTAACCATTAAGTCTTTTCCTCCCTACCTCAGTTGTGGCAGAATCACTATTTGCCACAACACGCCCTTCTCTGTGGCTGTTATGGCACCTGGAGCTGGCTTATTCTTCACTTTATTGAAGGGATATTGATGCATGTTGATTAGGTGAATTAGGAGAGGAAGGAGGAGAAAAGTAGGGCCCCATTTTCTCGTGAGGTTGTGAAATGTACGCCTACAGCAAGTTAGATTAGGTTATCAAAGCAAAGGTCTTTTATGACTGGTAATTTTTTATTACCTATACATTATTAAAAGTGTACGAATTTGGCTTTGACCCAATTTCATTTCCGTGACATGTTATTGCATTGGTTTAAAGTTAATTTGCTATTTGATTCAAATAAAGTATTTGTTTCGCTATTAATCCCACGAATAAACTTTTTAGATGTATATATTGAAATTGTCCGTAGCATATTTCAAAAGCGACAGATCAATCAGCAAGGCATTTGACGGCGGTTCAATTACCTGTCTTCCTGGGAGTAGCTTCAACTTCATCGTTATCTATTCGCTTTTTCTCTTTACTCCGAAGAACAACTTCTAGACCGTACTCTCTAAAATAATTGGGCCATGTATATTTTAACACTCCAACATTTTGCTGCCATTGTTAGCGATTTAAGGGAACTAAATCCTGGATTGGAATAACTGAGCGACTATTCATTCAGCAACATTGAAACTGTTCCAACAACGAAACCATTCAATTGAAGCACAAGTCTGCTGGCATATTTGCTAATCGTCTAATGAGCTATTGACACTGATATCATTTTTACGGTCTCTATTCAAAACTAGTAAAGTGCTTTACTCATTGTATTTGGATCACAGATTTCGTCAATCTTTCATTTAAAAACATCTGACCTTATAGTTGGAAGACCTGATAATATAATCTAAATTAACTTAACTTGGGCGCACTGGACACCAGGTTACCATATATATACTTTAACTGTGGAGACTTTTGTAATGGTTGACTAATAGAGCTGCCTGACGGTCTACAAAACTATCAATACTTTCCTTGATTACCAATATCTCTGCTTTAAACATACTTCATATTCATGATCCTGCACTGACTACCTCTTTACCAGCTTGTTACTATAAGTGTATACCCACGCACGATCAAACTAACCTGAAGAGATCTACAACAGATACCAGTGTTTCCAACAAGAGGATTTTTGTCATGTAGAACTTTGCATATGTGCCTCGTCGCCAATATCTTAGCCTGCAACTCAACAGCTAACTTTGGTAGCTGGATTTACTCAGAAAAGAACCCAGAATCTTTATCACTGTTTAGCTTTTGAACTTTAAAACAAAAAGTTTTATATAGTCAAATGATTTATTAAACAAAAAAAAAATAGACGTGATCCTTACGTGATTATATCTCCGCACTGCAATTAGTTAAAGCTATTATACTTAAAAAAACCGGAGTAATTCTCATCATTCGTATTTATCAACTTGCAGAAACTTGATGCCATCATGGAAGCTGGTTTATCAGAATGTTGGTTGATGAACGAAGATACCAATACTTTTAAGAATATTCTATTTTTAAGCTGAATTATCAGAAAATCATTCAATACAGTTCATCTTCTGTGATTCCTTCCTACGGAGAGGAATCAAGATTTTAAAAACCTTCCGTAAGATAGTTTGGAAGGCTTGTTTAGGAGCAAAGGCAGGGGACTTAAGATCCTTGGCCGTCAGCATCTGGATACAGATTGTCTCGCCGTAATAATATATAATTAAATGTAAAATTAAGGAGAGAGTACAAGGCGAATGAAACCATTCCAGTCACACTCAATGTAACTCAAGAATGATACCAATGTGCTCACGAATATTTCAGATAGAAAATATCTCAGCGCTAGCTTTATTTAGAGTTCCTCTAAAAGTCAGCAGATCATACACCACAAACAGTCTTGGAATAGTCTTGGTGCAATATTATATATATGTAGGTATAATTAGATTACAGCAACTTTATTGCATTCTAAAATCAGTAAGAGGTATTGACTAGCCGGACGTTTAGATTGATTTAAGATCAAAGTCTGCAGACTTAAGATCCTTGCGTATTCCATTTTAAAACAGATTAACGTCACCGTAAAAGTTTGTTGGACCCACCAAGTGTTTTCAACCCCATTTTTCCCAAAAATCTTTCAACAAACTTCAACTAATAATGTCATGTTCTCGTTAAATAAATATTCAATTGCTTATATTCCATAATTTCAATACTCCCCTTGTTGAACTAAATAAATTCATGATTTTATTTGTTATATAAATACATACATGCATATACGAGTATTGTATATTCATTCATCTTTAATTTGCGAGTACTATGCTGAAATTTCAGTTAAAACCTAAAACACCCCCATTCATTTTAAGTAAATACTTTCATACTTTTTATTTTATTTTACTTTGCTTTGCTTTTCCTTATTTTAACCCTAATTGTTTAACAAAAAAAAAAATGTTGCTATCAAAAGTTGGCATTCTCAATTGCTATTTAAATATAATAAAATTTAATTCTTTTGTTTATGAATTTCCAAAAAGGAAGTTCATTATTTCAAACATACAGTCGTTTTTTTTTTCATATTATTTACATAAATGCTTGAAACTTTACGTTACCAAATGTAGTTATTTAAAGCCAATACTGTCTGATTGAAAGACCTTTAAGAAATTATTATTCATGTGCGGTATTTAGACATTAACAAACTAACACCTGAGTAAGACATTGTGGAGGAAGTAAATGTCGCGGTATTATTTATTTGATAAAAATTACATGTTATAATTGAAAGGTCAGTGTAAAAAGAGGAGTGAAATATCAAATTGTAAAATAACTCCTAATCTAGATTAATACAGTGCAGTTGATCCACTGAAAGTTGTTGACAAAAAGCCAACTTTGGAAATAGATCGTTGAAAAGTCAGCGAGTGACATTATCTAATCCTTTCTTAAAAAAAAAAACATTGAACAATATGTTTGACAGTTAAATTTGCCAAGATCTCATTGATGAGGGTAATCAATATGTCAGTTACAATTACCACATAATTGATTGCATTTACGATAAACTGTTTCGAGAGTAATCCCCAAACTAGGCATACCGATGGTAAAAATGGTAAAAATTGGCAACTTATTGATGATTGATGTATTTTGCAGTATTAACATTGTATTGTCTTTAAAATTTTTTTATTTGTCAAATTATTTCGAACAAGTTTAGTCTACCAAATAAAATGACACTATAAAAATGTTTAAACAAAAAGTGCGGGATTTTTAAAGGCAATAAAATCAGATACAAAGAACAGTTCCATTTAAAGGAGATAACAGATTTTTTTTTGTGTTGAAATGAAGAAGACACCAAAGGTAACCTTGCTGCTTGCTTCTTTAGGATGTCATCATTGATGCTAGCTAAGGAGACCTATGGTGGAGGCGGTAGTCTAAGATGGAGACGGTAGTCTAAGATGGAGACGGTAGTCTAAGATGGAGACGGTAGCCTAAGAAGGAGACAGAAGTCTTGGAAATAAACTGTCATCTAAGAAGGACACGGTAGTCTAAGATGGAGAAAAAGGAGTCTGTAATCTAAGAAGGAGACAGAAGTCTTGGAAATAAACTGTCATCTAAGAAGGATACGGTAGTCTAAGATGGAGAAAAAGGAGTCGGTCATCTAAGAAGTAAACGGATGTCTAAAATAAAGAAGAAGGAGTCGGTTATCTAAGAAGGAGATGGTAGTCTGAGTAAGAGAAAGAGGCGGTGGTCTAAGTAGGAAGACGGTAGTCTAAGATGGAGAAGAAGGAGGTGGTAGTCTAATAAGGATGCGGTAGTCTAAGAAGGAGGCGATAGTCTGAGTAAAAGAAGGAGACTGTAGTCTGAGTAAAAGAAGGAGACGGTAGTCTAAGAAGTAAGTCTGAGTAAAATACGGATTCGGTAGTCTAAGATGGAGACGGTACTCTTAGAGGGAGACATAAGGAGTCGGTTATCTAAGAAGTAAACGGTAGTCTACGTTGGAGAAGCAGTCGGCAATCTAAGAAGGAGACGGTAGTCTAATATGGTGTTCAGACATGCATTTTTAATTGAGTCAATTATTGGTTAATTAAAAAGTGTTCACACATGCTCAATATTGCTAATTCAATTAGCGTTTGATAGCAGATGACAAAAAAAAAATACATTTATTTGGTTCTAATATTATAATTTTCAGCCTAAAAATATTCTGTATTAATTTAAAAGCGAAACAACTGCCATTTTAGTTATTACTTGTCACAGGGTTGTATTTTTAATTTTAACAATTAATAGAACAATTAACTGACAATGAAGCAATTACCTTAATTGAAATTTTGTATGAATAATTAAATCCAATTAAGGCGTTAATTAAAAATTTCCATTAAAAATGCATGTCTGAACACCATATAAGAAGAAGACTGTAGTCTAAGAAGGAGACTTTTGTTTTGAGATATTTATATTGGTGCCTGAGACCTGCTGGCAATTTTTATATTGTCTCCTTTCTTAAATCTGTATTCAGAAAAGTTATTTAAACATCAGATCTGAGGTTCTTTTCCTGGTACCAAACATTGGCTATTTTCAGGTTTTCTCCTTGATGAGAGAGAAGTTTTAAGTGATAGAGATACATGGAAAACAGAGGTGGGTAATCTTTAGATCAGTAGACTTTTATGTTTGTTATTTTTAAACCAGTGATTAAATGGGACTGCCAAAATTAACATCCAAATATTAGAGAATGTCCATAGCTTTCTAGATGTGCTGTTATATTTGTTATTGTGGTTAGTTTTGGGGTATTTATCCTGGAACCAAGGACCTACTGGCTATTTCTCCTTGAGGAGAGAATGATTTTGAGCGACAGAAACACAAGTGAAGTAGAGTTGAAAAAACCCGTTGATCTAAATCCAGGTTTATTTTGAAATCAGTAATTGAATAGTACTGCTAAAAATATCAACCAAATATCCCAGAATGAATGGCTTTGTGAAGGTGTTTAGATTGGCTGTTCTATTTGACATTGTTAAGGTTATTGGAGAAGTTATCCTCAAGTGGCTCATGGGGATTATTACAAAGTCAATTCCTAAAGATCTTAGCATTCTAGAAATGTCTTCATTTGTATGATATTGGTCTAAATTTATTGCTTGAATGAAGCTACTTAACTTACCAATTTACATTCACTACAACTCCTTTAAATACCATTACTAGTATTGCTTAATTTTTCCTGACAAATACAATCTCCCTTAAAGAAAACTTTCTTAATAACATTTTAGTTTAGTAAGTTTTTGACAGTCTATATAATTTGCCAAATTTAGCAAACGATTAGTGTATTCTAAGTAGTTATTTTTCCTGAATATTAAACACTGTATTAGACAGGAAATGTAAGTAATGCTGTCTCTTCCTCCCACATGTCAGTTTAAATAAAGAGCATTCTTATTAGCAGCACAGTTTGTTCCCCTTTAGTATAGTAAATTTACACATACCATTTCGATACATTAGCAAGTTTACATTGTATCGACGTTTAGTACGGCGTAAATCAATACTCTTTCAATATTAATGTAGTATTTTTTTTTTATTATAATACTTTACGTACATAAACACACAGCACAAGGACTGTTCTATTGTTCTGACAAAGAAAGAGAAAAACAAAGAAGCAATGAGTAAAAGTACACGTTCATTCTACTTGAATTTCCATCGGGGTTTTGTTATTTTAGAAGACCCTTTTTGCTGTATTTTGTTCTAGCATAAATTGTAACAATAATAAACATTGTTAAATACACATTAATAATGAATGTGAGGACTAAAAACTCCCATGTCCTTTTTGCCACAACACTAACAATAATAATGCAAAATTATTGTTGTCTTTTTTTTTTGGTTTAATTGAACCAGAAATTTTTTGCTTTCACACTTTTTTCCTAGAGTTTGCAGCCAATATTTATTTATATTTTTAATAAATATTAAATTTTGATATTTTTTGCAATTCGATATTTCGCACCCCACTCCCTCCAACTTCAATATACAATATATTTATAACTCTATCTTCGATTTAATATCAAAAGCAAACAATCTATAGATTTGTGTGGACCAACATAATGCTTTTACAACAATAGAAAAGCGCACATACATATAAAATACAGGGTAGGAAGGACCGTTGGCTGTATAAAAGGAACGTTAACGTGTACGTGATAATCTTGGAAAAACAATTTTTAATAAAACAATTCATTGTTTGCGCACACACGTTTCTTTAAGGCATCAGCTTCATCACCATGGTCCTCATCATCTCTTACAAACCATCACATTAAACAGCACATTATTTTACTGGTAACTGGCATAATTCCTCCTGCCTCTCCTTCTCCTCCTGCTTCTTTTCTAGATTCCTGATGTCTGCGTTTTATTTTTGCTTATTTCCATGTTATTTATTTACAGACATATGCAAAAATATTGAAAATTTAAGAATAATAGTGAATCATAAAATCATTGTTAGTAAATACGAGTGAATGAAGTGGCCACAAATTGTATTCAATTGTGTTCTTTTCTTCCTTGAAGGAAATTTACAGAAGAAAATTGATATCAAAGTCACCAAAAATTTTAAATAAGACTTCATTGTATTGTGTTTTGTTTTGGGTTGTTTTTCTTTCTTTCCTTCAATCTGTATCTTATTTGTATATGCTAATCATAAAAATTGCATATAGCCAGAGAGGAGAATTGATGAATTCTTAACATCAATACTGATCAATACTAATTTCATGCTCAACATACACACATAAGGCAAACGTTGGAGAGTGCCTCACAAAGGGTCGCTCAACGGAAACAGCTTTACATGAGTTCGTAAGGCCTTTTGAGAGATAACTGGAATGCAAACAAAAATTGATGGCAACATTTTTGGATATACTATAGAAGGGGTCTTTAACAACGTGACAACGTTTGCAATTCATCGTGCTCCAGAAGATCTAGATGTTGAATGTTATATCAACAGCTGGTGGATAGTGAACATGCTGAAATCAAGATTCATTACTGCATGTCTTGGTAACAGCGAAAAGCCGAAGCTAGTTGAACGGGGAACACCTCAAGGTGGGGTGATCTCTCCTCTACTTTAACTGATTGTTGCTAATTCTAAGGATAAGGAAGATAAGGGCATTAGGGCTGTCGTTTATGCGGACGATGTCGACGATTGATTTTTTAATTTGTTTCCTTCTTTATTACACCAAACACTAGAACTAATAAAATATTGTAATCATTGGTAAAGCTGGAAGTTTGCATTTTTCTAAAGCATCTAGAATTAATGGTCTCATTTAGAGTCAGGACAGACGACAAAGATATAAATTGATAAGACTTTTTCCCTACTAAGAAGAGATTTTAATTAAGCCTTTCTTTTATATTCTCTATATTGGAAGAAAAATTATCATGTCACAGAATTTAATTCCGTTCGGAAGTGGAATTAATCCCGTATTTTGCTTCCATAGAAAAAGTATAACGAAACATTTTTTCGGAATGAAACCACTTTTGATTTACTATGTAGAATTGTAATTTTAAGAATTCCTAAGTTTCATTCCGAAAAATTTTTTGTTTTACTTTTTCTACGGAAGCAAAATACGGAATTAATTCCACTTCTGAACGGAATAAAATTCTGTAACATGACTGTATGATTCAGGAAGAACGCTTCTTCATTTGCTTCAGTACATTTCCTGGAGAACCTAAGTGTACTTGGAGCACCGTCGTGCGAAAGATGGGTTTACTTAGTGTTTTAACTCTGCTAGACCTCTCTAATTACTAGCATCTGAATTGGATTCTGGTTCTATTGCCAATCTGAATAAGTGGTGTAGCCCTTTTTAAAACGGAATCAAGAGATTCTACTTGAATGATTGCACGTAGCGGAACCTTAGAAGAATGTAAAACGTGAAACTAGTGAGATAATTTATATCAAACATATAAAAGGAAACAGTTAAAACTCTTAACAATAATAACAAGTATTTCCTGGACTAGAAATTGTAATATTCTAAATGTTCCTACATTAAAGCTTTTGAATAATTTTCCTCCAAATACCCTTGAAAAGAAATTGCTATCCTTTGATAGTCACATACACCTTAGAATACTGGAAACTATGGACCTTTGTGAGTTAATCTCATAGAAGAGAATTGCTATCCTTTGATGGATATTTGCAACTTAGAAGAATGGAAACCTTGTACCTAGTGTGATAAACTTATTGGTGAATACTGTTTCCTGGCTATTGCAGTGTAACAATAATAACTGTATTTACAATTAAGCTTAAGATATTAATAATTATTGTGAATTTCTAAAAAGATGCAACACAAACTGAAAATTAAAATATTTTGGAAGAAAGAAAATATGTTAGTCCGCTTTCACACTCTACAATTCTGACTCTTCAAGGCAAGTAGTTTTGGGTAAAAAGGGGAAAAGGGGTACTAACTTGACGGTACTAGTCAATTTTTTTATTTCTTTCATGCATGTTGATTTACATGAATAAGTACGAAAATTGAATTGACGAATGTAAATGAAATGGCAAGTTCAAAAGAGAATTGAACGAAAACTGGAATGTGTGGATACTGATTCCAGCTACAAGCTGAATGTTACCACAAACAGACAAGACAAAACGCAATTGTTAAAACACTTAGTCCGCTTTTACACGTTTCAATTCTTTATTCTTTTGTTGCATGTTGATTTGCATGAAAAAGTAGAAACTTGATGGTAAAGAGCATGAAAATTGCGTATGTAAAAAAATAGCAGTTTCAAAATAGACTTGAACAAAAACTGGTCAGCTAACACTGAAACGTGTGAAACAGCACTAATGAGAAGGATGAAAAGAGCTGGCCGCAGAATATTTTAAAAGTTGTCTAAACTTTTCAAATGCTTCCTTTCACTTCCTACATACATATGTATGTATGTTTTATTTCCATTTGCAATAGAATACAAACATTTTCTTATATGCCAACGGTAAAAAACTTTCCAAGTTTAACTCAAACAAATGTAAAAAAGAAATCTATTGTCAAACTGTAGTTTGCTGTCAGTTTTGACATTTAAACTACTTAAAGTGGAAATTAGTTCGTTTGTGTAGTGGAGTGTTCTTTCTGTCCGGCCATTGAGAGAAGTTAATGAAGTAAATAATTGAATTTTCCTTTTTTTTACAAAATTGCCATCGCCATTATCATTATCGTCATTGTTATTGTTGTGGAAATTGGCACACAACACAATATGCTCGTTGGATGATGGTGTTGACATTTTCCTAACAAATTATCCCTCAGTTTGTTGTTATATTTAGTGCCAAATTATCCCTCAGTTTGTTGTTATATTTAGTGCCTACAAAAAAAAAACTTAATGTGTGCTTGAATAAATTTTCCGTTTATTTTCGTTTGAAAATTGAATTAATTCCTTAAAAAAATTGTTTTTTTGTTGTGTGCGTGTGTGTGTGTGTGTGTGTGTACTAAATTGTTTCGTCTTCCTCCCCAGTTTGTACGTATTTACTTGTGTGTCGCCTGGTTGTTTCTACCGGTTGATTGGCATGTGAGTGAGTGACTGACCGGTGCGTTATGTTCGTGTAACAAAAGTATTATTTGATTTTTGTCTTGGTTTGGTTTAGTTTCGTTAGTGATCTTATTCGTCTTGTTTTCAAATTATTTATTTACTTTTCTGAAAATGTAAAGTGCAAAAGTTAGTGCGTGAGAGTGTTTTTAAAAATTTCTTTAAAATTCTTTTTCGTTGCACTTTTTTCTCTTGGGTGTTTTTTTCTGTTCTTGTTTTCGTTATTTTCAAATGTGTGTTTTGCTTGCACAATTTGTTAAGAAAATATAAAAATAATTGTTTACTGTTTGAAGAAAAACCTTTTATTTGTTGTTGTTGCTGTTGTTGCTATTGTTATTTGTGATGTGTCTTGTTTTGTTTTATTTCATTTCACTTTACCAACGCACTTATCTCTTTAATTTTATTTTTATTTTTTTTTTATATTTTATTTTATTTTATTTTATTTACTCTGAGCAAATACATTTTTAAGCATCATTCCTCTTCTCTAGCACAACGAGACGTATAATACTACGTGGAATGTACATTTGGGAGCATTTTTATTATTATTTTTTTTTTTCGTCCTCATTGTATATTTATGAGTATGTTGGCTAACCAAGCTAACCAACCAGTCAGCCCATCTCGTACTCACACATGTTACATACAACAATGTAAAACTGTTTGTGTGTACGTTCCCTGCCAGCCTAAAGTGCATTTAGTTTAGTTTCGTTTAGATCAGTTTGGCTGGTGATTGTTGTACGAGGGCAACTCTTTTAAATTTTTGAAAATTCACAGAACCGCAAAAAAAACTCCAACCGCAAGCTGTCTTTGCGATTGATCAACCAGCTGAAACCTAATACTTCAGGACCGAACAAACTAATTCATCGCCTTTGAACGACGATAATGTAGTTGATACCTAAGAAAACATAGCAGCTTGCTTCAATAATCTTCCCATACTCCTGAAAAACAGCTCACGTGCTTGAAGCCGAAAGAAATTTCCATTAAACGTCTAACTCAACTGCCTACTAGCGACTGCTATTCCCAATCGAAGCTACCGTTTCCTGGGACTGTCACCTGGCCATTACTGAATGAAATATAGTGCGATTGCTATTCGCAATCGAATCCACCAGCAGAAACCTAATTCATATCAGCAACATTACAATCGACAAAACTATTTCAAAGTCTTTGATTGATGGATACGACGACCGATTTTTCAAAGAAGTAGTACAAATCCTTCGCCTGGACTTCAGTGCAGATCTCCTGGATTAGCTGTTACAACAATGACAATGCTGATCTATTTAGTTGTCAACAATAAACTGGAACACAAAATGTAAAAGGTTTACGATTGATGAATGATTAATTCAGTAGCAGCATGAAAATATAAATATTTAGAGTTTTAATCACGACCTCTTTATTGAATTAACGTTCCTGCACTATCAACAACTTTGTTACAACCAGGAGAAACATATGTAGGTCCATCGCAACTCAACAATGAATTAGAAATAGCAAATCGTGTTTGTTAGCCAAGACAAAACTTTAATGAGTTTTTTCATTTGCCAACCTAAGGAAATGGTTCGATTGAAGCAGAAATTATATTTTGCCAACAGTTTCAAGTGCCTTTTCAAACCAACCTCGCCTTTAAGTATATTTGTTCATCCATATGCTACCATAAATATTTGAGTTGTTTCTTCTGCCTGTGTTTTATTTAAAAAAAAAAAAAAAATAATAAAAAACAAAATAAAACATCAGCAACAACAGCAACAGACGAAGGTCTTCAAATACAAACATTGATGATGTGCGTTGTGATGATGTGCCAGTGATGATGGTCACAACAAGGAATGAGTACTAAAAACGCATTCGTTTCAAAAAAAATATCGTAAGAAAAATAAAGGCTAAACAACGTTAAGTGCTTCCAACAAAAAAAAAAAAACCAATAGTCATCATTTATTCCCTGGGTTTGTGTTTTTATTATTGTTAAAATTGTTAACTAGGATGAGTTGGTTGTATTTAAAATTCATTTGTTTTGTGTATCTTTATTTTTTTCTTTTGTTAACTTCTTTTTAACCACATGATTATTGATATTTTACAAACAAGTCAATGTAAATACGGTTTGATTACATTAATGGCTGGCAAGTTTTTTTATATTACTTTCTGTGTTCGTGTGTGACCAGGAAAAGTGTGAATTGTTAGTTTTGGCCAATGGCAAAGCTTTTAGTTAAATGAAATTGTATCATGTAATTATGCACAGTTTAGATTGGTGGAAACCAAACGCCAAGTCATAAATACTGGTATACAGAGAAATCGACCCCAAATGAAAACGAATTATTTTAGAAAATTTTGCTTTTGTTTTAATTGGGCTATTCAATGGCTACAAATCTAAGAACAACTTCCGGTTGCCTTCCAGCACGACCTTAGACGACGTGGTCCCTCATCCTTCGCGAGACGAACTTCATGCAGGAGGAAATTGTCAATATAATTCAATATTTGAATGTCCTCTAATACGGGCCACAACTTAAAATATAAGGAGTTTAGTCTGGTCTAGCAGCTGGCCAATCATCAGTTGATATCAAGTCCGGAACGTTGTTTTTGAGCCACAGTTGAGTCGTTTTTGCTTTGTGAGCTGGAGCAGAGTCTTGCTGGAAGTACATGGCTTGTTGGCGAATATTGATTGGTTGAGAAGCTTCTTAATGGGTTCCAAGACGGTCGATTGATGTTTTCACTTCTTTCTCGCAAAAATGGATCTTTGTAATGCCATCGTAACTCACTCCCCACCATACCATTACAGAAGCGGGATAGTGGCCTCTGTGAACCCTCGGGATGAGTTGGTATGCTTCTCTGGATGGCTGAGCATACACAAGATCTGTCTGCTTATTGAACGATTCTTGTAGGGTGAAGATTTTCTCGTCAGTAAACAGAATTCGTGAATTATCTAAGAGACATTTATTTATTAAGAAAGTTAAGGGGAACAAACACAAAAGCATGTAAAATTTTAATAGTTTCTGAAGGCGGGATCCTGTCTCCACAATGCTTGAAACTCTAACTCTTGTGAGGACAACAGAATCATTGTCGTGATATAGTCAATATTTCTAATATCTTAATAGAAGCTTCCCCTTCTTACCACCTGGAAGATGAAGTTAAAGCAAATCTTGGCTTCGATGTTAAGGAGACCCAAATTCCATTAGTCATTCAGCCTGCTGGCGGTTAAATTCCCAGCAAACACAGAGTTTTAATCCCATATTGAGAATAATTTAAAATCAAAGCCATTATCACGTGCAAACGAAAACCTAAGTAGGAGTGTTGTGAATTATACAAGTGTCAGCCATTTGTTTTGTTAATTAAGGTCTATTCACTATTCCTTATCACAGCTTTTACTTGATGAAACCCTCTCTACCACCAGAATCGTTTTAAGGTGTCCAAATTTCAAGTCATTCCCACGGAGGTTTGATCTTAAATTTAAAATTCAAACGTAAACGTTTGAGGATTGTTCGGTAATATTAACTTCCTCAACAATTACAAGTGTTTCTCTTTCAAACTTTGTTAAATATTGGATGAGAGGTTTGAAATTATTTTTCAGATCAATTGGAATAGCCAGCAAATTTTGGACTTTGATTTTCCGTCTCCGCAATGGCAACAGTACGCTCCTCCTGTTGAATCATTTGTGAGAGGACTAGCGTTGTAACGAGTCGGATATTGAACAGTTAGAAATTTGTACGTACAAGAAGATAAACTACAGAGCTGCATCATCCCATTGCAAACCTCAGTATACATTTCTAAAATCGCTAGGATCGACCTCCATAAAGGCAAACGTTCCAACTGTAAAGTCATCAGAGCTCACAATTGTTTTTTGAACAGTTGGAAGTTGAATAACATAGGTGCATGATACCCTTTGCGCATCTCAGCATGCGTTCATAAAGACGTCAGGATCCCTTCATAAGGACAACAGTTTATTTCTCCTGTTAAATCATAAGTACAAGAAGTTAAACTACAGATTTAACTGCATGATTCTATTGCACACCTCACGATAAAGACGCCTGGATCCCTCTTCATATAGACAACGGTTCCTCCTGTTAAGACATCAGTCATAACTTACAATAAGTTAAAGTGCAGTGGTAAATGCATGAAAGTGATCATGTTGACGACAGTATGTATTCCTAAAGACGCAAGCATACCCAGTGAAACTCGCACTCGGTGAAAACCCACCGCTATTAACATTATGAAAATGCCACAGAAAACTAAAGACGTTATGACAAAATGGAAATCGGCATTTGTTTGAAATGTCCACTGGCAAGGCAAAAGTCGTGTATTCTTATGTCTATCGTGTACCCCTAACATCGTCTACATATTCCCAACATTACTTCACTATGCCTAAAGCTATGTACAGATCTTACAATGTTGTCAAATTTGGAAATGTGCTGGTAATGTACTGATAATGAAAAATGTTTAGCAAAAGGTAAAATGTCAGTTCAAACAATTGTAAGAAAACCTTACAATTTCTTTTGCTCATTTTTTTTTCTTGGACCAGCACTCAGGGGATGACCCCTACTTATGCAATGCATTATGTTGGAACTAGGAAAATAGGTTATGGGAGGGAGGATAGAGGGAGTAGTGTTTGTGAACATTTGACTTGAATTTTCCAGTTTGTTCCACATACGGACAGTACGGCTAAAGAACGAATTTACTGTCCAGTCGACCATGAATGGATGGGCCCTGACTGAAGAACGTGTATTACGTAAAAAACAATAGAGTTGGATACCCTACTGTCACCGATAAGCATCTTCGCCCTCTCCTGTACGCGGTCGAGTAACTTCAAAATAGACTTCGAAGCACCGGCCCATACATGAGCGTTGACAATATTTTTGTCTTACAATGCACTGACAACGAAGGAAGACAAAAATTGTAAGTTTACACGGTTGTTAGACATTTTCTGAACATTTTTCTGACAATATTGTAAGATCTGACCACATAGACCAAGTACATTGCTTAATGGATTATTAACTCATCCGACTTTTCATAGAGCATAAAATAATAAGAAGAAAAAAGACATCACTTTTCGCGGGCCCAGAAAAAACGTCTTCTTTGGGAAGACATTGAATTTTCGTAACAAGTAACTGTTTCCAACTGAAACAAGGAAGGAGAATGCTGTGGTTTACCCATCTTCCATACAGGATATTATGTATGAATTGAAAAGAATTTAAAGGCATCATAGACAATTTAAATGATATGTTGTGATAACAACACTAATCGGCTTTTTAATTGACGAACTACACATAGAAAATATAAATCAACTATAATTCCCTGCTAATTATTAAGCAGATCCTTGTTATTTATCCTTGTTATTTATCTTAAATAAAAAAAATATTTAATTGCTTTACAATTATGTGTTTTACCTACAAATATTAAAGAGTTCATTATTTTTGTGTGGTAAACTAGATCTAGATGTTATTCTTTTCCTTTTGTTTTTTAAACAAAATACAAGAACAAAGATTTGTTGGTTTAGATGGGTGTAAAGAGATAATAAATACATTGAATGCATATGGGTAGGTATTTCTCTATTGTCCTTGAATTGTGCCACTTGAATAGTTATATAGAAATTTATATATGTATGTTTTTTTCCAAAACCACTTATTTAAGCAGAGTGTTAAAGTTTTTATTGTTTTGATTTTCTGTGTTTTTTTTAATTCACCAGGATTTTGTGCGTATGTGTTTTTGTTTTCAACGTTAAATTGTCAATCAACTTTAATTTATCAAAAAAAATTTAAGTGTTGATTGCCTAAACATCTGTCTTTACAAGATTTACTACAACCCCTTGTTGATTCATAATTGCAAAATATTTTCAAGTGTTTTCGTAAGACATATTTATAAAGAAACGTATCAACAGAATGTCTCAAATATTGAAAACGGTTTATCTGTGAAACTTTGTCAACTACTTCTGGTCGTTAAAGGTGGGGCATGGACTACCATGTTTCACAAAAAAATTTAATGTCTCTTATAGTTCTCATTTTAGATTTTTTTTGCCAAACATTTGATTTTTTTTAACTTAAAAACTGTTGAAACCCTGATTTCAGAAACAGTTTGTTGTTATTTTCCAAAACGACTTATTTCGATGCGCGATTGAATGAAATTGATTAACAGTCATGATTTCGATCAGGTTCCTTGTTTCAAATAGATTAATTTTATGCTTGGATTCTTATTAAATTCTAAGACGATCATGCTGTCTGTTGAAAGTACGATTTAGCAAAAACGACGTGGTGCAAAACGATTCAAGACAGTCCAATACACTTAAAAATATACGACGACCTAAAGCAGCTGTTTATCAAATGATAACAAGTTTATTAATAACTCTTTTATTTCCAAATAATTCTATACTGACAAATTACAAATTCTTGATACCTTTAATAACAATATGATCCCTTTGAATGTACCAACATTTTCGAAATAATTTCTTTCTAACGAAAGTTATCATCACATAAACCACAAAATAAATTTCATTAGATTCTAGAGATTCTAAATTCAAAAAGTATTTTGTTTTGAAACCGTGTGATCATTACACAGTGGGCTGTCAAAACTTTACACTTCTATTTTCTTTTTATTTATTTATTAAACAAACTCAATATGAAAACGAACAATAGGCTTTAGTTTATAGGATTATGATACGTCATCTGTAAAAACATAATAACTCTAACCACATTCTAAAAAGAGCGGATGATGATGATAACGATGATCACGTTGATGATGAAGATCATACAAAACAATTATGAATTTTAAATAATAACAAAAACCTTCGACATGATGCTGCAAAAATATAACAGAAAAGATTGAAAGAGACCTAAGGAAAATGTTTGTTTGAAATATTACTAGAAGTTTTTTTTTTCATTTTGAAAGACTAAACAAACAATGATGTGTTTTTTTCTCCAATCTTTTGATGATCCTTTAAGTGAATCTCATCAAGTACTTCTTGTGCAAAACTACCTGCATTTTTTTCCTGCAAAATGTTTTCTTAACAAAACAAACAACAAAATAAAAATCTTTTTGTGGAAAAATAAACACTGTAAGGCAGCAGCAACTAAACGCAAGTTGTGGTCTTTAGAAATTTAAAAACTTTAAAATTCGAAAAAAAAGGAAATGATAAACAAGACAAAAAAAAAATTGAAGACCTAATTACCTTTAATCAGTTTACCTTATGAGTGGGACTTAATTTGTATTATTGTTGAATGTATTTACGCTTATCATCCCTCAGAGTAACACCTTATTCATGAATCATAATAATGCCATGAAACCTTATAATTAATATGTTTTTCATTTCTTTTAGATTCAATTTCATTCAATTTTTATTAATGTTATTTTTCCTCTGGGGAGCCATTTGCACGTGCTGCCACTGGATTTTTCCACGATTCTCGAAAAAAGATTAAAACTAAAAAACGCTAGAAATTTCAATTTTAGCTTCAATCGTAGGTCGTTAGGGTTCTTTATGAAGTTCAATCGTAAGTCTTTATGGAGCTTAATTTTAGTTTCAATCGTAAGTCTAATTAAGGTCTTAATGGAATTCTATTTCAGCTTTAATAGTTGGTCTTAGCTTCAATCAATGTTGGTCTTTATGGAGTTTAATTTTAATTTAGGTCTTTATGGAGTTTAATTGTAGCTTTAATCGTTGCTCTTTATGGTATTCAATTTCACCTTCAATCGTTGGCCTTTATTTAGTTGAACTTTTGCTTCAATCATAAGTCTTTAAGGATTTAAATTTCGACTTTAATCGTTTAATTTTAGCTTTAATCATAAGTGTGTATGGAGTTCAATTTCAGCTTCAATCGTAGCTTCTACGAGGTCGGTCCAGAAGTTTTTAGAAGTTTAGTTTTTCAAAAACATTTTTATTTTTCAATATAATCTCTTGAAACTTCAATACGCTTATCTAGCAATTTCTTACCTTGATTAAAACAGTTTTCCTCAAGGCCTTCAAAATAGTGGTTTACAACTGTAATTGCATCTTTATTTCAGTTAAAATGCGTGCCAGCTAGGAATTTTTTTTAGATTTGGGAACAGGCAAACGTCACTGGGAGCTAAATCAAGAGAATAAGGTGGATAAACAACTCGAACTTCAATTCCTTGATTTTAGCGAGTGTTAAAACACTCTTGTGCGCTGGTTCGTTGGCTTGATGAACAATTATTTTTTTTTGTGTTGTAAGCCCAGGACGTTTTTCTCGAATTTTTACATTCAATTGATCCAAAATGTTGCAATAGTACTCTGCATTTATTGTTTTACCCTTTTGCAGATATTCAATCAAGAAAATACCTTTGAAGCCCAAAAGAAAACCGTTGGCATAATCTTACCAGCCGATTGAATTGTTTTTGTCTTTTTTGGGGAACTTCCTCCAGATTTAGTCCATTGCTTGGATTAATCTTTTGTCTCTTGAGTATAGTGGTGGATCCATGTTTCAGCAACAGTTGTGAAACGAAACTTAAAATCCATTTTATATTTCTTAGCTTGGGAAGTTTTAATTCTTATGCGTTTTTGGTCGACTCTTAAGAAATGCGGCACGCATTTTGCAGAAAGCTTTTTCATCTGTAGGTCTTCATGAAAAATTAAGTGGACTCTTTCATTTGAAATGCCCATCATATTATCTATTTCACGCACTTTTATTCGTCGATCATTTAATAGCATATCATGTACTTTGGCTACAATTTCTGTTGTTGTTGCTGCTTTTGGACATTCACGTTTAAATTCAGCAACCCAATTGTTTACTGTTGCATATGAAGGAACACTTTCACCTAACACATTCACCATATCACTATGAATTGCTTGTCCCGATAAACCTTTTTTTATTTAAATATTTAATGACACCACGAATTTCTAGTTTTTCCATTGTAAAAAAAATCGCTGTTGCGTCTTTTTTGAACAGCTGTTTCTATATGAAGGATTTAGCAGACCGTAAGGAAATTAAACAGATGGAAGTTTCCAAAACACTGAACTTTTTTCTGTTTATACCGCGCTTTCTGTTCTAGGCTAAGAAGTTTCCGAACCGCCCTCGTAAATCGCAGGTCTTTATGAAGTAAAATTTCAGCTTTAATCTCAAGTCTCTATGGAGTTCAATAGTTTATTCTTTAAATTACTTCAAAAACCTCGAAAAGAAAACATTTTTAACTAGTATTAATCAAATTCCATTATTGTAATACCTTTTTTAAATCATTTAACACCCACCACCTAAATACCTGTGCTAACATTCTGCCATCATTGTCTAACGGAATATCGCAAAAGTACGAAATTTAAATGATTTTAATTGGTGTATTGCGTGTAGGCACAGAGAATAACAATTCAACCAACCAAAAAAAAAACAATAAACATGTAAACAATGTTAAAGAGTGTAATAAAGCAGTAGCAAAAATACAAGCACTTACAATACCTACACAAGGAGTAAAGCCAGCCATGTTGTTGCTGCTACTGCTGCTCATTGTTGTTGCTGTTGTTAACTACGCACTCACTTATACAGTAATACTACTAAATTTATAGAGTAAAGTATGTACTTGTACAAGTAGTTGTAGAGTACGGTATTACAATCATAAGCACACTTTTTGGCGCTTCATAGAAGAGGTACTTTTGCTAAATAAGTACGTACAACAATAACAAGCCAGCTTAGCAAGCGAATAATAAAAAAATTAATAACACATAAAAAGATTGTAATAACACACACAATGGGGGCACATTGTTTAGGCCAACAACAACTACGACAATACTCTTGACTGCAATACTCTCTAGAATTCCTAAAATATATGTAGTATAGTATGTCGTGCCGGAAGGGTACATTTCTTTACTTGCCCACAGACATTACAAATTGTAATACAAACCCGACAGGCATACACACACAGAGAGAGAGAGAGTGTATTACAGAAGTTTTAATTACATAGAGAGCTATAAAACTGATTTTTTTATTTGGCAAGTACATATGTATTAGGGTAACCAAATTATTCGATTTAGTAATTATTGTTGGGAAATATAAGTGATAACAGATCATCCTTCTTTTTCGATTTATACCACTTTCAAAGGATCTTGAGCCTATTTTAGGCCATTACCAAAGGATATAGAACCTATTTTAGAATTCCATATAAAAAATTGATCATTAATCCAGTTTTGTTACAGAAAATTATGCTCTGCTTGATATTAAAATTAAGTATGTTTAAAATAGGCTTTGTCTAATTATAAATCCTCTACTTATTAAATCATCCCTATTCCCAACAGTTACTGGAACTAAAGGTGGATTCACCCATTCGTTCTTAACAAAAATTTTGTTGGAACAATTTTTTTTATATGAAGTGTGACGTCTCTCTTTTTAAGAGAGAGAAAATATTTTTTTCGAACTTGAATTGGTTTAATTTTATATTTTTTCTGGACTAAAATGAATTGAGTTGCCCATAGGTTGCATTTTTCATGCAAATAACAATGCCTTATGTATTTCCATGGCCATTAGCAAAAGCAACTTTCTTTTTTCATTCATTTTGAATTTATATCTGTGATTTTTAGTACACAATACTTAAAAATAATTTAATATTTGTATTTTGACACTTAAAACCCAAAGCAAAGTAATCAATGGCCGCACTTGTAAAACTAATAGATTTTGTTTACATATGGCAGCTTTGAGTTTTCAGAAAAATCGATCGAAATAGGTGAATCGTTCTGCAAAAAATATCAGTAAAAAAATTTTTCACCGGAAAAAATTTTTGTTAAGAACAAATGGTTGAATCCACCTTAATAGTATTTGTGTCATCAACCAGGCTTATATTTAGTACAACTCTACTTGATAGCGGTGATTTCAAATAATTACTTGATAACATAATTAAAGAGGAAGTGAGAGACGATGAGGGCGGTTCGGAAACTACTTAGCCTAGAACTGAAAGCGCGGTATAAACAGAAAAAAGTTCAGTGTTTTGGAATCTTCCATCTGTTCTATGAACACATGTTTAATTTCCTTACGATCTGCCAAATCCTTCATATAGAAACAGGTGTTCAAAAAAGACGCAACAGCGATTTTTTTTACAATGGAAAAACTAGAAATTCGTGGTGTCATTAAATATTTAAATAAAAAAAGGTTTATCGGGCCAAGAAATGCATAGTGATATGGTGAATGTGTTAGGTGAAAGTATTCCTTCATATGCAACAGTAAAAACATTAGGTTGCTGAAATTAAACGCGGTCGTACAAGCATTGAGCATGAACCACGTAGTGGACATCCAAAAGCAGTAAATACAGCAGAAATTGTAGCCAAAGTACATGATATGGCATTAAAAGATCGACGAATAAAAATGCGTGAAATAGCTAATAACATGGTCATCTCAAATGATCGAGTCCATTTAATTTTGCATGAAGAACTACATTTGTTAACAGTCGACCAAAAACGCATACGAATGAAAATTTCTCAAGCTTGTTTGGATCGTTTTAAGAAAAATAAAATGGATTTTAAGCGTCGTTTCATAACTGTTGATGAGACATGGATCCACCACTATACTCCAGAGACAAAAGCATAATCCAAGCAATGGACTGAAACTGGAGGAATGCCCCAACAATTCAATCGGCTGGTAAGATTATGGCAACGGTTTATTGGGACTTCAAAGGTATTTTATTGATTGACTAGTTATCTGCAAAAGTAAAACAATAAGTTCAGAGTACTATTGCAACATTTTGGATCAATTAAATGTAAAAATTCGAGAAAAACGTCCTGGCTTACAACACAAGAAAAATTATTTTTCATCAAGCCAAAGCACCAGCGCACAAGAGTGTTTTAGCACTGGCTAAAATCATGGAATTAAAGTTCGAGTTGCTTATCCACCTTATTCTCCTGATTTAGCTTACCTGTTCACAAATCTAAAAAATTCCTAGCTGGCAAGCGTTTTATCTCAAATAAAGTTGTAAACCAATATTTTGAAGGCATTGAGAAAAACTATTTTAATCAAGGCAAAAAATTGCTAGATAAGCGTTGGACTAAGTGTATTGAAGTTTCAGGAGATTATATTTAAAAATAAAAATGTTTTTAAAAAACTAACTATTCTCTTTCTGTGCTAGGCTAAGAAGTTTCCTAACCAACCTCGTATGTGATGGGCAAATCATCCAAAAACAGATTTGTTTAACAATTAAAGCGATCCATTTAGCTAGAATTTATGGCATATAGATAAGAGGGGTGTCAACTCTAAAATATCATATTCCCAGCAGATAGTCTTGTGCAAAACCAGTAGTCCGATATCCTCATGTAAGTGTGGTTCTTTAAAATCTTAAGAATCCGCCTGTGGCTTCGCTGATTTAAGTTAAAACATACCATAGAAATGGCTTTAATTTTTAAAATGGTGCCTATTATGAGCAAAATTCGATTTTCGACTGTGGTCGAAAATGCTTATCGAACGAATTTTCATTTGGAATTATGGTGCACATTCGATGAAAAAACGCTATTGTGATAATCACTCTTTTTGTGTTATTCACAATAGTACATTTCTAACAGCTGGCGCCATACATATTTGTTTACAAATTCTTAAAGAAAAATAAATTAAATTTGAAATAACCACCACGGAATTATGTTTTAATGATTCGTCTGATGAATAGAATTAAGCTTCTGTGTAATGCCCTCCCATTTTTAGAGCAAATACCTTTTGTCAACAGTGGATCTTCTTCCACGAGAGAGAAACGAGCTTCTCCAATTTCTGTTTTCTACTTACGATCTTAGACCTGCCGGATATTAACAAAAGTAATTTACAAGTAGTATTTGGTTGACCAAAACAAAAAAAAAAAAAAACAAATACTTACTTTTTAAATAAATTTTGCACAGTTTTATACAGCGTCGACAGCAAATTTGTGTTTGATAAAAAATTCGATGCCAACTCATAATACAAAGTTTACATTCGATAGTCGATTTTCGATAGCCATCGATTGTCGAATGCAGCTCATAATAGGGGCCTATATAAAGTTAAACATTTTGCTGTAAATTGTATAGAATTTTCATTAAAGTTAGTTTGTGGTTAAGTTTCAATATTATTTAACAAATATTAAAAATGATACTGTGTGGAGGTCTAAAAAGTACATTTTATTTATAAAGATGGTACAAAATCCAAAAGTCTATTTTATATCCCTGTTCCAAACCATTCAAACATTCCCAAAATCAATCGTCATAATTCCCAGGTTTTCATCAAATATTTATTTTAAAAATCGTATTGAACAATCAAAAAAAAAAAACAGTAGCTAAGTGGTCTCTTTTCTTATTTAGTTAAAAATTTGATTTATTTTACACGTTCTCTTTCTATCTCTCTCACTATCTTACTCTCTCTCAAATTGCTGTTTATGTTCTACTCTTTTTTCGATGTTTTCCTAACAGTGATGGAAAATGACTCTTTGGATTTTGTACCAACTATATAAATAAAATGTACTTTGTAGACCTCCACACGGTACCATTTTTAATATTCGATAAATAATAATAAAAATTACTTTAAAAAAAACACGGCAAATTTTTATTACAACGAATGTTTAAACAATTTTATACTCGAACGACAATATTTTCAATTTTAACAAGAATGTCTCAAAACATCGTCTAACTCTAATGGAAATGAAGCTTTGGTATTGATTTGATGATAAAAAGGAATACGGTGTAAAACTGCTTCAAAGAATCACAATTTAACTCTATAGGAAAATATTGCCATATAAAACGTTTGTTCAAGATATACAACTAGTGTTCCAGGAAGAAAGTTATCGAAGGATAGAGTAACAATTCTATATTAATGCATTTGAAACAAAGATAAATTAGAGGAAAATAAATAGAGCTCATTTCGTAATAAAATGTTTCCTGTACTTTATCTTCATTCGGGGTTTGTCTGTATTTGTTTAAATGTATAGTTAGTCTACTTTTGAATCATTAAGAATATTATTTTCGTTTATTATTCTCATTATCCATAACATTATTATTTATGAAATATCGGGATTTATGTATATGTATTCGTACATACTTCGATTAGATTTCCTAAATTACAAAATTTTTTATAACTTCTAACGTTTTTTTAAATTCTGATTAACTAAATATTAAGTTTTATTTTCTGAATTGAGCCTCAAAATCATTTAATGTGAATGAATATTTCAGAGGTTCCCATTATTCGATAATTCAACCAACTATTTATTGTTGTAATAACCATATTATGGAAGTATATTTAAAGATCATATGGATATCAGTTCGAAAATGTTCATGAAATTGAATAAAATCTTCTCTCCTACTTGCACTACTATACAAATGGAAACTGAAATTTATAATATTTATCTATCTATATATTTGTTCCCTTTTCATATTTTTCCTATTAAAATTCAATGTTAAAAAAAATAAAAAGGAACAAATTTCATGTGGAATTTTTATTCACGATAGGGGTGTATATATTTCTTCTGGAATACCAAATGCAAAAGTATTTTGAAATTATACCAAATGACTCGTGGTAGTACCACGGTACCAACTGGTTTTAAAATGTATCAAAAAAAGTACAATTGTACCATGTTTGCCAGTACTGTTTCCAAATACATATTGTGATTTTTATTGCCTAAATAAACCAAAAAAAAAAGGATTAAAATAATTGTTATTGATTGAAATGCAAGTCATTGGTGTAAGTCTAGTCAGTAGAGAGAGGGAGAGAGGAATTTGTCAAAGAAGAAATTACAGTAAAATGTAAAACAATCAGCTGGTTTACAGTGTGCAGTGAACCCAGGTATAGGGATTATTTCTAATATTTGTTGGTGATGTTGATGCAGTAGCTACTATTGCTGCTGCTGCTGCTTTTGTTCGTGCGACAACAATATTGTTGAGAATGATTGTGTGTTTTTTTTTATTGTTATAGTTGTTGTTTTTATATTTTCTGGCCAAATTTATTGAGTTATGAGAGCACAACTATAATTGGGGGGTTTGAGAACACAACACAATTCAACAAATCTCGTTAAGTTTTTCGTTTGTTGTACGAATGAGTGTGTGTGTGGTGATTTTAGTGAGCGTGAGCATGATTGTTGCTGTGCATATTTTTTGTGTGTGATACTTGACGTTGTATGCTTTACGTTTATATCAGTTTAATTTTGTATATCGTGCGTATTGGTTGTGCCAAACGGAAAGAAAATAGAAAGAACTTGTACTCGTTCTTAAGTTACTAAAAAATAAAAAGAAAGTAATAAATCAAAAGAGAAAATAGCAAAACTATTCAGTTTTTTGTTTGTGTTTAAAAAAAATAATAATAAAGAAAATATATGCAGTAATAAGGTTAAGAAAATAAATTTAGCCACTTTGTTGATTGTTATTGCTGTATTTCCTTGTCGGTCATTCATAAATGTGCTTTTTTGACGTAGCGGCTTCTTAACAATATTTGGGTGTAAGTTTCACTTTGCGTGTTTCTCTAATTAACAAAATTCTACATAATAAACAAATTATGAAATATCCTACTAAGAAAATAATTTCGAATAAATTAAAAATAAAAGCCTGCACTAAAACAAAAATAATTTTAATAAATCCCCAAAAAAATAAACTTGCAATTATAGAACTGCATAATGAAAATCAAAATAATTATTCTTTCATTTAGCCATATATAATCAGTGTGGGCTGTTTAGCTAGCATGATTTCATAAATAATATTTATAAATTCAAATACATACATATATGTAAATATTTTCAGTTTTCCTATAATTTTCACATAAATTTGAACAAAAAAAAACAAATATTTAATTGCGAAATAATTAATCAAGCTAAAAGAACAAACAAAACACTAAAATCAACCAAAAATTGTTAATTATCTTTAAACAATAAAAAAAAACTATGTGTACCTATATAAAACGAAATTTTCGAAAACAAATAGACAACCTCGAAACCAAAACAAATAAAAGAAAAACTAAATTATAAAAAAACACAATAAAATTTAAAAATACGATTTTGTTTGACATCAAAATAAATAAAAAAAAAACTAAAGTTCTCGTTTTTAATAGTATTAAGAAATTTGTTAATAAATCTCTCGAACAGCAGCTACAACCGGCATCAGCTGTTTAATGTTGATCGCATTCTAAATTACGACACGTTACAAAAAACACACTCAACAAAAATAACAACAAGCTATAAAGAGCCAGACAATGTGGTCAAAGTACGTTTAATGGGAAGGAAAATTGTTGTTCATGTGATAAATAACACCTAAAAAAACAACAACAAAATCATTTCTTATAACTTTACATGAAGAATGTAGCAACTATGTTGTAATTCGCTTCGCTTTGATTTGAAAAAAAAATGTTTTTTTAGTACGAAAAATTTCAGTGTATAATAAACTAAACTGATCAACGACTATGTGTGTACGAGGGTCTTTAGATAATAGTTTTTTGTTGTTGTGTAGAAAACATGACCTTATTTAAGGCAGTTTTGAACAGCACAAGTTGCAGTAAATTAATGTCAAGTCAAAATGGAAAAAGCTTTTACATATTCGCCGCAAACATTTTTTTTGGGCGCCAAAAAACAACAGTGCCTTGGCTTTTTAAAATCGTCTAGGAAATACTTCACTCCATCTGATCTCTACCTAAATATATTGGACCGAAAACGGAATACACATTTTACAAATGTTTCGGCCGGTGCTTCGAAGTCTATTTTGGAGTTATTCGACCGCGTACAGGAGAGGGCGAAGGTGCTTATGATTTACTGGAGCATCGCCGCATTGTGGGTTGTGTTTCACTGCTCTATCGATATAATATAATGTAATGTGTTTTGCTGAAATTAGGAAACTTGTTCCCGAAAACCGTAGGTTTTTGCGAAATTAACTTTCTTCAGTCAGGGCTCATCCATTCATGTTCGACTGGATAGTGGATCGCACAAGACATTACAGGGACAATGTGGAATAAATTTAATGTAGAAGTATTCCCTGTCACTTTCAATATATGTTCATATATACTGGGATGACCCCTGGTCCAAGTAAAACCAAAAAAAAAAAAAGCTCGCTCTTTGCAAGGGAGAACAGCTTCTTGGATTTATGATCATGTAATAGTACTTTCTTATGCGCCGGAAAATACCCACTCTGCTACTTGCGATGGGATATTAGTTGATATTATGTAACTAATAGATGTTAAGGTTTAGCAATATGTCACATGAGTTATCTCCAGTGTCTGTTCCGTTCAGTCTGTTCTAATGAGGCAGTGCAATATGCTCCATAGTTTTGAAAAGAAAACAGGCATTCATTTGGGTCGAAAGGTTTGAAAGAACGTAGACATAGATTATTCTTCGCCGAGAAAATAAACAATATTTGTTGGCAACTAACTCAAAGAGGAAGTAATGCCCAAGTCCGGCTTCTTTTCAGGATATATCAAAAGACGATTTTGCAATATTAGTTGCCACCCAGCACCTAGGATTTTCACCAAATATGTGCTACAACTACACAAGAATACGCTACAAGGAAAACTTATTGAAGTTAGCAATAAATTGATTGCTATAATCCTGTGAAAACTTAATCAATATTTGAATGCATCAAAGAGAAACTAATGCCCAAGCATGCCCCCTTTTCATTATAAATCACATATGTGATGGTTCTGTAATATCTGTTGTTGCACAGCACAGATAATTGTTTATACAACACGCGATTTTGGCCGAACTTCACAAACTCCATTTGAGTCAACGACTCCTTATTAGGATTGAATTCGGTTTAAAGGAAAATACATTGAAAGGGAATGATCCATGATGAACAAAACTCGTAACGAATCGATCAATCCATTGTAGTTGAGCTCAACATCAAGTATCCAGGTGCTAATGATCGGCTGTGATACACGTCAACTGAAGGATTACTCTGCTGCTTGCGATAGGATTCAAGACTTTGTTCATATCTAATAGCCTTGTATTGCTTAAAGGAAGAAACAATTAAGTTTGATTTCGTATTCTAATGAAAACCACAAACTTTTAAAGGGAAACTTTAGGAACGTTAAGAAAGCTCTTTTGAAAATTTAATGGTGTATATGTGTAATAATTATATAGTAATAAATTTAATTAGTGGACGATTAAGCTTAAAAGATGGAAGCACTCAGGAAGGTAGTTCGAGAGAATTTGCAAAGAAACCATGCATTTCTTGTTGCGCATCATCTGAAAATTTGTGAAACTTGTACTGACTCTAAACCAGCGATCCTTTACGTAAGAAACAAAAATGACAATCAATGGCTGCTCAGATAACAGCAGAGAAAAGTTTATTTTAAACCATATTCCAGGTTCTATTTATGCCGATCACTGATCTAAGTATTAATAACATAGATTTTTGATATTATTAACTGTGATTATCTTCGAATCGAGCAGTTGTTTTAAGGATGTTATTAATCCTAACTTATTTTGTGTGGAAGATTAAAGATGCTGGTCAAGTAATTGTTATACAAAATCAACAGAATAATATTTCCAATAGCTAGTTGGGGACTTTACCGACGGCTGAGAACTCCCAAAGTGAATAGATAAAAATCCAGTTGGTAACTAACAAACATAAACGATTATTGGTTACAAGTGTTACAAATAATTTCATCATTTAATGTGGTTACCTCCCAAATCGAAATGTGTTATAAGAATGTTTCTAAATCCTTGAACATCCTAACTGCTAAGAATGTGTCAGAAAATTAATGAAAAATAAAGACAATACAACCGTCTTGGAAATGTTAAAACAAGAAACCAAATTAATAAATGAAATCAACAATTAGTGTGCTGTGACAGCAGCCAGTGTTTTACCGTCGGTTGGTAACAACAAAAAACACTGGATAACAATTCAATTGGCAAAGTGTAGTAGTGATGACAATTGTTTGGCATAAGAATCCTGCATAAAGGAGAACATAATAGAAAAAAATACAAACAATATAGGTACCTGTCTTGGAAAATTTAATAAAGAAAAACTAATTAAACCAGCGATTACTGTATTAAACAACAGCCAGTGCTTTACCGTCGGTTGGTGGTAATTCACAAAGCAACTAGATAACAATTCAATTGGCAACTAAAGAAATGTTTAGTGACAAACAACTGTCAGTTGAAAGTTGCTATTAGTGGGAGATAATTTAATAATTTGAGTGACATCTAAAACCAGGACTATTTTAAGGTTATTGATTATTGATGATAACAGAAGGCCCAATTGCTGCGAACGGCAGCGATTCGATAATTCACGGTCATCAACAATATTGGCGAATACAGCTGCGATATTTTCCACTGTCCGCACTTTACGTATGTTTACTAGTGATTTAAGTGTAGTGTTAATAGTTTAGTGTCCAATACAGTTCATGATAACTTTTATGGAAAAACTCCCACAACTGGCAAAACAAAATCTTTAAGGTGATAGAGTTGAAGTAGAAAGGATTTGGCAAACTTTCGCTCAGAAGTTAAATAAGCTTGGTCCCTCTTTTCATGATTTGGAGAATTCAAAATATAAGCGTCACACGAAAACATTCTTTGAACCTAGTTGCCTGCATAATCAATGGGTCTGAAGGAACCCTCAATCTTTTTCGTTGTGATTCGAATTATTTATTATTAAAAAAGACCTTGATAAATTTTTTTTAACAGCTTTAATTTTTTAACAAAAGTTGTTATTTTCACTTGAAACAATTAAAAAAAAAATGAAAAATAAAACCGTTAGATTTTGATCACATTTTACAATAAAACGTTCGTTTTTAATGTTCGATTTTATTTTAAAACCGATCGATTTCCATCACATACCTGTATAGAAGCAAAATAAGGAATAATTTCCATTTCCAAATGGAATTAAATTCTGTAAAATGGCTGTATATTTTGTGTTTTAGCGACGGTTGATAACTCGTAATGCAAATATGGGTTACCAAGTAGCGTAAAATGTTCTTTCATTTCTTCAACAAATTGCAATCCAAATTACAAAAGAAAAAAAAACAGTTTGTTTACCTTTAAAATTATCATAACAAACACACTACATTTCAAGTTTAAAACATTTTAATTTATTTACGATAACTACACTTTTTTAAAAAAACCTCAGCAGGTTTTTGACCTTTAAAGTAAAATTTTGCCAAATCGCCAGAATATACTAGAATATACATAATTGTATGTATAAAATAAACAAAAAAAAAAGAAAGTTAAAATGTATAAAAATAAATAATAAATAAATTCAATTCTGCTACATAGAAAACAAACAGCTAGACACTTTGAAAAAAAAAATTTTTTTTTGTTACGACACGTTTAAAAAAGAAATAATTATAAGAGATTGCTGAAAACGTTTAACAAATTAATCTCAAATTTGAAAGTGATAAAATTGTTTTATATTATAAACTCAAATTTTATAAAATCAAAACTATGTAAATTTTAAACGAATCTTATCAAGAAAACGAACTATGTAAATGTTTAAAACACTTTATTTATAGCATTTAAATTGTTTAGAGTTGAAATAAAAATAAATAAAATAGTGAAATTTACCGCCTGACCCACGATGTCGAACGATAACGTTCGCTTAGATAGGACTTAAGACACAAACTTTTTATCGTATCAATTTTTTACTCAATCAAGTTTGTTTATTCCACAATCAAGTTTGTGTCTTAAGTCTTATCTAAGCGAACGTTATCGTTCGACATCGTGGGCCAGGGGGTTAAAGACTTCAAATCAAATTTTACAATTTGAGACAAAAAAAAATAAATTTTCTTTTCTTTTATGCTTCAGCATTCCTAAAAAATTCAATGAAATATCTCTTACCAAACTTTTGAAAACCTAAAAAAACACCAAGAAAAATCATCACATTTAAAAAGTACTGGGCCTTGAAATTTACCGCGTTACCCCTAAAGCAATATTTGTGCCAGTTTAAATAATTGACCAAACAAAGAAAAAAAGCTGTAACAAGCAGCTCGAAAAGCACTAAATCATTATAACTGGTGTGAAAACCGACGGCTTTTATTAAAAACAATAGCGGCAAAGTTAAAAGTGATTTTACCAAGAAAAAATAAAACAATTAACTATAACAAAAAAACGTTTCCCTGCTACTTTTACTATTTTCCAATATTTGGTTTACTCTTTTTGTATTTAAATCATACAAATGCTATTAAAATTAACAGGCACATCAACAGCGAATAATTACCGCTACAATATAAATAGATACGTTTTCGTACATATGTATATATGTATATCAAAAAAATTAACTTAAAGTGAAATTAACAAACTCCGTTGGTTATTAAAATTATATTAAAAAGTGTCTAAATAAAAAGAGTCAAAAAAGTTGTTAGAAATCTGTTTTGACCGACCCGTCGTTTCGAAGCAGGATTAAAAGCCAGTAACATACGAATACATGGAACAAATTGTTTTTAAATAAAAGTTACAAAAATCCGTCGGTAAAAAACATTTGAATTGCAAAACTAACTAACTGAAATATTGGCATCACTTATGCAGTAACACTAAATAATTTGTGGCATCACTGGCAACCACAGAGATGGGTAACCCAATTTTTGTTTCGTATTAAAATAATAATTTATTTTTAAACTCAGTAGGTACACAAATGATTGTTTTTTTTAACTCAGCACTCAACACAGAAACAAATTAAAATGAGTTTCAATTAAAATATTTGTGGAATCAATTAAAAATTTAATTGAAATCGGACCTGTAAACAAAATGATAGTATCAATTAAAAAAAAATGTGAGATTTAATTGAAAATATCAGAAAAAGTAATTGAAGCAATTAAAATTTTAAGTGAAAATTATTTTAAAATCAATTAAAGCTTTAATTGAAAAAAACATGATTTTTTTTTCTGTGAAATGGATGGTTTTTTTTTACCATTTTCATATTAATAGTAGAGATTTTGTTACAGCTGTATCCGCAAGTGTTGTTGATAATCGTGAATTATCGAATCGGTGTCGTTTTTTTTTTTAAGAGAAGTAACACTCAGGCAATTAATATGCCTGAGTGTTATATATATAATTGCGTTATTTTCTTTGGAAAGGGGATAGTTGAAGAAGTAAAGGTGGTGAAAAAAGAAAGCTTTTTATATCACAACTCTGCAATTGCGCATTATGTTTGTTTTTAGTGCAGAATTGCAGCTTGATTTTATACCTTTATTTAAATAATTTTACTTCGGTGGCGTTGGAATGCTATACCACCGAAGGAGAGCGCTGTGATAAATATTAGTTATGATAGATAGAAGAAAACTTATAATTATCAGAAACTGATGTTGTTTGAGTGGCAGCGGCCTTGAATCGAACCCGGGCTACTTACCAACTCATGCTTTATGATGAAATGCGCTAACCAATTAAGCTACAGCACCTTTTAAAAGACAGCTGTTGCAAGAATTGAAGCCACACGAACTACAACAACAGATAAACTTTAATGAATGGGAGGGAGCTGGCAAAGTTAAATGAAGTTCACTTTTTAATCGAAAAATTTTATTCATATTGTGTAAAGAGCAGCCAGAAGCAAGAACTGACAATGCATCCCGAACAATGCAATGTTTGGTGTTAAATATGGGCCGGTGGCATCATTGGAGCATACTGTCTCAAAGAGGACGAAGACAGGAACTTCACTATGAATGGCGAGCGTTTTCTTGTGATGATTGCAAAAAAAATTTATTTTTTGTCTAAATTAGAAGAGTGAGACTTGACTGACATGTGGTTTCAACAAAACGGTGCCACATGCAATACAGCATGGAAAACAATGGTCTAATTGAGAGGTGAGTTCGGGTAACAGTTTATTTCACGTTTGGTATAGTTAACTTCAAGATTGTGGGACTATTTTTTGTGGAGCTATGTTAAGGATTATATCTATAGGGACAAGACCGCAACGGTTGACGCACTTAAAGCTAATATTGAAGAATTTATTTGTGAGACACCGGCATACTCGCTGTCAACTTTTACATAAAATCATATTAAACATTAAATTATATAAATCGCTCTAATGACTCTAAAAATGATTTCATACATACATTCCTCTAAATTTGATGTGTTTTTTTAAAACAAATTCGAAAGCTTTTTAAAAATCACTATATTTTATTTTCTATATCCAAGATTTTCTTCAACAAATGCTGTTATATACAAAATTTTATTAAATAAATACTGTTATACGCAAGAATTTCTGTAAGAAATACTGTTATACATAAGATTTTCTATATAAAGTACTGTGACAAGATTTATACAAGAAAATCTCGTTATACACGTTATACACGAGATTTTCATTAAGAAATACTGTTATTAAAGTTTTATTTAAGTCGGAATATTAATGAAACAATTACAAATTTATTTCTCCACTGTGAGGTTGTATTTTTAATACAAATATGTAAAATTTTCTAAAACAAATTACTTTTTTCAAGCAATTTTAACAAATATTCACTTCCCTTTACTTTAGCAAGCATTGCTGTTTGTTTTATAAAAAAACGTTTTTCCACTTAGATTATTTACCCTTAATTAATTAAAAATAACTTTATTTAATGAATATGTATATCTTATACAAAAAGAAACTCAAGTTTATTTAAACAAGCAATAAAAAAGGAAACGGACGTTTGCAATTTGTCAACAGGTTGAGCGTTTTTGTTAACAAAACAGCGCTCAAGTCTAGTGTTTGCTGAAAAAACAACATCAATACATCAGCTATTATAAAAGACAACACAGGGAAACGTTATTTTTAACCACCGAAAATATGTATGTGTACGAGCAACAACAACCAACAAACCAAGGCACATGCTACAATTTCCCTAAAGATACATTTTTTTTATCTATGTATTTAAACAAATACTTGAACAAAAATTAACGTTGGTAAATCCCTGAGGTAAACAATCAGGCTTGAAAAGCAAAAATTTATACAAATTTAATTTCTCTTTCCTTTTAATCAATAATAAACAAATAAACACACTCTCAAAACTGTTATTTAACGGTTTGACAAATTGTCAAAAGGATTACATTAGTTTTCTTTATAGTTTGCGTGTCTAAAATTCTTAAAATATTAGCGCACACATTTACAAAAATAACCAAATTTAATGAATCGCAAAAATACAATTTAAATTTTCCCCACACATACCCACACATACCCTCACATGCATACATACATATTATGTACATTAAATAAACCTACACAACCACCAACTCTCTACAAAAATGCGAAAAAAAAACAAGAATAAAAATGTTCTTGTTCTTGCACTAAATTATGCAAACATTCATTATTCATTTCGTTTTTTGTTGTTGTTTTTGGTTCTGTCAAGAAAACGCCAACAAAACAAACCAACAAATTTTCAAGTTTATGAGAGCAGTAACAACAATAACAATACCAAAGAACCTGCAAAAATGAGAAGAATAAAACAAAAACATTCCATGTGATGTCATCCATGTCAAAATGATGACTTAAAATGGAGGTGGTGGTGCAGAAGAAGCAAAAAAAAATAAAAACAATATGATTTTCTTGGGAAAGTGTTTTTTCCTTATTCTTTTTTTTATTTTGCGTTATTTAAGTATTAACAACAAGGAATCTGATAAATAAAATCAGGAATTCCTGTGCGTACATATATGAATCCACTGGTCGGTTTGGTTGTGTGGTAACTCATAAAGAGACTAGATAGAAATCTAATTGGTAACAAAAGAAGAAGATGAACGTAGTGATGACAACTTGTTAACAATGAAAAATCGCTTAAAATGTGAATATGTGGGAGAAAGGAGTTAAATTTTAGGGCAAATAATAGATTTTTGATATAATATTGTAAAGTTTGTTGCAAAAAAGAGTAAATTAAAAATTTTATTAGTTGATAAGGAATTTAGGTAAATTTTATTCATAATAACTTAAAAAGTTTTAAATTAAACTAAAAAATGTTGGGACAAAAAGTCAAACCAGAAAGGATTGTTAATATTTATTGTAATACACTGCACAACAAATGAAAACAAATAGTTCAGAATGTGTATCTGACAGATTTTAGTGTTCTAAAGTTAATTTTTGTTTAGTAAATCGAAGCGATTGCAGGTTTTTGCTTATATGTACATATATGAGTAATTTACAAGCTGATTTTACTTTTATTTTTGTAATATAATCTTTTATTAAATATAACATGTTAACTTTTTTTGAGAGGCCCATAAATCCATAACAGACCACACAATATGTTGTGTTATTAAGAACGTTATTTTTTTCAAGCTATTGCTTAGTAGCGGAATTCAGTAATTCTCTAGAGTTTCAATTAAAATATTTGTAGAATCAATTAAAAATTTAATTGAAATCGGATCTGTAAACAAAATCAATCAATTAAAACAAATTTGAGATTGAATTGAAAATATCAGAAAAATCAGAAAAAAGTAATTGAATCAATTAAAATTTCAATTGAAAATTATTTTAAAATATTTTAAAGGTTTAATTGAAAAAAAAACATGATTTTTTTTTCTGTGTAAACAATAGGAGCGTCAACAAAGTTCTTAAAAATTATTAAATAGCTGACCTGAACTAACAACTGAGAAAGAAAATTCATAACATGTTAGAATTACCAATGTTCTCTTTCTGCCTACCGTTGCTGTACGACCCAAATGCTGCTATTGTTTAAGTTCCTATGAAGTTTAGTTATACTTAATAAATATACAAGCCATAAGATAAGATAAAGTCAACACCAAATATTATTAAAAGAAAAGCTTAATTATATTAATATAAATCATATTCTATTTAAAAAATAAAATGCATTTTTATATAGTTATTTTTAAAAAGAAAAATAACAAACAAATATAAAATATAAAATAAAAGCGTAAATAAATTTAATTGATTTATTGTTAAAATAGATCAATTTTTACGCGACAAAATAAAGTATACAGTGGCATCATCTTTATGCAAAAAAACCCCTGTCATTCTAAATGTAGTGGTAATTATTTCAATTTTTCTCCGTTTGAAAGTACACATAATGGTAAAGTGCCGTTCAACATAATTGCAAGTTTAATACACCTAATTCTGTTTTTACGCGATAGATACGTTCCTCGAAAACTCGCGTAAAAAAAACCGCGTAAAAAAAGATAGAATATCCATATTAAATGAGGGAGGGAATTGGCTCCACGTATGAAATATCAGGTAAAATAAGATAAATAATACAAATTCATGTTGCTTTATACACCAACATATTTTAAACAAAACCAATAGAAAAAAGAGTTCATTTAGAAAAGTAATCACAAAAAACCATAAAACTTAAAAATAAATATTTTTGTTATATAAATATGATTGATATACATACATATATTTTTTATTCAGTATCACTTTCTGATAATCGTATTCGTTTACGAAAGACATCATGATCAGTTGCTGGTGATGGTTCAGTGATTTTGGTTACAAATTCCGTTATTAATCGTTGACTTACAGTTATTATAAGACTGTTATGTAATTCGCGATAACTACCCATTAATAATTTCAGTACACGTTGAAATTTCGCGGTTGTTTTTCGTACCAGACGATTTTTAGTGCTGCCAACTATGTGTTTAATTTAAAATTCTCCAAAACCAGTGCAAACAACGTTTTTCTGGTAAAAATACATACATTGTTAGATCGCGTTAAATCAAATGTAGTCGCATAAAAACAGAATGAAATATTTATTTGGAAACGCGTTAAATCAAATACGCATAAAAAAAACTCGCGTAAAAACAGAATTAGGTGTAATTTATAATTGAAAGAGATTAAGTTGCAAAATTTACAGTGGGAAGACAAACATCAATTAAGACTCGGCAAATCGTAATAGGCTTACATAGAAAAGATACGTGAAATAGGTAAAAACGTTAAAAAGCATCACTGTACAATAACAAAAATTATAGACACCGTAAAAAGTTTGTCTGGTGCAAATGACCAAAGCAAAAACTGAAGTAAGAACTATACCTTTAGTAAGAAAAGTAAGAGCAAACCCAACATCTAGTACTTTATAAATAGCTGAAAAGATTTCGAATACTTCTGGAAAACCTGTAAGCACGAGTACGATTACAAGATCTTTGCAACAAAATGGCCGACATGGTAGAGTGCTACTTAAGAAATCCTTTATATTAAAAAACAACCAAACCAAACGTTTAAATTTCGCTAAAAACGAGCCTCAAATTTTTGGAATAATATTCATTTCAGCAATAAAAGTAAGTGTGAGATATTTAAAGTCAAAAATAAGACAAAACTAGAACGAAGACTTTAGTTATAAATATGTTACTAAGACGGTAAAATATAGCGGTTGCTCAGTATTGGTCTGGGGTTGTATGGCGGCATCAGGGGTCTTGCATTTGTAGGAACTACAATGAACAGGGAAGATTTGAAAAACAATTTAGCCCCTAATGTAGAGAAATTAGAACTAGCAGAGTACTGCGTGTTCCAACAGGACAACGATCCTCAGCATGCCTTCAGAATTGTAAAAGAATGGTTGCTCAATCATTGTACAAAAACTTTAGATCATCCTTTGTAGTCCATAGACCTCAGTCCGATTGAGCACCTACAAACAAAATATTAAATACAGTATGTAGCACAATTCACAATCTTGTGCAATTGATGTTGCATAATTGCATTTGCAAAAAGGTTTAGCATATTTTTGGTCTACAGTAACAAAATACACAACAAGAGCAAAAATATGCTTTGATGCGGTGAAAATTGAATTATTTTTTATGGTTGCTTATTTTTCTAGTTTTTGTTAATAAGTTATATTTTGCTTAGGTTACTCATGAATAATATAATAAAATATTCAGGCATGTGATAGAAATCGAAAACGAATGAGTTTTAGAAGTCTATTTTTTCGTAATATTAAACCCCTGGCCTACTTTCGCTTAGATAAGACTTAAGACACAAACTCGATTGTAGAATAAACAAACTTGATTGAGTAAAAAAAAATTGATACGATAAAAAGTTTGTGTCGTAAGTCTTATCTAAGCGAACGTTATCGTTCGACATCGTGGGCCAGGCGGTAAAATATAAATTTATTGGGCTACTAAAGAGAATCTGAGAATACATTAAAATGTATTTCCAAAACTGATTCGTTTTCGATTTCCATCACATGCCTGATTACTTTTAACAAATTTAACAAAAAAATACATAAATAATAAAACCCCATTAAAAGTTCAAAGCCATTATAAACCAAACCAAAAACCACCCACACTAAAATTTTAATTTAACTTAATTTTCACAATTTCAACAACACATACTTATGTACATACGAGTATTATTAATGATACATAATAACTCAAGAATACAGATAAATATTCGTCTAATTCGTATAATAAAGCTTTTAAAATACAAAATAAAAAAAACTTCAAAACAGCTGTGCATTTTGTTTTCAATACAGCTTAATTTTCACAAAAAAAAAATACCTTTATTATGCTGTAATTTCATTGATACCAAATATAATTTTCGTAAATTTTCAAGTGCAATTTCCTTTTATTTGAAATATGTCAGTCTTTTGGTTCTATAATCTAATGTTACATACATATATGTATGTATTTAAGTTGGTACTTAAAAAGTTAATCAGATGTTTCTTAAGTTTTTTTTTATTTATTTTTATTGTGACTGACCTTAACCAAAAGCTGGTACTTGAAGAGAGAGAATTTCTGAGCGCCGCAGGGTTGCATTTAGCAAATCAACAGTTATTTAGTCAAAGTTAAGGCTTGTCACGCTGACGTTGGTTTGCCTTAGGGATGTATTGTGTGTAAATTATTTGGTCTTATTGTAATATTTAGTTTTTTAAAGTCTTTTAAAAGGGGTGGTGGGTTTGCTTTTAAATTTATTACGCTTGAATAGCTTGAAAAGTTTGCCAGAGCTGGTAATTGAAATTTGATTGATAAATGTGGTGGGAATATTTTTTTTTTTTTTGAGTTTTAAATACTAATGATTTGCTGTACGTTTTTTTTATTTATTCCAACAGGTAGAATTGTAAATGTAAAATTTTATAGGGGCTTAAGTGGAGATTTTTATATTTTATATTATGTCAAGAGTTTTAATTGTCATACAATATTTTACGTTTTAAATTTTAATTTACTTTAAATAATACTTGAAATGAGTTGACAATTTTTATGTAAGTATGTAATTTAAAGGCCGCTATCATTTTTTTTAATGATATAATTTTAAATTGACTTTCAAAATTAAATCAAATAACTACATATTGTCAAATGTATTGAATTATAAAGAAATTAAATAGTAGAAATGTTTTGTAATTGTTTGAAATTTTCACACCAAAAGTAAATTTTCCTTAAAAATTTATTGGTTTTTCTTTTATTGCCCTTTAATGGCTGAAAAATCCATATAGTCAGATTACAATTGGAACCAAACACAAAACACAGTCGACAGTGAGTTTACATAAATTTTGTAAGCAAAGCAAAAAAATCAACTAGTAAATAGTGATTTTTTAAGAGCTTTCGGGTTTGATTTAAAATTAAAAACACATAAAATTTAGAGAAATGCATGAAATCTTTATTTGAGTCATTAGAACGTTCATATAATTCAATAGTTCAAAGTTGATTTCATGTACAGAAATGTTGATTGCGACTACGCCTCAAATGGTTTATACGCTGGGTCAGTGGTGCCAGTATTTTTTTAGAGCTTATCCCCAATTTTGGATTTGTCATCCCCAAAAATCCCCAAACTGATTTTTTTTTATTTAATTTTCTTTTTAAATTTTTATTTTATTTAAAAAAAACCATATTTATTTAATAAAATTATATTTTATCGATAGCTACATATACTAATATTCAAACTAATTCGATTTGTAATTATATATCTTGTAAAGAAAAAATTACACATAATTTAATATATAGAAGTATAAAAAATTATTTACCAGAGTTTAGCATTTCCAAAACTTCAGAATAAAAATCTTCTGATTCATCAGCCTCAGAAATGTTGTTGTACATATTGCTTGTATTAAAAAGCTTTAGCATTTCAGCAGATGGATTAAATTTCTCACAACAAATTGAATTATTTTTAAAGTATGTTTTTATTCTGAGAAATACTTCCAATAATTCATATTGCATTTTGTTACGTATTTTTGTTTTGGTAGTATTCATTATTGAAAAAACGCGTTCAACTCAAGCGTTACACTTTAGAAATATACTCGTATATGTACATTTCAAACCTTTTGCCAAATCTTCGCGTTCCCAAGAAACATTATGATTTTTTTTAATAAAATTAGTATTTGCAGCCATTTTAAACAGTAAAAAATAATCCTCAAAATCCTCAATTTGGGGATAAATCCCCTAAACTGACAACGCTGCGCTGGGTATAAATTGGCATACTCTCAACAACATATCGACCAACATCTCACAAATAAATTCTTTAATATTAGCTTTCAGTGCCTCAAGCGTTGCGGGTTTGTCCCTATAGATATAACCCTTAGCATAGCCCCACAAAAAATAGGCTTTAAACCGTACGATCTAGGTGGTCAATTGACCGCGGCCCCAAACATTGAAAATTTAGCACTGTTCAATCTTAGGTATTTGTAAAAATAGCTTCTGTACAAATGCCCGGATTTTTTATGAGAAAAAAAACTTAATTATGTAAATTGTTTTCATAATTTTCTGCCTTACATGATTTTCATTGTCAAAAACATTTCCAACTCGACACATACAAACATACATACATACCTAAAAACTAAACTATTAATTATTGAAAGTGTTTACTAAACAAACCAACGGTGGTAACCCACGATCTTGGAAAACATCACCACCAACAACAACAAAAAAAATATTCTTTTTTCCTACCTCTACAAAGTGATGACAGAATATCGTGTAGAAAATTTTACGGCCCACACAGTTCACAACAGACAGACAGCAAGCATCAGCAAAATTTAAACAATTTTGTTGAATGAGTTGTAGAAAAACACAACCCAAAAAAATGAATACAAAGTATAACAAGATCAACATCAAAAACCTACCTATAATTCTTGAAATGATCATTCATTAACAACAACGCAGAAAAAAAACTATTTTAATTCAAAAAAAAATTCCAAAAAAATCAAGTGTTTGTTTTTCTATAAACGTCGACAAAATTTACAAATCACGATTCCGTGTAAAGACAGATCAGCCAACAAGCAAAATAGTAAATGACTTTGATAAAATGAAAGTTCTTTTGTATTTAATGAAATAAATCAATTCAAGTGGTTTGAGTTCGTTAATAATGGTTTATTTTTTTGTTAAATTTTTAAATATGAATTTTAAACAGTGTGTGTTTGTGTGTGTAAAAGTTTTAATTAATTTTTGAGAAAAAATCAACACAAATAAATATTTAACATAAACATTTATTATTTGTTAAACATATCTTTTGACATTTTCAAGGGTTACACACACGATTTGAGGAATTGAATTGTGTAAAATTTCAAGAAATGTTTAAGTTGATTTACACTATATGTACAATGATTATGATAATGCAAGTAGATATGTAATGTTAGTATTGAAACAATTTTAATAAATTTAACATTACTTGTGTTTAACCTTAACTATAGTTTATGCTAACCAATCATCAACGTAATGCAATACAATCTTAAGCAGAGTTTAAAGTTTTTTAAATATTTAAATATTCATTTTAATTATTAATTATGTATTTAATATTTACATTCTTATTTTCCTATCTACCCGTAAAGGTAGAATTAGCCGAACGTCCATGTCTCCCTACTGTAACGTACCGTACTGTAAGCACGTTTGTGCGATTATAGAACATTTAAAAACGTGCCGTACGTCAAACAAAAAAATAAACATAGGATATTGTGTTATTGTTGTTAAAAATTCAATTAGTGTCGGTCATAATGGATTGGGAAGAATTATTTGCTAATTTAATGTTTTTAAAATTAATAAATATGTTCTTTTCCTTTATTTTATATGCCGGACAATATTTATTGTACAGGCACTTGTTGGCTTGGACGAGCAAAATTAATTGTTCATCATTCATTTCTTTATTTAAATATTTAAAACTCAAATCTATTATTTATTTATTATACCTATATATATTTTAAAATATCGTTTTATTTCCACTATACAATAAATAAACTGTCAGCTGTTCGAAATAGTGCTGGCAAAGTATTGAGTAATGGGTACCCCGAGTATCGAGTATTTGCCCTTTTTTGGATACTCAATACTCAAAAGTAGTTACTCGATACTTTCTGAGTTGTATTTTTAAGCAAGTTGAGAGGTTAAAATAGTGCATAGAAATACATCACTGTATAAAAAGACAACAATGTGTAAGCTACAAAATTTTTTTTAATTATTTCTTTTCAAATAACAAACGGGATCAGCTGTTTCGTTACAGTACAGTACGGGACGTAGACGTTCGGCTAATTCTACCTTTTGTCAGCTAAACGTAGTGTATTAAAATGTAATTTCAATAACAAACATTTAAATATTTATCAATATTTGAATTTGAAATAAACAATTTATGCAGCAATTAGTAAAAATTATTTGTAAACAACGTTTATGAAAACATTAAATCAATATTTAAACTTTAAAACATTGATTGATGGCTGCTAAAACAGGTTAAAACTTTATATTTAATGTGATTTTTTTCAACAGACAGTTAAACAAATATTTGATTGGCAACACTAATCGCTAATAGATGCTGTTTGTTATCGTTATTGTGTGTTTTTTGTCTCCATCATTATCAAACAATAAAAACTGTTGTTTTAATAAAATCTTATTCTTGTTATTTTTTTTTGCTGTTCTTCTTACAGATTTTACTTTAGTGTCTCTTTGAAGTTAATATTATTGTTGTTGTTATTGCTGTTGTGGGTTTTTACTCAAAGGAAAAGAAGCAGCAGCTACATACATAAATACCAAAATAAACAACAACAACGGCAACAAAAACAAGCAGACGTCATTGTTTGTTTAATGATATAAAATTTACAGCTACAAGGACAACTATGTATGGCTGCTGCTACTGCAGTTTACAAAAGTTCTTATTGTGTTTTCAGTTTAATGCATAGCACACAGTTAAAACGTTGGCGACAAACTACCATGACGGATTCAAACATTAACATTAAATAAAGCAAAAATATCTTAAAAGGAATTTAACAAAGTAATGTTAAATAACAAGAAAATGGCAAAATAAATGCACGTTTTCAATACAGATTTATAGAATAAAAAAAACACATCAAAGTGAAACAAATAAAGCATTAATTTGAAACAAAAAAAAAATAAAATAAAAAAATCAAGTGTTGATGCTAAAAATATAAAACACCTAAAAGGTTTAAAAAACCTCTTATGAAAATAAAATAAAAAAAATTGTTAAATTGTATATGTATGTACATACCTACAAATTTATTAAAAATCTTCAAATAAATATGTTCAAGCATTTATCAGCTAACTAAATTTGTTAAATTCATATTTAGCTATTAAAAATAAAAACAAACCTGAAAACAACCTTAATGGACTTTGAGTTGGACTTGAGTTTTCAAACATTAACAGACAATATGGCAGCCTCTAAGGCACCAACTACAACAAACGTTTCATCTTCCACCTCAACAACTACAACATCATCATCATTAGCAACAACAACCGCACCACATATTTGCCATAATTTCCAAGAATTATGCCGTAGTTGTGGCAAAATAAATACTGAACTATACGATCTCTTTCAAACCACAAATTCACCATTTAATACGTCATCAGCCACCTGTTATACACATTTTAGAAACTCAATCTCCTGCACCTCTACAACTACAACAACAGCAAATAAACCCTCCGCAAATACAGCCGTCGGCTGTGCAAAATATTCAACAGACGACTTAACGTTTGATAGTGTGGCCGCAACCGCAAAAGCCACCGCCAAAGGTCAAAGTAATATGGATAATATTTTACAAGAAATGCAAATATGGCAATTAAAGGTGAGTGTTTTACTTTTTTTATAGTTTTTCTAAGAAAAATTAAAAAATCAAAAGAAATCAGTCTTGACCTTAATACAGGTTCAAAATACAGTACTTAACTTTTTACGGAAAAAAGTGTGGAAAAAAGGCAGCCATTTTGCCCAGTAAAGCATATATGCACATACATACATATGTAATAAAATAATAGAGAATTTTTTAATGCGAGAATGCAAATTTACCGTTCTGTTTACATTTTATTATTATTGTCTCTATTTTTGTGCTGCCATATTTAGTAAAAATGTAGCGGTTTTGAAAATGCAAGGAATTTTAAGAAATTAGAAATATGTATGTATATTAAAGTTTTACCCCTGACAGGCATAGGATTTCTATACCATAATACAAATACTATGGTTTTTGATACTAAATTGCCTTGACAGACATGTAGTACATATATGTACTAGTATTTTTGTTTTTACTTTTGATCATGGTGTAACTATACAAGGTGAGTGCAGTAGCCCAGCTGACCGACTTTGTTTACAATTTACTGATGTCAAAAGTAATATTTTTTCAAGTATTTTTGACAGTAGTACATTATTTTACACACACAAAATGCCTGTTACATATTTCTGTTTTGTGTTGTATTTGTTGTCGATTTGCAGTCACCTTGTATAGTTGCACCATGCTTTTGATAAAAAAAAATGAAAAGAAATTAAATAAAATATAACTGGCATTAAAAGAACTGACAACCGATTTTGTGAGAGGGTTTCCCCAATGTTTATTGAAAGCAGATATAAACCAGCTTGTTTTATGGTTTGAAAACTGGGCATCGGATAATTTTGATGGGTTCGGTTATATGAAATAAAAATGCATAGCTAATAGGTATATTAATATTGTATTTGTCCATAGTGAATGGCATTATTTATTTTACGTTACACTATAAAAAAATTGTTTATACATTGTTATATTTTTCAGAGGTACAAATTTGTTTCAAAATTATTGGTGACGATTTCAAATATGTGTGGAACTCTAGGTAGGATTTTTTAATATTAACTTTAACAATTAACATAGCCTTAAGCACTGATACCCTTAATTAAGTTTTATCTGAGGGTCACAACTTGTTCATCAAAGAAAATACACGTTCAACTGGCGCATTTGTTCCAGGCAAACATAAAATATATTCAACGATAATTTGAAAATTTGCATGGTTTTGGTAATTGCTTTTAAAATGTTTAAATACTTTCACCCAACGATTTTCCGTATAAATATTTTGTTGATTCCATTCATCAATTTTCTGCGATGTTACATATTACGAGTGAATATTCATCAAATACTTCCGTATCTTTAATGCAATCGATATGTTCTTTTTCGATCAATATATCTAGAACTTCTTGAACCCACTGTGGTACTTCTGTTAAATTTGCCCAATTAAGTTTTTCTAGATCTTTGTACATACATACATACATATGTATGTATTTCGACTAATTATGGACCGACCATTATAAAATTAGGTGACATCATTTCTGTATATATATATATAACTTATTTGTGTTGAATTTTATTTGAATACCAACATTTTTAAGACATTTATGGTCGTTAAAGTGATTTTCGGAAGTAGGCCTTATATGGGAACTACGACTAATTATAGACCGATCATAATAAAATTCAACCGTATTATATGTATGTATACGAAACATATTTATGTTCAATATTATTTGGATACCACTAGTTTTAAAAGAATTATGACCGTTAAAGAGATTTTCGGAAGTGGGCCTTATATGGAGGCTACGACTAATTATGGACCGATCTTGAAAAAATTTGTAGATGTGATTTAGCTTCGTTTATTACTTATTTGTGGTAAAATTTGTTTGCATACTTGTATAATTCGGTAAACCCCAATTTCGGGAGGAAATTTGTATAGGGGTCAGGTGAAATAATGGACCGATTTTCACCAGTTTCGATCCCATCCGTCCTTGGGCCTAAAAAGTATTATGTAGCAAATATCGAGATATCTTCAAAATTGCGAGCTGTACTCTGCGCACAAGCTTTACATGGACAACCAGCCAGCCAGACGGACGGACGGACATCGTTAAATCGACTCAGGAAGTGATTCTAAGTCGATCGGTATACTTTAAGGTGGTTGTTGGACCAGTATTTCTGGGCGTTACAAACATCAGCACAAATTCAATATACCCTACCCACTATGGTGGTGTAGGGTATAAAAAAAACTATCTTTGCTTTCTGGGCGTTACAAACATCAGCACAAATTCAATATACCCACCCACTATGGTGGTATAGGGTATAAAAAAAACTATCTTTGCCGAATTTGAAGATTTGTTCTTACATTTTTGAACAAATCAACTATGTATTTCTTTTTTCGAATTTCTAAAAACGGGACTTTTTGCGGGGACAACGGGACGGTGCCGTTCAAAACGGGACGCATGGTCACGTTAAGTATAGTATACTAATATGGTATACAAATCCTATGTCTGTCTAGGTTTTTGATGTTTTTTAAGGATTTAAAGAGAGAAATTTGTCATTTAGCGTTTTTTTTTTTCACTTTAAAATTTGTTTTTTAAAATATTGATTTTCTTAAAATGTTTTTTTTTATTTCTGCAGAAAATCGAAGAAAACTCTTAAGTATGCTTACAGTAATGTCAATACATTTTCATATTATAAAGATTATAAAAAACCAGTACATACAATAATAATTGGTACCCATCAACATCTTTTAAACTAAATCCACTCCCAGCAAATTTATGACATAAGTGTGCTTGCTGTGTTCGTAGACGACACATTTCATTTCTGCCAGTCAGTCTCAGTCCTGCTGCATCCATACGGCTGTCAATCGTTTAGAGGGAAAAATACTTCTTGCCATAAAAGGAATTCCTGTTTTCTTAATCCTCTACAGAAACACTTGATTTTATGAGTTACTAATGGTTACACATTCGATATGAAATATTTTTTTTTTATTTACAAATTTAACTAAAACAAATAATGGTATCAAACATACTCCTAAACAACCCCGTAATAATTCCCTCTAAGTGTCATTTGCTCTCTGGATTTAGGGTTTATATTGTTTTCTCCCTGTTTGTTGGTTCTCAGGTATTTAATATTTAATCACTTGTAAATGTTGCTACTTATTGTTGGGCGTAGGACGGCATGCCAAAATATTTGTGATATTTTTTATATTTAATCTTATACAAGTTGCTCCTGGTAACTTTGTTATATAATTTCAAGTACAAACACGTGATGAAGATGATTATTATTGCCGAAGTCTGGCTGGCTGGCTGGCAATGTCAGACAAACATTGAATAAATTATATTCAATTTAAAATACCCTCAAAATGCTCAATTATATTACGTTTATTGTTTTCGTAATTTAAGGATTTAATTTGTATCAATCTGACCTTTGTTTACTAGGTATAACATTTAACATTTATTGCCGGCAATTCTCAGGTGTTGTACATACATTGCTTTTGTTATTAGGGAGAGGGGTGTTTGTTTAAAAAAGGGAGAGATGTTTGTAAAATGAAATATTATACAGGAAATGATTAGTTAAGGATTTCATTTAAAGGGATTAGATGAAAACAAGTTACTCAAATATATAATTGTGCGAAATTAAAACTGAAAACATAAGTATGTATATTTCTTTTGAGATTTTTTTTTTAAATTTTTTTTTATTTTGATATAAGTGATTTTAAGCTGGTGTTTGGGACTAATTTTGAAAAGTTTGTAAAAAAAATCTTGAATTTAATTTAAAATTCGAAATTAAACTGTTTTTTTAATAAGACAAACTTTTTTTTATTCTCTTTTTTGAATAGGTTTAGTAATGGTATCAAATTTACTAATAAGCCTTAAAAGACTTACATCATTAGCATATACATATGTACATATATAACATGAATTCCTTAATAAGCGTTAAAAAATATTTATGAAACTCAAAAGATTTTTACATACTAATGGTTAAAATAATATATATACATATATATTAATTTCAGCTTTAAACTACTTGAAAGAAGAGTAAATTTTAATAAAAATATGACTTTTTTTCTTCTGTTAAAAATGTTGCCCTTTCTTTGTTCTTTCTTCTCGAAAAAGCCTTAATGTAAAGTAAAATAAAAAAAGGACTGGGTGCAATCGTTACAAGTTTCATTATTCTATTTAGGTTGTAGTGACTTTTAGTAATTTTAATTCTTTTTTCAACTCAATATTTTTTTATTCCTAATATTTTTTTTATTACTATTTCTGTATAAGAAATCCCTCATATATTTTTTACTTTAAAATTTACTTAAACTTTTTAACTAAATTTTAAATAAAGTGTTAAAAATAAATAAATAGCTTTTCAAATAAATATAAAAGTTTAAATTAGCAATTTACTTATTTTAAAGCAACAAATTATAAAAATGCATAAATCAAAACAACACCATATATCTGCATAAATAATAACTTGCTTCCTTTTTCCTAGTTAATATTATTCAACAATTGATTTATTTGTTTAACCTTTCACACGCTGCTTTACTTTATATTTTAAGCAAACTTTCGTGTGAACATCATCATTATATTGCTTACGGTCGCATGTCAAACTTATTTTGACAAGTAAATAAAATATTTTAAACAAATATGATGAAATACAATTTTTACAATACAAAATTTCCATATTTTATAAACTACTTTATAGGGCCCACATTTCTCACACATCGATTATAAAGGATTAAGAGAGATTGGTCTGTTGTTAGGGATTTAACTCCAAACAATAGCTAAGACAGACACGTTTTCATTTGACATTTATACGTTGAATGGGCGTCAAAACAGACTTGTTAAACATTAGCCACAATACCACCCCTTTGGTGTGGTGTGTCCTAACATTTCAATAAATTTAAACTACTGATGCATTTGATTTGGCCCAGCAAAAAAGGATTTTCTTTTAACAAAAGATTTTTAATTTTTTTCTAGATTTAGTTTCTAAACAACAAAAGGACTAGAAAAACATTTAAAAAGCATTTACAATTATATTTGTATTTGTTTATTTGTTGACCAATATTTTCTTTTATTAAATAAACGTAAAGCCTTCTAGTAAATAAAAGTTTTTATTTTTATATTGAATTTTATATGTGTATTTACGTTAGCGTTACGTTTTATTTTGTTTGTGTTCAAAATGTAAACAAAAGTGTTTAAACGAAAGCAAATAGCTACAACAACAACCACAACAAAATACATTAATGTTAAGAAAAACTGAAGTAAACAGTAGACCAGACCTTCACACCCATTCTGACATACACACGCACAAACATATCTACTATACATATGTACATACATACTACTACTAGGTATATATTAACCTTAAATCATGCGAGTACACTTACTCACACCTATTTCTATAGTGTTAAACATGTCAACAACACTTAAAAGGAATAATAACAAAACAAAACAAAAATATACTTACACTCACTCTCCTTCTCTTGCAAATTGAAATGGGTGCCCATTACACACAAACATAAATACATTTTAATTTACAGTGGTCGTTCGTTTGGTTGTATGTGGCATTATAAGGAATTTGTTATTATTTTTTTTTTGTTTGGAGTGTTTTTCATGTTTTTCCTTTTTCTTTTGTGTTTTTGTTATTTGAAATAAGTAATTTATTGTTGGTCTAATTTAAAATACAATTTTTAAGGGTTAATAGTGAAATTGATAAGAATAATAATAATGTAATTAAGTTTATACATATGTATAATCTTTGTTGTTTTAGTTGTATAAAGTTTTATAGATGGTTGCTGTTTAAAAAAAAACAATATCGCAACAAAAAAACTTTGGGTCAAGGAAAATTTTTATGTTATTTTATTTATTTCAAATTTATTATAATTTAAATTACAATAAATAATATACAAAGCACTAGCTACTACAGGCTATCGGCTTATCAAGAAAAATAATTTTACAAATTAATAAATGTACTTACACTGACTCTCAGAACTCTTGGTACCCCTTAGTTACCTTCTAAACACTTACCCCCCTATTCAAAAACGATTATTTAACTTAACAAACGTTTATTAAGCCAGATTTGCATATAAAAATTTGCTTAATAAACGTTTGTTAAATTTAATAATCGTTTTTGAATAAGGCGGTTAGTCCCAAACATTTTGTTTAATAATAAGTGTTCAAAAAGTAACTAAGAGGTACCAAGAGTTCAGAGAGTCACTGTAATTCGTCACCTTATACAGCCAGAGTCAAAATTTAGTATACAGCAATCTTTTTCATCTATGAAGCAAAATATTTATATTATAATAAGAAATATATAAGTTTGAAACAACTTAAAATTTAAGTTAAGGTTTAATGTTTTCTTATTTTAAAAAATTTTTAAAATTAAAATTGATTCCATAGAAATTTGTGTGCCAAGAAGAACTGAGAGAAATGAAAGAAACTCTTAAAAATTAGTATACTTATAAAGTTGAAAGATAACATCCTATTTTATATTAACAAAATTCCAAAATTAAAAGTTAATATTTTGTTGGTTTTCCATTCAGCCCCTAGTTGCCTTTTCATAGAATATACAAGAGGTTCAGACACATCTCTAGTAAACTTATCCGACGCTTTCGTTAAAGCTCGTCTTTGGCTAAATAGCTTTTTTCTGGTGTTTCTGTCTAAAATTTCCCACAGTTACTCTATGGTATTAAGGTCTGGAAATTGCGGAGGTGAATTTAATTGCTTAGTAAGTGGCGGTGTGTTTTGGGTCATTGTCTTGCTGAAAGACTCTTATCGTTTCAAGACCTAAATTTTAAGCTCTTATTTTCAAATTGTTCTCTAAAATTTGTAAATAGTCTCGGCTATTCATTGTAATTTGAATGAATACAAGATGATTACCTGACCCTGCTGTCAGCAAACCATCAAAGATACACCGCCGTGTTTTATTATAGCACTAAGGTTCTGTGGAAGCAGCTTACTATTTATTGATCTTCAGACCTTTCCTCTTGATTTTGACACTACAGAAATATATGGTGTTTTCTAGTTACTCTTCCATGAAGACCATCGTCATTCAGCCGTCTATGTGCTTACTGGGTCACCGCGTGTCTTAAAGTTGTCTTCAGCTATTTGAACTGCATTAGACTTTGGAGTTTTCTAAGATATCCGATAATTATAAAACTTTGTCTTTTATAATAAAAACATAAACAATTTTCTAGAAACTTTTGTTTTTTGCTGAACTCTATTATATCCACTTTTATTTCTAGTCATTAAAAGCCCAACTAAACATATTTTTTTAGCTATTAAACTCAAAGATAAATATAAAGCTGTGTCTTTTGTAATAAAAACATGAACAAATTATTTGCAAATTAAGATTTTTCCTTAACTTCTACTGTTTATGTTACACAAAACGTCAAAGGGGCAATTTTTACTTAATGTCAGGTGCGTGCTCGTTTAATATGTAATTTAAGAACTATAATTTTATTTTGGCAATTATTAGTGTCTTTTGTTTAGTTATTGTGATATATCTAGAACATATGTGTGTACATATGTATATACAAACAGGCTTTTTTAGAGAAAGAGAAAGCGACAGTAAAGAAACGTCATAAGTGTTTTTCATAAAAACTTTACACAACTTTTTATAACTTTACACAAATGCATTTTTCATGTTTCTTTGCTACTATGTTTGCAATATTTTCTTTGTTTTTGTTTAAAAATTTCTCTTAATTTCCCATATTCCCATAAAATTTCCACAGGACTACACAATTTTTATAACTCTCAGCTAGATTTTATCTTAAAATTTTTCCCAACAAAAATTTATTTGTTATTCTTAAAGTCCATTACAAGAAAAAAAGCGTTCCCATGGCAAACCAAAGTGAACAGCAATATTTTTTTTAAATAACCCACCAGGATAACTTTAACTGCAACAATAAAGTTGAACAATACATTTTTTGGAGTTCTTTATAGCTTTAAAACTCAACAGGAGGTGTGATAATAATATATATTTATGTATTTAAAGAAACCATGATTGCTCTCTTGAATAATTTCTGAAAAATAATAAAAAAAAAAATTGTCGCAAAATTAGCACACACCACTGAATTTTGATTACAATTTATAGAGTTGCAAGACTTTTTTTCTAAAGTATTAATGATTTTTAAAAGAAAAGAAATCATAACTTAAGAAGTAAGGAGGGAAGGTTTTTATTTGGGAAATAATTTTTTGTTTTCGAAAACGCAATTAAGAAAATTTTTGCATTTTTTGTTTAAGCTACAAAGAAAATCAATCATTTGTAATACGGAAACAGTGGGATGACAAATTGTTTTACACAAAAAAAAAGGTGGCCTATGAGGGTTATTTAAACTAAACATTTTGCTATAATGACAAGGCAACATGATGCCATCCATCCATGATGTTGGCGATGATGAGAGAATTTTTTCTAAAAAAAATATTTCTATTCCCATATTTTTAAGCATTAATGGCAGCATAATAATGGTATAAATAAATAAATAAACCAAGTTAATGACAGTTGATTTTTAATACATTTCAAAAACATACAAAATATAGCTGAACATTTTTCATACTTTCTCCCTGTTCCTCACACTTACTTATACATTACATCACCGTTATTATTCCTGTTTTTTCTCTGTCTCTCTTACTTGTTTGGTGTTGGGGGGAGTAACAAAAAACAAATTTAATGAGTTTCTTGTAAAAATCTTTTTGTCAAACAATAGGTAAAAATATTTTAGTAGTACTCGTACTCGTTGTGCATGGTTGTATTTAAACCGTAGGAGTATGAGTGTTAACGTGTGTTCGGATGTGTGCATTTAAGTGTTTGTAAATAAGAATTGAACGTGTGTCGTCATGATGTAAAATATAAAAAAAAAATCAAATCAAATACCTACCATACAATAATAAAAATGAAATAAATGCATATTAAGTAGAAAATACGCGTGTCTATTGTATTTTAAAGTGTTTGCACAAATACATAGGCAAACATACAATTTAACACACACATACCTACACGCATATTTTATATACTAAATACTTGCGATTAACAAACAATTGTTATTTGCAAGTCCAGGTTAAGTTTGAGTTTGATTCCTTTTTATTTCATATCATAAACGAGTTTAGACGGAAAAGTGTTCTTTGTAGGTATAACATTTATTTAATTTTTTGATCACTGATGAGGTATTCTTTTTCTGCCCCATTTTCCAAATGTTGCGTTTTGTATTTCACTGATTCTGAGAGCCGACAATTATTAGTAAATTTTCCTGTTTTTTTTTAAATTTCCACAATAATTCTTGGTTTAAAATTTATCCATTGAGTGTGTGGCGACAATTTTTGTAAAAGTTTTATCTTTAAATAACTTTTTATATAACACCTCGTTTTTTGCCACCAAAAAGAAAAAAAAACTCTTGTATGTATTCCTGTTGTGGTTTACTTTTCAAGACCTCATGAAAACAGGGCCAAACTGGTGGTGGGTTTTTATTTATTATTTGTTTTTGGCTGTTGTCGTAGTTATTTGCCCGCCTGTAATTTGTTCTGCTTATGACCAAAATCTCTCAAAACAAATACAAAAATTACCTAAGTTTACTGGCAAAAAGAAATGTATGTATGTACATATAATGATTTTCTGGTATTGCATTTAAAATATATTTAATGTATGAAATATGTACAAAGGCTAAAACACACAAAAGTAATCAAACTTCTTGAAAGTCCAGGAAATGAACACTCTAGCACTTAAGTAGCAGACAATTGCACACTCGACACATTTGTTACACTTCTCATATGCACAAAGAAATTTATATTGTTTTATCTCGTTTCATTGGAATCATTCGAATCCTTCAAAACAAAAATTGTCCTTATTTTATGTTACAAATAAAGGAGAGTTAGCTTTTGTTTTTGTTCTGTTACTAAATATTGTGAGTTTTTTTGTACTACATACAAGTAAAAAAAACAACTATATTAAGGCCGTAAATTTACTATAATATATTTAGTAAACTTAATTTTCTTTAATACTTTATTAGTGGAGGTTTAACTAAATTACTAAACTTGACAAAATGTAATTAGCACAAAGTTTTTCAACATTTGCCCCATTTAACGGTATATTTATATAAGTAAACAAACCCAAGAATTCTTACTATCTCGTTAAACTGTGAGAGAGTAGACGAATTTTTGAAACTGTTAAAAGCATGGTAGGTGTTGATTGTTTACAATTGCACACATTAATTGATTTCACATAATATTAAGCAAATTAGTTATAATGTAGTTTTAATTAAAAAACTGAATGATTGTACATAAAATGTAATATTACTAAAGTTAATAACACAAATCATTTTCTTTTTGTAGATAAAAAGTTTTTAAAAAACTTTGATATGAAAAACAAGTGGGCAGATTTTAAACATCCTCTTATGTCATTAATTATTTCCTTCAATATATTTTTAATTGTTTAAAATCAACAAATTAATTTAAAATCAAATTAATAAATATGTACATATTTAAAATTTCTATGTATTTCTTTCACACTTTAAAACTTAAAACTTGTTAATAAACATTTCACGCTATTTTGAGTAATTTATTTAAACAAAAAAATTATTAAACTAATTTAAACATCTACATGAAAATTATAAGCAATTACTATTAATATGTGACATTTCTTTAACGTTAGTTAGACAGACGTTTTAATTTGAAATTGTATTAAACTAAATGTCACCAACAAAAAAATAAATAAACGAAACACATACATATGTATGTATGTACATAAATCATCAAAAATAAGTTTTTTGTGTTCAAGTGGAATACATTTCAAAGTTTATTGATCTTAAAAATACACAACATATTTTAAACCAAAAAAAAAAAAAAAACGGGTTTAGAAAAGAAAAATAATCACGCTACTGGAATTAAAGGGCTTGATTGAATTAAAGGCAGCTTATGAAACGTTTTGTTTATTATATACCAGTTCTTAACTTCGAAATTGTTTTTGTCATTAAAAGAAACATTTAAAATTTAAGCTAAGTTGAAATACATTTAAAAAACTAGTGACTAGTTAACCTAACAATTATTACAAGTTTAAGTTAAGCTTGTTCAGTAAATAAAACAGTAAAAATACAGCTATTTTTGAGGCCTAGATTGGCAACTCTCTACATGTACTACACATAAAATTAATTTGTGTGGCATCACTGCAGCCATTTTGCAGTGATTACATAAAGCAGTGATGCCAAATTCAAATGTTATAATACGTCATTTGCGAAAGTATCGTTATTCCCAGTGATATTTCTTACGTTATTTCCGTTTTTTTTAATATATCTAAGGTACGGTTACACTTGGCAAATATTTGCCAAAAAGACGTAACCACTAAATAATATTTTTTTGAACTCGTTTATTTAGTAAAAAAAAAAAATCGTTTAATTGGGACAAGACACAACAAATATTTAGTCTTACTTTATTTGATGCTTTTTCATCTTGCAAAACTCTTGTAAGAGTAAATAACGTCAAACAAATTTGTGCTAAAACTATATAAACATTTACTGCCGTATTTATAAAAAATAAAGTAGGCTTGAAGTGTGCTTTTAAGACAAAATTTTCATACAAAATTTTCTTAAAGTACACTTTAATTTTTTATAAATACGGCAGATAAAGTATATAGTTTAGTTTTTATATAAAAGTTTTAGTGTACTACAAATTCGTTTTGACTGTTTCTAATCGTAAATGCCAATTTGAAATCAAATTAAAATTAAAGACTGCTAATAAGGCCTACCAGTTCCATTAGCTAAAATGTCTGTTTTTTTATTTTGTTGTTGAGTGTGCGTTAAACTTGTTTAACATTTAATAACTTAAAGTGGACTTGTAGACTTAACGTTTTCTATTTAAACCCCAAAATAAAGAAGAAAACTAATAATTTTGTTTAAATTGTTTATCTTAACTAAAAACTAACACACACATATAAGCTACATATTTGTTTATTTTTACCATTTGTCAATAAAAAATTCTTTTAAATTATAAATATTTAAGCCAAAATTTTGCCGGTTATTGTTTACATAAATTGTTTATAATAAATAATTTCATAACATTCCTACAAGTTTGTAGTTGTAGTCTAGTTTTTATTTTATTTGTTAATTATTATATTTATTAAGCCCCCCCTGGTCACTTTTGGCCTTTAATCAATCAAATGTTTAATTGTCACCATGGGATATCTTATCTTAAAAAGCTTAATACAATCTGCTTTTATTCGTTTCCTTCGTTGTATTTTATGGTTAATAGAATTAATTCCAAGAATAGAGCAGCACACACAAAAAATAACGGAAATCACATTAAATTAATTTCGCTTAAATTGAGATGATTTAATTTAATTTTTTTTTGTGTGAGAGAAATTAAATTGAAACCAAATGAAGAATTTAAAATTGTAACAAATTTAAATGCTTAAATGGGGTCTCATCATAATAAAATCAGCGCTCGCCAGTAAATGGCGGCAGATTTGATATTTTTCCAGACAAGGGAGTTTTTCTTTTATTGTAAAGAAAAAAAATAATGTTTAAAATTCATATTAGGACATACATATTTTATTTAAGGATTTGTATACATACATATGTATGTATGTACATATGTATATTTAAAATATACATTCATAATTTGTTACTACACAGCTTTTATTTCATTTTTCTAAATGTTTGCGTGACAAACCTGTCTTAAAAGTTTACACAAAAAAAGAATAAGGTATTTAAAAGAAAATTTCTAACATTTTGTTCTAAATTGAGTAATACAAATTTCAGTGGCAATTGTTCATAATTGCCGCTACCGATAACCACAATTAATTGTTATGAAGTCTTGAATGTCAAACAAACAAACCCACACACTTGTAACATATTTTTCCACAGTTATTAATATTTATACATACATATATATGTTTTATATCAAACAATAATAAAGGGTATTCATTATTATAGGAAAGAAAATGTGACAAATGTAATTATGTATATAAATACATAGTTGTGTATCGAAGAAATTTTTAATGAGACATATTTTGAATTAGCAGAATGTGTTAATTTATTGACAGAAGCATTTAGCTGGAAAAGCTTTGCTTTCTTGAATAAGGCTAAAAGTTCTTGTTGAAAATCTTATATTTGAATATATTTTTATATTGATTTAAGTTTTCGTAAGTTTTTCAAATTTATTTTCTCATTTAACGTGTTATTGTCTTCTTCTTAATGGCAAATATTTGATGAAAAATACGTAACCGCGAAGTAGAATTTAAAATTCCTTTATTAATTTCAAAAAGTCATATTATTTAGGACAAGTCATACAAACAAATTTAGTTTAATTTTATTTGATGCTGTTGTTTGACAAGTGTCTTGTACAATATAATTAAAGAAAGAAATAGCGTCAAACAAATGTGTGCTAAAAATGTGGTTACGTTTTTTTTTTTTATGTGTGTTTATGGTTGTGTGTGACCATAAACTCACTGTTTTGATAAAAAATGGTGACATTTTCTGACAATGTGTCTGTCAATACATACAAGGTGGCGCAAAAGTAATCCTCCTATCAGAAAATGCTATAAATTTTGCGATTGGCCCCTAATGTCAGTTCTGTTTTGACATTTGTGTAGTAAACACATGCGAAATACACGTTAATAAACAATGTTACGCTACACTGTTCCAGAACGCGTAATATTGATGACTATTTATTTGAGCAATAATCTGTGGGTGACTTTGGCACAACGTGAATTTCGTCGCAGTTTACTTTTGCGCCACCTTGTACTATACAATTCAGAACTTAAAAACAATACACAAATTAACTTTTAGTTAAACCAAACCGATTAAAAATTTAATCTTCATGACATAACCAAAGCCAGCAGCTCTTAATATTCTCCTTTAAATATTTATCTTTATTTCATACCACTATTTTGCGATTACCCCTATTATTTACAAACGTTTAACATTGCCAACATATTGTTTCTTTCTTCTATACGCCCATTGTGTTTAGAATCAATCATTCTAATTGTTATTGCCTTTTTTAAATGTTTTTTTATATGTTCTTGCTTATGTAGTGCTGTTAAACAATTGTGCTTAAATATTTTGTGAACTTATTAATAAAAGTGTTGTTTATTGTTTGAAATTATGCCAAACAATATAATTGAAGAATGAAAAGTAAGTCAATTGAAATTTCATTCTAGCGTACCACACACAAACAATATGTAGGTTTTTTGATGAGCTTTAAGCATTTAAAAATAATTTAATTTTTAATTTACTTGAGGCGTTATTCATTATAAATTTTTACATTTATCACATATTTAAAAAACAATATATTTAAACATTGTTTATGTATATAGCGGTTCGAATTTCCGTCGAAAATCGTATATTCAAATTTATATTATTTTCAAGCTCTCCAAACATATTTTAAATATGGTTAAATAATAATTTAACCTAGTTGAAATTAAGTATAATTTAGTTCATTATAACAATAATAAACAAATATGACTTCTTTCAAGGCTGCTTTTTTCTACTTTCCCTCTAGTTGCAGTTTGTTACTCTAAATTATGCAACTCTGTGTAATTATTAACAATGTCCTAAATCTATGTATGTTTATTATTTCCTTCAATTATTAAGAAAATTGCAAAAACAATTTATTTAAATTATGAAAAACAAAAACTACCTACACAATTTTTACCAGAACATGCAACATGTTTTAAACTTAAACAAAAGTAAGAAAGCAATTATTTTATAAATCCAGCAACTAATTGCACATAAAGCAATAAATAATTATTTGCAGAAGTTGTTTACATTTTTCGTTGTTGTTTTTGGTTTCTTTTTCAACATTTATTACAGCTATAAACCAAAAAGTGATAAATTGCTTTTAATGTTTATTCCTCGAAAAAGCCCTATTTTGCACAAAGGCATTTCCAAACAAAAAATTTGTATATTTATGAGCAACAAATAAAAAAAACACGTTTGTGATAAATAATCACGCTAAGCTTTCATAAATCAGGTGTGTGTTGTTTCATGTTCTTGTTATTATTATCATAAAACCATGAAAAATCATCTCTGCTGATGACGACATCACAACAGTGACAATGTTGTTGACAAACTAATAATCTAACAACAACAAAGGCTGCCACATTATTGGAATTGAGCATATCGTGCTCTGACACACTTAACATTTTAAGGTGAATTAAATGAGAAATTATTGAAATAACATTGAAGTAAAATGATGATGATACATAAATATACATTTTCCAATATTATTATTTTCTAATTTCTAAGTTAATTAAAAAATAATTTAAAGTATGTATGTTGTATATTTAGAATATTTATTCATAGTTAGTTTCTACGCAGATTTTATTGGATTTTCCAATACGAGTATACACCTAATATTGTTTTTACACGGTTTTGATTTAACATGGTATGAACATAAACAAATTTTACATTTTTTTGCACGATTTTATTCCATTTAGCACGATTTAAAATCTTTTGGATTAATTTTTTTTTGTTAAATTTAATTTTTGCGAAATATGTTCATATTACTAATTTAGAGAAATTCCCTTTTTATTGATACAAGCATATTTACAGGTCAGAGCAATAATTAGCACAAATTTAGGGGAATTTCCTTTTAGTGCATACAATCAAATGAACTTGTCATAAATTTGTTTACATTACTTTTAAGCTTGTTTTTTCTTTAATAATAACTATACTTGCGTAAAAACAAATTTTACCTACATATGTACATATGTAGGTATGTGATTTAATATTATATACCTGAATGGTTGTTCTTAAAAAATCCTTGTTCTTTACTAATTTCAATAGGTGTTAGAGATAAGGAACTAATCACCTATTTTGCATACGATCAATGTTTTTTTTTTACACGAAGTTTTGTGGAACCAATTACCGTGTAAAAACTGAGTTAGGTGTATAATTTGCTGGCTGTAAAGAAAAATTGACTTTACAATCCTGCCTTGAAACTTATTGATAGAATAAGATATTTATTTGAAAGAAATGTTTCCACATTATGTGCATAATCGTGGCGGTTAAATTTCGAGAAATTATGGTTTTCGGTGGTTGTGATACATGTCAATATTATCAATAAAAGGTAAAAAATTTTGTTCTTAACATCTTTTATAGCGTAAACCAATCACGCCTTCACACATATCACACACATTCTGTATCACTTATTGTTTAGCTTTCGGAAATGTGTACATGTTTCCTCGAATAGGGCTGATTATTTTCACGCTTTATTTATTATATTTAATTAAAAAAAAAAAATAATTTGAAGAACTATTAAAATTTTGAAGTTTGATCTATGAATGATTTCGATACCCATAATATTCATCTTGAATTATATTCCCATTCTTGTAATAAAGTAATAAAAATTTATTTTTTGATAAATATCATGTGGTATCTCCACAAGCAAAAAAAGGATACGAGCAGTAGACAATGAATATTATTCAGAATCAACAATAACGATAGCAAGACGAAAAATAATCAAAATTGAATTATAAAAGAAAAACATGTTTATTCCTTAACAAGGCTAAATAGTACAATACACAAAAAGCTAATGGGATAATAAAGCATGAAAGTGACGATGATTTTACGAAACAATAAACATTGACAACACAGCAAAAAAAGAAGAAGCACAAGAATACAACAAGAGACTGTGTGCCAAAAAAAAAAATACCACAACAACAATGCTAACGACGTAAACGGCACACGACTGTTTGAGCTGGTTTAACTAAATACAACAACCATATAAATAAAATATGTATGTATTGTTGTTAAATGAAGGCAGGAGGAAAATCAACAATAACAACAACAAAAACCCGTTGTGTACGCGGGCATGCATGATAGCAGAAGCAGCAGAGTAGCAACACAGTTTAGTACAAATGCATAACGGTTTTGGTTTGAGAGAAAGGGAAATGACAAATCGACTTAATTGCCAGAGACGTACTTATGTACTATGTATGTACATACTTCTACAACAAATAAAAACGAATTACAATAATACCAAAAAATACATTGATGGTGATGATTATTATTATTGTTGTTGTTATTGCTATGCAAGGGTGGACATTCAAAAAATCAACAACACCACACACTGGCAATAACATAATAATTACAGACATAAACAAGAATAGACACCGACTGACTGACAAAGTTATAAGCACACACTCATTTTAACTAGAATATGGCCGGCACACTCACGCACCATTTATAAAAACTGAAAACGTGCTATACACACAAACTATCATAAACGGATTTCACTTAATTTGATTGGAATTTCCATGCCCGTCTAGGTCAGGGAATGGGATTTTAGTGGATTGTTTTTATGTTGGTAAAGGTGTATTGTGTAGGGCTTGTTGATTTTGTATTTTTGTGTACATACATATGTATGTACTTACATACATATGTATATTGTAGTGAGAAGATATAATTTTGAAATTTCACAACACCAGCATAGGAAAACCTTACCTGGAGCAAAATAAACTGTAGCATCATCATAATTTTGCAGTTGTATTCTAGCAGTAAAACCAAAAGCCATAATTCTTACTTTTTTGTGTTTTTGTAAGCCATTTTTTTATGGTAAACATTGAAACAATAAAATATTAATGAATAAAACACAGTGGGTTATTAAGTTTAGTAGGGAAATAAACTAATATTTTCTATTATAGGTAGGTATACCTATATTGCAATTCTGTCCTTTTTGGCATTGTTTTGTAATAATACTTAAAACCTTGTTTTTTTTAATTTAACTAGAAATCTTGAAAAATCTCCATTTGTTTTCTGTTGTCATTCTGTATGAATGCCAGTCTTAAAGAAGAAGACTTAAAGCATCAAACAATGCTGCCATATTCTATACCGAAATTTTTATAGTTTTCAAATTATATAATTACTGAAACATCTATCGTAAAATACATAAAAGTTTGCTAAAAAGTAATAAATTTATTTGTAATGTTATACAAAAGGTTATTTTTACTGCTTTAAAATTGTACTTTTTATAATTTTCATAATTTATAACTTTCAATAAAGGTGGATTCACCCATTTGTTCCGGATAATTTTTTTTACTGAGAGTTATCTGCAGCACGAAAAATCAAAGCTGCTAATACTGCGGCCATTGATTTATATTGCTTTGCTTTTTAAGTGTCAAAAACAAATATTAAATTCCATATTTTAAAATATTGTGTATGTTTTTCAAAAACAATTTACATAATGTTTAATGAACAAATTAAATGAATAATTTAATTTCACAAACATCACAGATAGAAATGTGGCCTATTGACAACTCAGTTCCTTTTTGTCTAAACAAAATATAAAATTAAACCAATTCAAGCTGAGAGTTGTTCGTCAAACTTCATATAAAAAAAAATTTTCTCCGAACAAATATTTTGTTCAGAACGAATGGGCGAATCCACCTTAAGAATTCAAGAATATTCAGACATGTTCGTATCAAAGTATTAGCTACAAATAAGCGCAAGTCCCCAAAAATTGTCATTTAATCTTGTCTTGAATTTTTAGCACTATTCCGAAGAAACTTTATAACTTTCCTCCAACAAATAGTTTTAAATAACATACAAATTGTTTTCTAATACATAATTTTACCCTTAAACTCTATTACACAAATATTATGTGATATTAATAACAAAAATAACTTCATAATCGGCTTTTAAATAAGCACAAAATACAATCCTTTACAAACAAACCAGATATACATACATACAACATATTTCATAACAACCGTGAGAGCAACAAAAAAAAAAGGTAAAATATTAAACTTCTTAACAAATAAGCTGCTAAAGATAATACACCAAATACCAAGGATATCAATAAAATAAAAATAATAAAAAGCTTTTGTTTCTTTCCCATCAAAAAACACTGTGCCACTGTGCTTAACAGGAAGGAAAGAAGACACTGTGACTTTGTATAGTATTAAACGTAACATGCCAAGTGTCAAAAAAGTTAAGCTCTACGAAAATAACATTTTGTTTCTGTGGCAATAAACAACTGACTGGCAGGAGGACAGACAAATAGACAAACAATGCGACAGACAGTGAACACGAGAAGGACAAATGAAATAAACAATACCAACAGTCAGACACACAGACGTTCCGTTTGTTCGTCCGTCAGTTAGACGTTCTAAGTTTTAGAACATGAAAAATTATTTACTTTGATGTAAAACATTAATTTTATGTTGTTGTATTTACAACAAATAAACTTTCATACGTCTTAATGCTGGAGCAGCTTGTATTTTGTATTATTTTATGGATTCATTTAAGCATTCATACACCCCCAGTTTTAAACAGCAGCTAAAGGAAACAATAGAAATAATAAAAATCCATAAACAGAATATTAAATTCAATTTTATTATTGTTGTATTTATGCCAACAACACGTTACAGAATTGTGAACAAAAAAAAAACAAACTTAATTGAAAATTTATGAGATGAAAAAATTATTAAGCCAAGAAAGTTTTCTTCATTTCATTCTTTTGTTTTGAGCTTTTTTAGATTGGTTGCTAATTAATTGTTATTTAAAAGAAAATAAAACCTTATTGGGGAATATAATACTTTAGCTTAAAGAATGTAAGATTAAATATAAGATAATATATAATATCATTGAATTAAGAAATTATTTAATATTGTATTGAAAACGAACAAGAGATTTTTAATAAAACAGACCTCAAGCCGAATTAATAAAATACAAAAGTTTAATTATATTTTTAATTAAAATTCCAGTATAAAATCTCTGCTTAAAATTAATAAATTTTGCAATTCTGTAAAGTGCTAGAATATTTGTCCTTGTTTAAGAACATCGTTTATTTAGAATTTAATCCAAAACCTCAAAAATAACAACCCTGTTGTCAATCTGTTTGAATGGCTATCTTGAAGAAGAAGACATCAAATAGTGCTGCCATATAAATTAAAGCTAAATTAATGTAGTTTTTAGCTGAAATATATAATTACTTATAGTTCTTGTTTCAATTTTGTTAAAAATTAATGGACTTATTTCTAATTCAATACAAAAATGTCATTCCTTCGGTATTTCGGTCTATAAAAATTTAAATATTTTGGAATTCAACAAAAAACACCTAAAATACCTTTTTGGCTATCATGTTGTCATTTTAAATTAATGGCAATCTCCAAAAAGAAGAAGAATACAGTAAATTGACGAAGCGCCAAATGGACGACAACCAACGGTAGTTTTCAGCTAAAACATGTAATTACTGAAACTACTATTTCAAGTTTGTTAAAATAAATTGAAATTTAACCAAAAACACCGAAAAGATCTATTCGTCTATCGTGTTGTCATTCATGTAAAAGCTTAATGCCGAAAATGAAGAAGACTAAAAGCATCAAATAGTGCTGCCCTAAATGGAAACAAAAGAACGATAGTTTTCAGCTAAAAAATATAATTATAATTTTTCTATTTCAAAATTCAATACAAAAGGTACTTTTTTTGTACATAAAAATTAAAATCTAAATTATTTGAAAAATCTTCATAAGAAATAGTTGAAAGAAATTTCACAAATTTGATTGGTAATTCATTGCCATTAAAACTAAAGGTATTTTTAGACGGTATGTATTTTGCAGTGTGCTTGTCAAATTTTCCACTGCAAAATGCATACACGTCGTGTAAAAGCAAAAAAAGTGCTTCTGCAACTATCAGCCTGCATTTAAAGTGTAAAATTTTCAATTAAAGCATGTTCTATTTTCATCTGACAAAGCACTTGCAACCAGCTGTTTTGCAAGTCAATTGTTTATGGCACCAAGAACATAGTGTTTGTGATTTCAGCAAATTTATATAAAAAATTTTTTATTTAATTTAAATAGGTTCAATTACAAGTGAAGAGTGTGTGTTATAGACCGAAATCCATACGACAACTGCACATAATTTCATCCGGTAGCTAAAAACCGTAATGTTAAAAGTAATCTAAACAATAGTAGAATATTAGACATTATTTCACACAAATCCCACAAGTACTTGGCAGAAACCAACTTGCAGTAGGAGAAAACGCTTCACGGATGTTAGTATTTTGTCTTGAAATAATCGGGGATATTTTTTTAAGCAACTCACAAAACGTCTTTCAATTCATCCGTGAAAAATTTTTGAACGCTTTCGCATCTTCCTAGCTCAGCTCGTCCATAACCATTGAAGCTAAGCCATATTCATATGGCTCAATTTCTCTTTAACTTTTCTTGCTTAATTTTTTTATTTTTATATTTTATAAAAGCTGCTATTGCAATAATGCTGCAAGTAACAATTATTTAATTTTCTGAATCCATTATTTCAAACTTTATTTGCAGGAACACAAAACTCCCGCGATAATAATCATAACAGCTGTTGTCTTCTATTGTAGATTATGTCACATGAAACTAAAAACCGACGTGTGAAAGCAAAAATTATAAATTGCCAATTTTGATAAACATGCACATTTAAGCTGTGTTCACATTATGTGTATTTGTCATGTGGAATGTCACTTTTCTCATAACAGCTGTTGTCTTCTATTGTAGATTATGTCACATGAAACTAAAAACCGACGTGTGAAAGCAAAAATTATAAATTGCCAATTTTGATAAACATGCACATTTAAGCTGTGTTCACATTATGTGTATTTGTCATGTGGAATGTCACTTTTCTACCTATATGTGATTTCATGTGTATGTCAAAATTTGAGTTTTACATACGGTTTATAAATTACATGTTCATATGTTGGTTATGTCACATACATATGCACTTACTTTTGTTAACTCCTTTTCAAGTTTTCCCTCCATTTCCAATAATAAATTTGTGTATTTTTGCTTTACTATTAGGTATAAATTATATTTATTAAAATTTCAATTAATTTTTGCCATCACAAAATTTTGGTTATAAAAAACAGCTGATGTCAGATGGTTTGTCACTTGAAAATAGAACTCGCTCTAAATACAAAAATGTCATATGTATTGCACACAGAGAAATAACACATGCTATTATTTGAAGGTGTTCAGACTGTATGTACAAATTTGACATGCGAAAAAGTGACAATCCACATGACAAATTCACATAATGTGAACACAGCTTTATATATGTACGTATCGTACAAATTACAAGTACACTGCAAAATACATACCGTCTAAAAGCAGCTTAAGAAATATAAGTTTTGAATAAAATTTTCTAATTTTATATTTATTTAATACCAATTATTTATTCAAATTTATTAACAAAAATATAATATTTAGCTATAATATCACTAAACGAAGTATATTTGATTATTTATACAAAAAGAAATCTTGCTCAAGTTATCTAATACATACTTTCATTTTTAATGGCATGTAGTAAATTTCCGAAAATAAACTATGTTTTTTAATGGCATATGATTTGTTTACAAAAAGTTGTTGATTTTGACAAAGAAAATAATTAAGAAATTTTTGGAAATTAGTTTATATAAAATGTTTTTTTAAACATGTTTAAACAAATAGCTAATTAATTATATACATACATGCAAAATTTAGCCACGAAATTTTCACAAAACATACATTTTATTAGCATAAAACTATAATAATAAAGTCTTAATTTATTTAAATAGTATTTGTTAACAAACATAAATATTAATTTTAAATTTTCAAAAATATACAAAGCAATAAATAAAGCCTTGGGATTTTAAAAATTCCCAAATCATCTTAATCAAATACATACCTAAATGTTCAATTTTATAAATTTCTTTTACTCATTCTTTCTTTTTTATTTCAGTACCTTATTATGTTGTTTTAACAAATATGAAAATAATTAATCACTTTCCCATTAAAAGTTTTGTTAAATATTGAGAAAAATATCCCAAAAATTTCACTCCAGAGAAATTTATGGAAATTTATTAAAATACTCTTACTTTTATTTTATGAACCAACATTAATTAAACAAAACAGGTTTGCTCCTCCATTATTTCCCAAAAAAAAAAAATAAATAAAAAAACCAAATTTAATAGGTTTTTAATCTTATGTATTGTAGGTGCTTGTGACAGAAAAATGTTAATGTTTCTGAAACATATTTGAAAGAGGGATAACTAACAACTTTCTAATTTATATTTAACACTTTAGTTTCACATTAACTTTTAAATTTCACTGCTGTCTTGTTTTGATTTTCTCATAACGGCAACTCATGCTGGCCTATATACATAGATACAAACATGTATGTATACATACTTTATATGTACGTATACAAAAGCTGTTAGATTCACTGACACTGAGCACTTCCTTTCGAATCGGTTTTAATTTGAATTTCAAACAATATTGTTTAACATTTGTGTTTTTAAATTGAACAAGTTGACAAAAATTCCATTTAATTAATTCATACAATTTGTATATTATGTATATGCAGATTGAAATTCAACAAAATGTAAATAAAATAAAAGATAAACAAACAAATGGCTAGACAAAATTGCATAAATACAAATCTCCTGTGCTCATACAAACAGTTAAAGTCTGTTTTTAGCTAAAGAACATGGAGCTAGAGAACTTTAACTTCAAAGTTCAGCAAAAGAAGTTTAATTTTCAATTTATAGTTTAACTTAAATAAATTTTGATTGTAAATGACCATAGAGAAATGACACCGCCACGTGACTGGCTCTTAGGCGTTAGGTGCCAGATCTAGTTCTAACATTTTGTATGAACCAAACGTGTGACTTTTACATGACTTAAGGTACGGTCATGGCAAATATTTGACGAAAAAGGCGTAAACACTAAGTACAATATATTTAAATTTTTAATTAGTCCTGTTTCACACACTTCAGTTTTAGCTATCCAGTTTTTGTTCAATTCTCTCTTGAACTTGCCATTCCATTCACACACATCAGTTCAATTTGCGCACTTTTTATTGCAAATCAACATGCATGAAAGAAAAAAAAAAATAAAAGGAAATAAGAAAATTGACTAGCACCGTAAAGTTTGTACCCCTTTTATTCTCTTTGCCCTTCGCACCCAAAAATACTTCTCTTCACGAGTCAGAATTAAAGAGTGTGAAAGCGGACTTATTTTTCTAGGACACGTCAGACAAAAAATTAAGTTTGATTTTATTTGAGGCTGTTTAATCTTACAAAACACTTGTAAAATCAAATAATATCAAGCAAATATGTGCTAAAAAAAAATGTGGCTACGCTTTTAGTAAATATTTGGCATGTGTGGCCATACCTTTAGGCCTAGTAGGGCATAAATCGGTGTCTTTAAGACAATCTGTATATAAATATGTTTTGATATTATATATATATAAAAAAAATCCTTTATAAATTTGCCTAAAATTGATTTTTACCAAAATTCTCACAAAAAATATGAAACCTTAAACCTACTCTATATTGAATTACTTATAAAAGAACAAAGAATTTGTATAATTTTTTATTTTTTTTGTTTGGAAAAAATCCATTAATCAAGTAAAACAAATTATATTGTTAGCAACACGTGAATTCTTATCGTCAGCAAATAAAAAAAATGAAATATTTTAATTTAACAAACACAATAAAAGCTAACTCATCAAATACATGCAGGCCCATTATGAAAACAGCGTTAACATTTTTTTATTGCTTTTTATTAATAGTTTAAGTAAAAGTCTTAACAAATAATTACTAAGTAGATCTTTTATTAATTAGTTTATTTTTGAACTATGACTTTGCTTACAATTTAAACCCGTTATTAGGCTATATGCGGAAAGTCAAATTGGTAACATTGATTTTAAAGTCAAAACTAGTTTATTTAGTTTTTTTTCCAAATAAAACAATTTTCTAAACAAATTAAACTTACATATGTACATATGTATGTTAAAATATTTTTAATTATATTGCCTAAAAATTTCTAAAATTGCTGTTATTTTTTCTTTTTTTTGTTTTGATTAGTTTGCTAAATGCTCACAGTTGCTAACATATGTATGTATGTAGGAGGCTGATGTCAGAGTTGCATAAGTAGCAATAATAACAAAAACAACATAAAACAAGTAAGAAAGTTAGTCGGGCAAGCCCGACCATATAATACCCTACACCCAGTATATGTATAAAACAGTTTTTCAAAAACGAGCGCTATATGGTTGATATTACCTATTATGGACCGATCATCCAAATATTTAGTGCAATGATTTCTGTAAATATAAATATTATGTGTTTAACTTTATCTCGATATAAACACTTTTAAAAGCTTTATGCAGGTTAAAGTGAATTACGTAGAGGGTCTTATATGGGAGTTTTGACTAATTATGGACCGACCATTATAAAATTAGGTGCCATCATTTCTGTATATATATAACTTATTTGTGTTGAATTTTATTTGGATACCAACATTTTTAAGAAATTTATGGTCGTTAAAGTGATTTTCGGAAGTAAGCCTTATATGGGAACTGCGACTAATTATGGACCGATCATCGTAAAATTCTACCGTATTATACTATGTATGTATACGAAACATATTTATGTTCAATATTATTTGGATATCACTAGTTTTAAAAGAATTATGCTCTTTAAAGTGATTTTCGGAAGTGGGCCTTATATGGAGGCTACGACTAATTATGGACCGTTATTGACAAAATTTGTAGATGTGATTTAGCTTCGTTTATTACTTATTTGTGGTGAAATTTGTTTGCATACTTGTATAATTCAAAGATTTATGATCGGTAAACCCCAATTTCGGGAGGACATTTGTATAGGGGTCAGGTGAAATAATGGACCGATTTCCACCAGTTTCAATCCCATCCGTCCTTGGGCCTAGAAAGTATTATGTACCAAATTTTATCGAAATATCTTCAAAATTGCGACCTGTACTCTGCGGACAAGCTTTACATGGACAGCCAGACGGACGGACGAACGGACATCGTTAAGTCGACTCAGAAAGTGATTGTGAGTCGATCGGTATACTTTAAGGTGGGTGTTGGACTAGTATTTCTGGGCGTTACAAACATCAGCACAAATTCAATATACCCTCCTCACTATGGCGGTGTAGGGTAAAAAAAACAGGTCTACTTTGTGATTATAACAATCAAATTTAATATTTATTATAATATTATAGATTACTGATAATGTCTATTGATTATTATTAAACTAAAAACCATATGACACTAGGTATTTATTTAATTTTTTTTTTTTTCATTTTCTTATCTGCTTAGCAATAAAATATTTGTCAGTGGGCAATCATTGATTAAGTAGCATTTAAAAAGCTTTACTTTTTCACGCTAAACTTTAATACCCACCTAACTTAATAAAAACAGTATGTTATTATTTATTACATAGCTAGAAAATAGCGATGTCATAAATTCCATAATTGATATTAACTAGATACATATATTAAATATTTAATCAAATATGAAAACTAACCAAAAATAGACTTGTTTTTCCCAAACATAATTTCCCTTTTTCCTGTACTAACTAAAGTGCTACCAGTAACAATTTACTATCAACTACTGCTAGTGATGGATTGTTTATTATACCGTCCTAGTTATACTCCAGCGTTGATTACCGTTAAAATTTGTGCCTTTACACTGTAAAGGAAAACCCCCACGTACTCGTTTTTATAAAGGGGTGAGGAATTTCTCTAGTCATTTTAAGTATGTATGTGTTGCAGGATTTTAATTTAATTAATTAAATAGATTAGCATTAGTACTAAAAGTTAAGTGTTACTAAATATTATGTACGTTATGTGAACACTCTGTTTTACGCCCACAAATAATTATTTGTATGTATATGTTGTTGGCGTTATAATGAATTAGTGTCATTATCAAGACTAATGTCATAATTGTTTACGGTTTTCTAATAATCAGCCTTATTATGAGTGTCGTTTTCTTTTTACGACAACGACTGTTTCGTAATAGATAATAAAAGAAAACGACACTCATAATAAGGCTGAATATATTTAATAATATATTTAATATGATTTAACCCATTTTGTAAATATTTATTACAAAATATGTAAATTAATTGAAACCTTCTCAAAATATAAACAATAGATATACAATGTATACGGAATATTGTGTTAAAAATAATAGATATTTGTATAATAACCAGTTATCTGTTCATAGGGTAGCAATTTTTTCGTAAATAATGCTTATATCGCAATAATAAGGTGAAGTGGGCAACATTATTCTGCCCTTAATCCAGCCAACATAAAAATAGCTTATTGCGTCACTGTAATATAATAAAAGGTTGTGTCATCACTGCTTTACATCAAACCACTGATGTGATTTGTGGTACAATTGTACCAAATTTGGTACAAACAAAACCTTTTTGGTACAATGTTTTTTTTAAGGCGAATTCACTTTTCAGGTGTCGTTTTTTTGCTGTTCTACTTTTTTTCTTACTTAGGGAAATGTCAAAAGTTGCTTGTGTTTTTGACATATCGACCAACGAAAGCAACAAACAAAATTTGAAAAATTGTTTTACGTTTTTAAGTTTTCTTTCTGTTATTTTGTTTTTATTGAATAAAAAGTGTTATGAATTCTTACTATAGGCTTTTTTATTTAATAGCGAAATTTAGGTACAATTTATGGCAATTTGGTACAATTTTGCCATTGAGACGGTACAATTTAAGAATTGTAAGATCCCAACAGTGCATCAAACTGTTAATGGTAGGTAGTGATGCCAATGCAATTTTTTTTTGCAGTTAATCATGTATTTTTTCAGACCGAAGCCTCTCCGAACCTAATTTACGGTCAAAAAATTATAAATTAAAGAAATTAAATTATTGTACAGCCGATTTTTGGTCTAATGTGAAACACTTTTATCTTTTCAAAACATAAAATATTTTTATACAAATTTCAGACAGCATTGAGAATTATTTCTTTATTTTTGTCAATATAAAATGTTAAGAATGTTAAATATTTTTTACATACAATAAACAATGCAAATATTAACAATTTATTGTTTATTTTCAATAAAACCATTATTTCTAGCTAATTATTTTAGACAAACAACAGTTTAAAATAAATATACTACTAATTAATAAATTACATATATATTGAACAAAATGTCAGTATAAACAATATACAAATGTATGTATTTAATTTGCAAAACAAAATTAATTAAATTAAAAAATATTTCTGAATAATAGATTGAAAGCATTTTATTAAAATTAGCTATTAAATTGCTTTGAACCCAGTTTAATTAATCACTAATGGGCGAATTCTCAGTCATTAGTTAACCATTGGTAAACTAAAATACTAACTATTGTTTAACTATTACTTGGTATTCTTATGGCAAACTAAGCATTGCGAATAAAGAATCATTAGTTAACATAGGTAGGTAACATAACTAAGACTGTGAATTCGGCCATAAGATTTGTTAGCTAATATGACATACATAGATAAATTAACTTAATGATAACTAAAGTTTAGTTGAACTTAAATTGTTTTCAGTGACGTTTTTCGCGTTTTTTTTTTTTTTGAGACTCAAACCCAATTTAATTAATAACTACGTTTTGTTAACTAATGTGTAATATGTAGATAAATTAACGTTTAAACATGTCTATAGTTTTAAATAAAAAAATATGTAAAAAAAAAATAAAAATTTGTTTTTTGAATTAATTTGTTTTTAAACAAAAATTTAATTTAAACAAAAACGTTTTTTTAGTAACATTTACGGTTTTGGATTTAAATCCTATTAAATTAATAACTGAAATTTATTATCTTATATGTTATAAATATATAAACGTTTACACACTTCTTTAATAATTGATGTTAGCGAGAGTTTAGTTGAACTTAAATAGAATACAAATACATATGTATGTATGTTTATATTTAAACATAAACTTTTGTTTTCAAAAAGGTTTTCTGTTTTTGTTTTTACTTTAAACCGAACCTAATTATTAACTGGGAATAATTATCGAATGCGACATGGATTAATTAACATTGAAAGAGTTTAGTTGAACTTATATACCTAAACATTAAACAAATTTTTTAATTTAAACATAAACTTGTGCCTTCAGTAACATTTGTATCTCCTTTAAACGTGTTTAATACGTTTTAATGTTTAAAATATGTTTGAATTTCACTGCCATTTACTGTTTTTAAACTGTAAACTTAATAAACAATTAGTTTCAATACGAAATTTAGTTAAAATAATTGTTAAAAATATAAATTTCGATGACTTAACAAATTTCCTGTGATTTTTTTTTTTATTTATTAATTTCCTGTTTTGACAGTAAAATCGTAGTGGTTTCTAAAAATGTACTTGATTTGAATACAAGTAATTTTTTATTTTAATGTACAAACTACCGGGGCACACATTTGGATAAATAAATATAAACATAAAAAGAAGAATACATTAAGAAGGCAAGAATTAAACAAACAAATTGTTTATTAAACAATGTTAAACCATTTCAATCAACAAACAATTTAAAATTAAATTTTAATTTGTTTAAGTATTACTAAGGTTTTGTAAATACCTTTTAAACTTTTGATTAATATCGCGTTAGCTTTGCCAAGCGTTAGTAAATAAATTTAAATTGAAATCCCATAAAATTACATATTATTTAAATTCTTTGCTTTTCAGTTAACCAGATATTTTGGTTTAAAAACCGATTTTGTTAAATTGTCTATAAATTTCACTTTTTGTTAACAAATTGTTGTTTTTTTAACCTATTTTAAGTGAAATTGTAAATTTAAATTATATTTCCCGGATGCACAATGCACAAGAACCACAATAGACTAGTGTAATATTATTTGGAGCCACAGAACCAAACGCATAAATGTTAAATAAACTGTAAAGTCATAATTTAATGGACAACAAAGTATAAATTGAAAAAATATGTATGTATGTATGTTTGTTTGCATTTTAATTTACCCAGCATAAATTTACATTTCTGATTAGACCATTCTGTTTGGTTTTTTTTTGCTTGTGTTATTTTTAACATTGGAAACATGCACCGACATTGTTTCTTTAAAAAAAAATCAAAACAGCAAAAGTAAGCCCCAAACAAAATAACTTTTAAATTTTTCAAAGTCTCTCCTCACTTTTGCTTGGCCTTCGTTCGTTTGATTAAAGTGTCAAAACACATTGTTGTTGCCGTATACGATTTATACGGTACAATTTAACTACATAGTACATACCTATTACCAAATACATACATACGTTAGTACGTACAAACTTTAGTACATTCTGTTTACAACTGCGGGGAGTGATGAGTAAGAATGGCAATAAAAAATACCGTTATCATTAAAATCTCACAAAACTTAATAAAATTAAATGTCTTCTTCTGGTTTTGTTTCTGTGCTGGTGGTATGGTTGAGTGATTCTTTGACTGACTCCCTGCCAGACTGTCTGCCTGTAAGCCATCAAGTTATTTAGTCAATTTATGAACAAGCTACAGAGCCGCCTTTGTGGAAGCTTAGGCAGGCATTGCCATAGTCGGGTATGAGTAGGTAACATCATGTTTAACTAATTAACACATCTGGGTGTGTGTTTAAGTAGAAGTGGGAAAAGAATAACAAAAACAAACAAATGCTAAAATAATATACTGCTAGTAACTAGAAAACAACAAACATTGAAAGAATTATTTGATGAGAAAATAGGCATTAGTATAAACAATTATCTATCAATCCAACTACTTATGTTAAGGCGAATTTTTATTTTATTTTTTTACTATTTACAGTTTAAACATATTGTTTGTTACTTTAGTAATACTGTTTTGTTGATAATTTAAGTGGGTATAAAATAATTTTATTTAGGTATAATATTATCAGCAAATTTTTAATATTTGTTTCAAATAATGCGGTAGAAAATCGTGTAGATTTTCTATAGAAAATCTTATTCACCCCTATCGTGAATAAAAATTCCCCATGAAATTTGTTCCCTTTTCACATTTTTCTTATTTAAATTCAATGTTAAAAAATAAAAGGGAACAAATTTCATGTGGAATTTTTATTCACGATAGGGATGGTTACTAAAGATGGTTTTAGACGGTATGTATTTTGCAGTGTACTTGTCAGTTGTACAATATTTTTGTTTTTAGTTTCATGTGACATAATCTACAATAGAAGACAACAGCTGTTTTCGTTATGAGTATTTTCGCGGGAGTTTGTGTTCTTGCAAATATAGTTTGAAAAACTCGATTAAAAAAATGAAATAATTGTAACTTGCAGCATTATTGTAATAGTAGCTTCTATAAAATATGTATAAAAATAAAAAAAAAAATAAGCAAGAAATAAAGAGAAAATGTGCCATATGGAGCCAAAAAGAATAATAGAAATAGGTATAAAAACATTAAAAAGTTGACTTTGTGATTCTAAAAAACAAATTTTATATTTATACTAGCTGACCGCCCCGGCTTCGCTCGGTATTTACTAATCATTTGTATTTCATATAGAATTAATGATTTTGAAAGCACTGGTAACTTATATATGTATATTAAAGTTTTCACTTTTGATATTATCAAACACGACTAAATTATATCACAGAGCAAACACATATATCACTCATTAGGAACTTTCTAAAGTTTAGGCGTAGGTTAAGTAAAACAATTGAGTAGTGAAAAGGAGGCAGTGTTGTTAGCTCTTCAAGTTTCTTCAAAAAATGTCTCTTATTAAGAAAAATGAGAAGTGAAAAGGAGGCAGTAACAAATTTAGTTCATTGAGTTTTGCTAAAATTGTCTCATACTTAAAAAAATGAGAAGGAGGCTTCGGTGTCAGTTCTTCAAGTTTCTTCAAAAAATGTCTCTTATTAAGAAAAATGAGAAGTGAAAAGGAGGCTTTGGTGTCAGTTCTTCAAGTTTCTTCAAAAATGTCTCTTATTAAGAAAAATGAGAAGTGAAAATTTTTTTTTACAAACCATCTGAAAATTTTGAATAGAATGAAAAAAAATCAACCAAATCGCTCCAGACGATTTCACGTGATGCCATTACATACCATTTCATTTATATATATATATGTAGATGTAGATAAAAAAAATCTGTAGAAAATCATATGTATAACACTAATTTTTCAAACATTAAGTTTTCAACCCCGCTACTTATGAATTACATTATATGAATTCACTCTTTCTAAGTTTCGTTTTTATAAATGAAAAAATGTTTTAATTTGTTGCTATTACTGCTGCTGCTGGTTGTACGAGTAGTTGTTATTGTTGTCGGTTGCTTGATGTACGAGTATATCTTTTTTTTGGATAAAATTTATATAGAACATAAAATAGAATACAACAGATATAAAAACATTAAAAGGAGCAATTTATTTATTTACATACATACTACACATTCACGTTTCTGCGTGTGTGTCTGTCAATGCCTGCGTGCTCTGTTTATTTTTTGCCAATAGACAAAAGGGAGACTAGGGTAAATAATGTTTCTCTGTTTTGTTGGTGTTGTTTCACAATGTAAACAAAAAAACACTAAAAGTGTGAAAGGAAATAAAATACTTTAATTTACTTTAATTTATGTGCAGGCAAATTGAAAAGAAAAAGGAAATTAAAATGTGTATATTCTTATGCTTATACAGTAGTTTGTTTAACTAAAAACTGTTGACAATTAGTGTTGACTTTAGCAGGTTACTTAAGAAAGAACAACAGCAACTGCGATGAATAAAAATTAAATGAAATTCAATATTATTTAAACACTATATACAACAAAAACATAAAGAAAGATTGTAGTTGATGATGATAATAATGATGATGACAGTGTTAAATGTGCCAAACGGCTCCACCCCTTCAAAATCAATCAACCACTGAAGTGGCACTTGTCACACTCAAATAAGTATCTTATTTTTGTCTGATGCTTAAGTAGGCTCTTACTCGAAACTCGAGAAGCGTAACTTAATTGTCTCTTAAGTAACTCTTATACATACACTCTAGTATCCAAAGAGAGTTTAAATGACAAATTTTATTACCTACTATTTTACATATGTATGTACATATGTATGAACAAATAGACAGAAAACGTACAATATACATACATATATTTGTAAACAAAATCTGTGGCTTTTTTAAGAATACAATGGTTTATTTATACAATTTTAAATTCTTTTTATCAGACTTTTTTTCTTAATTCTCTTCTCAGTGATTGTGAAATGTATTTATTAAATTAATTCTAATATGTATCTTGATAAAATATCAAAACAACTGCGACATATTTTTCACTATAAATTTGAATTTAAACGTTTCACTTATGATAATTGAATTAAAAGATTTTGTTTGTTATTTGTTTACAATAATTGAAACTTTTATATACAAATTAAAAAACATTGTATAATTAAACTTGTTTCAATTAAGAGTTAATTAATCAGTTTATGATTAAAGCTATGGGAATTTGAACTCGAATTGTTCAAAACTAAGATCAACATTAAACTTTCTGTTAACCAAAATCGGTCTTAAGTTGTATAAGCCTTTATTTTGTAATAAACATATGCCGTTTAATTAAACTTCTTTTAACTAAGCAGTCATTTAAACTGAGTATGATAAATTTACTCTCTTTATTGATTTATTTAAGAGATATGCTGATGGGTTTTGCCACCAACCGGGCTTGCATTACAACAAAATCACACCAATAAGCATTCAGTCTCTGTCAAGTCTATTAAAATGCCAATTAGATGACTGTCTTAAACAATTAAATACCCAATGACAACATCTAAGTACCATTTCATCTCAAACTATTTAAACGAAACCCACTTTTATTAAGTAAACCTCATGAAATTCATATCTAGTTGTTGATTGGCCTCATAAAAACCATGTTAACAAACCATAAATTAAATCTAAATATTCATATAATAAACCACAAGAACATACTATTCATACATACATACATACACACATACAAATTTAAATTATAACCCCCACTAACTCTCTATTGTGTTTTCTTTTTTTTTCATATCATTTTCGATTTTGCGTGTGTGCCTTGCTAAAACGAACAGATTAAATGTAATGATGGTCTACCACAGCGTATATGTGCCAAATGTACGGCACAATTCTATATGATACATAAATTCCGGCGGAAATGTCTTAAAGTTCAAACACAATTGAGAGCGCTAAACGAGGAACAAAAATTCTATGAAAGACAGCAAGAAAAGGAAAATCCAACAACAGCAAAGGATATTATACCATCAGCTACATCTAAAGCAGAAGTAGCAACAGAAACAGCTCCACTAGTTGAAGCCAATGATTTAGTTAACGATAACTGTGGCGAACAGCAAGCCGCCGTAGACAATACAAAGTCAGCGGTTTCCTTTGTAACAAATACAGGGAATACCAATACCGAATGCATAGCCGTTAGCACAAGGGCAACAACATTGTTGGACAATATTGAGACAATGCCACAAAAAACAGAAGCAAATGAACCAACTACACCAACGTCATCGGCAGCACCAGTGTTTAGCAATAAAAAAATTGAAGCTCAAGAACATTGTACGATTACAAGACGACCTAAGGATGAAAAGAAACCGCTGTTGAAGGCGGCAGTGTTAAATTTTATAAAAACGTCACCGCCGCCCTTAACCTTACAACCGTCCTCGGAACAAATATGTGATAATGATGCCACTGACCACACAAATCCAAGTAAAAAACTATGTTTAGCTCAAGAGTCAATGCTAGACCGCCATATAATATTTAAAACATCTGCTCGTCCAAATAAATCTAAACAACAAGGTGGTGATTTAAAACCATGTCAGCATAAAGATGAGAAAATGTTAGATGAAGATGGCGAAGACAAGGATAATACGTCTTCATGTTTGCCAGCTGCTTCTGGTAAAAGCGAGGTAAACGGAACATTTAATTTAAGTATAAACCCACAACCACCATTGGCAAGTAAAAGCAATCCTGAAAGTTTATTTATAACCAAGGCCGCCTTAAAAGCTTATACAGCATCATCTAGTGAGTTGAACACAAAGGCAGACCAACATGTAACTCCAGCTATTGAGGCTAAAAATTCCAACGATACTAATAATAATGCCCACAGCAGCAACCTTTCATCTGACCATTGTGATAGGCTGAGTCAAGACAATCATTGCGAATCAACTGATAATACTTGCAGTTCAACTTCAAGCTCAACACAATCACCCTGCTGCTCTTCAAAATCGTCCAGCATCTCAAGTAAATCCCACAGAACGAGAGTTTTAAGACATAAAGCTGTTAAATATGCTACACATAATAAAAAATCAGGTCATTGTTATAAATCAAGTGCCATGACAAGCACAAAGAAGATGACAAAGATGACCCTAAAGAAAAAGCAAAGATCTTGGCAAAATAAACACAAATCAAAGCGTCTAGCTGATATTAGAACATGTTTGTCGACGAGTGCATTAAGAAAATATCGCCAGCCAAAACAACATAAAAAGTATAACGGAAAAAAAAACCGACCACAGCAAAGCGAGTTACAAATGGAAGACGAAACATCATCGAATATCTCAGCAACATCATCATCATCATCAGCGTATACGTCATATGCATATTCAAGTGCAACAACACCTGCTGTTACAGATCTAGTTGAAAATCAAACATTGTATTGCAAAAATGCCAACGAAAATCTGCACAAAACAGGCTCCTTGTCAACAGGACAGGGAATATCCTCAAACAAGTCTTGCATCATGTGGAAGACTAAAGCAGCAATGAAAGCAAATGCCAATGACGTGCCAGTGGCTGTATTTGTTGATAATAAAGCCGAACCTACTAGCTACATACCAGCAATATCATCATTCACATATACAGAGGCAGCGACAGCAACCGGCTCAGCATCAGCATTGTTGTCTCTTTCTTTAGCTACAGAAAACTCAGACAACAGTTCAAAGACCCTTGATGAAAACCAGAGCATTAGTAGTAGCACCAACATTAACCACAATAATAACAACATTTTAATGGAGGAACAACATTATTGTAGTACAAATACGGTACTGTCTTCGCCAGATAATCAAGTCAAGGACACTGAAGATGAAAGCGAACAAAATCTAAACCACAATTTATGGCCGGAAGAGGCCGACCAAAAACAAATTAATGCCAAAAACAATCAAGCGAACGAAGACGAAAAGGAAGAAGATGAACAAAATACAATTGTTGAAACCAAATTAGAAATCAAGGAATTTAACGCAACAATAGCCATTAAAGAACAGGAAAAACTAGAGGAAGTGGATGAAGAGGCTGATAAACAACATAAGCCAACAGTCCTAACGCCCAAAACTGGTGGCATGAAATTAATAATACAACGTAAACGAGGCGCTCGTTTTAAATGTCGCCGTAAAACTGATGATGATCCATCCGATAACCATGATAACCATGAAGCCACAACACCTAAGCGCAGAAAAAGATCATCCCACAACACAAATCTGCAAAGTAAATTAAGAACGGAATCATTATTTTTGGTAGATCTAAACGGTGACTACTTCAAGCAAGACGAAGAATTAACACAGACCAACAAGCAGAAATCAAGATTTTTCGATGACTCTACATGGGATAGTGATATAGAAGAAAATGTTAACAATAATAATGCTAATAGGAAAAGTAAAGTTCCCGAGTTCAACAGTGAAGAAGATGAGAACAAAGAAAATCCCATTGCTCTACAACCAGAATTTGAAAGCGATAGCAATAACAGTGTTTATAGAGATCCGTTGCTCATAAGAAATGATATGCTAGAAGATGATACACAGCTCACGGATTTCCCTAAACCTAAGCTCTCCTTACAAACCGAATGCAGCAAGGAAATGTATAAATTGTACAAGGAGAAAATAAATTTGGAGAGTCCCAAGAAATTAATCGTACGCGTACCGCTCACATCATTAACACAAGATTTTAAGAGACTGCATTTAACCATGGATAAAAAGAAACAAGAAAGCGAACTGCAAAATGAAACAACAGAAGAAGAACTACAACTCTCGATTGAAACAAATGAGCAGAAAACTCACAATGAAACACTGGAAATTCAAACTGTAACTCAACAAGAAGAGACCGTCGAGGAAACTAACATTTGTTCGCAAGCAAACACATCTAGCAGCCAAAGTGATTTATTGGGTTTTTCACAAAACAGCGAAACCTCTTCCAGCACTGTGGACTCCTCCCAACCATCCATCGATATGGTGAGATCTATACAGCCACCTTTATGTTCGGCTTCTTCGAAAATAAATGATTTCATTAATGACTTTCAAAATAATTGCATTGATTCGTCGGAGATAGAGGAAACCTGCGATATTGTACCTCAGTTAGGGCCACGTATTACACAGGAACTGAGCGATGAAATTCGCGATGTAGAAGACACTTTAAATGGAATTTTAAGCGAAATGCATGACAAAGACATGTACAACCCCAGATCAGCTGAAACCGATGAGTTCTTCCCCAATTCAGTGTACTCGCCTCTAACAGATTCACCCACCACGCCTGCACACAGTTTTTATGCTGAAAGTCCTTGTACCATCAACAGCAATCCCATGTCGGTGAGTCCATTTATCCACCATAATATGGACTACAATGCCATGACGCCGCAAAGTAATCATAGTAGTATGGGACATGGCTCACATATAGGTAGTGGTGGCAGTACGGGCCCTCTCGCGGAAGTCTTTAGTGAACACTTCCCCAACTACACCGAATGCTTCGAAGAAAGTACTCAATCGGAATTGATAGGTTTCCAGAATGATATACCGTGTTTCGAAAATATTGAAATTATCAATCCTGACACTGCTACTGATATTCTGACCACACAGGGTGAGTTTAATGAGGAAGAGGAAATTGCCAAGGTAGCTGACACCAACAGTAATGCGGAGAATATTGTTACCGAGAATGTGGAGGTAAAAGCCCCCACCGAGATTGTGGATTATATAGACCTAAGTGACTACAAAGAGGATTCCGATCAGTTTGTTGACACGCCAACTACACAGGTACAAGTGAAAGTGGCACCAGAGCTAACTGTTTCCAATACAGATATACTACCCAACCAAATGCCTTATAATCCAGCCAATTACCAACAGCTAAATAATACACCAACTATTCAAATACAAAACTCAGCTAATCGCATAATTTCCACCAACACAAACACACAACCCCACTACATTGTCACCAATACCAATCAGGGGCCCATAATAATTGCCAATCCCCAACTCAACCACACAACGAAACAAATGGACGGCACTTTTAAGCCACATAGCAATAATTTGCAATTTGTTACTTTGGGCCAAGCCATGGAGACAAATCAAGCGGCAACAAATCGCTTAATTCATAATCATGCAACCGAAATAAACTGGCCAAACGCAGTCAATGCAAGTGCTAGCAACTACAACCAGCAGCCAGTTGTATCTGCAGCCAATGGCACCACCACATACTTTATTAATGCCAATGGTGAGCTCTATCAAGCCAGTATACCCAACTCCTCACTCAACACGATCATTGTACCCAATAATACGGCCCAGGCGACTTTCAACAAATCGAATATGGATAATAGTGAGAATTTTATGCAGACACTTCATCAGCAGCGACAACAGCAAAATAATACTGGCCAATCTTCACAATATATAATGTTGGTCAATAATTTGGGAGGCACTCCCCAATACTATGCCACCACTCATACTAATCTAAATCAAACGGTACAGCCACAGCAACCAGCAGTATTATTTCAAAGGGCTCCTCAAACACAGAATATACACAACGACTCAGATTTCATCACAAACTCGCCACAACAAAGCAACACTAACAGCATAACCAAACCAAACCCACCAGCTCATACAACTAAATCTACTCATGTACCTATAACTCCGGCCTTAGAAGAGGTTAAGGACCTAAAATCGGGACAGACCATGCATCAAAGAGTCAATCAGCAGTTGCAAAAACAAATAAAACAACGTCAACTACAACTCTTGCAACCACGATCGCCGAATGTCACGCAAAAAATTACGCTTGTCTGTCGCTTTTGTCACAAGCGCCCGAAATTCACCAACAATGTGGACTACAGCAATCACATTATCAATACGCATCCAGCCGAAATGCCATACAATTGTCCACACTGTCCCATGCATTTTGCACGTCGCTTCGAGCGTCAACAGCATGTGGCACAAGTTCACGGTTCTCGCTATCAGTGTGCTCAATGTGGTTTAAGTTTCTGTGCTCAACGCACTCTAGATTTCCATTTGCAAAAGTATCACGCCAATTTGGGAAGATCTCAGCCACATTTACAGCAACAACAGCAGCAGCAGCAAAACTCCACCTCTACGTCAACACCAGCTACCTATCAGTTGTTACAGCACGATAAGCGACAACGATTGGTTCGCGTGGAGGATGTTCATGTACAAGTAACCGGCGAGAATAAGAATAAACGTTGTAAGTACAAATTGTTTGTTCTTTGTATTTTATTCTTTACGTTTTTTTTTTTTGTTGTTGTTGAAGAACAAAGTTGTAAAAGTATGATTTAAAGGCTGGTAGGTTTTCTTATATTGAATTCGAAAAGAAAATTATGTATGTAGTACCTTAAAAACTCTACTTAGTTTTTTTTTATTATTTTATTCTTAGCTTTTGCTATAGTTTTTATTAAATACCGACTCTTAGTTTATTTATCTTATAATATTTTCTGTGCATTTTGTTGTTTTAACAGCCATTGACCTGGCATTGGATGGTAGTGCGGATATACAAACTTCGCAGCAACTCCAGCAGCAACCACGTAAATTATGTAGTCCTGATTGTAATAATGGTAAGTTTTGTTGCATTTAAAATGGAATTCTTAGAAGTTTATAAGTAAATTTATTTCATTTAAATTAAATAAATAAAGGGTGATTTTTTTAGCAACTTTACACATTACTACTGTTAAACACGTTCAGTTCGGCAGTCGCAAAGTAGGTCTGGGTTGATTAACTACTCGCTTGTCGTTGTCGTTATTTCTTAAGGGCAATCAGGCTCGTTTTTGTTTCTTTTTTGCCTGTGACAATTTGGCGTTTCGCTCTGGCGCGCGTGTGTGATGTTCAGCTTTGTATAACAGTTCCTGTTCTACGTCGTTTATACAAATCGCGTGTCTTTTAATTTGAATAAAACCTGGTGGAAACCACTAATAGTGGAACGGCATGCGGCCGCGGGCGGTAATCAGCTGTTCTTTTTGCCGCTTATACTTTTTGTAGGTAGGCAAATGTGAGCGGCATATTTAAAACGGCAAATGTCAAAAAATTGGAGTACCATTTAAAACTCAAATCGGAATCTGGTGGAGTACCATTTATAACTCAACGAATGACCTGGTGGAGCACCATTAACACTCTTGACATTGACTTGAAGGTTTAAGCGACCTAGCTTTCCATATAAAGATATAATAATTGGATAACCTGTCAATTTGTAAGATTAATACTCCGCCATCTAAATTCAAATTTAAATAATATGTTCAGTTTGGTGTCTCTATAATTTACCCATGAATTGTCTTACAATAGAACAACGCCTGCAGATTATTGAATTTTAGTATCAAACTTCAAGTTTGCGTAAAAAAGTGCAACCTGCACTTCTTCCATTTTATCAAGTCAGTTTGAGCGATTATCTAAGGCGGCTAAATTTACATTATTGGACATTAAACCATCAACACGCATACGTAGAGTAAGGACAGAGGACACTATTGCAGCTGTATGCGCCAGTGTTGTTGATGACCGTGAATTATCGATTCGGCGCCGTTAGCAGCCATTGGGCTTCTATTACTCCACCACGAGAAAAAATGTATGGAAGGGTTTGGGTGTAAAACCTTTTCAAATACAGCTGGTGCAAGAATTTAAGCCACACGACCTACCACAACCGCTAACTTCTGGTGAATAGGCGCTGACTAAGTTGAAAGAAGATTCCCTTTTTTTATTGGAAAATTGTGTTCAGCGACGAAGCTCAATCTATTCTCAATTAATGGATGCATAAACAAGCAAAGTTGTTGTATTTTGTGTGAAGAGCAGCCAGAAGCGTTGCAAGAACTGTCAATGCATTCCGAAAAATGCACTGTTTGATTTGGATTTTGGGTCGGTGTAATCATTGGACCGTAATTTTTCAAAGACGACGAAGGCAGAAACGTTACTATGAATGACGAGCGCTACCGCCAATTTGTTTGCCCAAAATTAAAGAGCTGGTCTTGGCTGAGATGTGGTTTCAACAAGACTTGCCACACAGCACGCGAAATACTGGCCCAATTACGAGGCGAGTTCGGTGAACACTTTATTTCACATTTGGGGCCGGTTAATTGGCTATGTTAGGGCTCATATTTATAGGGACAAGCCCGCAGTGGTTGACGCACTGGAAGTTAATATTGAAGAATTTATTCATGAGCTACCGACCGATATGTTGCAAAGACTATGCCAAAATTGGAACTAGAGTTTGAACCATTTGTGGCGTAGCCACGGTTAACATTTATATAAAATCAGGTGTAAACATTGAATTATACAGATCGTTCTATCGTGCGATAATTATCGTGATTGAGTTCTATAGACTCAAACAAATATTTCATACATTTCTCAAAATTATCAAATCCCAAAGCTCTTAAAAAATCACTCTTTATTTTTAATTTTGTTTTGTTAGTGAAATGTTTAATGCTTTTTTAAAAACTTCTACATCTCAGCCGATTTTAAAACTTTTCAGCAGTTTTCTTTATAGTATAATCTTATTTGCATGATCATTGACTTATCTGATGATCTGTGGAACATAATTTTCCGTTTCATTACCGAATGAAACAGGAAATCCAAATATATATCGACACATATTAAAATACTTCCGCAATTTTATATTTAAACTCTGCCAAACCAAAAACTAAAATAAAAACAAACTAATCCAAACCACATAGACATTTGTGTAGCAGCACTAATAACCGCAAACAAACATAATTCTAACAAGTGAGAGTGGTATTGCCGGCTGTGCCGAATCTTATATACCCTTAATGTTTTATATAAACACTAATTCTTCTTGGAGAGCTTTGGAAGGATTTACTTTGTTTTAAACTTTTTGAGTATTAATCTCGGATCTACGCATTTTCTATTATCATTATTGTCAACACATTTCTATTTATCACTGTCCAGTGTAGTATCATTGAAATATATTTGCAATACCTTTTATTTCATATACGAATGCATAATGTTGGTGAAACAGCTCTGCTGATGTCAAGAGTTCTTTCCCGGCGAAGAAAAACTTCTGGTTGAGGCTCGACTTGCTCTGCAGCGAGCATCCAATTGTCGTTAGATCGACATATAAATATTGGGTCGAATTATTCATTCCGTTCCACGCTTGCGGAAAAAAATTTGTTGTGCGAAAGCATAATTTGAAAAAATGCATTTCGTTGCTGTGGTGTTTTTACAGTATTGCGGCATGCTGCAGGAACGTATAATTACATTTTACATGTCGATCCACTTAGTTTTCCTTTCCATGCGGAATCATAATACCATCCATTGTATATGTACTTAAGGTATGGTCACACATGACAAGTATTTACTAAAAAAGCGTAACCACTTGTTTTAGCACAAATTTGTTTGGCGTTGTTTACTCTTACAAGAGTTTTGCAAGATCAATCATCATCCAATAAAATAAAACTAAATATTTGTTGTGTCATGTCCTAAATAAACGAAGTTTTTTTTTTTAATAAATAAACGAGTTCAAATATATTTTATTTAGTGGCTACATCTTTTTCGGCAAATATTTGCCAAGTGTGACCATATCTTTAGTTTCCGAATTGTATTAAAAAAATATAGATTGACGTGTTTTTTTAATCAATACTCATGGATTTATGAAACAATTTTTCCAATTTGGAATGGTAATCTAATCAGAAAGATGCAAAATCTATTCATGTATTTGAAGGCCTCGAAATTTTATAACAACAGATTAAAAACTTACAAAACTTATATAAAATAACAAAAACATTATACATTTCTATGTAGGGTATCATTAATTTATTATTATATTTTATATTGTAAATATTACTATCAGTAGCCCTTCTAGTCAGTAGTTTGTAAAAAAATCATAGATCCACAAAATAAAACCTATACATACATACATACATACATACATAATTCTTAATGTCAGCTAATAAATATTGCCTTCCTTTTTTTTTGTAATATACTTACAGATAATGATGATTGCTGTGGTTCGAACAAAAATTATGATCAACACAACAATAACAATACACAAGCAGAAGAGAGTGAGCAACAACAATATGCAGGAAGTGAAAGTGTTAATAATAATCAACATAATCGTCAGCATCATCAGCAGCATCAATATCAACATGTTACAATACCACCATCGCCAGAACAAACCGAACCAGATTCAACCACAACATTACGACACTTTCGTAAACGCCAATTATCCGATATAACACCACACTTTGCCACATCCCCAACATCGTCATCTTTCAGCAATAACAACGCCAGCAATGACAACCTAAACCACAATAGCCCGGACAATGCTTTAGCAGGCGACGGTGGTAGTGGTGCAGGCGCTGGTGAACAAATTGTGGTGGAGCGTTCATTACGCGGCAGTCATAATTGTCTGTTGTGCGAGGAATCATTTACAAATGAAATAGCTTTGCGTAAACATCATCACTTGGCGCATGGTGCCACACAAACACAGACGACCAACACGGCTGCCACACTAACGGGCTTAGTGTGTACGATATGCAAACGTGGTTTTCGTATGCGCAATGCATTGCAACGGCACATGGAAACACACGATGCTGAGGGTCGGCCCTATGAGTGCAACATATGTCAAGTGCGTTTTCCGAGACCCTCCCAATTGACGTTGCACAAATTGACGGTACATAAATTCGAAAAGCCAATTTCGTGTGAAGAGTGCGGCAAACAGTTTGGCACGGAGAGTGCAATGAAAGCTCATGCCGAAGAACATCATCCGTATGGAGAAGAAGGTAGGGGAAGAGAAAATTCAATGTGATTTCTTTGTTTTTTTTTTTTTTTTTGATTCAGTGTTTTTTTAATTTACCAATTGTAAATTCCCAGCAAACATATTAAGAATAAATTAAAATTAAACTAAATATTTCTTAAATGTTTGATTAACATTTCAATAATACTTTCTCAACAACAAGGGGAGTTTATTGTCAATTTGATATGATATTTAAATACATTTTTTAAGAGATTTCGGATTTGATTAAAAAAAACACATAAACGGCCATGTCACAGAATTTAATTTCGTTCGGAAGTGGAATTAATTCCGTATTTTGCTTCTATAGAAAGTGTAAAACGACCAAATTTTTCGGAATTTTTGATAAACCTTTGAGAAATACGTTTGTTATCAAATGAAATAAAACTTAATTCTTTCAAACGTTTGATATTGTGTTTGTAGGGTTTATGGTTAATCAGAGCTGTAGAGGGTGGAAAATATTAATTTTCACATCGTTAGATAAAGGCGAACATTGGCCGAATAAGTAAGTAGTTCCTACAGTACAGTAGCATCGTAGATACAGTGTAAGGTCATTAGTTCCTATAGTACAGTAGCCTGTAACTTAATCTTGCCTGGTTACTACAAACGTCTGCTTCAAATATGGTTCAGTTTGATCTTGCAATAACACATGTGGATACATTAGACCATTTTGTCTGTGCAAGTCCAAACTGTTACTCCTCAACAATTTGTCGAAACTCCTTTATCAACTTGCTTTACCAAATTAAATTAAAACATTTTAATTTACCCAATAAAAACCAAATAAAGTCAAAATCAAATAGAAACATTTCTATGTAATAAAATGTAAATGTAAAGAATCAAAAAATCTTTGTATCTCTTTATCACCACATTCGACACAGCCCTGATTTCTATAAATAGCCTAGAATATTATTATGAAAACTAAGAACAAATAAATACTAATGATCATATTTTATATTGTGTTTTTTTTTTTCTTCTTTATTTTATTTTAGCTGGCAGTGCAACAACTGCATCATCATCATTATCAGCGTTGTCGTCATCAACAACACCATCACAATTGTCTTCCCGCATATATTTAGATACAATAACAACAAGCAACAAAACAGCAACAATATCAACATCCGGTGAAGATGAAACTACTGCTTCCACCAACACCAGCAACAACAATAATGCTGCTTTAGAAAATACTATTGTCTCAGGACTTGCCACATAAAATTTCTTGATTTTTTTTTCATTTAAAACTTGTGCATATTTTTTACACATAATTTATTTGTTGCAAACAACAAAATATGTATATTTTCAAAGTGTTAAACATTTTTTAAATAGAATTTAAGTAAAGAAAATTTGTAATTTATAAATGTAAGCCGTGTTATACACAAGAATTGGCTTAATAAATTATGGTATATTACAGTTAAGTTGCAAATATAAATCTAAATCTCACAAACCTTTCAATGAAAAGGTTTATTTATTTATATAAAAATTTGTTTTTAGTTAACTAAAAAACTTATGTAAATGTAAAGTGTACTAGTATATGATCTAAACTATGTTTCTATTAAGCTGTAAATTGTAGGTTACTTTAAAATGTTTGTTGGGTTTATAATTTAGTTTTGAATTTGAGCAATTTGTTTTTATAGGGTGTTTTTTTTTAACGTACAGAAATTTAAGTTGGCAACAGTTTTTTAACTGGCCGCCATTTTGTCAGCTTGTTATATGATTTATGTTTAGTTTGGTTTGTCATTTCAACATGAATAGACTGAAGTCTGAACAACGCTTTCAAATTGTGCAAATTTATTTTGAAAATCATGGTTCTGTTCGATACACGTATCGAGTGTTTTTTTTTAGAATTATGTTTTTAATTGACATGAAATTTACTTTATTCAAAAGATAATCTTCTATCATTATAATTTAAATATGACTTTTGGCATATGGACACCACGGCTGGCTCGTAGTCTAATCTGAATTTTCGACACATTATTGCCGATATAACGTGGGGAGTGTTGTTCTCCAAATGGTCAATCGTTTCTAGCTTATCAGCGTAAACTAGCGACTTCATATATCTACAGAAAATAGTTAAGCCGCGTTTAATCGCACCATCTTGGAGGCCAATTCAATGCGGTTACCAAACTTTTCCTTCAATAAACCAATTGTGGCACAAGCTGTGCGACATGCTGCACCGTCTTGTTGAAACGAAGACGACAACATTCGCCGCATATTTTGCCCATAAATAAGGCCACAAATGTTAAAAACTGACATCGACCTCCAGATATTAATATTTAAAATATAATGCCAGAAGATTATATTTCCAATAAAGTAAATTTTATGGCAATTTAAAAAAAAAATCAGCTTTGTTTTATTCACTTTTAAATTTATATACCTCTGAAAAAAACACCCTATATTTTAAAGAAAGCGGCCAGTTTATTTATGTATATTGTACTTGAAGTGTTTATAGTTTTTTTTTTTTTTAGTTTAAAGAAACTGAGTTTTAAAAATGATAAGAAAAATATAGAAAATTATAAGTTAATAAGAGTTAAAGTGTACAGTAATTAAAAACTATTGTAAATTATTGAAAGTTGTTACAAATTGTTATTAGACAAAGCGTTAATGTGCTCGAAATATTGGAATTTTTTGTTTAAATATTTTTTTAATAATTTGTAATTGCTGTTCAAAAGCCTTTATAACAATTTGTAATAAACAATAATGATATTCAGTTACTGAATAATGATTTTTAGTTTGTAAGATATATATGTACATATGTATATCGAAAAGGAAATCATTTGAATTTGTGTGTTTTATAAAAAATGTTTTCTTTCCACTGGAATTACAGAATAACTACTCTAGACATAGGATATGTTCGAAAATATTGCACTGCACTGCATCTGATGTGCAACACGTTTAAAAAAGCAATCTGCGTATAACACGGCAATTTATAAAAGCTGGAAAATGAAATCGTTTTCACTTCCACATAGAATATTTCACGGCGTTCTAGAAAACAAGTGAAACTTTATTCTACCATTAACCAAACTGGAAACGATATTTTACTTTTGAAATCATTATCACAAAATTGAAAACGCAAACTTAATGAAAATTTCACTCCCACTTCATTTTACAAATTTAGAACCCAGGTGTTTGTATTATAACATATATTTCAAATTTTAAGTATCTGCATTAGTTGAATAGTGCAAACTTGTGAGAGATGCAAGGGGACAAATTACCGCATTCGATATCGAGTAAAATTTATCGTAATTTTCTTTACTGAGATTATGGCATTCGATATCGAGCAAGAAATTTAGTACATTTTATCATAATTTCAATATTGAAATCATTTTTCGATACGATAGCTCATTTGATCACGAATTCGATAATTTGGCCCCAGGATTATACTATTTTATTAACAAGAACTAATTAAAAGCATGATATTATATACGGCTTTAAATACTATCCTCAGTTGTTTATGAACTCTTGTCAGTTCTATACATTTTAGTCTGAAAATTAACCAGACCCATTAGAAAAGTTGTGGAGAAAGATGTTATTAAATCACCACAACTTGCAAACCTGTAGTACTTTAAATTCTGGTGAATATGTCATGAATTCAACGTTAGCTGTCATTGGTAGAATATTGTTCGTTTTCGACTTCTTTTTTTTCTAAATATATATGTATATATGTAATCCACCTTTATAATAATGTATATTAAATTCTATATTTAGATTTTATTTTTAAGTAGAAAAAAATTCTATTATTTTTGTATTAAAAATGTCTGCCCGTACAAAGGCCGCTTATTCGGCTAGAAGTCAATAAATGTAAAATCATGTGCAAATTGAAGTTAATATAAATTTATAAATTCATTAATTGTCTAAATATTCAACACTTTGAACGCTTTTTAAGCAAACCAACGAACTTGTATCAGTGAAGTTATTTATATTTACTTTATAAAAGCAAAATAATATGTATAAGTTACTTTGTATCTAATTATGATGTCGCTTTGAAAGTATGAATGACTTCAATTATTTTTTGCTAGGGATATTTAGAAAATTTTAAGTACATCAATACGGCTTTTTAGTATATTCTGACAAAGACTTCTTTCTCATTTTATTGAAATTTTTGTACAAACATTCTAGCAATTTGTTTAGTTTTTAAAACCCACTTTCTTGCATTTGTTAATTTAGTTTTGTGCTCTGCTCAAAAATGTGAATCCTAATTTTTTATCATTAGTCTATAATAGTCTTTATCTTTTTATAAACATACTATTTATAAATGTAAATATGTAGAAGTTGTTATAATAAAATTCTCTTTAGCTGGGAGAAAAATGTGTACAATAAATTTTATTTTTTGTTTTAATAAAATTAAAAAAAAAATGAACGTATGTAAATAAAAAATGGACATGTTTGTATGTGCAAAAAAGAAAATAAAAAAATCAATTCGAATTCATTTAAATCAGTTATAAATTGCTTTTACCCGGGGTTTACACATGCAAGTAACAGTTCGAAACCTCAATACACTCACATTTTTTTCACTTGCAGAGCTAGTCAAGTTTTTCGAAAAAGGTTTTCGTATATAATACGCAAACAGGGGCCAAATTAGCGCATTCAATATCGAGTAAAATTGATCGTAATTTTCTTTATTGAGATTATGGCATTCGATATCGAGCAAGAAATTTAGTACATTTTATCATAATTTCGATATCGAAATCATTTTTCGATACCATAGCTCATTCGATCACGAATGCGGTAATTTGGCCCCAGCACTCGCATGAAAATACTTGCATGTGTAAAGGCAGGGTTATTGTAATCCTCTGTGGTAAACAACATTTGTTGTTTTTCCATTTTCGGTGTAAATATACAAAACCGATGGTTTGCCAACGCGCGAACAGGGGCCAAATCACCGCATTCGATATCGAGAAAAATTTATCGTAATTTTCTTATTTGAGATTATGGCATTCGATATCGAGCAAGAAATTTAGTACATTTTATCATAATTTCGATATCGAAATCATATTTCGATACGATAGCTCATTCGATCACGAATGCGGTGATTTGGCCCCAGGCTACATGTGAGAAACCTGGATACTCTAAATGCACTCCACAAATTCCTAAGGATTGGCCTTGCGCCTTATTAATGATAACCGCAAACGCAAGGCGAACAGGAAAATGAATGGATCGATTATGTATAGCAACCAAACTGGAGTTGGATTGTCAATAGGCAACGCAACTGACATGCAAGTTGTTATTATGTAACCGGGTTACTCTGCCTTTACCCGGCATTTACACATGCAAGTAACAGTTCGAAAAACTCAATACACTCACATTTTTTACTAATACACTCACATTTTTTTCACTTGCAGAGCTACTCGAGTTTTTCGAATAAGTTTTCGTACACAGCACTCGCATGCATGTACTTGCATGTGTAAAGGCATGGTAAGGTGACTTTCGTGTTTAATCCGTTTTTCGAATTTCCAAGTAGAAAACAAACATTTTTATGTTAAAAATATAAATAGTTTAACAACAAAATAACTAACATTTAAAATTTACCACTTGAAATAAAAATCAAAGCAACCACAAATTCTCGGTTGCCATGTTCCGCAACTCAAGTTAAAAGCTTACAGTTGAAATCTGTAATATGTTTTTGGCAACTGTCAACTCCACTGAGGTTCGGTTGCCATCCGTAATCGACCCATAAGTCATTTAAATTCAAATGGCATATCAGACCGAATCATTGGGATGTGTGGAATGAATACATCTTCGCCATTGAATTTTCCAGTTAAAATAGTAGCTTTAATTACATAAGCCATGAGTCAACCTTTTAATAGCAAGTCTTGTACTATTACACAAACGGGGTTGATTGATATTGAGTAGCATAATAATAGTGACTCCAATTTTCAATTGGGGATTATTCGGAGGCAATCCTGGTAAGTCCAACGAATTCAAAAATTCTGTTGGTTAATTCACAACATCTTCTTCATTGGTAACATTATCCACAGACTTGTAAAACACCAATTCGACAGGAATCTTTGATTGTATAGCCATGTTTAATTCAGTAACATCTTTGTTTTTTGCCGCTGACATTGCTCTGTCACTCAACCATGCATGGCATGTATATTGTTGTGCTATGTTAGTGAAAATACATTCAATCAATTCCTCTTTTGACTGTTTGTGTATCGGCAGCTGTCGATCTAGGAATGACGGGTAATGTTTGCCTAAAATTGCCTGACTATAAAATCAACGCACCACCAAACAAATCTGAATTATCTCTTTCATTGTTCTTTCCAAAGCTTCAACAGATTTCTTATTCGCCATAGGGCATTCATCGCAAATAATGATACCGCAACGTTTCAATGTAACAAAATTAAATTCCGTTCGGAAGTGGAATTAATTTCGTATTTTGCTTATATAGAAAAAGTAAAACGAACAATTTTTTCGGAATGAAACCTAGAAATGCTTAAAATTACAATTCCACATAGCAAATTAAAAGTGGTTTCATTCCTAAAAAAATTTCGTTTTATTTTTTCTATGGAAGCAAAATACGGAATTAATTCCACTTCCGAACGGAATTAAATTCTGTGGCATGGCTGACTATTTATGTATGACCTGAAATCAAAGATTTTTTTTGGAATTTTGCATTTGTTTTACCATAACAATAATAAAAGAACTCAGTGCATAAAGCATTATCCGGTTGCTTAAATGTTATAATATTTATGTAACAAACGTGTATATAAGTGGAGTTGTAGTTTTCACCGCCTCCTCATTATAAAGCAACAAACTGCGGAATTTTTTCCACTGACGATAGGAATGGAATTATAGGATAAGCGAATTGTATTGGTTTCAAAGGATATTATACGAAGGTGAGCTGGTGCAAGTGCCCCAAACCTACAATGTCAGTTGATAATCAACAGTAGGTTTACTGAGCTGTATGTAAGTTTAATCAAGACCAAAAGGCATGAACGTTGCAATGCAAGTGCATAAATGATGAGTAATAGTTCTATAAATGTTCAACTTATTTTTTTTTACTAACTCTTATAGGTAGTAGTGCACTAAATTTTATAAAAAGTGACTTACTTGTTTTAAAAATAGACTATTAGAAATATGTAAACTAATATCAAAATTCTATAAATGAAACATACTTATAAAAAAATTAATATCATTACTAATTTCAAAATGAAATTTTAAAGCCAAAATACAAACGACATTTAAATCGTTAAATCATTTAGTTATTTTATGTTTATATAAAAACAAACTTTTATCAAAGCAAAAATGGAGTAAAGAAACTTCTGTTCATGTTATTAAATTAACAAAAAAAGGTAGTGGGCATATTTCTATTGTATTTCGTTTTATATTTTTCATGTATATTTTTTGTTACCTACATATATATAAAAAAGGAATATTTTCAAAACAACATTGTTAATAATCTATTATTACATATTTCCATTTACTTAAAAAGCTAAAGCAGTATCAAAAACGAAAAACAAACATGTAATATGTACTATAAATGTATGCTCATGTAAACATGGACTGCAACAATTATTAAAAACTATACAACAGGTGTGATTTCACCCAAAGCAGCAGTACTTTGTTCTTAATCATAATACCAATCCAAAAATAGCAAAGCAAAAGACATTACTAATAGGAAAAATAGTGACCAAACACGTAGACCAGCATTACGTTGTATGGCCTGTTTGATTTGTTCATTTGCATCTTTAACATTTTCCGTGGCTCCCACTACCGCATTAACAATACGATCAATGTTGTGTTGTTGCAAAGTGACCTGTAAAGTAAAAGTTTAATTTTATAAATGTTAACAAAAATATGTTTATAATCTTTATCACACCTTTTCCGTAAATATGTCCTGTAATGTAGCTATGTCCACAACATTCTTTTCTATAGCCTCTACTTCTTCCGACAGACCTTGCAGCTCATGATACAATTGAACATTTTCCTGCTCAAACATTTGCACATCTTCGGGACTGAGTGATTTCTCTGCTTCATCTACTAGTTGCTGAGATTTTTGCATGTCTTCGTCCAACGCTACCTGAGCCTTAGTATCTGCAACAGCTGAAGCAGAAGTATTGAACAGAGTTGGATATTCATCTGCTATTGTTTTAGATGTACTGGGAGCTGTTATATCGTCCTCATCTAAATCCCAACCCTCTGTTATTTCACTATTTGTGGAAATCTCATGATCCATTTGAAAGTCCTTACTTGAGGTTGATGAGACCGTGGAGGTCTTTCGTGATCTTTCTTTTCCTACTGGTCTGATGGGAATTTTCTTTTTATCTGAAGCCAGCTTAAGCAAACGATATGTTTCTAGCTCATGTTGTACACGATACTTTTTCTGTTCCAAATAAATATTTTGCACAGCCTTTAAATATGTTGATAATAGCTCTATTACAGCTTCTATGTGCTGGCGTTGTTGGGGCTTTCTCTTGGCCTTCTTCCAATCATTGCGCATTTGTCCTAGGTATTGGGTGTAGAAAGTAACAAACTTTTCCGATTCCCGATCGATAAGATCCCTCTGTTGATCGGTCATTTGGGCAGAACTTTTCAGATGTTGTCCAATTTTCATGTAAGCCGAACGATTTTCTATTAAAACATTACGCAAAGTAGTGATTTTATTACACACCTCCTTGGCCTGTTTGGCAAATTCATCTCGTTGGCCATTTGAGTTTGCCGAAGATTTCGGCAATATTCTTTTGGGATCCAATTCTCCTTTGCGCTGAAGTTTCACCGTCATAACTCCGGCCTTAAACAAGTTTGTTATATCCATTTTGTGAGTTGTTATTAGAAATTGTTTAAGTTCCTTTTGTTGTAAAAGAATTTTAAAGGAAACTATAAACTTTTGTTGAATTGTTGACACATCAGTAAAAAAAAAAAAACAGATTTTCAATCAATTTTGACAACTGACTGAACAGATGGACTTATAGCGACGGTGTTGTAAAGCGATCAAAATAAAGTAACAAAATAATGTTAAATTAACATAACTTAGAGAAGTATAGTTTCGTGAAACTTTTGAACTATATATTACTTTTAAGATTAAAAAATGGTACTTAACGCCATTCAATATTTGTAATAATTTATTTGATTCTTTTTTTTTCATTAAAATATGAAAAGTTGGAAAATTTTTGTTATTTTAAATTAACAGTTTTTATGTTTAAATTTTCCTAAAAGGTATTCTTTTCGTTAAATCAACATGCACCTTTGATTAATATCACCAAAGGTGATATACCTTCGGAAAGACCCGAGTCTCAGTGGTGTAAAAATTGCACCAAGCCATATAAAACTGTATCAGGTGCAAGTTTTTACCCAGAAAGAATTCTCGACAATAGCGAACTGTTACAACAATATATTTTTTGGAAAATCTTAACATATTTATAAGAAGGTTAAATGTTATCTTGGTTTTTTAAGGAGTTTAATGATTTGAAAATTATAAAACAATTAAATGTAATTAAAAAAATATTTGTCTGATTTTGTAATAAAATACATAAAAAACGCTAGCAAAAGCTAAATATGTATTATAAATATTTTCCTCTTTAAATTAGTTTCAAAATCGATAGTTTACCATCACTGGCTGTCAAAAACCCGCCAATTATTTTTATAAACAATTTGATCGAATTTGCAAAACAAATTTAAAACTCTATTTGCAAGTTAGTCTGTGATTTGCAACATGCAAGCATTCCTTAAAACTGGTAAAACTACCACAACCGATAGAAGTCAAGCTAGCTCTTCTGGCGGACAACAATCTGGCGAACGCAGAAAACCACCTGCACCCTGGGTAGAAAAATAGTAAGTTAAACAAATTTTAAGCATTTTCTCTTAACATGCTTAATAATTATAAACATATGTATATATGTATGTAATTGTTTTACAGCCGCCCCAAATGTGTAGAGGATGTAGTGGAACAAGGTGAAGTGGTATCTGTGCTACGCAAATGTGTGGATGGAGCCGATTTACCAAATATGCTATTGTATGGTCCACCCGGTACGGGAAAAACAAGTACCATTCTGGCTGCAGCCAGGCAAATTTTTGGCGACATGTTTCGCGAAAGAATTTTGGAGCTAAATGCCTCCGATGAAAGAGGCATTAATGTGGTGAGAACAAAAATAAAAAATTTTGCCCAACTAACTGCCAGTGGCACTAGACCAGATGGCCGACCTTGTCCACCCTTCAAAATTATCATACTCGACGAGGCGGACTCCATGACGCATGCAGCTCAGGCGGCTTTAAGAAGAACTATGGAAAAGGAGAGTCGCAGCACTAGATTTTGTTTGGTGTGTAACTACGTTTCGCGCATCATTGAGCCCATCACCTCCAGATGTACGAAATTTCGTTTTAAGTCTTTGGGCGAAGCAAAGATTATTGAACGCCTTAAGCATATTTGTCAGCTGGAGGGTGTTAGTATTGAAGAAGACGCCTACAAAGCTATAGTTGATATATCCGGTGGCGATATGAGACGTGCCATTACCACGCTGCAGTCTTGCTATCGTTTGAAGGGTGCCCAACATAAGATTGAATATAGTGATTTAATGGAAATGTCTGGCATTATACCTGAATCTTATCTGCAAGAATATTTGGAGGTATGCCGTTCGGGTAACTATTCTAAGTTAGAGGATTATGTGCGCAATATTGCCTATGAGGCTTATAGCATAGGTCAAATGTTAGAGCAGTTTAACGAGTATATATTAAGATGTGGCACTCTGACGGACATGCAAAAGGCTCGTATATGCGATAAGCTGGGGGTGAGTAATTTGTTGGTTTTATGCAATGAATGTTTCATTTATTAATTATTTATTCATTTTATAACAGGAATGTTCATTCCGCTTGCAAGATGGGGGCTCAGAGTATTTGCAAATTATGGATTTGGGTTGTGCCATTATATTGGCTTTGCAAGGAAAGTAAAAATCTGGCTAATGCTTATTCGACTCTATTTTTTAAGAAAATGCTTATATAACGAGTAAATTTTAATCTTATTACAAAAATTGTGTAGAATTTAAAAAAATCTCGGGCATTTTTGAACATTGTCTTGTAATTTGGTCGAATTTTGAAATGTTAAGTGAAAATTAAATATACATATGTATGCTACAACTTAGGTTGTTTTTTTTTTAATAAAATCTATACTTGTTTTTCTACTGTAGGGATAAATTACTTTGCGAATTATTTATTTATTTTATTCATTAAAAAATTTACTATAATTAAAATTACAATAAATCTAGGGCTAAAAGCACTAGCATCAATGGCTATTGGCTTAATATTTCTTGAATAAGTGTGTATATGTTAGTATTTTGTTAGATAATGATAATAAAACATACCCAGAGATAAAAACTCTTTCGCCCGACATGACATTTTTTAACCTTTTAGAACGTTAAGCCCCGCAAATAAAACCAATAACCGAACATATACTTAATTATTTGATGGTTTATTAAAGAAAAATGTTGAGAAAGATTCATAATTAACATTAAGGAACCACTTCAAAATCATCCTCATCGCGTTCCCTCTTAACGCCTCCGCCACTATTGCCAGTGTTACCAGTCAATCCCGATGATCCAGTCGATATAATACCCACAGCAGCAATATCAGAATCAATTTCCATTTTAACATTGCCACTGGAATCCTGGCTACCGCCCATGGTGATTATGCCCTGTTTACTATCTACCGCTACAGTCTTAGGGGTGGTGGTAAATTTAATAACTGGCTTAGGTATAGTAACAACTTGAGTTTTGGGTGTTAAAACAGTCTGACGTTTGGAAGCGCCAGCCGAACCAATAGTGCCAGCCGATTTAATTTGTGTTTTTATAGTAGATCTAGACTCCAAAGCGGATTTGGTCATTTTCTTCGATTGAGTGGCAGCACGTAGCTTATAATTGCAGGCAGACAAACAATAACGATCTGGTGGTAGACGCAAGCCGCAGTGTGGCTTAATAGGTGGCAAAGGCATGGCATTGCGTACTTCAGCTAATTTGGATATAATCTTGTCAAACAAAAAAAAAAAAAAAACTTTATATATAACCCATTACAATATTATAACATAACCTACATGTCTGGGTGGTGGACAAGTGAATGCCTTATCCAATACTACTTCAGTGGCCAATTTAACATCATCCAAATCGATGGTTTTCTTGCGTGCATGATTTGCAAACACTTTGGCGTCATCTAATATGCAAGTCACATAACCTTTTCACAAAAACAGCTATTAAAGAACAATTCTATGTAAAATAAATACTTTTTCCAACTTACGATAGGTAAATTCCAACAATTGGTTGATTACTCTGGGTTCATATTCCTGTATACCCAAATCCTTTAATATGGACATTATAACCTGAGCATCTTTGGGCACATGCTTAACTTGTGTATTTATTTTAGTTTTTTCTAGTTTTTCTTTTTCTGTTGACATATTTTCATTATTTTTACTTTAAACTAAAAAAATGTTTTTTCTTACACTATAAACAAAAAATTATGTATGCTTCTTCTTGCTAGTTGTTTGACAGTTGCAGGTAATAGATTAGTGATGCCATAAAATGTATAAACAAAGCACTTTTAATAAACATATATAAAAGTTAGTTATTGTGCGTTTTTTTTTGAACCGGAATATTGTAGCTGTCAATATTTTAGCGTTTTTTTATGAGTTATTTATATGTAAGAGAATAATGTAAAATATAAAACAAAATTAATACAAACATTTTTTTATTTATTTATTTATTCATTTCGTAATATTAATCATAGATGGCCAGAATATCAATATTACATAGTATAAAAAATCATCTTAAACAATTAATAATAATTCAATATAAATAGATATAAGAATAATAATTATGCATATAAAAAGAAACATTTTATGGCTCCCCAGCCGTAATAACATATAAGTTGCAAACTAAAAAATAAAAACCCACACAGGTCCCACCAGCGGCAATATATAAGCATTCACAGGTTCAAAATAAATCATCGATAAGTAGAAGAAAATAATTCCATAAATGAAACAAAAGGTATTCAGTCCAATCATGAATAAAAATTTCGCGGGAGTTTTTTCCCTTTTTATTTTTTTTAACATTGAATTTAAATAAGATTGAGAAAAACTATAGGTATCCATAAATTACAAGTCATCAATGAGTAGTAGATAAGAATTTCATAATTTTTAAACGAAAAGCATTATTAGATTGAGAAAAAATTCGCAAGGAATAAGGTAGATAATTCCACAATCTAGCAATTCTCATAACAAAAGATTTATCAAAGAAAGAATATGAAATTCTGGGTATACAAATTTGAGGATTTCTGATGGACCGTGAAAAAGTGAAAGATCTGTATAATGGAAGTGGCTTTCTAAATTTGATAATACATATTATGAAATAAAATTATGTTTAGATACTTATGTATTTGTGAAAATTTCTTATAAATGATTTGTGACAAGTGACTTTGCTCAAAAAAAAATTTATTTTTTCAAAGTTGAAAATTTATAATCCTATATCTCGGGTACTGCTGTATGAAAATTAATAGTACATCAAATTAAAGGCATTAATACCTTTCCAACGATATATATCATTATTATAAAATATGGACCGACTATGGGTTAAATCCGAAAATATATTTTTTGACACGATATTTTTTTAATATCTAAACAAATTTTAAAAAAGTCTATATAAGTGTTATTTTAGTTTATTAATATAAATAGCCAGGACATTAAGCTTTAATTTAAGGTATGATATGTGTCTGTACGTACTATAATCGCAGATTTATAAGATCTGAACAAATTAAAAATGACACATTTTTTCAAAATTTTGTATACAGGATAGGATTTTTTCCTCTATGGTATACAGAATACCGGCTTTGCCTAGTACAGAGGAACGATATTCTCCACTATGGAATACAGAACACCGGCTTCGCATGGTACAGATTTCCTGTATTGACGGCCTATGGCCATGCGGAAGGATTTTATCCTCTATGGTATACAGAACACCGGCTTCGCATAGTACAGATTGTATTATTTATGGTGAAATGTCATAATCTTTCTTTAATATCTTCGCATCTATATTACCTACATGGTTATATTATAATTTAAATTAAAGTTTAATTTCTTGACTTTAAAATTTTGTAATTTTTATACCTACTCATATAGACCTTTTTCCCGGATTTTTAAGATTTTTTAAAAAAATATAAGATCAAAAAATAATTTTCCGAAATTGACCTATAGATGGTCCATATAAGTAGTTCATGTTATATATCGTTGAAGAGCTATTTGTTTTTTTTTTATTTTTTATTATTAATTTTCCTGTTTTATTTATTACATATTCACTTTCTCTCTCATTTTGATTTCGCCATATTGAAAAAGTGAGCAAGTGATGTAAACGCAATACATTTTGCAAAAGAAAACGCTAAACGTTAGCGGTAGCTTTGCAAATGCTACAGAACTTATTTTTACTGCAAAATAATTATAATTAAATTTCAACTACATTATAAACGCCAGCCATGATATTTAACTTAATGTGAATATAATTCAAAACATTGAACTTAATCTCAATATAATTCAAAACACGATTTATAATTTGTTATATATGACTAGTTTATTAAATATTATAATTACATACTACATACATTATATATATAGTACATACGTTTAATGGTACATACATATATTGGAAAATATTTGTACATACATAAATAAAAATTAATTACTAATTATTTATTTTGTTGATTTTTTGGATTTCAATTTTATACAAATTACTACATAAATGATTAATAAATGTGTTAAATAAACAAAAAAAAAAAACTAAAATTAAAATGAATATTTTAACATGAACATAAAAAAATACTTTGGTCAAATCGTGATAAAAAAAAGGAAATATAGACAGACAAAAACAGTTTTAGAAATAAACTAATAAAGAAATCAAAGAGAAAAATAAACAAATATTTCTTAATATATAAATGGAAATAAACATTTGTTCAATATTAAATTATTTAAAAAAAATGGTTATAGGAATAACTAATAACACTTAAATTAATTTATAAAATAAAAGGAAATTACAAATTGAAATTTTTCGAAAGTCATACAATTATAATAATAAACAATTAAAAAGAAACTCATAGTTACTTTTAAGAGTTGAAATAATTACATAAAAAATTTATAAATTTTAATAGTTATTTTATTTTAATAATTATTTTAGATTAAAACTAAAGTATTAAAATAAATACTTTTAACAACACACACACACACACACATTTGATTTATTTAGTACCAGGCTAATATGTTGTTCTCTATGCACTAAAGAATTCTACATTGGGGCTTACTTTTGGGTTTCTTTTCTACAGCTCTCACGGCCTCTTCGAAAACATTTTGTAGGTTATTCTTTTTCTTGGCCGAGCACTCGACCAAAGAATGGGCATGAATTTCCTTCTTCAAACGGCGTCCCTCGGCTGTGGTCACAAACTTTTCGGAATTCGCTATGCGCAAATCTAATTTAGTGCCCACTAGCACCACAGGTACATTGTTGGAATAGTGGCGAATTTCGGGCCACCATTTGCTTTTGATATTTTCAAAAGAAGCTCGACTACTGATGGAATAGCACAAAAGGAAACAACTGGTCTAAAATAAAACAAATAAAGGACAAACTTTATTAAGCTTTTGTTTGTAAATTAAAATTCTTAAAAAACTTACATTTGGATAACTTAAGGGTCTTAAACGTTCATAATCCTCCTGACCCGCTGTATCCCACAGCGTCAAACTATATTCCTTATCATCAACTGTTATGGTGCAGGCATGATTGTCAAAAACTGTTGGTATATACTCTTCAGGAAATTCATTTTGTGTGTAGGTTATCAGCATGCAAGTCTTTCCCACCATACCATCACCAACTATAGTGATTTTTAAAGGACGCACACTATTCGACATGATTTCTGTTTACTAAAAAGAAAGAGAAACCCGAAAAATATTATTTATTAACACATGTTTTAACCAAAAACAGAGAAAAACAAAACCATTTTTTTTCATAAACGGAAATGTAGTGTCATTTAAATAAAGTTTATTAAGACGTTGAAAATTGTAAATATTGGCAAATTTTTCAATGTTGAAGTTTTGAGAGTAATGACCTTTTGTTTTTGTTGGTGTTGTTCTTCTTATTTGCTTTTAATACTTTCAACATATTGCTGCACAGTTTTTTGGTTTGTGTGGTAAAAATATAAATATGCTTGTAAAATTATCAAATTGCTAATTGTAGTTGTTGTGTATGTCACAGTTCCAAGGAATTTAAATAATTTACAAAAGTTCTTAAGTAATATTTAACTTCTTAAAATAGCCTGGTAAATATAGGGTGGGAATTGTTTTGTTTATATTGCTTAAGAAAAATATTAAATGAAAACTAAAATGCCGACAACATTTTTACAAAAGTTTTTTATCTTCATAATAAACTGTTTTAACTATAAAAAATTGTTAGTTTTTTTTTTTAACTAGAACAGTTCTTTCTATGGAAAATGTTATGGATAACAATTTTTCTATGGAAAATTTTCTGTATAATAGTTTTTCCTTTGAAAAATTTCTGTAGAACAGTTTTTTGTATGAAAAATGTTCTGTATGTTTTTTATATTGAAAATTTTCTGTGTAACAGTTTTTTCTATAGAAAAATTTCTTTATAACAATTTTTTCTATCGAAAATTGTCTGTATAATAGTTTTTTATATAGAAAATTTTCTGTGTAACAGTTTTTTCTATATAAAATTTTCTTTATAACAATTTTTTCTATCGAAAATTGTCTTTATAACAGTTTTTTATAGAAAATTGTTTATGTAACAGTTTTTCCCATAGAAAATTTTCTGTATAACAGTTTTTTATAGAAAATTTTCTGTATAACAGTTATTTCTATAGAAATTTTTTTCTATAATAGTTTTTCCCATAAAATATTTTCTATTAAACAGTTTTTAATATCAAAAATTTTCTATATAACAGTTTTTTCTACAGAAAATCCTCTTTATAATAGCGTTTTCTATAGAAAATCCTCCGTTTTTTTCTTTTTCTACAGAAAAAATTTTCTGTATAACAGTTTTTTTTCTATGGAAAATAAAACATTTAAATATAATTACAAACTCTGAGGGTGAAAAAACGACTTATGTTTTTCCACCTCTGATTGCGACATATTGATAGAGAGGGATAGAAAGTGATGCAAACACAAAACATATTGCGAAAACGCTAAAACATTGTGAGTTTTGTGAAGAAACAATTATGTGACAATCACAGTTTATTCGCACTTAATACTGAACTTTGAAAACCTCTGCACTAGACCTAACCTTTAATTACGCTGCATATATTGATGTCATATTACAGAATTTATGAATGTATACAAAGTAAACTTTAAATGCCAATTTAATTGAATCAGTTTATAATTTTTCTATAAAAAAAACCCCCAGTATGAGTAGTTTATTCTATTTATTATTAAACCATAAATCATGCAATTGTCTTATTCAACAATTATAAATATGTTACAAAACCGCAAATTTGTCAATCAAATATAACAGAAATTAACCCACGAATAACTAAAAGTACCAAAAGATATTGTGCTGGCATAACTTATAACAATATTCAATTTCAAGAACAAATTTGGGCTGTAAGTTTGTCACCAGATATACTTTCGGAAATTCGAATGTTCTGTGGGAAATTTCGTTACATATAAATATAAAAAATATTTTAAATATATTTATATTAATTAAAAAAAGAATAGTTTTGTCTTCATCATGTATCACAAACATGTACCAATCGATTTACAAAAAGGAAGAATGCCCGGTTAAAATAAAATCTGAATAGTTTAACTAACATAATTAAAACATTTTAGATATTCTTACCTAAAAATGACAGTTAGGCCAACAGCTTAAGACAAATTTAACTAACGTGTTAAAAACTAAACCTTACAGGGAGTATAACTAATTTATAAGAAGAAACAAATATTGATCCGATGTGAATTATGGTTACAGAAAGTGCCAAAGAGAAATACAGCTTAAGAATTAGCTAGATAAAGATGCATATTACAGTTCAACCTTGGTATAACTAATCTTAAGGAGATTAGAAAAAAAAAAACGTTATATCGAATAATTCGTTACAATGAGGTTCGTTATATCGAGGTGAAGTTGCACTTTTATTCGTTATAACGAGATAATAAAAAATTTTGTATATTAATCATCATCTGCTTACCATGTTATAGCGAATAGAGCTGTGTCGTTCATGAGCGAACGGGTTAAAATGAACGGATCACTTCATTAAACGGAATGAGCCGGTCATTTTACTGAACGGTTTTCGTTCAATAGTGTACGTATCAATTTTGTTCAGCTGCTGTTTATCAAAAGACAAAAAGAAAATCACATTCAATTACTATATTTATAAACTATTTAAGCAAAGTCTTATTTATCCCAGACACTATAAAGCTAGTGATTATTATTTAAAACAAATCAAAATCTTTTTCAGGTCTAATACATCGCTGTAAATGGTATGACTATTAGTACTTGTGTGAACGTACTCCCGGATCCCATAAAAAGGTAAATGAATTATTAGAGTTATGTTTATTTTTTCGCTCGCTGTCTTCAAAACTAGTAGGTACATACATATGTATTTTAAATTTTTGTAATGGAAATTATTTAATAATCGACTTTGACTATAAGAGTTCAAAGTGGTTTTTTGCTTGGCTATTTTTTATTATATAAAAAATTGTGTATATAAAAGCAAAATGATAAGATAACATGGTAGGTGCATGTATTTGCGATATACGTATAAAAATATAATTTTATATTGTGTTTTTGCTTTACAAGCTCTTAGTTTATTAAAATTGTGACAAAATTGCACAAAAAAAAAGTTATAATCAAACGATTATGTTGCAGGAAATTGTTAGGTGTTTTTTTTATTTGTAGTTTTGTTTCGATATTGTTTTATTTTCAGATATTTAAGTAATTGTGTTAACGATTTAAACGTGTTCAATCTGCTGAAGTTTAAATTTTAAACGCAGTTTGAAGAGTAATTAATGTTTACATTTTAACTGGCTGAAATTAAGGTTTAAGCGGATGAAGTTTAAACTTTAAGAAAGTTTGAAGTTTAACTTTCCAAGGAAGTTTTAAAATAAACCGTTCAATGTTTACATTTAACCTGAATGAAACTAGGGTTTAATCGTATGAATTTGAAACAAAGTTTGAACAGCAACAGTTTCATGTTTACATTTTTAATGAGTGAAATTAAGGTTTAATCGTATAATTTTTAAACTTAAACACAGATCAATTAGTTACAGTTTCATGTGTACATTTTAACTGAGTGAAACTTTTAAAAAATCACAGTTTAAGGTTTACATTTTAAATGGCTGAAATTAAGGTTTACGTCAATAATGTTTAAACTTTAACATAATTTAAAGAGTAACGATTATTAAATTTAACAAACGTTTATTAAGCAAATTTTTATATGCAAATCTGTCTTAATAAACGTTTCTTAAATTTAATAATCGTTTTTGAATAAGGGCGTAAGATTTTAACGTTTTTATTTTAAAATTGATGAAACTAATGTTTAATCGGATGAAGGTTAAACTTTAACTCAGTTCAAAGAGTAACAGTTTACGCCCTTATTCAAAAACGATTATTATATTTAACAAACGTTTATTAATACAGATTTGCATATAAAAATTTGCTTAATAAACGTTTGTTAAATTTAATAATCGTTTTTGAATAAGGGGGTTAATGTTTACATTTTAAACCGTGTGAAACTAAGAATTTAAACTGCATTAAAAGTGTAATAAGTTTAAAACACATTCAACAAAATCAAAGGTCCGTTTGTACTGAAAATTGACAGCTAAAGCAAATTTTTGTTAAACACAAATTGAAATAAATATAAACGTTTCAACTAATTATGAAGAGAATGAGTGAAATCTGTCAGGTGTCAAAATATCCATTTTAACAAATTAAACACAGTTAGTTTGGTATATCGTTCTAAAATGAATAATTTTAGCTGATTGCTAAATAAGCTAAAAAAAAGTTGCGTTTGAGAAAATTAGGTCAAATATGTGTATTTTTGGAATTGCGAAAAGTCTCTTAAGTTGACATCAGTTACTCTTATTCTGCTTTAAAACTAAGTAGGTACATCGATTTAAATTTTACCAACCAGAAAATCGATTAAAATAATCGATTAGTTCTGTTATAAACATGCCTAACTAAATGCCTAGATATAATCAAAACTAACAAAGGTATTAATTTGCACACATTTAATGGCTGTAAAATGTTTAAGGACAAATGAAACGAGATATAAAAACCAATAAAGATAAACAGCAAACATCATTAAAAGGGGAAAATTTTAATTAATATTAATACGAGTAATATGTTTATAAGGCTAAATAATAATTTACACAAAAATATAAAAGAAATCTAATCGGCGAACAAGTTAACTAGATTGTTTAATGGAAATATATTAATTTTATTCTATAGTTTATAAATTCTGGGAAAAAAATATGATTGATTTATCCAAATCCTCCCAGTGTTAATCTCCACATTCTACACTTTTGCACCAATCGATGTGCTACGCGAAATGTGGCTATCGCTGTGGTAGATTTGCTGATATCTGCGGACATATGATGATGCATTAGGTAATCTTAGTACCTATGGTTCATATAAAAATGTTACGAAGGCACCAAATGGTTCCACCGCAATTCAAAGAGATCTTTCAACAAAATTCGGAATTGACGTCGGCTCTAGAATTATAAGAAGAAGACTCAATGAACACTTGGATGCATTGTTCAGCATAAGCCAACTGTTAAAAAAAAAAGAAAATAAAGATAAAGCAAAATTTTGTAGGAATATATCTGACGAAAACACAACCCAAAGTATACCTCTACTCATATGACCATTAAGAACGCTGGTGGGAATGTAATGGCGTGGACAGCGTTTTATGGGCATGTTACAATATACATCAGGTCGATGGACGAATGGATCAGTATGCTTATCAAAGTAAACTTTTGTGTGCAAAGATTCCATACACTGAAGACAATATGACACTTAGGTGGAGTTTTATGCACGACAATGACCCCAAAGGGGTTTCTTGGAACAGAATAAGATTGATGTGTTGAAATTGCCAGCCTAACCTCCGGATCTTAATCCAATTGAGAACCTATACAATTATGTGCAGCAACCGTAGTAAGATCCAAGCATTTGGCCGACTTGTGAAAGGATATCCAAAATGCTTGTTACGCAATATCAAAAAAGCATTGTATGGATCTGGTTTACAGTATGCACAGAAAAAACAAATGATATCCTACTAAATATTAGAACTTAAATGAAGTTTTTTATAGTTTATCTTATGAGAATAAAATTTTTATTAAGTGCTAAATTACTACAATGCAGAGTTTTTTTTTTGTAGTTGTATTCTGGAAAGAAAACCACTGAAATGCAATAAATTAATAAAACAAAACGTAACATGTAACATGTCTGAAAAATAATGGCTATTAAAAAATAACAAATAATAGAAAATATTTGCTTTAATTGGCAATATATACCAAGTGTGTTAACCTATTTGCTTTATTTTATTGAAAAATCGAATTAATGCAAACATACCGATTACACTCTACTGCAGACACTCTGGCGACAATTTTAAAATTTGTGTGTTAAACCTGGTTTCTGAAATGTCAATAGATACTATTTGTAAACAGTTTGACACTTGTTAAACATTTGTTTTACCCTGCACCACAATAGTGGGAGGGTATATTGGATTTGTGGTCATGTTTGTAACGCCCATAAATATTGCTCCAACACCCATCTTCAAGTATACCGATCGACTCAGAATCACTTCCTGAGTCGATTTAACGATGTCCGTCCGTCTGGGTAAAGTGCAAAGTACATGTCGCAATTTTAAAGATTTTTTAATAAAATTTGATACGTGATATTTTTTCAGCCTAAGAACGGATGGGATTGAAAGTGGTTAAAATCGGTTCATTATTTCTCCTAACCCAAATACAAATGGCCTCCCGAAAAAGGAGTTTAACGATCATAAATGTATGAATTATGCAAGTATTCAAACAAATTTCACCACAAATGAGTAGTAAATGAAGCCAAATCACCAAAATCCAAAATCAAATTTTGTGAAGATCGGTATATTATTGATCATAGCTCCTATATAAGCCCCATTTCCGAAAATCACTTTAAAGTGCATAACTCTCTTAAAAATGCCGGTATCCAAATAATATTAAACACAAATATGTTTCGTGTATATACAAACAATATGGTAGAATCCTATGATCATCGGTCTATAATTAGTCGTAGCTCTCGTATAAGTCTCACTTCCGAAAATCACTTTTACGACCATATATTTCTTAAAAATGTTGGCATCCAAATAAAATTCAACAGAAATAAGTTTCATATATGCAGAAATGATACATATACTGGGTGTTTATTATTATATGGTCGGGCTTGATCGACTATACTTTCTTACTTGTTTTTTTTACAAATATTATAAAAATTCAAAAAACAGACTTTTTCCACGATAATAAAAAAAACGCTTTATATTACACTTACAACTATGTACATATTTATATTTTAATTAAATGTGTAAATTGTACGCAATCATATAAATGGTTAGAGGTATTGTTAAATATGTGCATATGTATGTATGTATATTATTTGACAGGGTAAGTTAGTTCGAACGTGTTTAAACGATGAATCACTCAAAAAATATTAAATAAATAAAGAGAACAAAACTTGCAAACTGATGACTCTTTATAAGGTCTTTTCTAAAAGTCATACATTACTGTCTTTTCTATTTCTTTTTTTTTGTTGATTTAAAATAAAAAATATACAATAGAAACAGAAAAAAGTTGTGCTTTTTCTTTGCTTTCTTTTTTTTTTTTGTTAAGCATTTGTTTAAAAAGCTGTTTGTTGGGTTGTGTTTGGCATCTTCTGGTTTGATTTAATATTTTTTTGTAAAAGCGCGTATTATTGGCTAAATGAATGAGTCATTTTATGTACGCTTTGTTTTGTTGGTTGATTGCTTCAAATTAAAGTTAGTAATAATAAAATGAGGAGAAATACCCCAATTTTCTTGGAATTTTTATGAATTTTTGTAGAAATAATAAAATTAACTCAAATACAGAACACACACACAGATGGATGCTGTTGTGTTAAACGTGACCAAAAAAAGTGAACAAACAAGATAATGAGGGAACATTGAGAGTTGAACAACAAACACAATAAAACAAACGCCATATTAATTTTAAAACAAAACAATTGAGTACAAGAATACCGAGTATCAATATTAAATAACGGTTCAAACACAACCATACATATTAAATGACAACTATAGCAACAACAAAACAAAGCAAAGCAACTTTGTTATGGAATGCAACAGGTTTATTTTGATTTTTCTCTTGTTATTGTTGTTGTTATTTATAATGAAAACTCAAAAACATGACTGTTACAGTTGTGCGTGTTTGTTTTTGCTTTTTTTCTATTTACCCAGGTTTTTTGTTGTCGTTTGACACTTTTATTGTAATTTTCATTGGGTTTTTTCAATATTTTACATGTTTTTTTGTCGTGCGTTTTAAGTTTTCAATTGTTTTATTTGTATTTATTGACTTATGGGTGATTTTATTTAACATTTTATGTTTTATAGGTATGTAACTAATTAAATATTACCTATTGTTTTATTTTTTTATATTTCATGAGTGATTCACTTCATACAGAATACTGCTGTACATCACGTACTTGCAGTATTTGTCATACAATTTTGAAGTCTTTATTTGTTGTTATTTAAAGACATCTAGAAGCAGATATTTTTTTATTTTCACCACAAGGGTAACGTCTTTTTCGGCAAATATTTGCCAAGTGTGGCCGTACATTTAGTTGTACAAAAAATATGAGACAAATTTAAATTTCTGAGTAAAAACTTTTTCATAAAATTTTAATTTTTAAACTTCTAAATATGTACATACATATGTAGGTATAGGGTTAAATCATTCAAAATCTCCCATTGATTTGTAATAGGTATTTCAGCCTCATAAAATTCAATATTAAAAATATCTAAAAGATAATGTTTTATGTGTAACTTATTGAAATCTTATTAATATACATATGTATGTACCTAAATGATTCTAAATATTTTGAAAAAATTTCTTTAATAAATAGGTATTTAATCGTTCCAACTTAATTTATTTTACCATTATCATTATATTAATACAAATATAAATACGAGTACTATATTTAATACCTACATAACAACAATAATAAAAGAAAATAAAACCTAAATCTTAAAAGAAATTGTTTGCCGTTATATGAATATAAATTATATTATAAAGAAAATTACTTGATAAAGATATAAAAAAACGAACTAACAAAAGATTAAAAAGAACCTAAAGAAAAGCTCATAAAAATTATTAAAATTTATTTACAATAAAAGGAAAAATTAAGACAGCAGCCTTAAACTGTATTCGATTTGATAAGAAAATACATAAGTACATATTTACATACAAACATACATACATATGTACATACATATAATATTCGTTCAAAAGAACTGAAAGAAATGATTGAAATGAATTCAAGACAGCTCAGCTCAAATAAATAAAAAATGAAATGATTAAAATGGCAGACTACGATGTATTTAATTTTTAAAAATGAACAGAAAATGAAATTAAAAAAATAAATACTAAATAAAAGAAAAAGTTCAAAACATTTGACATTTGGAGAACATAAAATTAAATAATAAAAATAAATTTATTTACTATACTTACATACCATATCTATGGCATACTAGACAGTGTAGTTTAACAATTGATTTTGAAACTTATACAAATTATTATAAACAACAAATGTTATTACGATTATTTATATTTGTTGTTAAAGTATTTATGATATATGTATGAAAGATTATCGTACATAAACACAGATTTTAAAGGAGTTTAATCTATAATAAGTTATAGTTAAGAAGATGAATGTTTGAATTAATAAATAAAATTCGTTGGTCAAATTAGTATTAACTTTTCTCTAGAAAATTAAAGCTATCGTTTACTTTTCTCTAGAAAATTTAAGCCATCGATAAATTTCTCCAAAAAATTAAAGTTATCGTTTACTTTTCTTTAGAAAATTAAAGTTATCGTTAACTTTTCTTCAGATAATTAAAGTTATCAGTAACTTTTCTCTAGAAAATAAAAGTTATCGACAACTTCAATTTAGAAAATTTAAGTTATCCATAAATTTTCTCTAAAAAATTAAAGTTATCGACAACTTTTCTTCGGAAAATTAAAATAATCAATAAGTTTTCTTTAGAAAATTAAAGTTATCGGTAACTTTTCTTTAGAAAATAAAGGTTATCGATAAATTTTGTTTAGTAAATTATAGTTATCGATAACTTTTATTTAGAAAATAAAGTTATCGATCAAACATCTTATTTAAAAATATATACGATTTGTGTATTTCTGAAGTTTTTTGATTCAACCCTTTAATAGTTCTGTTTATTAGAATAATTTTAAGAAATTAAAATAAAGTTTATTTATTACGCATTTAGTTGGGTTTTTTTTTATTTTTTTCTGCTGTTGTCTTCATCAATGAAGAGCTGTTATATGATATGATAAATTTAACACTAATAGCGTTAATAAAACATTATCCAATTTAAAAAAGGATACATAAAATGAATAGTTTGACGCATTTTTAAAAGATATATTGAAATAATATTTAGAATTCTCATGTTTAATAGTAGGTATAACAAGTTATTATTTAATCTTTCAGAATGTTTGTGAAGCTTTACAAAGTCAAAAATTTCAATTACATCAGTTGCCCTAAATATACTACATGCATACATATGTATGTATATGTACATATATACTCAAATTTGTTTCCCCGATTACACCAATATTCTTTCTTTTAATTTTCCTTTCCTTTAATTTCATATTTTATCTTTAATTTGCAAGAAACGCCTTCTTTTTTCTGGTTCCTTTACTTCAAGACTTTTTAAGAGATAAAAAAAGGCAAAACATTATTTAACCCGGCTTTATTTACTTGCTTTTGTTTTGTTTCTGTATGAAAATAAAAGTATTAATTACAAACTAAAAACATTGAAAAAATACGAAAAGAAAAAAGGAGAAAACATGATAAAGTACTTCCGTTTTTATGTTTCTGGCATTTTATGTTTTTTTTTTTTTTTTATTAATTTTCCACTGAAAAAAGAGAGTGAGAGTGTTAACAAGGCAATATTGTTATTTTTATTTAATAATTTATTACTTCAAAATAAATTAACTTTCTAAACAATTGGCTGCCAAACAAACAAACACTTGTTTATTTATATTTATAACATTTCTAAGAATTATAAAATACAACAACTAAATATTTAATACTTAAGTTTAACTGCCGTTAATCTATTTGAATGGTACAAAGATAAACACCCCGAAAGTGTTTCAATTATGACATCAAATTTAAACAGTTTGTTTCATATAATTTAAGTAAATAAAAATTTGCGTAATTTTAATTTGCAGAATAAAAAACGCCTTTAAATTAAACAAACTGTTCAAATGGAAAGTTCTAGTTTTAAACAAATTTAATAAAAAAACGAGTAATATTGAAGACTCTCTGCTCTGGTAAATAAATGATAGTACATAATCTTATCTTTTGTTGAAAAGTAGCCACCACAACAACTAAATTAGCTTGTTTAGTCGTTAGATGAAAGAAATCTTGTTTCTAGGTTATTGAAATTTTGTTAATTTTTTTTAATTTTATTTTTATTTTACATATTATTATAAATATTTTATTAATAAGAAAAATTACTCAGTGCTATTATTACCAAAGTTATATAGAATTCTCTTATAAAACAGGCAGTGATTTATCAAGATTTTTTTCTACCTAAATTTAAGTTCCTATACATAACTGCCTTTAGTTATTAATTCCTTTATTATTGATCCCGCAAAGTTACCGGGCTTACACATTTTAGAACAAATTCTAACGATAGTCAGGAAGTCAATGTTTCAATTTGTTTCAGAAATAAATATTTTCTATAAACTTAAAGTTATCGAAACATTTTCTATAGAAAGTTAGAGTTGCGATACAATTTTTATAGGAAATTAAGGTTAGCGATAACTTTTTAATGGAAAAGTATAATTATCGATAACTATTCTATGGAAAAGTAAAGTTATCTATAGCTTTGCTATGAAAAATAAAGTCATCGATAACTTTTCTATGGAAAAGTAAAGTATAACTGTTTTATAGAACGGTAAAGTTATCGATAGCTGTTCAATGGAAAAGTAAAGGTTATCTATGTTACGGTAACGTTTCAAATGTTGTTTCGATTTGTACTTTGGAAAAGAAAGTTTCCCGAAAAACGGAAACAGCTGCCAATCTTAAGATAATAATTGAGCGTAACATCCTGTAAGCCTAATGAGAATTATAGGGATTCTAGCCAGCAAAAACTTTCATTACTAAGTAAGCTGTTTAATTGCAAATCTTCTGAATCTAAATTCATTTGTACAATAACATTTTAACTTGGTATCTTAATACACAATGATTTCTGTACAGGCAAGTGCTACTTGCTGCAGTCACTTATAAATAAGTCGCTACTTAAACTATTTACAAGTAATGACTTTAAGAACTGGTTGATCGCTATTATCACTAAAAACATGTTTTTAAGTCTTACAAATAAGTATTTTTTATACATATACATATTAGCTAGTAACTAGTAAGTCATTATTAGTCTAGTTCTAAAGGTACGGTCACGCATGGCAAATATTTAACAAACAAGATGTAAACACTAAAGGTACGGTCACATTTGGCAAATATTTACCTAAGAAGCGTAACAACTTGTTTTAGCACAAATTTGTTTGATGTTATTTACTCTTACAAGAGTTTTGCAAGACCAACAACATCAAATAAACTAAAACTAAATATTTATTGTGCTTTGGTCTAAATAAGAAACGTTTTTTTTTTTTTTTAAATAAATAAACGAGTTCAAATATGTATATGTTATTTAGTGGTTACGTCTTTTTCGGGAAACATTTACCAAGTGTGACCGTACCTTAAGTAATACTATATATTGAAATTCTTTTATTTATTTTAAAAACTTATTTTATTTACACAAAAAAATTTAGATTTTATTTTATATAATGCTGTTTGATCTTACAAAACACTTGTAAGATCAAATAGCGTCAAACAAATGTGAGCTTTTTTGAGTAAATATTTGTGGTGTGTGACCCTACTTTAGACAATACTAATGGTATGTACCTGGGTAGTAGCCATTGAAGCCATGTAGTGTGTTTAAAAATTGCAAACAAATAAGTTTGATTTGGTTTCTTAAACTTTTTTATGAACCTTATTATACTCGTATATACCATTGACGCAAACTCTAATCAAACATTTGGAAAATATTTACTTTATAAACTACTGGTAGAAAAATCTGAATTTTTGGAAAGAGCAAAAGGAAATGTTTGTTTTAAAAACCCGAAAATAAGGTGAAATGCAACTACTACATATTGCCTTAAATAAATAACAACAAATAATTTATAAGGCAATCTTGGATACTCCCACAACCAGCAAAGAATTCCCAAGAATACACGAGAATTTAATGCAATAAAATGTTTATTTGCTGATTACTATTGCTGGAGGAGAAGATGATGCGGAATGGAAAAAGATACAAGATACAAAATAAACTATAAAGATTCATTAGACATTCCAATGGCACATTAAACAAATGATGTCTGAGTGTAATATTAATTAAAAGAAATATAAAACTGAGACTAAAGAATGAACGAATTATATGGCGGGTTAAGTAATGAATTGTTTAAAGTGAAGAGTGGGAAGGGGGGAAACGTAATGTATAGTAATGTCATCTATAAAATATTTAAATTTAGATTTATATAATTGTAGTTTTGTTTAATGTAAATTGCAAACATTGCAAAAAATTTGAGAAATACAAAGCAAAGACAAAAAACATATAAAAATGATTGTTAGGGCAAAAAACGAATATTAACAAAGCTACTCAAGAAGTGGGCAGAAGTTAAGTAAGTTTAGAGATTATTAAACTTGTGTGGTTAATGATATAACAAAGTTTCTTTAATATATATTCCCATATATTTTTGACTTTGCTACAGAGTTAGACAAAGGGTTATTTTTCTTAGCAACTTTCGTTTTTGGCAGCTCAGCTGTTTTCGTGTAACTTGTTACTGTTTTAAAAGTGTTCAGTTCAGGTCTATAATTTAACCAAGATTCGACTTACAAATGAACAACGGGCGCTATTATTGGCTAATTGGGCGCTGGCAAAGTTGAATGAAGATTTTTTTTTTTTTATTGGAAAACAGTGTTCAGCAACTTGGCTCAATTCTGCTTAAATGGATACGTAAACTGGTGCCATATCATTAGATGGTAGTTTTTCAAAGACGATGAAGGCAGGAATGTTACTGTGAATGGCGAGCGCTACCGTGCGATGATTACCAATTTGTTTGTCCAAAATGGAAGTGCTCGACTTGGCTGACATGTGGTTTTAACAAGTCATACCACACAGCACGCGAAACAATGGCCTAATTGGAGGCTAATATTGAAAAATTTATTCGTGAGATATTAGGTAAAATGTTGACGAGAATATGTCCGCTTTCACACTCTTCAATTCTGACTCGTCAAGGCAAGTATTTTTGGATGAGAAGGGAAACGAGAATTAAAAGGATACAAACTTAATGGTACTAGTCAATTTTCTAATTTCCTTTTGTTTTTTCTTTCATGCCTGAAAAAATACGAAAATTGAATTGTCGTGTGTGAATAAAATGGCAAGTTCAAAAGAGAATTGAACAAAAACTGGTTAGCTAAAATTGTGGAGTGTGAAACAGGAAATTTCAACCAGCGTATAAACCATTTGAGGCGTAGCCGTAGTCAACATTTACAAGAAATCAGCCTTCAACATTGAATTATATAAATCGTTTAAATGACTCAAAAAGAGATTTCAAACATTTCTTTAAATTCTTTGTGTTTGTTTTTTAAATCAAAGCCGAAAGCTCTTAAAAAATCACTCTTTATATAATGAATTTAAAATTACAACAAAATATGATGACGTTTTAAAAAAATAAATACGTTACAAAATTTAAAATTCAGCAAAACAAACGTTTTCTAATTTAGTTTAGCAAAATTAAAGAAAAAAAATACAACTTTTTAATAACAAAATCATGATTTTATCAAAGACATTTGTTTAACTGTGTGTCACAACAGACTTAATTTTATGGCTGTAAAATGGCCAGCCGCTAATCAACAGGTAAAACAAGCTCTCAATTACGGGAGAGTTTTTTACGGTTTCATATACACAAACGTACTTACAGATACTTTTTTTGTCTAAAACACAATCAATTTTTATCGTTAAATAAAATGTTTGCTATTGTTGTTGCTTTAAAATAAACAACAAATACATATGTATATACAAATAAATAAATAAAACACAAGGTCACTCTCTTATTTTTTGTTAATTAAATTTTCAATTACGTCTAGGAATTTTTTTGAGGAACTTTTTTTAACTTTTTTTTAATTCTTTAATAACGCACGCACCATTAACAATTAGCCATTATTTTTTATTTCTATTTATAACATAAATTCATAAACTTTGCCACAAAACATAAATTTCAATTATAATTTAAAAACATATATTTTCAATTTTACCCAAAATATGTGTGTATGTATGTAGCTTTCAATTAGTTTCAACACGTTTTTTAAATTATTATTTTTATTTTTGTTAAATAAAATTGACGTGTTTACGATTTAATATCTTGTTTTGTAACTTATTTTCGTTTTTATATCTTTTAAATAATTTCTATAGTTTTTTCGTTCCCCGTTGTTGTGTTGGCAAAAGAACAACCAAAGCAAAACTACCGCCGCTGCTATTTTGTAATAAAAACGTACCGATCACTGATGCAGTCACTTAACAACTCCCTAGTCAGTGGCCAAGATACGGTCATGATACTCATGTTAAGTGCTCTTAATGGTGTGAATTGAAATTTTTTAAATAACAAAACAACAATAACATAAAAGTACTAATAAATACACTCATATCTCTAAGATACTTAAAGTAGCAGCCAGGGCTGCCAGAAATTTTTAGCAAAAAATCTTAATTTCGCCAAAAAAGTCTTATTTTTGAGGAAAAGATCTTATTTTTGGAAATAAGTAGTTTTTTTTTATTATAAATAAATAATAAAAACAATTCATATTTTATTTAACTCTAACCAAAAAATAACAACAAAAATTCATTTTCTTATACTAAATTGTAAATTTTTTGAGATCGATTAGTTTAAAATTTTTCAAATGGGAACAAAGAAGATTTTTTTAATTGAACCTAACCTTCGTCTAGACAAAACAAAAAATCTTTTTTTTGGGGAAAAAATCTTAAAAAATAAGGTAAAATCTTACTTCTGGCAGCGCTGGTAGCAGCATTTATAATTTCTAGTTTCTCTTTATAACACTTCTCTCTCACACACTCTCTCTCTCTCTCATTCGCTCAGCAAACATGTAGAAAAAGGTTGCCAGTTGTAGGGGAAATAATTTATAATTTATTGAAAACTTTTAAAAAAGACAAAAAAATTAATTTCAAGGAGATCAAATTAGTCATATTATATTTATATAGTAACTTAAAACAAATTCACAAAAATAACATTAAAAACTCTAAATAAATTAATAAAAAAGCTCTACATCCACAGTTGGAAGGTTCAAAATGTTTATTGCCGTTCCTTTACATACCTTCTATAGTATAGAATAGAATAGAATATTCAACACAACTTTTCATTTCAGTGTGTATAATAAAATACACATGTTTAAAAACCATCTCATTCAACAGTGCAACATTTTTTTCAATCAATTTTACAGACCACAATAAGAACAACAAATAATGATCAGCGTTGTCAACATGGTGCGTTTCGATATTTTTTGTGTTCTTTATCGCACAACGAGGCGCTAAAATGAATTCAAGTTCTTAAAAGAGCTCTTAATAGGAATTCGATTCCGTAAAGATCATTAGTCCAGTCTTCAAGATCATCGAACGCAGACGTTGTTTACATCAGCCAATGAAACAGTATTCGATGTGATTTAGATGCAGAGAGAAGATATCGATAGAGACTATTGCAACTCTCGATACTTCTAGATTCAATGCTAAATTGAACTCAATTTCATTACAGAGCTCTCAATAGGTCTTCCCGAGCTCGTGATGATCATTAGTCCAGTCCTTAAGATTACTAGACCCAGTCGTTTTTGATGTTAGCCAATGATAACAGATGATGCAGATCTTTACAAGATATCCAGAGAGATCATTGCTTCGCTCCATTCTTATGGATTTATTATGATTCAACCAACCATATTGCAACCATCGATACCTATAGTTTCATTAAGATTCAACGAAGTGCTAAAATGAACTCAAGTTCGTTAAAGAGATTTCAATTGATCTTGTCGATCTCGTGAGTCCTGTCCAGTCACCCAAAGATAACAAATGTTATATTTATATTGCGATTTAGCAAGATTGTTTTTACTGGTTGCATTATGTGCGTTGCGATTGCTTAGTTTTTAAGTTCTGGGAAGTCTTGATATTTTCAGTATCTTCCATTTCAAGTCCATAATTTTCCCAATTTTAAGGCTAAAAAGAAAAAAGATGTGGCAAGATGGCAAACAGTTATGAGGGTGTTCGATAACAATTTTATATACAGTTAGAGACAATATTTAGTATTCATCACGCTTTTTCATCTATAAAGCAAAATATTTTTATTATAATAAAAATATTAAAGTTTAAATGAACTTAAAATTTAATATAATGTTTTCTTATTTTAAAAAAATTTAAATTAAAAATTGTTTTCAGAGACATTTTGTGGCAAGAAGAAATAAGTACTTGAGAGAAACAATCAAAAATTAGTATACCTATACAGTTGATAGATAACACTCTGTTTTATATTACCAAAATCCAAAAACTAATAGTTAATATTTTGTAGGTCGTGCTTCAGCTTAATTACAGCCTCTAGTCGCCTTTTAGTCATATTTCTAGTACTCTTGCCCTACTCTTCCGTTAAAGCTGTTCGGAGTTCGTCTTTGGATAAATTGCTGCTTTTTCTGATGTTCCTGTCTAAAATTTCTCACAGGTGCTCTATGGGTTTAAGGTCTGCAGATTGCGGAAGTGAATTTAATTAGGCTTAAGCACGTTGTACAATAGCCACTCCTTGACAATTCTGGCGATGTGTTTTAGGTAGTTGTCTTGCTTTAAATTTTTTAAGTATTTTAAGGCTATTCATTGTACTTTTAATAAATACAAGATTACCTGGTCCTGCAGCTGACATACGACCCCAAACCATGAAACACCCATCGCCATGTTTCACTGTAGCACTAAGGTTCTGTGGTATCAGCTAGCTCACTATTTCATGTTCTGCAGAGCTCTCCTCTTGATTTTGACCGACCCAAAAATCTCAAATTTACTCTCATCGCTTAATATTACATTATTCCAGCAAGATATCGGAGCGGTTAAGTAAGCTTTAGCAAAGTCTTTACATTTAGTACGATTTACTGCAGAAATATACAGTTTTTTTAGTTACTCTTCCATGAAGTCCATGGTTATTCAGGCGTCTTCTAATTTTCGATGTACTGATTGGGTCACCGAGTGTCTTAAAAATGTGTTCAGCTATTTTGACTAAACTTTGGAATTTACTTGACCTCTCGTACAATTTTGCGCACCTCATTATCAGTTAGAGAGCGTATTCGACCGGTATGTTTTGCAGTTTTGCTGTTTCCTCGAGCTTTACTTCTTTCAATATTTTTTTTGAACAGTTGAGCGGGTTTTGTTCACAATTTTTGCAATATCTGCGAGAAATTTTCCATTGCTTCGATGCTATTCGACACTAATAAATCTCTAACTTCCACTGGTAAATCTTTGCCACGTCTAATTACCTATATCTTATTCTATTTTTTCTTGTGAGCGCTAAAAATTGACTGCATTTTTAAGAGCATTTTCTCTTTTGTTAGATAAAACTTATAACATAAGTATCTTTCGGTAAGAGGAAAATATAATTGTTTAATAAAAGTTAGCCTAACCGAAACATTTTTATATAAATAAATTTAAAAAATATACAGATATGTAATGAAAACCGATTTCGCTCCAAAAGCGAACTGAAAACGAAAACAGGTGGCAATACTTATTATCTTTCGTTTTGTTTTTAATTAGATTTCTTTTTTAACGAATTCGATTTCATGTTCCATTTGTTTCTATCAAAATGTAAGCTAAAAAGTATGTGATGAAGAACGAAAATTCACTGTTTAAACTGTTTTTAAACCGAGAAGATAATAATTGTGTACGTTTTAAAGAAAAAAAGGAAATTTAAGCTCAAATTTCAAATATTTCAAAAATACTAAAAGAAAAAAGTAAGTAAACACTTTAAAATATGTACATATGTATTTAAGTTGAAGGGTGCCCCGATAGACTAGGCGATAGTGTGCCTGACTATCAGTCAGAGGGTTGCGGGTTCGATTCCCGCCAAAGACTCTGGATGTTTTCTGCAGACAAGCCAAAAAGCTTCGCAGTTTGTGTTTGTTAAAAAAAAAATAGAAAGGTTTCGGCAAACTTTCGTTCAGGAGTTAAATAAGCTTGGTTCACCTTTGAAAGATTGTAAAAAGATTTGGATAATCCAAATAAAACCGACCTTGTTCATACGAAAACATTCGTTGAACCTGGTTTCCTGCATATTAATGGGTCTGAAGCATCCCTCAATCTTTTTCGTTGTATGTTTTCAACGCGATGCCAATTATTTATTATTAAAACGGACGCTGACAAAATTATTGCTCTATTTACAAACAACTTGAATTTTTTAACAAAAGTTGTTATTTTCACTTGAAACAATTTGAAAAGAAACAAAAATGGGAAATAAAACCGTTCGATTTTGATTACATCTTATAATAAAAAGTTCGTTTTTAATTTTCGATTTTATTTGAAAACCGATCGATTTCCATCACATACATGATAGACTTCTTTTGAAATTATTGTTTGCTGTATACAAAATGTTAACTCTGACTGTAAATAAATAAATACAGACTATTTATTTGTATTTATTTTGATTATTCAATACTTACACATGATCTTCTCCTCTCTTCTCTAGCTCTTTCTTTCACACAATTATTCTCTCACACTCTCTTGTAATTTTTTTTGTTTTGTTTTATTTTGGTTAAATGATTTTTGTATGCAATTTTCATGTTTTGGTATTTTGCTATAGAATGTTTTTTTTTTATTTAGTAGCTCAGTATCAGTTGGTATTTTTTTTGTTTTTATTTTGTTACCAGTATTTCTTAGTTTTTACGAAGATAAGGCTTATTATTATTATTATATTATTTGCTTTACTGTTTATAAAGTGTTGGTTTATTGTTGATTTGGTTGTTGTAAAGATAAGCGTCTAGTATTATGTACGAGTATGTATGTTGAAGGAGTTTGTCATCATCATCATAGTCTTTGATAAAACTCATTATACTCTAATGTTGCTCAACATGGTTTGATTTGGGTGGGTGTGAGTCTGACAGTGTGTGTGTGTGTGTTTTTTTTTTGTTAAAAAAACCGTTGCAGAAATCTTGTCTTTTATTTGCCGAGTTGGAATGAATGTTTTTTCTTTTCGAGGGTACTCATTTTAAAGTCTGTAGATTAGTTACATTTTAGGTTATTTTTTTTTTTTAAGATAAGATATTTAATTCAAGGGAACATATGTACATAAATACATATTTATGCAGGTACGTACATATATTTAGCAGATAAGACTTAAAATATAAAAACAATTCTGTCACAGAGAAAAGTTCCCCTTTAATGATAAGTTTCTTTAAGCCGAATAATTTTTAGAGGAAGTTATTTATTAATAAATAGTATAAGATTAGGAAACTCTTGAGAAAATTTGATTTACCCTTTTTTACCTATAGAAAGAAAGAATTATAGGTATTAGAATTGAATTATAAAAGAATTGGAATTGTTTTTAAGTCTCAATTTAATGATGACGTATTTACCTACTGTGTTTTTTTTAATTAGTTAAGTTAAATTAATTGTTAATTATGTGTATTTTTAAAATATTTGATGTCTATTACATAAGTCAACACTTGATTACCGCCGCCTTGTCGTCTTTATTCTATTAACATTTTTGAACTTTTCATGTTTATCAATTAATTAAGTTGAAATTATTAGTTTTTTTCTCCAACAATTTCTGCTTTTAATATAAAAAAGTAGCAGTGTCGTCTCCATTTTAAACAAACGACATTTAACTATTAGACATAATTAATAATAGTTCTTGTAATTGAGTTATGCAATTGTTAATTTGTCCATGCAATTGTATACATTCTCGTACATAAATCATACTGTTTAACAGACATTTATATACATTTACTACCCTGCAGACCACTTTATGTCTCTGCAGAACTAGCGTTTTAGTTAGTGACAAGTAGCATATCAATCAGCTCTCTCTTCTTACTATTATTTCACTTTAAGAGAAAGTTTGTCAGCAAGAGCTGTCTTTCAATAACGTTAAGAAGACATTTCTTGTTTAAAGTTGCTAATTTTACCTCCTTAAAAACTGCCGTTAATATTTTTAATTATTTACTAATAGGTATGTATAGTTAGTGTATGTGCAGCCTGTAAAGAGTTGTAAATATTATATACATACACACATACATATTTATATTTGTATGCAAGTACAGTGTCATAATTAAAGGCCTCTAATTTATGAATGACATGCATAGAAATTATTATGTTTAAAAAAATTAAATTTTCTAAAGATAAGTTCTTGTTTTTTTTGTGTTTTTAAAGAAATTAATAGGGTCAAGAATTTAAAATAATAAACAAAATGATCTAATGAACTTATTTTCTGTAATGTTTTTATTATTAAAAGAAAAAAAAAAAACAAAAATAGCTTGTTATTTTTACCATTTTCCAGAAGAAGAATTCGAGAATAAAATGTTGTCTACCATTGATATTTATTTGGACATCAGGAGTCCATGATCTGGGCTGTCTCAAGAAAGGGAATCTGATGGATTAATATACAGTCTGACTAGAATTCTTATTGAACTCTGACTAGAGTCTGGCTAGAGTCTAACCAGGAGTCTGCCTAGGAGTTTAACTAGAGTCTGACTAGGAGTTTAATTAGGAGTCTGACTAGGAGTTTAACTAGAGTCTGACTAGGAGTTTCACTACAGTTTAACTAGGAGTCTGACTAGAGTCTAACCAGGAGTCTGCCTAGGAGTTTAACTAGAGTCTGACTAGGAGTTTAACTAGGAGTTTAACTAGAGTCTGACTAGTGCCTAACTAGGACTTTAACTAGAGTCTGACTAGGAATCTGACAAGAGTCTGATTAGGAGTATGACCAGGAGTCTGACTAGAGTTTGTGAACTAATTGGATCTCTGAATGCGATAGTTTATGTCTAGTAATCATCACACTAGCATCTGGTCATGATCTTGTTTCTCAATGTCATACATCTTCATCAACGAAATCATTTCAATACTACTTGATTGTCCACAGTCATTCAGGTACAACATAAACCAACCTGAAGTGATGGCTCTAAAATTTTGACGAAAAATTTTATGAATATCAGAAATTTTGAGACAAAGATTTCAAGAGAATGACTTAATATTCCTTATATAAATCATAGAACTGTAACTTAATTTCTCTCTTATTTACATTCACTACAATATGTAAATACTTTTATTATAATAATTACTATTTCTATTTAAATTTCTATTTGTTTAACATTTACAGCAGTAGTACTACAACAAAAAAAATATTGGAAATAAAAAAAAAAAACGGGCGGATATTTTCAATAAACCGTTAATACTCAATCAATTTGCACACTTTCATTCTAACGTAAACTTGTCCACCAAATAAAGATACTCCGCAACAATTCTATTAACAATGGTTTCAAAACACTATTAAAACAAGCCCATAAATATTTTTATAAAACAAAAAAGGCATAACAAAATTTATTTATTGTACGCTTTACCCAGCAAACATGTTGTTAAGAAGTTTTGATATTTTTGGAAATTCTCATTTCAGTTTAATCTATGTTAGCGGGAAAATGAAAGATTTTGAAGTATTTTTACTTGTTTTAATTTAAAGTGATTTTAGTTTTTCGCAAAAATTTGGTAATTTCTGGGATTTTTAAAAATATTGTGGTAATTTCAAAAATACATAGTTAATTTTTTTTTTAATTTTAAGTTTATGCTAATTTTTGAGTTTTTAAGTAACCGGAGAATATGGGTATTTCTGGGATTTCAAAAATATTTTTAGGAATTTCTGGAAAATTTCGTTGAACTGTTTAGCTTATTTTGGAAAATTCAATTTTTATATACTTTTTTAAATTTTAGTGTTCTGCGGAAATTTCTGGGATTTTTAAAATTTTTATGGGTAGCTGAAATATAGTTAATCTATCTTATTAAATATTTTTCTAATTTAAGTTTAAGCTATTTTAAGTGTTCTTAAGTAGCCGGGAAAATTTGGGATTTTAAAAATATTTTTAGGAATTTCTGGAAAACTGCAAAATGTGGCAATGTGGGCATTTCTGGGATTTTTAAAATTTGTGTTGAAATTAATCGATCTTGTTAGATATTCGTCTAATTTAAGTTTAAGCTATTTTTGATGTTTTTAAGAATTCGGAAAAATGGAAAATTTGGGGATTTTTTTAAATATATTTAGAAATTTCTAGAAAATTATTTTAAATTGTTTAATTTTCTTTTAAAAGTTAATTGTATAATATTGGCTTGGTCATTTTAGTCGTCAGGGGAAACGTGAAACAAAAATGTTAATATGAAGTCATTAAGAATTTATGCTTAAACTTTTGTGTTGGCTGGGATATTTTAATTGCTTAATGGTGTTAAATGATGACGTCATTATAATAAGATTTTTTTTTGTTTTGAGTTAAAAGTTCTAATAAACCAGCTATTGTTAATAAGATTGTTGTACTTTGTGCGACTAAATAGGAATATACTTGAGTTTAGGTATTAAAACAAAATATTCTGCAGCATCTTTTTGGCTTTTGTGTTTTTATCTTGCTGTAGTCATGCGGTGTTTTGTTTGTTTTGGAAGAGCAGTTGGAAGAGTGTTAACAAAATCAAGGTCATGATGCCTCCCAGAACATGTTGATTTACTATAAACATTTAAGTTTATTAGTACATATCTATTGTATGATGTAGTTTATTTATAATAAAATATTATTTAATTGAATGTTGTTCAGGTATTGTAACTTTATTATAGATTTATTTATGTGGTTTCTTTTTTTTAATTATTTACTATTCGGTTTATTCTTACACCTTCCAAAAGTTAGGTAATTAATTATTGCCGCTATTTTAAAACCAAACACACACATCATGTGTTCATTTCCTTCCCCTGCTTTTAGACATATGTATACATACGTACATATGTAGCTATGGGTGTGGCATTCAGAATCTGTAGTACATATACATATTTATTTCTATACTTCCGGTTTTTAAAATCCTTTTGTGGAGAAGACTGCATCTGTTGATTTAAGATCATTTTACCTATAAATTAAATTTCCAATTGTGATTGATAACGCTAATTTATTTAAGTAGAAAATTATGTTTGTTTTTCGATTCGTGGAAATTGTTTTATTATTTCTGTATTTTGGTTAACATGAAGAGGGGAAGTCATTTAGATTAGTATCAATTGGTAAAGTGCTGTGGTATAATGGGGTTTTGAGTGTAGTGTAGATGTAATACACTTGTGCAGATTACTGCTTGCTATTTATGTTTATTAAATTTTACGAATATTTTCAAATGGGATTAAAAACGCATTACAATTTTTTGACTTTTAAAATATTGATATGCCTTCTGAAATATTGCTTTACTCCTCGCTGATATTTCCAAAATATTTTCAAGAATCAATTGCTTTATTTTAGTAATTGTAATAACAACATCCATGGTGTAACTATGCAAGGTGAGTGCAGTAGCACAGCTGACTGACTTTGTTTACAATTTACTTATGTCAAAAGTAATACTTTTTCAAGTGTTTTTGACAGTAGTACACAAACAAATGCCTGTTGTTTCTGCATTGTGTTGTATTTGTTACCGTTTTGCACTCACCATTACAATATCGGTGTTGACAACTAGAAAATCAGTTTGACAGTTAACTGTCACAATCAAAATTGCCACCAACTAATTTGGTGGTCAGAAATTCAATATGTGAATGTCCAAAAAGAAATTCATACACAACGTGTCAATGTCAATGATTTTGTGATTCTTCTCTCTACTTAAATTTGATGATATCGATATGATCGACATGTGTATGTCCTGATCGTGGTTTACTTATTTCGGTGGCAATAATTGAACGCATAATTCAACACCATTGGAAGTCTTTTGATTGGGTTATTTGACGTTAAAGTACCACATGCCAACAAACCTATAACCTTACGTGTATTTAAGTAGGAAATTCAATGCAGCATCGATCCTTACACTTAACTTAACTTAACTTAACTTAACTTAACTTAACTTAACTTAACTTAACTTAACTTAACTTAACTTAACTTAACTTAACTTAACTTAACTTAACTTAACTTAACTTAACTTAACTTAACTTAACTTAACTTAACTTAACTTAACTTAACTTAACTTAACTTAACTTAACTTAACTTAACTTAACTTAACTTAACTTAACTTAACTTAACTTAACTTAACTTAACTTAACTTAACTTAACTTAACTTAACTTAACTTAACTTAACTTAACTTAACTTAACTTAACTTAACTTAACTTAACTTAACTTAACTTAACTTAACTTAACTTAACTTAACTTAACTTAACTTAACTTAACTTAACTTAACTTAACTTAACTTAACTTAACTTAACTTAACTTAACTTAACTTAACTTAACTTAACTTAACTTAACTTAACTTAACTTAACTTAACTTAACTTAACTTAACTTAACTTAACTTAACTTAACTTAACTTAACTTAACTTAACTTAACTTAACTTAACTTAACTTAACTTAACTTAACTTAACTTAACTTAACTTAACTTAACTTAACTTAACTTAACTTAACTTAACTTAACTTAACTTAACTTAACTTAACTTAACTTAACTTAACTTAACTTAACTTAACTTAACTTAACTTAACTTAACTTAACTTAACTTAACTTAACTTAACTTAACTTAACTTAACTTAACTTAACTTAACTTAACTTAACTTAACTTAACTTAACTTAACTTAACTTAACTTAACTTAACTTAACTTAACTTAACTTAACTTAACTTAACTTAACTTAACTTAACTTAACTTAACTTAACTTAACTTAACTTAACTTAACTTAACTTAACTTAACTTAACTTAACTTAACTTAACTTAACTTAACTTAACTTAACTTAACTTAACTTAACTTAACTTAACTTAACTTAACTTAACTTAACTTAACTTAACTTAACTTAACTTAACTTAACTTAACTTAACTTAACTTAACTTAACTTAACTTAACTTAACTTAACTTAACTTAACTTAACTTAACTTAACTTAACTTAACTTAACTTAACTTAACTTAACTTAACTTAACTTAACTTAACTTAACTTAACTTAACTTAACTTAACTTAACTTAACTTAACTTAACTTAACTTAACTTAACTTAACTTAACTTAACTTAACTTAACTTAACTTAACTTAACTTAACTTAACTTAACTTAACTTAACTTAACTTAACTTAACTTAACTTAACTTAACTTAACTTAACTTAACTTAACTTAACTTAACTTAACTTAACTTAACTTAACTTAACTTAACTTAACTTAACTTAACTTGGCGACCTTTGGTGAGTGCGAAAAGTTACACTCCTACAGTCAGTCTAGAGATGAAGCTAATCCAACTTTGTTGAGTCAGCATTTGAAATAATTATACGAATTTTGCTACAGACTCTGGAATAACAATAGAATCCAACCCAAGTTGTATGGTCGAAAAAGCTCGCCCTACGTGATAACACATTCTCAGTCTTCAGTTCATGGCTCAAAATATAGGTAAAGATTCAAGAATGATCTGCAGTTCTTACATCCAAGTCCCAATTTACACGTAGTAATTTTTGTTAAAAATATTGATACAATTATTTCCTTGAAATTTCTTCGCCATATCACAGAATTTAATTTCGTTCAGAAGTGGTATTCTTTTTTGCTTCTATAGAAAAAGTAAAACGAATAATTTTTTCGGAATGAAACCTAGAAATGCTTAAAATTACAGTTCCACATAGCAAATTAAAAGTGGTTTAATTCCGAAAAAATGTTTCGTTTTTCGTTTTCTATAGAAGCAAAAAATGGAATTAATTTCACTTTCGAACGGAATTAAATTCTGTGACATGGCTGATAATTGCTTAAATCACTCGTATTTTTTTGAGAGTTTACACACATTTGTACTCGTATACACATACATATGTAAGGGTATGTAATACAAATAACGAATTGCTATACTCGTCTTATCTACCCTTCACTGAAACTGAGACTACATTAAGAACTGTGACTGAAGCACACATTGATGCTTAAATTAGACCAACCTAGACTTAATATAGAAATACAACTGAAGGTCAAGGTCAAGGCTAAATAGGTTTGAAGTTCAACCTGGACTATGATTCGACCTAAAGCTACAAAACATTAAGACCTACGAATGAATAAAAATATGGACTATAATTGAAAATCAAACAGACTTCATAAAGTTCTGTGATTGCAGATCAATTTAGACAATAATTAATGGTCTACCTAGACTTTATAAGGAATTACAAATTAAACTAAAACTAAAATTTATATAGAACTACAACTGAAGGTCAAACCCACGATTAAAGATCCATCTAGACAATAATTCAGTTCAACACAGACTTCATAAAGAGCTACGATTAAAGATTAATATATCAATAAATACCTTTTTTGCATAAAACCTATATTTAAATCCATGTTGGCCTTTAATTTGTAAAAGTTTTGACTAGGGTCGTCAACTTTAAAATTTAAAAACGCACCAAAATGGAGAAATGAATGATTTTTTTATTGAATTTTTTTTTTTAATTTCATAAATTCTATTTAAAACTTTTTAAAAAGAGATCAACAATTAATGGTAAAAGTAATAATATTAAAAGTCTTTCTTCAAATAAACGAGCTAATAAAGATAAAATAAGCATTTAACCACTCAAAAATTAAGTCACGATATGCTATTCGGAACTGAAGTACTAATTGGTAAAAAGGGCTAATTTCAGTACATATTTGGTACTTTTTTTTAAATTATTTTTGTTTTCTATTTTAGGTACTTCTATTTCAATTTTTTTGTAATACAATTTGTTAGGCCTCCACTGGGACTCTAACCCTGGTTGTTCGTCTACACTTCAGTAGACCAAACTTAAGATTTTCACCCTATTTACCTTTAGCAATAACATTAAAGTGACGAATTTGATAGTATGTATTCGTTTAACATACATTCGTATTTAAAATACATTTAATGGGGTCCTTTTTCTTCGGATAGATTTCATGATAATAAATTATTAATAAACTGCAATTAAAAATTATAGTGGAAGGCCAATGTAAGCGGCATGCGGTCGCGGATGGCAATCAGCTGTTCTTTTTGCCGCTTATACTTTCTGTAGGTAGCCAGATGTGCGCGGCAAATGTAAAAAAATGAAATTGATTTGTTTTTTATATAAATAAATTCTTAAATAAACGTTTTTTTAGTGTGTTCAGTATGTATGAAAGTAAAGTATTAAAAAAATGATTTCTTTTTTATTTTTAACTAAACTCACATGCCACATATCATATTCATGTGTATGGCAACATCGTTTTAAGCGGCAAAGTTGAACCAAATTCTACTTTGCCACGCTGCTGCTTCTCACACCATTGTCAGATTAAATAAATTGCGATACTTCAAAATTTTTGTATGAATAATTTTGTAAAGAAACAAAACTTTTATTCGCTGGTAATACTGTTGCCGCCCGCGGCCGCATGCCGCTTACATTGGCCTTCCACTATTAGTAAAAAGAGAGATATCATCACATTTTCGGAAAAAATTAAAAAGCGCACTGAAATTTAAAAAAAACACACCGAGCTACAACTAAGGAATTTTTCGCACAAAAAAATTAAAAAAAACACCAAAAATCGTGCGAAACGCACCAAGTTGACAACGCTGGTTTTTACAACACTAATTTCTCTCTGCTATTTAGTAGCTTTCTCTCTTTCTCCCTCTCTCTTTCTCTGTGATAATTATGTCTAATATTTTAAGCAAATTCATTGCAAAATGCAATTAGCCATATAAATTTGAAATTTATTCATTAAATTAAACGTTCAATCGTTTAACTTTGACACTTGCAGCAGCCATCTTTTCAGTTTCCAGTCTATAACTTGCTGTTAAACTATTTACATATTTCAACCAGTTTCTTTGAAGTAGTCTTATTTTGGGAGAAGACTTTAAAATGCCAAATGCGTGGTTGGTCATGAAACCAGATTTTTTATTTTCTTTTATTTGGTTTATGCTACAAATAAATAATAATTTTTTTTATACAAACGATGCAGGAAAAAACAAAGAAATAAAAATATGACAAAATATTTTTTTAAAACAAACAAAAAAAAAAAAAAAAATAATAAAATCTAGTATTACGAGTAGGGCGGCAAAGTCATCGAACGAACCCAGTTTGCCAGTTTGTAAATCCGTATGCTGTCTGTTTTTAGCCAGTCATTTAGACATCATTGGGATTGGATGGTGGTGGTGGTGTAACATTGGCAGTTTATGGTGCTGTGCTGTGGAATGGTGTGTTGTGTTTTGCTGGTGATATTGAAATGTGCAATGCATTGCAAATTAAACGCTTTTAACCAAATGTGGCTGCACATGCCAAATACAGCAAAAGCAAATGTGATTTTTATACATACACACATATTTTTTTGTACTATTTGTCATTATTTTAAATAAAACAAAAAAAAAAAAAAATTCAAATCTTATATGACTTTGATGATGGCTGTGTGAGAAAAAGGAAACAGTGATGATGTCTACGCATACACAATGTTTCACATCAGCCAGCAAATGAAGCAATGCGACATTTAGTATGATGCCTTGGCATTCCCCCCAAAAGACACCATACTGTTCTATAGTTGTGTTTACTATACTGTTTAACCAAGGGCTGTGTTGTGTTATACGCTGCTAAGGCAGCAGCAGTAGCAGCAGTTTACAAAGGAAGTATGAAGATAAAAATAGTTTTCACTTTCATTTCCACACTTCTACGCACACGGCAGGCAAATGAAAAATATATAAACGAAAACGGTAGTTTTTCCTAAACAGGGAATAAAACATTGTAGTTTCTCATTGTGTTGTACTTTACAATAAGAAAATAATGTTGTTGTTGTTGTCATGTTAAGCCTGGGATTTTGTATGTCAGTCTCAAATTATAAGTAAGTAGTAATACGTACATACTTGTCTTTTGAAAACATTCTTTAAAGAACAAAATAGTTTCTGACACTTGTCGTTTCAATAATTCAAGGGTGTTTACCATGGTGAAATAATTCTACAAGGTGATGGTAATATTACAACAATACAAAAGCAACAGAAACAACATGGTATTTTTGTTTTTGCTTTCAAAAACAACTGGTTATTGTTTACAAACATTTTTGCAGGAGAAATAAATACATACATACATACAATTTTTTTAATTTCAAGATGACAATAAAAATAATTTATAAATTTGTTAATTAATGAAACATTTAATTTATGGACAATTGTTTTTTTCACTTTTTTTGAATAACTTCATACGTTTGCTATTTTTTTAACACAACTTGAGCATACATACATACATATGTATATAAAGTTTGACATAACGAACATGACTAAAAAAAAAAAACAGCTGGCGTTTCAACACCACCTTGTAGAGTTATTTCACCATGGGTGTTTACCGTCTGAACCTGAACTTACTACATTGTCATAATTGTTAGTTTAAATGTTTATGGTTGTATTGTTGTCAAAATTGTTGGGCCTGTTTCTATAATTAATGCAATTTCCTGCAAGTATGAGAAAATCCATTTTGCAGGTGCTTTTGAAACTGAAAATCTAACTTTAGAGTTATTAAAAGACATACGAAAATTCTCTCACGTTTATTACGGGAAATAGTACAACTCTGCAATAAGATCTTTTAAAAGTTCCCATATCATTAGAGCAATTGTTTGCCAAAAATTCAAAATCTCTCAACCACCACCACCTGCTGTCTTTACAATAGGATCTAAGTATATGGTTGAGCTATTGTTCAGCCTGACATAATTTGACCAGAGTTTTGGAACTATGTTTACAAAATAAATAAAACTTGTTTCAGTTTATGTTTTAATCTATTTTGAATTGTATTTCCAATTGTATTGCGTGTGCCAAAGTGCTGAGGCGTGAAAAATCTCTACACGAGCAACGTCTCCGAGCAAAAGTTCTTACTGCTACCCGGGACAGTAAAAGCTTTTGGTCATTCGTTAAAAGAATAAAGGATAATGCTAGTTCTTTAATTCCTACTCTTTTAAAGAATGACCAACCATAAACTGACTCGGTTGACAAAGCTAACTTTTTGGCTGAATTATTTGCAAATAATTCAAACTATGCCAAATATATTCTTTCTCAGGCGCGCACTTAAAAGGGTTTTAGCGGAGCTTAACATAATTAAGTCTCCTGAGCCAGATTGTATACCAGCACTGGTCTTGAAGCAGTGTTCTTCAGCGCCCGTGAATTTCCCATGTGTTGGAAGGTTGCTAATGTAACGCCGATTCCTAAAAAGGGAGAGGCTACAAACCCTGGCAATTATCGCCTAATAGCATTTGTTTCTGCACTTTCGAAAGTTATTGAAAGTATGGTAAATTATATTCTATACATCGTTTTGGCAAAAGTAAAGTGTTGGCTCTAGATTTTTCTAAGGCGTTCGACAGTGTCTGTCATGGTGCTCTCTTATCGAAACTCATTGCTTTAGGTGTCCTTCTCTCGATTTATATCAAGTTTCCTCAGAAATCACACTATACGAGTTGTTATAGAGGTATCTCATCAAACGAGTTCAAGATTAATTCAGGAGTACCGCAAGGCTCCGTTCTTTCTCCTACTTTATTTCTCATCTTTATAAATGACCTTCTATGTCAAACTTCAAACCCTATCTATTCTTTTGCAGATGATAGCAACATTTACCATACACTCTCATTTAACCATAGACCAAACTCTTTGGAGATTGGGGAAATGAGACAAAATATGAATGATACGCTGAGCCAAGATATGTCCATCAACGACAACGGTGCCATGAGTTTGCACGGGCTCGAAACTGGTTAGAATTTGATTGTTTCAAACTTGTTAAACTCGCAGCTGACTAGAGTCTTATCTATCCGGGGATTCTTCACCTAATTGATAATTCGTTGAGGCCCTTTCTGGGAAAATGTGGTGTCTTTGGTTGATACCCAAAGCGAGAAGAATGGCAGTTGGTTAAAAGACTGACATTTGTTTGAGCAGCAAACTTCGTGCCACCAATATGTCTCTAGATGTTGTTGCTAAAACAATGGAGCCATCTGCTTTCGTTTTAGCTAGCTGACGATTCACCTTTGGACAGGGTTAGATAGTGCCGTATGGCAACCGTAGTAAATTCTAATCTCTGTCCGTGGCAGTAGTGGTCGGTCAGTGCGATGTTGCTATTGCTGTTTTTCTAGTAATAGTCTTGGGTTATGCAAATACACTAAGTTATGGATGGCAGGGATTAGATAGCCCAAGGATGGGCCGAAAGAGCAGGTACCCACGTGAATCTTGAACACAAATCTATCTCCAACTATCTCTTGAAATTTTAAAACTGGTTGGGAAATATCAATGTTATTACCCAGAAGTTGCTGTTACAGTTCAGTTTAATAATAAATGCAATATACACATACATACTCCAAAAAGAACTACGATTAAGGTTCAACTCAAATTTGGGTTGAAACTTATAAAATACTTCATAAAGATTTACGATTAAAGTTTTATCTTGACAATGATTGATAAAAAACCTCGTCTATATATCTAAAGTCCTAGGTTTTAAGCTCAATACTACTTAAAGAACTGCGAGTAAAAATCAACCTAAAAGCTTCTTAACCTAGACTTTATAAAGACCTGCATACGTTTCAATCTCAATGAAAACTACATAATGGCTTACAACTGAAGCTCAACCCAGACTACATCAAAACCTACAGTTCAATCTCAATTTAGACTACTTAAAAATATGCGAATGAAATTCAACTTACAAACCTAGAGTTCCTAAAAATTAAATCTCAATTGAAACTATAAAAGACCTAAGATCCAAAATTGGTTTCTTTCTTTCTTTGTCTCTGGTTTCACTTTTCTATGAATTACTTGAAAACCCGTTGTTTTGGATCAATTCACCAGTATTTCAATTTCATTCATACTTTTTTCTTGATTTAAAAGAATTTATTTTTCAAAAAAGAAAAAAAAAATGCAGAGCTTCTTTGCAAGTCCCATTAAAAAAGCGATCATAGATCATAGAAAATATAAAACACTATATTCTACCTATACTATTTTCCTGTTGAAATAAAATTATAAATTCAAAATTTAATTGAAAATATCGTTTATTATTTTTTCCAAATGAAAATGAGCCTTAAAGAGATTTATAGAAAGTTTTTAGTTTACTGGTCGATTCAGCTAAATTATTAGTTTTTAAGTTTTTTCTTCATCGCAGCATTAAAAATGAAGACGCCGTTGTTCTTATTTATTCCAACACTTTATTATGTTATGTACGTATAATAATTTTTCGCATTTTTAACATTTTTATACCCTTCACAATCATTCTGGATCCTTATAGATAGCGGAGTCTATTAAGCCATGTCCGTCTGTCTGTTGAAATCAATTTTCTGAAGTCCCCAGATATCTTCGGGATCGAAATCTTCAATAATTCTGTCAGACATGCTTTCGAGAAGTTTGCTATTTAAAATCAGCAAAATCCGTCCATAAATAACGGAGATATGAGCAAAAATCCGAGACAACCTCTGAAAATTTCATCAAAAAAACTAAGTGTAATTAATATTGTTACGAACAAATTTATCAACAGATGGCGTTGATCAAATAAAGTGAATTAATATTGTTACGAACAAATTCATCAACAGATGGCGTGTTTATCGACATAATTATGCATAATATAATTATGCGGCCACAACAAAGGTGAAGGGTAATAAGATTCGGCATAGCCGAATATAGTACTCTTACTTGTACATACTATAAATTTGCTTTACTACTTAAAATACCACCACTTGTTTGTTCTTCATATAGTATATCCAAGTACCTTTGCAATATTTATTAGTCAATGCATAAACCTTAACCAAACATCTCACAGTAAAATAAATATATCAATCAATCAGAATAACTTTGCAAATTTTGACAGTAGCTGATTCTGCAACCACCCCGTAAAACTGTAACTGCACATCCATTATTGTCTGCTTTTAGGGTGACAAATTTTCGATGACCTTCAAAAATTTCTAATAACGGAATTTGTGGTGAATTTCACCACGATTTTGTTATACTCACCACAATATTTTATACTCACCAATATTTTTTCACCAGCTTTTTTAATTCACCACACAGCAGAAAAAAATTTTCTGCCGGTCGGTCGACTTTTCTGCCCTCTAATTCCGTCCGTCCGTCCGCCCGCCCGGGAATTTTTGTGGTACTATTTTTAGACAAAAAGTTCTATGAAAAAGTGCGCCCTCTTTTGGCTGCTGTTGTTGAGCTGTTTTACCGACCGTACTTTTAAAAACAGAGTTGTTTCTGGCAGTAGTGTTGCATTTTTGTGTATTAAAGAATTGGTTTGTGCGAAGAAAAAGAAAAAAGTGTATTTGTAAATTTTGACACTAGCTGACAAACCAACAGAAAAAAAACTTATTTAAGAAGTTTACTTACTATCTATATAGAATATATCATTATTTATTATTTTGTTGTTGAGTTTGCGCGTCTTTAAAAAAACAAGTGCAATATAAATTACAAGTATGTGAAAATTATGAAAATACACAAATTTTTGTTATTAAATTTATATATAATGCAAAATTAAGCTTTTTTTTAATTAAAGAAAAAAAGTAAAGTGTGAAATTAAAAGTTAAGGCAAAAAATAATATATTTTAAAGTAAAAATTGTGTAAGAAAATCTTATAACAATAATCGTTAAAAGAGAGTGCAAAAATAATAAGAGAGTTTTTGTCTGATAGAAATAAAGATACATAAAAAATATATTTTTGTTGAGTGAATGCGAATTAAAAAATCCTTTAGTAATTTTTGATTATTCAGTGAAGACGGTTGACTTGAAACAGTTAACGGCAGTTAATTATATAGAAAACACAAACATAATAGTTTGCTGAATATAAAAATATACCTATAATGTTTAAAGGAATTTAATCAATTATAATTAAAATTAAACATTGTGTTTAATTGGAAGTTTTCTTAAAGAACAAGCAGTGGTGGTTTTTATTAAACAATAGAAAATAAATAATTCCTTCAAATAATAGAAATTCATTTACAGCATTTTAACATTTCTAAACTGAATCTTTCTTTTTAACTAAGGGGTGGTTATGTGTAAAAGACAGACAGTGAAAAAATGTGTCTCGTCCTGTACAACTAAGTGTTTATCCAACTAGAAACAAATACAACAAAAGAGGACAACAAAGCCAACAGAAAAAAATACTAAAAAAGGAAACTAATAAGAACAGAAAAAACATGCCCTCGGCCTGACAAAACAAAGAAAACACATAAAAATAAAATCAGTTATAAGAAAAATAAATAGAAAAATCAATAAGATTTTATTAGAAATTAAAAAAATAAAATTGAAAAATAACAATTATTTTAAAATAAGAAAAACTAAAAAACAGATAGGTATAAAAATTAAAAAAAAAAAAAAAAATCATAAAATCATACTGTTGTATCCCGTGTCTTGCGTGTCTTCATTTATTAACAAAATAATATAATCCAGTAATTTTTCCCTTCATTCATACAACAATTTTTTAACTTTATCGCCGTCATCATTATTGTCGCCGTTCTCGTAATTGTTAACGTCGTTGTCGTGTGTTTAAGTCGTGGTCGCCGTTATGGTCGTGTTTGTGCTAAATTCCTTAACTCAGTGTCTGTTTAAAGAGCCGACTGTGGTTGCAAACACCCCCTATTAAAAAAATAAAACATGAAATAATGCCATGCAACAACAACTTAAATGACCTCCATTGGCTCCTTTGTGTACGTACACGTTTCCTTACTCTAATTTTATTGTCCCTTCTGACTCATAAAACTGCATTATTTCCGTATTTACGTGGAAAACAAGCAAAATAAACCATCAAACAAAAAAAAGAAAAGAGTTGCATGCTTCATTTTATTGCTATTTAAAAACAGAAAACCTAATAATAATAATAATAAAAAATACGAAAAAAATAACAATAATCAAAACACGTCTCTTAGACGCCTTTTTGCCATATTGATTTAAAATAAAAAGTAAAAAAGACAATTTAAGCAAATGTTTATATTAAACTTTTCAGTCATCATGTTTTAGTGTTTAATATTTAGAAATTAATTTAATAAATTATTGTTAAATTATTAATTATACAACTTGGTGTGCTCTCAAATTTTGCTTATTAAGTTAGTTTCTCGTTTGTATAAATAAAAATATTCCGTTAAGATGAAAACCCGTTTGGTTTCGTTAACTTATCGCGGCAGTGCCTCGGTTGATCCACGCTACTCGGCCACCATGTTGCCCTGGACTATTAATGACATCAGATCCACGGAAAGTTATTCCAAGGTAAGTTGAAACTGTTGTTAATTAAACCTTAAAAATCAATATTTAAATTTCCACCACTCATCGCTGTTTATCAGGCTATATTCCGCCGCACAGATTTGTTCAAGATTATCGTGATTTCCCGCCATTCGGTCCAACATAACTGCGCACTCAAACGCTGGTGAACTAGACTTACCATCGCCTTGTATGTTCTGCAAGAACATCAATTTGCAACTACTCGTTCTCGGACTGCAACGATCAATGTACGAGCGCCTTGCTAAAAAGCTTGGGCTATCCATAGTTTAGCCAATTAGCATGATCCAGGACTATATTACTAAAAACAGCAATCGATTCAGCTACAAACTGGCCACAAATGCTACGATTTTTCAATGCATTTCCTCAATACCGTACCAAGTGTCTCCTTTACTTTCAGTGGCTCTGTTATTTCAGCAACAGCACCTACAGATAATTTAGTTGCCCAAAATTTGTTACTAGAACAAACATTACTCATTTAACCTCGGAAGAACCTCAAGCAATTATCAGTTACGGGACAAATGCCCGGGCTTCTAACTCATCCCGCAGTCTTCGATAAGACTCTAATCAGCTAAATTGAACTCTAAGCAGTTTGAAACTCGTGCAAGTTCATGGCACCGGTTTTGCCACATCCAGCCCTGCTTAACAATACTGACAAGATGTGGACAATCCCCTTGCCAACATGCCAAAGGCAAATTACACTGTGGAACAAACTCAGGTAGCAAAAGTTAGGTCGATTCTGAGAGTGAGGAGTAAAAATAGCGGCTAAATTAGATGACCCGTATCGCGGCGTTTGTTTATGTTAGTTAGAATTTTTTTTAATCGACCTTCGAACTTTGTAGTCAAATGCCGATTTTCAGCATATTATTTATATGTTTTTTTTTTGGCTATAACTCGTCGACTAATTGATATTTTTAAATCTGTAAAAGCCAAATTATTGCTAGAGACAAGTGCAACAATTTGGCAATAATTTGGCTTTGGCAGATTTAAAAAACACAGTGTTAGCGCTGCACAGTAGGGCAGAAACTAATGTCTTTGGAAATAAATCTGCATTTTCCGAACGGTTACTCTGATCGGGATAACATTATACATGAGCGTAGCCAAGGAGTATTTGAGTTTAAGTTTTAAAAAGTTAACTAGACAACTCCGCCCCTTCAGGGCCGGCATTGTAATGTTTTTTTTGACATGTAAATTGTTTGGAAATAAATCTGTCATTTGTAAGAAACTGCTTCTATCGGAATATAATTTTAAAAGAACGTAGCCAAGCTGTATTAAAATTTAAGTTTTAAAAATGGACTCCACAAATCCAGGGGCGTCGTTGTAGGGGCTCACTTTTGACATGTAAATTGTTTGGACATTTTTTTAAAATAAATCTGTCATTTGTAAAAACTGCACCGAATGGGATAAGACTTCAAATGGACGTAACCGAGTTGTATTCGAGTTTAAATTTTACCAAACATCTTTCAGGACGGCGTTGTGGGGTCTCAAAATAGACCACTTTTGACATGTTAATTTTTTTTTTTGCAAATAAATCTGTCATTTGTAAAGGGCTGCTCCGTTCAGGAAGTTAAATTGCAGGAACATAGAAAAGGTGTATTTGTGTTAGATTTTAAAAATTGATTCCATAAACCCTTCAGGGTCATCGTTGTAAGGACACAAAATAGAGCACTTGTTTGGATATTTTTTGGAAAAAATCTGCTGCTATCAGGATAAAAAAAAAACACTCCAGAGGCTGCTTTATAGGGGCTCAAAATTCGTCATCTTTATTAAATCGCGCTTTTACAATTTCTGAAAGTCGTGAGATTGTTTAAAAAAACATGCTGGCTATTTGTCTTTAATATTTTCCCAGTTGTAAGCTGCATTTAGGAGTAGCACGATTTTTTTCTAATCATATGAAAATATCCAAGTATAATATCTTCACAGGTTCAAAAATAAACGATTTTCCTTTTAAAAAAATAAGCGATTTTTGGCTTTTGAGCAAAAAGATTTCATAAGGAAATTAAATTAAACTTTTTAATGATTAACTAATCTAAATAAAAATATATTTTTAAGTAATACTTCTAGGATACTATTAAAAACGAAAGCTATCACTGTCGAGAGAGAGAGTAAATCAAGTAAGTTCTTCATCTGACTCATCATTATCTTCTTCGCAACTAAATATTTCTTGCCAAAATAGCTATTTCTGCAAGTATGTTGTTAGTGCATTTATTGATTAGTCCTTGTAGACGTTTTTTAAATGTTTATGTTTTATATTTCCACTTTAAGTGTGACATAAACAGTTAACATGCATTTCCAGAATTTAATTAGTATATCCTCAAAGCAAGTTTGAAAATGGCTAGTAGGAATTCATATAGTTTATAAAGGAACGATTAAAAATAGATATTGGCTCAGCTTTACGAGATCTCACATTTTTGTTCCAAGCATTGTGCTATAATCGAAAGTTTTTTTTAACAAAAAATAGTAAAAATATGTTAACCTAAGTAAATGGAATGCAAGTTAATGGAGCTATTACAATTGAATAAATAAACAGTATCGTTTGGTGCAGGAAATAATTTTTCCATGTTATCGATGGAGAACACACTTCATTTGAATCGCAATTTTAATATGATAAATTCTGTATGCTTGGATATATCCTAGATATACCATGATATATAGATATTGTTGTATCTATAGGCAGGCTTCAGAGATTGCCACTTGAAGCAACAGTTTGGAATCCGTTTGGAACATAAGACATAACGTCTACGATCTCAATGCGAAAGCAATATTAGTTTACCAGGATGTGCCTGGAAAGGGATCCTGACCATTCTCAAAACACAATCGTTTGGGACAACGTTAAAAATATCAATGGGATAGCATTTTAAGTTTAACCGGATGTATTTAGGAAGTGGACCCTAATCATTCTCAAAAGACAATCATTTGACATCGAACTGAATAACGTTTTGGATATCAACTCTCTAGCATCGAAAATACATTCGAAAGGCTTTTATTTTGTTGTCTAAGCGACAGCCTTACTGTATCCTTTTGTAGATAAATATCAAATTCCTTACCAAGAAAACTAATTTGTTCTGGATCATTGAATATCGCTTAAATCGTTGCTTTCGCCTTGTACTCCGTGTTTGCCAATTATCTACTTCTACGAAGAAATCTGTCACAAAAATGCATGATGGACATTTTTTTATGAAAGATAAAGAATTGGCCCAGGCAAGCGACTGCTTTTAATCATTCTTCACAATCCTATACTGGATATGCATGTTTTGAATATATCCTTTTTGAATATATCCTTTATTACTTGAAAGTTATGTGAGTGAAATTAATGACCAAACTTTCCAGTATTTTCATAATGAGTCTTATAAAGTTGTGGTAGTAAAAAAATTCGCATATTAGCGCAATAACCGATAAGAGAAGGCGTAGAAGAACTGTCATTGAATTGAGTAAAAGAAAAGCTCCTTTGCGTTGCGGTTGTTTTTTCCAAACACGGGTCATTTATCGACGAGTCTATGATCCAACATTTCACTTACAATGAAATCAAGAAATTGATTCAACTGTAACTACATGAACTCGCATTGCTTAGATCGGTAAGAAATATGCTTAATTTTAGGGACTATATAGCAAGACTATGAACGGTATTGCTGGCTGGAGTTGCTTACAACTCATCAAGACAACAGAATTTTTTAGAGATGTAGATACTCCGAGAGAGTGAGATATAATAACATCTCCAAACCAGCCCTGATGAAGGAAACAATTTCCTAGAACACTAGTGTATGTCTCCTTCATCAAGGCAACATAATGAATTTGGGATATGGTACATGTTCGGAGGGAGTGGCATAATCAAGCTAAGCAACTCGCATCAGGGTAACACAAAAGCAACCAGGACTAACAGACCTATTATGCTATTGTGGGGTGCTATTATGCGGTTATTCAGTAGTGTGTGATTCCTTCACCAGGGCAACAGGATGGTTTGGAGATGTTTTGATAAATAAATAACGGCAAAAAAAACTGAATTCTAAACTTCTCGATCAATTAAACATTATATATCAGAATGTTCGTGGCTTAAACACTAAATTGTCAAACCTAGTTAACAGTTTCGCTATTAATTATGATATTATATTATCTTCACTGAAACATGGCTAAAAGACAACGTATTAAATTCTGAAATTCTGTGTAATAAATATCAGATTTGCCGATATAATAGAAATGGCTGTGGCGTGTTAATTGCAGTTTCATGCCGTTTTGTCTTAGAATCTTTTTCGATCTGCTTTTCCTCCTAATTCCGACGAATCAGTTTATCAACAACATGTTAATGCTATGAAATCTATTTCTGAACTCGTTAAACCTTATGATTCGTTCGTTGCTTTCGGTGATCATCACTTCAATGGTGATGCTGGAAATTTATTTCCAACAAAATCTACAAAGTTTGGTGATGATTTCTAAAAAACTTATTCGATGTTTGCCTTTATCAACTAATTAACATTTATAATGAATTTGGTAAATTATTAGATTTGGTATTTGTAAATGATCCAAGCAATTGTGTAACTTCTCGCTGTGATCCTGTTACTTTGCCTGAAGATAAATTTCAGCCGATATTTGCATTTATTTTCTCTTTACCTGCTGTACATAAATTCTCTACTCAAATTAATAATGGCAAGGTTTATAATTTTTAACTAACGAACTATGTTAAATTAAATAATTTAATATTAAGTACAGGTATTTTTATAACCTACACCACCATAATGGGTAGTGATGTTTGTAACGCCCAGAAATATTGGTCCAACACCCACCTTAAAGTATACCGATAGACTCAGAATCACTTTCTGAATCGATTTATCGGTGTCTGTCCATTTGGCTTGCTGGACAGCCGGCCATGTAAAGCTTGTCCGCAGAGTACAGAGGGGTTACTCCGTATTTCTATTCGATAGCAAAAGCTTTCGAAATACAATGTAAAAAATATACAAATTCGAATGGTCGCAATTTTGAAAATATTTCGATAAAATTTGGTACGTGATATTTCTTCGGCTTAAGGATGGATGGGATGGAAACTGGTGGAAATCAGTTCATTATTTCACCTGGCCCCCATACAAATGTCCTCCCGAAATTGGGGTTTACCGATCATAAATGTTTGAATTATGCAAGTATCCAAACAAATTTCATCATCACTTTAAAGAGCATAACTCTCTTAAAAATGTTGGTATCCAAATAGTATTTAACGCAAATATACATATTTCATATAATACGGTACAATTTTATTATGATCGGTCCATAATTAGTCGTAGCTGCCATATAAGGCCCACTTCCTAAACTCACTTTAACAATTATAAATTTCTTAAAAATGTTGGTAATCAAATAAAATTCGACACAAATAAGTTTCTTATATACAGAAATAATGATGCCTAATTTTATTATGGCCGGTCCATATAAGACCCTCTCCGTAATTCACTTTAAGCTCCATAAATCTTTTAAAAGTATTTATATCGATATAAAATTTAACACATATAATATTTATATTCACAGAAATCATGACACTAAATTTTTGGATGATCGGTCCATAATAGGTTATATCTGAAAAACTGTTTTATACATATACTGGGTGTTGGGTATTATATGGTCGGGCTTGACCGACTATAAATTCTTACTTGTTTACAGTAAAATATATTCTTGCATGGATGAATATCAAAACACTGTTCTTATAATCACACTGGTCCTCCTTGGAATTCAAAACTGTTATCTAAACTTAAGAATTTAAAGAATAAACATTATAAAAACTTCAACAAATCTGGATTGCTTGTAGATTATAGTAAATACTTAGTTGCTCGTGCTGAATATAATAATCTCAACCATTCCCTATATCATTAATATTTACAAAAAATAAAAAATGATTTTCAATATAATACAACAAAAAATCCTTCAGTAATGAAACTCAACAATTATGAATCTTCCAACGATATTAATATTAGTAATATGTTTGCCGATTTTTTCTCCAGTACATATTCGGATAAGCAATAAATCCCAGATAGTTATCCCAACACAATTTATACTAAGCGCAGGATCTGGAAATTGGAGAACTTGTGTTTGTCTCCTCATCAGGACAACAGGATAGTTGATGTAGTTACTGTAGATACTCAGAGGGAGTGATATAGTCAGGCTGTACATATCGCACCAGGATATGGTGCTGATATGGCGGTCTTTCTTGTGCGAAAACTAGAGCACTGCTTCATTAGGGCAACATGATAGTTTGGAGATGCCGATACTCAGAGGAAGGGATATCATTAGACTTTGCAACTTGCATCAGTCAATAATAAAAGTTGGTGTCCAAAGAAACCTCGATGTCATAGGGTGTAGATTTGGAGGATTCGATTAAAAAGTTAACGAATGTAAATGTATTAACCACCAAGTTATAATTTTTTAACTAAACCAAAAAAAAAAAAACACCAACAATTTTTTAGCCAACCCAATACTATAAATTGTAAAGATAAACCTTAAATAAAAAGTCTTAATTTATCACTCAAGCAACTAATATGATTGCTATTGAAAACCCAATATAAAGTAACTTGAATATTGTCAATGATGTCATAATTCTGCACACGTATACAAATCAAATTGCTGAGTTTATATTTTTTAAAAACAAAAGTATTTTTATTTTCACTTTTACACTATTAAACTTAACACTATGAATTACAAGCGCGTCTTACAATTAACCGGCCTTCTTAATTCTAAATGTTATATTTATACCTAATAAGAAGCACAATCAGCAATTAATTAATAAAAACATAATATTGAATTGCAACATACATAATTATCTGTAATTTGATATTATATTTTTAATGTTCAGCGATTAACAATTTTTTGTAAATATTTTATTAACTGTCAGCAATTAATTTTTAGGTTCAATGAAACTTATTTAAGACAGTTTTATACATTTGTATAAGAGCCTTTTCATGCTGTTTCCATAACTTACATATTTTTTTTATAACAAACACAAACTGCGAAGCTTTTTGGCTTGTCTGCAGAAAACACCCAGAGTATTTGGCTGGAATCGAACCTGCAAACCCTCTGACTGATAGTCCGGCACACTATCGCCTAGTCTATCGGGGCACCCAATAACCATAACCATAGCAAGGCAAATGTGTCCACTGCACTATGTTTTTTTTTTTCGTTTATTTTGTCATAAAGCTATTGAATTGAAATTTTGTTTGTGTACATTTTTTTATGCTTCCAAAATGACCACCAAGTTTCATATGATTTGGTGCACTATTTCATATAGCTGCTATATAGCCGATTTGTCCCAACTTTTTTGTTTATGAAGCTATTCAGTTGAAATATGGTTTGTATACATTGCTTATGCTCCCAAGATGACCTACCAATTTTCATATGATTTGGTGCACTATTTTATATAGCTGCTATAAAGCCGATCTGGCCGATTTGCCCCAACTTTTTTCTTTATTAAGCTATTGAATTGAAATATGGTTTGTATACATTATTTATGCTCCCAAGATGGCCTACCAAGTTTCATAGGATTTGGCGCACTATTTCATATAGTTGCTATATAGCCAACATGCAACTAGGTTTTTGACGTTTCCATTAAAAATATTATTTTTAAATTTTCTATTATATTTGATGAAAAGAAAAAAAAAATAATAATTATACAAATTCAAATTTCAGTATTCATCTCCTATTGTGGCAGCATGTATGAGTAAGAGAGATAAGTTGTTATTCTCCTCTGAGAGTTCCGCGGCTAATATTCTTTTCAGACGAGGACCAGCGCTTTTGTAATCACATTTTGGGCGACCCACTTTATTTGCTTTTGGCTGGCCATTTTGAGTGCTTTCCCCTAAATCTTTCCACTTCGGCAAGTGTTTATTTATATAATTGACAAAGGCTTTCACTTTTTCATTTATTGACTTAATGTTCTCGTTATTTAAATGCTTTTGAGCAATGCATTCTAATATGTGCTGTTGTACGGCGTCTCCTGAGCGATTGTTGTTGCACCAAATGTCAACCAGCTCAGCAGGACTAAACATATATTGTACTAGAAAAATTTGATTTTTTTTTTAAAAGGTGTGGATTCGGACAAAAGAGATTAGTTTCTTATTAATCTGCACAGTTTGGTTAATTACTTCTCATTAACAACTTTTTGCAACGCTTTGCCATGCAAAAGTACTGATCCACGAAACACAACTACACTTGTTAAGCTCATTCTAAAAATACACATAAACAAAACACGGTACAATTGGACAAAAACACATAAAAACCACACATTAGTAAACTATAGTTTTACATACCTGGACAATCGTTTTTCATATTAATCCTTTACACTTTTGTGTAAACTTTCGCCAGAACAAATAATCAAAGTTGGAAAATTTTCTCCGCCAATTTCACACAAAACGTCTGGTACATAATCAGCTGACTTTAACAGCACGCAAACGCAAAATAGTGTTGCTCCACATGTTGAAGTTAAATATGTTTTTATCTAAATAGGGTGTTTAAAAATTAAAAATCAACAACATTTTAAAATATGTATTTAACAAAAAAAAAAAATGAATAAAACCATTGTGCACTGTTTTGTAACGCAAATATGTACTAATAAATTCTAACTTACTTTGTTAATGACCTTAAAATGTTTTGATAAATTGTTTTAACAAAAAGCATAATGTGTCAGTGATATGAGTTCCTAAACAAACCTACAAATTTGATTAATTAATAATTTCAATGTTTGAAAATGTCCTGCCAAAACTTAGTTAAAAATTTTCTTTATGCTAGACACAAGACCATTAAGTAAATCCTTACTAACCCCCCTCAATACATATTGAACAATAATTTTCTGATATTTTCCTTAAGCTTTAATAATTTTAATTATGGCATGCTTGTGCTGTGGCACATTGACTGTGATTGTTACTCCCTAATTGCAGCCCGCTGTGTGTTGTGTGTTCAAAATCAAAGATACAAGTAGCTATACTCGTACAAAGCTTTGGGACAGTTACAGCAACAAATCCCACAAGTTATAGCCACTGTTTGTATAGGGTTTCCTAGAAAGTCACACACAAAACAAACAGTTGGCTGGTTACAAAAAGGGAAGAGGCAACTAAACCAAACTGAGACGTATTTGTATTTGGTTTGAAAAGCAGCAAATTAATTTGAAACATTTTGCTGCTTTTGTATTGGTTTTGTCAATTTACACAAATTTGTATGTAAATTGGTTTAGTTTAAGTTATTGTTTCTTTTCTTTTGGAATTTGAAATTTCCTTTTCTTTAGTTGTGTGTAAAAAAGGTCATGTTAGCAAAGCAGTTAAATGACTCAAATTTCTGGAAACTTTGTTTTATTTTTTCTGAAGGAAAATGAAATATTTTCTTGGCATTTATTTGAGAAATATTTTAATTTCTTTTGTTTATTAAGTTTCAGTTGTTTTTTGTTTTGTTTTATATTTTAATTGACATTTGTGGCAGTATGGTAAAGGAATATAATAAAAGGCAATTTAATATTTAGACGGATGGAGAGAATATGTGGGTTTTTACTGTCATACCCTTTTAGTCTTTATGACCTCTAGATATGTGCTGTGTTTAGTACAGTGTTTCCCAAACTTTTAAATGTCAAATATAGTGTTGCTTTTACAAACGTTTGAGAAGAAAAAACTGGATTTATAAAGTTGTATCGTTACTTTTGGCCACCTCAAAATTATCTAAACATGTTATAAAGTTAAATTAAACATTTTGTTTTGGAAATTAATGGTATATTTTCAAAGTTTTGGTTTGTTTCGAATTAAGCAGATATATTGACCGAATATTAATTTCGATTCGGTTTCGTTTAGACTCTAGTAGTTAGCATTAGAACACAATTTCCATCTATGAACTTTTAAATTTTTAACCAAACAAAAAACATTAGCATTCTACCGAGCCTTGCTACTCTCAGCCGTAGCTATTTCAAAAGTTTATTTACATTACATTAAACAAAATTAAAAAATAACTTCTTTTGTCTTTTTTATGTTAGCTGTTCAATAGTAATTTTGTTTTATATTGTATATCACAAGCCAAGCTTAAACATTATTAAACATTCAATAATATTCATCTGTTTTAAAGTAAATTTGAAATTTGTTAAATTGTTCTTGGGTGCGTATGATTGATATTAATTTATACCAATTTTTAAAAAATGTAAATTTCACTGCAAAACATTTAATTATTCTACTAAATGTTTTACAAATATGTTGAGCTCAAATTAAGGAAAATAGTGAATGAATTTAATAAAAAACATCTTTTTGCACTCCCCGCTCCAATTTCAAATTCCAATTCTATTTTAAATTGTAAATCATTGAAAAGACTTTATCCAAGCTTTGCCATTATTAAAAATGAATTATTAGGAATTTTTATTTCATTATGAAAAACATCACTCTCTTGATATTTAATGAATTGATTTTTAGATAACATATTGAATTTTGTATGTTTTATAATTTATTTAACTTGAACAGTTGATTAATTATTGATTAATCCAAATGAGACAAGTTTTACGTGCTAATGCATATATCATTATTAATGCATGTAATCTTGCAAAACACAATGTAAGAAGTAAAAATCACTTAACGAATTTAACTATTATTGATATACAGATGTTAAACATTATAAAATCTTAAAAAACTTATGAACGATTTTGCCAACAACTATTTTAAAATTTTAACTAGATTTTTTATAAACCTAAAACAGCATGTATATTGCTGAAGTAATTTTTAATATTATATTTAAAAATATTAAAAAAAAAATTATGATGTTATGTTTTCTGGCACTCCCATACATCTCTGCTGGTTGTTAAATTTTATTTTTACTTTAAATTGTAAATTACCTAAAATACTTTAGCCATGCTTAAACTTGTTTAAAAATTTTAAAATCTCGAATAGATTTAAAGAAAATTAGGAATTTTTAAAATTGTTCATGGATGCGTATGATTGATATTAATTTGGAATAATTTTATAAATATGTAATTATCACAGGAATTTAAGTTAAATAGAGTAATAGTATGTTCTACAAATATGTTAAGAACAAATTAAGGAATTTAATAAATCTATTTCAGTAACATCTATTTAATAATTTTAAAAAAGTTATAAATGATTTTGTAACAAAAAATATTCTAAAAATTGATTATTTTTGATAATTTGGGACAGTACATTACAGCTAATAGTTAAAGACTTATTACTGACATTGTGTTTCATAATCCAATTCCAGCTACATATATTTTTGTTTTATTTAAATTATTTTAAATCTTTAACTCTTGATTTCAAGTATAATTTCATGAATTTTTAACTTACATATTTAAAACTTCAAAATCTTTTACTTGTCTTATTTAAAATAATCCGTCTTTATTTGACACTCTAATGCTACAAAACTTGCAGCAGATTTTAACTACGACTAAATAGTTGGAATTAATGTTCACACGTTTTCACACACAAATCCTTAACATACACACACCCCTTACAATTTCAAAATCCACCAAAAAACTAAAATTTTCTGGGGATTATAAAAAAATGGAGCAGTCTTATTTTATTAGCTAGATATCTACTCATATAAATGTCTTGTTGTTGGCCACATACAAGTGTAAGTACGAGGGTTGTAAACATGTTTGATAAAAATCTTAATTTGAAAATAGCATGAATGAATATTAAGTTTTTTTTTGAGTCATCGTTGTTAAAAGAAAGTAGGTTGTTATATTTTCTATTTTTTTTGCTGAGGTTAGATAAAAATTACTAATTTCTAGTGTAATAAGCATGAGTAAATGAAAGTTGGTTTTAAGAATTCTGGTGTGAACTTCTCCATTCGCAGCAGTTCTGTTTAACTGGTGCCGACTGAATTTTTAAAATATTATTTTGTCTTCATGAATATTTTTTACAAAATTGTTTTCCTTCTTAACGTTCTTTTTAGAACATTCTATTACTCTATTTCACTTGGTTCACAGTAAAATTTGCATTTTTATAAAATTACTCCAAGTTAATAACAATCATACGCTCCTATAAACAATTTTACGAATTTCCAATTTTCCAACAAACCAATGTGAATTTTAAAATGTTTGACAAATTTTAAGCATGCTAAAGTCTTTTAAGTGATTTTCATTTCATTTCATAAAATTGTATTTTAATTATTAATAGAGCTGGGAGCGCACGAAAAAAGGACAAAGTAATTGGTTTATTTTATATAATAGAACTAAAACTTTTGAAATGAATATAGCTTGCTTCAACAAAAGTAATAAGATAATATAGCCAGCAATATGTATGTTGTTTTAAGTTCACAAAAATATGTAAAATTACGTTAATTTTTAAAATAATTTTTTTCCACAAAATTGCCTATAAGTTTTTAAAATTCCTTTGTAAATTTTAATTAAATATATTCATGATATTACCTAAATTGTTGTTAACCTATTTGTAGAATGTTCCATTGCTATATGTACCTTGATTTCCAAGGAAATTTACATTTTTAAACAATTGCTTCAAATTAATATCAATCATACGCTTCAATAGACAATTTTACAAATTCAAAATTGTCTTAAAAGAAAATAGTTAATTTAAAATTTTTAATAAAGTTTAGGAATACAAAAGATTTTAAAGTGATTTGGTATTTGAATTAAAATTGAATTGTAACTACCAACATAGCTGGGAGTGCATTAAAAAAAGTATAAAATAATTCGTTTATAGAATTTCTTTTAATATAATTTAACTTTCGAAATGATTAAAGTTTGTTATAATAAGAGTCAGTAAAATGCAATATAATTTTTGTCTTATGTTCAGAAGAAACTTGTAAAAATGAATTAATTTTAAAAATATTTTTTATATTTTAATGGAAAGTTTTTACAAACTCATTTGTAAATTTTAAAAAATGTTTTGTTAATGTTAATCAAATTGATTAATAATATTGCTTTATTAGTTGCTAACATATTTGTAGAATATTATGTTGCTTTGTTTAATTTGCTTTCCGGTGAAATTTGCGTTTTTATAAAATTTCTACAAATTAATATCAATCATACGCACCCATAAACAATTTTACAAAATTTAAATTTTCTTTAAAACAAATTAATATTTTAAATGTTTAACAAAGTTAAAGCATGGCTAAAGTCCTTTAAGTAATTAACAATTTCAAATAAAATTGGAATTTGTTTATTAGCACAGCTGGGAGTTCAAGAAAATATGACAAATTAATTTGTTTTAAATTTTCCTATATAATATAATTAAACTTTAAAACTACAACTTGATGTAGCAAAGGTCAGTAAAATGAGGAATAAATATATTGCTTTAAGTTCAGATGAAACTGGTAACTTTTTTTAGGTTTTATTGAATATTTTTACGAAATTGTTAATAGGTTTTAAAAATTGTTCTTTTAACATTAAAGAAATTGATTTATAATATTGTTACGAAATTGTATTTCAATATAAATTTAACGTACGGTATCAATATACAACATATTTATCAACAGATGGCGTGTTTATCGACATAAAAATTGTTTAGCATTTGTAGAAATTTTAATTTACTGAGAACACCCTGTTATAAACATAGCTGAGCAATATGGAAACATTGGGTTTTAACGACTTTGGCTGAATATTGTAGACACGAATATTCTAGACTTGCAGTCATAAACATTCTAGTATCTTAACTCCGAACCTTCCAGAAATTATGGACTAACAGGGTCAATCAAATTAATCAGTTTATTGTGAGTCATTGTTGTGTGCTCTAAAACTTTAAGTGTTCTTAAACCGTAATATAAGTGTGTAGAAAGACAGAGTGTTCATTTTAATTTGTTTTTGTGTGCATTTAAATAAATAAAGACTCGTTACTTGACGCTTTTATTTCACAATTAATAAGAATCCGGTTTATTTAAAGGAATTAAACCACCGTTTTTAAAAATGTTAAAACGTAATTAGTTAATTAGTTGTTAATATATTTGTAGTATATTATGTTGGTCTATTTAAATTAATTTCCTTTGAAATTTGCATTTTTATAAAATTTGTCCAAATTAATATCAATCATACGCAATCAGTAATAATTTTACAAATTTCCAATTGTCTTTAAAACAAATACAGATTTTTAAATGTTTTAAAATGTTTAAGCATTTTAACTAAAAAAAACAAACGTGTATTGATAAACTTCACGCTGCTATGTTTTAATTAAAAATTTACATACAAAATTAAAGAAATGACCCTTTCAATTATCTAAATTAGTATACATACACATACTATAGTTATGCTTACATACACACGCATTGAAGGACCTGTAATTCACGTGCCATTAAATCAACAACAACATAATAATAAAAAAAAAGAAAACAGAAAATAGAAGCGAAAAAATATTAAAAAAAAATCCAGTAAAATGAAGGAAAATACTTAATAACAAAAAAAAAAAAAAAAAAACCTCAGTAAAAATAAAACAATAAAAATAAGTATTCTTCATTGACGTCACTTGCAAGCCACACGTACACATGCAAACATACTCACACACCCATACACATACGCATGAGTTGCTGTGATGTGTTTTTACAGTAGGAGCTGGGGACAACAATAAAGAAACCGTCCACATAAATAAAATCAATACTTTTCCTATTTATTATGCAAAACAAGAATGAAAGATAAAAATAAAAAGAACAAGAATCATAAAAAAATACAAACAATTTCTCTCGCTCTCCTTAAAAAAGGCAAAGTAAATATTCACCCACTCAAACAGTACCAGCAAGTAAATCAGGGTAGAAATAGTGCTCTGCTGTTTAAAAATAAAAATATAATAAAAAATTTATATTGTTCACTTGTTTGCACTTCGAGCTCTGTTAATTGTTAAATCCCAATTTCATTTTATATTATTAATCTTACAAAAGACATCAACTATGCTTTAACTTAATAGAAAATTTAAAAAACTTTAACTGTTTTAAATAAATTAGAAAATTTGTACAATTGTAGTTGGTGACGTATGATTGATATTAATTTGGACTAATTTTATAAAAACTTAAATATCACTGGGTTCTAAGTTAAATAGAGTAATAGAATGTTCTACAAATATGTTAAGAACAAATTAAGCAAAATCGCTAATAGAATTAATAAGCAGTAACAAAACAATTAAAAAAAAAAATGAGCAATTTTGTGAAAATTTTCGCAAAAAAATTACGAACTATTTTAAAAATTATTTATTTTTTGCTTAGTTTAAAGTCTCTGCTGAACTTTAAACGCCATTTATAATACTAAGTTTATTGTAACATTACTGACGTTTGTTAAAGGAGGCTGTAGTCACTTAGACAGTTTAATTCTATTACATGTAACAAATTTAAATAACTAAATACTTTTGCGCTTATTGCTTGCACTCCCAGCTCTGTTGATAGATAAATTCATATATTATTTTTAATTGTAATTCACTTAAAAGCTCTTACTCATTCTTGAACTTTGTTAAAGATTTTAAAAAATCCATTTGTTTTAAAGAAAATTAGAAATTTGTAAAATTGTTCCGGGCTGCGTATGATTAATATTAATTTGGACTAATTTTATAAAAATGCCATTTTCACAGGGAAATAACATAAATAGATTAATGGAAGGTTCTACAAATATGTTAAGAACAATTTAATGAATATCATCAATAAATTTAATTAGCATTTACTAAACAGTTTTAAAAAGTTATGAATGATTTTGAAATTTTCCTTATAACCTAAAAAAGTATTTTCAAAATTTATAAATTTTTTCAAGTTTCTTTTTAACTTACCAATTATATGTTTTAAAAATTTATTAATTTTTTTAACAAAAACTTATTAAAGCTCAATATATAGATAAATAAGTTTTTAGTTAAGCTGTATTTTAATATCCTCTTTTATTATCCATCCCAGAAATAAATTCTAACTACTACAACAAATATAACTAAACTACAGTCCATGTTGAGTACACATGACTTGAGACTTTTATTCTTGTATTTCTCATAAGGTTTAGAATACGATCAGTTGCAAAAGTAGTTTTTAAGCAATTTTCTCGTTTTGGTTTGGACGAGTTTGGCAAAGTATATTCCAAATAGTCCTCGTAGTTTTACTGTTTATTTAAGTATGCTTGTGTTTGTTTGTTTGCTTCTAAGTTTTACTCATGTGTTATTTATGGGACATTTCCACCTTTAAATAAAAACGTCAATATACTTAAACGCCATTATTTTTATGATACCCCATAATATGTTTAACTTAAGGAAAGAAATCCTCTTCTTTGACATGCTATTGGCATTTACATTATTCTTCTACATTTTCTTGCACATGCTTGAGTAAATTTTGTTTTTTTTTCTAAGTAAATACATTCACATGAGACAGTAGTTGCAAACAACAGCTCAAACAACAAAAACCAACCGAGAAATTTTTGGTTTATGAGTTTTACCGTTATTTATGTTTATATGTATTTCTTTTATTATTCTTTTATTATTCTTTTATTATTGTCCTTTGGGGTTTTCTCTTATACACTCATTCTCCCACCTTCACTCTCTTGAAATTTAATGAAATGCTTTTTAGCCAACGTATTCAGATTTAGACATTTATTATTTATTTTATTTTCTGTTGGTATTTGCCGTAATGTTTTGTAATTTATTTAACTTTTAGCAGCTTAAAAATTTTCCAATGAAACATAAAATATTGAAGAGGATCCAAATTAATGTTAGAGACAGGTTTTACAGGCTTATTCATGTTTCATTATAAATGTGTATGCTCTTGCAAAACACAATGTAAGAAGTAAAAATCAATTAAAGAATTTACTTACTATGGATATACTTATACATCTGTAAAACATTTAAAAATATCTAATTGTTTTAAAGGAAATTGAAAATTTGTAAAATTGTTGCTGAGTGCGTATGATTGATATTAATTTGGACAACTTATATAAAAACGAAAATTTTACTAGGAATCAAGCTAAATACAGCTATGGAATATTCTACAAATATGTTAAGAATAATTCAGGGAATGTTAGGAATAGATGTTTTTGATATATACAAAATAATTGTGAAATATTGTGGATAATTTTGTGAACATTTTCAAAAAATATAAAAATTAATTTAAAAATTAATGACATTTTTACAAGTTTCTTTTCACCTTAAGCAATATTTAAATTACTAATGACATTTTTTAAAGCAATCTGTAGTCAGTGCAAAACAATAATTATATTATATTAAAAAAATTCAATAAAAACAGATTTTTTTGCACTCCCAGCTCTGATAGTAATTAAATTAAAAACTACTTCAAAGTCCTAAATCTCTAAATGTTTTAAAGAACATCGAAAATTTGTAAAATTTTTTAATATTTACAAAACAATTGTAAAAACTTATAAGCTGTCATGTGAAAAAAACCTAAAAACTATTTTAAATGTTAATTTAAGTTTTAAAGTTTCTTCTGAACAATTTTCTTCGAAAACAATGTTTATATTTCTGAGTGTATTATTATATTAAATTCACTAGGGAAGTTGAATTGCATTATATTAAAAAGAAATTGAACAAAGTAATTATTTTGTAATTTGCCTTGCAATCCCAGCTCTGTTAGTAGTTAAATTACAATATAATTTTAAGTAATAAATCACTTCAAAGACTTAAGCCATTGAAAATTTAAAATGAGAATTTTAATAGTAGTGTATACAATTATTTTTAAATTAATTGTATATTTAACTAGAAGTAAACTTTGAATAAAAATTTTTTTAAAAAATTTTTGAAAATTTAAAATTTGTAAAATATTTCCTTGGTGCGTATTGATATTAATGAAGACTAATTTCATAAAAACGAACATTTCTGTGGGTATCAAGCTATATAGAGCTATGGAATGTTCCACAAATATTTTAAAAACAATTTAGAGAATGTTAACAATAGACCATTTTAACATTTATAAAAAAATTAAAAAAACTTATAGAGAAATTTGTAAAAAACCAAATTTTTCTATGTAACAACTTTGATAGACACTTAAAATCAATCGATGTTGCAATATGTTAGATAGATAAGTAACTAAAGTCTGGTGCATAACTGTTTTAATCTTTATATAACAAACAAAGAGATTAAATACATTTGAATCACAAATTAAAACTTATTTAATACAATTTAAGCAAAAGAGTTTCCAACAGTTTTTTAACAAAACATTTATAGAGCGACCGGATTTTATGTGAACAATGATCTTAACATGTCGGGTTATGTGCAAGTAGTTTCAGTTAGCTGTTATCCTCTTTTTAAAAACAAAGATTTAATATAATTGAGTCTGCCTTTTGATGTTTAATATATTTAGCATAAATTTTAAAAATACATTATTATTTATTCAAATAATCAAATATTCTTAATTTGACTATAACATTTGTTTTAAATCAATTTGAATATTATTAAAAGCTTTTAATTTGATTATGATACTCATTTCTAGCAAATAAAATAAAGCATACAAATTACGCATTATCCTCCCGCTACCAAAACTATTGCAACACATGGCTAAAAAAACTTTTCAAATTACAATTCAATTGTTCTCTTTTCATTGTAAATATCTTATACATATGTATGAATAAAAGTGTGTGTAAGCGTGTCATTGTTAAGAAATCGTACTCGCATGAAATTTTATTACAAACAACAAAACAAAAAAACCTTGAACAAAAAACACAATAGATGAAATACTTGCAAACATTTTTTCCCAATAAAAAATGTACTAATTTTTGTTTTTTGCTGATAACGTTTATTGTTCGTTCATAAATTTTTCTTTAAAAAAACGAAAAAAAACATAGAACAAAATCTTTAGAGAAAACTAAAGAACAAAAATCTTATAAAATTTAATTACTTACTGCAATAATGTAAAAGAGTGAGTGAGAAAAAAGTTATTTTTATTTTTGTTAAAAAAAAATAGAAAATAAAGAAAAGTTTAACAAGTTTTCTTTTGTTTAAAAGTGTTACTGCTTGTAATACAAAAAAAAAAAAAAAAAAAAAAACTAAAACTTTAATTGGCTGTTAAAGGGAGGTGGCACAGGATATTGTAAAGGATGAATAAACTTTATGGAGAAACATACTTAATCTGGTTTTGGGGCTAATGAAGGTATTGTAGAAAATGCGTTTCATTCTTTATTTAAAAGATGTTTCTCAATAATTTATTAAAAAAAAACAACAACATATCTTTTTTCGTTTAAATCTATTTTCAGTATCTAGCTATCTAAGGAATTTGTGTACCTCTTGAATTTTTAAAATTAAAATTCTTTCACTATAATTTGATTTTTTTTTATTAATTTTTCATGCTTAGAATTGAAATTTAATAAAAATTTTACAAAAGTACTTTTTTAAAAAAGGGACTAAAAAAGGTAACAGAACACTTGAAAATTTGTGTTTTTGAACAGAATAAATACAATTTCTTGCTATTTATGTAAAAATTGTTAAAATAAAATTGAGATTTTCTTTAAATGAATACTTCTTTAAAAAAAGTACTTTTTCTACATCTAAACACCCTTTATTTTATTTATCCTTTTTTTCACTAAACTAGAAAATTTTGTATTTTTTTAGATAATAAATAAAATGTCTTTTTAATTATGTAAAAATTGCTAGAAAAAGTAGAAATTTTCTTTCAAAGGGTTTAAATTAGTACCTTATTGAAAAAATAATTTTTATAGAAACTAGTTTATTTAAAAAAAAAAATTACTTTTTTGAAAAAAGTATTTTTTTCTACTACTATTTTCCAAAAGTAGCAATAACGAAGAAAAGTTTTCTTTTTTTTACAGAATAAATAAATCTGTTTGCGGTTTTTTTAGAAATATCCAGAAAAAATTTATATTTTCTTTGGAAGGTATAAATAACATTAATACTTTTTACACAAAGTACTTTTTTTACTACATACTATTTTTTTGAACGTTTTATTTAATGGATTTATCATTCTCACGTTTAAAATTACACAAAAATAAAAAAAGTAATTTTTTGAGAAAATAGTAATTTTTTAAAAAGGTACTTTTTCTATAACTATTTTAAAAACACAAGGTAGACTTGAATTTTCATTCAAAATGTCTTATCTTATTGTTAGATATAAAATATTAAGCCCCTGTTTCTCAACATTTTTGTCTTTCATATGTTTAATTCCCAAACAAAGGTAAAATTACCAAAAAGTATTGTGAAAACTAATTGCCATCTAAATGTAAGATATGTTATTTTACTGTAGCAATTAGTAAAAACTTTTTTTGCTACAATAACTTTCAGTTGTTTAATCTATTTTTTGTTATTATTTTCCACACATTATTTCGAATAAAGTACCGTGCAAATATAATTAAGACAAGGTAAAAGTAAAACTACTCACGTACTTGTATCTACTTGGGAGCTAGCTGTACAGGAATGCTGTTACACCATTTTTGAAAAAACCAGAGTTTTAGTTAGAGGCAACCTCAAATAAATACAATTTTGTTTAGTAGCAACCTTGATATTGTAGAGAGTAAGAGATAGAGAGGAAACAGTAAATTGTCAAGGATGCTACTTTTTTCTGGGTTTAGTTTGTTGGTTAGTGATGGGCATAAAAAGAACATGGAAAATTGTTAATAAAAAGCTGTTTTGTGTGATTAAAACAGCTTTTTATTAAGCTATTTATTGTGATTTTTGTTACTTATTAAATAATTCGTATGATTCGTCACCTGAGGGCTAAGGGTGCCAACTACTGGCGTATATTTTAAATAACGTTAACGCTTTTTTGAATTTAAACAAACAATTTTCTTATATATTGCTGTGTCAGATGTTTTAGTTGTTTAGTCAGCATATGTAAAAGTTTGTATTTCAGTAGCAGCAATTAATTAGCTTTGACAATCAGTCACAGCTGCTGCATTAGTAGAATTTTATATGCTGCCTTTTGTGGGGTTTTTCCTCCCATACTAATTAAAAACATTTTACAGTTTCCATGTTTAAAATGTTTAATTTTGGTGTTTTTATTAAACTAAAACTAAATGAATATGCAGCCCTAATGGAAACCTTAAAAACAGCATGTGTAAAGATTCTTTCCCATTGTGTTTATTAACTAAAACAAAGAAACGGCTTAAAAGTATTGAAATGTATATTAAAAGGGTCAAAAAGTACTTTTGTACTACTATTTTCCCAAAGAACAGAATAAGTAAAATTTCTTGTTAAGTATGTATGTAAAAATAGCTAGAAAAAGTAGAATTTTTTTTTTAAAAGTTATAAAATTAAACATATTTTAAAAAGTAGTTTTTCTACTATGTACTATATTATTTGACTAATTTTTATAGATTTATCATGCTTAAAATTAAAACTTAATAAAAATTTGACAAAAGTTTCGTTTTTTCGTAAGGTACTTTTTCTACTACTATGTTTCAAATGTAGTAATAAGCTAGATCATTTTGTATTTTTTTACAAAATAAATAAAATTTCTTGTTAATTATGTAAAAATTGCTAGAAAAAGTATAAATTTTCTTAAAAATTTATAATTTCTTAAAAAGTACTTTTTCTACTACTATTTTATTGGACTTGTTTTTTTTATAGATTTATCATGCCTTAAATTAAAAAATAAATTTTTTAAAAAAGTACTTTTCTAGTAAAATAAATTAACAGTTTTTTCAAAAAGTCCTTTTTTACCACAATTTTATTTGACTTTTTATTTCAGTTTTGTCATTAAAATTAAATAAAAATTTGTAAAAAGTACCTTTTTTAAAAAAGTACTTTGTCTACTACTATTTTCCAAAAGTAGCAATAAACTAGATAATTTGTATTGTTTTACATAATAAATACAAGTTCTTGTTAGTTATGTAAAAACTGTAAAAAATGAGAAAATTTCTTTGAAATAATTCTTTCAAAAAAGTACTTTTTTGCTACTATTTTAATTTACTTTTTTTTATAGTTTTTTCATGCTTATAATTAAAATTTAATAAAAATTGTACAAAATTTCTGTTTTTAAAAAGGTATTTTTCTACAATAAAAAAAAGGAGCAATAATTTAGAAAATAGCAATTTGTTACTTAAAAAATAAAATTTCTTACTATTGCTACAAAAGGGAGAAATTTTCTTTAAAAGTTACCAAAATAATACTTTTTTTAATAAAGTACTTTTTCTACTACTTTTTTATTGGACTTAATTTTTGTAGTTTTATCATGGCTAGAATTATAATTTCTTTTTTTTTTAAAGTACCTTTTCTATTCTTATTTACATTTTTTTTAAGAATGAATGTTTTTATTATTTATGATTTTTTGAAATTTTGGTTAAGCAATTTAACTCACTAATTGCTTTCACTGTAGTTTTCGTTGGTTATTATTTAACTTATTTTCAACTTCATGAATTACTAAAAAAACTAAATAAGTTTATCCAAACAATTTGCATCAAAAATTTGTTTATTTAACTATAAAATTATTTAAACAGCCATTACGAATGTTTTGTTAACATTTTCAGCTAATTATTGAGACTTAAAGTTAGTATTTACACTTTGTAGCTACACAGAGAAAACAAATTTACAACTGAATTTGAAACGAAGCTATGCCTTTAACAGACATTTTGTTGAATAAGCTCTATTACAATTGAAGAAACTCAAATTCAAATCTAAAAAGTTAAATCTTTAGATCGGCTACAAATTCTGTTGTTAAAAACACAATATTTTTCTCTCTGTGTACTTAGAAGTACTATACATACAAAACCAGACAATTTATCTATTTGCTTGTTTTGTTCCATTATTTCTATTTAAGTATTTATTTATTTATTTATTTTGTAACTGGTGCCATAGTAGACCTTATAATCTTGGGTCAATTCCAGTAACCAACTGTAATTGCTAGACAAATGTTTTGCAATAAATTATACAAACAACAACTCAACTTGTTAAATTACAATGCTAGTGTGGCTGAGTATTAAATTACAAACAAAATGCAAAGCAAATAATTTGCAAAATACACAACATATAAATACAATTGTATAGAAGGCACTACTTTAGGATGTCATGAAAATTTGTAACTTTTTGTTGATTTCTTTAATACGAATTTTAAAAATCATGATGACGTGCAAAAATTGTAAAAAGAATCATTTTAAAACCTTCAAAAAATTGGTACGTTTTCTAAAAAATTATTTTTTCTACTACAATTTTCGAAATAAGCAGAAAACTAGAAAATTTCTATTTTATTACAGAATAAATATGAGTTGAAGTTTGTTATGTAAAAATTATTAGAAGAAAGCAATTTTTTAAAAAGTATTAAAGTATTATTTTTTCAAAAAAGTTCTTTTTCTACTACTATTTTATATGATTTTTATATTGATTTATCATGACTAGAATAAAAATTTACAAAAAATTGCGAAAAGTATTTTTTTAAAAAGGTACTTTTTCTACTACTATTTTCCAATAGTAGCAGAAAACAAGAACATTTTGTAGAGAATAAATTTTGTTGTTTGTATATAACAGAAAATATTTTGATGGCCGTTGAAGGGTTTTAAATTTTACTACTTTATTGAAAAAAGTACTTTTTCTAATACAATTTTCTTTGACTTCTATTTTCTGTTTTTGACAAGTTGAGAATTAAAATTAAACAAAAACGAAAAACTTTTAAAAAAAAAAGCATTTTTTTCACGATTTTCCTAAAGTAACAGAAACCTGGATTATTTTTTACATACATACAATTTACAATTTATGTAAATGTATGTATACAGCTATAATGATGTTTATTATTATTAAAGATTTCACACTCAATACATCGCCAAAATCCATATGATATTTACATATATGATACATATATGAAGCGTAACCTCTGTTTATCTTTTTTATATGTAAAATAGGGAAATTTCCACGAGCATAAATATTATTTGACTAAGTATTTGTGACACGCGATAGCTAATTTTCTTTGGTTAGAAACAGAAAAGTTTAATAAAATTCATGCTAACAACTAAATAAACTAAAAAAAACAACTATAAATAAATTGCATATCATTAAGGTTGGTAAAATCATAATTGAAAAGCTAATTTTATAGTTAGTTGAGAATTAAAGACAATTTACTAGTTGTTTTAATGAAATATTTGTATTAAAAATTTGTTATGGAAAATTGGGTTTAAATTCAAAAATCCTGGTCTGGTTAGAAATCATGGTCATTCATTCATGTTTTTGTCTTCTTTTTTTTTAAATTAATCATTTGAAATATTCGAATAATGGATAAATTTTTTTAATCGTTAAAAAATATACATCTCAGTTTATTCTTTAAAGAGTTTTTTTGTGTAAATTTTAAGCAATTTTTTCGTCGATTAATCGTTTAAAATATTCGATTAAATTTTTTAATTGTTTGAAAAATATATTTAAAATTTCTCATTTTATTTTACAAACTAAAAAATATAAAATTTTTAAAAAATTTTTTTTTCGATTAATCATTATAAATATTCGGATAATCGATTAATTTGTTTTAATCGTTTAAAAAATATTAAAATTTTCCCATTTGGTGTTATGATGATTTTTTTTGTGTAAATTTTTAATTTAGAGCAATTCTTTCAATTAATCGTTAAAAATATTCGAATAATCGGGCTATTTTTTTAATCGTTTAAAAAATATTTAAAATTTCTCATTCTGTTGTATAAAGAGTTTTTTGTGTAAATTTTAAGCAATTTTTTCGTCGATTAATCGTTTAACATATTCGAATAATCGATTAATTTTTTTGTAAATGTTAAAAAAATTTATTTAAAATTTCTCATTTTTTTTATTAATGTAGAAAATTACGATTGTAAAGCTTTTTTGGGTAAATTATTGGTTTTTAACCCTTATTTCTGCGATTAATCGTTTAAAATATTCGAATAATCGATTAATTTTTTGTAAACGTTTAAAAATATTTTTTAATATTTATCATTTATACAGCATATATGTTGTTAAACAAAAGTATTTATTTTCAATTTAAAATATTTTTGATGGTAATTTTATTTATTGTTTGCCTTGCTAAAAGTGAGGTCATTGTTTATTTTATTGTTTAACTAACAAAAACTTAATTTGTGGAAAATCGGTACAAAATTCTTACCGTTATTAAAAAAAAAACAAAAAATGGAAATATAATTACATGTAAGTGCCCTACTTTGGGTAGTCAAAGCTGTGTGCCTGGCGGCTGTGTAGAGTATATTTTCAAAACTTAAACTGGAATACTCCTTAGCTGCGCTTAAGTAAAATTTTAGCGGGATCGTAACAAACGTTTAGAAATATGGGATTTACTTCCAAACAAAATTTTGGATTCTGTCTGTATATTTTGTAATTCTCAACATATTTAAGTGGAGGGCATTTAAGTTACGGCACAGCCGAATAAAACACTCTAAGTGGTACATCAATGTATATGTCTTAATGAAACTTGACAATACACTACTTTAAAGCATACCAGTGGTCATTAAGGTAACTAGTATATTGTAATATCTGCGTTATAACTACAGTAAAGTTGGACATTGTTATTTTTAACATAGCAAAAGTAGAAACAAAACTTCTTTAAAGAATTTCCTGGCAATTTAATAAAATTTCTTTGCTTTTTATTTGTAGGAAATTGTTTTATGCCCATTAAATTCATCCATTAAAAATATCAAGCATTTTCCCTTAACAATACAATGTTAAGAAAAGTTTCCATAGTTTTTTGTTTATTCTGTTTTTATGACAATTCGTTAAATAAACCCAATTGACCAGTAACTAAAGGGAAAATCTAGCAAAAAAAAAAAGAAGAATAGAAAAGGGTGACTCCCCCTTGTAGCTTGATGGAACACAAAATACACTTAACAATTTCTGTTGTTTTTTCAAGTCATCAACACTGTTTTTTTTATACATTTCTAGGGTTGTGTTATTTCATAATGTGTTATTATTAAGTTTTCTGTTGTGTTTTGTAGTTTTTAATAAACATAATTGTTTTATGTTTTTTGCTAGTTCATTTTATAGTTTTTGTTTTCTTTCGTTAAATATAAAAATGGAAATGATGGTTGCAGTTGTTTTCATTTTTACTATTTGTGAAAAAAAGAAAAACTTAACTACAACACTAAACAATACCAGGCCACAATAATGCAGTAAAATGTGTTGTTGCAATGTTTGGGGCATGTTTGTACTTCATAGTTTTAGTTCTAGTTTTTTTTTCTCTATCAGACTCCAGGGACAAATTTCCATACAAAATGGTAAGAACCAAAAACTTCAAATGTAAAATAAGAAATTATATTTTTTCTCTGCAACATTGCAAGTGTTTATGAGTCCTTTTAGCTGTTGCTGTGTAAATTATTATTATAGCGAATACCGAGTAGTTGTAGTTGTAGCAATGATTATTAATATTTTAACATGGTTAATGTGCTCGGCTTAGCAGAAAAACTAAGTTAAGTTGTAAAAAAAAATGGTCCAAATATATTGTGTTGTTTTATTTGGAAGAAAGGGGGTGGTGGCAAGAAAGTGTGTAAAGTACTCACTCATCGTCAACAATTACTAAAGAGAAAAAACAAAAACATAAAAAAACTGTTGCAAGTTACTTGAGATTGAGGCAAGTTTTCTTAAGGATCTGCTCTTAAAGCTTTTGTTTGTTGCTACTTTTTTCCTCTGCATATTTTGCCAGAAAGCTTACTTAAGTCTTTTTTTAAGAGTAATATGACACGTTTTTTTTTGTTTGCTTGTTTCTTTTATTCTCTTTTCCATGAAGCCAATGAAATTTTGTTTTGACACGAAATGAAAAATGTGGTAAGATTAAGGCAAACTGTGTGCAATTTTTAATTTTCAACCAAAGAGAAAAAAATCAAATAAACGGAAATTGTTTTGACTAGCAAAAGCCAGCAGGCTATAAACAGATAATGCTAAAAACACAACTGGGACGAACGACGAATTTCAAATCCCGTATTCTTTGTTCGCAAGCTGGCCGTAAGTAATAGAAATAATATTTTTGTTGGTTAGTCCCAAAAAAATATTTAATTTTTTAGAAAAAAAAAAACTCACACACACAGTAAAGTTTGAGTTATGCTAGGAACACAACTGGGACGAACGACGAATTTTCGATCTCTGAAAATATTCGTCTCTAAAAATACAACACATTTGGTGTATGGAAGTACACACAATAACGGCGTCGGCTGAATTCGTCATATGCGGCGAACTCTGAAATAGAGTCTATTTCTATTACTTACGGCGAGCCTGGGAACATGGTCAAATAAATTCAACAGTGGCAAATAAAGGCTCTTCAATCTAAAATATTTCGTTATCGAAGAGTTCGCCGTTAAAGACAATTTAAGCGACAGGCGTCATGCGACAATTTAAAAAAAAAATAATAAAAATCATCAAAAGTCGTCAAGATGGTACCTACAATGCTGCTTGTTTACTTAACTTGTATTATTACTTAGTTTACCATAACTATTGCAACTAGTTACTTTACTAGCCCTAAGTAATGCAGGTGGTGCTACAAAATCGTTAGTATGTTATTTACATTAAATTTTTGACAAGGAATTAAAAGAAATCTGTAAATTAAAGGTTGGCTAGCATTAAACATAAATTAATTTACAGTCTTCTTTTATTATATAGATCTTGAATTTTAAAGTTTAAAAAATTTTTGTTATTTTTTTTTTTCAAATAAATAAACTTTTGTTCTTAAAGTTATGTTAAATTTTCTATACTGATTACAACTTTTGTAAGAGTAAATACTTCCTTTTTCATATTCATACCTGTAAGTCCTAATCGTTATTATTATAATACTCGTATTCATGATTATCCACTTTGTGTCTGCTACGGATAAAGTGGGTGCATTATCTCTACTCTCAGCCATTGTGTTTGTGTGTTTAAACTTCTGAACTTAACTTTCATAAAAAACCTTAGAAAACTTTTCATTTCCTTTGAGACTGCTAAAAGGGAAAACAAAGCAGCATAACAGCAGAAATAGAATTTAATTTATGACAATATTTTTTTTTTGTATATGTTTCCTCGTTGGTCTTTTTATTGCTCAACTTCTAGCTGCTATCTGTTATCGAAATCATAAACTCTTTGTTTCTATAAAATGTTTTCTATTATTCTCTTCTATTGCAGCTTTCCGTTGGCATTGAAAATGGCAACTTGGAATCTTACAATTCTGACTTTGAACTACAATTTAGTCATCCTCTAAAGAATATTGTTGGCATGTGTCGCATTGTACACAAACAAGGCGGCAAGCAAGTTGGCAATGGTTTTATGCAATTAAAAAGCAACCAACAGCAGCAACAGCAGACAATTGCTAGCAGCAGCAGTAATGGCTATTCGAGTAATGGCAGCCATAGTGCCGGCGGAGGTTTGAGTCTGGCAGGTGGTGGTGGTGGTGGCATAAAGACAGCTTTGAAAACTTCCACCTCATATGGTTCATTGTCTTCAAGTGCAGCTGCTTCATATCAGCAACAACAGCAGCAGCAGAAACAACAATATCAAAATGGCCAGCAAGATGATCAGAATGCGGTGCCCAATAATTTTATGGAGTTTACTGGTCCCCTAACGGGTCTGGTGTATTTGATGAAAGAGCCCAAAGATCCTTTATTGCACATTTATCTGTTTGAATGTGAGGCAGTGGAAGAGGTAAGAATATTTTATACATAATCGTATACTATTTTTGTATTTCCTTTCCTTTATTTAAATAAAAAATATATTTAAACATGTTTATGCAGGCACAGTCACGTTTGGCTGAAGGAAAACTGATATGTCCCTGAAATATTTTGAATTTCTTTTAATTTTTATTTTCTTTAATCAAACCATAAGGACTTTGTTTAGAAACCTGCAATATAAAGTTGTTTAAGGTATTAGAAATATTTTAGACATATTGAGGCCAATGTTTGTTGAGACAGAAAACAATAAACTACACCATTTCCTCAAAGCTAAATTTACAAAGAAAAAATCTACTAAAAAAGTGGAAGATTAAAATGCCTACATATAATTGCGTTATTTTTTTTTTAAAGGGGATAGTTGAAGAAGTAACATAACTCACAACTCTGCAATTGCGCATTATGTTTGTTATAAGTGCAGAACTGCAGCGCCTCTGGTGGTGAGTAGGCGCATTAATGTTAAATCTTAATTTTATAGCCTTTATTTAATTATTTACTTCGAAGGAGGGCGCTGTGATAAATAGTAGTTATGATAGAGAAAACTGTTAAATATCAGAATCTGATGGCTGGGACTCGAACCGGGACTATAAATAACAACTCATGCTTAATGATGAAATGCGCTAACCAATTAAACTACAGCATCCTCAAAAAGTTAATTTTTTGTTGGTCCTCCATTCAGATATATTACAGCCTCTAGTCGCCTTTTCATGGAATTTACAAGAGTTTTTTTAGTCACATTTTTAGTAATCTTGCCCACTTTTTCTTTAAAAAGATTTTGTCTTTGGATAAATTGCTTCTTCTTCTGATTTTCTTGCCTAAAATTTCGCACAGTTGCTATATAGGGTTAAGGTCTGGAGATTGCGGAGGTGAATTTAATTGTACAGTAGCCACTCCTTGACAATTGTGGTGATGTGTTTTGAATTTCTTTTATATAAGTAACCAACACAAACTGCGAAGTTTTTTAGCTTATCTGCAGAAAACATCCAGAATCGGTGGGAATCGAACCCTCAGACTGAGTGTCTTATTAAAGGACCCAAGGTCTTTCAAGACCAAAATTTTCATTACTTACTCGGCTATTCATTGTAGTACACTATTTAAAATTCAATGTGAAAAAAATAAAAAGGAATAAATTTCATGTGGAATTTTTATTCACGATAGGGGTGATTATATCCCTTCTTTCCCTCCTTCATTTTTTCGTCCGTCGTTGCCGTTTTTAGTTTTTATTGCATGTCTGTCTGTCTGCTGGCTTGTTGCTGCTGCTGTCTGTGTCTTAGAAAATAAAACCCGGTGGTTGATTTATGCGAACTTTAAAAAAAAGGAATACGGGAATTTTTGTGACCAGTTTATAAATAGAAACCTCTACTAAGGCAAATGTTGCTCAACATGTTGTATGTTGATAAACATGCCGTATGTTGATACCGGCCGTTCATTTTAAAGCCTAGTACTCTGTTCAAATTTAGGAAAAATGTTGAGCAACATTAATTATTTCATACGGAAAATTTGACGTGTAGCTAATGTACTTTTTGTAAACAAAACACATATGTTTTGCTTTTTTGTGAATTTAAATCGAAAATAAATAAAAGTTAAAATATTAAAAAATCTGTGTTGAATCGAAATCTTTAAATAAAAATGAATAAACAAATATTACTAGCCGCTTGTGCAGCAGCACAACAAGTAATAGATATGGTTGTTGCGACAGAAGAGCTTTTGGATGAAAATTCCACGTGAAACAATTGCTGCTTTAATTATTTCGCTGTGAAAAAATAATGTTGCCAGATACATATCACATGTTTTTCACAAAATGAACAGAGTAGGTACATTTGCAACATTTTTTCATTAAAATTTCATGTGAATTTTTTTAACATGTATTTTGATAGCATTCCACTTGAAATTTTGAACAGAGTCTAGGCTTAAGCATGGTACTCTGTTCATCATTTCGTGCGAAATACTATATATATATAAAAAAAATTGATGCGAAATAAATGCGAACTAATGCTGCTGAAGTTGTACTCTGTTCTTATTGTGAAAAGTTACGAAATGTTTCTGGCAGCATGTTTTTTCAACAAAAAAATGTATATGGCAACATTTTTTTCCAACTGTGAAATAATGTAAGCGGCACTTATTTCGCACGAAATTTAAAAAAACAGCCAAAAACATATGGTTTTTGTTTACATAAAAGAAACAATGTTGCACATCTAAGGGCAATAAAAACGACAATTTTCTTCTAAATCGCGGCATTGCCACCACTTGCTAATTGTCAAAATTTTCAAACGAAATAATTGATGTTGCTCAACAAATTTCGCAAATTTGAACAGAGTACCTTTAAACTGAAATAAAATTTCGTACCATTATTAAAAAATGTATTAAAATTAATTAAAAAAAGAGCTAAATTTATTCTATTTCAATGTTCTGTTTGCTATAGATAAATTCTGACTGTATTTATAAGAGCATTTTCTCTTTTGTTAGATAAAACTTATAACATATCTTTCAGTAAGAGAAACATTTTTATACAAATAAATTTTTAAAATATAGATTTCTTTTAAAGATATTATTCTTTACAGAAATTATTGTTTGCTGTATACAAAATTTTGACTATGACTGTATGTCTAAAACGTTTTCTTTACATTTTTTTTTTAACAAGCAAATATTTATTTAGAATTTTATATGAGTTCTTCTACAAAAGCATTTTAAGATTGCTGGAAAATGTTAATTTAAGAAAGAAATTAAAATTAAACTTAAATTCATTTATGTGAAGACTCTTATTTGAAGACCTACTTGGAATTACATTTATTATTTTAAGTCTTTCTTAGAGCTTGACTCGTCATAGTCTCCAGCATAGTCTCTAGTCTAGAGTCTATCTAGTCATAGTCTGTAATTCCAGTATCTAGTTCTAGTCCTATGAAATACGTGGTGAATTAAATAAATTTGTAATTAAAATTAATACTTTAAAAGCCTTTATTCTGAATAGTTAACTTGCTGGGTTAACAAAGCAAGGCCTTATTTATGTAGCAGGATCTAATAGTAATAATATATAATTTAAATTAATGGCATTCGCATTACATTTTACTTTTATAATTCATTCATAAAGACTCTTCTCCAGCTCCCAATTATGCATAGGTATCTATTGCTTGCTATCCTCAAATTTTTAAATTTTTAATAAAATTTCCGCTTTTTTTGTGGGTTTCGTTTATAAACTCATTATTAATGAAAATAAATAATATAAATCATACGTTGTGCGGTGCTCCAATTAAAAACCACTTAAATGTTCATCATACGCCATGTGGTGCGAGCGTAAAATTTTTACAGCTAAAACAAGCAGCCAACATTTTAATAATTAAATGAGAAAAAGGCTTGAATTTTATCATAATTATTTAATGAAAATGTTAAGTTCTTGCTTGGCTGGTATATTCAAGAAAACACTACAACATTCTCGTGTCATTTTAATTTGAGGGAAAATATTTTAATTGTGTACAATTTAAAAGGCTGTCGTCCTTTTGTGTGTGTGTAGAAAACTATAAATAAGGATAACTGGAAACGAATATTTCTGTTATTTTAGCTAGATAATAGAAAAGAAGGAAATTCATATTTATTAAAGAATCTAACCTAGCAATAATAAATGGCACAACAATCTGATTTGCTTCTAGTGAAGCAAAGTTTCTGTGGTAGTTCACAGGTATTTGAGGCCAGAGATCAGTAATTAGGGATTTCAAATATTGGAACTCAATTTAATTGAAAAATTAGAGTTAAATTGAAAAGTTTAATTTAAATTTAAGTTTTCTTTAAAAAGAATTTTATTTTCTAAAAAAGAGTTGTTGGCCTTACATTGTCACCAAATCCTGTAATATACAGTTGGTCTTTAAGAGCAACGAATCCTTCAGATCACAAACCCACATCTAACTAATCGCAGTCCTTGTTTATTTCCTTCACTTAAATTTCCCTTAAATATTGGTGAAAATAGAAAGCAATTCTTTAAACGGGACTAGATTGAGTTTTTTTGTTTATAACTAATGAAAAAGATAAAAATATGATTGCTGTAAATATTTATTATAATTCATGTGAAAAATATTTCAACAGCAACTACATACTACAGCGAGTGTTCAGTTTATTGGGGAGTATAAACATAAAACAGTCCTCAAAATGCCAGGCAAACTTAAATCTTCTTTTTTTTATAATCATAAATAAGGGGATGGGGAGTAATAGCAGCAAGTAGCGTCTGTTGTTGACAGGCAACAACGAGGAAGAATGAAACAAAACATAGAAAGAGAGAGAGAGAGAGCGCGAAACTAATCGAGTGTCAGAAGGATTTCAAAATATATGACATACCAATGAACACTAACAAGTTGGAAAAACTCACACAAACACAGAAATATAAAACAGTAACAAAGCCCGACCGTTCTGTGCGCTATAGGTTACTTTAGACAGAATTCAAACTTAAAAAGTACTTTTTTTCATGGTAGTATCAGAGTTTCAATACAGCGTAAAATAAGCGTTTTGAAAAAAGTATTATTACGTTTTCGTATTACAATGCTTTGATAAGTTCAATTTGCAGAACAGAAGAAACTGTTTTTAAGTAAAAACGGTTTTTAACTGACTAAAAACCGTTAATGATAAAAACCCGTTTTAAACTAAAAAATTCGTTTTTGACTGAAATCCATTTTTTTTTTTTGAATAACATAACATTTTTTATTGCAAAACACAGTTTTTGACTAAAATCCGTTTTATACATAAAAATTATTTTAAACTAAAACCCGTTTTTGAATAAAAAATTTTTGATTAAAAACCTTTTTTTACTTAAAACCGTTTTTAAATAAAACGATAGCGAAAACTTTACTATACAAATTATTAAGTTTAAAAAAGTCGAGAAAGAACAAAACCGTGTTTAGACAAAAACGGTTTTTAGTTAAAAAATCGTTTTTAGTTCGCTACCGTTACCGTTGAAATAACTGCAATTAGCGTTATAACTAAAATAAAGTTAGCGTAATGACCGAAAATACCAATCTTTAAATAATTCTAAGTTCTGAAAATATTCATTTTTGTTTTTCTTAATTGAGTTTATTGATATCCACAGAAGTTATCATATAACACAATACTACTTTCGTCAACTTATTTAAAATTTTTGCAAATTATTTTAATAAAATTTAAGTCATACAGCATTTATCGTTAACGAAATAACATCAAATAACGTTAGCGCTAAACCACCGTTAGCAAAATAATATAAATTTGCGTTATGGTTTAAAGTCGGTAGACATGCAACAGTAGTGTTTAATGGCTAAAATATTCGCCAACTCAGAATTCGTGCCAAGGACTGCAGGAAAACAATAATGGAGACCCGTTAGCCACATATACACATAAAACAGCAAAAAAAAGCATGTTTTGTAAATGCTGTTGTTGTTTGTAACAATAACTACAGCAACAATAGTAACAATAACTGCAATAACAAACTACAACATGAAAATGAAAACTATAAAATGTTGACGTCAATGTTTAAATTTTACATACGACTATATTTACAAAAACACTCTCAAATACTCATACATACTTAAATAACTTACATTTGTGTTGGCAACAAAAAAAAAAAAGGACATGTTCTTGTATATATCTGTTAATGTTACGTGGTTTAACAGCAAGAACCTTGTTTTTCGACAGGGACATTAGGTTTGTTCAAAAAAAAGTTGTGTCGGGGTGACTGACTAGGATTAAAGATAATGTAAAAACAATTCCAGAAATAATTTTATTTTTTTGCCACGCATACAAATACCGCCCTTTTAGTATCTTGTTCACTGTGTCGCTATTTTTAGTCCGATCATAACAATTTGTATACCGTACAAAAATATTTAGCATTATTGTGGATACAAACCGATTAAAGAATTTTACTGAAATGTGATTGAAAATATTGATAAAAGAGTCTAAATCTGTATGTTCACAGCATAACAACATGTTCCATTTATAATTGTCAAACCTTACTGTTTCTAATACAATACAACATCTTTGAATGATTGGCATATGAATTTTTTGCTTTATTTTATATTTAAAGCATAAATAGATCTTTATTTTATATATTCGTATCAAGAATTATAAAATTATACTGTTTATTAAAAGAATTTTAAAAAATATTAAATTTGTGCAACATGGCGTATGGTTTATATTTATTAGGACTGTTTATACAATTTGCTTAATAAATCCTAAACTGTTACATCAATTTTTGAAATTTTAATTAAAAATATATTCAAACATTTAGACATTTATAAAATATTAACATTTCATTATTTATTTATTTTATGTCTTAAAGGAAATGGCTAAATTAAATTTTGAAATCAAATTTGTAAAATTAAATTTTTTTTTAGCAATAAAAATATTTTTAATAATTCTAATAACTATATATAACTATTTTATTTATTAATCATTTCCTTATATAAAGATAAATCTTTATTTTATGCTTTGGTATCATTTATCTTTAATTTTCCAGTTTGTTTTAAAGAATTTTGAAAAAGTTAAAATTTTATGTAACATGACGTATGATTAATATTTATTAGGACATTTTTTACAATTTTCTTTATAATTCCCTAAATGTTTAAGCGATTTTTAAAATTTTTATGAATTATAAATTAAAACATTACGGTTTTTATAAAATATTAATATACAGTTTTTTACGCATTAAAGGCAATTGCAAAATTAGCTTTTTAAATTGAAAAACAAAATTCTCGTTGCAAAACGGTAGGTTTATTTTTATTGTGTGTGTATGTCGAAATCAGTATGTCAGTATACATACATAGCATCATGTATGGACTATTGTCCTAAAGAAAGTTTTTGTTCTTTTTCCATTTTCCATGTCCCTGTTGGTTATGTACAAATAATAATTAATGTCCTTTAGAGTGTTATAACACTTTAACCGGCAGCAGGCCGGCAGTTTAAATAAACAGCTTTATTGAGAATATTTTTTTAGTAGGGAAAATTATAAGTTTTAATGCAATATATTGAAACTAAGATCTTTAAGGTCAAAGATAAATTAAAGTCCTTTATTTAATTTGCAATGCAATAAATTAAATAGTTTGGATTTGGGGCTTAATATTTATAATGTAGTTATTATAAATATTACAAACACTTTGACCAAATATTCTGTAATTGCCCCACAATGACTTGCTCCAGTTCAATTCACCTAAATACCGCCTGCAAGTGGGTGGCTGGGTAATCAGTTGGTAAGTTGCTGAATATTATTCCCAGAGTTATTTACCCACAAGTTATTTATCTAACTTTATAAACGTACATAAGTGACAGCTGCTCTGTGTCATGTATGCATGTTTATTTTTTCTTTCTGCCTGTCTACGAATGAGTGACAGTAAGTATCTATTTTATTTCCTGTTTCCTTTAAATTCTCCTCCTGCTATTTCCTGTTTTTCTTTTAGTCCTTAAGTTTTTGTGTTTATTTGCCACATTTTGTTTGTTTTTCTTAAATGATATTATGATTATTTTAACTTTATTTTAATGATAAATAATAATAATAGTATAGTTAAATACATTTACTAGTTTCTTGTAAGGGAAAACCAGGGAGTGTAAGTTTGTCATTTTGTAATGGATCAGTCGATTTAGCTGACTAACGTTATTCAAAAGCTGATCTCTGGTATCCAAAGAATTAGTTCAAGAAATGTCCTCAGCTTCTGCCAATTGTATAATATTCAATTATTTTAATAAAGAAGCTCTATATTTTTTTGGCATATAGCAAAAGAAAAGGCTTCAGAAATAATAATTAGTGTAACTAAAAATTACTGACGAGTTGCACCCTATATCAAGCTTTAAAATAGTTAATTTTTGTAAGAAATTTCACAAAAGACAAACTTGATTTTTACAATTTTCTTGAATATTTTTTTTAAAGAAACCACGTCTGGTTTATTAAATTTCCAAAGAAATTTTCAACAATTTTCTATTTAAATAACAAAAGCAAGTGGATTTGTTAAATTTATATTTAAATTTTATTTTTGTGAACACATAATTTTTGACATATTTCAATATTTTTTTTATTAAATTTCAACGTTAAAAAATTTAGGTTAAAAATACAATTTTTTATAAATTTATACTTCTGTAGTAATTAGGCAAATGTAGTAGTATAGACAAAAATCTTCATCCTTTTAAAGGACCTCAAAAAAGGCGTAGCTTTTCTTTTAGTTTCAAAGAATTTTCCAAAAATATAAAATTCGTCTAAAATGACGTATGATTAATATTTATTAGCACTTCTTTGAGAATTAGCTTTATAGTTTTCTAAAATACGTAACAAAGAATTTCAACTTATAATAAATGCAAACATTGAGGTTTTTATAAAATATTACTTTTTCGCACTTAACGTGTGAAGGAAATTCTAAAATTTGGGTTTGCAATAAAATTTTAAAATTAATTTTTTTTAACCCAGTAAATTATTTTAATAAAATATGATTTTATTAAAATTTTTATGTTTAAATAATAAATAAATATTTGTTTTATGGATTTGCATATAGAATTACTACATTGTTCTGTTTGCTTGAAAAAATTTTAAGAAAATGTTAAAATTGTGTAACAGGACGGATGAGTAATATTTATTAGCACTTTTTGTATAATTTCCTTTATAATTCTTGAACTGTTTAACCGAGTTTAAAATTTTCAACTAATAATAAATTTAAACATTTAGATATTTCGAAAATATTGACATTTCGCTCTTTATGCCTTAAAGGAAATAGCTAAATTAAGTTTTGAAATCAAATTTGTAAAATTAAATTTCTTTAGCAATGAAATTAATTTTGATAATTCATAATTTTATTAAATATTTTCTTATAAAATTGTATTTAATATTTGTTTTATGCTATTTATTTTATTTCTATTTACAATGTTCAGTTTGCTTTAAAGAGTTTTACATAAGTTTTAAAGTTTTCGAACAGGATGTATGATCAATATTTATTAGGGCTTCTTAAAGAATTTCCCTTATAATTGCTAATATTTTAAAGCGATTTTTAATATTCCAACTAACAATAAATTAAAATTGTTATTAACAAAATATTAACATTTCCCTCTTTAAAGTAAATGGTTAAATGTAGTTTTGAAATTAAATTTGTAAAATTGAATTTATTTAACAATGAAACAAAATTTAATCAGTCATAAGTTTATTAAACATTTCCTTATAGAATCGTAGATAAATCTTTGTTTTATCCTTCTATATCATTAATCTTTAAATTGTTTTGTTTGCTTTGAAGAAATTTGCAAAAATGTTAAATTTGTCTGACATGACGTATGATTAATATTTATTAGAATTTTTAATAGAATTTTCTTTATAATTCCTAAAATGTTTAAGCGAGTTTCAAAATTTCAATTAATAATAAATTAAAATATTGTGGTTTCTATAAAATATTACTGTTTTTCATTTAACGTTGGAAGGAAATTCGGAAATATAGGTTTAAAAAAAATTTATAATTTTTTTAACAAACTAAATAGTTTTAATATTTCATAATTTGTTTAAAATTTGTATGGTTAAATCATGAATAAATCTTTATTTTATACACTTGTATCAAGAAGTATTAAATTGTACTTTTTATCTTAAAAGAATTTTAAGAAAATGTAAAATTTGACTAACGTGACGTATGATTTATATTTATTAGGACTTCTTTCACAATTTGCTTTATAATTCCTAAAATGTTTAAGTTATTTTCAAACTTTCAACTATTAATAAATTAAAACATTTAGGTTTTTATAAAATATAACTATAAAAATATAAATATAAAATATAACGTTCGAAATTAAAATTTTTAGAATTGAATTTCATTGTTAATGAAATTAATTTTAATAATTCATAATTTTATTAAAAATATTCTTATAAAATTGTAAATAAATCTTTGTTTTATGCTTTAAAATCTTTTATCTTTAAATGGCTCTGTTTGCTGAAAATAATTTGAAGAAATTATTAAATTTGTCTAACATAACGTATGATTAATATTAATTGACATGTTTGAGAATTTCTAGCATAACTTGTTCAATTTTAAAGGATTTTTAAGCATAGCCTTAAGCACACATAATTAAGAAGCGACATGTGTCTACTTTTTATTATCCTTTACATAAAAATGCTTCTTAAAATCAAATAAATTAAATTTCCACTCCAAACTAATTGCACTTGATAGCTCAACGTATTATAAAATTAAAATTGCAAAATATGTTATGGCAAATTAATCGCAATTTTAATACCATTAAAAGATGTTTTATTTATTGTAATATAGTTTTTGCTGTTCTATAAAACAAATAAAACTAAATACTTGTACAAAAACTTAAACAAATAGTGCTGGTAACTTGTTACAAAAAACGTATATATTTATATATGAATGTTTGTTGTACATTTTGACCTCATAAAAACAAAGTAACAAAGTTTAATTCTTGTTTTTTCACACATACACACACTCGTACTCGTACTCATATACATGTATTAATTTGTTTAGTGTAGAATAAATGAGTTTGTTAAACACACTCCCTAACACACAATGGGGCCTAATTACAGGTAAATCTTAAACATGTTTAAATTTCGGAAAAGTAATGATAACATCGCTTTTAAGTTTAGAAATCAGATTTTTAATAAAATGTGCTTAAAAAATCTTAAATTCAAATATTTTTCCAAACCCACTGTAACTGGGATTAAACCATAAACTTTAGGCTATGTGTGTGTTTTTGTCTAAAACCAAAAACTCATTTTTAGTTTAGTTTAGTTCTATCTCTCTCTCTCTCTCTGCTCTTGCAGTTGTTGTTATTTTTTCTGCTGCTGCTTCCACTGTATTGTATTGTGCGATAACAAATGTTTTGTAAGCCACTTCAATATTCGATTATTTACTGTTATTTTTACAACCCCAACCACTACTCAGCTCGCTTCCTCTCTGCCACTTTCTAATCTCCCCTTGCCTTTCTAAATTGTGAATAATCTTGCGTATTTTTTCATTCTAACCCGGAATAATGGTGTTTTACCACAAAAGTTCATTTAGTTTTCCAAACAGCTAGGGGTTTTTTTTGTATATTTTAAATCAAATATTGGTTTTTGCGCTGTGCAAGTGTGTGTAAAATTTTATGCTTTTATGACTCGTTGATTTAGTGAGTTTTTGGTTTATTTAGTTTTTTTTTTTTGCTGGGATCTATTTATTGTTCGTTTAAGTTTCTTTCAAATACATTTAATTTACTGTTGCAATTTATTTGTTGGGGTCTCTATTAGGAGAGATTGAAGGCAATAGCTTATTTATTTTTAATTGTAATAAGTTAAACAATAGTTGAAATTCTAATTAAATTAATTTTTTTTTTGAAGAAAAACACATATATTCTAAGGACAATTACAGATAAATGAATATTTCAAAAGAAAACTTAACGATATATTTTGTTTTCCAACGAAAAGTTAAAGTTAGCTTTTGTTTTTTTTTAGAAAAGTTAGCCTTTACTTTCTTTTTTAAGAAAAGTTATTGGTAACTTTTGTTTTTTTTAAGACAAGATATCGCTAACATTTGTTTTCTTGTATCGCTTACTTTTCTTAAGATAAGTTTTTGGTAACTTTTGTTTTGTTAAGAAAACTTACTTTTTTTCTTAAGACAAGTTTTCGCTAACTAAAGTTTTCTTAAGACAAGTTGTCGCTCGCTTTTGTTTTTTAAGACAAGTTATCGCTAACTTTAGTTTTCTTAAGAAAAGTTACCGCAAACCTTTATTTTTTAAGAAAACTTTTGTTTTCTTAAGAAAAGTTAACGCTAACCTTAATTTTCTTAAGAAAAGTTATTGGTTACTTTTGTTTTCTTAAGATTAGTTATTGCTTACTTTTGTTATCTTAAGAAAACTTGTCACTAATTTTGGTTTACTAAAGCAAATTCAACGCTAACTTTTGTTATCTTAAGAAAACGTTATGGCTCCCCTTTTGTTATTTTCTTTACCACTGTGGATATAAAACAATTTTGCAAAAATTTTATAATTTCTAATAAATTAAGTATTTCAAAACAATTTTAAAAAAATTTCCAAAACAACAATTTCACTTATATGCAGACAATTTATCAAACTAAAAGTCACACTCAATAGCTGTATTTAAAAGATTTATTTTTATTTATAATATGTAATATGAAATAGTTTGGCTCTTTTAGCCAACACACTGTAAAGCCGTTTGTCTATAAACAGCTGTAGCTGTAATCGCATGCGCATAAATAGTTTTTTTTTTATTTACAAACATTTTGCGTGTATTAAACAAAAAAAAAAACAGAAAAAAACTACACACAGATACAGACAGACACCACACACACAAACAGCAATTATTAATTTCACTCTCGTTCAGATACAAACAGTCTTGACTAGCGACCATAGCTGCCAGATTTGACGATTTATCGTCATTTTGACGATTTTTTGTTTCAAAAATAGCAAAGTGACGATTTGACGATTTTTTTTTAATGAAAGTGACGATTTTCTGAATTATTAAAATTTTCTATCATTTGTTTATTTTATTAATATTTTTGTTGCCAAATTCTCCCTTTTTTTGAGACAGCAACTATTGTTCTCATTTAATATCATAAATATTAACAAGAACATGACATATTTCAAAAACAAAACTAAGTAATAGTGGTGTTTTCTTAATTATTGACAATTGTTAGGTTTAAGTATAATAATTCAAAATAATATTGTGTCTGGATAGTAGAAATTACTTATTTATCTGTAAACTGTAAAATTTTTAGAGGAAACAATTTCTAAATTTTAACGGGGTAATTCTACAAAAACTTCTCATATTTTAACAAAACCAAAAATACCGAATATATATATATGTTGTATGAATTGGATACTTTACTCAAAATGTAATTTTAAGCTTAATAAACTAAATTGTTTTGACATTTATAAAATACTGTAAGTCTTGTTTCACACTCTTCAGTTTTAGCTGACCAGTTTTTGTTCAACTTACCTTTCAGTTACGAACGTCAGTTCAATTTTCATACTTTTTAATGCAAATTAACATGCATGAAAAAGAAACAAAATGAAATAAGAAAATTGACTAGTACCATCAAGTTTATACCCCTTTTGTTCTCTTTTAGCTCCTCATCAAAAAATACTTTCCTTGACGAGTCAGATTTGAACAGTGTGAAAGCAGGCTACGATATTATAAAAATATTAAACAAGTTGTGTTCAACATTATATTTTTTGTGATTTCTTATTTAAAAAGTTTAAATTTATATATTTTGATATGTTTTGTACAAGAGACTAGACTATATAAACTTGAATTGTTATGTTTTCGTTTAAATAAAAATTTCAAAATACTATTAGAAATAGTGACTTTATTTTCCGATTTTTTTTTGACGATTTTTAAATTTCGAAATGACGATTTTTTTTTTCTTTTTTATCGGGATTTTGACGATTTTTTCTGAAATTCATGTGGCAGCCCTGCTAGCGACTGATCTTTTTCTGAATTGTATGGTTAAATGAGACATGAATTCGCCGCAGCTTAGGCATTTAAACAGCTGAGCAGCGGGTGTATTTGCGAATACTCGTATGTGTATGTGTGAAATTCGCTGTAAACAATTTATAAAAACAATAAAAATAATAATACAGATATTATTTTTGGCTAATAGCCACAGCGAAAGCCGCATTTTAATTAAAGATCAATCAGTTGTTACGAGACGTTATAAACAAACGGTCGTTAAACAGACAGAGAAAAAAAACACACGCTAACACACATTATTAAAACTTTAAACACCAACAAACAAATAAATGATAAATAAAGTAAAAACAAATACGTGTTTGCAAAAAAAAAAAAAAAGAGAAATGTTAAAAAATAACGCCAATGCGTATATTCTCGTATATTGCAATTGATAAACTTTGGTAAAAGATAAATAAATAAATTATTCACAACGTATTATTCTTAATAAATCTAAAAAAAACCAGTGCAAATGTACTAAAACTAATTAAAATAACAGATTGTTTTTCTTTCATTAAACAACACAAAAAAAGCGCTTAATTAAAAACCAGCGTTTTTTGCACTCTACAGCAACAATGTATTGAAAGAACCTGTAAAACTCTGCTCTAATTGATTCACTGTTTTGTTGCTTTTTTTTTGGTTGCTGTTGTTTATTTATTTAAACAATAAATTATTTTTTGTTTAAAACATTTTACTACATTACTAACGGTAATAATTGTTATTGTTTTTTTTTATTTTGTTTGTAAATGTATTTTATTTAATTTAAAAAGGTTTTTTTGTTATTCCACATTTTGTTAGTTGTGTAATTTGTTTTCAGTTTTTGCTTCTATTTGTTTATGATATTGTCAACAACTTGTTTATTTAAATATAAATTGATTTTAGACGAAAAAACGCAAACATATTTTCAAATTATTGAAAACAAATTTGTTACACAGGTCTTGTTTTGTGCAATGAAATATAGAAATCATGAATTTCAATTAATATCGATTTATATACATATTTAATGCAACACGTGATTAACCCAGCAAACATTTCCAAACACCTTAAAATTATATAAATCAATGTTACTGATCTGAATTTTGCTGTTGCACTGCTAACCCATTCACTTTTACTTTTTATTGCAAACAAAAAAAAAATAGGAATATTTAGGAAACCCCCTGTGTTTGCTGGGCATTTTTCTTTGCTCACAATCTTATTTTTCCCAACAAGATCATCATGATCAGATGTCAATGTACAACAAATATTGTTTATGGTCGGTTATTGTCTTACAAGTTATTGGCTTTTTTTTTCTGTTTAGTTTTCGTTGCAACAACAATAATTTAAACATAAATTCAATATCAATTGTACAATTGTTATATCAGATTTCGTTCAATTGATTTTCTCCTCTCTTATAACAAAAAAGACCATAATTTGTTGCCAACTCATTTATTTGTTAAAAATAAAACACAACTTGTATTGGTATAGAAAATGTGCAAATTTTACTTTATTAACCAGATGTTCATACATTCCTTTATTTTCTTAATATTGTGAAGGTTATTGCTCAATTTTTTTTTTTTTTTTTTGACGAAAAGATTGAAAATTTTACTAAATAATTTAAGTTGCTGACAAATTTACTTTCTACAATTTATTTTTTTATAATTTTCTATAACTTTGTTAAGAAAACAGAACTTTTTTTAAGAAAACCAAACTCAGCGTTAAATTTTCTTAAGAAAGCAATAGTTAGAGATAACTTTTCTTAAGAAAACAAAGGTTAGCGACAACTTTACTTAAGAAACCAAGAGATAAAGACAAATTTTCTTAAGAAAACAAAAGTTAACAATAAGTTTTCTTCAGAAAACAAAGGTTAGAGATAACTTTACTTAAGAAACCAAAAGATAAAGATAACTTTTCCTTAAAAAACAAAGGGTAGCTTTAACTCTTTTTTAGAAAACAAAGGTTAGCTATAACTTTAATAAGGTTAGCGATGACTTTCCGTAAGAATAAAAAGTTCTCTTAAGAAAACAAAGTTTAGCGATAACTTTACTTAAGAAAACAAAAGTTAACAATAAGTTTTCTTCAGAAAACAAAGGTTAGAGATAACTTTACTTAAGAAACCAAAAGATAAAGATAACTTTTCCTTAAAAAACAAAGGTTAACTTTAACTCTTTTTTAGAAAACAAAGGTTAGCTATAACTTTAATAAGGTTAGCGATGACTTTCCGTAAGAAAAAAAAGTTCTCTTAAGAAAACAAAGTTTAGCGATAACTTTACTTAAGAAAACAAAAGTTAACAATAAGTTCTCTTAAGAAAACAAAGTTTAGCGATAACTTTACTTAAGAAACCAAAAGATAAAGATAACTTTTCTTAAGAAAACAAAGGTTAGCTTTAACTCTTTTTTAGAAAACAAAGGATAGCTATAACTTTAATAAGGTTAGCGATGACTTTCCGTAAGAATAAAAAGTTCTTTTAAGAAAACAAAGTTTAGCGATAACTTTACTTAAGAAAACAAAAGTTAACAATAAGTTTTCTTCAGAAAACAAAGTTTAGCGATAACTTTACTTAAGAACCCAAAAGATAAAGATAACTTTTCTTAAGAAAATAAAGGTTAGCTTTAATTCTTTTTTAGAAAACATAGGTTAGCTATAATTTTAATAAGGTTAGCGATGACTTTCCGTAAGAAAAAAAAAGTTGGCAATAAGTTCTTTCAAGAAAACAACTTTACAAAAGAAAACAAAAGTTAGCGTTAACTTTTCTTTAGATTACAAAAGTTAGCGATGACTTTTCTTTCGAAAAGCCAGACAATATATCTATTTAAAAAGGAAATATAAATTTAGACAAGCATTTGCAATTAATGGAGTTTGCTGCACTGCAACTCTGTCCAAATTTAAAGCCACATTTCTGCATTTTATATTCTAAAAGCTTAACTTGTCTTTTCTAGCTGCTGAAAGTTGTAAAACGTGTTCACACTTAGAAACCGGGCTGAATTGGTTTTGTGACACAGTAGGTTTATCCGTGTTTAATGGCCACACTTATGCCTTTATTATTGTGAAAGCTTAACTTGACTTTTGTAAATACTGCAAGTTTGTTAGCGATCGGAATTAATGTAAAAGAATGTAAACAAAAGTTGCAAAACCTGTTAACACGAGTGATAACTAATTTTGTCACACTGTAGTTAATCTTGTGTTTAATATTAAAAATTCTGCCATTAATATTCCTTAAACTTCACTTGTCTGTTTTTTATACTATTAGTTTTGTAAAGATCGGTTTAAAAAGTTCTCTATTTATTAGAAACTTGAAAATTGTAATGGAATTAAAAAAAACCGGTTCACACGTATGTTGAGTCACTTTGTCACACTGTAGTTCAGACCAACATTAATGCAAATTCTACTGCAAATAATATTCTTAACTTGTTTTTTATATATTCAGTTAGTTTTGTAAAGATTGGGTTAAAAGTTTTTTTTTATTTATAAGAAACTTGAATATTTTAACACAAGTTACAAAACCTTTTCAGAAATGTGTTAGTTACCTTTGTCACACTGTAGTTCTCATTATGATTTAATTATATAACTTCTGTCAATAATGTTCTGAAAGCTTAATTTATTGTTTCAATATACAGCAAGTTTTACCAGAATCTGATTAAAATTTCTATATTTTTTATAAACATAAAAATTGTAACAGAAGCTACGAAATCTGTTCACACGGGTATTGATTAACTTTGTCATATAAATAATAAACTGATAAGTTTGCTGAGAATTAGGATTTATATTATGATTTATTAATAATTGAATATAAAAATTCCAAGTTATTGAAACTTTTTCTTGGGAAAATTAAAATTATCCCGAAATTTTCTTTTGGAAATTAAAGTGAACTAAAGATTTCATACAGAAAAAAAAACGAAAGTTCTGTTCAATAAATATTCAATTTTAAATTTATTAATCTGATTTCAGTTTTGTTTTTAAAACATTGACAGTGACCTAAAATTTGTTGCTGAAAGTACGTGCTGTCTCAAAAGCATTTTATGGTTTTACTCAGGGACATTTGGAAGGTGTGAAAATCTGTTTTTAAATAAATCAGTTAATCTAAAGTTTTAATTGTTTTTACGATTTGTAAAGTTATTGACAAATTTGTATTCAGTAATTGTAGTTGTTTGTTATTATTGTTATTGTTTACATAATGTTTTTATTTTGTTCTTTTATTGACTATTTTATTAACAGAATTCGTCTTCAAACGAATATTTGAAACAAAGATTTTAATTGTTTTTTTTTTTTTGTTTGTAGTTCGGAAAAAATGAGAAATTTGCCAAAATATTTTTTTATTTCTGTTTTTGCAAAGAGTGTGAAAAAATAGAAATACATATGTATGCGTGTTCATTTTTGCTTCATTTTATTTTATTTGTAAAATAAATAAAAATAAAATTTAATGAAATAAAAAGAAACTTAACATTAACATTAACGTTTACTCAATAAATTAATACCCACCAACCGAATACATTCGTAATTTGTAATATACAAAAGAGTAATATGTAAATTGTATAGTACATTCATTTGAAAGAGTGCGAGGGGGGTCTGCAAAGTTACTATGCAGCTCACTGTCTTTAAATATCTGAAATGTAAACTTATTTTTAATTATAATTCCTTTGATTTTATTGGTCTCTTTTAGATATTTGGTATAGGAATTGTACGTATTATTTTTTAACCACACCAACCCCTGGTATACAGCCAGGTAACCACTTACTTGCTTTAGGCTATATTGTTAATTTATTACCAGAGCTAATAAAAATCGTTAATTAATTAATTAAGAAAATTTAAATTCTAAAAGTTTTTGTGTTTTTCAGATCACGAGATGAAACACATTATAAAAAAGTTAATCAAAATCGGTGTGAACAGGTTTTGTAATTTCTGTTAAAAATTTTCAAGTTTCCAATAAATATAGAACTTTTAAACACATCTTTACAAAACTAAGTAACTGTATGTACAAAAAACTAGTTAAGCTTTCAAAATATTATTGAAGTACTGTCAGTAAAAATAAGGTGAACCACAGTGTGACAAAGATAATTGACACCGGTGTGAACAACTTTTGTAACTTCTGTCAAAACTGTTTCAGTTTCTAAAAAAAAACAGAACTTTTAAACCGATCTTTACAAAACTGAATATATAAAAAAGTTAAGCTTTCAGAATATTATTAGCAGAAGTGTTACCATTAAGCACAGTGTGACAAAAGTTAATTAACACCCGTGTGAATAGGTTTTGTATATTCAATTTAAATTAAAAATAAATGGAGAAATTTTAGTTCGATATTTTTAAAACTTTCAGCTTATAGAAAGCACAATTTAAGCTCTCAAAATATTAATGGCAAAACATATTCAGCCTTATTATGAGTGTCGTTTTCTTTTTACGACAACGACTCTTTCGTAATAGATTAAAGATAAAATTAAGTTTGTTTATTTAATCTATTATGAAAAAGTCGTTGTCGTAAAAAGAAAACGACACTCATAATAAGGCTGAATAACATTAAACCAGGATGCGAACTAGATAATGACAAAGTTAAATAACACCCGTTTGAGCAGATTTTTTAGCGTCTGTCACAATTTTTTAATTTTCTTATAAATACAGAACTTTGAAATCGGTAGGCTTTTACAATATCATTGACTGAAATGTTACAATTAAATACTGTTATAAACTACAGTCTAACAAAGTGAAACAACAACCGTGTGAACAGGTTTTGTAAATTCTATTAAAATTTTCAAGTTTGAAAACTAGAAAATTTTTAAATCAATCTTTACAAAACTTGAAATATTAAGAACATACAGATTAAACTTGCAAAATATTATTCTCAGAAGTATTGCCATTAGACAGAGTTGGTGACACAGTGTTGCAAACTTAATCAATAACGGTGTGAATAACTTTTAAAACTTCTGTTCACAGTTTAAAATTTGAATAAATATAGAAATGACTGTATAAAACACAACTTAAGCTTTCAGAATAATATATACAGAAGTTTTACCATTTACCACAAGGTGAGCTACAGAGTGGCAAAGTTAATTAACAGTCATGTGAACAACTTTTAAAACTTTTGATCACATTTTAAATAAAATAATGTAAAATAAATATAGAAATGTTTGTGGGATCTTTATAAATTACATATAGAACTATTAAAACTTGCTGTAACTATTAAGATAAGTAAGATAAGTTAATCTTTCAAAATATTAATGACAAAAGTTTAAACACAAGGTAAACTACAGAGTGAGCAAGTTAACTAACACCAGTGTGAACAACTTTTTAAATATCTGGTCACAATATCAAATGTGAATAAAATGAGTATATTTACAAAACTTACAGGATCTATAAACGACAAGCTAGGCTTTGAGAATATTATTGTGACAACTGTTCCCATTAAACACAAGTTGATTTACAGTCTGACAAAGTTAATCAACAAACGTGTGAACAACTTTTAAAATGTTTGTTGACATTTTCAAATGTAAAATAAATATAGAAATGTTTGTGGGATATTTAAAAAAAATTGCTGTATCTGAAAAATATTATTAAAAGAAATGTTAGAATTAAATAAATATGGAAATGTTTATTGGATCTTTATAAAACTTACTATAGCTATAGTAAACAAATTAAGCTTTCAGAATATTAGATACATAAGTGTTGGCATTAAATACGGCTAAGAACTTTAGTGTGACATAATAACTTAATATGCGTGTGAACAGCTTTATATAATTTTTCTTAAAATTCAAACTTTTAGTCCGATCTTTGCAGTAGCTACAAAAGACAAGTTATACTTTCTGTATATTATTAAAGGCAGAATTGTCAGTGTGCTACAGTAAGACAAACAAACAAAAATTAACAATATATAGAAATTTTGGCCCGCTGTTAGAAAAACTTGGCTGATATGCTAGCATTAGCCCAGGATTGAACTACAGTGTGACAACGTTACACAACATCCGTGTGAACAGGTTTTTAAATTTATGTTAAAATTCTAGTATGTACTTTTGCTGTGATCTTTACCAAACTTGCAGCAATTATAACAGACAAGTAAAGCTTAACTTGAATATTAACATAATATTAAAGGCAGCAATGTGTTCATTAAATATGAATGGAAGAAAAGCAAATTCTGGTCTAAATTTATTTATATTATAACTGATTGGTTGCCTCCATTGCCTGTCTATAGCTGGTGTCTTGTTCCTAAAACTTTTCCTTAACTTTCCTGTTACACCTCGCATTATTTTCTATATTTTGTTTTAATTTTGTAAACGTATTTGTGAGCATTTAGTTCCTAGATGATCATTACATATACTTTTTTCACTTTGTATCTTTGTTTTTGCTGTATGTTTTTTTTCTACTTTCAATACGAATAAAATAGAAAATCATTGCAAATTGTAAAGAAAAAAAATCACACACGTTCGCCAGCATTCAGTTGAAAATGTTCTAATTAACGTTTAACATGCAACGGTGAAAAAAGAGAAAAAAAATTAATAGAAAATAATGAATTTTATATAAATTAATAATAAATGTGATAAAAGTAAATTTACCAAAAAAAAACCAAGTTAACACTTTCCAAAAATAAAAAAAACCAAGAAATCCAAGTACGTTCACAGTAAATAAACAAGCAAATAAAAAAAATGCAAAAAAGCCAAATATTTAGACGTTAATTTAAATATTTGTTTGAAACTCGAGGTGATAAATAAAAACAACAACAATAAGTTTGAATAACATGAAATTTTAATTAAAATCTTTTTTTAATAAACAGAAAACTAAACCCAGAACAAAAACAAAATCAATAAATAAATTAACAATCTTATCTTAAAAAGGAATTTTTTTTTATAAAGAAAAATGTTTGTTATTAAAGAAATCTAAAGCTAAATTATTTAAAAAAAAAAGAAACAAAAATCTAAGTTATATTATATAATTATATAATTAAGTGATTATGTGTTTGTGATATTTTATTTAAATTTTTGTTCTAAAACAAAAAAAAAAAAAAAAGAACTCCTTTTAAGCTAAAAGTATTTTTCTTTTAACAAAAAACAAAAGTGAGTTAAAAAGATTTTTGTTTAACCAACTAATAAAGAAAAACAAAAACTGTGTACAAATTTTATTTTATATTTTATTAATAACTCTTAAGTTTTCTCGTAAATCTCTTTGAAAAAGAAAAAAAAAATGTTCACTGTTCCCTGTCATCGTGATACTATATTGACGACATCGCTTAGCGATGCCTCCGTTTTATCGAAAAGTCGTGCCGTATGTATATTTGAAGTGAAATTTTTGTTTTATTTTCTATTGTTTTGTTGGCATGTTTGTTTTTGTTAAATTTTGTTTGTGCATGTTAAGCTTTTAATTTAAATTGCTTAAATTGCTGTAACTATAATGTCTAGCTGGCCATTAAATGAAATTAATTTAAAGTAATATTTAAGCATTCTAAAGATGGGAAACTTAAACATTTAAACAGAAGTTACAAAAGTTGTTCACGCGAGCTTTAATTAACTTTAACACACTGTGGTTCTCCCCGTGTTTAGTTGTATTACTTCAATAATATTCTGAAAGCTTAACTCGTCTTTTATAAAGACTGTCTACCGTATTCTGAAGTGTGCTTTTAGACAAAATTTTCTTGAAGACTGTGTAAGTTCTGTAAAAATCGGTTCGAAAATTCTTTATTTATTAGAAATTTAAACATTTTAACAGAAGTTACAAACGTTGTTCACACGTTTGTTTATTAACTTTCTCACACTTTAGTTCAACAAGATTTGATGGTTATATTTCTGTCATTAATATTCTGAAAGCTTAACTTGTCCGTTCTTTATACTGCAATTTTTTTAAAGATCCGTTCTAAAGTTTTATATTTATTATACACTTGAACATTTTAACAGAAGTACAAAAGTTGTTCACACGAGCGTTAATTAAATATGTCACAATATAGTTCACCCCTAAATTAGTTGTAGTAATTTAATAATATTCTGTTTTATTAGAAATTTAAACATTTTAACAGAAGTTACAAAACCCGTTCACACGGGTGTTAATTAATTTTTTCACACTGCAGTTTAATGGTAATACTTCTGTAATTATTTTTCTGAAAGCCTAACTTGTATTTTGTTTATGCTGGTCATGTAATTAGAAAAAAAACACTTCTGTCAAAATAGAATATAAACGATTGTCACGATTGTCTTTTGCAAAACTACAAGAATATTGAATTTTGGAAAAGAGTGCTTTTCAGTGAGAAAAAAAATTTATGGTTTTTCAATATGGGGGTAAAAAAAGAATTTAAATTGAATTTTATCTAGAAATATACCCCTCAATTCAACACTTTAATACAATTTGTTCAAACTCAAAACCTGATTTCAAAATATCTATTAATCTTTATTAATCTTTGCCATCAAGTATTTAATCAAGCGTATCTGACAATGCAGTTTGCAAAACTTTAGGCAATTTCTGTAGTTATAATCAATTTAAATATCAGTCATTAGAAGACATTAATGAAATAAATGCATTAATTACAACTCTCAGTTGTAATTTGCAAAACAATAAAATCACGTTTGTTTAATTTTACTTTTTGAAAAACAATAACTTGTATAATTATTCATTATATCACAATTTTTTTAAGTCATTTTCTGAATATTACACGTTTAAATGAAATGAAAAGAAACAAAATAAATAATATGTATAAAGAAATTTGACAACAGCTCGAAATTTTGGAATACAATTAGAATAATTAATATTAATTTAACAAACAAAACATTTGAAGATTTTTAACCGAAACTTTTTTAACTAAACAAAATAATCTGATAAAAACCGGAACCAGAAAATAATTTTTAAATGAAAATTTGATTTTTTTTTTTTATGAAAAAATTAAGGTTTTCGAATACATTTACAATAGCAATACAATACATTGGCAGCGTATCTGTTTCATTGAGGTGTCATTACAACACATCTTGGCAATCCATCGTTTTGGGTACAGAAGAACAAAAGAACGGCGGAATGACGGTTACAAATTTATTCATGTTCCTCTAGTGTGGAAAAAACATGCAGATATTCATGTTCATAGTTTTCTTTGTAGTATGTCTCCTATACATATGTACATAGTCTTATTTAGGACCCTTTGGACTGTGTATTTCCATATTTGTCCAAATTCTTCTATAGAATTGTATCCTAAAAGTTGATTTTTTCAAAAATTCAAATAGATACTCAGCCTTATTATGAGTGTCGTTTTCTTTTTACGACAATGACTGTTTCGTAATAGATTAAAGAAACAAATGTAATTTTATCTTTAATCTATTACGAAAGAGTCGTTGTCGTAAATAAGGCTGAAAATATGACTGTTAAGTGCTTAACAGTGGTCTGTTGGCTGTAATAAATGTTGTTTTCGTCTGTGCTAGTTAAATTGGAATTTATCTTTACACACATTCACAATTCACAAAAGACAAAAATTGTACAAAGTGTTCACTAAACAATCTGGCAAAGACATCAAGTATTAAATTGTGCGATTTCATTGGACAGCTGAACGCGACTGGTTGGATTTAGTACTCTCTAATTACTAGCATCAGAATATGACTCGTGACCTATTGTCAATCTCATTGAGTGATGGGTGGGTGTGCTCCTTTTCAAAACGGAATCAAAAGATTATACTGGAATAAATAAACCAACCCCCCAACAATAGTCTTCATCGGTGCTAATTTAGAAACACAATTGATTTAATTATTTTTATTTTTAATCGTCCAGGATATTATTAAATTACAGTGAACTCGCAGAAACATGAACTAATTTTTACCGAGGGTGTTCACATTTTAGATTGCATTTTTTCTATAACATATTTTAGTCTCTTATCTTTTATTTAATTTAAAATAAAGTAACGTACTTTTCACATCTGAAACATGTTTTGGCGCTACTTTTTGTAAGTAATTTTAATATAATACATACATAAGTAGCTACTATGGTTTGCAAAAGGGTTTTTTAAGATAGATACTAATTTCTAAATTATTTTATTGAATTCATCAAAACTAGAGTTTAGCTGAATTTAAACTGCGATAATTATAAATTTGTTTATTTAGTTTTTATTGAAAAGAGCAATTACAACTACAAAAGAAACTACATATCATGCGACAAAAAAACTACGAAATTCTTCTGCGGGGAATCCCAAAATTTTTAAATAAGCTTAAAAATTGAATTTTAACGCTCAATATAAAGTTCACGTTTTAGATCCTTCAGCCTATGTTCACATTTTAGAGTAGTCAGTATAAAAAAAAATATTCATGTTTTTAGGTAGTTCATGTTTCTGCGAATTCACTGTATCCCAAAACAAATTTAAAAAATAAATAACAAAATTTAAATTTGCATCTCAAAATACTTAAAATAGCCTTGCAAGTAGGTTATTGAGTAACCAGTCACAGTTTTTAGTAGCTATGATTCGTCATTATAACAACAGAGCGAAAATAAAAAAATCTTGTGGTTGCTGTTGATGATTTAAAAACATTATATTAAATATTCAAAATGGTGGCCATAAGAATTTATATAATTGCTTAAAAAATCCTAGCAAGTAGGTTGTTGAGTAACCAGTCTTGGTTTTGAGTAGCTTACATTCGCCTTAATTAGACGAGAAGACAAATGTAAAGAATTTCTAAATTATAGAGATTTTATTATTAGTAGTTTAAGACAATGTCATCAATTTTTTAGATCTTTTTTTTTTAAATTCAATGTTTATTTGAAGATCCTTAAATTAAACTTGTGTGTGGATTGTGGCGTTAACCAATCTTGGTTTTTAGTGGCTTACATTTGCCTTACTTAGAACAGAAGATGAATGTAAGCAGTTTCTAAAATATAAAAAGTTTTGTGAGTTCGAAACAATATTTTGAATATTTAAATTACTGCTTTAATAATCCCAGCAAAAAGGTGGTGGTGGTAACCAGTCTTGGTTTATTTTGTAATTACAACAAAAGATAAGCGTAACAATTTGTTAAATATAACAACAGTTTTTGTGGTTGCTAATTTAGATTCTGATACAAGAATTTATGAGTTTTTTTTTATATGTAATTTCTTTTCTACTCTAAATAAATAAATCGTTTAGAATTGTGGCATCATTATACCCTACACCACCATAGTGGGGAGGGTATATAGAATTTGTGCTGATGTTTGTAACGCCTTAATGTATCCAATATCCGAGTTTAAGTATAAAGGTCAACTCAGAATCACTTTCTGAGTCGATTTAACGATGATCGTACGTCCGTTCGTCTGGCTGGCTGTCCATGTAAATCTTGTGCGCAGAGTATAGTTGGCAAATTTGAAGATATTTTCATGTGCATGATATTTTTTTTTGCCAAAGGACGGTTGGGATTTGAACTGGTTACAATCGGTTCATTATTTTACGTAGCCTCCATACAAATGTCCTCCTGAAAAAGGGCTGTATCGGTCATTAAAGTGTGATTTATACAGCTACTAAAACAAATTTCACCACAAATAAGTTTTGCATAAAGCCTAATCACATCTAAAAATTTTGTACAGATCCGTCTATAATTGATTAACAGCTCCCATATAAGGTCCACTTCCGAAAATCCCTTAAAAATGTCGATATTCATATAATATTAAACACAAATATGTTTCATAATATGTTTTAAGCGCACAAGAAGAAAACATCTACAAAACTACAGACATAAATTTGTTCATGTTTTATGTGTGGCGAAAACGTGTTGATAATTATGTTCTTGGTTTTCTTTGTAATTTCTTAAAATTGCAGAGTGATTTTGTTTGAAATTTACATTTGATGGCAAGCATAGTTGCGTAAACAAATGTTCTGATAGAAACACAAACATAACATAGAAAAAACTTGCCTCACAAGACAAATTTATGATTTATTGTTCGCCGAGTTAACAAATTTATGGCTTGACAAGCTTTTATTATAATTTAAGCCACATCTTGACAATACAAAGTTTTATACCCACTGGAAGACCCATTATTTTAATGCGCACAAAATGAAGACATCAAAAAAAATTCGAGACACAAAATTGTTCATGTACTTTATGTTGTGTGGGGAAAACGTGTTGAAGTTTATCGTCATAGTATTGTTTGTAATTTAATAATAGTAGTTTCCTTTTTGTCTATGAAAATTACATTTCATAGCAATCATAGTTGTAAAAACAAACCAAGTTCTTTAAAAAAGAACATGAAAACGAAAAGACTTGGTCCACACGAGACAAATATATGTATGTCTCGCCTAATGTTTTCATAATGCAAAATTGCTGTAAGCAGAATATTTTTGCATCTTCTAATATTTGTACTTCAAACCCATTTGTCATTTAATAATAGATCACAACAACCTACAACATTTACCATTAATATATAAATACTTATTAAAGGGTCATATTAATATGTTCTTGTTTTAATTATAAATAAATTGCATGAATCTTAAACAAAATACTCGTATATAGAATTTCTTTATAAAATAATTAATAACAATTAGACAAGTTTAAGAGTTGTCTACAGGTTGTGAAATATTAAAACAAATGTAGAGAGTTAGAGCAGAAATAAACTAATAATTAATAAATGATAAATGTTATAAAAATAATTCTATACAATCATATGAATGATTAAGTTTAAAAAAACACTGCACTGAATCGCTCTATTACATTTCAAGTGCACTTGTACTATGAAATCTATTTACCCTAGCTACCAGGCAGTTTTAGGGGAGGTAAATGGTCTACTTTTGTGTAGAAGATTAGATTACTAAGAAAGACCTTTTTATAATACTTAAGATACGGTCACATTTGGCAAATATTTACTTAAATAAGCTTAACCACTTGTTTTAGCACAAATTTGTTTGAACTTGTTTACTCTTACAAGAGTTTTGCAAGATCAAACAGCATCAAATAAATAAAAATTAAATATTTGTTGTGCTTTCGCCTAAAAAGGAAAAGTTTTTTAAATAAATAAACGAGTTCAAATATATTTTATTTAGTGGTTACGTCTTTTTCGGCAAATATTTACCAAATGTGACCGTACCTTTAGATTGATTGTGCAAATTACTTCTCCCAACTTAAAATTAACAAATTAGAAATAAAATCGTTCATACTCTCTTGTATAGACCACCAAGTGTTTAAATTGTTTTACTACCCTTTTGGTTTTAATAGTCTTAAGATATTATTTAAGGTTTGCAAAGAGTATATCATAAATGTTTGTAATTTTTTTAACAAACTGTCAATGTTTGTTTAAAGTAGCTTTATTAAGCCTTGCAAGTGGCTTAATGGGTAACCAGTCTTGCATTTTAGTAGCTTACATTCACACCAATTACAACACAAATTAAACATAAGCCATTTCTAAAATATACAAAGTTTTTGTGATTTCTGTTAATGTTTGTGAAGCATTATAATTATAAAATATTCAAAATGTAGACCATTGATTTCTATTTATAACTTCTCAAATCTGCTGCATGTCTTAATTAGTAATGAACTTGTTTTAACGCTGTTTAAATCTAATAGTTTATTGTTTTTTAATTGTTGCAAAGAGAATGTCATTAATTTTTAAAAATTTCAATGTTTATTTAGCCACGCTTAAAGAATACTTAGGTGTGGGATGTTGGGTAACCAGTATTGGTTTTTGTAGCTTACATTCGTCCTAAATAGAAGACAGTGTAAATATAATCAATTTCTAAATTATAAACAATTTTTGTGGTGGCTATTGATGATTCCTAAATAATATTTGGAATATTTAAACTATTGCTTTAAAAAGCCTTACAAGTGGTTTAATGGGTAACCAGTCTGTCCAGTTTTAGTAGCTTACTTTCGTCCTAACTACAATACACGGTAAACATAAACTATTTCTAAAATATACAAATTGTTTATGGTTTCTGATGTTTTTTTTTTAATAATATAAAAATATTCAAAATGTAGGCCACTGATTTTTATTTATAACTTCTTAAATATTTATTAGAAATGATACTATTTAGTACCCAACAACCTAGCAAGTACTTGTTGTTGGGTAACCAGTCTTGGTTTTTAGTAGCTTACATTCGCCTTAATTAGACGAGAGGACAAATGTAAAGAATTTCTAAATTATAGAGAGTTTTTGTTAGTAGTTTAAGACAATGTCATTAATTTTTAAGAATTTTTTTTAATTCAATGTTTATTTGGAGAGCCTTAAATTAGGCTAGCTTGCTTGAAATTGTTTTATTTCTTTATTTCTTTATATGTCGAATAGTTTATTGTCGCAAAGAGAATTGTATAATTGTTTTAACAACATTTTAATTTTTGTTTAGGAATGCTTAAAAACACCCACGCAAGTAGGTTGCTGGGTAACCAGTCATGGTTTTTAAATAACTTACATAAGCCCCAATTAAAACACAGGGTAAATGTAATCAATTTCTAAAATTTAGAGAATTTTTGTAGTGGCTGTTGATGATGTTGAAACAATATTTTGAAAAATATTAAAATTATTGCTTAAAAAGCCCACCTGGTTGGTGGGTAACCAGACATATTTAACAGTCTTTATAATTAATAATTACTGTTGCAAAATTTACAATATCGCTACTTCGTTAGTTATTTTTACAATAATATGGTTTTACTGCTTTATTTTCAAACTAATAACTTTGGTTTTGTTATAACAGGTTGTAAAGGGTGATTTTTTAGTAACTTTCTTTTTGGCAAGACTGTTTTTGACAGCTAAGCTGTTTTCGTATAACATGTTGCTGTTAATTATGTTCAGTTTAGCCTATAATTTAACCATGAATCGACTTAAAAATGAACAACTCAGTTAAAAAAGTGCATCGTGCATTTTTTTTTATCGGAAAATTGTTTATTGTCGTATTTGGTGTGAAGAGCAGCCAGCAGTATTGCAAGAACTGCCAATAAATACCGGAAAATTAAAAGCATCATAGGACTGTTTCAAAGACGACGAAGGCAGGTTAATTTGCTACTGCGAATGACGAGCTCTACGGTGTGATGATTACAGTAAGAGCTGGACTTGGCTGATATGTTGTTTCAACAAGACGCTGCCACATGCCACACAGCACGCAAAACAATGGCACAATTGAGAGGCGAGTTCGGTGAATAGTTTATTTCACGTTTGGGGCCGTTTAAATGACCGCCTAGATCATGAGATTCAATGCCTTTAGAAAATTTTTTGTGAGGCTATGTTAAGGCTCATAACTATAGAGACCCATATGGTTGATGCACTAGAAGCTAATATTGAAGAATTTGTATGTGAGATATTGGACAATATGTTGGAGAGAGTATGCCAAAGTGGGAACCCGAGTATGACCCATATGAGGCGTAGCTGCGGTCAACATTTACATGAAATAATCTTTCAACATTGAAATACATATATAGAACGTTCTAAGGACTCAAATAAAGATTTCATACATTTCTGTAAATTTTATGTATGTATTTTTTTTTTTTTTGTTTTAAATCAAATTCAAAAGTTCTTAAAAAATCACTATTTATTACTTAAATTTCTAACTGCTAACTTTTGTTTTACTTAAACTGCAAAAAGTAAAACTTATTTGGTTGCTTTGCCACAAAATGAACAGCATTCACCAGTAAAGTGTAACTGCTCCACCTCCCCCTTAAATTCATTGTAAGTAGTTTAAAGGGTAACAAACAACTTTTAACTGCCGGGTACTTTAACTGTTCGTCTTGGTAGAGCAGCTATGGCGGATTAAAATAATAGTTTGACCTTAAATGTTTTTGCTGTTTTGTTTTCTTTTGTTTTTGTTTGCAATATATATTTGCTTTTCCTATAAAACAATTCAAAATTTATTTCCGTTTTGTAGAAAAAAACATATTTGAAAAACTTTTGCCAAAAAATTAAACAGAAAATTGCCAATAAACGGATGAAAAAAAAACAGTTGCAGATTGCAAGACTCAATACAAAATCGAACGGAAATTGAAAATTGTGTCCTTTTTTAACAGGGTTACAGAGGAGGGCAGAGAAAGAGGGACTGTTAAAAAGTTTTTTATGGTAATTGGTAGCAAAACTATTTCGAAATTTGTTAATTTGTTTTTATTGGTTTGGATTTCGTTTGCAAATTGTTAATGATTTTGTTTATACTCGTACACACATTTGCAGTGTTTTTTTTTTTTTTTGACCAGGACACCAACCAGTTAAAGTGACTGGCGCCTGTTAAATATTCTCGTAAATAAATAAATAAATCATATATTTTATCTGAGTTTTTTGTTTGTGTACTAAATACGAGATCTCTTACTTAGAAAATATAGGCAATAAAAATTACACTTTATTATTACAAATAAATATTAAAAGTTTATTTATGGCTAAATTATCATAAAGTTTATGTGTTTGTTTAGCTGTTGGAGATGGGCACGTAGAATAACTTTTAAATAGACTTAAATTTAACTATAATTAACCTAAAAACAACAGCTGTCTGTCTTTATATTACAAACATTTCCGCAATACTTGAAAATCAATTAATACAAATTTTTTTTTTTTAATTTAAATTTTTATTTAAAAATGTTATAGAAAGCCTAGCCAGTAGTTTGCTGGGTAACCAGTCGTGATTTTTAGTAAATGACATACGCCATAATTAGCATATAGTGTGTAAACGTAACCAGTTTTATAAAAATGGAGACTTAAATGCAGCTTTAATTAGTCTAGCAAGTGAAGTGTGATTTTTTAAAAGCTTTTGGACTGGATTTAAAAAAACAAAAATATAAAATTTAGAGAAATGTCTGTGAAATCTATATTTGAGTCGTTAATTTCATGTAAATGTTGACAACGGCTATGCCTCAAATGCTTCATACGTTGGAATCAAATTTTGACTACAACATACCGGCATATCGATATCTCACGAATAAATTAATTTTGTTAATAAAATTCAATAATTTGCAAGCGCTGTTCGTTTGTAAGTCCATTCATGGTTAAGTTATAGATCAAGCTTATCATAATTAAAGTAACATGTTATATGAAAACAGCTGAGCTACCAAAATAGTCTTGCCAAAAAGAAAGTTGCTAAAAAATCACACTTTATTTTGTAGTTTTGTATGTATTCTTAACAAACAGTTCTGTTTACTGAAAGCTGTTAAAAATAAACTTGAAACATAATTTAATTATGAAAATGTAAAGTTTTATGCAACCTGGGTTAGTGGTTTGGTTTCATTCAGGAATTTGCTATAGTTTTGTGAGAAATAATTTTCTAAAACCAAATAAAGTCGCTGGTTTCCTGCTGCATTACCAATCGCCCATAAATCACTAGTTATATATTAACATTAAGTGATTTATCCGTTGAGGTTATGGGTACGCTTAAAAGTAATAAGTTGTTTGATTTCAATCTAAAATTTTATTTTCTAAAACTCAAATAAAGCCGCTGATGTCTTGCTGCATTACCTATCCACCATAAAATCACTAGTTAGATATTTACATTAAAGGATTTACGATAAATCAAATTAAACAACAAAGAATGCCCTTATAATTGTTTATTTTACTTGTTTAAGCTAAATTTATGTTAGTGGTGATTTTACTAGCGAATGGTAGTACATAAGGTGTCAAATAACCCCTTCACAAACAAGTCAAATGACTTGTAAATTGTGCAGGCTACATGAACTGAGTTTTATGCCATCTAGGCCCATTCCATAAAACGACTTATCAACTTTGCACTTATGCAATTTTTTTTGCCAATTTGCAAAACTATTTAATAAGTGATAAGTTGAAATTGATAAGTGTAATTAATTTACAAAATTTTTGAAATTTTTTTTTTATTCTCTTTGCAATTTCTATTTCACATACGTTCTCTTATGCAAAATTTGACATTGAAAAGAGTAATTTGCAAGAAATTATACTGTTTTGTTGTACAAAAACTGTAAATTCTATTTTTGCCAAACAAATTTTGATAAGTTTGTCAAAAATTTTCAAGGTTAACGATAGCTTTGCAAACTCATATTGTTATAACTAGTGTAGCTTGCAAAATGCTAAGGCACGAATTTTTGTTCGACGGTAGTGAAGACGTGGTTCTAAAAAGAAATTTAGAGACTGAATTAATTTGTTGGGACTTTAGTTTAAATCAAATCCAAGTTGTTTTCATTTTAAATGTAATTAGAGAAATATATAAAGAAAAATTAGATCACAATATTCAGCACAGTCAAGTTTTGTCAGCTGGAAATTAACTACTACCGAGCTTGTATTGCTTCAGAAATAGTTGCCAGTACCAACAGTTTGCAGGATCATTCATAGAGTTGTCGAGGTTATAATAAACCTTTTATTTCAAAACATAATACGGTGGCCCGAAGATGTTAGTGGTATTGCTGAATAGTTTTTTTTTTAATAATTAACAAACACAAACTGCGAAGCTTTTGGCTTATCTGCAGAAAACACCCAGAGTCTTTGGCGGGAATCGAACCCGCAACCCTTTGAATGATAGTCTGGCACTCTATCGCCTAGTCTATCGGCAATGGGTGGATTCCTCTGTGTTTTTTGTCGTGTTGATGGTACAATCAATGACATTTATTTTAAAATGAAATGTCGTTCATTACACGAGACAGTATATGTGGACCGGAATGTGGTGATGATATGCGAGCCAGACTTGTATAAATACAAGTTACGGAATTCGGCTGTAAGTTAAAGATTTAACAATTGAAGGAGTCCATTTCCGGCTGTTATTGTTTTGGAGGATAGTGCTTACAGACTGAAAAATTAGTTGATACCATCACTACGCCGAAATACAGATAAGCCTGCTAAAGAGGATTTCAATCATTGCCACAAAACAACAAGGCACATAATTGAAAATAGTTTTGGCATTCTTAAAGAAAGATTCCCTTGTCTAATTTCCCTACTTTATTCTTGTGAAAACCAGCAAATAAAATATCTTTTTTTCTTTAATAACATGTAACACTGCAAGTTTTTCTTGCGTTTTTATTTTGAGGCTCATTTTAACAAAACGTATTTATCAATCCAAAGAGAAAATTGAATTGAAAAAGACGAATAAATGCTTTTTAAAACACTTTGCACACTGAATTTGCAGTAGAACGCAAACACTTTTCAAAGAGCTCAAGTCTTAACAAAGAGAGCAAAGTCTCTGCAAAATAATGAGAATTGCAAAGAATATTGTGAAACAGAAACACTTACATATCGCACCCTAAATACAAAACGGTCATAACTCAAAATATTAAAATTTTCAGGAGAGACAAAAAACTTTAACGTGCACAAGAGCAACAAACAACATCACTATCATCTTTAATGTCAGTTAAAGAATATAGACGTCAGTTAAAGAAGATAGTGATGTGAAAGAAATTTTTGCAGTTAGAGATTTGTCTAGGAAAATTTTGAGTTGTGACCCTTTGTATTTCTTTGCAAAAAAAAAATGTAATGTAATACTTGCTAAGTGAAAAGTTGCTAAATTGTTTGTGGAATAGAGCCCTAAACGACATTTAAGTATAAAATTTCCAAACAAAAACATTTCTCAAGCTTCGAAATATAATTGAAAAATCTAATAGTCTAATAGTGTTTCTATGAAATTGAATGAAGAATGTTAGATTAATTTAGTAAAAAAAAATGATATTCACAAGGGATATATTTGCAAAGCACTAACAACAGTACAGAAATGCAATTTAAAATATCTAACAATCTATTAAGTCACCGACTTGATTTCCAGCAATTAACGCAAATCGCCTTTAAAATACCAAAGTGTCTGGGCCAGAACAGAATAGAACGCACAGGAATAATAAAACATCTACATATGTATGGACTTTATTAGAAGTTCTACACAAACCGCAAAACATTTCTTCACAATTCTTTTATTTATTTCTATTGTTTCTGTAATTCTCTACGCTATTTTGTAGTAAAAGCAAAGAGAATTTCATTTACAAAATTATTAACGGTCTGGTTGTGTAAAAAATTTCATATTATTAGAGTTTTTTTTTTATCAGCATTTAATTGAAATTTTATTTAAGTATTTGTTATGCATTTTGCATAACATCAAATGACCATAAAATGTAGTAGTTGCAATAGGTATTGAATAATACAAAACTCAAAAAATACCCGGCAGGTTTAAAACAAACAATTTTTAACTCAGAAATTGCAGAATTTTCTACTTACCTTTGAGTCTACGGTTACGGATGCGGTTTATACTTTAAAGTAGTCAGTTGTTTGGTTTCATTCAGGATTTCTCTTAAAACTCAAATAATATTGATGGTGTCGTGCTGCATTACCTAACGCCTATAAAATGACTAGTAGGATATTTAGATTCAGTGATTTATTGTTTGAGTTTATGGGTATGCTTTAAAGTAGCTAAAGGTGGATTCACCCATTCGTTCTTGACAAAAAATTAGGTCGAACAATTTTGTTTATATATGAAGTTTGACGTCTCTCTTTTTGAGAGAGATAATATACTTTTTACGAACTTGAATTGGTTTAATTTTATATTTTTTTCTGGGCAACAATGAATTGAGTTGCCAATAAGTTGCATTTTTTTCATACAAATAACAATGCCTTATGTATTCCCATGGCCATCAGCAAAAGCAACTTTCTTTCATTCATTTTGAATTTATATCTGTAATTTTGAATACACATTATTTTAAAATAATTTAATATTTGTATTTTGACACTTAAAACCCCAAGCAAAATAAATCAATGGCCGGTATTGTAAAACTAATAGATTTTGTTTACATATGGCACCTTTGATTTTTCAGAAAAATCGTTCGAAATGGGTGAATCGTGCTGCAAAAAACTGTCGGTAAAAAAAATTTTCTCTGGAAAAAATTTTTGTTAAGAACAAATGTTTGAATCCACCTTAATTCTGTGTTTTTATTCAGCTATTTTTATAGTTTTTGTAAGAAATACTTTTCTAAAAACCAAATCAAGACGGTGGTGTCAAGCTGCATTACCTATCGACCATACAATCACTAGTTAGATATTAATATTATGTGATTTACCCTTTGAGTCTATGGGTATGCTTTAAAGTAATTAGTTGTTTGATTTCAATCTGGAATTTTCTTTTCTAAAACCTAAATAAAGCCGCTGGTGTCTTGCTGCATTACCTATCGCCCATAAAATCACTGGTTAGTTATTTACATTACAGGATTTACAATAAAACCAAATTAAGCAACAAAGAAAGTCCTTATAATTGTTTATTTTACTTGTTTAAGCCAAATTTGTGTTAGTGATGATTTTACTAGCGAGCGGTAGTGCATAAGGTGTCAAATAACCCCTTCAACAAGAAGTCACAAGACTAGTATATTGTTAAATGCAGGTTCCAAGAACTGTCTCTTACAAAGTGTGTAATTGCTTTTCTAAAACCACATAATGCAGCTGTTGTCACGCTGCATTACCTATCGCCCATTAAATCATCAGTGAGATATTTACATTGAGTGGTTTACTATAAAATCATATCAAAAAGCCTTTTACAAAGACTTTAAAGTGTCTTTACAGCCGGTGAAAAAAGAGCTGATTGCTGTTTTAGGTTCCTTGAACTGCCTGGCATTTTTGACATCATCATTGTTCTAAGGTTTCAAATAACTCTAAACGTCCAAGTATTCCGTTTTAAAGAAAATTCAACTCTTTTTTCCAGCTGCAGTTACAATTTATATACTTTCTGTATTTGTTGTGTGAACGTGATTTCTTTTTGAAAATCTATTATTATTTTTTTATATTTTTAATTTAAATGGAATTTTGTTTACAATTTATATTTAATTTGTTTTTTTTTTGTAATTTTTTGTGTTTAATTTTACAAAATAGATTATAATTTGAGTCAAATTATTATTTGAAAACATATTGCTGCGAATAAAACAAATTTGGAAAGAATTTTGACACGAATAAATAAATTTTGTAATAACCTGCATGTGACTGCAGTTTTTATTCAAAATCTTCTATAGATACAATTTTTCCTGGTTTCTTTTTTTAATAACATATTTGTTTTCTTAGTAATGTTTACAAAGTGATTTTTTTTGCAGTCTTCTGTTGTGGAATATTCTCGTTTGGATAACTCTTGTCGATGTTAGTAAATCCTGATTTTTTCCAAATACAATAAACCTTTTAATGATTTATTTCTGGTTGAAAAAAGTACATAATTCTCGTTGTAACTTTTCACTTTGCACTTATTAAATTGCATTTTTTTGCAAAGAGACAGTTGCTAAAAAAAATCACCCTATATATTCTTTCTGACTCATTAACAGCAATCACAAAAACTCTGTATATTTTAAACATTTTTTACGTTTACCTTTTTTTCTAATTAACATTCGCCAGCTACTAAAAACCAAGAATGTTTACCTGTCCACCTACCTGGCTGGGGTTTTATAACGTTTACAAACAAATATTTAAGTTAAACAGAAGCGAACATATTTATGATATTCACTTGGCGAAGTTGATATCTATTAAAGCTTAGACTATTAAAACTAAACACAACTACGTTTTGTTCTTGTCCGCCCAAAACGAACCGAAATTTATGTGAACAATGCACATAACATTATACATATGTATTATTACAGCTCTATTAGAATAATTAAAAATTAACATTTATTATATCACACAGCCAGAAAGTAATTGTTAAACATGTTGCCCCTTTTTCCTCTTTATAAATAAATATTTAAATCCTCTTATTATTAGTACACATACATATACATAAATACATACATACATATGTACATACATATGTATGTACTCGTATAAACAAATATTCATAATTATTTATCATTATTTAATTTTTATAAAAATATTACATTAACTAAGCGTTTATTTCTTTATTTAATTTATGATTTCCTCGTGTTGTAAAAATAAACATTTATTTCCCTATTTTTAAATATTAAAAAAAAGTGTCAAAAATATATTCAAACATGTTTAAATCACATCATTTTAAAAAGAATTTGGCGCAATTAACAAAATCTAAATAGCTTTTAAAATAGAATTATGGCTTTAAAAGAAATTACACAATATTATTTAAATAGCCATTATTTGTATTTGATTTGTTGTGGTTTTTCTTTAGCAGAACAGATCATAGAGATCAAACTTAAAGCATACACTGGCTACATGATCAATTATAATCCCAGCAGTTTTACAAAGAGTCAATGCATTAATAATAATAAATCTTTTAGTTCATGAATCCAATAATAAAGATTGCGCAAAGAATGTTAACAAAATTTCCTCTCTCTCTCTGCGCATGACGTCACAGGTTATTTTTTCCGTATAATTAACATGTAAAATATAGCTTTTGTTAACAATTTGTAAAGAAAAAGTGTAGTCTGTTTGATTTTGAATTGTATAGTGACATATTGTTACAAAATTATAGGTCAATTTAAATTTAACGGTTTGTAATGACAGCATGTTTCTCAAAATTTGCATTAGTAGAAGTTTCTATTTATAAACATTCTTAATAACACGCAGTATGGCAACATTAAGTAACACTTTTATTAATATGCGTCAAATGACAACAAAAGTGTTTAAAGAAGTTTAGAATAAGTAAATCATTTGTACAGATTTTAAAAGTCGATAAAATTTCTTTTACAATGATATACAATATGTCTAATTTATATATTTTTGAACACTATTTAATAAGGTTCCAAAAATATGTGAAAACAACGTATGTGATGTCGTATTTTTACAAAAGTCTTTTATGAATTTTAAAATTAATAAATTATTTGTATGTATATAAAGCGTGATACATTTCGAGGTTCCCTAATTTGTTAAAGAAAAAAATACAGAAAATTCAAATTTAATGGAGAATATTTATTATCATTTGAAAGAACATTTGAAAGTCCAATTTTCGATGACTCGTTCGAGCATTTCGACTGGTAACCGGCGAATGAAACGCCTGATGTTTTCCTCCAAGGCCTGAATCGAAGCGGATTTGTCCGTATAAAATTTAGACTTTAAATTCCCCACAGGATATCGTTTGCTATCACACGATTTTGGTGTTCAGTTGACCGGCCCAAAACGTGATATTATGTGCTCACCGAAGAATTCGCTCAATAAATCCATTAATTGATGCGATGTGTGGGAAAAGGCGCCGTCTTGTTCAAACCAAATGTCGCCGAGATCACGAGTTTCACGATAACGGTCGCCATTGACGGTTACGTTCGCACCGGCATCATTTTTAAAGAAATATGGACTGATGATTCTACTGGCCCACACTTAGTTTTTTTGATGAAATTTTCAAAGGTTGTGACGGATTTATGGACGGATTTAGCTAATTTTAAATAGCAAACTTCTCGAAAGCATGTCTGACAGAATTATTGAAGATTTGGGTCCCGAAGATATCTGGGGACTTCAGAAAATTGATTTCAACAGTCAGACAGACGGGCATGTTTTAATATACTCCGCTATCTATAAGGATCCAGAATATATACTTTATAGGGTCAGAAAATTATAGTATGGAAATTACAAACGGAATGTCAAACTTATATATACCCTTCTCATGAAGGTGAAGGGTATAATAACATGACAGCATGACACGACTCACACCTGTTCTGTAAAAAAAAAAGCTTTTGAAAAAACTATCTCTACTTGAATCGCTCAATATATAAATAGAAGATACAATTTATTTCACATTGATATACAATAAGTCTTCATTATCTTTTCAAAAATATTATTTAAGGGACTTTCTAGAAGAATTTCTAGGTTTCATTTCAAAAAAAATGTTCGCTTTACTTTTTCTATAGAAGCAAAATACAATTAATTTTACTTCAGAACGGAATTAAATTCTGTGACATGGCTGATAATAAATTTATTTTATATATAGAATTAATTCGCTTATGTTATGTAAAAAAATTATGAAATTTCCTATACCCCAGCTTAAAATAGATGTAGCTTAACTTTTTCGTTTGTCAAAGCATAGCTGTAAAAGTGACAGCTGTCACTTTTGATATATTCATTAAAAGCAAATGTGTAAATTATAACAGAAGATGTGCAGTTTTAAAATGAATGACATCTAAAAATAAGTATAAAACAAATTCTTGATCATCTTAAACTAGATTTTTAAAACATTTCTTTTATAAATTGTCTTGCAACAAAAACTAAACGTCATAAAACATGTGGGAGATTTATTTTAGCTGTTTTAAATGTAGAAAGCAAAAAATCAGCAAATCAAAACGTGATATCATAAATTTTCTCTTCTGTTCTCTTCTGTTTTATTTTACTTATTTCAAATTTGGGTTTTAATTAGAAATTTTTTTGCCACAACCAAAAATGTACATACGAGGTATGATCAAAAAATAACCGTCATTTTAAATTTTGTCAAAGAGTATTTATTTATTCATCAATAACTATATTGTCCCCTTCAATGTAATCCCCCTCAGATAGGGTTTTTCCAATCCTCGAAACACTTCTGAAACGCGCTTTTTGGTATCGCTTACAGCTTCTGTTTCGATTTTTATTTTATCTCATCGGTGTCTTCAGTTTTGGGAAGAGGGAAAAAATCAGCGGGGGCCAAGTCCGGTGAATACGGTGGTTAAGGTTTTGTTTTTGGCCAAAAACTCATGCACAAGCATCCATGTGTGAGCTGGTGCGTTATCATGGAGCAAAATCCATGATTCGTTTTTACACAATTCTGTGCGTTTCTGAAGAATTGCTTCGCTCAAAAGGCGCATAACTTAAAGGTAGTATTCCTTATTGACCGTACAACCTTGTGGCAAGAATTCATGATGCACCACGCCATTGTAGTCGAAGAAAACAGTGAGCAAAACCTTCACATTTGACCGAACTTGATGTGCTTTTTTCGGTCTTGGCTATTCTGGACGCTTCCATTGGGATGATTGGGCTTTCGTTTCAATGTCATAGCCATACACCCATGATTCATCACCAGTTATGACTTTTTTGAGGAAATCTGGATCGTCGTTGACGATGTTTAACAGCTGTTGAGCGATGTCCATGCGACGTTAATTTTGCTCAAAATTTAGCAGTTTTGAAACAATCTTCACTGCCGCACGTTTCATGTCTAACACATCCGTAAAAATTGCTTAGCATGAGCCGAACGGTATGTCAACATCATCAGCAACCTCTCTGATAGTGATTCGACGATTATCCAAAATCACTTTCATTGAAGCTGTAAACTTCAATGTTTTCATCGCTCGGGCGACCAGGACGAGCATCGTCATTGACATCTTCTCGGCCTTCCATAAACCGGTTATACCACAATTGAACTTGTTTTCTGCTCATAGTAGACTCGCCAAACGCCACAGTCAACATTTTAAATCTCCTTTCAAATGTTAATTTTTACATAAAATTTAATACAGTTTCTTTGATCTATAAAAAATCGAAGAGCACACCAAACACGACTAATCTTTTTGTCTGTCAAAAACAAACTGGCAATCCAAAATGGCTGATATTACGAAACGAATATCATATAACAGACATGTGTACCAACATAACAGAAAATAAATGCGAAAATCGAACAAACGTAACTCACGAAATTTGAAAATAACGGGTATTTTTTGATCAGACCTCGTATGTCTTTTTTGCGATAACCTAGAAACAAGGCCATCTGCTAAATAAATAAATGAATAAATACTTGTGCCACAACGAACAGAACAGAAAAAATCAACATAATAAAGGAAGACGCTGTTTTGTCTGCAAGTGTAATAAAAATAGAGACCAACTAAATTTCTTGAAATTTTCAATACAACAAAACTCAAACAATTGAAGATTTCAAGATTTTCTAACACAAATTGTATTATAAAATAAAAAGAGAAAAGAAAAGAAAAAGAAAATAAAACAGAAATAAAAATAAAAGGTCGTGTTGCCATTTTGGCACAGAATGGCAGGCATTCCCGTACATTATTCTGTAGCGTCGTTTAAAAAATAAAAGACCAAAAAAAAAAGGGAAAATCGCCAGCGATGTGTCACCCATAAATTAATGGCCATTTACCAGCAGCAAAATGTGGTCAATAGAAATCATTTTTATTTTAAAAAGAACAAAGATCGCAGAGAAAATTGTATTTTACCAGCAGTTTACAGGGACAGCAGCAGCATTTAGAGAACTTAGAAAGAAACCACAATTTGTAATTGTTGCTATATTAAATGAATAAATATTTTAACAATTTTAGTTTTGCTCGTATTGTGTATCATCCATTTAATGAGTGATCAATGATGAAGCGGATTTTTTTTTTTTTTAAATAAATTTTAATGCATTATTAAGTTTTTGGGTTTTTTTCCGTTTGGTTTACAACACCTATTTAAGTATATGTATGTATGTACATATGTATAAATAGTTAATGTATTACAACAAATAATTTAGTTAATCATATTATGAGAGAAAATATTTTATAAATATTTTTCATATAAAATTATTTAAGCGGTTTTTTCCATAAAATACAAGTTGAAAAGTGCTTAAAGTTTTGTATTAATTTAGAAATTATTAAATTTATTAAAATATATAAATTATTACAAAATCTATTTTACAGCTTATAAAATTTCAAAAGTTAAGTCATTTTACTTTAATAGAAAAACCAGAAAATTCGCATCAATATTTTGACAAAATTATGATTCATAACTTGTTTTTGCAAAACAGTAAATTTTTTTACCCACATCCAAAAAGATGGATTCCGTTTGTAACACATCGAAATAATTCTCGTAGAACCAAAAACTCTATATATTCTGGGTCCTTATAAGATTCTAGGACAATTTAGCCATGTCCGTCCGTCTGTCACGATAGAGCTTCAAAAAAAAAAGACAGCACAATGAAATTTTTTCCAAATATTCTTTGATCCACCGAAATGTTTAGTATTGCAAATGGGCAAAATCGGTCCAGTAGGACCTGAGTTATAGATCAAAGTTTTACACTACCTCGATACTTATACCCTACACCACCATAGTGGGGAGGGTATATTGGAATTGTGCTGATGTTTGTAACGCCCAGAAATATTGGTCCAACACCCACCGATTTAACTATGTCCGTCTGTCCGTCCGTCCGTCTGGCTGGCTGTCCATGTAAAGCTTGTGCGCAGAGTACAGGTCGCAATTTTGATGATATTTCGATAAAATTTGGTACACAATATTTCTTCGACCCAAAGATGGATGGGATTGAAACTGGTGGAAATCGGTCCATTATTTTTTCCTTGCCCTCATGCAAATGTCCTCCCGAAATTGGGGTTTACCGATCATAAATGTTTGAATTATGTAAGTATCCACACAAATTTCATCAAAAATTAGTGGTAAATGAAGCCAAATAACATCTACAAATTGGTTCATAATTACTCGTAGCTCCCATATAAGGCGCACTTCCGAAAATCACTTTAAAGACCGTAACTCTCACAAAAATGTTGGTATCCAAATAATATTGAACGCAAATATATTTCATATGTATACAAATAATACGGTACAATTTTATAATGGTCGGTCCATAATTAGGCGAAACTCCCATATAAGACCCTCTCCGTAATTCACTATAAGCTCCATAAATCTTTTAAAAGTATTTATATCGAGATAATATTTATATTCACAGACATCATGACACTAAATTTCTGGATGATCGGTCCACATAAGGTTATATATCCCATATAACGCCCATTTCTGAAAAACTGTTTTATACATATACTGGGTGTAGATAGTCGGGCTTGACCGACTATACTTTCTTACTTGTTTTCAAATATTGTTTGCTGTTTTCTTCAAATATAATGCAGATATTATTTTCATTGTAGAAGTTCAAGTCAAGTCATGTTGAAAATGATCGGAATCAGTCCACGATTTCTCTTAGCCCCCATACTAATGTCTTCCCGGAATATGGCTTTGTGGTACATAAATGTCTGAAATAATAAGTTTCATGCAAAGTGAAATCTTCAAACAATATTTTGTTTGCATCGGTCCATAATTTTGACATAGCCCCATACAAAGACTACTTTCGAAAATCACTTAAATCTTATTTAAAAATGACTATCAAGTTGAAATTCAACAAGCATAATCAAAATCGTCGTACCAAATTTCATGATGATCGGTCCATAGTTGATCAGAGCCCCGATATAAAGTCTAGTTCTGAAAATCACTTAAATGGGCATAAATCCCTTATAAAAACCACTAGCAAGATTAAATTCAACACAATACTAAACAAAAATAACATGACAGCATGACACGACTCACACGTGATCTGTCAAAAGAAGGCTATTGAAAAGAGTATCTCTACTTGAATCAACCTTTACTATTGTTGCCTCAAAGACTATTAAGTTTTTTCTTCTGGTGTATTTTGTATTTTTTCAGGCGTAAATCTTTCCATTATGAAATGTCAAACAATACTAAACAAAAATAACATGACAGCATGATACGACTCACACGTGATCTGTCAAAAGAAGGCTATTGAAAAGAGTATCTCCACTTGAATCAACCTTTACTGTTATTGCCTCAAAGAATATTAAGTTTTTTCTTCTGGTGTTTTTTGATGTTTTTAAAATTAAACTTAAATTTACAATTTTTTAATATTTAATCTGCTTAATGTTATTAGTTTCTAAATAAAACAATGTTTAGCTTTTTATTCCCTAAATGTAAATTTATTATGTATGCCTGACTGTGTTTGCATATGCGTAACTACATATATTTTGTTTTTGTTTTGTTTTTGTTTTTTTTTTGCATACATTAACTAAGGCGTTACAGGAAAAAATAGCAAAAACATAATGTTTAAAATTTCATATTTTGTTGATATTTACTCAACTAAATACATAAATAAACTCTGAGGCAGGATATGTGAAAATAAAATAAAACAAAAATAAAAAGTAGCAGCATAATTTAAAAAAACATGAAATTATATGCAAAAGACGACAGTAAGTTTACTTTACTTGTATACATGTCAACATTATTTACATGACATTTACATAAATACATATGTACATACATACCAGGGCGGTTCGGAAATTTTTTATAGAAACTGATTAGTCGCCATGATTTTCTGTTGGAACTTGTTTTGTAGCAAACTATTTTTTCTATAGATTTCCCTTGATGGAGATAAAATTTTTACATGAGCCTAGCCAAGTAGTATTCAAGTTTAAGCTTTCAAATTGGACCTCATAAACCCTAAATGGTTTGAGCTGTAGGACCTCAAAATTGGGCACCTTTGATATGTAATCTATTTAAACGCATGGAATTTGTGTCAACTATTTGCACAGATTTTTAATTTTCTGATCCACTGTGCACTGCGAAGTAACAAATCAAATGATTTTAAAAACTCTAAGAAGTATTTAATTCATATCAAGTATCAAGAACTCGAATATATCATAGACAGAATAAATTATTAGGAAAAATGTCTACTTTAATTTTTATTAGACATATGTATCTGTGATCACATATGTATCCTTTCCAAACACCTCCCTGGGTAGTTGACAGCAGTTGTTCAGGGCTTTAGCGATTTTCCGTTGCCTTATAAATTAAATCATTAAATTTATATAATTTCCTGCAGTCTAGTATTTATTACATTTATTATGTAAATAGTAGTTGTTTCCTTTTTTTTATTAATTAATTTATATTTGTAATTAATTGAGTTGAGCTCTTAAAATTCCTATTAAAAATTATAACCGCATTTAATTACAGTTAAATGTTTGAAATCCCTTTTTTCCGTTTTATTTACAATGAATTATGCATGATTTAAATTTAATGTCCATTTGTTTATATAGAGTATTCTGCATTATGCTAAAAACAATTGGGGATTTGGGAGTATAAAAGGTGGGGGTAATGTTCCCCACGGTTTTGCTGTCACATACGCAAAGTTTTATGGAAATTTCGTATAATAATTTTGCATGCATAATTGTGGCTAAATTTCTTGCTTCAATGCACGAATACACCACCATAGTGGGGAGGGTATATTGGATTTCTGCTGATGTTTGTAACGCCCAGAAATATTTGTCCAACGCCCACCTTAAAGTATACCGATCGACTCAGAATCACTTTCTGAGTCGATTTAACGATGTCCGTCCATCCGTCTGCCTGGCTGGCTGTCCATGTAAAGCTTGTGCGCAGAGTACAGGTCGCAATTTTGAAGAAATTTCGATAAAATTTGGTACGTGACATTTTTTCGGCCCAAGGACAGTTAGGATTGAAACTGGTGGAAATCGCTCCATTATTTCACCTAGCCCCCATACAAATGTCCTCCCGAAATAGGATCATTAATGTTTGAATTATGCAGGTATCCAAACAAATTTCACAACAAATGAGTATTAAATGAAGCCAAATCACATCAACATATTTTGTGAAGATCGGTCCATAATTAGTCGTAGCTCCCATATAAGGCCCACTTCCGAAAATCTCTTTAACGGTCATAAAGTTCTTAAAAATGTTGGTAATCAAATAAAATTCGACACAAATAAGTTTCTTATATACAGAAATAATGACACCTAATTTTATTATGGTCGGTCCATAATTAGTCGAAACTTCCATATAAGACCTTCTCCATAATTCACTTTAACCTCCATAAATCTTTTAAAAGTATTTATATCGAGATAAAGTTTAGCACATATCATATTTATATCCACAGAAATCATGACTCTAAATTTTGGTTCATATAACGCGCATTTCTGAAAAACTGTTTTTACATATACTAGGTGTAGGGTATTATATGGTCGGGCTTGACTGATTATACTTTTTTACTTGTTTTTATTATAAAACTTTCAAATGACTCCATTAAAGGAATAGTGTTAAATGATCTAGGGAACAAATTTTGAATTCTTTAATCCAGTTTAGATAGAAATAATTCGGTTATCATGTCGCTATATTGAGCACTGCCCTCAAAATAAATTTAAAATAAATATTTGTAAAAATTATTAAAAAAAAAAATTAATAACATGAACATCGACACGTTTTTGCCACAGAGAAGGACAAGAACAAATTTGTGTTCGTCGGGTAATTGACCAGTAAATCAGGATTTGTAGGATTTATTGCATTCAAAGTAATATTCTATTATTAAAAAACTTATTTAGCAATTGATTAATGAATATATTAATACATACTGCCAGAATAGAGCTGATTATTTCCCTATAACTGTTAAAACTAATGTCATGCTTTGTATAGCTTAACAATTACATCAATTTATATGTTTAAATGCAGACAGGCACAAACATGTTTGTATGTTATGATTTTGAAGGGGGTGTATAAGCCTGTTAAACGGTTAATAGTTGAGGTTTAACCTTTTGAACTTGTTGCTCTCATTGCTGTGAGCCAACGTAACTATACAAATATATGAACTTTAGCTTCAGATAAATACACATGAAATAATGATGATGAGAATGATAATAAGGCAACTTACTACCGCTGATGCCAAAACAATGTTGTTACTGTTTCCAGGGACCACAAACATGCTTTTAAACATTCTGTATGGAAACAAACAAATACTGGCTGGCTGGCTGCTACAAAAGAGTTACAATATAAAACTCAAATGAACATTTTACAATTTAATTATTCAACAATATTCTTATGCCGTAATAACACTTAAAACCAGACTACAACAATGTTGCTGCCACTCACAGCCGTTTAGGGCAGGCCAAACAAGCAACTAATGATGTCAATTGCAATAAAACAACAGCAACGAATTTAAAACAATTTTTGTACTCCACTCCTCCAAACCAAAACATTTAATGTAAAAGTCCTTTAAGGCAGTGTTACACAAGAATTTAAAGGTAATAAACAATTACGGGGAACCTCCAACTATGTAGTGTTTGGTTAGAGAAAAATTAGAGGGTGTCAGAGGCTGCTTTAGACTGTCATACATACATATAACAATTAAATTTAATTGTATTTTAAACCATCTCTAAGGACATATTGTAATATCTAATACCCCTAAAACACTTTTGTTTAAAAATATTAAAGTTTCTGTTCTGTTCTTTTTAACAATTTATTATTGCTTTATTAACAAATTTTACTAAAGAAATTTACCTATGTATGTAAATGTTATTAATAATAATTATTGTTTTATTATTTGTTTTGTCTTTCTAGATGGCCGAATTAATGCATCAAATGCGCGATCCCGCTCACACATTGGGCGGTTCTGTTGGCAGCATACCTCAAACATTAGTGGCCAATAGTACAACGGGCAACGATGTGTCTTTGCAGAAGGCTTTGAGCGGCAATGGTGTTCATACCACGCCGGCCACAAATCTCAAGCTTAGCGAGGCTTTACGTCAGGCCCAACATGATGCTAGTCCTAATTTAGTGTCATCATCAAAGATGAAATCATCCAAATCCTATACACATGGTCTCAGCAATTCCGCAGGAACGGTAAGTTGTGATTATTATTTAATTTACAAGAATTAAGCTATGAACACACGATTTTCAGATATTACAATATTGTCAGAAATATGTTCAGAATGAACATAAAATGTTTGGTTTTCTATGTTATCAGAGAAAGCATTGTCAGTAGATTGTAAGTAAAATATTGTTAGACATCTAACAATCGGATAACCGCTTTTTAATATCAAATGTGTGAAGTTTATGCATCTGACAATATCACCATTTTGGGTGTTTTTGTACCGCCATTTTCTTTTTCGAGTTCATGCTAGAATCACAACTGGGACAAACGACGACTTTCACCCAACGCGACGAATTAGTCAGTGACAATTCGCTGTGTAAATTTGTCGCATGAAGCACAATAACGACGAAAAAATAATGTTTTTGTATTCGTATAACAGCTGATATTTATAAAAAAAATAAACATTAACAAAAACACTGGCAAAAACAATTTTTATAATTAACTATTTTCAATAATTAATTGAAATTATTTAAAGTCAAAAATAAAACAACAATTAAAATAAAATTTAGCATTGGGCTTGTTCGAAAATGCATCACTACACAGCATTTGATGCGCAGTACGTTCGGAAAAGCAAAAGGTTGCAGCACTGCAAATGCATTGTGTTCTAAAATGCATCGCAGATGATGCGCAAAAAAACAGCAAACAAGCATCACAAAAATTGCTGATGCATTGTATAAATTTTTTTAATAAATTTATTTTAATTGATTTTGTATACTGTTTTTTAGAATAGAAAATGATGCAAAATTCTGCAAACTATTGGTGAGAATCCGTTTGCACATGGAGGATATTGCTTTATGATATTAACATATTTAATTACTTTCGGGATCTTTTTATATTTCAAGCGCCTTTTATATTGCTGATTGCACAGTTTTAAAACATTTTTGGTTTCATCTAAGTCAAGAAATAAATTTATTATTAATTTCTCCATTTTTAATATTCCCGCGTTCGTAATTGTAAACAATTCATTTATTGTTCGTCTGAGCATCAGCATCAGCTGATTCGCATCAGCATCGCAAACTAATCACATATGCGCATCAAACGCAGTGCAGTGATGCATTTCCGAACAGACCCATTATTTACTAAAACATTAAAAACTAAAACGAAACATGGCCACCCCGTACTGTTTGTTCGTCGTTTGCCGGCGTAAGAAATAGAAATATACTCAATTTCAGACGAATTCTTATAATATATTCGCGACCAAAAATCCGTTGTTCGTTCCAGTTGTGTTCCTAGCATTATTTGCTTTAACAAACTCACTGTGAGAGTTAGCAAAAAAAAAACATAGACCGAGAGACATAGGATGAGAGAGTAAAAGTGTTCAAAAAATATTTAATGTTATTGCAATTAATTTTACATAAAAAGTATAAGATTTTTGTATTATAAATATAACAATAAAACAATCTTCTAGTTCAGTGTTTTTAGAATAAAAAATAAACTAAACAAATTTGTTTATATTCCTTTGCACTACATATGTAATTAATTTTGCTTAATTTTATAAAACTTTTTAAAAAGAGATCAATGAATTATAGTAAAAGTAATAAAAAAAAGTAAAAGCCTTTTTTTTAAATAAACGAGCTAATAAATTTCAAATAAGCATTTAAACACTCAAAATTTAACTCACAATATGCTATTCGAAACTGAAGTACTAATTGGTAAAAAGGGATAATTTCAGTACATATTAGGTACTTTTTTAAATATTTTTGTTGTCTATTTTAAGTAGTTATATTTGTTTTTTTTCAATAAAATTTGTTAGGGCTTCACTTGGACTCTAACCCTGGTTGTTCGTCCACAGTTGAGTAGACCAAACCATATTTAGCCTGATGATTTTTTTATTTCCATGTTTAAAATGTTAATTTTATTTTCAAACAAAGATTTTCACCTTTAGCAATAACCTTCATGAGACGAATTTGATCGACATACATACATTCGTATTTAAAATATTTACATTTAATGGAGTCCTTTTTAATCGTATAGATTTCATCACATTTTCGAAAATTATAAAAAAAAAACGCACCAACTAAGGAATTTTTCGCACAAAAAATTTAAAAGAGCACCAAAAATGGTGCGAAACGCACCAAGTTGACAACGCTGCACAAAACAGTCAAACTGAGGCGTGTTTTTGTTAATTTGCTTCATCTTTACTACATACATACTTATGCAGTTCAAATTGTTGCATGACAATGTTTCAAAATTTTGCATTTAATTTACACACATGTTTGACAACGAATTTGCCAATTTTCAACATACTCGTACAACAATCTGACAACATACTCGGGGTCTAACTTTGGCATACACTCTCCAACATATCACTACAACATATCGGCCGGTATTTCACTAATAAATTCTTCAATATTAACTTCCAGTGCGTCAACCGGTGCAGGCTTATCCCTATAGTTATGAGCCTTAACATAGCCCCACAAAAAATAGTCTAAAGGCATTAAATCTCACGATCTAGGCGGTTATTTGAACGGCCCCAAACGTGAAATAAACTATTCACCGAACTCGCCTCTCAATTGTGCCATTGTTTTGCGTGCTGTGTGGCATGTGGCAGCGTCTTGTTGAAACAACATGTCAGCCAAGGCCAGCTCTTACATTTTGGAAAGAAAAACTAATTTGTAATCATCACACCGTAGAGCTCGTCATTCACAGTAACCTGCCTTCGTTGTCTTTGAAAAAGTCATATGGTCTCATGATGATTTTAATTTTTCGGGCAGTTCTTGCAATACTGCTGGCTGCTCTTCACACCAAACACGACAATAAACAACTTTCCGATAATGCACGATGCACTTTCTTAACTGAGCATAAATTTTAATAATAAAATTCAATTCATGGCTAAATTCTAGGGCAAACTGAACATAATTAACAGCAACATGTTACACAAAAACAGCTTAGCTGCCAAAAACAGTCTTGCCAAAAAGAAAGTTACTAAAAAATCACCCTTTACAACCCGTTATAACAAAACTAAAGTTATTAGTTTTAAATTTTTAAATTTTGTTATTGTTTTGCTGAGTTGTTGTGTAAACGAAGTTTTTTTAAATAAATAAATGCATTCAAATACATTTTATTTAGTGGTTACGTCTTTTTCGGCAAATATTTGCCAAGTGTGACCGTTCAACGTTTTGTTCATCTGCACACGAAAAGATGAGTCCTCCATGGAATTACAAAATGTACTGAAAAAACATTTTCTAATGCCTCTTTCTAATAGATAGAAATCTTTGTTAATAACACAATTTTGTAAAGAAAATTTTATGTATAAAAGTCTAATACATCTTTCATTTATTTTCTCTTTTGTCTTTTACACAGGTTAACATTCCAACATCTACCTCAGCTCAAAGCAACCTCTCCCTCTTAGCCGACATCTCGCCCAATCACACGCACTTCTTCGAGGTTATGTATGTGGGCAAAATACGAGTCTCACACAAGCGCGTGCCCTTCTCCTTCATTGACGATGCTTTACCCAAATTCAAGGCGTATGATGCCCAGAGGCAATGTCTCATGCAAATGTCGTCAAATCGTAAAATGTCTATAAACAGTGAGGGAGCGTTTATAGGTTCCGGCTCAATTGATTTGAAAACCTGTTCGCTCAAAGACAACGAGGTCAAGGAAGAGGATGAGGAAGAAGTGAAACAAGAAGAAAAAGAAGAAGGAGGAGACGAAGAAGGAGAGACAGGACAAAAAGAGCCAGATGGTGAAGTGTTTGTAGTAAAAGTGAAATTAGAAGAGAAAAGCAAAGAGGAGGAAAACTCAGCGGGCGCTAGCAGCAATGAGGAGGAAATCAAATCCGTGGAGGATAATAACAAGGAAAATAAACTACCTATAGGTGGTAGACTGTTGCGTGGCATTAGTCAGTTGGAGATAAATGTGAAAAAAGAGTAAGTAGTTATTTAGAAAATAAGAAACTTATAAAACAGTTGAGCATTGTTAAAACGAACTCGTATCGAACTAAAGATACCAATATTGGAGACAGGTTATAATGCAAACTGTGCGACTGTTTTACTAATCAACTATTATGCTGGGGATATTTTTTAGCAAAGAAAATAGTTCAATTTATGAAAAATTCAGTTTAGAAATGTTCAAATTGCAAGGTTTCTTGTGATATATGTATGTACATACGTATGTTTGTAGTTGATTGACTTTGTTTTGTTTTCTTCCTCTATATTTATTTGAAAATTCGCTTCAATTAGTGATCAATTGTTGGCACATGATTCTCAACACAATGTGGAATCGGAAATTCTGCCTTCCAATCTGATTATAAGTAAACATTCTGCGCCGCTACGTTTAGAAGAGGAAAATCAAGCAGCTTCGCCAGCCCAATTGCCAGAACAAAATCAGCAACAGCAGCCACAACAATTAAATTCTAATTACGGTTTGGATAAGTGAGTAGTAGTAGAAACTCACCATAGCGTTTGGAATGAATTTTATAAAATATGTAGATTTTCCTAATTTCTTTTAATTCACTTTTAAGTTTTTGCTTTTTATTTTAAAGAAAATATTATTTGTTATTTTCTGGTTGTTTTAGTTTGTTTTTTTTTCTAAAGAACACTAGAAATACTTTTAGAAAAAGTTAAAACACACCTGCTTTTACCATCCGATTCCAAGCATGTCTTATTCCTGGCGCAGCTCTTTGATAGAATTTAAGGCTTAAGTTGGTTTTAGTGACATTTGTCAAATCATCAAATTCGGAGTAAAATAAAACAAATATATAATCGGCCACGCCTATTTTGGAGAGGGCGGGGCTCCAAAATTTATAATATGTATAGTTAGAGAAAGTTTATTTTGGCTTGACGTCATCAGCAATGTTCATTGTCCAAGATCTACTTGTAAACATCATCTATAAAAGTCTTATTTTAGGAAATATCACTAAAACCGACTGGTTCCTTTGATTTAATTACTGGAATAGGACTCGATTTAATTCACTAAAATCTTGATTCAGAATTGCAAAAATGTAAGCCATTCATTTCATAAAACTATTCTCAAAAAACGAGTTCTTTACCTACTTTTAAAGGCTTTGATTTGATTCGATTTGAATGGAATTCATTCAACTATTTATTCAATCTTTCAATGATTAATTGTTTACCAATTCAGATTCAATCTGGATTAAATACATATTTAATATCTTTAATAAGGAATTAATTCTTTAAACAATGAATCCTTCCAGGCTTGAATTCAATACGTTTTGTTAAAACTATTTTCAAAATAATGTATTCTTTAGCTGCCCTACCTTGTAGGCTTTGATTTGTATGAATTCATATTCAAATTAATTCTTAATAATTTTAATTAATAATTAAACCCTTGAATGTTTAAGTTTTTGCCAATTTAAATTTAATCTGAATTAAATAAACAAATTTCTTCAAGTTGAAGTTGTTTGCAAAATTAATAAACTTGTAATAGCATTGAAATTGAAGATAAATTGAATCAATCAGTAAATCTTATTAATCAGGTTTTTATTGCATTTGAATTAAAGAAAACTTGCATGATTCGATTAATTAATTATTTTTAAGAACGATCTATAATGAAACTTCATTGCAAGGCTTTGATTTCAATTGAATTCATTCATTATTGAATCAATACAAATCTAAACTAATTTTAAACAATATTCATTTAAACTTTAAATTATTGAAGTTTGTCTCGTGTGGACAACTTTCAACGATGTCATGTTCTTGCTCTAACAGCATGATCTAAAAATATGTTCGCACAACTAAGTCAGCCATTGAATGAAGTTTTCACACAAAGACCATCAGTTTTGTTTTCAATAACTTAGATTACAAAGCCTAGGGACATGAACATTGACACGTTTTCCCAACCCATCAATAGATAAACAAATTTGTGTGCGTCATTCTGCTGACGTTTTGCTCTTGAGCACCCAGAAAGATGTCTCGTCAAGACGTGAATTGAAAAATATTTTTTAACGCCTATTTGTAATAAGCGTGATTTGTTTAAGAGCTTCCGGATTTGAATTAAAGAATGATTTATATAATTCAATGTTTAAAGATGATTTCATGTAAATGTTGATCTCGACTAAGCCTCAAATGGTTCATACTGGGGGTCCAATTTTGGCATACTCTCTCCAACATATCAGCCAATATCTTACGAGTAAATTCTTTAATATTAGCTGCCAGTGCATCAATCGTATGGGTGCCTATAGTTATGAGCCTTAACATAGCCCCACAAAAAATAATCTAAAGGGGTTAAATTGCTCGATCTTGGCGGCCAATTCAACGGCCCCAAACGTAAAATAAACTGTTCACCGAACTCGCCTCTCAATTGGGCCATTGTTTCGCGTCTATTTTGTTTAAATTATTCACAGTAACAATCGCAATTCACAGTAACATTCCTGCTTTCCTCGACTTTGAAAAAGTGCGGTCCAATAAGGATGCATTGGCAGTTCTTGCAATGCTTCCGGCTGCTCTTCACACCAAATACGAAAATTTTGTTTGTTTACATATCCATTCAACCAGAAATGAGCTTCGTCGATGAACACAATTTTCGGATAAAACAAAAGTGCACTCTTACTCTTTCTTAACCGAGCATAATTTTGATAATAAATACATTTGTAAAATGAATAAAATTATAGACCAAACTAAACATGTTAAATTCTAAAATTTAATTTGATTTTGAAAACCGAAATTAAGTTATAATTTTTTCGAAGCTCTGTCCTCAAAGCACTTTGTTTTATTTGTACTTTAAGTTTTATAATTTCTATTTCTCTGTATTCCTTAAGGTACGGTCACATTTGGCAAATATTAACTCAAATAAGCGTAACCACTTGTTTTAGCACAAACTTGTTACCAGAGTTTTGCAAGATCAAACATAATCAAATGAATTAAAATTAAATATTTAATATAATTAATATAATATATAATAATATTATAACATAATATAATATATAATAATATTATAATATTATATATTATATATATAATATAATTATAATAAGAAAAGGTTTTTTAAATAAATAAACGTGTTCAAATATATGTTATTTAGTGGTTACGTCTTTTTCGGCAAATATTTTCCAAGTTTACCTTTAGTCCTGTGTCACACGCTTCAGTTTTAGCTGACCAGTTTTTGTTTAATTCTGTTTTGTACCAGCGATTGCATCCACACGCGTTTAGCGTCAAGTTCTGTTTAGCATCAAGTTTCTACTTTTTCATGTAAACGACTATGCAAAGTCGGAGAGAGAGAAAATAAATAGTGCCGTCAAATATCTACCCCTTTCATGCTCTTTATCCTTCTCATCTAAAAATACTTGAATTGTAGAGTCAGAACTGAAACGTGTGAAAGCGGACTTATATTTATATTTATAAAGATTTTTTATGACAATTTCTTAAACTTAAATAGAGAATAGAGTATATAGGTATATATACACTTGCTTTACACCCCGTTTCCAAGCATGTTTTACACCTTGCAATTTTTCTTTAATAGCAAGATCTTTTATAAGTTTATTTCAGTTAATGTTTTATTAAATAATGTACTTTAAGGTAAGTGGTGAAATGGTTTAATTAAAAAGAATTTGCAATAAATTTAACACACATCATAGAGGTATTTATTTAGTTGTGATTAAAAACTGTCGGCCCTTTTGTAAGGAATAGTATTGTTTGATACCTGATTGTATTCAGTAAATATCTTTGGTAGACTTTATCCAAAATTTTGTAAAATAGCAAAAATTATTTCTTCTTGGTTTAAAAACTATCAGCCATTTTCTTAGGTTCTCCAGATTTCATCCGAAATTTTTTCACATTCACAGAGATCACAGCAGGAGATTAGTTTATTTCCATTAACAAACTTACCGATTAATCATTTCTTTAGATTTCTTAAATTAAAAGAGATCATAGAATAACTTAAGTTTCATGGCGTTTATTAAATTATCGTTTAAAAACTATCAGACATTTTGTAAAGAATAGTATGGACTTATTTAACGTTCTACCTTTAGTTCTAAAGAATTTGTAAACATGAATAAAAAGATTATTAATAAATAATTAAAATGCAGCAACTTTAGGAAACTGAGAAGAGAATGTCATTTCGGAAGAAACTAAATACATGTAAATTCGCACTTACATTCAAACTGAAACTCTATGATGGTTCACAAAGGGGCACAAACAGAACATGCCACATTGGTAAATCTAATGGTAAATGATAAACAACACCAATTTTGTCAATCACAATAAACAAATTAATTCCCTTTTAATAATTTTAACGATTGCATACGGCATCACGAAGCTTTAAATACCCACCACTCTGATCTTAAACCACTTCACCACTTAAATGTTAAACATAAATTCTTACACATTTTTAATTCATATTTTACCCCCCTACACTTACCTGCCGCTGCATTCCTCTAGTCTACCCAAACAACGTGATCGCTCCGCCTCTTACGGCTGCATACCTCCCTACGTGGAACAGAATCGTACTATGGTCTTCTTAGTCGGCCGTTCCGATCTACGTTTGATCTCACCTGATCGCAAACAGGTCTTACTCTATAAGGATTTCAAAGATGTGGCCAGCTGTGCTCAGGGTCAAAAGAATGCCGATCACTTTGGCATCATCTGTCGCGAGGCCCACAATGATGGCTACATTGGCTATGTGTTCAAGTGCCAGTCGGACCATGTGTGCGATGATATAGTAGCCGCCATATCCCAAGCATTTGTAACATGCGCTGAACAGAAGCGTAAAGAGGCCACACAAATCTTCTCGTGTGATCATTGCCCGATGTTGTGGTATCACAAACTGTGTACCGATGTGGAGGGTTTGAGTGAGAAGAAAACACAGAATATGATCTTTAGACGTATAGAAACCTTGAGCGATGATGAACAAGATACTATATGGGCTAAATTTTATGGTTCGGAGAAAATGAGTGCACCGCTGGTGGAGCAAAATCAATTTCTAATGATGCTCTTGCGAGCACATTGTGAATCGAGACAACAGAGGCATGTCCATGACACCGCCGAGAATAGATCGGAGTTTTTGAATCAGTATTTGGGTGGGAGTACCATATTCATGAAAGCTAAAAGGTCGCTGACGAACTCTTTTGATCATTTATTGAAACGCAAGGCTTCTAAGGATGATATAGGTGCCAGTACTTTAACCATAAGAGAGCATAAGATAAGAGAAAGTTCGGCTGAACCCAAATTGGAGGCGGGCAAAGATGAGGCTGATTCACCGCCCGAAGCTTTTAGATCTAGATCGAATACTATAGGTTCGATAAATGCCAGTCCCAGTAAGCCCACGGCTGAGCAGTTAAAGAGTCCTATGATGGATATGTATGTATAAAATACAATAGTTTTTCAAAAAAAGTTTTCTTTTGAATAAATTCTATTTGTCTAATTGCAGCTTTATTAAGGTGGGCAATAGCCCTAAGGAATCGGAAACTCATCAGGGCTCTTGGCGCCAGGCTATACTCAACAGTGTGGTTACTCCCTCCAAAGGCATGGAACAAGTTGCCCAATCAGAATTCTTATCACCTATGAGAATAACACGTAAGTTATTTAAGTAATTAAAAAGCACTCTTTTTATTTCTAAATCTACAAACCTCAATTTATTATTGCAGAACCCAAACACGGCAAACGTTCACGCGAAGAGTTACGCGAACTATGGAAGACCGCCATACGTCAGACAATTCTACTCAATCGCATGGAAACCGAAAATGCCATGCTACAGGCCCGACAAAATGAAAACGAATTGAAACGCATGAAACTGGACTATGAGGAAATCGTAGCTTGCGATAAGCAGCTCATCGATCGTTGGGAAATGTTTATTGAAAGGGATTCCATGAAAATCGGCAACAAAAAAGATCCCAAGGTATTGGCCCAGGCCATAAAGACGGGAGTGCCACGCTCCAAACGCGGTGATGTCTGGACTTTCTTGGCCGAACAGTATTCCATGAATACGGCACCGGTAGACAGTAATAAATTTCCCAATTTCAATACACCCTATCACATGCTGTTGAAAAATCTCACCGAACATCAGCATGCCATCTTTATAGATCTGGGTAGAACGTTCCCCAATCACAAATTCTACAAAGATCCTTTGGGTCTGGGTCAATTGTCGCTGTTCAATTTGTTAAAGGCCTATTCCATATTGGATCCGGAATTGGGTTATTGTCAGGGTTTGGGTTTCATTTGTGGCATATTGCTGTTGCATGTAAGTTTTAATTTCTTATTTCTTTAATTTGAAAATGTTATTGTTTTCTGTTTCTTTGGAAGTGTGAAGAAGCTGATGCTTTCCAATTGCTCAAACATCTGATGTTTCATCGTCAAATGCGCACCAAATACTTGCCGGACATGAAGAAATTCCAATTGCAATTGTATCAGCTATCCCGCCTGGTTAAAGATCATCTACCCGAACTTTATGTATGGCTAGATCAAAATGATGTTTCGCCTACACTTTATGCCGCTCCCTGGATTTTAACCGTTTTCAGTTCCCAATTTCCCCTGGGTTTTGTGGCTCGTGTATTTGATTTGATGTTTTTGGAATCTTCCGAGGTTATATTCAAATTTGCCATAGCTTTGCTCACCGTACACCAAGAAGAGTTGTTGGCTCGCGATAATTTCGAGGAAATTATGGACTATTTGAAAACTGTGGTGCCCAAAATCGATGCCAAGACCATGGAAAAGGTCATTAAGATGGTGAGTTAGGCAACGTAATGATACTAGTGCTTATGTGGAAATAATATTGGCTGTTGTTTATTGTTTTCAGGTCTTCAACTTGGAGATAAACAAACAATTGATGGAATATAATGTGGAATACAATGTTTTGCAAGAGGAAATCACCACCACCAAACATCATTTGGAAATGTTAAATCAAGAAAAATCGAAAAACACGCACTTGGAACAACAATTACAAGTAAGTTTTTTATGTTTAATATTGCACATATAAAAAAATAAATTTTTAAAAGGAGATTTGTGAAATTTAAAGTGATTTTGGATTGAGGAAGTGTATTTCCTATGTTAATTAAATTGAAAAGTATTGGAAACTTCTGCTTATCAAGAAGTCCAACTCGGTTAGAATCTTAGTTTTTCGAAAAAAGCTGATAGAGTAGTAGGGGGATAGCGGTAGTAGGGGTAGTTATCCAGGATGATAAATTTGAATGTCTAATGAAATCTCAATTTGAGACGAATCTTAAGGAACCACAGTTCTTGAGAAAATTATGATTAATTAGAAATCAGTAAATTTTAGGAAATATTAAAAAATTTATTGAATTAGAATCTAAAAAATGTTCGAATAGATAAGAAACTGAAGGCTTTACTGAAATAGAAATTTTAGTTTTTTAAGGCAATAAGTGTGAATGTCTAATTGAATCTCAATTTGAGCAGAAGTTACAAGAAGTATATTTTACGTTTAACTAGAGGATTAATTGAATTGGTAGCTACAAATATTTGTTAATGATAACCGTCCGCCCGGTTAAATTGCTTAAAACAGATGTTCATACTTAATTTTATTTTGCCTAACTCTTTACTAATAGCTTACACTTTTTTAAAGTTCGCCCAATCATCTATAGCTCAATTGGAAAGGACCCGCTCCTCGCAACAATCTCAAATAACCAATCTACAAAGTCAAGTACAAACACTGGAACTGACCATACAAACGTTAGGCCGTTATGTCTCGCACTTGGCCGAGCGCAATATCGATTTGGAAATACCACAAGAAATACGCCGGGTGCTACAGCAATTAGATGATTTGGAGAGGCAACGGCGTAAGCCTCTGTTCGCAGAGCGTAAAATAGGTAAATCAGTATCGGTTAATAGTCACTTGGGGTTTCCACTGAAAGTCCTCGAAGAGCTGAACGAAAAAGAAGAACATGGTTCGCCCCAAAAAATCAAGAAGACACCCTTTTTTGAAAACACTTACGAACAGTTGAGACAACAGCGGCAACAACAACGCCATGAGGCCAACAGCAGTGGTGAAGAATCAACATCGCCCATAAGACAAATTAAACCAAAGACCGTATCGATACAGCAACAACAACGGCCCAATCGTTTGTACGATGACAAGGGCGTGACTATGCAGGATATGCAAACACGTTTGGATGAGCTGAAGCTGCCCGAACATGTGGATAGATTTATGGCTAACATTAAGAGTCCCCTGGAGGTGGATAGTGGAGTGGGTACACCACTCAGTCCACCCAGCACCAGCAGTAATAGTAGTCAAAGTAGTTCCTTAAGTTCGGGTAGTCTATTTAGTCGCATTGGTTATAAAAATACACCAGCGGTTTTTACTTCACCCTTAACTAATCGTCAGACATTCACCACTACACCCACCATCCTGTCGCCGTCAACCATTAAACCCATTTCGCCCGATTCAGGCAAAGAGGAATTGGCCGCCGCCATGCATCCTTTAAGTATGGTGGGAGAGGTGAATGTTAGATTTAATGGCACCACACAATTGAAATCCATTAGGCCCACCCACTATTTAAAGTCCTTAAGTATACCCAGTAACACAGTTTTACATCAAACTCTGGCAGAAACAGAAACCGAACTGGAAGCGGAAAACAATAAAACAACAAATACTAACACTGCTAAAGCCAGGAAGGAGTCTGATGTTCTTACTAAAACAAACACAACTAATGATGTTTCCATGGCTCAAACTGCTAGCGCTGGCAATAGCTAACGGTTTTGATTTATAACCAAATTTCTAAGAAGCTTTTATTAAATAGCAGAACAAAAAACACGGCTTTTTAATTAAACAAAGCGTTAAAGAAAAAAAAAACTTACAAAATATTTTGAGAAAACATTTAAGCCTATAAAAAGTTAAACACTTACATATATTCAAACAAACATGCATAAAACATAAAACATACTTACATATAAATGTTCAAAATCAAACACCGCAGAGCTTATTGTTAAAAAGAAAAAGAAATTTTTTGCTTAAAACTTTTTTTTGTGTTTATATGTAATTGTCCATTGCAATTATTGTCTTGCAACAGACAAACACACTGAAAACTTGAAAAAAAAATCGCACAAAATCTCTTTAAAACTTATTGCCATACAAAAGAGAAAAAGCAAACCAATTCTAAAAAATTCTAAAACAAACAAGAAATGACAAACAAAAAAAAATAACTTACAAATAATGAAAAAATAATAAGGTTATAAAAGAATGGGCTTATATCTAGTGTTCCGACGCAGCTACAAATAAACTAAAAACGTCCATAACTCGAAAACTAATGCTTGGTTTTCACTATGTCATTTTTGTTGTCAAATTGTCCAAATTGTTGGCAATTGTATGAAAACGGGTTGTCATATGGCGTCATCTATATTTGCAATCATGATGACATAGATAGATGACGTCATATGGCAACCCGTTTTCATACAATTACCAACAATTTGTACAATTTGACAACAAAAATTACATAGTGAAAGCGTTTGTGCCAATTTTTTTATTTTATTTTTTCTTCTTATTTTTCAATTTTCTATCACCCTACGTACTTTTTATTTGGAGCTGCGTCGGTAAACTAGATTTGTTCCAAAGAATGTAATGTACGTATTTAATTATAAATGAATATTATTACTCATCGTGTAACTATGAAAGGTGAGTGCAAAACGGCAACAAATACAACACAATACAGAAACAACAGGCATTTTGTTTGTGTAAAATAATGCACTAATGTCAAAAATACTTGAAAAGTATTACTTTTGACATAAGTAAATTGCAAACAAAGTCAGTCAGCTGTGCTACTGCACTCACCTTGTATACATACATATGTACATAGTTACACCATGTTATTATTATTATTATTATTATTATATGATAATTACTTGCTATGTATAATCATTTAAATGGTTAGTTAAAAGAAACATCATTTTAAACACTATTATTATAATTAATACTTAAATTTAAACAACAAAAAGTTATAGCTAAATAACAATTTCTATATAATAATGTTTTCTAGTTAAAAAGGGAAATAATTAGCAAAGTTTTTAATTTAAATGTTTAAAAACTAAAAGGGTTTGCAGCTCTTTAACAAGTTAGTAAAAAGAAAATCTAAAAGTCTTCTCAACTTTGAAGAAATTATTCGAAATCTATATTGTGATTCCAAAAAGGTAACAATTCTTTACAGTCCTACTGCCGTATTCATAAAAAAATAAAGTAGGTTTGAAGTGTGTTTTTAGACAAAATTTTCTTAAAGTACATTTGAAGTCTACTTTAATTTTTTATGAATAAGGACTTTATTGGATATATGACAAAGGAACAGAACATTCTTGTATATTTAGGCATGTCACAGGTTTTATTATTAAACTGCTTGTTTAATTCATCAGTGTTCATGTAGTATAAAAAAGTTTTCTATGATGACTTATTAAAACTACATGACATTAACAAAAATCGTTATTTTACCACTATATAGTACATATATTGTTTTGAGGGATTAAAGTAATAAAAACTGGTGTGTGTGTATTTTATTAATCACTTCACGGATTTAAAATAATCATTTCAATTGGCCCTATATAGACTCTAGCAATAAATTCATTGCATCGATAGCTGTATAACATGTGACACCTTCTTCTGTGGCAATCACAGAATAATCGTCTAAAACTATTGTTGTTAACATCTGCCAATAAAGTAATCCATACACCGTAACCCCAAAAAATGGAAAATCACGCCTCCAGACCACAAAGAACAATAAATACAGTGACATGTTCAGTATGCAAGAGATTTTAAAGAACTGTTCTTGGATTTTCAGACAAATGAAATTTTTTTCAAAAAAAAAAACGACTTGTTGAATAAATTCAGCAAATTTAAGGCGATTGTAGAGCGCAAGTCAAAACTTTCATGTTATTCCAATATGTCACAAAGTTCTTGTTGAATACTTCACAATGTCACCAGTAAAACGAGACAGTGATCTATATATTGATACAAATTGCTTTGTGCTTGGTGTTTAGAAGCTGCTTTGCAACCGACCTAACAATTGAAAATGTACCCAGTATATTCTCCCGTAAGAAAATTTTCAAAAATTAATAATTCTCGAACAAAACAGTTCCTAAAATTATCGAGAATGTTTAAAAATATGAATATTGTAAAGACCTCCTAACTCTCGGCAATTTTTCGAAAGGCAAATCTAAGATATTAAAGGGAATTTGTTAAATAACCAATCTTTATAATAGTAAACGATACTGCTAATGTTAGACATCCTTTAACCTTCAATCAATCCTTTGTGATAGTCGTTGCCCGAATGTGTGTAAAAACAATGTTCAAATCCTCCGGCCAGTTAAAACTTCTACTTAGCAGTGTTAACAGTGTTAAATAGCAGCAGTTGATCCCCCGATTTATAGGACAATCTCAATATAAATAAATAATAACTTACTATTATTTTCCTTTTATTTAGAAAACATTAAATATGTAGAGTGCATTCGTAAATGCAGTAAATTGTTGGTCCGCAGAATATAAATTGACCAGTTGGCAAAAATATGTAAATTCCCAAGCAATTGCATTAAAAACATAAAACCATTTAAACTAGATTTACACGATTGAAATTTCTTCAAAATTTATTTATTTAATAACTATTAATAGATAACTATTAAATAATTAACTTTTGAAGAATTTTTGCTGTTTACACGAGTTTGAAGCATTTTGAAGAGCGATTTTGAAGAAATTTTCAATTGTGTAAATCTAGCTTTACATTAAGCTGTGATGATAAATTTATATTTTATTTGGCTGCAGCTGTTTGTAAAGCTATTAACATTTGAGGTTAAAAAAAACACAATTTTTTGTTGACCTGTACAGTTTTATTGAAAGTATAAATATGGAAATTCGTCAGCTCTTTACACAAAACAAATTTTGCAAAAGTTCCTTTATGTATTAAATGCAAAGCCGCATTTCATATCTTTCAGAGCATCAGTTGTTTGTGTTTTGTTCAGATAAATCTGGTCTTTCAAATAGCCCCAGACAAAATAGTCCAGTGACAACAGTAAATCAAAAACTTACGATAAGGGAAAATTTGTCCGGCAACAATAGACAGAAGATCTCTAATGTCAACATTAGCCATAGTCACCACAAAAAAGGCTTTTCTCTGAAGGAGCCCGAAAAACTGCTCAAATTTCACAAAATTTTTAAACACATTAGCGGCGTTCAGTGTTTAGTGCAAATGGCATTGTAAAAGTGCAAATGCAAAACATCGTAGCTTTTTATTGCAATCCAACAACAAAATACACACAATTGCAATTGTCAAAACATTGCGATCATGCAATACTAAAATTTTTGTTTTACTTTTACACGACGTGTATACATTTTGCAGTGGAAAATTTGACAAGTACATTGCACATTGCCGTCTTGTTAAAGTCATCATTAGCCAATTGTGGCCACAAAAAATTGCTTATTAAGATTTTTGAAGCCGCCTAATTATTAGCTGCTTAAATTTTTCAAAGAGTTGTAATATTTTTTATCATTTTGATAGTAAATTTTTACAATTGTAATTCATTGTACCCAAGTGTAGCTTTCCATGATTTAAATTTAACAAATTTCTACTAAATAATTCTCAAAATAAGACATCTCTATTTTTGAAATTTCATAATTTGCCAGCCAATTTATCTCATAAACCTTAATTTCTGTCCAACGTGTATTTACTGCATTTACGAACGTTTTCCCTTTGGAAATTTCTTGTTTAAAACAAAAACAAATAAATAAAAACGTAGTCTTCAATCTAGTGTTGTCACAATATTAGTGTATTAATTAAATTATATTAAATATATATTATAATTATACTTAAATAACTAAATAATTATAATTTATAAGGATTTGTCTTAAATTTATTAAGGAATTATTAATTTAAAACGGCTAAGAAAACAAAAAGAAAACATAATTATTAAACAAGTACATACATATGTATGTATGTATGTATGTATGTCTTATAGTTTAAATTAATTAATAAGCATAAACCAGAATCTATAAAAATATTTAAACTAATTTTTAATTTTGTTACATAAACCAATAAAATTGTAATTTTTGTTTTGCGATTTTCTAGGTTTTGTAATGAAACTCGAGTTAAAAAAAGACCACACGGATAGCAAATTTCTTAAACTAAATGAAAACAGGAGCTGGCAATCAAGTTGGTTTGAAATTTCTATGAAATATCAATGGAAATTTGAAACGCTTAACTTTAGTTGTGTCCGTGTGATTTTTTCTAACATTTGTTTAAAGGTCAGCCGGCTAATAGCAGTATAGATTGTCATTAATTTCAAAATGTGACAGTTTTAGTTTTTATTTGACAAATTGCTGACATTTTTAGCAAATGTTTGAAAATGTTAGGTTCTTTTTTTTAATTTTTTCCTTTTCTTTTTATGAATTTATTATTGTTTATAATTCTCTTATTTTTTTTTTGTTATAAACTTTATTTTAATTTGTAATTATTGTTTTTAATTTGATTTTATTATATATTTATTTTTAAGAACATTTGTTAAAACCAAATAAAAAGTTTTACAATTTTATTAAAGAAAATTTACAAATTAGACATCAAGACATACATATACTTACATAATTTGTTTTATTTTGAAACGTTATTTTTGAAATACTTTTTATGCTTTATTGAAGAAAGCTTAAAATTTTATTACGATTAGGGGGAAACTTGGTTCCGTTCCCACAACCTTTAGATTTGTACTCCGTAACTATCTGGCCATAGAATATCTCTTTAGCACCTGCTGTATTCGGCAGTTTTTTTTTTTTGTCTCCAGGAAGAAACTTAAACAAGAACTAGTTACGTTCAGGAGTAGTTTCTTTAACAGCTGACCGATTTGCTGTTTCTTAACGTTACCCAGGAAATTTATTGTCTAATCCGGCCTTTTCTCGTTAATTTAGTTTTTCAATACACTGGCCATATAATCTCAATTCAGCGCCTGCTATATTCAAAAGTTTTTGTATCCAGGCAGAAGTATGTAGCTGTTATAACAAGAACCGGTTAGGTTCAAGAGTAGATAATAGATTTGTTGTTTCCTAACTATACCATAGAAATTTATTGTCTATTCGAGCCCTTTAAGAGCCTTTTCCATAACTTTTCTCGATAATTTAGAGCTTTGATACGCTGGTCAACTTAGAACTTGTTACAACCAAAATGGGTTACGTTTAAACACATTTTTCATTATTTAACTCAGTATTTTTGACAAAAGATTTGCTGTTCCTTTCGTTACCAAAGAAGACCACAAGCACATCACCAAAGTTTAAGAACAACTAACTGGTTACATTTTAAAGTCTATTCCTTTACTGTTCTCAATATTTTATATTTTATTAGAGTCGAGATTTCTTCCTGTATGTTGTTCATTCAAGCTGTCAAAACAAGAATCTTAAACAAAAAACTACAAATCAATGGCATCAGACAGCAGCAGGTAACCCAAGCTATCGGGAAACATCAAAAGCAGTTACAAATGTTTAAATACATTTTATTTATTTCCTTTTCCATATCCAATTTTTATTATTTATTTCAATTGCTCTTGCAGTTTACTTTTAATTTTATTTTATTTCATAACCTTTTTTACTTAATATTGCATTTATAACAAAACCAAAAAAAAAAAAAAAAAAAAAAAAGAAACAAAATTATAAATATATATTTAACTAAAAATATGTATGTATAAAAACAGTATAAAAACAACAAGTAGTCAAAATATTATAAACAAATATTTAAAGCATTTAAAACATTAACTGTAAAAATCTTAGAGAATATCTAAATAAATCTTTATTAAATTAAAAAGAAAATTATTAAAACAAAAACCAACTAAATTAATTAAAATATATACATATATGTATAAAAAAAAACTCTAAAAAGAAATTAAATACTTAGAACTGCTTAAATGAAATTATATTTAAAATTATAAAACCAAAACCAAAGCTTAGTTTGATGTACAATGTTAAAAAAACGCATAAATGAAATGAATATAAAAACAAAAAATTATATAAGAAAATCAATATACATAAATAAATTTTCTCAAAATACAAAACCAAAAAGTGTTTTTTTTTTATTTGAATTCATGAATATTTGATCAAAAACTTTTCGTTTAAAACCTTCTTCATTAATAAAAAAAAATATTAGAATTTACATTAATTATTTACTTGATTTTTTCAACTTACACTATACGACGTTAATTTTTATTTACACTGTAATGAAAAAAATATTTTTCCAAGAGTTGCAAATCAACAATTTTTGTGTTTAATACCAGGCTCCCAGAATGTCGGAAAAAGCAGCAAGTTGATTTTTAGCAAATAAAAATTGCCACAGCATAGGTTTAGGCTGGCAAAAGTATTTGCAACACCCTGCTGCCCTTAAACACAACAGGGTGCTACCAATATTACAATTTATTTAAAGCCTTAAGGTATGTAATGAAATTTGAGTTGTATGTACGTATGTATTCAATGTGTATAGATAATAAATAGTGGAATATGTATCTACAATATAGGTATAAAATAAATAGCGTTTTTGGGCATAGAAAAAAACATGAATATAAAAAGGTTGTTTGAAAAGACTTTTAAGTTTTATATTAAAATTTAACAGTCTAATTCATAAAAACTTATCAAGGGTTTATAACAGGCTTATAAAGCAAATATCTATACAAAATTTGTTTTATAAGCCTGTTATAAACCTTTGACAAGTTTTATGAATAAGGGGGTAGGTTTTTAAGAGTTACAAACTAAAATTAATAGATTAATAAGGTTGATTCTATATAGCAAACAACTGCAAATTAAAATGTTTTATGTTGTTATTAGGTTTTTCGTAAATATATTCACAGTTGGAACTAAAAATTTTATTTTTAATGCATAAGTATGTAGATTTCAGTTGCCTTTTTCACAGCCTATGACTAAAATTATCTAGCTTTTGTGTGGTTTTCTAATAAATGCGATACAATTTTAACCCCCTTATTCATAAAACTTGTCAAAGGTTTATAACAGCCTTATAAAGCAAATTTTGTATGGATATTTGCTTTATAAGCCTTGATAAGTATTTATGAATTAGACTGTAACTACCGTATTTATAAAAAATAAAGTAGGCTTGAAGTGTGCTTTAAGACAAAATTTTCATACAAAATTTTCTTAAAGTACACTTGAAGTCTACTTTATTTTTTTATAAATACGGCAGTAAGTGTTTATTCCACATTTATAAACTCCAATTAATAGATTAAGTATTTTTATTAGATTTGTGGGCGGTGATGTCATTGGGGGCATGAATGTTACTGTGAATAATGGCGTGCGCTACCGTGCAAAAATTACAAATTGTTTTTTAACCTAAAATAGAAGAAGCTAGACTTTGCCGGCATGTGTGACGTTGTTGAAACCATCACAAGCCACAAAACAATGACTCAATTGAAAGGCGAATTCGTGATATTTAACGCTTTTAGGCTCTTTTTTGTAGCGGCTCATATCTATAAGGACAAACCCGCAAGGGTTGACGCACTGAAAACTAATATTGAAGAATTTATGGGTCGATTACGGATGGCAACCGAACCTCAGTGGAGTTGAGAGTTGCCAAAAAAAAAAAAAATTTTTACAGATGGCAACTGACAACTGTAAGCTGTTAACTTCAGTTTCCGAACATGGCAACCGAGAAATTGCCTATTGGCAACCCAACTCCAGTTTGGTTGCTATACATAATCGACCCATTATTCTTGACGATACGTTGGAGAGAGTATGACTAAGTTTTCGTCATCAACTGACGACATGCACCTGTCCCCCACCGTGCTTTACTATGCTGCTTGGAAATTTTTTGGTTGTAGTTACGCATTTGGTTTTCACCAAACATATGACTTACCAATAAAGATTTAATATGCTTTTATCAGCAAATATAACGATGTTCCAGAACGACGTTGTTTCCGGTGAACTGCCATCTACTTTTCAAATTTGTTGGGCTAATATACGACTTATTAGGTTCATTGCTTTCATGACAATTATCGTCATGTTGCAGTATTCGTCTTATGGTTTCGGAATTAAATATTTTTCCAAGCAGTCGTTCTGCTTCCTTCGTCAAAACCGGTGCAGATAAACTAGGATCTTGCTTAATTTTACGCAATATCCAGCGTTCGTCAGATTCTGTAAATATTTTATTACCTTTGTATAATAAACTGAACTGAAGAAGCACTCAACTCTACTATTTCGACAATTTGTTTTTGTGTTTTTTTTTTCATCTTTAAAATGTCTAATTACCAGTTTACGTGTTTCTTTTGAAGTTTGACGACCCATAGCAAAATTATAACTACTGCTGCTTTGAAAACATAAAAGCCACTGAAATATAAATAGGTTACTGCAACTGTTTATATTTCCATTGTTTCGTTTGATTAAAGTTGGTAAGATTGTTAAAGATTTATTATTTTTAATGTTTTTATTTATTTTTTTGTTGTATTTTAGTAATAGCTTCTATAAAATCAACAAAATTAACTTCAGCCATTATGTTGTTTAAAAAATTAATTTTCAGAACGTCAGATTTTGGAATCAGCTGCTGACTATCTAGGTGTCGTTTTGAAAATAATTGCTGTGGCAATTTAATTCCATTAAATTGGAAGTACGGGGTCTGATCAAAATATAACCTTTATTTTCAATTTTATCAAAAAGTGTTTATTAACTCACCAATAACTATCTTGTCCCCTTCAAAGTAATTCCCCTCAGATATAATACACTAATGCCAGTGTTTTTGCAATCCTTGAAACACTTCTGATACGCGCTTTTTGGTATCGCCAACAGCTTCTGTTTCGATTTTTATTTTATCTCCTCAATCGTAGCAAAACGCTTTTCTTTCATCGGTGTCTTTAGTTTTGGGAAGAGGAAAAAGTCAGTGGGGGCCAAGTCCGGTGAATATGGTGGTTGAGGCATGATAATGGTTTTGTTTTTGGCCAAAAACTCATGCACAAGCATCGATGTGTGAGCTAGTGCGTTATAATTTTCAAAATCCACGATTGGGTTTTCCACAATTTTCTGCGTTTCTAACGAATTGCTTCGTGCAAACGGCGCATAACTTCAAGGTAGTATTCCTTATTGTCCGTACGACCTTGTGGCAAGAATTCATGATGCACCATGCCATTGCAGTCGAAGAAAACAGTTAGCAAAACCTTTACATTTGACCGAACTTGACGTGCTTTTTTCGGTATTGACTTTTCTGGACGTTTTCATTGGGATGATTGGGCTTTGGTTGCAATGTCATAGCTTTACACTCATGTTTCGTCACCAGTTATGACCTTTTTGAGGTAATCTGGATCGTCGTTGACGATGTTCAACAGCTCCTGGGCGATGTCCATGCGACGTTGTTTTTGCTCAAAATTCAGCAATTTTGGAACAATCTTCGCTGCCGCACGTTTTATGCCTAAACATCCGTAAAAATTGCTTGGCATGAGCCGAACGATATGCCACCTCTAATAGTGATTTGACGATTATCCAAAATCATTTTCTTCACTGCTTCAATGTTTTCATCGGTTGTTGACGTGCTTGAGCGACGAGGACGAGCATCGTCATTGACATCTTGTCGGCCTTCCTTAAACCGGTTATACCACAATTGAACTTGTGTTCTGCTCATGTCAAAAACAAACTAACAATCTAAAATGGCTGATATTAGGAACATACATTTTCATATGTATAACAGACATAACAGAAAAAAATGCGAAAATCGAACATACGTAACTCACGAAAATTTAAAATAACGGTTATTTTTTGATCAGACCTCGTATATGAAGGTATTATCTTTGGAAAATACTTAGATCACACGAAATAAGCTGTAAGCCATTGTACATCGTTCTATAGACTCAACAAAAGATTTCATATATTTCTCTAAATTTTATGTGTGTTTTTTTTTAATCAAATCCGTGAGCTCTTAAAATATGAATCTTATTAGAAATTATAATTGTTAACTTGACGACTTACCTTTTCTTTTCATTTCTTTATTTTTTTTTTAATTCTTAATTTCAATTCAATTTCTTTTCTTTGTTTAATATTTCATTTATTTATATTTTCTTGTAGTTTGTTTGTTGTTGTTTTCGTTTGCTATTCATAAATATAAATAAGAATAAAAAAATTATTACTTCTATTATAAATATAAAGTATAATTTATACATAAATATCAAATCATAAAAATGAGCCTTCAAAAAAAAACACTATATATGTATGTGTGTATGTATATATACTTATTAAAAAAAATTACATAAATTTTTTACAATTAAGTTTATCATTAATTAGAACTATTATTACAATTCAATCACTTTATTACTTTCTCAGTAAAAAACAAAATACTCGTATAATTATTAGCAAAAAATTGGATTTCATACAAATAATTAAATAATTCTATGAACTTTTAATCAGTTAGTATACAAATGATTGTAAGTTAGAGAGAAAGAGCCAGTTAGAGTTAGAAATATGTATATACATATATATATATATATATATAGAGAGAGAGAGAGAGATAGATAGTTTAAAAAAAAAAGTGGTTTTTGTTAAAGTAATTGATGTACATACATATAATTAAAAACTATATTCGTCGTATAAGTTTAAGCTATAGGTAGGTATTTTGTATTAATTTAATTTCATTTTATTTTAACTTTCTTTTGTTATTATTATTTTATGCATTTGTAGGTTTGGTTAAACTAATAAATTATTTATTGTTGTGGGGTATAATAGTTTAGTTTATTTTATAAACAAAAGGAAATTTCACGGCTCTTTATTTGTGTGCATATGTATGTATGTATGTATGTATGTATGTATGTATGTATGTATGTATGTATGTATGTATGTATGTATGTATGTATGCATGTATGTATGCATGTATGTATAGCAACCCAGCGGGAAAAAGATGCTGTAAAGAGGCCTTATTTTGCAGTCGCAAGGACTTCCAGCCGTATTGCAAAATCGTTTAAATTTTAAACGGCGCGCCGTGCCGTGTCATTGTGGCAATCAAGGACTTGCCTACTCGCTACTAAGTATTAGGCCTACTTGAGGTCTACCAAGTAATTTGTCATAGAGGGCGTAATGAAAGGTCTGCTAAATTAAATAAAAGAAGATTTTTAAATAACTAAGACTAAAGCCGGCCGGCCACTCACGTACAGTTTTAACTGTTCAGTGAACTGACAGACGTAACTAACTGAGATGTGCGCACACGTGCAGTTCAATACTTCAGTTTTTAACATGAATTCGAACGAGCAGGACGGTTTGTACTTTTTCGGTGTACTTTTTGTAATTTAAAACAAATAAGAAAGTATAGTCGGTCAAGCCCGACCATATAATACCCTACACCCAGTATCAGGCATGTTCTGAAATCACGGTGGTTTTAAATCACGAACGATTTTGAAATTACGGGAGGAATATTTTGGTGTTCTGAAAATCACGAGATTTTTAATTTTTAGTAGTGATTTTGATTGTTCTAAATCACGAGCTAACAACTGATTTTCTTTGTTTACAATAAAATTTTCACTTGCTTTTACATTTGTATATTAAAATTTAACTTATCAAACTACATATTTATTGACTACTTTTTTTTCAACAATTTTAATAAATTTTTCATTTTAATGTAGGTATAATTTAATTTAATAAATTAGTCATATGCCATACGACTTTAAAACTTTGTTACTCTGGCAACTACAATGACGTGTATTTTGATCAACAATATCAGCTGACTACTAAAAAGTAAATCACGAAAAATGTAAACAAAACTCAGAAAGTGATTCTGAGTCGATCAGTATACTTTAAGGTGGGTGTTGGACCAATATTTCTGGGCGTTACAAACATCATCACAAATCCAATATACCCTCCCCACTATGGTCGTGTAGGGTATAAAAATAAATAAACAGCGTAAACAGTGGTGCAAGCTTGTTTTAGGCAGCATCTTTTTTGGCGCTTACTCGCTAGATTTATGGGCCGATAATGTATAGCAACCAAACTGGTGGTGGCTTGCCAATAGGCAACGCAACTGACATTCAAGTTGTTATTATGTAAGGCAACTTTCGTGTTTAATCTGTTTTTCGAATTTTCGAGTAGAAAACAAACATTTATATGTTAAAAATATAAATAGTTTAACAACAAAATAACTAACATTTAAAAGAATAATCAAAGCAACCACGAATTCTCAGTTGCCATGTTCGGCAACTGAAGTTAACAGCTTGCAGTTGTCAGTTGCCATCTGTAATATGTTTTTGGCAACTGTAAACTCCACTGAGGTTCGGTTGCCATCCGTAATCGACCCATTAACTTGCAATAGGCAAGGTTCAGATCTATATATTGCAATAAAAAAAAGGAAAATAAAAGATTTCTTTTCTACATCAACGTAAAAATTGTATTTTCAGTTATTACCGATCTTTAAATATCAATATTCCAAGGCTCCTTAATTTCACAACTTTTCAAGAAAAATTGACAGAATATCAAGGGCCCTTGTTATCACCATAAAATATCAATATCGTGCATTTACTATCACATTGTTTAAGTGTTATCCTTAATTGACAAACTCTCTCACATTTTTTTCTACAAAGACGTTTTATTGAGATATATCATACAAAGGAATCACCAGAAGACTCAAAACAACAAGGGGATCCCACGATGAAATTGAAGCTTAAAAAGATAGGAGGGATGTGTCAAAACTGATTTAGATCTTAAGTTTTTGGGACTGGTGGCCTTGTTGGTGAGATAAAAAGAATGGCGGTGCGTGAATTATTTTTAATTAAAAATAATTGAATAAACATTTATTACAGTTAAGTCAATAACTTAAACACTTATTAATAAATTTAAAACCATTTTTTAAAACCTTAATAAAAATTACAAAAACGACCAATATTGCAAACAACAGAAATAATCAGAGATGTAGACGAAATGCAGATGATAGCAATAGGAACCAGGAGAACTCTTCAAACAACCGTTTTGACTACAGACCGTCAACGCTCGGAGATATGAGACCTCTCATATCCAGGAATATTGTACCTATTGCCACGGTTGGAGTGGCAACTGTGGGAGAATATGTCCCAGTTGATTCTACAGTAATTCAAGACTTGGGTAAGCCTGTCAAGGTATATGGTCGAGTTCATTCGACCTGGAAATATCAAAAAATATATGGTTTAAACTATTTAACAAAGGACCTAATAAGAGAATTCCAGAGGTATGAGGGAATTAATGGAATCCTCACAAGCTTGGAAATAACGATTAACACAGAGGCGGATTATGACCCGGTTCCTGAAATAGAGAAGACGGGAGCTGATTTGACCCCCTCACAAGTCATGAAATTCCTACCTTGGACCGCATACCAGGCCATCAATAGGACAATGGCATCCATATCTGTTCCTGAATATCAACAAATATTTAACAACCTAGCGAAGAAAACATCATATTATAATGAGTTTCCTATGGAACATCCCGAGGTTCCAGGAATTGCTTGTTCACTATCAACACTATCAAGGCACATGCTCTGATCCAAGAGGAAACACCCCGTCACTTTCTGGTTGTTCCGAAATACATTAACGAGATTCAGCTCTTAGAAACGTGGTTTGCGACATATAGTGGCAATCGATATTTAAGGTTTTTGTTATGGATTCGTCCTAGTGTTTTAGATGAAGTAAGTCAAGCAAAATTAACAAATCTTATGAGTTTAACACTTAAAAAATGTATTGAGGAAGGAAGAATGAAAAATTATAAAAGTAAGAATCTTCATATAGAAACTGATCTCGAAAGAGATCCTCGCTTAATACGGGTAGACGCTGACAACGATATCGTAAGGCCGACTAACTCCTACTTACAACTATTGGGGATAAGATACACTACGGAACAGAGAGCAATAGATAACCCGACGATCTCACCAGGGACAATTAACGTATTACTAGATACCCTATCGGGTTTTAATGCTCAAAGAGCTCCGGAGAGAAATCCACAGTAGCAATTCTTATCAAAAACTAAAACCCATTATTGGTCAATCCCTGATAAAATAGCTATATTAATCCTCAGGAGAAACCTCCTCCTATACACTTACTCTTTTGGAATCCCTAACAGAAAGAAAGACAACTAAAACATTTATGTTCGACCATTTATTTGAGCGGTATTAAAGTGGCCATAAAAGGACTGTTTTTTGGGTCCTGTCTTACACAAGTCAATATGTATGGGCTGGCCCCGATCAAATATTTAGAGCAAGCCGATTCATCAGTTGGAAAGCTTATTGGTGAATTCCCTCAAATGATATTCACCACAGTAACACGTCAGTCCATTCTAAATTTCGTCCAAATGCTTAAAACAATGGCTAAGAGTTCTCAGACAGTGACAATATTTGGCAAGCATACAAATCGGCAAGTCAGTTTACCTGGCGATTCAGTCGCTTATATAACAGAGCTTACTTTTTCCCCACTGATCAAAAACATGCAACTGTTGTCTAACGATTTGCATAACAAGTTCTACACTGAAGAATATGATATCTCAAACCTGTACCTGGGAGAGGTGAGCGCTGAAAAGGATGCTCCGCTCACCAGCGCAGCCAAGAAAATATATGTATGTGGTGGTGAACAACAAACCCGCAAATCCTTTATAATAATCTAGGGCTGACTTGATTTAAAAAAAAAAAATCAACCATCACTTGTTTACGCGACATGATACGCACTCTCGCTCGACACAAATTGAACTGAGAATGGTACATTTGAACCCCCACACACGTTCACGTCAGTTGTAACTGTCAGTTAAAAATATAAAAATTTTAAATTTCTCAGTTAAACTGTCAGTTATTACCCACATACGTACAGTTTTAACTGAACAGTTGTAACTGACAGTTTTAACTGAACAGTTGACAGCCGTATTCATAAAAAATTTCAAGAGGTTTACGGACCATTATTAAGCGTAATTCTTTAAAGTTGTATTCATAACAGATTATTAGCTAAACAAACCTTTCGTAAAGCTTTGTTAAATCTAAAGATTTTAGAGCTGGTTCGGCCCTAGTTTAACTTTATTAATTTTCATTACTCGTATAACAAAGTGAGCAAAATAATGTTCGCGTTTGCTATTTAATACTCGGAACATAACTGGGACGAACGTCGAATTTTGCCCAACACGACGAATTAGTAACATACGTTTTCGTTAGTGTGACCATATTTTTAAAAAATAATTATAAAAAAATAAACATTAACAAAAACACTGGTAAAAACAATTTTTATAGTTAACTATTTTGTACATTTATTTGAAATTATTTAAAGTAAAAAATAAAACAATAATTAAAGTAGAATTTAACATTATTTACTAAAACATTAAAAGCTAAAACGAAACATGGTCATCCCGTACTGTTTGTTCGTCGTTCGCCGGCGTAAGAAATATAAATAAATATATGTATTTTAAAATTCGCTGCATATGACGAATTCAGACAACACCATTAATGTGTGTATTTTCATATACACAAGTATTTTTTTTTGCGACGAATATTCGCGACCAAAAATTCGGGGCTCGTCCCAGTTGTGTTCCTAGCCCAAACTATGGGTCGAATTATTCATTCCGTTCCGCGATTACGTAAGAAACTTTTTGTGCGGAGCATAATTTGAAAATATTTATTCCGTTGCTGCGGTATTTTTCCTTTTTGCGGTATCATCTCTACACAGACGGTATTGCGACATGCCGCAGAAATGAATAATTACATTTTACATATCGATCAATATTTATTTACGCTTAGTTTTCCTTACCGTGCGGAATCAATAATACCACCACCCTGTGATTTCTGTTGAAATGCAATTTTCAATGTGTATGAAACGTCTTCTGAGAGTAGGCACAGTGGAAAGATTATAGAATCTTTTAGAATATGTAAACAGGGGGTTATTGTGTATTTCGATTCGAAAGAAAAAGATTTCAAAATACAAATTCGAACGATTGTCTTTTCGAATCGAAATAGACAATAACCCCCCAGGTCTTTTGTAAGGCCTACAAATTTAAGCACTTGCAATTTTTCCCGCTGGGAATCTAAGGCCTTATAAAAACCTAATGACTTATTTATTAAGTAAAATGTCAGCACTATAAATCAGCTGTTAGACAAAGTTTGCAAAAACCTTCAATATTTTTCGTCTCTTCCCGATACTTAAACTGCTGATTTTTCATGTAATTTATGGGCAAGTCAATAGGTTTTATAAACATTTCTTAAGACTGTCTAAATTCCCTTAAGTTTTTCCATTATTTTTTTGTATTTTTACTTATTGGTAGGTTAGAGTCATTGTATAGCTATTTTATTCTATTTAATTTAATTTTGTTTCTTTATGCTTTTAATTTGTTTATAATTTTATTTAGCGTATAGGAAAAGTTTATTTTAGTTTATATTAAATTTTGTTTAAGTTTTCGTTATTTATGTATATTGAAAAAAATATTTCTGAATTTACCTAAATGTTTAATTTAACAATATAAATTGTGTGTGTTTTTTTTTTTTTTGTAGTAATTTAGAAAAGGTTTTATTTTATTTACAATTCAATTTGGACTTTAAGTTTAATTCCTAAAATTTTTTTGTTAAATTTTTGGGCAAAATAAATATTTTTAGTTTTCATAGTTTTATTTAGCAGTATTAACATTTAATTAAAGATTGTTTAACAAAAGTAATAGAAATAAAAGGGCGATTTATAATGCTTTAAGGAGGGGTTTAATGTGTTGTTGTATTATAAAAAAGGAACTACGGCACATTAAGTATTTGGAAGTTGTATGTTGTAAACTTCGATTACGATTCACAACACTTATCGGCTTAATCGTATGAAAAATACATGTTGTGTTGTAGTCGAGACAACACAACCTTTTAGTGTTGTGTACGATAATTTAGAAATTTTTATTTAACATTATCTGCCGTATTTATAAAAAAATAAAGTAGGCTTGAAGTGTGCTTTAAGACAAAATTTTCATACAAAATGTTCTTAAAGTACACTTGAAGTCTACTTTAATTTTTTATAAATACGGCAATATATGATTAAGTATAAATTTTTCTTATAGTTCCCGATATATTTTCGCTATAGTACTGCTAACAATTTACCGGTATTTAGTTGGATTTATTTGACCAAATACTTGAGAAAAATAAGTAAGAATGTATAGTCGATTAAGCCAGTATATGTAGAAAACAGTTTTTCAGAAATAAACGCTTTATGGGAGATATGAATGGGTGCCCCGATAGACTAGGTGTTAGTTTACCGGACTATCAGTCAGAGGGTTGCGGGTTCGATTCCCGCCAAAGACTCTGGGTGTTTTCTGCAGAGCTTCGCAGCTTGTGTTTGTTAATTATTTAACTATTATGGACCGATAATCCGAAAATTTGATAGCATGGACTTCTGTGCATAGAAATATTATGTCTGTTAAAATTTATCTTAATATAAACACTTTTAAAAAATTTATGCAGGTTAAAGTGAATTAGGGAGGAAAGTTCCGACTATGTCGGTTATAAAATTAGTTGTCATCATTTCTGTATATCTGAAACTTATTTGCGTTAAATGAAATTTTATTTTATTACAGACATGGGCTAATTATGGACCGATCATCAAATATTCTGCCAAATGACATATTTTTGATCCATATTATTTGGATAACAACATTTTTAAGAGTGTTATACACTTTAAAAAGATTTTCAGAAGTGGGCCTTATATGGGAGCTGTGATCAATTATGAATTTTAAGGTTCTTACATATAAGACAAAATAAACATTAGCTTTGATTATTAATAAAATTCTATAACGAATTATTAGAAATTTCTAAAAACAGTTTCAGTAACATTTCGTGGTAGTGGTGGTAAGAGTCAGACTTATTCTGTTTGACGTTGTCTACGCAACACAACAACACTGTTTTTAAACGCCATTTATCGATGACTGTCAACATATGTTTGGTATTCTGTAAATCCTGTTTCACACTTTTCAATTTTAGCTGTCCAGTTTTTTATCAAATTTCTTTTGAACATTTTTTTTTCATTTATTTAATTCAATTCAATTTTCGTACTTTTTCCTGCAAATAAACTAGCATAACAGAAAAAAAAACCTTCTCACCCATAAACGAGTCAGAATTGAAGAATGTGAAAGAAGACTAGCATGGATTTAAGTTGATTTTGTCGATGTCGTGTCGTGTTCTGTTGTGTACAAACAAAACTTTAAAAAAAATTAAAACAGCAAAATAAAAATAAAAAAAAAATACAAAATTACAATTAAAAAATATTATTAACTGAAAAATTACTTCTGTCATGAAGTCTTCTTTTTACTAAAGGTTTTTGGTCGGCTTTATCACTATCGGAGTTTTGAATTGTGAGTAAAATAAAAAATTATTTTTGTCAACCATGCCTATTTTAGAGTAGGCGTTTGCTTTCGAATAGAAATACACAATAACACCCCTGGAGTACAAGAAGTAGTGAACTGCTACTTTTGGGGTTGGTAATATTTAATTCATTGAATGTATGAGAATACTTACAAATTTTAAAGGACAATCTTAAAGTAAGTGCTATAAATTTAGGTCTTGAAACACCATGGGTCTTTCAGCAAGACAATGACCCAAAATACACCTCCAGAATTGTTAGGGAGTAGCTATTGCACTATGTGCCTAAGCAATTGAATTTACTTCCGCCATCTCCAGACATCCAGACCTTAAGTCCATAGAGCACCTGTGGAACATTTTAGACAGGAACATGAGAAAAAGAAGCAAATTATCCAAAGACGAACTCTGAACAGCTTCAACGGAAGAGTGGAACAAGATTACTAGAGATTGGACTGAACCTATTGTAAATGCAATGAAAAGTCGACTAGAGGCTGTAATTAAAAAAATATTAACTTTTAATTTGTGAATTTTTTCTACTGTAAATGTATAGTAATTTTCAATGGTTTCTCTCAGGTACTTATTTCTTCTTGCCACAAAATTTCTTTGAAATCAATTTTAATTTAAAATTTTTCAAAATAAAAAAACAATAAAACTTAAATAAATTTTGACTCTGCTGTATATAAAATAATAGGTATTTTAAAGCTTTTTTTAAAAATATATCAGGCATGTTTTGAAAATCACATTTTCGTAAAGTGATTTGAAATCACTGAAAATGTGTTCTGGGCACAAAAATTATTGAAATCTCGTGATTTAAAACCGGTCATCTAACAGCCTAATGATTTCAAATCACTTAGAGTTTTTTAAGCATTTTGCATTGAACTCTTGTAATAAAATTATCACAAACACTTAAAATCATTTGTTCTTTATTTGTTTTTGAAATAAAACTAACTATTTTACACAGAAAAAAACTTAAAATTTACAAATTTAGTAAGATGTTGTATTTTTTGCGAACCATTTTTTAGATTTGTTTGCATTTTTCGTGACTTACTTTTACTTTTTAGTAGTCAACACAAAGAAAATCAGCTGTTAGCTCTTGATTTAGAATAATTAAAATCAATACTAAAAATTAAAAATCTCGTGATTTTCAGAACACCAAAATATTCCTCCCGTGATTTCAAAATCGTTCATGATTTAAAATCACCGTGATTTCAGAACATGCCTGCATAACATAAACTACTAACGTATACATACATATGTAAATTTCGATAAAAATATTTTTTGTTCCGATATTAAAAAAAATGTAATAAATTCAGAAAAAATACTTATACATATATGAGTAAGTATATAGAGTACAATATTTCAAAAGACAAGAGCTTATGTTTTAATTGAAGGTATAATATGACCCTGTAGATAATATACACACAGCTTCAAAAGTGTGTAAGCACCAGTGAATTTTTTGATTTTTTTTAAGATTATGAAAAGCATTATAGTTCAACTTAATTTTTTTTTTCATAACTGAATCTATTATTCAACCAAATATCCAACAAAAAGAAACTTTTAAATTTCAATCGATGGATAGATTTTAGGATTTTCATTATCTTAAAAAAATCAAATAATTTGTTGTGTTTACTCACTTTTGAGGCTCATAGTAGATCCAGAGATTATGACTTGCACCATAAACATATTTCTATACAAAACGAAAGCATTTTGTACAGGGAATTTTGACATGATATACGAGTATGTACGAGTATATCATTAGAAAGGTATACAGTTCAACCTTGGTATAACGAATCTTAAGGGGATTAGAAAAAAAAACGTTATATCGAATAATTCGTTACAATGAGGTTCGTTATATTGAGGTGAAGTTGTACTTCTATTCGTTATAACGAGGTAATAAAAAAATTTGTATTTTAATCATCATCTGCTTACCATGTTAGAGCGAACGATTTCCGCTAATAAATCAAAACACATTTGAAGGAAAACACTGTTCTTGGCAACGATAAATTTTTCTTTTAATATTTCAGCCGTAATATAATGCAGCTGCTGTCGACTACGAATGTAGGTTTGCTGGAGACGTTGTCATTGCAAACACAATAATTTTGTGTGTATCTGTTTCATATAATTTGGATTAATTAATGGGAATCGTTATGCAAAGGTTGTAAGTTGACAAAATTCGTTAAATAGAGGTAAATAATTCTTTCGTTAGTCTGCAGTGAATGAAAATTCGTTATAACGAGGCTATTGACAAATGTATTCGTTTATTTTGTATTAAATCTTATGGAGCGTTGTAGGGGTTTTAAAAAAAATCGTTAAATCGAGGACTTCGTTATAGTGAGGGTTGTTATATCGAGGTTTAACTGTATTTAATATCTTTATTTTAATATGTTGTGAATTTTGGAAACCCATAGTTTCCAAAATATAGGCCTAAATGTTTTCAACTTTGAAGACCTGACCACCCGAAAATAAACGTTGCATACAAATAATTTTTATTTTATTTTTATCACTTCTAAAGATCCTATTTGATCAAATTATTTTTTTGTTCAATGTCACAAAAACCAACGTTTTCACAAAGCATTAATTTATTCAAAACCACTTTTACCAAAGAAAAAAAAAGGCCAACAAAATGAATCAGCTAGACTTAAATATTAGATATGAGTGTTGAATGTTTCGATAAACAGTCAACGTCATCAGAAGAGTGTTAGGGAATACCAAAGTTATGTTTACTCAAAATTGACAAAGATGTTGACGACGCCAAACCGAACTAAGGGTGAATATACTCGTATTCAAAATTATAGATTTTACTTGTGTTAAACAATCTTAATTTTAAGCTTCATAAAACTATTATTAAATTTGTCATCTTTTTTTTTTATTATGCATTGTATGTACGGATATATGTACATATATGTTCATTAATTATAGCTACATATATAAACTTTATCGGCTTTGTTCTATTTTATTTTATATTATTATAATTTATACTAAAACTAAAGGATGCACTTATATATAAATGAGTAATAATTTAGAAATTTCTTTTCCAAAATAAAAAGAATCCATAATAATAATTATAGCAATAATGAAAATGTTTTTGTTTAAAGGTGGTCGATTTTGGTTGGTCTAATAGACAATGGTGATGGTTTTCCTGTTTCTTTTTTTTTTTTAATATAAGAGTGATGCTTGTTGTTATTTATAAATATTTTTAGCATGATTTAATAATAAAAGTTTTAGGAATTCTGTTTTAAATGATTATTATTTTGTTTTCTCTTTTCACTAACTTAATTGTATTTATAAATTTAAATATATGTATGTATATATTGTATATAAACGGACTGTGCTTAATAATTTCATACACCCTTAATTTAAGCTCTTAGCATTTTCGCAGCACGTGTTATACATACAAAAATAAAGAGAGATTTGTTTTTATATACACATAAAGCACATCGTACATATGTAAATCTATTTAACAACCAACGACTGTTTCAAATGACGCAATAAACCAGCGCCAATATCCTGAACATCAGGCCATTGGCGTATCACACAAATTATAAGAAATATCGATAAGAAAGTGGTTAAAACGCGGACTCTGTAAATTATTTTGATATTAAATAGATTTCGATTGAATTAAAGAACTCTTACCTTGTTTTCAAAAATGGCATTATAATACCGGCCGCTGTGGCCACTAATAACAGCACTACTTGCAATATGGTCAATACCACATTTATAAGTTTCACCACCAAAGCCCGGGCATTGGAATTATCTATGCCCTCGACGGTTACATATTGTTGTTGTGATAAATGTTCCATTTTGGAAATCTAAAGGAGGGAGAAATTAAACATATTTTAAATTATTTTGTTGGTAGAGTCTTTAGTAGTTTTCAAACTTACTCTAGTTTGACAATTTTCTAGAACTTCATTGACATCTTGCAGTCGTTCATCACTTTGATATTGCACCTTTTCTTCCATATCGGCTATAGCTTGTTTTAGGTTTTCGATTTCATTCTAAAAAGAAAAATAAATTTTGAAAATATTAGTAGACAATTAAAAATATTAGTAGACCTTTCTATACGAAATGCAAAGTTTTCTCTATAAAAAAAAGTGTAACACTTTTCTTTAGATGAGAAGTTTAACATTTTTCTCCATATGAAAACTTTAACACTTTTCTCTGTAAGAAAAGTTTGACACATTTCTCTATATAAAAAGTGTAACATTTTTCTCAACATGAAGTGTAACACTTTTCTCCATATGAAAAGTGTAACACTTGAAACGTTTAACACTTTTCTCTAGATGAAAAGTTTAACACTTTTCTCTAGATGCAAAATGTAACACTTTTCTTCATATAAAAATTTTAACATTTTTCTCCATATTAAAAGTTTGACACTTTTCTCTATACCAAAAGTTAAACACATTTCTCTACATGAAAAGTGTAATTTTTTTTCTCAACATGAAGTGTAACAATTTTCTCTATATGAAAAGTTTAATACTTTTCTCTATATGAAAAGTTTAACACTTTTCTCTATATGAAAAGTGTAACATTTGAAAAGTTTAACACTTTTCTGTAGATGAAAAATGTAACACTTTTCTCTAGGAAAAGTTGCCTTTTAACTCACTTGATGTAATTCCGTTAAATCATTAATTTGTTCCTCTAAGCTTTCCGCTCGATAACGTTCACTTTCCAGTGTCGCTGTCAAATTGTTCACCTCCTTTTGAGCACTCTGCAATAAAGCACAAAACAATATTACTAAAGAATCTTTAATAAATGTGTAAACAATAAATTATTGTACCTCTAAACGTTCTATACGCTCAGTCAGTTTTTCATTTTCTGCTTTTCGTTCGGCCAATTCGGTTAATAGAGATTTTAAAACAATATGATACTGGCTGGCACCCGATTGACTTTTTCCAGAGCTGTTTAACAGAAAATAATAATAGTGCTATAGAAAACATTTTAAATATTTTAATAAATTATAAACCCAGTGTGAAATTTTAAATCTTTGTTAAGTTTCTTTTTCCAAACATTTAAATATAACTCCCGACTTATACATACATTTGTGCGAAATAAAATCATTAGATTGTCAATTCTATTAACAACCAGCTGTTTATGTATGTTTCCATGACAATTTTATTGGGCATTCAACAACAACAATCGCTAAAAAAAGCCGCTAGAAAAGCATTGAGAAAAGCCTACAACATTGCCAAAATTGCCGGTTTTATGCACCGGAATGACGTGAGGGCTGTCAACTTAGCAATTAATTAAGTGTTATGCTCACAATTATCCAAATATGTGAAAGTATTAAGATATATCATGGGGTCTTGATATTTCAAACTGGTTTTATATTAGAGAATTAATTTTTTACTTAGTGACATTACTTACCCGGCTGGTATACTCTCACTTGTGACACTGCTACATTCGCTGCCATTTTCACTATTGAATTTACCACTGCCAGCACCACCGGCATTAAGACCGCCGCCGCCACCACCACCACCCGAACCCGTTGAGGCGTTGGCTACAGCATTGTTAGGCGTGGTACTGCCCAGCATATCATGTTGATTCACAGGCATATTTAAACTATTCAATTCAGCTTCTAAAACCAACCATAACAATATAATTAACATAAAATCTTTATATAATATGTACAACAAAAAACAAAGTAACCCACCTGACATTTGATTGATATTATCAGCACTGCCAAATTTATTCTTAATCAAATGTGCAAATTCCCTAGGTTTAGACATAACGGACCCTGAGAATCCGCTAATGCCATCGCGTATATTGCCACCCACATTTCTGTAAAAAAGAGTTCAGAAACACATTAGTTGCTGTTAAATGTTAACAGTTTCTTTAATTTACCTTAAACCCTGGCCCACGTCTCTTAAAACTTCACGCGGTTGTCGATGCTGTGATTTATTTTGATATTGTTGATTTTGTAAATCTTTAACACGTTTCGTGTAATTGTCCAGTTTCTTTTGCAGTTGGGAAATAGTGTGTGCGCTTTTTTGATTTTTCTTTTCGAAAACAGCCTGTTATAAAAAAATAATGCATATATTAAAATAATTTATTAAAAAATTTAATATACTAAATGAGAATTTGTTCCTCTTACGAGTAAAAAAAACGTTACATTTTGCTAGTGTCTCTTTGTATATTTCTGTATGATTTTACATTTATGCTTTCCAACGGAAAGCTAATGTAGAACATATAATGAAGTATACAAAAATAAATTTCAAATTAAATTTTTATATTTAACTAGAAGGCAACTTCGAATAAAAGAATTTTATATTAAAAAATGTATATAAAAAGTTACAATAACAGTTTTATTTATTTGTATATAATCATCAAACTATAGGAAAACATTAATGGAAACAGTATATTATTGTTGTTAATCATATCATTTATCTCAAAATCTATTTTTTATTTAAAAAAAAAAAACACAAAAATCTTATTAAGGATTTTCTCGATCTCGATCTGCGATCACTCATATTTCTATGTCAAAATCGATTCTTCATATAAAAAGTCAAAACATATTTCTTAAATCTTTAATATCTTTGTAAATATGCGTTTAAATAAGAAAAGATCTGGGGGGTTATTGTATATTTCGATTCGAAAAGAAAATCGTTCGAATTTGTATACTTTTTACATTGTATTTCGAAAGCTTTTGCAATATATAACCCAACCCCCCTGTGATTTTTCATATTTCTGGTTGTTATTGTATAATTCGATTTGAATCGAAAGGACTATCGAAAGCAATTTCCGATACGAAAACTAAATCGTATTATGTAATACATTCAAAAGATGTAAAAATTTGACAGCACTTTTAAAAATTGCTACACTTTTTGGTAAATGTCAAAATTACTTTTAAAAATAATTACATTTAAAAACAACAGCAAAAACCAATAAACTTATCAATGGGTCGTGTTTTTCATAAATTCGAATTTTTATTAATTCGCAAGTTAATTTTAATTGGCGTATGGTTATTATCAATATTGTTCCAAAGCTTGAACTTTTTTGTTTGTAATAAATGTTTATTATTAAAATTCTTTGTTACTATATTGAGACATTTATTATTATTATTTAGTTAATAATATAGGTTTTAATATTTATTTGCTTGGTGAGTTAATTAGTTGACATAAGTAATAGTTTTACATGGCATTGTCATCCACTTGATAAGAAACTTCCGCTTAACACCCGCACTAATTGCATTTTAATAGTGTTATGGAACAGAAACTATTTGGTTCTCCTTTGGTGACTGAAAGGCTATATTTGTGGCGAACAGAATGTATTGTTTATAGTTTGTCATACCTAGTAACTTATATAAATAATTGTTAATAAAAGTTAATGCATTTGTAAACACAGTTTTCCTAATTTAATTAAATATTTTTAAAAATTTTCTACTTTATAGCATTTTCATTCATCTACTTTTCACATTTGCATCGTTTTTGTGTCCTCTTGCCAAATGAATGCTGAACAATAAGAAACACACACATATTGTCTTGCCAAGACTATCAGGTATGTGATGGAAATAGATTTTGTTCCAAAAGCGAACTAAAAAAGAAACCAGGTGTGAAAACACTTATTATCTTTAGTTTTGCTTTTAACTCGTTTTCTTTTTAAAAACGAATTCGATTTTATGTTCCATTTGTTTCTATCAAAATGTAGGCTAAAAAGAACGTGATGACGAACGAAAATTCAATGTTTAAACTGTTTTAAAACTGAGAAGATAATTGTGCACGTTTTATATTCAAACTTAAGCTTAAATATTTGGAAAATATTTAAACGAAAATTTAAGTAAACACTTTAAAATATGTACATACATACATATGTAAATAAAATTTATGTAAATAAAATTTTCTGGGGAGAGCATACAAATACTTCTCAGGAAGAGTTCATGGTAACTTTTATGGAATAACACCCACAACTGGCAAAACAAAATTTTAAAGGTGATAGAGTTGAAGTAGAAAGGCTTTGGCAAACTTTCGCTCAGGAGTTAAATAAGCTTGGTTGGATAATCCAATTAAAACCGACCTTGTTTATACGAAAACATTATTTGAACCTAGTTTCATGCATATTCAATGGGTCTGAAGCATCTTTTTCGTTGTGATTCGAATTATTTATTATTAAAAAGATCTTGATATATTTTTTTAACAAAAGTTGTTATTTTCATTTGAAACAATTTGAAAAGAAACAAAAATGGGAAATAAAACCTTTCGAATTTGATCACATCTTACAATAAAACGTTAGTTTTTAATTTTGGATTTTATTTGAAAACCGATCAATTTCCATCACATATGTAGGTACCTGTATATGCCATATCAACTTTTTAATGAAAAAATTAAATTATTTTTTTTAAGCCATGTCACAGAACTCATTTCTTTAAAAATCTTTAGAAAATGAAAAACGAATTTATTTTCGGAATGAAACCACTTTAGATTTCTAAAGTTTTTTTTTTCGTGGACCAGCACTCAGGGGATGACCCCTACTTATGCAATGCATTGTGTTGGAACTAGGAAAATAGGGTATGGGAGGGAGGATAGAGGGAGTAGTGTTTGTGAACATTTGACTTGAATTTTCCTATATTGAAAGTGGCAGGGAATACTTCTGCTGGTAGTTTGTTCCACATACGGACAGTACTGCTAAAGAACGAATTTTCCCTGTAGTGTGTTGTGCGATCCACTGTCCAGTCGACCACAAATGGATGAGCCCTGACTGAAGAACGTGTATTACATAAAAAGCTGCGTGTTTCAGGAACAAGTTCCCTGATTTCAGCAGAACACATACCATTATAGTATCGATAGAACAGTGAAACACAACCCACATTGCGACGATGCTCCAATGAATCAATAGAGTTGGATACCCTACTGCCACCGATAAGCATCTTCGCCCTCTCCTGTACGCGGTCGAGTAACTCCAAAATAGACTTCAAAGCACCGGCCCATACATGAGAGTTGTATTCCATTTTTGGTCGAATATAGGTGGTGTAAATAGTAAGAAGATCAGATGGAGTGAAGTATTTTCTACACCGTTTTAAAAAACCAAGGCACTTGAGCGCTTCTTTCGACACTTGAAAAATGTGTTTGGTTCAGCGGACATCACACTGGATTCTCATGCCTAGAACGTCAAGAGCGTCTGATTCCTTAATATTTACACCGCCCATAAAAACAGATGAAGCAACATGATCTGTTGTGCGTTAATAAACAACACTGAGTCTTACGTGCGTTAAAATCGACTCTATTCGCACAACCCCATTCCGAGATTGTTTCAAGAGCTCGGTTCAGCGTATCATTCATAATTTGTCTCATTTTCCCAATCTCCAAAGAGTTTGGTCTATGGTTAAATGAGTATGAATGGCAAATGTTGCTATCATCTGCATAAGAGTAGATAGGGTTTGAAGTTTGACAAAGAAGGTCATTTATAAAGATTAGAAATAAAGTGGGAGAAAGAACTAAATTGGAATTGTTATATTTTATGATTTTATACTGAAAAAAGCTCATACTATTAATTTATGTGACAATTAAATAATTAATTTTAATATTTCATTGTTTTTTTTTTTAATTATTTCATTGATATTTAAATAAAATGTTAAAAATTTCATAGTTGGTGTCAGCAACAAAAAAGCTTTTGTCAAAAAATTACAAAAATTAAAAATATTTTCACAGCACTGGAATATGACAGAAGATCAGATGCATCCCTTAAATTTCTTCTTAGTAGTTTTACAACTGCGATTTAATGTCTTTGTTCGTTTAAAACAGCAACAATTTTTAGAAAATTTTGTTCACTTTTATTTAAAATTTCTTTGTTAGCGCTCTTTTTGTCCGCTTTTGTTATACTTTTTATTGCAAAAATCAAGTGTTACACAACGTTACCATTTTAAGTTAAAAACCAAGATTTAAAATTTTTTTTGGGAATAAACAAAATTGATCGGAATCTAGAAAACGCAAAGTAAAAACGATCGATTTGCAAATATGGAATTGAAATCATTCCTATCGAATTATGTTACATGTCTGTTTAATTTACATTTTAAAAAACGATTTTCGAACGTAAGTAATGATTTTGAGATTTGCTTTCGTATTACATAATTGAATTTACGAAAGCAATTTTTTGCTTTTTCGTAAGGGAGTTAAAAATCCCGGAAAATAAAGTGTTTGTAAATAAAATTCCGAACGTTCGTAAACAAATTTACAAAAATCGTACTACACAACACTGTTGGGATCTTACAATTCTTAAATTGTACCGTCTCAATGGCAAAATTGTACCAAATTGCCATAAATTGTACCTAAATTTTGCTATTAAATAAAAAAGCATATAGCAGAATTCATAACACTTTTTATTCAATAAAAACAAAATAACAGAAAGAACACTTAAAAACGTAAAACAATTTTTCAAATTTTGTTTGTTGCTTTCGTTGGTCGATATGTCAAAAACACAAGCAACTTTTGACATTTCTCTCTCTAAGTAAGAAAAAAAAAAGTAGAACAGCTGTGCTCTCAACAACACCTGAAAAGTGAATTCACCTTAAAAAAAATTGTACCAAAAATGGATGAACTGAACCAGCGTACCAATAAAGTTTTGTTTGTACCAAATTTGGTACAATTGTACCATAAATCCCATCAGTGCTACACAATACAATTTTTACGAATTCGTAAATTTTCCGCTTCGTATCGAAATACACAATAGGGGAGTTATTTTTTTTATAAAATTTTTATTAATAATATAACGCTTCATCTATGTATGTATGTATATGTTTGAAGATAGTCAGCTTTTTAAAGCTTCTTTCTGTATTTAGATTTATTAAATTACCTTTATTCGTTGCAATTGCTGTTTATCTGCACTGGCGGCTAATTTTAAATATTCATTCACATTATCTGTAAACGATAAAAATAAAACATAAATGTATTTAAGTATCAGAATGTACACATGTAAAAAGTATTCAATTCTTACTAACCATCTCTGGCAGTTTGTTCTTTACGTATGGACTCTTTTGTACATTGAATTTTTGTATTTAAACGATCTAAAGCTTGTAAACTTAAAGTGCGTTCATGACGACGATGATGCTTTTTAGTACTATCGCCCAATGAACCATGAGGATTGCCATCTAAATCATCGGAGACAAACGATTGATAGCACAGATCTTCATTGCCTAGAAAAAAACAAAATGGAAATAGAAAACAAAATATTAATATTTATGTATGTAAATAATAATAATGAATTTGAAAGACATAGAAACAAGTGGGTACTTATACTTATAAAAATTACCTGATAAACGTGAATCTTCTATGATACCACCAGAACCACCAGCACTACTTAAACCTATATCCATATTAGTTAAATCACCAGCTAAACCACCAACACCTCCCAGAGACATACCGCTAACACCCATGGCGCCATGATAGGCCAACAGGCCACCCTGATCCGAGCCATGGGTACGAGCATGTGTACGATTGCGATCGCGACTGCGACGATTCGACGGCGATTGACTACGAAAGCCACGATAGGGTGCAACGCTTACTACACCCACACCACCACCACTGCCCACACTGCCGGTCATTGTGCCACTACTGCTGGTAGCACTCGTTGCCGTGGCCGGTGTTAGGCCTGCTATACTTGCAGCCGTATTTGTAGCTGCTGCTGTTGGGCCAGCTGAAAATGGGACGCCAACTGCCGAAGAAGATGATTCGGCGCTATCACCGCGATGATGATGAGTATGATAATCACGCTCTCTGGACACTGTTGTTGTATTCATGCGTATTATTTTTGTATTTGTTGTTTTTTTTTTATATTTGGGCAATATTTTTTAACGTAGTTGTGGGGGGAAATCCGTTAATTAGTCTTTATTTTTTGTATACTTTATTTATTTATAACAAAACTGTTTACTTTCAAAATGTATTTAAGCTAATTTTTGTGGTGGAAGAAAAAGCACATTTAAATGTATGACACAAGAAGCAAACAAAAATTATATCATACAATTAAAAATTGCTAGTGTTCATTTGCGAGTATTAATTTTTATAGCAGACTTTTAGGCTTCGCAAATACATTTGTATGTATTGTTTTTATATAGGTGAAAATACTATTTAAGAAAAACACATTCAGTAGTGGTATTTAGTAGAAGAGCGTGTTTAAAATGTGAAATAGTTAGAAAAAGAGAGCTGATGTTTTTTGAAATATTTGTCGTTTAAATAGATAAATAGATTTTTTTTATACATACATATATTTATGTATAATACATATTATAAAATGTAATAATGTGTGTGTGCATGAGCCAAAATTTTGGCAACAATTTAGCTTAATTTTTTGTTTAAATATTTTTTTTTTTTTGGTTTAAGCAAAATACAGAATTGTATGTATGTCCTTTTTATTCTTGCATTTAGGTGTTTTTTACTTTTTGTTTTGTTTAAATCTTTTGTTTATATATTTTATGACGCTGTGTGATAAAAAGAATTTATGAAATTGAGATAAATTAAGATAAACATATAATAAAAAACTGAAAAAAAATTATTAACTACGAGTACAAAGACATAAAACGTGCATAATATGTATTTAAATAATTTTTATAATAATTAAAGAATTACACACATCCATATATAGATACATTCACACATACATACATATAATAATAACATTAAGTAAAAAAAAAACAAAATAAGAAATATAATTAATTAGAAATTTCCGCTTTTTATTTTATTTTATTTATTTTATTAAATTAAACGTTAGATGTATGTATATACTGACTACTGATATTGCTTTAATGACTATTAGCATAATGTTTTTAAGAACTTAAGAAACACCCTGGCTTTCACATTAATCTAGTTAAATGTCAGCAGTTTGCCTATTAAATTATAACCTACGACTTTTCCGCACTCCGACATTGCCTTACTATTGGAAAGCTGTTAACACGGATTGTTGCAGATTGAAATTACAGTAATTTCTGTTGCTATTTAAAATAAATTAATTTGAATAATTGAGGAGAACCAAAACTTTTCTAAAATTTAATTTAACCGGTTGTCAAAGTGATTTAGGTACCTAGAATGTGAAAGACTTTTTATAGCTTTTGCAAAAGTGAACTAACTGATTTTGCTTCCGAACTAATAGTCAAATTAAAGACTTAATATTCATATAATTTAGATAATGCTGTTACCTTACATTAAATTTAAAGATTAATTTCGTTAAATTATTATTAACATTTGGAACATTTGGAAGAAAAACATCTGGAACATGTTCCGGCAACATTCCGTTATTATTGTCAAAAACAAAGTAGATGTCAACAAAGAAAATGTGCGAACACAAAAACGATACTCTCTTCCCCACCCGTAATTTGCTATCAAACTGAATGTTTTTCTTCCAAATGTCTACGTGTCTAAATGCATACTAAGGCTACGTATGCTCTTTTGGGCAGAAGTAAACTTTATCGTAACAGGTCTTGAACACAGACTACCGTCTTGAACCCAGACCACCGTCTTGAAGTCTAAACTATTTAACTCAGACAACCGTGTTAAAATCAGACAACCGTTTTATACTCGGACTACCGTTTTGAACGCAGACTACCGTTTTACTGTCTTAATTAAATGTCTTAAAATCAGGCTACCGTCTTGAACTCAGACTACCGTCCTAAACTCAGACTACCGTCCTAAACTCAGACTACCGTCCTAAACTCAGACTACCGTCTTAAATTTAGACTACCGTTTAAAACTTAAGCTACAGTCTCAACTCAGAGTACCGTTTCAAATTCAAACTACCGTCTTTAAGCAAATACGTAAGGTAGAATGTGCAAATCCTCATGGACCCATTCAGATGCTTAAATACCAATCTATAATTTCCTTGTTTTATCTAATCAGTTACACTTATTTATTAACATATATTTTACTAAAGAAACCAATGTTCAACCTGCTATAATTTTTCATTCATTATTATATTTTAAACTTTGCATGGTTTATTTTTAAATTGATAAAAATATATAAATAATTTATGATTTTTAATGCTTTCCACAAACATCATAAATTCTTGTAATGCCCACCAATCTAAAAACAACCTTGATTTTCAAGGGATTTTAATTTAAAACAGAACATATGGAAATTAAATGAAAAAAATAAACAACAGCAACCACAACATGAAAGTGATAATAAATATAAAACATTTACAATACAATTGTTAAACAAAAAATGAATAAACTGCTGTAAATATTGTAAAAATAAAACAATTAACAAACACATATGTACAATACTCGTACATACTTAAATACAATTTACTGATGGGTACTGATTCTACTTATTATAAACTAAATACACATTTATTTGCAACAATAACAATAAAACAACAAATAAAATTGTTGTAAAAGAGAAAAATGCATAAATTAATTGAATAAAACATTATTTAAATTTGACTTACTTTGTTCGGTGCTACGAGTAGCGGATGGTGATCTACTTGTGCGCAAAAGTGACTGACTTCCGGTTCGGTTTTGTAATAATAAATGTTGTTGTGAATGATGCTGCTGCTGCTGTTGCAGTGACAATGATGATGAGTTCGGTTGCAAAGGCAACAACTGATCTTTAGATAATTGACTACCCAGATGTAAACCATCCATAATTTGTTTAGGGATTTCTATTGCTCAAATGCACCTTTCTTTCTCTCTCTCACACTCTGCAAACACACACGCACTCACAATACGAGAGTGCCTTTAAGCAGGAGTAAGTGCCAGCGAGAGAGTGTTTTTAAGTAAATTTCAAATAAATTTTAATTAATTTTAAATTACATAACATTTTATTTTCATTTACAAAATAAATGTTAATTTCTTTTGCTAATTTCGTCTCCTTTCAACTGTGATCAAAATTTTGCACTTAAATTTCAAATGTTTCCATAATGCTTAGAAAAGTTTAAGTCATTTTTGCTTTTTTTTAAATGTCCAAGTAATGATAAGAATTGATGATACTCTGAAATATATAAAACAACAAATGAAGGCAAAAGAAGATTATTATTATTCATGTTTTATTAGTGTCAGTTTTAAAATACAAAATATATGTTTGTATTTGTTATATTCTATATTCTTGTTGTATTAAAATCAGTTTAATTGAAATATAAATAAATTTAATCAGCATAAATTGAATAAACTTTTTTCTTTTTTTTTTTTTTGCTATACTTCAATAAAAAACAACAGCTACAAAAAACCAAGATTATGAGTTAAACCAGTGACAGAGGGTGATGAGGCCATGGTTTTTTTGTTTGTATTTAAATTTTTTATCTGTATAAACAAAAGCAACAATAATAAAATAATCATAACTAAAAATGAAACTAGAGTAACATCAAACAGATTTAAAAGCAACTGCAAGAGATTGTCTGTCTGTATAAAATTCTCTTTTTATGCAACGCTTTATTTTAGGAAGGATAAAGTCCAAAGTCTTTCTATGTTTGAATATTGATAACAAAAAAATAATAATTATACTATTTAATGATTTTAGAAAATACAAATAAGTAGTTCGCTTTTCTATGAGGAGTAATTACAAAAAATATCAGTAGTTTTTTAAGGAAAATTAAATTAAAATTACAACCGATAAAAATAAAGTCAGCTTATTTTTATATTCAAAAGTTATTAAGAGATTTTAAGAGAGAAATTCTTATTATATTCACACTACTACCCTACTTCCTTAACTCAGACTAGTCTTCTAGTACCGTGTTAAACTCAAATTACCATCTTAGAATAATTTCTTAAACTTAGATTACCGTGTTAATCTTAGACAACCGTCTAAAACATAGACAACTGTCTTAAACTCAGACTACTTTCCTAAACTTACACTAACTACTTAAAGTCAGACTACGTGTTAACTTCGGATTACCTTTTAAACTTAGACTAACTTCATAAACTTAGATTACCGTGTTAAACTCAGACAACCGTCTTAAACTCATTTAACTGCCTTAAACTCAGACTAAACTCAGATTACCATTTTAAACCCTAACTATCCTATTAAACTTAGACTACCGTCTTAAACTCAGACTGTGGTGTTAAATTTAGACTACCGTCTCAAACTCAGGCTACTTTCTTAAACTTACACTAACTACTTAAAGTCAGACTACGTGTTAACTTCTAAACTTAGACTAACTTCACAAACTTAGATTACCGTGTTAAACCCAGACAATCATTTTAAACCCTAATTATCGTACATATTAAACTTAGACAACCGTCTTAAACTCAGACTAAACTCAGTCTTAAACTCAAATAACCTTCTTAAACTTAAACTTCCGTGTTAAACTCAGACCACCGTCTGAAACTTAGAGGATCATCTTAAATCTAGACAACCGTCTTAAATTTACACAACCGTTTTAAACTCAGACTACCATCTTAAACTCAGATTACCTTCTTAAAATTAAACTTTCGTGTTAAATTTCCACAACCGTTTTAAACTAAGACTACCATCTTAAACTCAGATTACCTTCTTAAAATTAAACTTTCGTGTTAAACTTAGACTACCGTCTTAAGCTTATACAACCGTCTTAAACTCAGACCACCCGTTTATATTTGTAAATTTTTATTACAAAACTGCAACCAATATATATAAAGTTTGAAATTCATTATGAATTAGGTTACTATGTATTTCCACTCCTAAGCTTTATAGCTATTTTCCCTACTGTATGCTTATGTTCATAAATTCTGAAATGAAGTATTAAATTGAAATTTGGCACTTACCCATAAATAGACTTGCACACAAAATAGTTTTCATGCCTTCTATACATAGGAATTCTAACAAGTTTTAAGATCCCAACCACTAACATAAAAATCATACGAAAAAGCAACTGAATTGTAGAAATAATAACTGCAAATTATTGTTTATTAAAAACTGTTAAAAAATTCATTACTTGTTCATGTAGAAATAGAAGAAAAAAAATTTTATAAATTTAATAAAAGAAAAAAAAGTTTAAATTTCAAGTATTTTTTTTTTGTTGGTTGAAAATTAATGCACAAAAAATATCTATGCCAAGTTCAATGAACAAACAGTCGTGCACGAAAGTGTAAAAATATTTTGTATACATATCTAGTATTTGGTGAATGTTGTTGTTTTTTATTATTCATTTTATTATTTTGCTTAACTCTGACGTATTTGTGTTAACAACTTATTTCCTCACAAAAAGTATACAAACGTACATACAAATAAATAAATTATAGTTTGCTTTTCATCACTGTATTTTGGTTTTTATATTATTTAATTAAAATAAATTTGTATGTCGGCAAAGTAAATTAATAAATTCTTTTCGAATTACGATTCATAATGAGATTTTAGTATGTACTCTGAATATGACTAAGTATGACTAATGGCCAGTTTTTAACTTGATATTTAAATACGAAATTAGTTAATTTTTCCTTAAACTTAAGTTTTATTTAAATATGGTTTTATTTTTCAGTCTCAAATTGCGTTTGGTATTTAATTATGATAAAAGTATGGTAGCACTATTGAATGTCAAAAAAATATTAAGAACTTCTTCATTTAACAGCTGATTTACTATTTGGTTTACAAATTGTTGTAAACTAAATGGACAAAAGCTGCATCATTCATATCCTCTTCATCTAAATTCATTGTTTTAGTTGATATTAATAACACAGTAGCACAATGTTTTAATTCGCGGCAAGTTTATTTATTGAATATTTTTTTATCATTTTCAATGCGCAATTTTCATAATTTGCAGAACTGTCAAAATCATATGGTAGTATGTATGAAAAACTTAAGTTATATTTAAATGGACGTAGTCAGTGATTTAAGTTATATTTAAATATGATCTATAAAAACTAATTTGGTATTTAAACAGAACTTAAGTTTAAAAACATTTTAATTTTTAGGTTAAAAACTGACCATAAGAGACGGTAGTCTGATGAAAAGACAATAGTCGGAGTACATAATCTGTAAACGGTACTGTATCATATTTTCTATTTATTATTTTTGTAATTATTTCACTCCACTGGCCTTTATAGCCTTTTCACACTTGCATACAAATGTGAAACATGCATTCACACTTGCAACATCTAACATGTACCATTAGTTAAGTAGACAAAATAATAATAATAGGATTGATTATTCATTTGAAAGAGCAAACCCAGATATTATTGCATTGTTCTCGTATAGGGTTATTAATAGAATGTATGTATACTGGAGGAAGATGATAATGATTTGTAAAGTTCAATTTCATTTTGTTTGTTAATTTTTTTTTTTTTTTTTTTGTTGACTATAAATGTCACTTTTGTTAGTGATGTAACTTTAATATCATTTTCAATATCAGTTTTGCTAGTGATGACACTAAAAATATCGGAAGATGTAAATGGGAACAAAATGATTTAGGAACATCTTGTTAAGATGTTGAAAAATGTTGTACAGCTCTGTACATGTCTTATGGGAAAATTTCAACATCTTCGCAAATTGATAGTAGATGTTAGATGTTGACAAGTGATGAAAAGGCTCTTAGAAACATTCAGCATACATATAGTTTTTACTAAATACAAGCATCCATTAAATACATACACCTACCCACATATATTAAAAGTACTTAGTCCCAATTTACACGAAGCGATTTTTGTTGAAAATATTGATAAAAAAAATTTTCTTGAAAATCTCTTGGGTTTTTAACAGCACAATATATATAATTGCTTAAATCAGCCGTATTTTTATTTGAAAATATATACACATTTGTATCTATACACATACATAATATGTGTTACTCTCTTATTCGTAATACATTTGAATACACATATCGCACCCTAAATATAAAATGGTCACAACTCAAATTATTCCAAAACTGGCTTTTTCCATAAATTTATTTAGAGTACACATCTCTAACTACTGCAAAATTTTTTTTCACATCACTATCTTCTTTAAATGGAAAAATACAGTTACAGTGAACTCGCAGAAACGTGAACACCCAGTAAAATCAACTACCCAAAAATGGTACAGTGAAATAACTCCCAAATGAAATAAGTCCCATGGGAAAAATGAAATAAATCTCAAAAATGTGTCCATACAGATTGGGACTTATTTCATAATTTAAATAAGTCCCACCATTTTTTTTCTTGCGAGTTATTTCATTTGGGCGGAAAGATTTCCTCCTTTATGGTATACAGAATACCGGCTTCACATAGTACAGATTACCTGTATTGCCGGCCTACCGGCTTCTCATTGCACAAATTTCTTGTATTGCCGTTAATTCATTTTTATTGGGATTTATTTTTACATTTTGAAATAAGTCCCCAAAAAATGGGACTTATTTCATTTTTGCCTTTGGAAGTTATTTAATTTTTTTTTCAATTGGGCGTTATTTCATTTTTGATGGGACTTAATTCATTTGGAAGTTATATCACTGTACCCCCAAAAACATGAACATTTTTTTACATTGATTACTCTAAAACGTGAACATAGACTGAAGGCTCTAAAATGTGAACTTTTTATCGAACGTTAAAATTCAATTTTGTAATCTTATTTAAAAGTCTTGGGATTCCCCGCAGAAGAATTTCGTAGTTTGTTTGTTGTAAACAACTTTTGTTGCATTCTGTTGCTTCTTTTCAATAAAAACTAAATATGTAAACAAACTTACAATTATTGTAGTTTAAATTCAGCTAACCTCTATTTTTCATGAATTCAATAGCATAATTTAGAAATTAGTATCTTAAGGTGCAGTCACATATGGCAAATATTTACTTAAAAAAGCGTAACCACTTGTTTTAGCACAAATTTGTTGACATTGTTTACTGCTACAAGAGTTTTGCAAGATCAAACAGCATCAAATAAATGAAAACTAAATATTTGTTGTGCTTTGGCCTAAATAAGAAAAGGTTTCTTTAATAAATAAACGAGTTCAAATATACATATGTACATATGTATGTTATTTAGTGGTTCCATTATCTGGTCACTATCACGCCAGAATGGATAACGGCGTGTGGAAGCAATGTATTCTTTGCAGCAAAATTTTTTTATATACATGTTGATAAAATCTTGTAAATATATTTTTTAAAAAATGTGACTATACTTTTTAGTTATTTTAAAAACTATGAATTTGTTTGTTATGTTTTTGTTAAATAAAATAAATATTTTATTTGAGAAACGTTTTGTTTTCTATTTTTGGCGATTTCTTGAAGATTCCTTAAAATTAGTATGATGATTTGGACGATTTTCCGTTCGAAATTTGACGAATTCACACCTATTTTAGAGAATAATTTTACAAATTTTAAGTGCAGTGAAATAATATGTTTAATCATGGTGCTATTTTATTTACCGGCACTGTATGTATGTGTTGGTTGTCTGACAATTTCACTTTACACTGTTCTGCTTTTTAATATTTTTAATACCAACTATAACATGTTAAATAATTTTTTTTCACATGATTTTTTTTTTGTAATTCGGCTGATTAATGGCGTTTTCTTTTGTTACACCTTTTTCCTTTTTTATATCGAAAATGGGTAAAAAGTGTAACATATATGTAACATTTTTGCCAGAAAAGAAAACGCCATAAATTGAATTACATCAATACCTCGCTTTGCGTCGATTCGTCGCTGCTTAGTTAGTAATTTAGATTTTCGAGATTGCGCTGCTTTGGGTTCGAGTCTATATTTTTTTTTAATTCTTAGATGCTAAAGCGATTATCTATACAAGAAGTGCTTTGATGATCAAAATGGAGTCCTTGCTTTCTATTTGGATTGAAAATCAAGTTGTGCAGATAATACCATTAAGTAAGATGGTAATTCAGACAAAAGCAAAAGGCTTATTTGGTAACATATAAAGTAAGGCATTATCCAACGATAATGCTAGTGGTAGTAATACAGACAATTGCTACAATTACGTTGAAAAAGAAGCTGTTCAGCAAACATTGAAAGAAAGCCGACGACTTAATATTTTCGTAACCCTGGAACCTTTCTTAGATCTTTACATGGTTTGCTATAGAAAATCTTAATTCACCTTGCGTCGTTTTAATTTTTTTCATGTTTTTTTGGAATGCAACCCCAACGAAAAATGAGTTATTAAGTTATTCTTTGGCGACAATTCTTTTCCCTCAGAAGGACGGGTAAAAATACAGAACAGGTCGCGTGCTTGTTCCGCAAGGGTAGACATTAGCATCTTAATGATTCGTTTCGGCCGATTCTTATTCATCATTTTTCTGACTATTTTATATTCACATAACATTTCTCTCATCTAATCAAATACAATTTATTACTTACAAATTTGTTAGCTAAATTAATAAAATTGATATGTATGTAGAAATATATTTGTCTTTTGCAAATAAACTTTACAATACTAATTGCTCACTCCTTGAGATCTAATGCATACAAATTCTTACAGGTACAATATAATTGTTCGTGTAAATATTTACATTATTAGAAAATCACTTCCTCAGATTACAAAATTCTATTCTAGTCATAAATATTTATAAATTTTTCAGCATAAATTAAATAATTCAATATCCCACAAATCTATTAATTACTTTATGTATCTACATATTGATGAACGATAAAATCGTTGAAATTGTCAATTAAATATGATAAATTTGTTTTTGTGAAGAATTCTATTTCTTTTTTTTTATTCATTTTTGTAGACTGTGAAATTCGTGACTAAAAAAAAAAACTGAGTAACAGGGTAATAAAATCAATTCAAATTGACATGCGAATGATTAACAGTGTTGTTGTGTTATTTAATTAAAGAGTTAAGTGTTTAAAAGGCTAAAAGTTTAATAAGCGTCTGCTTACTATTGTTGGCAACTGTAACAGTAAGTTTAATTAACAACAAAGTTGTTTATTTGTTTTTATGCACTTCTAAGCGAACAATTAGCTGAAAGGTATTTGAGTATTTTTAGAATAGAACAAAGTTTAGAAGGTTAAGTAATCATAAAACCCTTTATTGTGGCAGACACATTTTAAAATACATATATATTACAGAATAGTTACCCACATAAATAACATAATATACGACAGTTTTAAAGTCCAAGTATAACTTAAAGTTCTGAATATTTAATTGAAAATAAAGTTAAAGACGGTAGTCTCAGTTAAACACATTAATTTGAGTTAAAGGCTTTAGTCTGAGTTAAAGACGGTAGTCTCAGTTAAAGGCGGTAGTTTAAGTTAAACATGTTAATCTGCGTTGAAGACGTTAATCTGAGTTAAAGACGTTAGTCCTAGTTAAAAACGGTAGTCTCAGTTAAAGACGGTAGTTTAAGTTAAACACGTTAATCTGAGTTAAAGACGTTAGTCTCAGTTAAAAACGGTAGTCTTAGTTAAACACGTTAATCTGAGTTAAAAACGTTAGTCTCAGTTAAAGACGGTAGTCTCAGTTAAATACGGTAGTTTAAGTTAAACATGTTAATCTGCGTTGAAGACGTTTATCTGAGTTAAAGACGTTAGTCTCAGTTAAAAACGGTAGTCTCAGTTAAAAATGGTAGTTTAAGTTAAACACGTTAATCTGAGTTAAAGACGGTAGTTTAAGTTAAACACGTTAATCTGAGTTAAAGACGTCAGTCTCAGTTAAAAACGGTAGTCTCAGTTAAACACGTTAATCTGAGTTAAAGACGTTAGTCTCACTTAATGACGGTAGTTGAAGTTAAACACGTTAATCCGAGTTAAAGACGTTTATATGAGTTAAAGACTGAGACGTTAGTCTCAGTTAGAGATGATAGTCTCAGTTAAAGACGATAGTTTAAGTTAAACACGTCAATCTGAGTTAAAGGCGTTATTTTATACACTGCCTGTGTTTCTCTTGACATGCGTTTCTATTTGTTCATTTTCATTTCTGAAAACTATGGAATTTATTGCCTATAATTTGAATTTAATTATAATTTTGTTTGTTATTGCTCTATTTTGTATAATACCATTTAATGGACGCGTTGATGGCGTTAGTCTGTACAAGACGTACAAAACTATCAGAAATATCATTGCTAGTGTCGTCGGTAGCTTTATAGTCTTTTGACAACGATAACAATAAATATTTTGACAATACATCATATTTATCAAACAGAATTAGTTATTGAGAACAGCCATAAAAATACCTTGCATTTAGTTTGATTTTTTATTACAAAATATTTAGGTTTTCATTGGCGTGTTTTTATATGTAGGTATCACACAAAAATAAGAAATTAATCCAGATAAAATATAAATAATTTTTAGTAGTTAGATTAACACAAAAAAAATATGCCATTTCACCCATCAAGAGTATTGTAACGTATTGTAACGTATTGTTTTGTAAGTATTGACAACACCATTTGTTCGTAGCAGAGATGGAAGTTTCCAAAACACTTAACTTTTTTATGTTTATAACGCGTTCTCTGTTCTAGGCTAGGAACCGCCATCGTACATACATATTTATTTATTTAAAAGGAAAGAATACTAGATATATTTATAGACCTTAAAAATAAAATGTAAATTTTATTAACATTTTTTTTAGACTCGTGTAAAACAAAACAAAAACTGTTTTACAATATGTAATAATTTCTATTCAAAGCACAGCATTTTATACACAATTATAGACAATTATTTGAAATATGCAATACTGAAGTAGATACATATATTATTCATATAGTTTTACAGAATATAATAAATATATTTAGTATAATTTTAAATGCATTACACATGTTATTTATTCACTTGTATTATTTATATTTTCATTGTTAGTTAAGAAAAAATATAAATACATTTAAAAAAAAATTTTATGAATCACAGAGAGATGAAAATGCAAAAATATATATCTCAACTTATCTTAATAATTGTTCTGTAGAAAGATATGATTTTAGTTAAGAATATCTGGAAGTATGTAAAGATAAATTTAAATGAAATTTATTTCTAGGAAATCTGAGATATTGTGGTCAAAATAGTTTCACTTATTTTAATCACATCTATCGGCAATATGTTTCCCTAGCAATGTTTTCCCTTTTCCCCAAATTGCAATCATGAATAATATTTCAAATGAAATGATTTCCCCTTTTTAACAATTCATTAAGGAATGATGTTTGGGAAAAACTTCACATTCAAACAAAATTTCCCTCATCGTGAAAATATGTTTCCCTCTTATTCCCTTCATTTTGTTCAGTTTATTTTTGCTGGGGAGTTGAATTCATCATGTTGGTATTTATTTGTTTTAATTAGTTGCATACACTAAAAAGTTTTAAAAAATTACTTTACATCCAGTATGTATGAAAGAGCTGCTTATTTACCCTGTAATGTTGTATAAATCCAATACAAATATTTATTTAAAATAATGTTTTTCATTAAATTAGTCACAAAGCATTGGGTAGCTCCAAATGGTCAGATGCGAACCGTTCGTTGCTGCCTACTTTCTTGCTCCTTTAATAAAATTATTATTGCTACAATTCTAAACATTTGTTTACGCCATTTATTTACTTTAAACTTATTCTTATTTATATTCACTGTGCGTTAATAGTTTTCTTTGTTTTAAACAGATATTTCAAACAGATAAAGGGAACAAATATTTCACGGGAGATTCACGATAGCATTTTTCACTTCGAGGGTAATAAAAATTTAATGGGATCAAAAATTCCACTTGTTATTCACGTTAGGGGTGAATAATTAATTAAAAATTATGCTTTCTTAATAAAGCAAATATTTTCGTTAAATTGACAATAATTTTTCACTACAGGAGACAACTTAAGTGAAAAATCAAGAGTCAATTAATAAAAGGTTCTAAAATTAATTTGGCTAATAGTTTTATTATAATGACGATTTTTAACGTTTTCAAAACTTAACTTAAACCCTTTCATTGTTGTGGAAGTTCAAAATATTAAATATTTAGTGATCTTTGGTGTAAAAAACTGTTTAAACTTAAATTGTTTAAAAAGCCAGCATATATTTAACTGCTTTTAGAAGCCTTTCAAAGTTTTCTAAGTTTTCGCATAAATTTTCAAATATCTTAAAATATGACCTTTGACCTATGCTGTAAGAGTTTTTATGATCTCAAATTGATATATTTAATTGTTTTTAAAATCCTTTCAAAATGTCTAAATTAGCAGACAAAATATAAAATATTTCTAAATTTTACCTTTGACCTTTGCTGTAAATTAGTTTATATAAACCCAATTTGGTAAAATTTTAGAATTATATTTTTTCTTCCCTTTAAAATCCTTTATAAATTACATAAATTTTCAGTGAAATTTTTAAATATTGCAAAAGTGTGAACTTTGACCTCTGCTGTAAAAGTGTTAAGATTTAGCAAAACATTGGCAGCATATTCTTTATTGTTATATTTTGGGTATGTTCTAGTAGGGTTTTTACAAAAACAGACAGCTATAATGAAAGTTTTCGTCTTTAGAAGAAATGATGATCAAACATTTTATATTTTTTAGCAGCTCTGTTTTTAGCTCAAGTCTTACACAATGTTTCATTTTTATTGTTTTAGATATTTGAAACGAAATTACATAGAAAACTATTTAAAATTCTTGAAATTGTTTAATAAACTTGTCAACAATTTGAGTTTTGCTAGTTAATATTTTTAAGGATTTAGAGAATGTCAGCATATATGTTTTTTGTAATTAAAATCTTTTAAAAAATTTCAAAATTTTCCAGAAAATTCTTAAATATTTTAAATATGACCTTTGACCTCTGCCGAAAATCATTGTTTAAAGTACAAATATATAAAATTAACAGCTTCTATTTATTGAATTTAAAATTATTTAATACTTTATTGAATTTTCAAAAAAATTCTCAAATCTTTTCAAATTTGACCTTTGACCTCTGATATAAATTGGTACATATAACGGCATAATGGAAAATATTCAGATTATATTTCTTCTATTTAAAATTTTTATAAAAACCAAGCAATTTGTGAAATATTAAAAAAATTGACATTTTATTTTACCTCTGCTGTAAATTGTTTGACATTGGGGAAAATGTTGATAAAGTTTACAATATATAAATTTTCCATATTATTTTATTTGTATGCTTAGGTTATTTCATGCTAAACTTAAGGTTTGATGGTGTTTTGTTCCTGTTAAGGGACAAAAATAAACATGTTAGAACAAGTTTAATGATTTATTTTATACCCATTTTATCTTGTATGCTTAGATAATTTCCCTTCAGGTTTGACTGGGAAAACAATGTTGAGGGAACAAGTAATTATAAATGAATTATTATTTCATAAGTTCTTTATAAATTCGTAAAATGCTATAGGTATATAGTAACTTCTTTATGCAATAATTGTAAACAAATTACATTTTAATACCTTTTCGTTTTTTTGTGTGCTGCATTTTGCAAGCGATAACAAACTTTTAAGGCGAAATTAATTTTGAAATTATCATCATCGTATTACAAAATACTTGTCAAGACAAAAAAAGCAAACATTTCATATCTATATACATGACACAAACTAAAAATAGCATAAAACAGTTAAAGACAAAAAAAAAAACAAATTATAATGGACTTTTGTTCATTAAAACAATGAACATACAAACGACTTAAATGGTTTTTGTAAATTGTAAAGCGATTATGGCATGAACACGTTTATTACTTTTAAAAGTACGCTAATTAAAATAACATTATTTAATGAAATGTAATAATTAAATATAAAGAAAAATCACATTACAAATAAATATACTCGTAAGTAACATTTTGTTTCTCTTGTTAGTCATTAAATTTATTGAGGTCAACTTATAAAGTATTGTACTCAAATGAACAAAGAAATCGTGTTTAATTGTTTTAAAAACAAATTTTTAATTTGTCAAATACTTTGATAAGTGTCATTGACTTATGCACAAGAAACCCCAACAAATCTAGCAATAATCTTAAACGGAACTTATATACAAACATAGTTATTTTGTGGCACTTAAAATGCATTTAAATACCTAACTAAAGAGGCTGCACGAAAATGAGTTTATTAAATTAATACATGAATTTTCAGGAAATATATTAACTATTAAAAAATATGAATTTAGACTTATGCTGTAAAATAGTTGTTTCAGTTCAATAATTGTTGAATTTTTTAAGCATATTTTTAGATTAAATAAATTATTTAGCATACTTTAAGTTTCCTTAAAATTTCAAACAATTTTCAAGAAAATTTTATAAATTTAAACTTTGATCTCTGCTGTAAAACAGTTGTTTTGGTCCAAAATTGTTGAAATTTGTTATCATACTTTAAGATTATTTTAATTTTTATTAATTTTTATTAATTTTTCTTCTAAATTTCATTCTGTATGCTTAGATTTGTTCGTGCTTTCTAAAAACGAATTAACTGGTTTTAGTTCTGTGTGCTTACATTTCTTCGTGCATTTTAGAAACGAATCATATTAACGTGTTTTAGAAGCGATTTACAAGTATTTTAGATTAAAAATAAAATTTTAAAACTAATTTGAGAATAGACTAAAAGCAGCAAAGTTTTAACTTACTGTCAACTTACAAGGTTGACAAATTTGCTAGTCGAAGTAGAGAATATTACTATATTTCATGCTGTATGCTTAGATTATTTCATTTTGCCATTTTTTTTTTTTTTTTTAATTTATAAGCATTTTTATTATATGAAAGCAACGTTTTTCTTCTACGTTTCATTCTGTATGCTTAGATTTGTTCGTGCTTTCTAAAAACGAATTATGTAACTGGTTTTAGTTCTGTGTGCTTAGATTTCTTCATGCATTTTAGAAACAAATCATATTAACTTGTTTTAGAAGAAATTTTTTCGTGCTTTCTAAAATTCAATTAAATTAACTTGGTTTTGAAAGACCTTTACTAAACATTTAGTTTTACAATAGAATGTTATGAACAAATCAAAAGCTTATTAACTTACTCAAAAATTATTGCTAATAACCTTATATACATTATTTGATTTACATTTTAAATAATACATGTCTTTTGTAAAACATTTTACCATAATTTCTTTCGTTCTATTTCCAAATAAAGTGTTTTTTTTAAACCTATTGGTTAGGAAATAAAAATAATTATAATAATAATGGAAATGATAGCAATTATGGCACAATACCACTGCACATTTAGCTTTGTGTATCTATCTTATAATTTAAATACTTTGATTCTTAGTTTTTTTTGCATTTTGCTTTTGTTTTATAGAAGTAGTTGCTGTTATAGTTTTAATCTATGGAAATTATTACACTTGTGTCTTTTTTTATTGTCATTATCGATCGTATTAGACTAACATAAAAATGTATAATAGATTGTACATATATACAAACATACATACATACATTTTTTAATATGTCTAGAGTATTAGAAGGTTTATTAGAAAAGTAGGTTTATAATTGAAATTTTGCTTTTTTAACAGCCTTTTGAGAAGAAAATTAAAAATTTATTGTTCGAGTAGAAACAAATTTTAATGGATATTATTTAGAGCAATATTTAATGGGTTTGGAATAAAAATAGATTTAATGTTAACCTAACCTTCCCTAACACCTTAGGTTATTTTATTTTAAATTATTTGCATATTTATACATGTATTTAATAATTATGTGCTGCTTTTGTATAGAACATTTTCACGTGAAAGCAGAGCATTTCTTCATTTTTCATTTTGTATGCTTAGGTTATTTCACTAAGCTATTTTCTCTATTTAAGACTATTTTCATATGAAAGTCAGGTTGCTTTCTTAACAATTTGTTGATGATTAATTTTCATGTTATTTTTGTTAAATATCAAAAACAAAAAAAAAATATATATATATATATATAAAAGATAGGTTTTTGCTAAATTTTTACCTCCTATGTAATATTTTCATGTTATATATAATAATTGTTAATCGAAATATATTATAATTAAGTAAAAAAAGATATTAATCTTGAACTCTTTACAACTAATTATATACAATTGAATGTTACATTTCAAATTAAATTATAATACAATAAAAAAAATTGTTAAATTTAACAATAAATATTTCTCTTTCTCTTCTTCAAATGTATGTTAAAGAAAGAATTATTTACAACGTAATTGACATTGAAATAACATTTGTTTTTATTTAAATAATTTCCTGTAAAATAATCTGCAACGAAAAATTCCCCTTCAAAAAAAAAAAAAGCAAAACATAATTATTTACTTAATTTTACTAGCACTTTCGTTTTAAAATGAAATGTATAAAATAAAAGCCATAAGTTTTTAATGACATTTTATGTCAAACAAAATTTTGATGAATTTGAAATAAATTCATATAAATATTACCACTTTTTTTTAGCAAATTATAACGAAAAACATTTAAATCTCGGCATATGCTTTTTGTATTTACATATATACAAACATATGTTTTTATTCTTTGTTTTAATCCTCTTTGGTAGTTATACATAGTACAAGTGTATGTAGAATACAACAAATATATTTAATTTTTTTGGCATATAATCAAATTTAAAATCTTCCAACCAAAACCCTGTAGTTGGTAATACTACAAAAAAAAACCCAACAACACACAATAGATAAATCCTCTGCATATATTAGAAAATAACATTAGTAATGTATAGAAAGAAAATTAAAGCAAGAAACAAATTAAAACGAGCAAGGAAATTAAGGTCGGTCAAGAGCGATCTAATGAAGCCCTACACTTTCAAGCAATAAAAATTAAGCTAACATAATGAACATGACTTTTACAGGTGAAAAAACTACCTAAAAATTAACTTTTAAGCACATAAGGCAAATATACAGCCGGAAAAAATTTAAACATACAAAATAAAATTGTAGAAAATCAAAGTAAAAGTTTACAAAGGTACTTAAAATAGCAGTTTTAAAAGTACGTATATAAATATATATACATACTCGTAACAATATATTTAAAAAACAAATGACAATAGAAACATAAATAATAGTAAATAAACAGTAGGAAAAAATCTAAGCATATAAAATGAAATTCTAGAAAGACAAAGTAAAAGTTACAATATTTAGTAGCTTGAAAATTTACTTAAAATTGTAGCTTTAAAAGGGTACTTTACAGTACATATAAAGACACTTTTGAAAGAAATTCGAATTGGTACTTCTTATTAAATGAACATGACTTTTACAGGTGAAAACGCTACTACAAAATAGAGATTACCATAGAAAAACAAATGGGAATAGGAACGAACATAAATAATAGTAAATAAACAGTAGGAAAAAATCTAAAGGTACGGTCAACACTTGGCAAATATTTGTCGAAAAAGGCGTAACCACTAAATAAAATGTATTTGAATTCTTTTATTGATTTAAAAAAAAACTTAGTTTATTTAGAACAAGACCCAACAAATATTTAGTTCTATTTTATTTGATAATGTTTGATCTTGCAAAACTCTTGCAAGAGTAAACAACGTCAAACAATTTGTGCTAAAACAAGTGGTTACGTTTTTTGAGTAAATATTTGCTAAGCTTACAAAATAAAATTGTGGAGAAACAATGTACTACAAGGGTAATATAATTAGTTTCTATAGTATTACATATACATATTTAGTAGTTCAAAGGCAACTTATAATAGTACTTAGAAAAGGTACAATGAAGTGGTACTTTTAGATATTGAACTTGTTAAAGAATTTTAGCCAAAAACCCCGTTTGAAATAGCTTATAATTAATTGGTAATCTTTTTTTGACAATTTTCTTTTAGTTTTTTACAAACCTTTTTAATTTAGACAATTAAGGCAAATGAAACAAACGTTTTAAATCGCCAAAAATTTTTTTTTGCGATTTTGGTAAATATTTAAAAATTTTTTAATTGAAACAATTTCCAAAACAAAATTTTAGTTTGGTTGAAAATTGTGTTAAATTTTTTTTATAATTTCTGGGAAAATGCTAAAAAGCACTAAAACTTCTTTTGGCGATTTAAAAACAAAAAACAATTTCATTGACTTTTAAAAAAATGTTTCTTTTCCTTGAAAATCTGTATAAAATTTATTAAGAGTGTTAGACAATTTTTCTCGAATTTTTGTTAACTTTTACAAAAGTGTTGAAAAGCACTAAAATATTTTTCGGTGATATAAAAGCGCTTAAATTTGTATGTGACTTTTTTTAAATTTCAATATTTTTTTATATTTTTATGAGAAGATCATGTTTCCTTGAAAATTTTAATTAAATATTTTGCGATAAAAATTTAATTTAAATGTAGCTATAGAGGTAACTTACCATCAGTACCATTTAAATCAACTATTATAAGTAAAAGTACTAATAATAATACATTTCAAAAGCAAAGATGCCAATAGCAGCAGCCAACAGTATCATATTGCAGATATTTTTGGTAATAAATTAAGGCCAACAAAAATACGTGCAGATAACAAAACAAAAAATGACCTGGCAAAATAAATTTACATGGAGATATCATAAGAAATAAAATTACAAATAAAAACCAATAAGTAGGATTAAAATGATATGTACGAGGTCTGATTAAAAAATAACGGTTTTTAAATTTTTTTCAAAAAGTATTTATTTATTCATCAATAACAGGGTTTTTACCAATCCTTGAAACACTTCTGAAACGCGCTTTTTGGTATCGCCAACAGCTTCTGTTTCGATTTTTATTTTATCTCCTCAATCGTAGCAAAACGCTTTTCTTTCATCGGTGTCTTCAGTTTTGGGAAGAGGAAAAAGTCAGCGGGGGCCAAGTCCGGTGAATACGGTGGTTGAGGCATGATAACGGTTTTGTTTTTGGCCAAAAACTCAAGCACAAGCATCGATGTGTGAGCTGGTGCGTTATCATGGTGCAAAATCCATGGTTGGTTTTTCCATAATTCTGTGCGTTTCTGACAAATTGCTTCGCGCAAACGGCGCATAACTTCAAGGTAGTATTCTTTATTGACCGTACGACCTTGTGCCAAGAATTCATGATGCACCACGCCATTGCAGTCGAAAAAAACAGTGAACTTGACGTGCTTTTTTCGGGCTTGGCTCTTCTGGACGTGTCCATTGGGATGATTGGGCTTTGGTTTTAATGTCATAGCCATACACCCATGATTCGTCACCAGTTATGACCTTTTTGACGAAATCTGGATCGTCGTTGACGATGTTCAACAGCTATTGAGCGATGCCCATGCGACGTTTTTTTTTTTGCTCAAAATTTAGCAATTTTGAAACAATCTTCGCTGCCTCACGTTTCATGCCTAAAACATCCGTAAAAATTGCTTGGCATGAGCCAACCGATATGCCAACATCATCAGTAACATCTCTGATGGTGATTCGTCGATTATCCAAAATAATTTTCTTCACTGCTTCAATGTTTTCATCGCTCGGGCGACGAGGACGAGCATCGTCTTGGTCTTCCTCAAACCGGTTATACCACAATTGAACTTGTGTTCTGCTCATCTCATACTAGACTCGCCAAACGAACATTTCAAATGTCCTTGCGCATTTAATTTAATTGTTTACACAAAACTTAATACATTTTCTTTGATCCATTTTTTCGAATAGTAAAAAATCGAAGAGAACACCAAAACACGACTAACCTTTTTATCTGTCAAAAACAAACTGACAATCCAAAATGGCTAACATTACCAACATGTGTACCAACATAACAGAAAGAAATGCGAAAATCGAACATACGTAACTCACGAAATTTGAAAATAACGGTTATTTTTTGATCAGGTCTCGTAATGGAAAAAATCAAATAAAATAAAATTACTTACTGCATTTTTAAACACTGAATGGATTTGTTTTAAATAATTATTTCCAAACATTTCATTTCATTAAAGAAACACTAAAAATACAAAAAAAAAACAAGTAAGAAAGTATAGTCGGTCAAGCCCGCCCATATAATACCCTACACCCAGTATATGTATAAAACAGTTTTTCAGAAATGTGCGCTATATGGGAGGGTCTTATAGACCGACCATTATAAAATTAGGTGTCATTATTTCTGTATATAAAAAACTTATTTGTGTCGAATTTTATTTGATTACCAACATTTTTAAGAAATTTATGACCGTTAAATAGACTTTCGGAAGTGGGCCTTATATGGGAGCTACGACTAATTATGGACCGATCATAATAAAATTGTACCGTATTGTTTGTATACATATAAGATATATTTGCGTTCAATATTATTTGGATACCAACATTTTTGAGTGAGTTATTCTCTTTACAGTGATTTTCGGAAGTTGGCCTTACGACTAATTATAGACCGATCTGCACAAAATTTGTAATTTGGCTTCATTTACCACTTATTTGTGATGAAATTTGTTTGGTTCCTTGCATAATTGAAACATTTATGATCGGTAAACCCCAATTTCGGGAGGACTTTTGTATTTTATCGAAATACTTCAAAATTGCGACCTGTACTCTGCGCATAAGCTTTACATGGACAGCCAGCCAGCCAGACGGACGGACGGACATCGTTAAATCGACTCAGAAAGTGTTTCTGAGTCGATCGGTATACTTTAAGGTGGGTGTTGGACCAATATTTCTGGGCGTTACAAACATATGCACAAATCCAAATCCTCCCCACTATGGTGGTGTAGGGTATAAAACCTGAAATATTTAAATAAAAATAACAAAACACGTGCTACCTGGGTATCACTGTTCGCTCTCTCACTTAGTTCCTGTCAGAGGGGCATTAGTATGAAAATATAAATATGTAACAAAATGATGTCTGTCTGTTAATGATTCATTTAAAGACAATTAAACAAGTGATGAGTTGTTGTTTTTTTTGTTTACTGGCTATTATAACAATTTCGTTGTTTTTGTTGTTATTAGTCTTTGTGATTGGGCGGGCGATTTAATACAAAAACAAATACTTTTTTATATGTACTCAGAACACAAAAAGTACATCATAATATTCACAAGAATCGCACGATAATAAATTAAATTTGATAAATGTGACACAGAAAACAAAAGCGATAATACGAAATAAAATAAAACAATGATATGTCATTCAATGATATTTACAGTGGAACACGAAATAATGGGCATTAAAGCAATTCTTAGTATTTAATCATTTAGGGGTATCATAATCTTATCAAGCTGTTAACTAATATCAACTGAAAATTATGATTTAAGTAAATATGCCAAGTGTGACCGTACCAAACTTGGCATATATTTGCCGAAAAAGACGTAACCACTACAAATATATATTTGAACTCGTTTATATATTTAAAAAACCTTTTCTTACAAATATTTAGTTTTAATTTATTTGATGCTGTTTGATCTTGCAAAACTCTTGTAAGCGTAAATAACGTCAAACAAATTTGTGCTAAAACAAGTCCGTACCTTAACCTACTTCTATACAAAGTTTATTGTTTATAGTTTTATAAAATTATAAAAGGTTTTACCGATAGTCACGATTTATACGAAGCAATTTTGTAAGCTTAGCTGATTAGATTCCTTTTAGACATGGGCGTGAGGGGAAAATAACACGAGTACACACTAGATTGTACTAGCAATACTTGTTGCTCTCTTATTTGTATTACATATGTATGTGTATACAAATATTGTGCTGTGTAAGCACTGAAGAAAAAGAATTGCTAAGAGCAAATAGGGTCATAATAAAGTTTGTAAAATAAATAAGAATAACAGTTAAAACATTCAGTCCAGGGACTATTAGAAGTTGTCAAACTTTTATCCTAGAGAAACGTGAAATTTTATACTTCTTGGAGCAATATAAAATGCCAACTTTATTGAGTCCAAAACGTAATGTTAGATGTGGTAAAAGCATTGGGAATTTGAAATCAGAATCTGCTTAGACAACTCAATGACAATTGAGGTGAAATTTATTCAGAAATGAAAAATTTACATTCCAACTTTACTTCAACAGAACTGTTTAACTCAAATGTTTGAAGCTAATCTCATAATTTCTTATTTGTACTAAATAGATTATTTAACTAAATGTGTTAATTCATTGATCTAATAATCATCTGTTTGGAATATGATTTAATCTCTTAGTTTTATTAACATATACTTCAAAAAATTAACACCTTTTTAGCCGAAAAATGTATGCAAATCAATTAAGATTTTGAAGCAGAGATTATCGACTATATGGTAGTTTAAAATTAACTAAAGGGTAGGATTTAGAGGATAGGAAATAAATCGGCTTAAAAACAATAAAATTCTGTTTTATTAAACCAATGTAATGAGAAACATGAAAATTAATAATAGAAACTATGTACTTCAAATAACCATCTCCAGCACATCGCCGACGACAGACAACCGCTCATTTCGCACAATTTTAAAATAGATTTGGCAGAAACACTTCCCAAAAATAAAGAAGTTTCAAACATATATCTGTGTTTCTTTCAGAGCTGACTTTAATTAAACCCTCTCTTGCTATGATACTGATTTTGGCTGTTTTAAAAAGTCAAAAATGCCATCTTTGTTTAATTTGTGGCATCAGTTCATATAATCATTTAAATGGCTCCACCAGAGCAAATAGTTCAACGGCGTTAAAACACAAGAACAAGACGGTCATTTGCCATAGCCAAATCAAGATATTACGAGACCGGAAAATTTCTCATGCAATAACTTACATAATTGTTTGGCCGGCTGTGTGATTTGTGGAGCTTGGCAGAAGTCAAACATTTATTTGTGTTTTTATACCCTCCACTACCATAAGTGGTGAATGAGAAATATTCATCTGAGTATATAAATTATTGATCCTTATGTCTGCCTGTCTGTCCGTGTAGAACACTCTCACGTCCAAAAGACACAACCAAAATCAACAGAGTCTACAAAAAACCGTTTATAATTCTCCTAAGCAGTTTGGTATTAAAAATCAACAAAAGTTGAAAAGAGTTACGGATCAAAATATGAGACAAGTTCCATAAAAATTAGATATTTTTAAACATTTTTCTTGCAATTTTTTAAAATATATTGCAGATATTGCCATGAAATTTTGTACACAAGAAACTGTGAGGAAAATAGTAAGAATCGGTCCATAATTTCTCATAGCCTCCATACAAATATCTTCCCGAAATATGGCTTAATGATTAATTAATGCCTATAAAATTGGAATATTAATACAATATTCCGAAAAAATAAGTTTCATCTAAAAAGAAATCGCAAAACGGAATTTCGTTTTGTTCGGTCCATGTTTGACCATAGACCCCATTTAAAGTCCACCTCTAAAATTCACTAAAATACGTATAAATCTGGTACAAATATAGCTACCAGGTTGAAATTCGACGACTTTGTTGAAATTCGACGTGAGATATTTAAGAAGATCGGTCCACAATTTGTCATTTAACCCACAAAAATGTCTAATAAATATCGATACCGAACCAAATTAGATAAAATTTCAAAACATTTCAAATAAATTATGTTTTCTTTCAAACAATATATAAAATACTAATAAAATTTGCATTAAGACTGAATAGAAAACACAGAATAAGGATATTCTAGTCCCATAACCAGTATATTTTTTGTATTTCTTATTAAGTTTAGGTGGAGGGTATTTAAGATTCGGCACAGCCGAATATTGCACTCTAACTTGTTTTTTTTTTTTTCAAATAGTTTTTGTGATTTTCTTAAATTATTGATAAAGCCAATTCCTGGTTAAAATTTTCCAATTATGAACTAAATAAATGTCTAAAGATGACAGCCCAGTTCTTGACATTTCATCATTTGACAGCCAATTTAGGCTTCTCAAAAATTACTTTTGTATTTTCAGAAGCTCAAATGCGAACTAACTTTTAGTTTCTATGTACTTACAACATTTGTATAGTGGTCTCAGAAGGACCTAAAATATCACATATTATACGAAATGGTACTATAGTAAATATTCGAGCAAAATTGAATTCATTGTGGTCCGGAGGCATAACTGGGCCATTGTTTTTTGAAAATTTGGTGAATTGATCATGTTTTCGAGAAATATTAACGACTAAATTTTACTTTGTTAAAGCATATGCTTTCCAATATAATAAATTTTTTACAATTTTTATATAATTTCTTTTATTTTGAAAAATAAAGCCCTTGTTTAAATAGCTTAACAACTCTGTAAGCCAGCTACGCCGCTCATAAAAATGTGAAAGTCTTGAATAGCTCCCGGTTTTTTATATGTATGTATGTACCATATAATTTTTTTAGTAATTTCATTAACCCCCTGGCTCACGATGTCGAATGATAACGTTCACTTAGATAAAACTTAAGACACAAACTTTTTATCGTATCTATTTTTTACTCAATCAAGTTTGTTTATTCCATAATCAAGTTTGTGTCTTAAGTCTTATCTAAGCGAACGTTATCGTTTTCGTTTCCTAAACAGGAAAAAAGCAATAGTGTGTTTAGTCGATGATATTTTTGGAGTCAAACAACAGGGCCGCCAAGTTCGATCGGCACATTCTGTATGTGCATACATATGCACACCAAAAATTTCAAATTATTTACTTTCATTATTTCAAACTAAAGAAAAATTTTAAGCATCAGCAAAAGTAATTAAAACAATAGAGATTTTGGTTATTAATTAAATCGATATAAACAAGAAAAAAAATTTATAATCACATACCTATTAATTCACTCTCATACAAAAACAATAAGGATAACAAAAGTAAAATGAAAACAAACAAACATGTTGAGTGTAGCAGGGTTGGTAAATTGAGTTGCTGAAATGTATTGCTAAGCATAAACAAATTCTTTTAATTTACATTTTGTTGTATTTGTAGTAGGCTTCATAGTCGGAAAAGATTTACAGGGATTTCACCGTAATATTATTTTAAGAAATTACCTTATTATTTAAAATAATAGAAGCAGATTTAATGTGACTACCAAAACTGTTTTAAATCGAATTATTATACTTATAGTCAGTTCACAATGAAGAATTACAACTGATATACGGTGTAGGAATCTTGTCTTTATCGAAGGTATCATGGATAAGATGTGTTATTTAAACATTTTGAGAGATAATTTAAAATGTAGCGCTGAAAAATTGGGATTGGGGACAACATTCCAATTTTATCAAGATAATGACCCCAAGCACAAATCACATATTGTTCGAGAATGAATGCTTTATAACTATACAAAAGTAATTCAAACACCTCCCCAATCCACGGATTTGAATCCTATAAAAAATTTATGGAGTATTTTGGAGACAAATATTAGAAGTCATAACATCTCAAGCATAGGAAGTCTAAAAAATGCTTTGCAAGAAGAATGGGGGAAAATTCAGGCTTCTTGCACGAAAAATTTGGTCAAATCTATGCCAAAAAGGCTCAAAGCTGTAAAGGATAACAAAGGATATCATACAAAGTACATATTAAACATCTACGAAAATCGTCTTTTTTTAATCAAACTTTTATTGTGGATACTTTTCACTGTGATGTTGTTTAAGAATTATTATTTTTTTATATGAATTTACCTGAATATTGCTAATTTTATTTCATTAATTTTAAGTTAAGACGTTAATGTTAAAATATAAAAAAGAATAAAATTTAAATCATTAAATAATTATCAACAATCGCATTTTTAATATAGGAAACTCAATTGGATACTTTTGACTGTGACTCACTGTAAATGATTTTTTGTCACTGCAACTAAAATGGCCGCTCTTATTCAAGGGTATAAAAAAGTGTAGTAAAACAGTAACACTACTATTATTGCCATTCCTGATTTATATGCAAACTCGTTTGTGTGCAGTGTGTATCATTATGACTTTATAAAGTAAAACCGGAACAAATAATAAAACAACACAAAGTTCAAAGACAGACAGAAAATTAAAACAAGAATAATAATTATTAAGTTGTTGTTGGCTTGGGTACTCTTACTCTCGTACTCTTGCTGTGTTAATTTTGCTCGGCTTAGATGTTGTTATTTATCATTCATTGTTGCTTGTTTTGGTGTATTTTTTTGTTCAGCTTTATGTAAAATTCATGTTGTTAACTGAAATAAAACACAAAACACCAACCTACCCGTTAATTGTTGTTGTTACTGCTGTTATTGTTAGTCATTGTAAGATGATGATTTACAATTTGTTACAGATTTCTGGTTTCTAAAATTTAAACTTTTATAGGTATTCATTTAAAATTTTTTTTTCATGCTTGAGTGTTTTGAATTTCATTGTTTATGTTTGTTTTTTTATCGGTTGTTGCATTATTTATGTACTTATGTATTTCCCGTATGTATGTAGTATGATTAAATAATTTCTTTGACACTGTTTTTGTTGTTGGTGAAAAAATTAAAGTTGGTTATTGTTTGTTTTTTTTTTTTTTTTTTGAGTGATGTAATTTTTAGTTGACGAACAAAAGAAAGAAAATGGTGGGGTTATGTTAGGAATTTAAGCAAGATAATAATGGAGAGGTACCCACCAGTTAACATAATTTTTAGAAGCTCTGTTTTAAAGAGATGCTAGCTTAACAATAATTTAACTGGAGTTTAGGTAATGGTTAGTCATTTTAAATAATATTAGAATATATGTACATATGTACATACATTTGGAGTTTAGAATAGACTTTATACCTACATATGTATATAAATTTAGTAGGTAGGTAGGTATGCAGATATAAGCTAAATTCGAATTTTAGTAATGTTTATATTTTTTTGATTGCTTAATACATAGAAGACAAAGAAAGCCAAGTTTAAACTACGTAGGTACTATGTTTAAAAATAAACTTAAGGTATTCAAAACATGTAATTGTTGAAAATTGCTTAATTTTTTCCTTATATCAAAGAAGTATAATAAAATTGTAATATGCATAGGTATTTTGAAACAAATGGAATTTTTAGAAAAGCTGTCTCAATTAATTTGCTATAAAGTTTAAGTTAACATAAATTTAACTGATGTTTAGGTAATAATTAATGTTTTATACAACTTTTAAAATAGGTATATTTTGGAGTTTAAAATAGAATTTAGCTTTTAATTTTTGACAAACTAAATTGCTGTTTAAGTGTATATTTAGCCACAGAATACCGGGTGCCGCTGAACAAGATAGCAAGACATTATGGGATAGATAACGCTTATATAGGTCCTAGGTCATAGTACAGGGCTACCCCTTTATTGGTATTTCTCTCATGAGTTTAAAAATTAATATTCAGCAACAACTTTCGGACTTGTTCAGACAATGTGTTCTAATGAAAACTCCTGTTTTACTGAGAGGAAAATCTGGCCCCTTTTTTTGAAAAAGGCACAAGAATTAGCTTTTGACATGATCAAATTAGGCTTATTGTTTCAGTGGCTACATTTTTACACTGTATTTTAGGAATACACGCCAACTGTAGGAGCTGTCACAACGAGGAGGAGAAGAAAATAATTCATCTACTCTTCCAATGCCCGGCCCTGTCACTCAAGAGGTAGCATATATTTAGGGCACCTTCCCTACGATGCTTGGAGGAGCAATCAAGGATGATGAACACATCTACGCTTTAGCCAAGCAATCAGGGTGATTTGAAATTGATATAACCAATACTGATTGATCAAGATACTGATGGTATCAACTTGACTGACCCAAGTGAGCTGTTTTAAGAATGACTGCTCATGGTATCTAACCTAACCTACATATATTTATATTTAGTTGACAATTTAATAGCAGACACTGGAAAATAAGTTTATATTAAGTTTAAAAACAAACTTAAGATCTTTAAAACCAAACAAAAACAAGAAATGATACAATTGTTTTCCTTACATTAGCTAAATATCAATATCTGTGTAATCTAATCTATGTTTTACAATAAACTTTATGTATTAAAATCTACTTATTTTGTATTATGGTTGATTTATAACCAAACTTTTCACAAAATTTCTACTTTACTTCAATCATTAAATATTTACAATATTCCTTTACAAATGATTAACACAATAAAACAATAAAAATAGCCCAGACACGCAATGAAATCTATGCTTAAAAGCCAAAACCTCAAACAGAAATAAAGCTAAAGGCTAAAATTTCCATAGTACTGGTGCTCGTATTACAGAAAAAACCTTAAATAAATACAAGTTAAAAATTAATGAATTATTTCTAGTAACACAAGCTATCTATGTTGGCATGTCTAGAAATAACAAAACATAAACGTGATTCATAGACTAGGGGCGCTGTAAAGAACACAGAAAAAAACTAATGAAAGTTTTAGAAATAACAAAAATGTAAAAAGTTAATTAATATTTAAGCTATTACTAAAAGTTTATGTTAATAGCTAAAAATCTAAATCTTAGTTATAAATCTAAATTTGCAAAATTAAACAATATTTAATAACTTTCAAGGCTTTATTCCTAATATTATTTTGCTATATTAATTACTTTATTAAAAATGTTTCTTAATTTTCTCCCAGTGTAGGTTTTTCTTTTCACATTTGTTTCATTCGTTCATTCATTCATTAATGTGATTATTTCCGGGTGTGTTTTATTGTACTAATAATCACAAAACAAAAACAATAGCAACAAAAATTAATAACTTTTTCTCAGTGTTTGAAAAATGTGATAATATTTATTTAGAATTCTTTTAAAAAATATGATTAATTTCTTATCAATATTCAGCAACAACTTTTCAACTCATCATTTCATTTAAACTATTAATATATTATTAGTGTTCATTTCTCTTTAAAACCATTTGTATTTCGAAAAACCAACAATTTATAAAACATCCCAGCAACAAAAACCACGCTGTTACCGCCTGGAATTTTTTTCTAGTAGATCAGCAGCCAATAGCTATAAAGATTATAATTATAGATTAGATTGCTTCATTAATGTCCGTCTTAAATATTTTATATACTCAGGTACCTGCATACTTTAAAAAGTGTAATGACTTTTGAAGAAAACAGTTGGTCATCGTATTCATATCGAAAATATTTAAGTTTATTCATAATGAGGTTTTATTAATAAAATTATTTGCGTTTTTTAAACTACAAATTTAGCATTTTGATTATGTAAACGAAGAATCTAATCTGAGTTCTTACTATTTAAACAAAGTTTAAACAGGTATACAAAACCTGGGTTTAGCAGTTAAACTTTCAACACAATTGTTAAAAACATCACAGCAAACAGAGTGTGTCTCATCTATTTTGCCAATGTCCCGTCTTAAGGTACGATCACACTGGGCAAATATTTGTCGAAAAAGACGTAACCACTAAATAAAATATATTTGAACTCGTTTATTTATTTAAAAAACGTTGTTTATTTAGGACAGTACACAATAAAGCTGTGTTCACATTATGTGTATTTGTCATGTGGTCTGTCAGTTTTTCGCATGTCAAATTTGTACATATAGTCTGAACACCTTCAAACAATATCATGCGTTATTTCTCTGTGTGCAATACATATGACATTTTTGTATTTAGAACAAGTTCTATTTTCAAGTGACAAACAAATGACATCAGCTGTTTTTTATAACCAAAATTTTGTGGCGGCAAAAATTAATTGAAATTTTATTATTGAAAATGGAGGGAAAAATTGAAAAGGAGGTAACAAAAGTAAATACATATGTATGTGACATAACCAACATATGAACATGTAATTTATAAACCGTATGTAAAACTCAAATTTTGACATACACATGAAATCACATATGGGTAGAAAAGTGACATTCCACATGACAAATACACATAATGTGAACACAGCTTAATTATTTAGTTTTTTTTTATTTGATGCTGTTTGATCTTGCAAAACTCTTGTAAACAACGTCAAACAAATTTGTGCTAAAACAAGTGGTTACGCTTTTTTGAGTATTAGACTTTGTACCTCAACTCTCTAAAAAAAAATTTTTTGTTTTGTTTAAAAATTTTATTCATAAAAAATCATTTACAAAGTAGTGCCTCAGCGCCATATAGGCTTTAAAGAGGCAAGTTGGCATTATAATATACAAATTCTGCTAACAAAATATGTATACAAGTTGTTAAATTTCACTTTCACGCTCTTCATAAAAATTTTAAAAATATTCAAAAATGTTTAAGATTTTTATTTGATTGAACTTGTTTCAATCTCTTTTTTTCCATATCCACTTACCAGAATAACAGTAAAATCGATTTAAACCATAAACATAAATTCCATAGTAATTTTGTGCATTGTGTTTTTTATATAAAAAAAAAATATAAATTGAATTAAATGCAATTTAAATAAATTCTATTCTTAGAGACACAATCATTCATCAACAATAATGCGGCATAAATTAAGACAAGAATTTAAATGAATTTATAGAAATGTTGTTTTTTCTTCTTCTTTACACAAGTGATGGTCAACTGAAATCTAGGGAAACATTAAGCACAATGGGCGTTAGTAAGTTAATAATTGGAAATTTTTATACAAAAACCAAAATGTTTGGCATGCAAAGCTTTGCAAATAAAAGTTTAACTGAATTGCTTTAATAATCACTAATCAAATAGGTATTTAGTTTTGTTGCTACATGTATGTACTTATATCTATAAAAGTTCTAAATTGATTTTGAATTCTTTAATTAATCAATATTCAATAGTTAAACTTTTTTTAATTCCTGTATATTTTTCGAATTATGAGAGTAAAAAGAAAAATTTAAACTGCATTTGAAAGCAATATTTGTAAAATGTTTAATTAGAAATATATCATAAAGTTATACAATATTAGAATTTTTGTATGTTGTCTCAATCTTTTTTTGGAACTCAACACCATTTGCTGAAAGTGATAGATTTCTTAATATGTTTTTATTGAGCGTTAAAAACATGACCGGTTCAAAAATCGGAAAGATATAGTAATATACATATATCTTAGCTTTAAAACTCTATAACTCCCTAACAGAAAGTTTCTTGCTTTAAAGCCGGGTAAATGGTTACTAAGGAATAAAAGTCTAGAGCTCGAGCTGTAAAACTTTTGCTATAGGGAAAAGTCTAGGGCTCAAATAAAGAAAGAATTTGGTAACAAAGGCTTTGATAACACAAACAAATGATAGAAAATTTCAATAATTCAGATAATCGTCACTTTCAATGAAAAAATCGTCACTTTGCTATTTTTGAAATAAAAAATCGTCAAAATGGCGATAAATCGTCAAATCTAAAAGCTATGATTGATGGTTTTGTTGCTACTTGCAGATTATAAACAAAAACAAAAACATATTTTGTTCAACTTAGGCGAATTCAACGTGAAATTGCAATGAACATCTCTGTGTAAATCCCTATTTTTACAACCATGCATAGCATAATAATAAAAAAAGAAGAAGACTAAAATAAAATTGAAAGATTGAATTTTAAGGGAAAATAAATAAATATAATTATTTAATAACTAAAACAATTTCTGAGCTACTTATTATCAACAATTTTTCTCTAAAACCTAGCAGCTGGTAACAAAATAAACTCAAGTGCGATAAACTCTAGTATTAATAAACAGATTAGATTTCATTTAAATTCCGGGCTGAAACTATGATGTACCTACATAGTTTGAAAGTGCTATAAAAATGTCCTATATTAAAACATTCCTGTAGCATTCCAGTATGGACAAAAGTCTAGAGCTCAAGTTTAAAATCGATCACAAAACAGAAATAGTAGTTCAATGCACGAAAATGCCTTTAGAATATATAACAAATCTTCTTCATTGTCCCATTGTGCTTGCCACAGTTCATCCATGCCCATCTACATTACTTTTTACGCAAGTACTCAAAGCATTTCTTAAGTGGCAGTTAGTAGTAGTAGCTGGTAGTTTCTTTCAGTACTAGTAGCCTCAAACTTTTTATTAAAAATTGTATAAATGAAAATAAGTACAATACATTAAACACAAAATGTTCACAATACAATAACAACAACTAATTGTAACTGAAATTTATGACGATTGCACAAACGTATAGGATTTTGCCACAAGTGGTTCAACTTAGTTTCTTGACTTTTTCACTTGATGTATCATGTGTATCACAGCATCATCTTATAAAGCCAAAGAACGACTGCCAATAAAGCAGCCGGAAAGTCAGTCAAACAACCACTTATTTTATGCAGTGACAGACACTGCGTTTCACCATAAAAGCTCAGCAGGAACATTTCATATTTAAATTTCATAGATTGATGACTGTTGCATAGACTAAATACATATGTATGTATATATATGTACATACATATGTATATAGGGCCATTCGTTTTACAATTTGTTGGACAATAGTTGGTTAGTGGGTTTCTGTCATTGTTATCATTTCAACAAGAAATTAAATTATATAGAAATTAGTAATATTGTAATAAAAGAAAATTATATAGCTATCAGAGTAAGAATATGAAGTTGTAGTTAGTAGAAATTTCTTATTAACAATAAAAATTAGTTTTCTTATATTATTGGAAATAACAAAAGGAATTTAATTTTTTTTTTATTACAAGATTTCAGATAGGTATTTTATAAATATTTTGTTAAAAATTCTATATAATTTTGAAAATCATGAAGTTTATTTAATTTTCTAAAACAAACATTAGAAAATTTCCAAATTAAATATCTACTCAAACTGTCATTTAACTGCCGTATTTATTGCTGTTATAAAATAAATATTTCAATAACTTTTGCCAGACCATGGTGTAACTATACGAGATGGATGCTGACTTTGTTTACAATATACTTATGTCAAAAGTAATATTTTTTCAAGTGTTTCTGACAGTGTACGTTGCTTTGTATTGTAATAAAATATTATACAGTACAACTTCGACAGTCCGGACATGCGCCAATCCGGTCACTCCAATAATTTGGACGCTTCTACATTTCGGACAATTTAAAATTTTTACCTCTACAATCCGGACAAATTTTTTTTATGCATGAATAAATATTAAAATTCGGGGGTTTCCTTTTCCTATTCATACTTTGATTTACATATACTTGCTGCACTGAATCACACTTAGAAGGACTGCAAAAACTACAAAGCAAAGCTATGAGTTTAAAATTAAACAAATATGCCTCAATGAATATAATGCTAGAGACTCTGAAATGGCTTTCAATAAGAGTATTATGAATACTAATAAATGAACTAAGTAATTAAATCAACGATTTGCGACTTTAAAAAAAATAAGAAGAAGATAAAACAATTTATTTCGAATACCTATAATTAAATGTAATTAAATATTATAGTTTATGTTTTTTAATAAATCATAGTACAATACATGTATATACACAATTAAATTTACTTAGATTATTTCAATATTTTCACCTACTATAGTCCGGACAACTCGTTAATCCGACCGACCCTAAAACTATGTGTCCGGATTGTCGAAGTTGCACTTTACTTTATTTATGTTTCTATCTATCAAGCAAGTGGTATTAACAATTTGTTTATATTGGTTTAACAAAAATATATGTAGGTATGTACTTAATTTCTACACAAATTGTGTTGGTTCTTTTTCTAAAAATTTATCCATAATCGTTAATTTATTGTGCTTGCAACCTACGCAACTACTGTCAACAGCAGCAGCAACTCAAATTATGTACATACTTGTTTTTTATGACTATAGCTATTGTTGTCTGCTGCATTTGTCTAATAATATTGTTATCAACATCATTAAGAAACTCATTATCATTTTTATTATCATCATATTCATTATGATCATTATAAAGTACAAATAATCATTTTTTTTTTTCATTTAATATTTGTGTGCTTGTTACTCTAATTATAGACTGTCAGTACTTTGTTGTACGTTTAGTTTATTTGTTAATATTATTTTTGATTGCCTTATTGTTTGTCTACTTTAAATAAATAACAGAAAACCCCACGGTTTTTTTAAATTAATTTTAACACTTGATTTTATAAATTTGACTGACAAAAAAGTTCCAAAAACTTGGTAAAATAATAAAACAACCACCTGCTTTTATTTTGAATTTGAAATGATAATAATTATAAGCTGGTTTTTATTTAAATATAGGTACAATTATCATAAAAAATAAAATAAGGTAGGTAACTATTAGGAATATAAGTTAATTCTAGCCAAATCGAATGAAGTACAATAATTTGTTTATTTGAGAGACTGATATTAACTCGGAATGCCGAAAGAAATTTCACGTACATTTTTAAAGCTGCCAAAGTAAGATATTTTTTTTTAACCCGGTGAACACCGTTTAAAACTTAAACTTATTGTTTATCAATTAAAACTTACTGATTACCCTGCTCTTTCGTTCCCAATTGACTGTACGCTCCGGAACTCTGATAAATATTTATCATTTTGAATCCCTTCAGGAATAAATTAAATATGTATACCTATACAAAATGATATCGGATTCAAAGATTTTGTTTAAGAAACAACTCTCGAAAACTGTAGAACAGTTACAACAACAACCATGTTTCCTATAGGTATGTAGGGCAAAATCTACCCATTTTTACAACCAAGCACAACAAGAAGAAATGTAATAAAACAAAATAAAAATATTGAATCTTGAGCAAAAATTAATATGTAAATGTATTAAATAAATAATTATAACTACCTATTGCAAAGCTATTTTTTAACAAAAAAAAATGTTACCTAAAACATTCGGCCAAGGCCTGTCTACACCAGCAACAACTACATACCAGAGGCCGAAGGGCTGTAAGCCAACAGAACCAAGCCGCCGTCGAGAATTTGTGTGGCTTGAAAATATCGGCCGCTTTTGATATATACATAAGTTCCAAGTAATTTCAATTTCAAGCAGTGAAAATAAAAGTTTACATTTTTAAATATGTAAATGTATTAAAATAAACATTAATTTCAACTTGTCTCAAACTTTTTTTACTCAACAAACTTTACAACTCCATAAAAATTGACTTGAACACAAGATTTTTTTGTTTCAAACAGCACCAACATTTAAATGCTCTTTCAACAAACAAAACAACAACACGCAATTAGAAAAAATCTTACAGATACATGATTTCAATTTTAAAAATATTCCATGGGGAACCAGTAAAACTAGTTTTCCATTTAATTGTTAAACACTTGCAAAAGGACTCACCTTAAAAATTTCAGCACAGCAAAATATAACTAACTAAAAGTCCAAATAATTACAGATTTGCTGTTAAAAAAAAAACATAAAACGATATAAATTTGCTATCAGTTATTAGATAATTAAAAGAACTTTTTTTAAAAACACACACTTTATTTCTTTTAATTTAAACAAAATATGTATATTTTTGACAGTTTGTTATTTTATTACACTTTTTTCTCGGTTTTATTTTTTGTTTTATTTTTATATTAATTTATCCATCCCATATTTTTGGTCATTTGCTTCTAATTTTGAAATTTAAACAATAATTTTCAACAACCAAACAAATGCAATATACACATCACATTCCACTAAAAATCAAATTTATTAAATATATGATATTAGACAATAACAACAAACTAAATAAATAAAATCAAGTGAAAATTTATTCTTTTTCTTTCTCCTCTATTTTTCGTTATTTTTCTCTATTCACACTCATACACACCTTTCGTTTTTCTTTTATTTTCTTTTTTCTGTTTTTTTTTTCGAGTGATGCAAATTTTTTTATATTTTTTTGTTTCTTATTAGCCTGCACTTTTTCCAATTTTCTTATTGAATTCAAATAATTATGACTTAAATATTTAATAAACGGGAACTTGGCCACATTTTTCTTTCAATTGTTTGCCATAAACTTTAAACACACACTTATTAATGTAATTTCTAATGCAAGCTAGAAGAAATTTTTGTTTGTTGGTCGTTGAGAGGAAAATTATAAAAGTTTCTTCACTTTTTCTTTGAGGGCTTCGAAATAAAAAAAAGATTTTAACACAAAACACAAGGAATTGTAACTGCTAAATGCTGGCGTAGTTCATGAAATTGGCTGCGCACGAAAAGACAGACTGAAAATGAAAAAATAAGTAGAGTGAAGAAAAATAATAAAAGCCAAAGCAATAATAAAAAGAATGTGTGTAGCCAAACATGGCAATGCTGTGAATATGAAAATGAAAAGAAAACATACAAAAACAGGGTTGTGTTTGAGGTTAATTATCAGACAGTGTTGATCATCAAAGGCGTACCATTTAGTACACAAATACTATTTATTATGAAGATAATGTTAAACTTAACAGAAGTTATAGCAATAACTTGAAATATGGGAATTGTATTTACATTTTTGACTTATAAAAGTTGTATTTATTTTTATTTTAACTAAAAGCAATGTTTAATAAATAATTAGTTGATTTTTTTTTAGCAGCTTTCTTTTTGGAAAAACTGTGATCCGACAATGATCAGCTGTTTTCGTGTAACATTTTACTTCTAAACATTGCTTGCAGATTACTAAATATTATTATTAAAATTCATGCATGGTACACTTTTTTTTATCGGTGTTTAGCGACGAAGCTCATTTCTGGTTGAATGGATACATAAACAAGTCGTATTTGGTGTAAAGAGCAGTTAAAATCATTGCAAGAACAGTGCATTCCAGGTTTTCATATCTAAAATTCATCGAATAATTTATATCTGTATATAAAATTATGTAAAACATCACATTCAATATAACTTCTTCCGTAATAGCATTTTGAACTGAATTATATATGTATTTTAAAATTATTTTAATAAAAGCAAAAGAAATATATGTATAGCGTTAAAACAGATATATAAAGTTGACAAATAATAGAAATTAGGTTAATATTTCGCCACCATATTTTCGGATTATAACATTTTTGTTTTGAAATCTATTTGAAAACTTTTCTTAAATTTTTGTTCGATGGTGTTTTGTCAACATAATGTATGACATCTCCGATGAAATCCCAGGAGGAAATATTTTGTCAACATAATAGATTCCTTTACTCAAACGACTTTTATTCATGCGTTGAATAAATTTAGCGACTGAAAATAATATTATTAGGAAAATTTGTCAAACAAGTTTTGCCTACAATTAAAAATTCATACTTTTCATGTTTATTCATAAAGATATTATTTTAATTTGTTAGAAAAATCATTTATATTTAGATATTTTAATACTCCCAAAAGTATGTAAGGTATTCCACAATTTTGCAGATTACGGTAACCCTGTAATAAGAATTTCTCGTAAAACCGAGCTATATTTCTGTAAACAGACACAGGGTGTTGTTAATTTAGATTTGAACCCATGTTAAATTTACCATTACTCGTTATGATTAAACAACCCTGTTTTAGTTTCTTTACATGCAGTTGTCTCCCTTCCACAGAAATCAAAATGGCCGCCATTAGTTGAAGAAATAGAAATCAGCGAATTTTTCTTAAAATTTCAGTTCCTTTTTTAACGGCGAACGAGTTAGACGGAAGAAGTAGGTGGCTATAATGGCGCTGTGTGGTTTAATTAAAATCAATGTGTTTAATCAAGTTTTAATTAAACAAAACCAAACACAAATAACAGAAAATCAATAAATGTGTGTGTTAGAAAAATTACAACTCGCAGCGAACAAACAAGAAGAAAAAAGGAACACAAATCCGATTTTTCGTTTATTTTTTTTGTAAGAAAATCAAAATGAATTATTACATACACAGAAATATAAGAAAATTTATTAATAAAAAAGTACAGTGTATGTGGAAATAACGGAAGATTGAACAAAGAGCAGAAACAAATAGAAAATAATTAGAAATAAGTTGAAAAGGGAAATAACAAAAGCAGTAGAAGTAAAAAAATGATGTTACACAAAAGGAAATAAGACAAAAAGCAAACAAAAGAAACGAGTGAGAGAACAAGTGAAAAAAGATTAAATGAAAAATATAAAAAACAGAAACAACAACAATAAAAAGCATAAAACTTAAAAAAATATCTTTATTAAAGTGAAGATAATTAAAAATTGAATAAATTGGTATAAAATTTAAATTAATTTAATAAAAACCTATAATACATAGTAAGTGGATAATATAAAGTGAATATAGTTGTAAATAATAAAAAAAAAATTATCAGCCCTGTCACAGAATTTAATTCTGTTCGGAAGTGTAATTTATTCCGTATTTTGCTTCTTTAGAAAAAGTAAAACGAACAATTCTTTCGAAATTAAACCCAGAAATGCTTAAAATTACAATTCCACATAGTAAATTTAAAGTGGTTTCATTCCGAAAAAGTTTTTCGTTTTACTTTTTCTATAGAAGCAAAATATGGAATTAATTCCACTTTCGAACGGAATTAAATTCTGTGACATGGCTGTACATATATATTAAAAAGATTTGAAACCTAGAATAAAGAAAAAAGTATGAAAAAATTGTGTACGTGATTTTATGTTTAAATCTACAATAACAAGCCAAAATAAAATGTCATAAAACATACAACAACAACTACTACTACTATTACAAAAAGCATTAAATAAAAAATAAAGAAAAAGAGGTGTGTAAAAGTGAGCATTTGTTAAGGGAACGTCTGTCGTCTAGCAAATAAATAAAATATAGAAAAAAGCTAAACTAAACATACCTACATGGTTTGCTAAAATAAAGAAATTTAACAAAACAGTGTTGTTAAAATTAAAAATTTTATATAGGTACTAGGTAAAATATAAATTTTTTAAAGTGTAAATTTTAAAAGAGAATGCATAAGCAAACAAAAACTACAATAGCCAGCCATTTAATTAACAACAACAACCATTCGTTATAAATAGAAGAAGAAACAACACGAAGAAAAAAGCTCATGTAATAAAAATTTTATCGCTAACTAAGCAACAACAAATAAATTACAACCAAAAATTAAAATAAATTTTAATAGAAATTATAAAATAAAAAAATTGTGCATACACATCAAATAAAATAAGTAAAAATAAAATAAATAATAAAAAAAATTACAGTATAAGCTAATTAGTAAGATATAATAAAAATACAACAAAATTTATTTGTCAAGTGTGAAGTGTCATTTACTAAAACCTCAAAATTAACAAAAATATTTGGGTATATATTTTTCATAAAAAGCAGCCAAAATTTAAGTGGAATATTGGATTTTTTCTTTACTTAAGAACAACAACAATTAAATTTATTTAAAGGTAAGCAATTTAAATAACTTTTTATAACTATATGTAAATTAAATAGGTACCTATAAACAACTAAACTAAGTTTGTAGGTATAAAAATTGTATTCTAAATTGATTGTTTAGGTACATACATATAATGCTGATATCAAGCCTTGTTTTTGCTTATTTTAAAAAACTTGTTGGCAATATTTGTCTATAGGTATAAATGAGATGACTAAAATTTTTATGAAAATTGTACCTATTATAAATTGATTGTAGGTATACATAGGTTAAACTTCGCAGTTCTTTTTCAAACCTTTACACTGTTCTTTATAAACACAAGTATTCAAGATATTTTATGTTTAAAATAAATTTTTAAATGTAATCTCTGAAGTACAAATTTTCAGAAATTTTTAACTTTACTGTCTTGGGATTAATTTATAAACAAAAACAAATAATACGGAGTTTCTGATTGTCGCCAATTTACTTAGCAATGTTTTTTTTAAATAAATAACTCAGAGAAAATAATTTAATTAAATATTATATAATTATTTGCACACTTGTTCTTGAAAATTTCAACGTGTTTGTTTTGTTTCACTGTTTGTTACTGTGCTGTGCATAGTTGTAAATATACGCAGTATTTACACCAATGCAGAGTTGATTATGTTAATAGACCAAATTACTCGACAGTCGGCATATTTTGACAATTGTATGAGAAAAGAAAAGAATTTGGAAAATATCTTGATATTACTTAATAGGCTCATTAGCTATTTGTACAATTCTTAAAATAATACAAAGATAATTGTTTATAACTAAAATCGGATCGCATGTTGCAAAGGAAAAAATAAATTATGTGTGAGGCATTTATGAAATCCTATTCTTATAGACAATTTGATTGAATTAAATCAATTTTTTTTTTAAAGATTGTGCCATTGTGTGCCGAATATTATATGCATAGTTCAATTGCTGCTTAGCCCTTTGACATGTATCCAGGAAAACCGATTTTGAAAAGAATCTCTCATACATCTGTCAGAATTAGAGCAATGTCATTTTAAATAGCAAAACTAGCTTGCAAATCAAGTTTATTTGCTTTTTATATTTTATTTACTGTTTTAGCAGTCAAGAAAATCTAATTTTCTATAGGAAAATGTTAAATGGAAGACTTTGACTCTTAGTTCAGGCAGAAATAGAGTAAAGGCCCATAAATGAAATTATATATAACTAAATTTAGCTTATGGGCAATTCAAGATAATATGGCATACAAGAAAAGCCAGCTCTGCTTTTCTATAAAAATATCGGCAATTTCTATAAGAAAACCAGCTTCTCTGTTCAGAATTTAGGTATATTAAAAAAAACTTGTTTGTCTTTCCAGAAGGCAGCTTTTCTATTTAAAACAATTTAGTGGCAGATAAGCATTATGCTTGCATGTCAAACAAGCAACTTTTCTTCAAAAATACTGATTCCTGCTAGCCGAACGAAAGAACTTCTCTACAAGAAATGAAATTTTCTGTAATTTCTAAGCTTTGGCTGCCAATGAATCAGTTTTTCTATAAGAAAATATTGCTAGCCAACACTGCCAGCCACTTTTCTATAACAAAAACTTGTCTGCCTTACAAAAAAATTTTTCTAATGGAAATTTCATTAAAACTTCAATTCAAAATCTGCAAAAAATTTTTAAACATAATGTACAGATTTTCACTCTTTGCGGTCATATAGACATGTATGTATGTATACAAAATAATAGCGTGTTTAGTAAAGTTGCATGTACATACATTATGTTGCACAGAATAAGATTATGCCAAAAACAAAGTCAAAACAAAAAGGCAAATTCCAATAATAATAATGAAAAGTTTTCAACGTTTGCACGACACAGGCAGAGACAGAAGAAACTCATACAGAAACTATAGATAGATATAGAGCGAAATACAAAAAAGGACAGACAGACAAACAGAAACATACATACAGAGAAACAGACAGACACATAATGAAACCAACAACTGGCAAACCACACAGCCAAGGCGAATAGACACACACCACAAAGACAAAGAGGCCGATAAACGAAACATTCAGTTGTTTAGTTAAGAGTCATGCAAAAGGCAAACATTATTTTTAGTTTTTTTTTTTCGTTTGGTATGTTTCTACTTCTCCTGGCCGCTGATTCTAGTGATTTTCACTGTCTAAAATGTTGTTTGCAGTTACTGCGACTAATGCCGCAAAGGAAATGGCAATAAACTGTTGTTGTTTGTTTAGTTTTTATCGTATTTTGGTTTAGATTATGCGTTTATTGCTGTTTGTGTTGTTGTTTTAGTTGAGTATGCTGCAACTTTGTTTTGAGTCAACTGCGAATTTTGGCTTTTTTCATATTCTTAACATTTACTTTTTACTTTGTTTTTTTTTTTTTTTTGTATTTTTTGGCTCATGTCTTTTATTTTACTGTAGGATTTTAATAGTTTTGCTGATGAGTTTTGTATCATTTGTGTAAAAACTTCTCTTAACTATAATAAAGATTTGTGTTTATTTTATATGTATTTGTTTTACGCAAATGAAATGAAACTTCAACAGCCAGATAAAACTATGAAATATTGTTTAATTTATATTAAGATGACAAAGAAAAATGAAATAGCTTTTAGTAACAAGAGTTTTTTAATGGAATAATGCTGGGTTGCCAGCAGAATTATTTGGTGAGCAATTTACTTCTTCTTATGGAAAAATTGCTTGTCATAACAATTTCAAGCAAGTTTTGTTTTGGACAATAAGCTGGCATCAAAGTCCTCTTAAAGAAAAGTATTTTCTTATAGAAAATTAGCTGGCAAACATGTTTTCTTTTAGAAAATTAACTCTTAAGTTTGTTTTCTTACAGAAAATTGACTGACAAGCTTGTTTTCTAATAGGAAATTAGCTGAAAAACATGTTTTCCTATTAAAACGTGTTTTTATAGAAAATTAACTGGCAAGATTGTTTTCTTACAGAAAATTGACTGACAAGCATGTTTTCCTATAAAAAATTAGCTGGCAAGAATTTTTATCTTGAATTAGCTGGTAAGCATGGTTTCTTATAGAAAATGAGCTGACAAGCTTGTTTCCTTATAGAAAATTAGCCGGAAAGCACGTTTTTTTATAAAAAATTAGAAAAATAACTGGATAGCATGGTTTCTTATAGAAAATTAGCTGGCAACCATGTTTTCTTATAGAAAAGCATTTATCCTAGCCAGCAAGATTTTCTATAAAAAAAGTAGCTTGTATACATTTTTTTTGATAAAAATTGCCTAAGATTAAAACAAAATTCGTGATGAAATTTTCCTCAGCTGCTATCATCTTTCTCAACAACTTCTTTTGCCCATTTAGTTGCCACAAAATGTGGCATAAAAATGTATGCTTCGTTCGTCTTCTTTGTAGTAGTGGGGCATTTTGTGTTATACTGTTTTGCTGAGGTTGTACGCAGTACGTTTATCTTTGGGTTGAAGATACTTTGTTTATAATTTTTGTTTTCATGTGCAATTTCTGTAGCTGATTTCAAAGTGTACTCAACTGCTGCTGCTGCTGATTTCTTGTTAATGCTATAGCTGTTTTGGGCCATGGTAATATTTTTGTTTCTCGTTGTGAAAATTGCTTCAACGTTGTCGTAAGTTATGAAAATGTGTTTTTTGCTATTTATTTTTTCTAGTTTGTATCTCTAATATTACAGACATTTACAGCAGTATCTATCTTGCTGTCTATTTGTTTCTGTTGCTTTTGTATCCCTGTAGCTCATACAATAAGAGACCATTTTTTTTCAATTCATTTTTTTGCATCTTTTAAGTCTATTGTTATTTCTTGCTGACGCTGCTGCTGTTGGTGTTTTTTATTTTTACTTAGTTACTTTATCTTTGGCAGCCTTAAAAGACAGAACATCTAAAATTGTAGCAGCAACTGGCAGCACTTGCGCATTCGTGCGTTACTTTTCATTTTTATATACAATGTTTTTTTCCAACATGCCTTCATTTATTCATATTTTATGTTGTAAATTTAATAGAAAATTGGATTTTCTTTCTAACGTTTTAGTTTCATTTTCTACTCCACGTAAATTTATGCTGTTTTTTTTTATTTTCAGCCGTGGTATTTTTTTCCATTGCAAATATTTTGTAAATTATGTATTTTATGGTTTCACGTGCAGGCTTGAATGTGTTCCTTTTTATTATTTTCTTTAAGAAATTGTTGCTGAATTGAATTTTCTTTAAATGTTAAAGAGTATGGTTGAATTCAATATATTTAAGTTCGAAATACAGGCAATGAAGAAAATTAAATTTTAAGATTTGGTGAAAAAAATATTAAAATGGAAGCAAGTTTTTTTTTATAGAAAAATGTCTTGTTCATGTTTTTTTTTGCACTTGAGTTGGTTGGTTTTACAGATAATGCTCTTCACGATTATTATTTTTTCAATAAATAATGGCAACTGTGCGTTTTAATTATTTATTTTTATGTTTTTTAATTTTTCTTAATTTAGCTTAAAATTCAATATTTTTTTCTCTTCTATTTGTTATAGGGCATGGTTGTAAAAATAAGGAGTTTTTTTACTAAGGCAGGGCTGTTCATGATAATTTCAAGTATAATTCTTCTAAATGAAGCAATATTTTATTTTTGTTTATAGGTATGTATTCTAATATACTATCAAGCTTATTAAAAATTTAGAGCAGTACGCGCATAATTATTATTGTGCTGATCATTGTACAGTGCTTTTGCATTTAGATAGAGATGATCATTGCAATTTCAAGTTCATTTCTCCTGAAGCATCTCTATTTTTTTCGATTCTAAGCAATTTAATGACTAAATCTTTTGCTATAAAGCCAAGTCGACAAATATCCTAATAAAGAAAACTGGAACCACAGCATCGTGGAAATATTCAACTCTAGTCGACTTAAAGTTTTTCCGAAAATTTATTGAAATTACTAGAAACTAGAAACTTCAAACCGAAAACATTTTCGGCGCCAGCTTTTTAAAATGTGTGTGAAGATAAATATGCCGAGTTAAATATGTTTTGACGTAACGACTTACGTAAAACATATTTAAGTGTGAAGTTAAATATGTTTTGACGTAACGACTAATGGCAAACGTATTTAAATATAAAATACAAATTAAAATAAATTTTAAATACGTTATGACCAAAAAAACAATTTAATGAAAAAATTTATTTTAAATTGGGCATGAAATTTTAAATGGTTATAAAAAACAATTTACTTAAAACTTGATATAATTATGAAGTTCTTCTTAAACAATTTTGGACTTCTATGAGGGATTTTGGCCAAAGTGGGCAAATGGAGCAAAGATATGAATAACCACTATATAGGATATGTGCGCAATGGGAACAGCTATCAGATGCTGTTTTTGGAATTCCAGAATTGAATTTGTGAAATTTTTTATAAACTTTTAAAAATTCACTTAAACCATTTTGGACTTCTATGAGAGATTTTGGCCAAAGTGGGCAAATGGAACAAAGATATGCATAACCACTATATAGGATATGTGCGCAATGGGAACAGCTATCAGATGCTGTTTTTGGAATTCCAGAATTGAATTTGTGAAATTTTTTATCAACTTTTAAAAATTCACTTAAACCATTTTGGACTTCTATGAGGGATTTTGGCCAAAGTGGGCAAATGGAGCAAAGATATGCATAACCACTATATAGGATATGTGCGCAATGGGAACAGCTATCAGATGCTGTTTTTGGAATTCCACAATTGAATTTGTGAAATTTTTTATAAAGTTTTAAAAATTCACTTAAACCATTTTGGACTTCTATGAGGGATTTTGGCCAAAGTGGGCAAATGGAGCAAAGATATGCATAACCACTATATAGGATATGTGCGCAATGGGAACAGCTATCAGATGCTGTTTTTGGAATTCCACAATTGAATTTGTGAAATTTTTTATAAATTTTTAAAAAATCACTTAAACCATTTTGGACTTCTATGAGGGATTTTGGCCAAAGTGGGCAAATGGAGCAAAGATATGCATAACCACTATATAGGATATGTGCGCAATGGGAACAGCTATCAGATGCTGTTTTTGGAATTCCACAATTGAATTTGTGAAATTTTTTATAAATTTTTAAAAAATCACTTAAACCATTTTGGACTTCTATGAGGGATTTTGGCCAAAGTGGGCAAATGGAGCAAAGATATGCATAACCACTATATAGGATATGTGCGCAATGGGAACAGCTATCAGATGCTGTTTTTGGAATTCCAGAATTGAATTTGTGAAATTTTTTATCAACTTTTAAAAATTCACTTAAACCATTTTGGACTTCTATGAGGGATTTTGGCCAAAGTGGGCAAATGGAGCAAAGATATGCATAACCACTATATAGGATATGTGCGCAATGGGAACAGCTATCAGATGCTGTTTTTGGAATTCCAGAATTGAATTTGTGAAATTTTTTATAAACTTTTAAAAATTCACTTAAACCATTTTGGACTTCTATGAGGGATTTTGGCCAAAGTGGGCAAATGGAGCAAAGATATGCATAACCACTATATAGGATATGGGCGCAATGGGAACAGCTATCAGATGCTGTTTTTGGAATTCCAGAATTGAATTTGTGAAATTTTTTATCAACTTTTAAAAATTCACTTAAACCATTTTGGACTTCTATGAGGGATTTTGGCCAAAGTGGGCAAATGGAGCAAAGATATGCATAACCACTATATAGGATATGTGCGCAATGGGAACAGCTATCAGATGCTGTTTTTGGAATTCCAGAATTGAATTTGTGAAATTTTTTATCAACTTTTAAAAATTCACTTAAACCATTTTGGACTTCTATGAGGGATTTTGGCCAAAGTGGGCAAATGGAGCAAAGATATGCATAACCACTATATAGGATATGTGCGCAATGGGAACAGCTATCAGATGCTGTTTTTGGAATTCCAGAATTGAATTTGTGAAATTTTTTATCAACTTTTAAAAATTCACTTAAACCATTTTGGACTTCTATGAGGGATTTTGGCCAAAGTGGGCAAATGGAGCAAAGATATGCATAACCACTATATAGGATATGTGCGCAATGGGAACAGCTATCAGATGCTGTATTTGGAATTCCAGAATTGAATTTGTGAAATTTACAATTACTATTAGTACCTATAAAAACATTTAAAAATATGTACAAATATTTAGTTAATCACAATATATATACATATATATAAATAAATAAACATGAATTTTATACACAATTTTAAATGGTTTTAACTTAAATCTTATAAATAAAAATTGATTATTTGAGTTTTATTTCCATGTATCTTATATTTATTCGAAGTAAATTGATACTTCGTTTTTGTTTTGAAATATAATTATGTATTCTAAAATGATTCAGCCATTTTATTTGCTGAATGATTGCAAATATCCCAATAAAATTTTACAATCAGAGTAGAATTTCTATTTCTTCTTTTTTACTGTCTATATTCTTTTAATATATATTCTTTAGAACAAAAAGTTAAGAATATAATTCTGAAATGGGTTTTAAAATCGGTCAAAATTCATCACATACCTGAATATATGAATAAGAAGAATTTAAACATTCTCAGTCGAATCACTCTAGCATTTATGTGCATTTTTCAAAACTAATGGATGTATGTATATACAGAAGTACAAGATTTTTTTAAATTATATAAATTAATTTTTAATTATTTTGTATATGTCTTTTTTAAACGCCACTAATATATAAACCTATATAAGTATATCTGAAATAACAACCAATTTTAATAAAATTAACAAAAAAATATCTCCAAAAAGTTTTAATTATTAATAATTAATTAAAAAAAAATTTAAATATATATACATAAGTATAAATTTAATTTTGTAACTAATTTATTATTATTGCCTTTTTTCTTAGAAATGATTTATAATTACTTGTACCTATTTAAAATGTACAAATTAATTAATTAGTATATATTTTATTGAATTACTTTTTTACTTTTAAATAAAACCAGCCTGAATTTTTATTAAATTTTAAAAACTTGATCTCAAAATGTTTGCTATAGCTACTATTTATTACTACTATTTTTATACTACTTTATTGGCATATATATACATATGCTTTATATACTAGCCAAATGAATTTCTTTTCATACATATATATATATATATGTATGTATGTATATATATATATATATATGTATATAAATATATTGTAATCATTTTTCATCTTTTTAATTATTACAAAATAAAATGATATAGTTTAAAAAAAAAGATCTAAAAAAGTACCTTAAAATTTTTTTCTCTAGGCTCGGATTTACTTATCTCAACACCTAGAAGAACTTTTCTTACAACTTTTAGAGTCATTCTATTTCAGACTTAACTTAACTAGTGAGAAGGTTTCCCCCTTATTCATAAAAACTTACAACAGGTTCATAAAGCAAATCTTATAAACCTGTTATAAGACTATTTTAATTTTTAGGAATTAGACCTAAAGAATATAAAAAGTAATAAAATATGACAGAATTTCTTATTAATTAAAAAAAATATATATTAAATGTTAATAAAAAATTATTAAAAAAAAATTGTATCGAAAAAAAAACACCAAGATTTGAACTCGAACTCACCGTATACCAGTCAAGAACGCATCCACCATGCTACCACATGCGACAAAAATCATTTGTATTAAATCATTTATACACCAAAATATGTTCACCTAATACTAATATAGGGTTTTCTAATAGCTACTTGACAACTCTGAATTTAAATTGTGAACGCACTATTTCACTGATCATCTAATTGTTGCTTTCTTTTTTTTCAGTAAACTTAACATTTTCGTTATGGTAAAGTACATGAAGGAACAACGTTTGGAAATTATAAAAATGTACTACCGAAATTCGGAGTCGGTGACCGCAACTTTAAGAGCGTTAACTCCAATTTTCGGTCGTAATTATCGCCCTAGTAGACAAGCAATAACAAGTTTAGTGCAAAAATTTGAGTCTACATATTCATTGTGTGATGCTGTCGTGCCAGTGAGACAACGGCCTGGTCGAAGTTCCGAAAATATCGCTGCCGTTCAGGCGTCCGTAGCAAACGATTCAAATCAGTCGATTCCGCGGCGTTCTCAAGAACTGGGCATCCCCAAGACCACTTTATGGCGAATTTTGCGTAAGGATCTGGGTTTACACCCATACAAGATTAAGCTGACTCAAGAATTGAAGCCGATGGACCATTTGAGTCGACGTACGTTCTCCGATTGGGCTCTGGAGAAGATGCACCAAGATGATGAATTTCATCGCAAAATCATCTTCAGTGACGAAGCTCATTTTTGGCTCAATGGGTTCGTCAATAAGCAAAATATGCGTTATTGGTCTGCTGAAAATCCACATGTGCTTCACGAATCACCACTTCATCCACAAAAAATTACTGTTTGGTGCGCTTTGCATGCCGGCGGCGTCATTGGGCCATATTTTTTCGTCGACAATAACGATCGTCACGTTACTGTGAATGGCGATCGTTATCGCGCAATGATTAGCGATTATTTTTGGCCCGAATTGGAACACATGGACTTGGATGACATGTGGTTTCAACAAGACGGTGCCACAAGCCACACAGCACACGTTACAATCGATTTACTGAAGAGTAAGTTTGAGTTGTCAAGTCCTTATTGGAAAACCCTATACTTACAAATCTATATTTTGTAACGACTTTTTGTGCATCCAATTATGGAAAGTAAATAAAATTTTCCCAAATGTTTGACACGATCTTAAGGAAGTTGCAAACTATTTTTTCTGCATTTTGCCACTACTCAAAAATACAGTAGCTAACAAAAATATAATATCAAACTCGTATAGCAATTAGTTTATAAATTATTTCACAAATTCAATTCTGGAATTCCAAAAACAGCATCTGATAGCTGTTCCCATTGCGCACATATCCTATATAGTGGTTATGCATATCTTTGCTCCATTTGCCCACTTTGGCCAAAATCCCTCATAGAAGTCCAAAATGGTTTAAGTGATTTTTTAAAAATTTATAAAAAATTTCACAAATTCAATTGTGGAATTCCAAAAACAGCATCTGATAGCTGTTCCCATTGCGCACATATCCTATATAGTGGTTATGCATATCTTTGCTCCATTTGCCCACTTTGGCCAAAATCCCTCATAGAAGTCCAAAATGGTTTAAGTGAATTTTTAAAAATTTATAAAAAATTTCACAAATTCAATTGTGGAATTCCAAAAACAGCATCTGATAGCTGTTCCCATTGCGCACATATCCTATATAGTGGTTATGCATATCTTTGCTCCATTTGCCCACTTTGGCCAAAATCCCTCATAGAAGTCCAAAATGGTTTAAGTGATTTTTTAAAAATTTATAAAAAATTTCACAAATTCAATTGTGGAATTCCAAAAACAGCATCTGATAGCTGTTCCCATTGCGCACATATCCTATATAGTGGTTATGCATATCTTTGCTCCATTTGCCCACTTTGGCCAAAATCCCTCATAGAAGTCCAAAATGGTTTAAGTGAATTTTTAAAAGTTGATAAAAAATTTCACAAATTCAATTCTGGAATTCCAAAAACAGCATCTGATAGCTGTTCCCATTGCGCACATATCCTATATAGTGGTTATGCATATCTTTGTTCCATTTGCCCACTTTGGCCAAAATCTCTCATAGAAGTCCAAAATGGTTTAAGTGAATTTTTAAAAGTTGATAAAAAATTTCACAAATTCAATTCTGGAATTCCAAAAACAGCATCTGATAGCTGTTCCCATTGCGCACATATCCTATATAGTGGTTATGCATATCTTTGCTCCATTTGCCCACTTTGGCCAAAATCCCTCATAGAAGTCCAAAATGGTTTAAGTGAATTTTTAAAAGTTGATAAAAAATTTCACAAATTCAATTCTGGAATTCCAAAAACAGCATCTGATAGCTGTTCCCATTGCGCACATATCCTATATAGTGGTTATGCATATCTTTGCTCCATTTGCCCACTTTGGCCAAAATCCCTCATAGAAGTCCAAAATGGTTTAAGTGATTTTTTAAAAATTTCTAAAAAATTTCACAAATTCAATTGTGGAATTCCAAAAACAGCATCTGATAGCTGTTCCCATTGCGCACATATCCTATATAGTGGTTATGCATATCTTTGCTCCATTTGCCCACTTTGGCCAAAATCCCTCATAGAAGTCCAAAATGGTTTAAGTGATTTTTTAAAAATTTATAAAAAATTTCACAAATTCAATTGTGGAATTCCAAAAACAGCATCTGATAGCTGTTCCCATTGCGCACATATCCTATATAGTGGTTATGCATATCTTTGCTCCATTTGCCCACTTTGGCCAAAATCCCTCATAGAAGTCCAAAATGGTTTAAGTGAATTTTTAAAAATTTATAAAAAATTTCACAAATTCAATTGTGGAATTCCAAAAACAGCATCTGATAGCTGTTCCCATTGCGCACATATCCTATATAGTGGTTATGCATATCTTTGCTCCATTTGCCCACTTTGGCCAAAATCCCTCATAGAAGTCCAAAATGGTTTAAGTGATTTTTTAAAAATTTATAAAAAATTTCACAAATTCAATTGTGGAATTCCAAAAACAGCATCTGATAGCTGTTCCCATTGCGCACATATCCTATATAGTGGTTATGCATATCTTTGCTCCATTTGCCCACTTTGGCCAAAATCCCTCATAGAAGTCCAAAATGGTTTAAGTGAATTTTTAAAAGTTGATAAAAAATTTCACAAATTCAATTCTGGAATTCCAAAAACAGCATCTGATAGCTGTTCCCATTGCGCACATATCCTATATAGTGGTTATGCATATCTTTGCTCCATTTGCCCACTTTGGCCAAAATCCCTCATAGAAGTCCAAAATGGTTTAAGTGAATTTTTAAAACTTTATAAAAAATTTCACAAATTCAATTGTGGAATTCCAAAAACAGCATCTGATAGCTGTTCCCATTGCGCACATATCCTATATAGTGGTTATGCATATCTTTGCTCCATTTGCCCACTTTGGCCAAAATCCCTCATAGAAGTCCAAAATGGTTTAAGTGAATTTTTAAAAGTTGATAAAAAATTTCACAAATTCAATTCTGGAATTCCAAAAACAGCATCTGATAGCTGTTCCCATTGCGCACATATCCTATATAGTGGTTATGCATATCTTTGTTCCATTTGCCCACTTTGGCCAAAATCTCTCATAGAAGTCCAAAATGGTTTAAGTGAATTTTTAAAAGTTTATAAAAAATTTCACAAATTCAATTCTGGAATTCCAAAAACAGCATCTGATAGCTGTTCCCATTGCGCACATATCCTATATAGTGGTTATGCATATCTTTGCTCCATTTGCCCACTTTGGCCAAAATCCCTCATAGAAGTCCAAAATTGTTTAAGAAGAACTTCATAATTATATCAAGTTTTAAGTAAATTGTTTTTTATAACCATTTAAAATTTCATGCCCAATTTAAAATAAATTTTTTCATTAAATTGTTTTTTTGGTCATAACGTATTTAAAATTTATTTTAATTTGTATTTTATATTTAAATACGTTTGCCATTAGTCGTTACGTCAAAACATATTTAACTTCACACTTAAATATGTTTTACGTAAGTCGTTACGTCAAAACATATTTAACTCGGCATATTTATCTTCACACACATCTTTTTAAATTAAATGCGGCTTTGAAAAAAACTTTGTCCGAACAAATATTTCGTTCGATACAAATGGGTGAATCCAACTTTAGGCAATCATATGTACTTATGTCTTTCCTATAGAATATTTGCTTGTTATGCAAGGATTTAAGCAAATTTTTCTTATAGAAACGTTAGGCAGTATAAGAAAGTTAATATAGAAAACTTACATACATACATAGAAGCTAAACAACTTTTTTTTATTTTGAACGCAATCCTTTAAATTTTAAATTTATTTCTATTTAAAATTTCTTAGCACGTTTCAATAGAAATCTATTGTCCCAGCTAAACTATACAAAAAAAAGTCTACTTTAAAGCTGATAATTTGAATAATTATAAAACAAAAATGTGTTTCAAGATAATGAGATGAATAAAATATTATTCTAACACTCATATTCACATTATTGAACACGCTTACTTTTCTTATCTCATTACAATAGTGAGAAAAAAGTAAAGTAAGTATTTCAATAAATAGAAAGCGTTATACCTACTAAACAAAGAAACTACCTATTTAAATTTTACAAATATTTACGATAGTTTTCAAGCTTATCATTATAAATTATTTAAGTTAATTTTTTGTATAGAATATAATTACAGCACTAACCTGCATTACTATTCAATACAATAGAGCTCTTTAAATGTTTAGGATTAGAAAATTCTTCAAAATTTATTTATTTAATAGTTATTAATACATACCTAGTTATTAAATAAATAAATTTTGAAGACATTTTGCTGTTTACACGAGTTTGAAGCATTTTGAAGAGCAATTTTGAAGAAAATTTCAATCGAAAAAAAAAAATTAAACTCTCTAATTTATTTACTTTAGTCTGAATGTTGTGGTTGTTTTTTTATTGTTCTACAGTAGAAACAGTTATTTTTAAAGTATTTTTGTTATTATTGTCGATAGTTTTATCGTTATTGCAGTTCTTGTCTGGTTTATTGTTGGTGTTATTGTGTTTAAAGAAAACATGTCTATTTGCTTAAAAAAAAATCAGTTGATTTGTTGTGTCTATGCAGTAGTGTAATGTTTATATTTGTGCTGATGTTTGTTACGCCCAGAAATATTGGTCCAACACCCACCTTAAAGTATACCGATCGACTCAGAATCACTTTCTGAGCCGATTTAACGATGTCCGTCCGTCCGTTCGGCTGGCTCTCCATATAAAGCTTGTGCGCAGAGTACAGGTCGCAATTTTGAAGATATTTCGATAAAATTTGGTATGTGATATTTGTTCGGCCCAAGGATGGATGGGATTGAAACTGGTAAAAATCGGTCCATTATTTCACCTGGCCCCCATACAAATGTCCTCCCGAAATTGGGGTTTACCGATTATAAATGTTTGAATTATGCAAGTATCCAAACAAGTTTCATCACAAATGAGTGGTAAATGAAGTCAAATCAGATCTACAAATTTTGTGCAGTTCGGTTCATAATTACTCGTAGCTCTCATATAAGGCCCACTTCCGAAAATACTTTAAAGATCATAACTCTCTCAAAAATGTTGGTATCCAAATAATATTGAAGACAAATATATTTCATATGTATGCAAATATTAGGGTACAATTTTATTATGATCGATCCATAATTAGTCGTAGCTCCCATTTTTCGGAATTCACTTTAACGATCATAAATTTCTTCAAAATGTTGCTATTCAAATATATACAGAAATAATGACACCTAATTTTATAATGGTCGGTCCATAATTAGTCGAAACTCCCATATAAGACCCTCTACGTAAATTAATTTAAGCTCAATGAATCTTTTAAAAGTATTTATATCGACATAAAGTTTAACATACATAATATTTATATTCATAGACATCATGACACTAAATTTTTGGATTATCGGTCCACAATAGGTGATATCTCCCATATAAAGCCCATTTCTGAAAAACAGTTTTATACATATACTTTGTGTAGGGTTTTATATGGTTGGGCTTGACCGACTATACTTTCTTACTTGTTTATTATTATTATTATCATGATCATCATGTGCGTGTGTGTGAATAAAGTTCATTCAACTGTCGAAAATCAGAGGAAAAAAGTAAGAGAAACGACACGAAATTAAATGAAGGAATATTTTTAAATCAACGTCTAAACCAAGCAATAAAATCTTATTTAAAAATATATTTCTTTGTAAATTTAAATTTTCTTTCATATTTGAACTTGTTGTTGTTGTTTGAGTTTGAAAATAAATGTAAATTATGAATTGTTTATACCTATTAAATTGTAAATGTATTTATGATACACATACTTTGCGTGTGATGTGTGTTACACGTTTCTTTTGTTTAAATTTGAGCAGAAAGAAAACATTATTTTTAAAATTATAATGTTTACGTGTCAATTTTTAATTTTGTTTAGTTGATAATGAATATTTGAAATTTTTAATAAAAACTCATATTATAACAGATTTTTCAATGGCTATAATTGGTTATTAGCTTTAGAAATTGCTTAATTATTGAAAAGTTTTTAAAATTCTGAAATTTATTTACATATTAGCAATTCTATATACACTAGAGGACAAGTAATTAGCAACAGTTCGTTTTAACAAATATGAGAAAGAATTATTGCTGAAAACATGTTCTATAAAAATCCAGTTCAGAAACTGAACACAAATTTCTACATAAATCTAGTTCAGTAACATGAACATAATTTTCTATGAAAATTATCTAGATTTTTGTTTTATTTTTTAATTTGAGTTCAAAAACACTCCTACATTTTTCCATTCATATTATTAACTAAAAATTTCTTACTTCTTTTAATTTGCCACACTGCTTAACACACCCAAAATTTATTCGATAAGAAAAACTTTGTGAAAAAATGCCTAGGATAATAAAATAAAAAGTTGTTTCTTTTAAAACGCAAACATAACAAAGTAAAGACTTAAAATGGCAGACAAAAACACATCAAATAACAGTAGCATGAAAAAGAGTAAGAAAAGGTTAGTAAAAGTACTTTTTGGGAATTTTTTAATGATATATTCATGTTATTAACCTTTAAACATAGAAAATTTTAAATGAAATGTTTGAAACTGCTTAATTTTGCAATATTAGGATGAATTTTGTAAAATTGTATTACAAAAATAGAGATATTACTGCCTTTCCTACCTTAGCTTCGAAAATTATAATCTACTAAAATTGTATTATTAAATGTATTTTAAGGGTATTTAAAGTCTTACTGCCGTATTCATAAAAAATAAAGTAGGTTTGAAGCAAATTTTTCATACAAAATATTCTTAAAGTACATTTGAAGTCTACTTTAATTTTTTCTGAATAAGACTGTTAAATTTTAGGTTAAATGTTAAAATACCAAAATGTTGTCTATGGCAAATAAACTTTTTCCCGGAATTACTTTAAGCCATGCTAAAACTAGCAAAAACGTTTTCACAAGACTTCTTGTTTATTTTAAAAACTAAAAAATAAAAAACTCAGTAAAGGAGAACACGGGACACCACAGGACTTGAGCATACACACAAATATATACTGTACATAACATCAGCAGAAAAGTAAATTTCAAATTTTAAATGAACAGCACGTAGAAACATGGTTTTTCAGCAGAATAACAGAATCTTATAAGTGTTGGTGTGTGTATTTAAGTATAAATTTTTTCATATTGCAATTTAGTCTTCAATTTAGCAACTAAATGGGTATTAAAATATACTATAGTATAGCAACAACAACAAAATGTGCAGGCAAGACAAGACATTTTTCAGTATTCAAGCTATTTTTTCATTTCATTTCATACATACCTACAACGTAAATAAATGACTGAAAATGTATGTATGTATGTTTATGAGAATACTCACTCGTATTAACCCGTACCCCAACGACCCCATTTAATAGAATAGAGTATAATAGAGCAAAAGCAGGCTATGAACAAAAAACACACTATGAACATCATCATACGAACGTACATACATACATACGTACACATGTAATAATAAACGGCGAAGCAGCATCGGCAGCAGCCTGGCTCTCTGCTAGTGTTGCTGCAAACAATGTATGCTTCTCCTTTTTTATTTTTATACAGTGTTGATAAACTACAAAACAACACTAACAGTTATACTGTAGAGTTATATTCACAACTCCCACATTGCCACCCAATGACCTGACGTTAACAGAGACCGACTTAGAGCAACATTCACATACACACAAACACACTTTAAAAGCATGATTAACGCAAACTCAGTGTTGCCAACGCAATCAAACAGAGACAGAAAAGTGGGAAAGAATAACAGAATAATGCGTAAATATTTAATTTAAAAATTCTTTAAATAAAATAACTTATCTATGAAAAGTGTGTGCAGAAAATGAACAAAATCCCCTGGAAAACTATGTTCAAACACTGAACAATGTTTCCTGGTAAACTGTGTTCCAGTTTTCAGTTTTCAGGCACTAAATAAAGTTGCCCGGAAAACCGTGTTCAAACACTGAACAAAGTATTTTAGATATTCAGACACTGAACAAAAGTGATTTGGAGAATCGTGTTTAGAAACTTAACAAAAAACTGCAAAACTGTGTTCAGACACTAAAAATTTTTCCATTAAAAACCTTTCTCTAGAAAAATTATTCACCTAATAATCAATTGTTGTCTAGAAATTTGGAGTACATATTTGAAATACATACTTTCAGTATTTTACGTAAACTAAAATTTATAACCCTCTTTAAATATATTTTTCACTAGCCATATGTATTTTACATGAATAAATGAAACTTATCTTGTGAAGTTATCACCAGAATGTGCAATTGCCCCGTCTAGTGAAAGAGAATTGGAGTAAGTAAGGAAGGCATTAAAGTTAACTAAACCTTATGAGGGGGGCGGGGGAAGGGGTGTTGGGGTGGGATGTGTTTTCAAAGGAAAAAAATATGTGAAATATGCTATATACATACATATATGCTTCTCGTTGTGAAACTCGTATGACACACACCCAGCACAGATGGTTGGTAGGCTGACTAGAATAAAGTCAGTCAGCCCGGCCAGTCGTTTGGTAGCTGATGGTCGGTCGGGTTTTAGTTTTTATTATTATTATTGCTTTTACTTTATGTTTTGCAAAAGGAAATGCGAGACGACTAGAGGTGTCTCCTAAACATACAGACACATAATGGAGCACTAGTTTTGTGTTTAGTGAAAAAAAAAGAAAACCATATAATGACAGACTGTCAGTTAAAGAGAGGACAAGCAAGTATAATGAGGGCTTTAGCGGGTAAAGCTTTGTTTTGCAGTAAAATATTTACGTTCCTGCTGTTGTTGGCTCCTACAATTTATTTAGGGTTTTTGTACGCTGATTTTCAGAATAAGGAAATGAAACGAGGATATTTTAAACTTAATAAAGTTTTGAAAAAATTAATTTTAGATAAAACACAGCCCAACACGTAAAATGGTGCCTTAAATTTTTTAGTCAATTTGTATACATCTTATATAGGGCTCTAATTCCTCTAACTCACTTTTTTGGATCAGATCTAGTTTTCGAGATATATTTTTTTTGGAAAAAATCACGATTTTGAGTAACATAACTGAAGAATAGTTTAAACTACTTAGTGAAAAGAAAAATTTAAATTTAGCTAAAATATTACCCTCATGCTGCTCTAACATAATATTTACTCCACTCAGTAGTTTTGGAGATATAGCCGAATATATGACAAAAAAAAATATTATTTAAAAACATTTTTTTTTTGCTTTTAAAAAAATCATAAAAAATAGAGATAATTAGGGGCCAAATTACCGCATTCAATATCGAGTAAAATTTATCGTAATTTTCTTATTTGAAATTATGGCAAGAAATTTAGTACATTTTATCATAATTTCAATATCGAAATCATTTTCCGATACGATAGCTCATTCGATCATGAATGCGGTAATTTGGCCCCAGGTATGTGATGAAAATCGTTCGATTTGAAAATTAAATCGCTTTTCCAAATCGTTAACTATGTGACTGATTTCGATCGATTTTATTTTCCACTTTTGTTTCATTTCCAATTGTCTTTAATAAATACAACTTTGCGAAAACTTATAATACAACTCTGAACTGTGTTTTTGTGAATTACATTTGAAAATATTTGAAAAATGCCTGATGCTGTGGCAGTTTATTTACTTCTTAATGAAAATAATTCCAACGATGAAGCCGAATATATACGTAGGAAACGCTTAACAGATAAATCTGACCCCTTAAGTTTACCCGAGCAAACGTATGTAGAAAGAAAAAATATTTATTTGTTTTATTTATTTATAGATACACATTTAATCTATAGATTCATGGAATACTTTCGATTAAGCAAGGAAGGTTTTATAATGGTTTTAAATAAAATTGGAAATAGGTCGTCAGGCTCATTCATTTCTCTTACAATACAATTGTCAGAAGGAAGTTTCCAACGATCTGTCGGAAATGATGTAAATATTGGCATGCATCGTACTACTGTTTCAAAATGTTTTTCGAAAATGTTGTAGATACCTGTTGGAAAGAAAATGTTCTTCGGGATGGATAAAGCTTAACACTACCGAAGCAGATTCAAGGGCATCTAAACATTTTTTTATGAAAATTATGGCATTCCAGGAATCATTGGATGTATTGACGGGCCAACAGATGAAGAGCACTTATCGGTCAAGACATCTTCTTAGGAATTATTCTTATGCTTTCTCCTACTTACAAATAAAAATTTAATTATCCATTATTTATTTTATTTATAAATTTAACTTACATTTCCTAAATATTCGTCAAAGTTAAAAACGTTGATTTGAAAAGTAATTTAACCTGACGTTATCGAAATGCGTCACATGCCAAAATCGACGTATTTTTTTTATGAAACAAAATGGAATATGAAATCGTTAAACTATGTATAGACGGTCGTCAGATATTAGAACGTTGTCCGAAAAATGTTCAGAAAATGTTAAACAACCGTGTGAACTTAAAATCTTTGTCTACCAACGTTGTAAGAAAAAGCATTTTCAGTATATTACAAGACAAAAATATTGTCAGACATCTAACAATCGTGTAAACACACATTTTTGTCATTGTTTTAAGACAATTGTCAAACACTTTTCATTGACATATGTGCAAAGTTTATGCATCTGCCAATGGCAGCATTGTCATAGAAATTATTTCTAAATGTAACTCTGTATATACATAAATAAACAAACAAGTGTGCATTAAAAATATTTTGGAAAAACAATTTCGGTTGACAGATAAATTCATTGTGTGACAATTGTGTGCCAATGAAATTGTTAGTTTTCTTACAGTCGTCTGAACCGACAATTTACCTTTTGCTAACAATTTTTCAATGTCAGTACATTGCTAGCTCATTGCTAGATCTGACAACGTTGTAATATCTGTAGAAGCAAAATACGGAATTAATTCCACTTCCGAATGGAATTAAATTTTGTGACTGATATTGGCTGATAGAGTTATTTAATTTCGAATAAAACCCACAGTTGTGAATGGATTTTAACATGATATAGCTTGCTATATTCGTAACATATTTTCATATATGACTGAAGGAAAATAATGGAAAATTTGTAGTTCTCTATTTTTTATGAATTTTTGAAAATGTATAAAAAAAAAATTCCTTCCAAAGTTAAGCGATATCTCCGAAAATACTTAATCCAGCATAAAGATAATATTGTAGCCCAATTTCGATTTATTATTCTTACTGAATAAAATTAACCCGTTTATTAGTTATGTTACTATAAATCGCGTAACTATGTAATTTTCTTAAAAAATTAATATCTCGAAAACTAAAGCTGATACAAAAAAAAAGTGATTAATAGGCATTAAAGCCCAATACTAGATATATACAAAAGATTTAAGAAATCTAAAGATACGGTCACATTTGGCAAATATTTACTCAAAAAAGCGTAACTACTTGTTTTAGCACAAATTCGTTTGAAGTTGTTTTTTACTCTTACAAGAGTTTTGCAAGATCAAAGAGCATCAAATAAAATCAAACTAAATATTTGTTGTGATTTGGCTTAAATAACAAAAGGTTTTTTTTAAAAAAAATAAACGTGTTCAAATATATGCTATTTAGTGGCTACATCTTTTTCTGCAAATATTTGCCAAGTGTGACCGTACCTTAAGGCACTAACAAAAGTTTTCATTTTGTCGGTCGTGTAATCGATGTTGTCAGTTTTAATAGAAAAATTTCTTCAGTATCTTGAACACAGTTTAAAAAAACTTATTCAGTTCCTGAACAAAGTTATAATAGACATTTTTTTATTCAAAATTCCTCAAAATTTTTTAACTAAACCTGGTATACAGCCATATTCCAGTTGTTTCTGTGTGTTAAAATGACAACACAAACAATTTGAAATAATTTTTGTACACACTCGAGTTTTATATTGAAATATTTATGTATATTTTGGTACATAGACAAGTACATAGATATACATATACATAAAAACCTTATAACATTATTTACACATACTTATACACAGACGTACATACATACATATGTATATACGGATTTATGTTTGTATGTAAGACCATATTATAAATTGCTAAAGTTGTATATTGCTACATAGTATACGCATTCCTGTTATATATGTATGTATATGTATGTACTTCTCTTTACATAGATACACAGACATCACAACATTTTAAATTTTAATATCCTGCAGCTTTTACTCCGGCAACTATGACTAAGTAACTTGTTTTTATATATGTATGTATGTGTGTCTGTATGTTTGAGTGTTTTACATAAAAAAATAACGTTACAACAAATGAACAAAAAAAGAAGAACAACTTTTAAATCTCTTGATAAAAAATCGATTTTTCGTGCTGTGTATGTAACACAGAAACAGAATTAATGTTTTCTTTTTTGCTTTTGATGGCATTTTTTATATTGTCGATGTTTTTGGTGCTGCTTTAAAAATAAATCTAGAATTTTAGTTGAATTTGTTTAGCATTATAATGAAATTGAATTGTGTAACACGACAATAATACAGAAATTTAAGCTCAATTTAAAAAGTCATTAACTTTGTGAATGTGTATTCGTATATATGTATGTATGTATGTATGTATGTATGTATGTATGTATGTAGGTATTGTAAGTGGTTGGAAAGTTAAATTGAAATTTATTTTGTGAAAATTTGGGAAGATGGTGTAAAATAAATCTTTAGAAATAACCTTTCTTTAGTAGGTATTTCAAGCTGATAATTTATTACTTTTTTTTTTCGAACATTTTAGGGTGTAAATTTTGAAAGAGTCCTCAGTAAATCTAATTTAATTCTGCTATTTTAGTGCAATAATTCAGAATAAAGCTTATTGGCTGATTTACAAAATTATTTAAGTATAAAAGTTTTAACTTTGACTTTATCTTTAGCTATTAGTTGTATACATATTTATAAAATTAGCCGTGTAGTAGCAAGGTTGTAGGGTTTCAATTTTAATAGCTTTCAAAAATTTAAGATTGCTTGAAAACTATAGTAATTAAGGCTTAAAATAGCTATAAAGTCATAATCAATATTAATCATACGTTAGGGTGGTCAAAAATTCACATTTTTATTAAAATCTTTGATTGGTTAGAAACTTAACTTTTTGTTAAAAATTATTAAACATTAAGCATAATTTTATCACTTAAAAAAGAAAAAACTAAATTTCTTAAAATACGAGTTGTTAAAAAACCCAAGAAAATGAGTCGAAATTTTTATTTTTTAAATTTTTTTGAAAATATTTTTAAAATTAAAACGCTTATTAAACAAAATACTTCTTATTAAATATATTTACAGTTATATGAATAATTTTAGACTTTTTGTAATTAATTATTTATTTTTTCTTTAATTTCAGGTAATTATTGTAATGGATTAATACAAACACAAGAATCACATGAAATCTGGTAATAAAATTCTCAAGTAGTTTAGTTTAATCTAAATATAAGAATTCAGGGTATGCCTTCTTACTTCGTAGCATTTGCGTAGCCCAGGCCATTAACGTCATTAATTTAACTATTTACAAGACGCCCAATCCGACGAAGACTGCATGATTAGTTCAATGATCCCTAAACTTTTTAAATAAACGCTTACTCTTCTGGGTTAATGTCGGCGTCGGCAGATGAATTTTAGAAAAAATCATATTATAGTGCCAGAAAATTAATTTTGATTCCTATAGTTTCAGGATGTGCGTTTAGCATACTTTGATTACGAGTTGCCTGCTCCATGCCTTGGGCGTCCCTTTCAATTGTCATCTTAACTATGTCTTCATTTACATCTTAACATAAATAAGTCTCCTGTGCCAGATGGTATACCAGCACTGGTCTTGAAGCCGTGTTTTTGGACGATAGCTTGTCCATTAGCTAACATTTTCAGCACTTAATTGCCATGTGTTGAAAGGTTGCTTTGGTAAAGCCGATTCTTTAAAGGGAGATGCTAACAACCCTGATAATTATCGCTCAACATCAATTTGCTCTGCACTTTCTAAAGCTATGCAAAGTATAGTAAATTACCATTTTGTCGAATATCTGGAGTCCAACAGTTTAGTTAGCGATTTCCAGTAGAGGACACGCTCTACGGAATACTTACTAGCCTTCCTATCTAAAAAATGTTGACGTTCTATACATGGTTTTGGCAAAAGTAAACTGGTGGCTCTAGATATTTCCAAGGCGTTCCTTTTGGTGTCAGTGATAACTTCTGTCGATTTATATCAAGTTTCCTCAGAAATCGTTATAAATGAGATCTCATCAGACGAGTTCAAGATTGAATCAAGGATACTGCAACTTTTGCCATTAGCATTCATTCTACTTTGCAGATTGGGAGAATGAGGCAAAACATGAATAATATGCTTAACCAAGATCTCCGAATCGGTTTGAGCGAATTGAGCCGCTTTCAACGCACGCAATACTTCATTTGTTCTAGGCATTAGAATCCAGTGTGATGTCCGCTTGACTAAACACATTTTTCAAGTGTCAATAGATGTATTCAATTGCTCGGTTTTCTTCACTTTACACCATCTGGTCTCCTTAATATTTACACCACCAATATTTGACCGAAAATGGAATGCAAGTCTCTTGTATGGGTCGGTGCTTCGAAGTCTATTTTGTAGTTACTTGATCGCATAGAGGAGAGGGGGAAGTTGCTTATCGGTTACAGTAGGGTATCTAAAACTGTTTTGTTCTGTTGTTGCAATGTTGTGTTCTGGACAAATTAGGGAACTTGTTTCAAAACCCATAGCTTTTTGCGTATTACACGTTCTTCTGTCAGGACTTATCCATTGAAGATCGACTGGACTGTGGATCGTACAACACATTACAATTGCTTATAAATACTTCCTCTATCTTCTCTCCTATAACCTATTTTCTTAGTTCCAACACAATGGATTGCATGCGAAAAAAACACTTTAGATGAAAATCATTATCTTATAGTTCCAGTTTGGAATAAACAGGTCAGTTTTTACCTGTTGAGTGTGCTTCGAAATTCCATTGCCCTTCATATATAGTCAATCTAACAACATTTCCTCTTGACACTCATTGAAATAGGACTTTGATTAGGATGATCCTCCGCCAAATTATTTTCATCAGTTACCGTAAGAAACTTTACGTTAATACAAGGATTACTATATTTTGTGTGGATTTCAATAACTCTGGCAATGCTCCAAAAGCTCTAGCTTAATTGATTAGCGCGAGTGATCATTAAGCATACGTTGGCATTCGTGACCTGAGTTCGATTCCCAGCCTACTCACCACCAGAGGCGCTACAAAACTACTAATAAACATAACGCGCAATTACAGAGTTGTCATTTGAAAAGCTTTTCTCTTCTTTCACTTTTCTTCTTCTATATATACCTTTTCCAATGAAAGTAACACAATCAATATATATATAGACATATTAATTGCCTGAGTATTTATTACTTCTCTTTAAAAAAAAGTGCGTCAACCGATTTCCACTTTCTTAACCGAGCATGAATTTTGATAATAAAATTAGCTTATTTACCTCAGAGTTCGGAAAGTGAGAAGAAGAGTCTGGAGCGTGCTGCGTCTCTGAAATTTTGATATTCCTGAAGAGTTCAGTTCCTCCTTTTGAAAGTCAAATAAAGATAAGAATAACAAAATAGTTCAGAACTTTCATTGAATGTCAAATTTAAAAGTTTTCTATGCGATTAAGCACTTTTTAAATTATACATATAGTTTCTAAATCTCTTCAAAAGCTAGCTTGGATATATTTTTGTATAAACCCGCTTTAATTAATTTTTGTTCCTTTATTTCATATTTTCTCTAAAATCAATACAATTTTCTAATGCTTTAGACATTTAATTTGAAATGTTAAGTCTTTTTTGTGCAATTTACATGCTCTCTGCTTTAAAAGCCTTTATAATAAAAATTCAATTTACATTCATTAAATTTAACTTAGTTTTCAATGAAAATGAAAGAAAACAGAAACTCAAACACACACGAAATGAAATGAAATGAAAAATTAGGTAAAAATGAAACTTAAAGTAATTTGGAAAAATTTAAGCTGATTGTATTATATACACACGACTAGTATGTACATATGTATGTATGTATGTAAACATTTACTATATATACTATGTACATAAAAGCAAATGTCCATTAAAAACTGGGTGGGACACATAAAATTGGGTGGTTGGGAGTCTACACACAACAGCTAATGACGATGGCAACGACGTTGACAGCAAAAAAAAGTAAGGAATTATTTACATTTTTTTTTGCTTATACACTGGTGTATACAAAATGAAATAACCAACTGGCAAAAAAAAAAAACTGTACATGTAAAAGCATCCGAATCGAAATAATAATAAAATTCTATCAAAAATGTTCAAACATACAGAGCCAGCAAACGAACCGAAACTAACCGGCCGGTGTGGGAGAGAATGGGGGCTGGGCCGGGATGTTGTGAAACCGAGTAGTAAGTACAGGAACAAGTAAACGCATAAACAAATAACATTTATACATACATACTTATATGTAGCAAGTGTTAAGTACCAAAGTACCAAAATATTAAGCAACGGTTGGGTTTTTATAAATGTTGGGGTGGCCAACATCACATGTCAGCTTGCAAGCACACACACAGATACACACACAAACAAGCATGGCAAAAGAGCACTAAAGGCAAAACAATCGATAATATCAAGGGCAGACAATGTACAAAAACACTAAAATGTGAAAACAGCGGCAAGTAAACACCACGTGGGATTGAGAATCAAAACAATATACATACACACACACAATATGTTTTTAAATAAAACACACAAACACACACACGTCCCTACTAAGCCAGCCAGGCAGGGCTGCCAGAAATTTTGAGCAAAAAATCTTAATTTCGCCAAAAAAAAAGTCTTATTTTTGAGGAAAAATCTTATTTTTGGAAATAAGTAGTTTTTTTATTATAAATAATAAAAACAATTCATATTTTATTTAACACTAACCAAAAATAATAACAACAACAATTCATTTTCTTATACTAAATTGTACATTTTTTGAGATCGATTAGTTTAAAAATTTTCAAATGGGAACAAAGAAGATTTTTTTAACTGAACCTAACCTTGGTCTAGACAAAACAAAAAAATCTTTTTTTTTTGGGGAAAAAATCTTTAAATCTTATTTCGGTTAAAAAATCTTAAAAAATAAGGTAAAATCTTACTTCTGGCAGCGCTGCAGCCAGGGTGTGTGTGAGAGAGAGAGTGAGTAAAGCAGGGAAGAACATTTTTATTAGAGAGAAAACTTTAAAGAGAGCTTAATAAATATTAAATGACGTTTTTAAAGAGATTTTTTGGTTACATTCTTGCTAAAATGAAATTCTTTTGTTTTTATATTTTTAGTTGAGGAGGTGTGTGTTTATCTGTATTTGAAGAAGGAAGAAAAATATCCTTTTTTATACCCGTTTTAAGGCAAAGGAAAACTACAAAAACTTTTTGTTTTGCTGGGTTTTTCTTTATTTATATTTTTTTTTTTGATACAATTACACAGAACGTAGCTTTTTTAAGACTTTAAGAAAAATAAAAGACTAAAATTGCTACTTGGTCCTTCTACTTTTCTACACATAGTAAGCAAAGAAAAAAAAAATAGGCGTTAGTAACAAAAGTTTGTATCTATGTACTGGAATAAAACTTAATAAAGTATAATAGAATGTTATTTGCTGTATTCCATTTAAATATACATAGAGGGTGCGTTGTGAGTTTTTTGTAATAAAGTTTTTTTTAGAGGAAATTTTGGATAAATATTTTTTGTAAGATAAATAGTAAGTGTAATTTGTTTATAATTTAATTTATAAGTAACATACATTATGGCCCTATGCTCCTTGTAGGAGTTTAAAGGAACAGATATATATACTTATATACATTATGGTGATCTAAGCTACATATATTAAACTATAGGAAGAGCCTTAAAATTGAGAAAATGAGGGAAACAATCAGTTTTTTTTTTGGTGTCTGGAATTTTAGCACAATCTCCTTGATAAGGTTAAATACTAAATTATAAAATGTCAGAGTTACTGAGTTACATGTATGTGTGTAAATACCGAGCATTATTATTAGCAGCACGGTTACATACACAAACTAAATTTGGGATTCTGGTACACTTAAAAACAATACCATTTATGCCGAACAGGGGTCAAGGGACAGTAGGGGTTGTCCCCTTGTCCCTGGCATACATTGTGTTGGAACTAGGAAAATAGGTTATGGGAGAGAGGATGTTTGTGAACCTTTCATTTGAAAATGGCAGGCAAACCTTCTGCAGGTAGTATATTCCACATGCGGACAGTACGGTTAAAGAAAGAATTTTCTCTGTAATGTGTTGTGCGATCCACTGTCCAGTCGACCATGAATGAATGAGTCCTAATTTCAGCAGAACACATTCCATTATAACGGGTGGTTAAATTTCAAGGGCCGATGTTGATTTTGAATAAAACACAAACTATTTAGGAAATTATTGTAATTTTATTTTATTATGATATATTGGTATTACTCAATTATGTATGGAACAAAATATCGGCCAAATGGGCGCCGCGACCACGGCGGCACACCTCCATCCGATGGTCCAAATTTTCGATGACCCTGAGGCATAATGGAGGTTCTATGCCGTTAATGTGCCGAATTATCTCATCCTTTAGCTCTTGATTTGTTGCTGGCTTATCGACGTACACCTTTTCTTTCAAATAACCCCAAAGAAAAAAGTCCAACGGTGTCAAATCACATGATCTTGGCGGCCAATTGACATCGCCATTACGTGAGATAACACGGCCATTGAATTTGTTGCGCAAAAGAGCCATTGTTTCGTTAGCTGTGTGGCAAGTGGCACCGTCCTGCTGAAACCACATATCGTCCACATCCATATCTTCCAATTCGGGCCATAAAAAGTTCGTTATCATCTCACGATAGCGAACACCATTCGCAGTAACTGCCTGACCGACCTCATTTTGGAAAAAATACGGCCCGATGATGCCGCCAGCCCATTAACCGCACCAAACAGTCACTCTTTGTGGGTGCATTGGTTTTTCGACAATCACTCTTAGATTCTCATTCGCCCAAATGCGGTAATTCTGTTTATTGACGAATCCACTGAGGTGAAAATGTGCCTCATCACTGAAGATGATTTTCTTCGATAATTGATCATTCACTGTTGCCATTTCTTGCCACCATTCTGCCCATTCACGACGTTTGGAATGGTCAAGAGGCTTTAGTTCTTGAGCCAATTGCACCTTGTAAGCGTGTAAATGCAAGTCTTTATGCATAATGTTCATCAACGACGAGAGTGAGAGGTGCAATTGTTGGGCACGACGACGAGTTGAGGTGGACGACTCTTCAGCCACACTATCGCGAACAGCAGCTATATTTTCTGCAGTACGAGCTGTACGAGCATGCACTGGTGTTCTCACATCTTCTACAGACCCGGTTTGCTCGAATTTTTCCACGATTTTTGCGATTGTACGCACATTTGGACGATCAAATTGACCAAAAAAATCTCGAAGTGCACGATATGCATTTTGATTTTAACGCCCATTTTCATAATAAGTCTGGATAACTTTAACACGTTGTTGGATTGTGTATCTCTCCATGGTTCAAATTGAGTAAGTCTGAAATAGAGAAATGTCAAATAAAATTCGGAAAAAAGCTTGGCGTTTACGTGTGGTTCACATTCAACATCGGCCCTTACAATTTAAACACCCTTTAGTAACGATAGAACAGTGAAACACAACCCACATTACGATGACCAACGTAATATATAAAATAAAATAAACTCGGATTTTGCTTGAATTTGCGCCTGCTTTAAACTTGTTAAATACGCCTTGTTAATCTCGATTACTTTCTTCATATTGAGAGTAACATAAATAATGCCTTTTGTCGAAGATACGACTGCGGGTCTTCAAAAGGTCGAAAAAATTCTTAGTAGCGTCATTTGAAATTTCTTGTCCCCAAACAAAGACTAAGAAGAGCTATCACCTTGGCACGTAGAATCTTTTTATATTGCATGCAAAAAATAAGGAAAGAGCAACCATTCGAGTTAAGGAATTCCATCAATCATCCCATGGCTTCATAGAATATACAGACTAAATCTTACACACAACTATGTAAAGCTTGGTAAATGTAAAATGGTAAAAGAATTCATGAAAATACAAAATACTTCTGTCCAAAAAGCCACTCATCTTTCCTGTTGAAAACACCGGAAAGATTTATAGACTCCCATATGTAGGGCAAACATTTTAACGTTCTTCACTACTCTCGAGATGTTAACATACCTAAAGGGTAACTCTACTCAAGGTAGTAGGAACCATTGAGAGATAACTAGAATTTAAACAATAAACGAAGGCATCGTTCTTAGACATTAAAGACGCCTTTGGTATTGTAACAAAGCTTGCAATTCCACGTGAATTGAAATGACCAAGTGGCTATATAAAGAATCGTTCTTGATTTAATATAATCTTAAATATTTATTGCATATCTATTACTATTAAACAATTATAAACAAATCATTAAAAATGTCCAACATTTATCAAGTTAAGGGCAGGTCAGTTTACATACATATGTATTTTATATTTTAATTTTCTTGTAGATAAATCACTTTCATATAAATTTGAAAAACAAAATAACAACCAGTATAATATGTTGTTATAGAAATAATTTTCAATTAAATTATAAATAAATAAATACAACAAATATCTGTAAATGTTCATAGACTTGTACCGACAGAGAAAGAGACAGAGAAAGGAAAAAACATCAAATCAAATGCAACCATTATAAATAAAACATTTCTGCTTAACATACTCACTCGAACATATTAAAATTTATTACAGTCTGCTTGTCAGACAATAAATTAAAAACTAAGATTTACTTTTTTTTTCGTATTTGTTGTTTTTTTCATATTCTTCAAATAGACCTTGTTTAGCATAGTATTTTTTTAATTTTTTCAAATTTAATATTCTACTTTTTATATTTGGTTTGGAAAATAAAGTAATTTTGCCCAGGATAATGTATTAAAATAACCAACGCAATTGAAATATAAATTTTAATAATAAATGAGATGAATTACGGCTGGAGTAAACAATAAAAAAAGTATACGTAGGTATAAAGAGTGATTTCTTTAAGAGCTTTCGGATTTAATTCAAAAAAATCTATATAATTCAATGTTTAAAGATGATTTCATGTAAATGTTGAACGCGCCTACGCTTGAAATGGTTCATAGGCTGGTTGCAATTTTCGCATACTTTCTCCAACATATCGGCCGGTATCTTATAAATAAATTCTTCAATAGAATAATTATTATTTCATAATCGAACTGTTAATTTTTACTTTTTGATAATTTTAGTTAGGCTCGAGTTCATTAAATTTAATTTTCATTAAATTATTTTTACTGAAGTTAGGAATTACAACTTGAAAAATTTATTATTAAAAATTTTGATAATTTTTCCTTGACTGGGGATCGAACCTGGGTTGTTGAATTTACATATGTTTCGAGAAATCCCACCACATGACATGAATACGAAAAAACTGAAGAAAAAAGAGGGAAAAAAACAACTATGAATAGAAATTAATAAAGAATGAAATTACAGCAAAACTTCGAACTACCAGAACTAACACTGGTTAAAGGATTGATGTTTGTCTGTTGGCTGACCGGCATCGCAGTGGTGCATGTGGTAGAACGCAAAGAATTCTGATGAGAGAAAGTGAGATTTCTCGAAACATATGTAAATTCAACAACCCAGGTTCGATCCCCAGTCAAGGAAAAATTATCAAAATTTTTAATAATAAATTTTTCAAGTTGTAATTCCTAACTTCAGTAAAAATAATTTAATAAAAATTAAATTTAATGAACTCGAGCCTAACTAAAATTATCAAAAAGTAAATTTTTCAAGTTGTAATTCCTAACTTCAGTAAAAATAATTTAATGAAAATTAAATTTAATGAACTCGAGCCTAACTAAAATGATCAAAAAGTAAATTCTTCAATATTAGCTTCCAGTGCGTCAAACGTTGTGTGCTTGTCCCTATAGTTAGTATGAGTCCCACAAAAATAGTTTTAAGCCGTTAAATTGCACGATCTAGGGAGCCAATGAACCGGCCCTAAATTGGCCATTGTCAAGCGTGCTGTGTAGCATGTGGCACATGTCAGCCAAGGCCAGCTCTTTCAAATTGAGCAAAAACTAATTTCTAGTCATCGCACTGTAGCGCTTGCCATTCAAAGTAACACAGTAACCCGCCATATGAGGCCGCCGGCCCATAATCCATACCAAACGGTGCATTTTTCGGGATGCATTGGCAGTTCTTGCAATGCGTATGGCTGCTCTTCACACCAACTGCGACAATTTTGCTTGTTTACATATCCATTTAACCAGTAATAAGCTTCGTCGCTGAACAGAATTTTCTGATAACAACTTTGTCAATGCCCAATTACCAAAGGTTAGCCGTTATGGCTGTATTTTAAAAGGTTTTACACCCATATGCTTGCGCAAAATTTTCCATGTAATGGTGTAACAGTGGACCAAATACTACAAATGGCGCCGAATCGATAATTCACGATCATCATCAACACTGGCGGTTACAGCTGCGATGTTTTCCTTTGTCTGTACTCTACGTATGCGTGTTGGTGGTTTAATTTCCAATAATGTAAATTTGTAACGCAACTAAGTTTGCCACAAGTTTGCGAATAGCCGCCTCAGATGGGCGCCCAAACTAACCATAACGTAGAAAAAGTGCATAATAAACTTTCTTAACCAAGTATGAATTTTATTAATAAAACTCAATTATCTGCAAGCTTTGCTAGTTTGCAAGTCGATTCATGGTTAAATTATAGACCAAACTGAACTTGTTTGACAGTAACATGTTACACGAAAACAGCTGAACTGGCAAAAACAATCTTGTCAACAAGAAAGTTGTTAAAAAATCACCCTTAGCTACAGGTTTTTTGTGCTGGAAAGCAGTAAGTTTAATTTATATATTTTATTTGAGGGTGGAAAGTACGAAACTAAAAAAAAGGTTTTTGTGTAACAAATGATAAGGGTAAAGTTAAATTATCGTTGTCATTATAAATTTGCTAGTGAAACATTATGGTATTCGATGTAGATTTACTTAATTGCAGTGTGTCTAGACACACACGATCATACCGAACCATCTTGATTTACCAAGGTTACCAAATTTCCATCCTGATCTTTGTAAAATCCAAAAGGAATTTTGGTGTAATAGTGGGAAAACTGAAACAAGCGATTTTTTTTAGCCTACCCAACTTAAACTTTTCCTAATTGGACGCTCAATAACGACTTTCAGGTTCACTTCTTTTTGATGATTTTTTTATACTTTGCAGTCTAAGAGCAGTGTGAAGTTAACGTTTTTGGGTTTTTGAAATTCGCTAGAAAATTACACCCGCTTCTTTCTGCCTTTTCATTTCCATTAAGGCTTATTTTTTGTTACAAAGAAATCACATTAAAAATGGTTAGCACGTTCTTGTCAAGTCAATATTTGAATTTTTAAAGAATGTTTTTCTACACTATTTTCAATATGTTTTCATTAGTTTCTGTGTTTCTTTTAAAAGTTTTTCTTTACCAACATTAAATCCCACATTTTTAAATCCTTTTCAATTCAGAGAGACTCTTTTTTGCTTCAACATTTACTTCATACAAACAAAAGTATTACTTTATTGGATGGAAGGAAGATTAACTATTTATTATTATATTTAAAATTTAATCCCAAAAATTACTTTTTGGAGCAATTGGCGTATAAGAGACAAAGCAAGCAGAGTGTTTATGCAAAATTTCACTTTCGGATACACCAGAACTTAATGAGTCTACTGGGGGCGGAGTCAAATATCTGATGTTTATTAACATGGCAGTGGAACAATTATATTATTCCCAGAGCTGAAAATTGTAGTTATTTCGAATATGAGACGCACGTACAGGCTCATACGTGTATTGCCAATTGATAGGAACTTCTACCCCGTAGTGTTGAATAGCACCTTCGTATCTTTTAACTCCATGAGTATCTATAAGAAGTGGAAAAGATTAGAATACCTGAACCACCATGGAGAGGACCTTGGCTATAGTTCATGATGTTATCCGGCATTTATCCGCCATGAACTCATCCACTACTTTCTTTTCTACGAACATTTTGGAAGAAACATAAACATCTCTAACCATTTTGAAATAACACAGAGATAACATATCATCCAGAAATTAAAGTTACAGTTTTCAATATCAAAATTGACAGTTTATCTTTTAATTCATGAACTACAACTCCGTTAAATGCAAACCCTACAAAACCTAAAGTTAGTTACATCAATACATCCTCCACCTACTTAAACTACAGATTTAAATACCGAAAAACATATCAAAAAGCTAGCGTTACGAGTCTTGCAACGAACGCCGCAAAACTGTTAGTTCTCTTCGCATTTATGCTAAACCGGAATAAATGAACCATTTGAGACATAGTCTCAACAACATTTACATGAAAACATCTTGAAGCATTGAATGAATTATATACATATGTATGTAGATCGTTCTATCGACTCAAATAAAGATTACATCCATTTTTCAAAATGTATAAAGTTCATGGAAATTATCAAGCATGAAGCAAAAATCATGTTATTATAATCCTTGCTCTGTGGTCTCTTTATGGCCACCACTGTTTCGGATGTAAACCTTTACGGGGTTTGCAAAAAGTACCAAACAACAAAATTTCCCGTCTCTGCTAATTGCACTATCTAGAGTAAAATTACTTTCTGTCGTTTCCTAGATTTGTTTTATTCGCTTATGCTGCTTCTAGTTTAATAGATTTTTTTTCCTGTTTTATATTTATTCGACTATTTTTTGTATTTTATAATACATTACCGTTTTTTTTTCTTCTCTCGTTACTTATAACGTGTGTAGTGTATGTTTGTGTGTGTGTTTGCTGTAATATATAGAAAAGATGGTGGATTATTTTGTATTTGTTGCCTTTTTTTCTTGTTCTTTCCTTTCAGGGGTTTTAAAAGTTTTGTAATATTGTAGGGTTTGCCGCTGTAATTTGTAGGAGGTGGTATGTATTTAGAGGAGGTGTAGTGCGATGGTGAATGACGGCTTTTAAGGATTTATGTTGTCGTTAAGGATCCCTTTTTTTCCAGTTTCTGTTTACTCTGCTGCTATTTATAACATGATGATGATGGTGTTTTTTATGAACTTTTTTTTTTGTTCCTTTGCAAAGGAATTCTTTTGTTTTGTGGGTAGAAAAGTTTTCATTGTATGTGTTTTTAAGCAGCGCTCTACTTTGGTGGTATTTACTTTAACATCTCTGGTTAATATGTAAGTATTACAAACAGACGTTATATACTTTCTTACTTATATATTGTATATGTATGTATATATGTTTCTTTTCGTCTTTTACATACTCTATATTTGTTGTTTTTTTCAATACATTTTAATAAATTTTTTTTTTTATTATTATTATGATTCGCATTAGGTTGTTGGCAAAATTTTGCCCCTACCTACTCTTTCTTTTTCTGTTTTGCTTTCTTATTTATTGTTCGCTTTGAATGAAAATTTAATGTTATTTGAAGCAGAAAGCAACACAAAATGTCTATAAAAAATAAGTCTCTCTTTATTTTGTATGTATGCTTTGTTAAATTACATACATACATATGTATATGCCTGCGAGTACGTGTCTAATAAAACTGTGTATATATTGGCGTAGTATTTGTAACTTTAATATAAATTGATGTCTGCTTTAAGAGTTCTTATTGCAAAATATTGCAAATTTTAATGAATGAATGGTTGAGGATGAAATTAAAGTCTGGCATTTAAAATTATGATGAAAAATGTTTGAAAGTGCCGTAGCTTAAAGCATAAAGAAAATAAATTAACAAATTTTGACTAAGAATTTAAGGCGAAATATTTCTAAAATTATAGTAGATACAAGTTAATCAGTTGATTATTACAATTATGTACATAATTGGTTATTCTATTATTTATTTTGATTGCAGGTAATTATTGTTTTGTTTTAAGGAATACTAAATAATAACTTTAGCGTAAGTTGTATTGTCTTGTATGAATTGTGTATTTAGACTGTTGGAATATCTATACGTTGCATTCTACAGAGTGTCATCAATTTCACGATAGCACCATACTTTTTCGAAAAGAAGTTAATTTTGCCTGTCCCTTTTTTAGTCCAGTTTCGGTGCAGATTTTGTTTGTAATATTGCCATTTCAGAAACTATTACAAGCTATGCCGCTTTTTTCATTCCGTGGAGCTGATTAGATAATTTGAAGATTTGCAATATAAGTTGCTCTACAGTTCTGTTTTTCTTCAGCCTGTAGAAGAAGAAGTTCAGAAACAGTTTTTGTAATACCTTTCAGTTTATTACCTTATCGTGTTGCAAAGACTCTGGAGGTTGCTGTCTTTCGACTGTCGAGGCTATTTTTGATCAGTCGGCCAAATAATTCAGTTTTTTTTTTTTTTTTTTTTTTTTTTTTTTTTTTTTTGTGTTTCAATTTGTTTCAACTTGGCGGTGTCAGTGTCCAGTCTGGAACACAGTACTAACGAACTTTCATACAGCTCTTATCGTGTTGGGCAGACTTGAGGCTGATTTCTTACGACTGTCGAGACTATTAATGATCATTAATGGTTTGGATGTCTCGTTTTTGTTATGTAACACTGTAGGAATATTTTCTCTAGGTCCATTTGATAAACCGGGTTAACACGAACAAATCTCAAACTACAGATGCTCTGAAAAATCTGTCCATCTTTTAAGAAATAAACAAAGCGTGGTTAACACTTTAAAAATTAAACACTGAAATTAAACGAGAACTTTCCACTTCATAGGTATAAAACTTTTCATTTAGAATGCATCATTCGAAAATTAATCTGAATTTTGAATGAAAAAATCTAATTTTTAATGTTATTTTTTTTCTATTTCAGTTGTAATCAAATAAAAGATCTCATTATATCCTACACCACAATAGTGGGGAGAAGATATTTCACTAAAATTTGGTACGTGATGGAAGAATGGTGGAAATCGGTCCATTTTTTCACCTGGCCCCCATACAAATATCCTCCCGAAATAGGAGTTTAACGACCATAAATGTTTGAATTATAAAAGTATCCAAACAAATTTCATAATTAGTCGTAGCTCCCATATAAGGCCCACTTCCGAAAATCGCTTAAAAGAGCATAACTCTCTTAAAAATGTCGGTATAAACATACATCTAATATGGTACAATTTTATGATGATCGGTCTATAAATAGTCGCAGCTCCCATATAAGGCCCACTTACGAAAATCACTTTAAGGAATCTTAGAATAAAATTTAACAAAAATGAGTTTCGTATGTACAGAAATGATGATACCTAATTTTATATTGATCGGTCCGTAATTAGTCAAAACTCCCATATAACCCCTCTTCGTAATTCACTTTAACCTCCTTTAATCTTTTAAAAGTATTTATATCGAGATAAAGCATAACATACATACATACTCATATATTCACGGAAGCCATGGAACTAAATTTTTGGATGATCAGTCCATAATTGGTAATATCTCCCATATAGCGCCTATTTCTGAAAAGCTGTTTCATTTATATACTGGGTGTAGGGTATTATATGGTCGGTTTTGACCGACTATACTTTCTTACTTGTTTTCAATTATTTTTTTTTCTAAAATTGAACTTGAAAACATACCTATTTGTAAATGTTTTATTTCAGAAATTAATTTAAAAAATCTCAGTTTCAATTGTTGTATGTATTTTGATTTTTCATATTTTCGCAATTTAAAATAAATAATTTAAATTTCTATTGTTTTATTCTGAATTAGAAACTGTTGCGCTTATATTAATTAAGACTCTGACCGTCTGATTTTATTAATAAAATCTTTATTATTCTTTAGTAAATTAATGGAAAAAACTTTATAATTTAAATTATTATATTAATTTAATTCAAAATTTAATAAATATTTAAACCTTGCCATAATTTTTATACTATTAAATAACCTGTCATTAACCAATTACGTTTTAATATCTCACACTAAACATACACATAAAATGGCGGGTTTCTTCCTCTCATGTTTATTATTTTTTTTTTCTTATCCATCTCTTGTTTGTCATAATGAGAAAGAAACAGGCATGAATTACAGTTGTGTTTACTAAAATTACACTAGCAACAGTAATAACAAACATAAAAATACCGTTATATTCATAAAGGAATGTCTTTGTAATGAAAAGAAAAACAAACAAACAAACGCATACGTTGTCAAATGCAAGAGTAGCTACACCATTTAATAAACAATTTTAATTACATTGTGATCCGTCATTCTGTCTGTCCTTTAATGTCAGCCATAAAAATACAAAAAAAAATCATAGAAGCTACAGGTGCGTGCTTTTGTCATTAACAATATTTTTATGCATTTTTTTTTTTTTTTGATTTTATTTTGCAAGAAAAATAAATAAATATTTGTGGTTAAAGTTTTTAGTTTATTTCTTAGCACGGACTTGCGCCTGAACATAAAATATGGAAAGGTTTGGCGGTCGGCATCGTTTTAAACGTGCTGTTGATTTTAATCACTTTTGTACACGCAATTTCAAGATTAAATTTGAACTTGATACCAGGCTGCAAGCATTGTACATTGTTTAGTAATAATTTGTTACCACTTAAAACCGTTATAAATAACCAACTGGTTAATGAATCATTAGTTTCCGTAATTCTGCTAGTTGCCTTTATACAATTTGCTGACCTAAATAAATGTAATGTGGCCTAGGGTTGGTGTGGTTACATGTTTAAAACATTCTAAACATTAAAAACTTTATGGTTTTTTTTTTTTTTTTTGTTTAAAGAAGAATCGTTAATGTTTATTTATTAAGCCTTGCAGTTGACAAATCTGTTCATTTCATGCATGCTTAACCTAAATTTTGTATAAATTATACGATAGCAATTTAAATTGTTTTTGTTAAGCTTATTTTGTTTTTATATGTTTCAATAACAAATTTAGGTTAATTAGATTTAACAAAAATTGTTTTTAAGTTTTTAAAATGCATTGAAACTTTAAAATTATACAATTTATTAGAAATTGGTTAACATTTTAGTTCTAGTTTAATTTCCCTAGAAATAATTGTTTGTGACAGCAATTTTAAATAAGTGCTGTCAAAGAAATGTATATCAATATTGTCATACTAGTGGATTTTGATTTCAGGATTTAAGATTAAACTATTTTATTTAAGAACATATTAAACACTAATAAAAGAAGCAATAAGAACGATACTTTTCATTTAATTTTTGTTTAAAATGTATATATGTACTATGAGCGTCAAAATAAAGTCAACACCACATATTATTAAAAGAAATAATATTATATTAGAAAATTATATTGTCCGAAAAAAAAAGAAATAAAAACAACAGCGTACACAACTTGCTGTAAAAATAGCTGAATACGAAAACTTTTTTTTAAAACCTTTAAGCGCGTGTACGATTAAATAAGGCCTTTGCATCAAACGAGTGTTACGTTCACTAAAAAACTCTTTTATTTTATGTCTAGAAGGTTATCAGCTATGAAAAAGGCAAAAGAAGGACTACAAACAAAATATTAAATACTAATTCTGACTTATTTTTTTATATTCCGTATTTTTCTAGTTTTTGTTGAACCAAAACCGAATATCGGCTGACCGATATTGGTGCATTGGTGTTTGCTCTTCCATAAGGAACTTTTGGGTAAATTGTGCATTATTATGTATAAAAATAAATCACGAATGCATACAAAAAATAAAGAAAACCGGATAACTGGTTTTTTAGAAAATGTAATTTTTCGATATTTCGAAAACCGGTCTTGTAAAACAGTCGGTTTTTCGAATGCTTTAGTTATATTACATATAATTAAGTTATTTATGAATTTTATTTTGTTTTATATTTATTTTATATTTATTTACTTGTAGTAGTGATGTAGTGCCGATAAAAATAATACAGCCCAATCATGAATAAAAATTCCGCGGGAGTTTTTTCCCTTTTCCCATTTTTCCTATTCAAATTCAATGTTAAAAAAATTAAAAAGGGAAAAAACTCTAGCGGATTTTTTATTCATGATTGGGCTGATAGTATAATAAAAATAATAATAGCACTTCGATTATTTATTTGATATCTAATCATACTGCATTTTTATTATCCAATCCTTTGGCGAAAGTGAAACTATTTTATTTGGTAGATATATTAGACGTCCCCCAAATGCAGAATACAGTCCACAATTCACATCTAAGACGGTAAAGCATGGACGTTCTAGCATTATGATATGGGAATGCTTTTCATATTACGGAGTGGGGCCAATACATTGCATAAAATCAACAATGGATCAACATGTTTACGTTGATATACTAAATAATGTTATGCTTCACTATGCTATGGACGAAATGTCATTGATTTGGGTCTTCCAACAAAACAACGACCCAAAACATACAATCAGAAAAGTACGTCAGGGGTTCATTGACAACAATATTGAGGTTATGTGAAGTGGCAAGCTCAAATAAAACCGACTAACAATAATCATCTTTGGGCTGCAGTGAAGCACTCGTGGGCGAAAATACCTAAAGAAAGATGTGGAATCTTAATTAACTCCACACAAAAGTCATACAACAAAATATTAATAAGTTATTTGTTTCATCAGTTTAATTTTATTTGTTTTTTATTTTATTTATTTATTTGAAATATATGTAATTTAATTTTTTTAAATCTATAATGAATAGTGCTATTTTTTACCGTCCAAATTTTGATACTTCATCTGAAATTGAAAATCTTTACAATAAAAAGCTACATAACTCTTTTTTACGTTGAATAACTGATTGACATATTTGAATTATGTGTCAGGGGAATAACTAGAGAACTAAGTCGAAGAGAAATTGGAATCCTGCTTTCAGTGCTATTTTTTTCCGCAGCTGTATATACATATAATGAAACATTTTTTTTTTTTTAGCAATATTAGGTATTTACTTTATATTGACGCTCACAATATATCTTAACTTAACAGAAATAAATTTGAAATAATCAGTATTAATGTTTGTTTAAAGAAATCATTAAATTCAAGGCAAAAACTTCAATACATACATACCAATATCAATTTTGTAAAATAATAACAAAAAATCGTTTAATACCCAGCAGTCGGGGTAAGTTGTGAATGATTTGTGATTTGACTACTTACCAATAATCACCAGTACTTACCGGCCATACCACATGGGGATATCCTAGGATGTAGTCACTTGTTACCTAAGTCATTACCTCGCAGGAGTCATTTCGTATGTGGCATAGGACATACCGATGTTGCAACTAGAATTTATGTGGGATAACGGCACATTTTTGTATTCTCTCTCTTTCTCCTAAATCGTATTGGCGTCACCCAAGGTATACATACATATACAACAAACACCTCAAAGCAAAGAAGAAACACAGCAAATTAGTAGTTTTTTTGGATTCTCGCAATTATGTTCTTTTTTCATATAAAAGTGGAACTTTGTCATTACCAGTGGTATCAAAAGTAAGTACTCATGCTTTTCGTATACTATTTAGGTACTTACTTGCGATCACCGGTTACTGCCGCCGCTGCAGGATATGGCCATTCACCATTATTACCACACTAGCTCTGTGGGTAACTCTTTGTTTACATTCAAGGTGTGTGTCTATGTATGTATGGATGTGTGGAAGAGTGTTTACACCATCATAAATAATCAAGAATGACGTATAGGAAAGTGTCTGTCTACACATAGAATTCACTTGTTTGCTATATTTTTGGATTAGTAGCTTAAAACCCATCTTTTTTTAACGTTTTTAATACATTAAAACTTTGTGTGATAGCCATAATAGAAATTATTGTCGTATTTGTAGGTAGGTACATACATACGTGTATATACATTTAACAATTACTCTTGTTGTATACATATAACAACAATAATAATTATATGTTAAGGCCACTAGTACGTGAGGTGGTTTTTAAACAAAATTTCATTTGGGAAAAATAAAGAAAAACAATGTAAAAAACAGCAGAGTAATAATAAATAAAGAGCCATTCATTAAATGCATATATGTATATGTAAGTATAAATACACATATGTACATACATAAGTTTGTATATATATGTACTCGTATGTGTGTATGTGTATTTAAGGTCGTTGGCCATTCATTACGGTTGTTATTAAATAAAAAGCTGAAAGTTCTTTTCACTGCCATATAAACCTGTCTCTAAGAACTCTGTTTTTATATGGTAGTAATTATTTGTCAGTATCTCTTGCTGTCATTCTTCAATTTACAAGAATAAAAGCAACAACAACAGTAAATATTTCCCCGAAATAATCGTATGTGGTAGGCAATACAGTTGGCTGTTACACAGTTTCTCTAGGGATATTGTGAAATGAATTAATTTGGCTAGATAAACACTGCACTTTATTTAAAAAATAAATTTTTTTAAAGCTTCGAAAACAGCAAAGCGAAATGCGTTTTGAATGTGTAAAACCAATAGAAACCCATTGTGGTCATCTAAAATTGATTTATGGACACCTGGGACTACTCGCACAATTAGAATCCTTGAGTAAGCTGGATTAAAAGTCCACAGTACAAGGATGGTACTTTTTTTTGAGCAAACAGAAAAATAGGTTTCCCGATTTGTTTCAGGAAAATTATGGAAAATGTACTTTCATCAGATAAAATGAAATGCAAAACCTTCGTTGGTGCCAAAATAAAGAGTTTGACTCAAGTTATACCCAAAAATTTTGTGGAATCTATAAATCGTAGGTGCGTGCGAAAAAGTGTTAAAAATGCATCGAGGCTCAGCTGAATATAAAACCGCTGTAAATAGTGTAGACGTAGTCATAATAACAATAACTTCAAGACAGTTCCTAAAAGGAAACCAACCTCAATTCTCTTGTCATAATTTTTTGTTTGTTCGTCTTTTACTTTATTTTCTTTACAACTCCTTTGTGTTACACACATATTTTACTTCACTGCAAATAAATTATATTAATTTTTATCATGAATATGTCTTTTACAATACCCATTATTCTTTATAATTTAGTGTTTAAATGAAATTTCTATATATAAACTCCATTAGTCTTACTCATACTACTTTTTTTTGCAACACTGCTTGCTTGCTACTGCCTTTTATTCACGCCAATTTTAAGCAACTTGATTTGTCTGGCAGATTGTTTTTTTTATATGTATGCAGTATATTTAAAACAATAACAAAAAACCAGTAATGCCGTTGTCGTGTGGCTATAAATTTATGATGTCTCGTGTTTTTGTTTGTGTGATCTTTGTTAAGGAAGTTAAGGAGGAGGGTTTGTAACTTCTTTAAACATTTATCCAGCCATTAAATAGTGTCAACATGATATCTTTTCTAGACGTAAGTTTTATTATTATTATTTTTATTATTACTTTATTTTGAGTTCACGTGTTTTGATGTTGCTTTGTTTTCAAATATTTGTTTATTGTGATTAAAATGAGTTACGTGCTTTTATGGTTTTTCTGGGGAAAATTAATGGTGTGCAAGAATAATGGAAACTTTTTAAGATTGATCAACAAATTTTATTAAAACGGAATTATTTTTAAGTAATATGAAAAATGCAGAAACATTTTAAATTAATTTAAAGAATGTTTAGTAATTCTTCCTAATACCTAATTACAATTTAGATTTATGTATGGTCTTTATATGCAATTATTAATTATACCTATTGTATTGTTTTAATTTTGTATTAATATGTTATTTATGTTTATGTATTTCTTCTTTCATTTCAGGTAAATATTTAATTTTTTCATTGTAATATTTTGTACAGAGGTAAGTACATTTTAGAAAGATTGCAGTAAAAATATTTAAAATACTGTAAAAATATATAATAAAAAATATCAAAAAAAAAATCGATTAATAGAATCATTTGAATATCAAGACCATAACATATTAAAGAAATACTTGCCATTTCATATGAAGTTAGAACTCCAACCAACACCTGGCCTACCCCCATTTACCAGTCACGGGATTAGTTCTTAGTGTATATAGTTTAAAGTGAGTGAAGATAAATATGCCGAGTTAAATATGTTTCGACGTAAAACTTTACGTTATTAAATATTTCTAAATATGTTTCGGCATAACACTTTACATTACTATATATTTACAAATACGTTTTTATTATTTGTGACATATTTGACAATTTAGGACATATTCACAAATATGTTTTGTTATTTGTGACAATATTAAATGTATCCATGCATCTATGTTCATATACATATATGTTAAAATGCTTTTAACAACATTTTTAAAAGTAGCTTCTGGACAAACTAATATAGATGACAGGATGAGACATACCTTATTTTAAAGGGAATTAATCAGGCTTTTATCCGATTAATAGCTCATTTACCAAAATTTCGTCTGCCTATTTTTAATTTTTTATTGAAAGTTGAAATTTTTTACTACTGCTCCTTGAAAGGATTTTTGGAATTTGTGGACAAACTAAGATAGATGCCAGGATGAGACATACCTTATTTTAAAGGGAATTAATCAGGCTTTTATCCGATTAATAGCTCATTTACCAAAATTTCGTCTGCCTATTTTTAATTTTTTATTGAAAGTTGAAATTTTTTACTACTGCTCCTTGAAAGGATTTTTGGAATTTGTGGACAAACTAAGATAGATGCCAGGATGAGACATACCTTATTTTAAAGGGAATTAATCAGGCTTTTATCCGATTAATAGCTCATTTACCAAAATTTCGTCTGACTATTTTTAATTTTTTATTGATACTTGAAATTTTTTACTACTGCTCCTTGAAAGGATTTTTGGTATTTGTGGACAAACTAAGATAGATGCCAGGATGAGACATACCTTATTTTAAAGGGAATTAATCAGGCTTTTATCCGATTAATAGCTCATTTACCAAAATTTCGTCTGACTATTTTTAATTTTTTATTGAAAGTTGAAATTTTTTACTACTGCTCCTTGAAAGGATTTTTGGAATTTGTGGACAAACTAAGATAGATGCCAGGATGAGACATACCTTATTTTAAAGGGAATTAATCAGGCTTTTATCCGATTAATAGCTCATTTACCAAAATTTCGTCTGACTATTTTTAATTTTTTATTGAAAGTTGAAATTTTTTACTACTGCTCCTTGAAAGGATTTTTGGAATTTGTGGACAAACTAAGATAGATGCCAGGATGAGGCATACCTTATTTTAAAGGGAATTAATCAGGCTTTTATCCGATTAATAGCTCATTTACCAAAATTTCGTCTGCCTATTTTTAATTTTTTATTGAAAGTTGAAATTTTTTACTACTGCTCCTTGAAAGGATTTTTGGAATTTGTGGACAAACTAAGATAGATGCCAGGATGAGACATACCTTATTTTAAAGGGAATTAATCAGGCTTTTATCCGATTAATAGCTCATTTACCAAAATTTCGTCTGCCTATTTTTAATTTTTTATTGAAAGTTGAAATTTTTTACTACTGCTCCTTGAAAGGATTTTTGGAATTTGTGGACAAACTAAGATAGATGCCAGGATGAGACATACCTTATTTTAAAGGGAATTAATCAGGCTTTTATCCGATTAATAGCTCATTTACCAAAATTTCGTCTGACTATTTTTAATTTTTTATTGATACTTGAAATTTTTTACTACTGCTCCTTGAAAGGATTTTTGGTATTTGTGGACAAACTAAGATAGATGCCAGGATGAGACATACCTTATTTTAAAGGGAATTAATCAGGCTTTTATCCGATTAATAGCTCATTTACCAAAATTTCGTCTGCCTATTTTTAATTTTTTATTGAAAGTTGAAATTTTTTACTACTGCTCCTTGAAAGGATTTTTGGAATTTGTGGACAAACTAAGATAGATGCCAGGATGAGACATACCTTATTTTAAAGGGAATTAATCAGGCTTTTATCCGATTAATAGCTCATTTACCAAAATTTCGTCTGACTATTTTTAATTTTTTATTGATACTTGAAATTTTTTACTACTGCTCCTTGAAAGGATTTTTGGTATTTGTGGACAAACTAAGATAGATGCCAGGATGAGACATACCTTATTTTAAAGGGAATTAATCAGGCTTTTATCCGATTAATAGCTCATTTACCAAAATTTCGTCTGCCTATTTTTAATTTTTTATTGAAAGTTGAAATTTTTTACTACTGCTCCTTGAAAGGATTTTTGGAATTTGTGGACAAACTAAGATAGATGCCAGGATGAGACATACCTTATTTTAAAGGGAATTAATCAGGCTTTTATCCGATTAATAGCTCATTTACCAAAATTTCGTCTGACTATTTTTAATTTTTTATTGATACTTGAAATTTTTTACTACTGCTCCTTGAAAGGATTTTTGGTATTTGTGGACAAACTAAGATAGATGCCAGGATGAGACATACCTTATTTTAAAGGGAATTAATCAGGCTTTTATCCGATTAATAGCTCATTTACCAAAATTTCGTCTGCCTATTTTTAATTTTTTATTGAAAGTTGAAATTTTTTACTACTGCTCCTTGAAAGGATTTTTGGAATTTGTGGACAAACTAAGATAGATGCCAGGATGAGACATACCTTATTTTAAAGGGAATTAATCAGGCTTTTATCCGATTAATAGCTCATTTACCAAAATTTCGTCTGACTATTTTTAATTTTTTATTGAAAGTTGAAATTTTTTACTACTGCTCCTTGAAAGGATTTTTGGAATTTGTGGACAAACTAAGATAGATGCCAGGATGAGACATACCTTATTTTAAAGGGAATTAATCAGGCTTTTATCCGATTAATAGCTCATTTACCAAAATTTCGTCTGCCTATTTTTAATTTTTTATTGAAAGTTGAAATTTTTTACTACTGCTCCTTGAAAGGATTTTTGGAATTTGTGGACAAACTAAGATAGATGCCAGGATGAGACATACCTTATTTTAAAGGGAATTAATCAGGCTTTTATCCGATTAATAGCTCATTTACCAAAATTTCGTCTGCCTATTTTTAATTTTTTATTGAAAGTTGAAATTTTTTACTACTGCTCCTTGAAAGGATTTTTGGAATTTGTGGACAAACTAAGATAGATGCCAGGATGAGACATACCTTATTTTAAAGGGAATTAATCAGGCTTTTATCCGATTAATAGCTCATTTACCAAAATTTCGTCTGACTATTTTTAATTTTTTATTGATACTTGAAATTTTTTACTACTGCTCCTTGAAAGGATTTTTGGAATTTGTGGACAAACTAAGATAGATGCCAGGATGAGACATACCTTATTTTAAAGGGAATTAATCAGGCTTTTATCCGATTAATAGCTCATTTACCAAAATTTCGTCTGCCTATTTTTAATTTTTTATTGAAAGTTGAAATTTTTTACTACTGCTCCTTGAAAGGATTTTTGGAATTTGTGGACAAACTAAGATAGATGCCAGGATGAGACATACCTTATTTTAAAGGGAATTAATCAGGCTTTTATCCGATTAATAGCTCATTTACCAAAATTTCGTCTGACTATTTTTAATTTTTTATTGAAAGTTGAAATTTTTTACTACTGCTCCTTGCAAGGATTTTTGGAATTTGTGGACAAACTAAGATAGATGCCAGGATGAGACATACCTTATTTTAAAGGGAATTAATCAGGCTTTTATCCGATTAATAGCTCATTTACCAAAATTTCGTCTGCCTATTTTTAATTTTTTATTGAAAGTTGAAATTTTTTACTACTGCTCCTTGAAAGGATTTTTGGAATTTGTGGACAAACTAAGATAGATGCCAGGATGAGACATACCTGCAAATAAATTTACAGAAATAATGACAACTAATTTTGTAACGGTCAGTCCTAGCTCCCGTATAAGATCCCCTTCAAAAATCACTTTAACATCTAGGTCTAAATCTTTTATAAGTGTTTATATCGAGATAAAATTTAACACAAAATTTTACGCACAGAAGTCATGCCACTACGTTTTTGGATATGTTAAATATCTTAAAAATATCAAACTCTTTTTTTAAATTGCATCACAAGACAGGTAATCTTAGCTAAAATAAACGCTTAATGCCTTTTTTATTTTTAAGATATTTTAATAATAATTGACATTTTTTTAATATTCATGTTATTTTATACCTATAAACTTTTAGAAAATTAAAAGATCTAAAACTCACTCACCAATTTTTTATAAAAAGTATATAGGCGTTTTCGATTTCGCTTGTTGTCCTTAATTCCGACCATTGAACATTTTTTTAAAATTTCGTTGGAAAACGAAAAAAAACTTTTTAGATAATCAGCACAATCACTACACTTATTTTGCAAAAAAAACATTTTTGCTAAAAACACAAATTTTTCCTGAAGTAACATGTTTGTTTAAATTAATACTTTATAGTACAAGGTTTGTTCTCCAAATGAAATGACAATAAATTATACATCTACAATTTACGAAATAGTGCCACCTTTTTCACACTGCGCTACCAAAATGTTCATACAACAAATTAAGGGGAATTCCCTTTTAGTTGATACATTAAAATGACAACAAATTATACATTTACAATTTACGAAATAGTGCCACCTATTGCACACTGCGCTACCAAAATGTTCATATCACAAATTAAGGGGAATTCCCTCTATTGAATGTAAAAGAGGAGTTGGCAGTAATTGTTTGCGCCGATATTACGAAACAACAAAAACAATTGTATTTAGATGTTATTTATGTAAATTAAAAAAATAATATTTCTTATTATAGTTTAAAAAATAATAAATATGTACATTGTAAAAGTAAAATTATGAATTTTGTTTAATTTTAATAAGTTTACAGAAATAATGGCAACTACATATCATAATTATCAACTTTCAATAAAAAATTAAAAATAGTCAGACGAAATTTTGGTAAATGAGCTATTAATCGGATAAAAGCCTGATTAATTCCCTTTAAAATAAGGTATGTCTCATCCTGGCATCTATCTTAGTTTGTCCACAAATTCCAAAAATCCTTTCAAGGAGCAGTAGTAAAAAATTTCAAGTATCAATAAAAAATTAAAAATAGGCAGACGAAATTTTGGTAAATGAGCTATTAACCGGATAAAAGCCTGATTAATTCCCTTTAAAATAAGGTATGTCTCATCCTGGCATCTATCTTAGTTTGTCCACAAATTCCAAAAATCCTTTCAAGGAGCAGTAGTAAAAAATTTCAACTTTCAATAAAAAATTAAAAATAGTCAGACGAAATTTTGGTAAATGAGCTATTAATCGGATAAAAGCCTGATTAATTCCCTTTAAAATAAGGTATGTCTCATCCTGGCATCTATCTTAGTTTGTCCACAAATACCAAAAATCCTTTCAAGGAGCAGTAGTAAAAAATTTCAAGTATCAATAAAAAATTAAAAATAGTCAGACGAAATTTTGGTAAATGAGCTATTAATCGGATAAAAGCCTGATTAATTCCCTTTAAAATAAGGTATGTCTCATCCTGGCATCTATCTTAGTTTGTCCACAAATTCCAAAAATCCTTTCAAGGAGCAGTAGTAAAAAATTTCAACTTTCAATAAAAAATTAAAAATAGGCAGACGAAATTTTGGTAAATGAGCTATTAATCGGATAAAAGCCTGATTAATTCCCTTTAAAATAAGGTATGTCTCATCCTGGCATCTATCTTAGTTTGTCCACAAATTCCAAAAATCCTTTCAAGGAGCAGTAGTAAAAAATTTCAACTTTCAATAAAAAATTAAAAATAGGCAGACGAAATTTTGGTAAATGAGCTATTAATCGGATAAAAGCCTGATTAATTCCCTTTAAAATAAGGTATGTCTCATCCTGGCATCTATCTTAGTTTGTCCACAAATTCCAAAAATCCTTTCAAGGAGCAGTAGTAAAAAATTTCAACTTTCAATAAAAAATTAAAAATAGTCAGACGAAATTTTGGTAAATGAGCTATTAATCGGATAAAAGCCTGATTAATTCCCTTTAAAATAAGGTATGTCTCATCCTGGCATCTATCTTAGTTTGTCCACAAATTCCAAAAATCCTTTCAAGGAGCAGTAGTAAAAAATTTCAACTTTCAATAAAAAATTAAAAATAGGCAGACGAAATTTTGGTAAATGAGCTATTAATCGGATAAAAGCCTGATTAATTCCCTTTAAAATAAGGTATGTCTCATCCTGGCATCTATCTTAGTTTGTCCACAAATTCCAAAAATCCTTTCAAGGAGCAGTAGTAAAAAATTTCAAGTATCAATAAAAAATTAAAAATAGGCAGACGAAATTTTGGTAAATGAGCTATGAATCGGATAAAAGCCTGATTAATTCCCTTTAAAATAAGGTATGTCTCATCCTGGCATCTATCTTAGTTTGTCCACAAATTCCAAAAATCCTTTCAAGGAGCAGTAGTAAAAAATTTCAACTTTCAATAAAAAATTAAAAATAGGCAGACGAAATTTTGGTAAATGAGCTATTAATCGGATAAAAGCCTGATTAATTCCCTTTAAAATAAGGTATGTCTCATCCTGGCATCTATCTTAGTTTGTCCACAAATACCAAAAATCCTTTCAAGGAGCAGTAGTAAAAAATTTCAAGTATCAATAAAAAATTAAAAATAGTCAGACGAAATTTTGGTAAATGAGCTATTAATCGGATAAAAGCCTGATTAATTCCCTTTAAAATAAGGTATGTCTCATCCTGGCATCTATCTTAGTTTGTCCACAAATTCCAAAAATCCTTTCAAGGAGCAGTAGTAAAAAATTTCAACTTTCAATAAAAAATTAAAAATAGGCAGACGAAATTTTGGTAAATGAGCTATTAATCGGATAAAAGCCTGATTAATTCCCTTTAAAATAAGGTATGTCTCATCCTGGCATCTATCTTAGTTTGTCCACAAATTCCAAAAATCCTTTCAAGGAGCAGTAGTAAAAAATTTCAACTTTCAATAAAAAATTAAAAATAGGCAGACGAAATTTTGGTAAATGAGCTATTAATCGGATAAAAGCCTGATTAATTCCCTTTAAAATAAGGTATGTCTCATCCTGGCATCTATCTTAGTTTGTCCACAAATTCCAAAAATCCTTTCAAGGAGCAGTAGTAAAAAATTTCAACTTTCAATAAAAAATTAAAAATAGTCAGACGAAATTTTGGTAAATGAGCTATTAATCGGATAAAAGCCTGATTAATTCCCTTTAAAATAAGGTATGTCTCATCCTGGCATCTATCTTAGTTTGTCCACAAATTCCAAAAATCCTTTCAAGGAGCAGTAGTAAAAAATTTCAACTTTCAATAAAAAATTAAAAATAGGCAGACGAAATTTTGGTAAATGAGCTATTAATCGGATAAAAGCCTGATTAATTCCCTTTAAAATAAGGTATGTCTCATCCTGGCATCTATCTTAGTTTGTCCACAAATACCAAAAATCCTTTCAAGGAGCAGTAGTAAAAAATTTCAAGTATCAATAAAAAATTAAAAATAGTCAGACGAAATTTTGGTAAATGAGCTATTAATCGGATAAAAGCCTGATTAATTCCCTTTAAAATAAGGTATGTCTCATCCTGGCATCTATCTTAGTTTGTCCACAAATTCCAAAAATCCTTTCAAGGAGCAGTAGTAAAAAATTTCAACTTTCAATAAAAAATTAAAAATAGGCAGACGAAATTTTGGTAAATGAGCTATTAATCGGATAAAAGCCTGATTAATTCCCTTTAAAATAAGGTATGTCTCATCCTGGCATCTATCTTAGTTTGTCCACAAATACCAAAAATCCTTTCAAGGAGCAGTAGTAAAAAATTTCAAGTATCAATAAAAAATTAAAAATAGTCAGACGAAATTTTGGTAAATGAGCTATTAATCGGATAAAAGCCTGATTAATTCCCTTTAAAATAAGGTATGTCTCATCCTGGCATCTATCTTAGTTTGTCCACAAATTCCAAAAATCCTTTCAAGGAGCAGTAGTAAAAAATTTCAACTTTCAATAAAAAATTAAAAATAGGCAGACGAAATTTTGGTAAATGAGCTATTAATCGGATAAAAGCCTGATTAATTCCCTTTAAAATAAGGTATGTCTCATCCTGGCATCTATCTTAGTTTGTCCACAAATACCAAAAATCCTTTCAAGGAGCAGTAGTAAAAAATTTCAAGTATCAATAAAAAATTAAAAATAGTCAGACGAAATTTTGGTAAATGAGCTATTAATCGGATAAAAGCCTGATTAATTCCCTTTAAAATAAGGTATGTCTCATCCTGGCATCTATCTTAGTTTGTCCACAAATTCCAAAAATCCTTTCAAGGAGCAGTAGTAAAAAATTTCAACTTTCAATAAAAAATTAAAAATAGGCAGACGAAATTTTGGTAAATGAGCTATTAATCGGATAAAAGCCTGATTAATTCCCTTTAAAATAAGGTATGTCTCATCCTGGCATCTATCTTAGTTTGTCCACAAATTCCAAAAATCCTTTCAAGGAGCAGTAGTAAAAAATTTCAACTTTCAATAAAAAATTAAAAATAGGCAGACGAAATTTTGGTAAATGAGCTATTAATCGGATAAAAGCCTGATTAATTCCCTTTAAAATAAGGTATGCCTCATCCTGGCATCTATCTTAGTTTGTCCACAAATTCCAAAAATCCTTTCAAGGAGCAGTAGTAAAAAATTTCAACTTTCAATAAAAAATTAAAAATAGTCAGACGAAATTTTGGTAAATGAGCTATTAATCGGATAAAAGCCTGATTAATTCCCTTTAAAATAAGGTATGTCTCATCCTGGCATCTATCTTAGTTTGTCCACAAATTCCAAAAATCCTTTCAAGGAGCAGTAGTAAAAAATTTCAACTTTCAATAAAAAATTAAAAATAGTCAGACGAAATTTTGGTAAATGAGCTATTAATCGGATAAAAGCCTGATTAATTCCCTTTAAAATAAGGTATGTCTCATCCTGGCATCTATCTTAGTTTGTCCACAAATACCAAAAATCCTTTCAAGGAGCAGTAGTAAAAAATTTCAAGTATCAATAAAAAATTAAAAATAGTCAGACGAAATTTTGGTAAATGAGCTATTAATCGGATAAAAGCCTGATTAATTCCCTTTAAAATAAGGTATGTCTCATCCTGGCATCTATCTTAGTTTGTCCACAAATTCCAAAAATCCTTTCAAGGAGCAGTAGTAAAAAATTTCAACTTTCAATAAAAAATTAAAAATAGGCAGACGAAATTTTGGTAAATGAGCTATTAATCGGATAAAAGCCTGATTAATTCCCTTTAAAATAAGGTATGTCTCATCCTGGCATCTATCTTAGTTTGTCCACAAATTCCAAAAATCCTTTCAAGGAGCAGTAGTAAAAAATTTCAAGTATCAATAAAAAATTAAAAATAGGCAGACGAAATTTTGGTAAATGAGCTATTAACCGGATAAAAGCCTGATTAATTCCCTTTAAAATAAGGTATGTCTCATCCTGGCATCTATCTTAGTTTGTCCACAAATTCCAAAAATCCTTTCAAGGAGCAGTAGTAAAAAATTTCAACTTTCAATAAAAAATTAAAAATAGTCAGACGAAATTTTGGTAAATGAGCTATTAATCGGATAAAAGCCTGATTAATTCCCTTTAAAATAAGGTATGCCTCATCCTGGCATCTATCTTAGTTTGTCCACAAATTCCAAAAATCCTTTCAAGGAGCAGTAGTAAAAAATTTCAACTTTCAATAAAAAATTAAAAATAGTCAGACGAAATTTTGGTAAATGAGCTATTAATCGGATAAAAGCCTGATTAATTCCCTTTAAAATAAGGTATGTCTCATCCTGGCATCTATCTTAGTTTGTCCACAAATTCCAAAAATCCTTTCAAGGAGCAGTAGTAAAAAATTTCAAGTATCAATAAAAAATTAAAAATAGGCAGACGAAATTTTGGTAAATGAGCTATGAATCGGATAAAAGCCTGATTAATTCCCTTTAAAATAAGGTATGTCTCATCCTGGCATCTATCTTAGTTTGTCCACAAATACCAAAAATCCTTTCAAGGAGCAGTAGTAAAAAATTTCAAGTATCAATAAAAAATTAAAAATAGGCAGACGAAATTTTGGTAAATGAGCTATTAATCGGATAAAAGCCTGATTAATTCCCTTTAAAATAAGGTATGTCTCATCCTGTCATCTATATTAGTTTGTCCAGAAGCTACTTTTAAAAATGTTGTTAAAAGCATTTTAACATATGTATGTATATGAACATAGATGCATGGATACATTTAATATTGTCACAAATAACAAAACATATTTGTGAATATGTCCTAAATTGTCAAATATGTCACAAATAATAAAAACGTATTTGTAAATATATAGTAATGTAAAGTGTTATGCCGAAACATATTTAGAAATATTTAATAACGTAAAGTTTTACGTCGAAACATATTTAACTCGGCATATTTATCTTCACTCACTTTATAGTTTAAAGGAACGTTTTACAAAAGATTGCAAATCGGCAAATATTTTTAAATGTATATTTTGTAAAACAACAATATAAATTTGTGTAATAATTTAAAATTATAGCTGAAATATTTAAATTAAAATGCTTAAAAAATTAAAAACTATCTCATCAAGTTTAAGGTCTTCTATCATCACGGTTAAGAGATGTCGTCATTGTTGTTTCAGTTGTTGTTTGTTTATTATTTACTTCCTCTAGCTTACTCACTTGCTCAACGTACTCTACATACACCTTATGACGTGTTTTATTTATTATTTCAGTGTTTATATACCTACCTATACTATATTATATTTTTCAATAAAAACAGTTTTTCCCGTTTATTTATGTCGTAATGACACGCGACTCATGTGGCCCCCGACCAAATGTTTTACTAAACGTGAACTAAAAGTCAAAGTATAAGTAGGTATGTTTTGCCCCATTAAAAAAACTAAGTCTGGCAATTTTATAGCTTTAGAGCGATTCAAAGTCTGTCCAAAAAAACCCAAACAATAATAAAAAACAAAAGAAGTGGAAGAAGCAGTTGAATGCTCCACCTAAATAACAAACTGGCATTAAATGTCAAAGAAATATTTAAGTGTTAAATTGTGAAAAACTTTTTACCGCTGTTGATTGTTACGGTCTCTTTCCCTCTCAGGGTGTATGTGTGTGTCAGAATGTTTAGGTATTCGTGCTGTTGTAACATTTTGTTTAGTGTTTGTCACATCACGTCTCTGTCTAAATACAGTGAGTGACAAAAAAGGGTGTTGCTGCTTCATTTGTCAATGAAATGTCAGCAGACATAATCTAAAAAATAAAATTAAAAACGAATTGCTTGAGATGTTATTAAATGTTTAAGTTAATATTATTGTAGGAATCATTTGTCATTTTGTTTTGTTTTTTTAATTCTTTCATTATTTAAATGATTTATTTTAAGGTTAGGACTTAGGGTTTGTTTGTAAAGGGTTTTTCAACAAGATTATTAAAATGTTTATGATATTGAATACAGTATTGTTTGACAATTAGAAATGATATCGGATAGATGTCCAACGCGAATTTTCAGTGCATCAAGAGAAGAAAAAAAACAGATCTGTGAACATACAGCAAATGCTTGGAGTGCCTTCATGTAAGATTCTGTACTCTTCCTTTATCAGGAAAATATGTAATTGTTTTAAAATTTTGTAAAGTGTTAAACATTATTCTCTTTTTTGCAATATTTCTTTATAGTTGAAACACCTTGTACGTCTTGTTCGACCAAATAATATAAAGCTAATATTTTAAACACCCTGTAACCCATGTACTTCTAAATAAAGGTTACCAACCTTAATTTTTACTACCTCACCTTGTTCTTACTGTCTAAATCAGTTTTAGATATATTTAATGTTAATTAGACTAAAAATAGCTTGTTTTCTTTATACCTACAGCTGCGTCTAACTATTAAAGGACAGTAGTATTCAATATTTAAATCGTTATGTTAAAGGTAATATTTTTTAAATAAAACGATAACATTTTTATAATTTTTTAAATTAATCGTGCACTAAAAGTTAAAAGTTCTTAATACTTGCTTAATATGGGTAAAAGCAAATCCTATGATGTCAGTACTCGAAAGGTGATTATACAAATGCATCAGCATGGAAACACATATGGGAAAATTGCAACGGCTTTGAATGTTTCACAAACAATGGTTTTTTAAGCGGTGAAATATTTTAGAAAGCATTCGACTGTAGAAAAGGTGGCCCGTAAAAAAGATGCCGTATTACGGCAGTTCGTGAAGACGCAAAAATGGGCAAAACCGTCTGTGGATACAGTAAAACATTGATTGCGAGAAGTTAGACTGTTTGGAAGAATTTCACGAAAGAAGCCATTATTGTCAGAACGTCACTGAAAGAAAAGACTCAAATTCGCAAAGAAGTAACACCATTGGACGGATTTAGAATGGAAAAGAATATTACTTTTGAATGAAACAAATATCATTAGGGTTCTCTGCAGATGGAAAAAAATATGTTCGACGTTTAAAAGGCGTTTAAAGAATTTGATCCAAAGTACTGTACCGCGCCGCTTTGAAGCATGGAGGAGGTTTTATAATTCTTTGGGGTGCTATGTCGTCACGTGGTGTTAAGCCGCTGCACAAAATTGAGAGAAATATGAATAACTTTCAGTATGCAAGTTGTCTAAGCCACACAATGATGCTGTATACTGATGAGAACATGCCAGTAACATGGCTATTTCAAGATAACGATCTGAAGCATACGGCTCATCACGTCAAGCAATGGTTTTTTAACCATTCGGTTACTGTTCTTGACTGGCCTTAATGCAGTCCTGATCTCAACCCAATTAAGAACTTATAGCAAGTTGTAAAAACCAAAGTAAGCTTTGTAAAAATAAGCATTTTTAATGATCTCTTTGCCGAAACAAATAAAGCTTGGAAAGCCATGCTAAGTAGTGTATGTAAATATTTGGTGGCTTCAATGTCTCGTAAATGTCTAGCTGTTATCGATAACAGTGGTTGTGTAACAAAATATTCACCCCTATCGTGAATAAAAATTCAACGTGAAATTTGTTCACTTTTCACATTTTTCCTATTTAAATTCAATGTTAAAAAAATAAAAGTGAACAAATTTTGCGTGGAATTTTTATTCACGATAGGGGTGATTGATTTATTTTTTTAAATAAATACTTTTTATTTGTAAAATTTGAGGTAGGTATGTATGTCCCTAATTATATGTAATATAATTATATTAATCTTATTTGAAAATATGACTCACAGATTTATAAATCATAATTAATTTCACACAATATGCAGTTATTTTCTAGGAGTAAGAATTAAATTGACTAAACTACAACAAATTTTGAGAATATCATAAAACATTTCATATTATTTGCTTCAAGTTTACATGTTACTATCGTGTCCTTAATTAGTTGCACGTAGCTGTATATACCTAGGTAATATTTAATTCTACATTTTTTATTTACCTCGTTTTTTATTATCTTATTATTTTGTTGTTATTGTTTTATTTTTTTTTTTGTTTAAATATTCAACGCTACAAATCACTTAAAGGTCATTGTACAGTTATTTTGTTGTTTTGCTTGTTTATTGATTTTTTTCTCTCTCCTTTTTCTGCCTTTACCTTCACTGTCTAACTTTTGACGTTTGGATTCCATAATGTCTGTTCGTTTTCTAACATGTATTTGTTTTATTGATTTAAAGATTTATCACAAACATGTTATTGTAACACCCTTGTAATTAAGTATTTACAGAAACGTAATCATGTCAATGGGAAATTATTATATTGCATTCACTTTAATTGCCTGAATTTACAAATAATAGAAATAAAAAATAGATACTTTAATGAAAACTTCCTCTGAATAAATAGTTATTAGTTAATTGGCAAAAATCCCCCAAGAGTTGGAAATTAAAATTGTTTTATTGTTATAGGTATATCAGAATGCCAATTAGTTAAAATCTAAATGTGTGCTAAGAGAAAAAATACGCTTAAATTAAAAAAAAAACTTTAGCAAATTAAGTTTCAAATTAAAATTCAAGCGTCCTTGATTGTGATTTGTGTCAATTGTCTTAAACGTACTCGTGCTGGGACTAGTTCTGTGACAGTTTCTTTCCACCTAGAGATTTAAACAAATTAAACTAATTATAAAATGTGTATTGAAGAAAAGCAAATATTTTTAATTTTTTGCCTGACGTTTAATAATTTTTAGTTTATAATAAGCTGTTTGAAAACCACTAAATTGTCATCACTGTTTTTATACTTGTGTATTTAAAATTTAAATTTTAAATGAAATTTGTGGGAAATTGTTAATTAAATAACGTAGTTAGGTATAGGCTTGCCAGATATAAAATCGACAAAAAAAGTACAGATATCAAATCGAACTAAAAACAGCAGTGCAAATAAAAAAAGTACACTTTTTATTTAAAAAAAATCATAAAATTCAGTACATAAAAGAATTAATTGATGTAACTAAGAACTAGGAAATTCAGTATTAAAAATAACAATTCAATGAAGAAAATAACAAATAATAAAAACAAAACAAAATAAGAGATCATATATGTATGTATACATACATATTTTTGTGTAATAAAAAATAACTTGAAATTTGTCAGGTGTATTAGATTTTATTTTTAAAAAATAAAATAATTTTTTTCTATTCTATATTAAATGTTTTAATACAACTTGAAAAAATTATAAATATTTATTGCTTTTTTGGACTTGGTTAACTACTCCATTTTTATCATCTTCCGTTTTTAAAAAATTGCAAAATTCATTACAAGTGTACTCAGGGCTTCTTTTTTACACTAAGCAAAATATTTGCTATCAAATAAGAAATTGTTCCTTAAAAAAAAAATAAAAAAAGTACAAAAAGAAGTACAGAGGCTGAAAAAAGTACATTTGCGTACTTCTTTAGGTCTTATGCAGACAGAAGTACAATTAGTAAAAAAAAAAGTACGCGTACTTCTAAATACAGTACGTCTGGCAAGCCTAGTTAGGTATAAAGAATTTTGCTAGAAATTCTTATGAAATTGAAAAGGGAAACATTTATCAAGTTCCTAAATGAAAATGGTGAGTAATGGGTAAAATACATGCAGTACGCCTGGCAAGCCTAGTTAGGTACAAAGAATTTTGCTAGAAATTCTTATGAAATTGAAAAGGGAAATATTTATCAAGTTCCTTAAAGAAAATGGTGAGTAATGTGTAAAATACACGCAGTAATGTCCAGCAAATTTCCACATCTTAATGTTAGTCAATTATTAAACTTCTTGCCAAAATAAATAATGGGTGACTTTTTTTTAATCAACTTTCTTTTGTGGATTATGGACCGCTGGCATCAGCGAGCGCTACCGATTAAATTTTTTTCCAAAGTGGAAGAACTGGACTTGGCTGGCATGTGGTTTTAACAAGACAGTGCCACATGCCACACATCATTCAAAACAATAGCCTAATTGAGAGGCGAGTTCGGTGAACAGTTTTTTTTAACATTTGGTCTGGTTAATGATCTGGACGGCCAGATCATTTAATATATCGCCTTTAGACAATTATTTGGGGCTATGTTAAGGCTCATATCTATAGTGACAAGTCTGTACTGGAAACTAATATTTAAGAATTTATTCGTGAGATAAAGATTTTTCATACATACATACCTATGTACCTACATATTTCTAAATTTGATGTATTTTTTCAACTCCGAAAGCTGTTAAAAAAATCACTCTTTAATTTTAAATTTCTGAAGTGCAATTGAAAATTTTGTCGATGTTTTCGACAATCTGGTGAATTTTCAATTTAACTTTTTGATACCTAGTTTTAATTTGTCTCTCTAAGCCTACTACGAAAACTCAACAATACATTTTTTTTATTTTAACCCAAAAATATCATTTTTCTCATCAAAAATATAAAAATAAAAAAAATATTTTTACATGAGATGCATATTTTGTTTAGTATTTGTTTTAGTATTTCCGGAAATTTATACGCAAAATTTCAAAAAATCTTCTAAATAGCCAGCCAGGATAAATAAACACTCCTAAAATAAAAGTGTACATACTGAAAAAAAAAAATAAAGAAACACTAAATTAAATCCATAAATAGATACAAAACTGGATTATTATAGGAGTTCTCTTCAACGAACGAAGTTTACAGCTTTTTTTATTTAAAATTTAAACGGATTAAATGCAATAAAAACAAAACCCACAAAATGTTTGTTTGCTTGTTGTTATTATGGTTAACTATCAGAACACAGATTCATAACAAAAGTTAAAAAAAACAGAAAAAGAAAAACAAAACCAAAACAGAAACAGAAACAGAATAAACAATAACAATATGCTACAACTGGCAACCGCCAGATACAATGGGCCGCCATACACAAAAAAAAAAAAAATAACAGACACACCACATTGTCGTTTTCATGTTGCTCCAATGTTGTTGTTATTATTGTATGTATAATATTGAGAGCGAGTTTTATGACCTTTTGAGAAAAAAAATACATAAGACAAAAAAATATAATATTATTATTTGCAATGTTGCCAAACTTCATTTCACTTGCACAAAACTTTACACAGACACACGTGTACACAGCCATGCAAACTCATAGACATTATTAAAACTCTAAAATGAATTTATGTCTGTGAGTACGAACGAACGTGTATAAGTTTGCAAAAATGTTTGAAAATTGTATTTATGAATGTGTATGCATATGTATGTAGATACATATGTATGTATATCCATACATACCTACATACTTTGTTGTATTTATGTATGCAGAAATGTTTGTCTATCGTACTTCAATTTCACATCACATGTGTTTATCGTTCAGTGTATGAAGGAGAAGTATTAAAAACAGATCCATAAAATACATCAAATAGCAATAGTAGACCATTAAATGCTGAAAATAAACACATCATATAGGTATACATATGTATGTATGTATGTATGTATGTACGTTTTCTTTCTCTACACTTTAACTAGACGGAATATTAAAGGTATTAAATCTTTCTCGGTTTTGCTGTTAGAACAAATTTTTGTTTAAACATTTATTTATTTATTTATTTGATACATTTCGTTCAGGAAATTTGGGTTGTGATGGTTTTTAAATTTTTATTTTCTTAGATCAGAACTATATTGGAAAGTAGGTTCACTTATAGGTCATACATATATCATTGAATAGCATCTCTAAACAAACACAGTCTGCGAAGTTTTTTTTTGGCATTTCCGCAGAAACACGCAGAGGTACCGGGAGTCGAACCTGCAACATTGATGGTCTCTCTATTAAGCCAAGCGAAACTATTCTAGTTCCCTTCTTTTATTTCTTAAAACTTGATATGGAAGAGTTTTAATGACTGCATCTAATATTCTAATTTATGCAAGGCAAGACCGCTATATGTAGAGTATTATACAAACATGTTCTAACGTTCCCATGACTCGACCGAAGATTTATTTGTATCAACCAAAAGTTAAAACACACAGAACCAATGTGTGAACAAATTTTTCATAAGACAATGAGAGATAAATTGAAATTTTTGACATTGTTAAGACATCTTCCAAATAGCTGCAAGTCGACGAAACATCTTGGAAGGGCCACAATAATATCTTTAATACTGCAATTCTGATTGGCAATATTCTTCAGCTTGAACTTGCAACGGAGACCAGAAGCACACAAAGATTAGATTACAATGATATATATTAGATTAGTGTTGCATTGAAAAGCATTTTTTCACCATTGGTAGAGATTGATCTGTTGCTGTTGTTGTTACTGGGTTGAGAACCCTTGGCCAAATAACTTCGGGTCAATCCGGTACGTAGAACCGGCTATAACGGGAATGAACGATTGGTCGGTCAGCTGCTCTAGTGTGGCACCTTCGTTTAGTTATCCATAGTGTATAAATATTTAAAGCTGAAAAAACGCAGCCTTAAGGAACGTAATAGGCTGCCTTCAAATAATCTCAGAACATCACTCTCAAGAGGAGACTAAGGTTCTACCGGTCAAGCATAACGTGTCACCGGTGGAGTCATTCAAAATTCGACATCACACAGTTGGAAACTTCCCCGAAGCATGCCAGACAGGACCATTGTAAGTACGAGGAGAGCATAAAGAGATACATATGTACAAGATCCACTAGATTGCATATGACAGCTTTGAGACGACACCAATACCGCATTAATGACGTACTTGGCAATTCGTCCACCGCCGATAGCAGGCACCGAAAACATTCTGCATGTAAAACAAGAGTCTTCTGGTACAATTAAGATTAGAATAGAGCAACAGCCTTAATGCCTTTTGGTCCCGAATATACCGTGCCCAGCATGTGGCCAGAGTTCCAATGAAACCCCCCCACATATGTAATTGTCTAGACAGTCCTACACACAGTGGAAGTATTCTTTTAATTTAACAGAACCCCAAGATTAATTGTAAAATTGATCTGTTGATTTTCCAACATACTCCAAATAGTGGTTAAATAAAGTTACGCCATTTGCTTTCCCGTTTTTTTAATGGTTCTTCGGTGACATCATTTGAAACGCTTTACTTTTGTTGAATGTGGTTCTTCTTGAAGAACTCACTTTATTTAGTTTCGGACATTAAAGCTTGTTTATCTCCCATTTAAGATCTTTCCAGTATCTGATTAATTTTTAAAATTGTTAAATTGATAAATTCTCGTGTTGTGTTCTAATTAGAAGAGTTCAGTACTGAGTGCAATTTGTCTGCCAAAAAAGTGGAAGAAGGTCTCTTGCAAACACTAATGGTTTGAAAAAATCTGCGATATTTGGCAAATAATGGAACTTCTTCTTATTAGGGTTTTATGACACAGTAAGGGATTTTGAAGAATTTACACGAAATTTTATTCTGGAAGGAAAGCAATTATATTTAGATATATGTAAGTAAGAAAAGTGTCTTCACCATCAAAAATCAGAATGACATCATTTGTTCAACGTTTTTAAGTTAATCTACATATATACATAAATAATAGCTTTACATACATACGAGGTCAGATCAAAAAATAACCGTTATTTTCAAATTTCGTGAGTTACGTATGTTCTTTTTTCGCATTTTTTTCTGTTATGTTGGTACACATGTCTGTTATATATGTTGGTAATGTCAGCCATTTCGGATTGTCAGTTTGTTTTTGCCAGATAAAAAGGTTAGTCGTGTTTTGGTGTGCTCTTCCATTTTTTTTACTATTCGGCAAAATGGATCAAAGAAACTGTATTAAGTTTTGTGTAAAAAATGAAATTAAATGCGCAAGGACATTTGAAATGTTGACTGTGGCGTTTGGCTAGTCTACTATGAGCTGAACACAAGTTCAATTGTGGTATAACCGGTTTAAACAACCGATGAAAACATTGAAGCAATGAAAAAAATGATTTTGGATAATCGTCGAATCACTATCAGAGAGGTTGCTGATGATGTTGGCTCATGGCAAGCAATTTTTACGGATGTTTTAGGCATTAAACGTGCGGCAGCGAAGATTGTTCCAAAATTGCAAAATTTTGAGCAAAAACAACGTCGCATGGACATCGCTCAGGAGCTGTTGAACATCGTCAACGACGATCCAGATTTCCTCAAAAAGGTCATAACTGGTAACGAATCATGGGCGTATGCCTATGACATTGAAGCCATAATCATCCCAATGAAAACGTCCAGAAGAGCCAAGACCGAAAAAAGCACGTCAAGTTCGGTCAAATGTGAAGGTTTTGCTCACTGTTTTCTTTGACTGCAATGTCATGGTACATCATTAATTCTTGCCATAAGGTCGTACGGTCAATAAGGAATAGTACCTTGAAGTTATGCGCCGTTTGCGCGAAGCAATTCGTCAGAAACGCACAGAATTGTGGAAAAACCAATCATGGATTTTGCACCATGATAACGCACCAGCTCACACATCGATGCTTGGGCGTGAGTTTTTGGCCAAAAACAAAGCCGTTATCATGCCTCAACCACCGTATTCATCGGAGTTGGCCCTACTGACTTTTTCCTATTCCCAAAACTGAAGACACCGATGAAAGGAAAGCGTTTTGCTACAATTGAGGAGATAAAAGAAAAATCGAAACAGGAGCTGTTGGCGATATCAAAAAGCGCGTTTCAGAAGTGTTTCGAGGATTGGAAAAAACACTGGCATAAGTGTATTATATCTGAGGGGGATTACTTTGAAGGGAACAAGATAGTTATTGATGAATAAATAAATACTTTTGAAAAAATTTAAAAAAACGGTTATTTTTTGATCAGACCTCGTTTATGGCAACTTGTATCGTTTTGAATATTTAAAATATTTTGTAAAAACTAAAATATCAGTCATTTAACAAACCGTTTATAAAACAAGCTTCTTTCTAACTTTACAAAGCTAATGTTAAATTTGACTTCGTAATAACCCTGCTATTCATATCTATAATTTATTCAAATCTACATACATATGTATGTATATTTATTTATTACAAATGTAACCCTCAAAATATAACAAGTCTAACTAACAATGACGTAAAATCTATCTAAATACAACGACATACATATGTATGTACAAATTTACATGATAAAAATTTAAATTTTTTTTTACTAGATTTATACATATTGATATGTGTGTGTGTGTGTACAACTGGTATATAAAAACCTGTAAACTTAAATATATAAATACTAGTAAATTTATATTACAATCAGATGTACATACTTACATTCATATTGCTACTACTTTTAGTTTAGAAATAGACATAACTGCTACTACTCATCTACTGCTACTATGTGGTTTTTCTACTACGTTTAGATACAACTAATAATAACAATAAACCAGGGTCATCATCATCAACAACAAAAACAAGATTACAAAAATACACATCATCTTATTTACTTTATTTACATTGCAATGTTTATGTGTGTAAGTTTTAGTAAATACATAATTTACTGCAATTGTTATTTATAATGGGTGATTTGTAAATGAAAGTTGTTAACAAAATTCTTATGTTTACAATTAATATAATGATGTTAAAGTCAATAAATAGTTTTATTTTGTGAAATTATACGACCGACCGGTTAATTTGATTTGCAATAGATTCATTTTTGTTTCATTGACTGTATGATGACATGTGTCCTGTTGTTCTGTTCAAACCACGTTCTACTATTTCTATAGAAGCAAAATACGGAATTAATTCCACTTCCGAACGGAATTAAATTCTGTGACATGGCCGATAATTAAAGATTGAGGGCAACGTTTTAATATTTAAAAGCACACGATTAGGGGCAACATTTTATACCAATAAGGATAACATTATACTGTATGAAAGCGCAACATTGTACTATATAGGGCAAATTTTTTAAATAAAAAATACTTACGATTAGATGTAAAAAAGCATTTTCATAGCATATAAAGGAATACTTTTAAGGATAACATTTTACTATAAAAAGGCATAAGATTGAGATCAAGATTTTACTATAAAAAAATCTACGATTGAGAGTAGTATTTGACTATATAATTGCCTAACATTTGAATATATAAAGTTTCTCACATAGCTGCAAAAATAATCAAATCATTTTCCATTTTACTGTATAGTTTAGTTTCATTTTAAATATGCATATTTAAAAATATATTTTTTATCAAATGATTACCTACCAAGTCAGCATACATAACTATGTACATACGTATGTATGTTTATAACTTAAGACAAATCATTGGCTACATGTGTTTAAATTCACAGGTTGCTTGACGCCCAGTTTTTAAACATTTTTGTTATAACAATTTGCATTTAATTTCATGTATTTTCTATACAATTTTTATAATTTGAATTTATTTATTATTCATAAATTTTTTTGTTGACGAATGCAGGCAGCACTAAATAGGAAAATTATTATTAACATTTTCTTTTCACACACATAAACAACCATTCATTGTATGTCATCAATAATGCCGATGAATTGATGAGATTAATTAAAAATTTATTTAAAAGCGTTGTTGTGTTTTTGTTGATTTTATAGAGATTTAATTTAAATTTATAATAATTATTAAAAAATTGTGATTTAATTGTGTTGGTGTTAATATTACGTTGCATTTTTGTTTACCTTTTTGGCAGGCCTCAGGTTACTACTTTTGGTATGCAACGCTGTTTGTGTTGTAGTTTATTATGATATGTGCGCTTGTTTATTATTATTGTTTTGTTGGATGGTGAAAAAATGTTGGAAAAGTGTGTTAAATTTATTAAAGAAAAGGCATTTTGTGATATTGGTTTTTTTTTTGTCATATTTTAAGTGTAAAGGTACGGTCACACATGGCAAATATTTTTACGAAAAAGACGTAACCACAAAATAAAATATATGTATTAAAATTCCTTTATTTATTTCAAAAACTTATTTTATTTCGGACAAGACACACACACAAATGTACATATTTGTCGTATGTGACCATACCTTTAGTATAACATTTTAAATAAATAATGGTTTATTATTTATTAAATTATTGTTTTTTAGACAGTTAAGTAACCTAATACTTGACTTGAAAGCATTTAAGTTGGAATATTTGTTTGAGATTGAAAACAGTTGCATAGAAAAGTAAACTAATTTGCTTTATTTCTTTATTATTTAATGTAGGCAAATTTATTAGATTTAATTACAAACTTTTATTTAAACATAAAACATATGTTCTTAAAATAACTAGGGCACAAGCTAATGTTTGCAATTGTACTTAAAGTAGTACACAAAAAATGTCGACGAAAGTGGACAACAAACATAACCAAAAACAAATGTATTCAGATTTTCAAGACGAAGTCTTGACAGAAAGAATACGAAAAAACTGAAGAAAAACGAGGCAACATGTAAATAAAAATTTAAAAATTATAATTACAGCAAATTTCGAACCACCGGTAACACTGGTTAAAAGATTGATGTTTGACTGTTGGCTAGCAGGCACCGCAGTGGTGTAGAGGTTAGAACGCAAATAATTCTGATGAGAGAATGTGGTGATTCTCGAAACATGTAAATTCAACCCAGGTTCAATCCCCAGCTCAGCCAGAAAAATTATCAATAAAATTTTAATAGAGATTTCATGTTGTAAAACAATTCATTCAGTAAAAATAATTTAATGAACTCGAGCCCGACTAAATAAATAAATATCAAAAAAAATTTAAAATTAACAGTTCGAATAAAAAATAATAATTGTTATAAAAATATATCTTTGTCATATTTTTGTTTTAAATAAAATATATACGACTTAATTAAGAAATATTTATGTATATACATATATTGTTGTTGCAAAATATGGTCAACTAATTAAAATAAGGTAATTTAAAACGATTAATGACGTCATTTGAAAACCATATTTGTTTAATTTGCACAGAAGGTGGTGTATTAAATTAAAAAAAATCAGCTAAATTTGTAATCTTGCAACAATTAAAAACAGTATTGAACATGGCGACATAAAAATCTACGGTTGGGGGCAACATAAAGACCTACGATTAAGACAAAAATTGTATTTTACTATATAAAAATCTAAGTCTAAGACAAACGTTTTTTGCATAAAGACCTAAGATTGAGGGCAAAACATTTTCTATATAAAGGCTTAAGATTGAATATATATAGTATGTATCTACTTACCTACAATTCCGGCAACAATTTACATGCAATATTTAAAAATATAAGCCCTATTCATTTTTTAAAGCAGCTATGTATGTGACAACACTGGTTTTGTTTACATTTTATTCAGACGCAAAGTTGCCATATGTTCAGCAGCAAAAAATATGCTGCCATCTTGTTTTAGGTATGACTATATTGACCTTGAAAGTACTTGTAATATTTAACATTTGTTATTGGCTTCCCCGCCTTTTTGGAAAAAATAAACATTTGCATATAACTTTAAGTTGTTTTTTCAATGTTTTCTTGATTGGCATCCCATAAATTTAATAAAAAAATTAAAAAATTTTCTTCCAAATTCAATTTATTTTCTATTTTAAATATTCCCAAACATAGTTTTCTTATCTTTTACTACTCCAATTGTGTCTATATAGCTTGCTGTCTGCCGTCCTGACTACATTCCCGTGCCATGTTGATTTGCTTTTTTTTTTGCTGACTTAGCACAACATGAAATTCTTTTTGTGTCTTGAATTTTTCTGCTTCTACATTTTTGCTTAAATGTTTTAACATGTATCAATCACATACAAACATACATACATATTTGGAAATATAAGAAAATGCAAATAAATTGCTGACAAGAACTTATTAGTGGCAGAAGAAGTAGGAGGAAATGAATCAGAGAAATAGTGCTGAACAATCTTGACACGTGTTTGCTATTGGAATTTTTAATAAAAGTTATCGGATTTTGATTTGATTGTTGGTATGGCCTGTGTGTGAGCATGTATGTATTAAATTAAAGGCAAATATTTAAGTGTCATTTTCGTTAGCAAAGACAAATTTTAGATTTTTTGAGGAACATATGGTAACAATTTAAGAAAAAGTTTTTATGTGTCGCTAAAATTTCTTATATTTCTAATATTAAATGATTTGTAATAAATCAAATTGAGATCTTTAATTTATTATTTTAAAAGTGAGTCAGTGAATTTTATTTTTTCAGCCTATCAAATAATAAAATATTTAATTTGTTTGGGTTTCTTTATTGATATAAAATATGCCAGATTCAATTTTACTGACGATCATATGGCCACTTTGTGCCAGATTCAAATGTAAACAAAAGCCAATGATGCCTATTGAAACATTATAAAATGAGTAGTAAAAATTAAATTAATTAAATTAATAGCTAAATATAATAGCTTTTCTAATAAGAATTCTAATTTAAAACATGTAGCAATAATTCTCTAAAATACTAATTACAAAATTTTAATAATTCATGAATTAATTATAAGTCATGGCTTTTAATTTACAAAAATTTCAAACAAAGTTTCTAATTAGACTTGTAATTTATATGATGTGTTAAATATCACTTAACTTTGCTATGAAGAAAAAACACCTGTCATTCATAATCTATTTGTATTTTTTAGTCATTTCAGTTAAATTACCACATTTTTTTTTTTCTTCTTAAAACCAAAATTAATTTTTTCTAACGCTTAAAATAAATTGAAACGAAAAAATAAATAATGAAAACTAGTTTTCCATTAAACAAGTTTTATATTTTTCTTCTACTTCAAATTCAAATCAAATTAATTTTGTTTTTCAATTCTTTGTATTTCATTTCTCTATTTTTTTATTTTATTTTTATTTGTATAGAGGAAAAACGGCTTAACACGTTTTTCAACGGATTTTCCTTTAGCTTTAGTATTTTAAGTATTTATTGTAGAAGACAGTGGTATTGAGTGGTAGAAAAAGAAAATATTAAATGAAATAAACAAATTTAAAAGTGCAGACACTTTTCATATGGAAATTTAACAACCAGCTGACATGCAAACAACTAAACGACAGAAACTGAAAAGTCGATTTTAAAATTCAGGTAATTTGCAATCTGCAACATCAGGAATTACTTTTTAACAACTTTAAAAACCTAATTATTTTTCTTGGTTTGTTATTATTTTTTTTTCAAACAGTGTCACTGTTTTGTCTTAAAGTGCCGTATTTGGTAAACAGTTGTGTATCTAAGATTTGTATTTGTTTCATTTTTCTTTTTCCTTCAGAAGTAGAAAAAACGCAAATAAAAACAAGTTTCTATTTCGATTAGTTTACGTTTTACTTAAAGTGTTTTCGTTTGTGCAAAATTGTATTTAACGCAGTCAGCTCTTAATGATTGGAATTTATCGCAGAGTATAACAGTAGGAGGCGTTTTGAAAAAGGACACTAATTAAAATACGGAAAGTTTAACTGTACAAATAGAAGTACTACTATACAAATGCAACCCTGTAAGCGTCCTCTCATACTTTTTATTAAGCAGTGTAATAAATAGAAATAGAGTGATGTATGGTGTGCTAAAGTTGTTATGTAATAAGAAAAACTAAATCTAACTAAAAACTAATAATAAACGAAATATATTCAGTATTTTTTCAATTATGTATTAACACTAATTCTTTTATTTTAATAATATGCAGCATTGCTATTGTTTATATATTAAGTATGTCGTTACAGAAGTATTTTGATAATTTTAATGGACCAGTACGTATAATTACTGATAGAGGTACTTGCTTTACTGCTAATTCCTTTTACAGAACAATATAAATCATGTAAAAATATCAGTAGCTTTCCCACAGGCAAATGGAAATAGTTAATAGAATTTTAAAATCTATTAAAGAGTTAATAGAATTAATAAATTAACAGAACCCGTCGCACACGCTGACTGGGTCATTAAATATAAAAAAATATCCAAGATTTTAAAAAAGTTTGTCTCAATTTTTCTTGAACGCAAATGTTTTAAACTTGAATAATGTTTGAAAAATTAAAATTGTTTTCCAAAAGCAAAATATAAAGTTAAATAAAAATAGATTTCAGAGCTCAACTTTGAAATTTCATTTGTTTTTCACTCTAATTCCAATAATATTTAAACATTTTAGTATTTTTGCAAATTAAACGTTTTTTTTTTTTTTTTTTTTTTTTTTTTTTTTTTTTTTTTTTTTTTGTATTGCTGTAATTGGTAACACTGACCTTGTTGACATATTTTAATGTCACAAACTTTCCAATGTGATTAAGAGAAGAACTAGACCTTTTACGCTAATACAATACAGCTAAAGTGAAACATTTTTTTCAGTTAAAGCTAACAATTGAAATTATTAAAAAACACATTAAACACTAATAATACCAAAAGTAAGCAACTGCTTCTAAATCTATTAACTGCACTGTAACACCTTGAGCAAATTAATTTCTAGCATACTCGTTGAACAGCACTTTAAACCATTAGCTAGTTCTTATATATTATATACTACATACTTTAGAAGTAAATATTTATGATGAAGTAAGGCATTCGAAATTTGCCATTAACTATAAAAAAATGATGAAATGAAAACAAACTACCAGGCTTCAATTCATATACTAGTTATTCATATTCATGTTCTTTAAAATATTAAAAGGAACTTAGAATCCAGAGCATTTTGCTGACGTTTAAAGTTTAAATTGTATAAATTTATACAAATAGAACATGAAATTTGTGTTTAAGTTTGAAAATTTTGCTGTTTTCAGCATACAAGTAACTACTAGAATTATTGTTATTTGAAGAACTTAACAAAAAGAGCCATATATTTTTGATATGAAAATAAACATTTAAATAAATTTGAGAGTTTATTATTATTTAATAGTATTAATAATGTACTTAGTAAACAAACGTCTTTAGCGTCAAATTTAAAATATGTATCAAGTGAATAGCGAAACAATAAAGAACTATTACAAAATTTTCAAAGCATGTTTTTTTTTCCTTTAATAACAAAAAACATTTTCGTTATTTATGTTCAAACATAAAATTGGTACGGTCACACTTGGCAAATATTTGCCGAAAAAGACGTAACCACTAAATATCATATATTTGAACTTTTCTTATTTAGGCCAAAGCACAACAAATATTTAATTTTAATTTATTTGATGCTCTTTGATCTGGCAAAAACCTTGTAAGAGTAAACAACGTCAAAAAAATTGTGCTAAAACAAGTGATAACGCTTTTTTTGAGTAAATATTTGCCAAATGCGACCGTACGTACCTTTAGAATTTTAAAAGTATTCACCTCTATCGTGAATAAAAATTCCCCATGAAATTTGTTCCCTTTTCACATTTTTCCTATTAAAATTCAATGTTAAAAAAATAAAAGGGAAGAAATTTCATGTGGAATTTTTATTCACGATAGGGGTGATTAACTTTTTAAAATAGGTTTATTTATAATCAAGATAATTGACACTTCTTTTTTGTTTGCTATTTAATCTCTCATAATGTTGTCATATAGAGTAACAGTGTTGCTCCTAAATATTTTAAAAATTGTCATCCATTGACACCTTCACATAAATTTGCTATAATTCTGTAAATACATCAACCATTAAAAAAAAACTAAACATATAATCGGTGATTATATATAGAGTATCAAATTTGACACTTTTTTTCACATTTTTCTTTATTATTACTCGATTAATTTTTTACTAAGTTATTTAGCGATTATTCGTTTACATTTTTATAAAAGAAAATACATATTTCAATTAATATTCCTTTTGAGTTTTAGAAATATAAAAATTGTTCCGATTAATTTAATGGTTTTACGAATAATTGGCCAAAAGTCTATTTAATAAAAGTATATAATTAAAAAATTTGCATTAAAATTTTTGATTATGAGAATATTATTAAATTCGGCCCACTTTTTTAGATATGCTTTTATTTTTATTCGATTCATTTTCTACTATGTTATTCGGTTTTACGATATTTTCTTTATTAAAACCGATAAAATGATTATTAGATTATTATCGGGTTTTATTGGCCAAAATTCTGTTTCTAATGAAATCTTTGATTATGTGAAGATTATGAAATTTGCCGCATCTTTCGGAGGGGTAAAAACTCCCGCGGATTTTTTATTCATGATTGGGCCGATTGTTTTTTAAATACATTTTTTTCCCCCAAATTATTCGATTTTGCACTTATTTGTTACATTAAAAAAAATCAATATTCATATAAATAAGGTTTTTGAATTTAAGAAATGTGTATATAATATATATTTATCCGATTAATCGAATCTGTTATTCGAATAATTGGCTATAATTCATTAAATACATACAAATTTTAAATAAAATCTTTGATACTAACAGTAATGCAAGCAGACATTTTATATTTTCTTAGCTAATGATGATTCACCCCTATCGTGAATAAAAATTCCACATGAAATTTGTTTCCTTTTATTTTTTTAACATTGAATTTTAATAGGAAAAATGTGAAATGGGAACAAATTTCATGGGGAATTTTTATTCATGATAGGGGTGAATAAATTAATTTTAATATCACAAAATGTCGATAAAAATTTTTTGTATAAACCTTTTATAAAGTTTAAAATTTATTATGAATATTATTAATTATTATTAATTTAAGCATTTTTAGTTTGTTTTTCAATTAAAGCTGCAGCTTTGGTATTTATTATCATAATTGGCAACACTGTCTTTTGTTTACATTTTAATCATTCACAATAAGGCTATATGATTAACAGAAAATCATGCCTTTTTTTTCTTGTTTTATATGTATTATACAATTAGTATGTTGCTTTCTTTTAAATCCTCTGACTTAAATCCTTGTTTTCATATAAATTTTAAATTAACAAATAATTACTTGTCATATCAAATTTTTCTCAATATTCGTTTAATTCCAGTATGTTGCATTTATAATACTGCTGCTGTTGGCAGTCTCTATAATTCCATATAATTTTTAAGTAAAACTACAACAACGGTAAATATAAATATACAACATGAGATTTGTCTCTGTCTTTTTATCTGTTCTATCTTATGAAAACCCGGAAATTATTATTGAGTAAAGAAAAAAAAAAACATATGTATGTATGTGCGTTTTTTCTGTTCCAGCAGCAGTAGCAGCAGCATCCATAACACCGCACTGAACTTTAAATCCTCAGCAGCAGAGGTAGCCAGCAACACACCCCAAACAAAACAAAAAAGAAGCAAACTCTTCTTTTTTCCCAATATTTATCCTGTTTTCTAGTGTCGTTGTTATTCTATACATATATGTATTACATATATATTTGTATTTGGTGTTATACTGGGTATGTAGTTTACAATTTTTGTTTTTAGTATCGTAAACAGTTGTTTTGTTGTTGTTGCATTTAATGCAATAATGCAACTTGTTTTGCCATCATATGTTGATGGCAGGTTCTTCTTCTATTATTGTGTGTGTTTTTTATTTCAACAAAAATATTACGTATGATTATATATACGCATGAATTTTTCAAGGCAGATGTTTGAAAGAATTTAAAACTCTTGATAGCTGTATTCCTCTAATAGAGAAACTTCAAATATATTATTTGTTGTTTTTTTAATAAATTTGTAGCAATTATCTTATTTTGACAAAAAACAAGATTTTTTTTCATTACATACATACTGACAATATTATTTCTAAACTACCTACTTCTTCTTCGAAAAAATCATTTACACTGAATGTTTTAGTTTAGGTTGCCTAATGAAAGAAAAAATATGTTGGTTTTTGAACATTTGTCTGATGTCTGCTGTTTAACTACGCAAGAGGCTTATTGCAGGCAACTGTGCCCTAGAAACTTCAAATTTGTTTAATTAAATATTATATGCATATTCAATAGGTTTTCGTAATAATTGGCCACAATTCTGTAAATACATTAAAAATAAAGTATTTTATTATTTATAGAATTTGAAATGCTACACAAGTGTTGTACTGTGAGCGTCAAAATAAAGTCAACACCAAGCTTAATCATATTAATATAAATTATATTATATTAGGAAATTATGTAGCATTTTTTATAGTTATTTAAATAGAATTGAATTCACAAAAAAAAAATAGAACAATTTTTACGCGTCAAAATAATCCTTACGCAAAAAACACTGTCATTTCAAAAGTAGTGCCAATTCTTTTTATTTTTCTTTGTTTGAAAATATAACGTTCGAAATAATTGCAAGTATCTTAACTTAAATAGTGAAAAATTTACAATGGGAAGACAAACATCAATCGAGGCTCTGCAAATCATAATAGACTTATGTAAATACTGATAGACAATTATACCAAACACAATACCCGTAGCCCTTTCAGACCTGCGCAAAAATACTATGAATTTTTTTTATAATTTTTGGAATATGTGATATGAAAATATAATTTTTTTTATAATTTTTATATCCTACAAGGATTTTCAGGACACGTACACTTGCTGCATCACGGTCGATTTTTATTAATATTTTTCACTAAAACACATTTTTGTTGCATGAAACGATTTCAATTAGTTTGAAATATTAAAATTTATAATTTATTTATTTAATATATGTGCACTTCATTATTTGTAAACGATTAATACTTTTGTAATTAAAGACACTTCCACGGCTCATTTTGCTAAAACTGAAATGTAACTGAAGAATAGCGCAACAATTCAAGTAATGGTAAGTGAAGAGTAATGTGAGAAGCAAATGTACAAAACAATCAGCACAATCGATTGGTTTAACAGAAGCAAAAATATTGAAACCGAAATCCACCCGCACAATCGATGCATCACGGTCTGAAAGGGGTAGAAAATTGGCCTGGTGCAAAACGACCAAAACGTCTTACAAAAACTTATGAAAAGAAGGAGCAACTCAACAGCTAGTGCTGTAAAAATAGCTGAAAATGTTACGAAAATCTGTTAGCGCGAGTTTTTTTGGAGTCAAAAAATCTTCAATAATATGACGACGGTAAAACATGGATGTGCCTCACAGTATATTTTACTTTTATTCGATTATTTTTTAGAATTTGTAAAAAATTTCATGTTTAAACTACTATTTCTTTTAGAATTTAAGAGGAATATAATTTGTCCGATTAATCGAAACCATTTAAGCGGTTTCCCGAATAATTGTCAAAAATTCCGTATATTTTTTTAAGAATTTCTTTTGTTATGGAAAAATAAAGAAATTCAAAATATTTCACATTTCTAAAGGAGTTTTCCTTTATTTACAATGGCAACATTATTTCATTGTCCTCTTCTTCTTAAAACTTGTCATTTACTGTGATTGACAACGGTGTTGTCAAATGTTAAAGAAAGCTCCAACGTGTTTATTTTTAACAGTTTACCGATTTATACTTGTGGTGCTTGGTCCAATTAATGTTAACATCGTTTTCTAGCGGCAATAAGTTTGTTGGCTGCTAAATAGCATAATTGGGAAGGTTTAATCATTAAATTCTTTGCGGGAACTGAAAAAATTAAAAAAAAAAAAACATAATCATATACAGATTGTTGCTTATAACCATTCTAATGCTAACTTGCTGTTACATGTTATGTCATGCCACATCTAGTTGCACAAACTCGTACAATTTGTATAATACAAAATAATAATAACAAAAAAAGGCAACAAATGAAAACAGACAGGATTTCTTTTTATACAGGAAGGAAAGTATGTACAAGTTGTAGTAGTATGTAGTACAGCGCACTGAATATTAGCCGTTTTATGGAGCAGAGCAGAACAGTGTTCAGCAGAGCTGGCTCAACTGGGATGTAAAGTATGGGAGTTGAAAGAAAATATAATGTAGTAGTAGTAGAGTACGTACCTACGTAGTACATAGTGTTTAGGTAGTAGACAAGTAGTAGAAGTGGAAGTGGTTGCTGGAATATAATAAAATTTGCAGTTTGTTTATATATATTTTTTTTTAGTGTTGTGTTGTTTACGTTTGTTTGTTTATATTATTTTGCTGTGAATTGTGTGTCTGTCTGGCTGTGTGTTTGTTGTGTTGTATATTTGGGAGTATAATATCCCAAAGTGAAACTTGGCAATGTGGCTAAGCTGCTTTAATGTTGTAAATGTGCCACACAAAAAATGGCAACTCTGCAACACTGAAAAAAAAATAAAAAGAGATGCTACTGTATTTTCCACAATATTTTTATATAAAAATTTGGTATACAACGTGGTAAATTGTCTGCAAAATACATACATATACCTATACATATTTTCCTCTGCAATATTGTTTTTCTTTTTTCCTTTTGTTTATTTTAACCAATATTTATTGTTATGTTATAGAGGTTTTTCTTTTTTCTTTTCATACGTATACATACATACATACCTACTACTGCTGTTTTTATAGGAATTTATTATTTTTTCTTTCAATATTTATTTTGTTTTAATATACACATATATATCTTTTCTATTATGTATAATAGTATGTAGTTCAATACAGTTCTTCGTAGTTTTATAGCTTTATACATACATACATACATTTTTTAATTTATTTGGAATGTTAAGAAAAATAAAAGTTGCTTTATTTATTTTTGCAAGTTTATTGCAAAACGTGACTTGTCATTCAATTTTCTTTAAAATTCATCTCTGTGTTTTTCTAGCATTATTTTTTTATTGAATAATTTATTCTATTTTATTCAATTTGATTGAATTTCATTTTCTAATAGTAATACCTATATTTTTTATTTTTTACTTTTGTTTATCTTTACAGAAAAGAACCCTTCACTCGCACAGCACGCCTTAAATTATATATGGATTATTTATGCAATATTTGAATACGTTTCTGTTTTTTTAAATAAACTTCAGCAATTAATAATATAATTGGGTAAGCAAAGATAAGATACATTTTATTAGAATTATTACAATAAAAAGAAATATAAATTAAGTTAAATTAAATTAAGTATGTAATAGGTTTTGACAAAATCAAAAATAAATATATAAAAATGATTAGCTTAAATTTTAGTAATTAGATTACTATCCGAAAATGGTTGAATACAAAATTCAATGTGATGAAAAAGTTTTGACTTGAATTTCACATTATGCCTAAAATTTTGGGGTTATAATCCTCCATATTTACTTCAAAAATAAATTTTAACATATACTGTGAGCGTCAATATAAAGTAAACACCTAATACTGTTTAAACAATTGTTTTCTTTTATATACTATAAGTATAAATGTTAAACAAAATGTATTGCATAATTCATAAGTAACTTAAGCAAATATATGTAAGTAAATTAACGGTATAACTCATTAACAAAAACTAGAAAAATAAGAAATAATTAAATTTTAACAAAGATGTAGCAAAATAAAGTAAACATAGGTACTTGTTTAAAGAAGAAAAACACAGAAAATTCAAATTTAATGGGGAAAGTTTATTGTCATTTGAAAGAGCATTCTTTGGCATTTATTTTTTGAAGATCATGTCTATCAAATGTTGGCCGTTGCTACGTCGCAGATGGTCTATCCGTTGAGTCCAATTTTCGATGACTCGTTCGAACATTTCGACTGGTAACTGGCCCACAGGAAAAAGTCTAACGGTGTGATATTACACGACCTAGGTGGCCAATCGACCGTCCCAAAACGTGAAATTATGTGCTCATAATTTGTTAGAATTGTATGAAAACATCCAAATTTTCTAATAAAATCTTTGATAAAATACGAAATTCTTAAAATTTTTCCTGATTTCTATATTTTATTGTATAATATATTTTTTAAGTTATATATAAATGAAAAATTTGCCATAAAATCTTTGACTTTTGAAGCATATGAAATTCTGCAGGATTTTTGTATGTATTTTTTTTATTTTTATTCGATTATTTTTCTATTTGGTTATTAATGATCTTTTAAAATTCAAGAGATAATGAAATTTGTTGGATTAATCGAATAACCACCGTTCAATTGGTTTTCCGAATAATTGTTAGAAAGTCTGTATGTGAATGAAAAATTTGCAATAAAATCTTAGATTTTTTAAAGCCTATGAAATTTTACAAAATATTTGCCTATATTTTTTATTTTTAATCAATTATTTTTGTACTAAATTATTCGGTTTGACAATTTTTCTATTAAATTTTGTATAAAAAATTGCATATTTGAATTTCGATTCTATTAAAATTAAACAAATATGAATTTTTTGTTTATTCGAATAAACATTTAATCGGGTTTTCGAATAATTTTGCAAATTTTTATGCATACTTAGAAATTTTGAATGAATTCTTTCTTTCATTTTCAAATACATATGTATATTTAAATTCGTTTAAGAGCAAAATTTTTTTTGTTTCCTATTAAAGCCATTAAATTGGAAAATTAACAAAATGTCGCTTTAAAAATTTCAATATTTGGTATTTTTTTTATATATGTACTTATGTACATATTTTATGCAAATAACTAATAATTTAAATACATATTATTACAATTGATTGTGCATAAAATGACAAAATTATTTTAAATCCATATTTTATATATGCACCTACATATGTATATATGTATGTATGTATATGTATGGACGTTTTTAATATTGTTTATCGAAAATACTTTATGATGCATACAATTTTAAATTCTTTGCAAATAACAAAACCAAAAAATGTTATTATTAATGTTTTGGGTGAAAGGCGTCGGCGGGCGGGCGCACACATGTATTCTCTCTCATGTTTTGTTAATTTCTATTTTGCCTGCATTTATGTATCACAATAACAAACAATCACAATAACAAAATATAACGTGTCATTTTTTAGTTGTTTTTGTTATACTCACAGTAGTTTGCAAAAAAATTGCATGTTATGAAAATTTATGTAGCATTTTTATTTGTTAAAGCTTTAACAAAATTATAGTTGCAGTTGCAAAAAAAAAAATTTGCAAAAAAACAACATAAACAGAATTAGGTCAATTACAAATGCTGCTTGCTTGGTCATAATAGACATACATAAAATGGAGTGCTTTAAATTTACAACAACAACAACAAACTGACATAAAAATTTGTGGCACAAAAACAATTCAAACGATTTAAAGTTGTTAAATTTTTTAATGGTTAAAAATATTTAAAATTTTAGTTAACCCCCTCGTGTGATTGACAAACAAAAAACCATGGTTTGTGCGATAAGGTAACCAACCGGGTACCTCCTTCATACAAATCTTATGAAAAACAATCCAGTTTGCAAAAAAAAAACTTGAAATGTTTCAAACGTTTAAATACAATAAATTATCAAAAGCTGGGAGCTCTCAAGAAGTTTCAAGTGCGATGGTTGACAAAAAAAATCACATAAGGGTTAAATAACATAATTTTTTAGCAAATATAGCCAAATTTTTAAATCAAAACAAACTAGAATTCAGGGAATATTAATAATTTTCGATTAATCGAATGTCTCAATCGGTTTCCGAATCATTGTATATAATTCTGTAAATACAGCAAAAATGTCTAATAAATTTTTTTTAATGATTTAAGGATAAGAAATTCCGCAAAATTTTTGCTTGTAAAATTTTCTACTAGATTAATCAAACCGATTATACGTTCACATTTAGAAAAAAAATTACATACTTGAAACGAGATTCTTTCTAAATTCGTTTATATTTGGTATAATAATTTCCATATTTGAAACATGATTCATATTAAATTTATAATTTATTAAAAAATGTGCGATTAATCGGCTTACGATCCAATCGGGTTTTCGCATAATGCTGTATATGAATGAAAAAATCTTTGATTATTTGAAGTACATACATATATGAAGTTCTGCACAATATGTGTACATATGTATTATTTATTTTTATTTCAATATTTTTGTAATAGTTTCAACGGTTTTGCGAATAAATTAATACAAATATGAAATTATAATAATTTTCTTAAAAACCGAGCTAAATTTTTTTATCCTTGTGAAAATCTTTTAAAATAATTTGATGAAATCTCTCTTAAGTATTATTTATTATACTCCTTTCTATCTAACCCTTAGCAACATCATTATTGCAATTATTTCTGGGTGATGAAAAGGAAAAATAAAAACAAAGTAACAACAACGCCCACATTTTTATGAAATCTATCCTCTAAAACCTCGTTCATAATGTGTAAACTACACTACAATATACAGCCAACAAACAACAACAAACATTATCATTTAATTTTATAACTTTTTTTCTTTCAACATTTTGAGTTTAACACTTTGCATTCATTTGTATTCAAATGGTAGCCAAATACTGCTACTATTTTGCTGCATGTTTTGTATACTACATACTGTATATACCCAGCAACAACTAAAATAATAAAAATAATATGAATCAAAACAAAAAGTAATTGAAAAAAATGTAAGTATTTCTTTCTTTTTATTTATTTCTACAATACAAGAAAAAAATAAACCAAACAAAACCACAATAAAGCATTAAACACATTCGAGACAGCAGGCTACTACCAACTACAATATGTCAAAAATAAAATACAAACGTTTATATGAGAGTAACTATATTGACGACAGCAGGCAACACGACTGCAGGTTGTTGTCCATGCTGATTTTTTCGACGCTGTCAAATTGAACTAATTTCTTTTTTTATTGGCGACAAAACAAAAACAGTGTTGTGCATATAGCAAAATGTGTAAAGCATATTAAATAAAATAAAAAGGAAAATACAAAATTAAAACATTAGAACATTTATGCATCAAGAGTTGTTAAATGTATCAATAATATTATATTACATTAATAATATTATATTACATTAATAATATTATATTTTATATTAATAAAAATGAATGAAGTTTATTAGCATGTCTGGAATCATGTACTCGTACATACATATGTTTTTCATGTTTCATAAATAAAACGCTACTTTAAAAAAATAAAAGCCTTAAGTGGCACCACTGAAATATAAATGGATTACTGCAACAGCTGTTTATATTTTCATTGTTTTGTTTGATTAAAGTTGGTAAGTGTTTTATTGTTTAAGATTTATTATTTTTAATGTTTTTATTTACTTTTTTGTTGTATTTTAGTAATAGCTTCTATAAAATCAACAAAATTCTCTTCAGCCATTATGTTATTTAAAAACTTCGAAGAAAAAATTTATTTTTTATTAAAACGTCAGATTTCGGGATCAGCTGCTGACTATGTAGCTGTCGTTTTCAAAATAACTAAGTAGCTGGCTACAGGGCGGCATTTGCACTCGTGCAGTCGTGTAGCCTGCTGTCTCGAATGTGTTTAATGCTATAAACAGAAATATTTTCATTTTGGTTAACAGCAGCAACAACATTAACAACAGTGAGAAAGAAAGCAACAGCAAAAAAGTAAAAGAAGAAGCAATAAAAAAAAGAATTCAAAACATTTCATTTTCGGCCTTGTGCTAAAAAAAAGAAAAATCCAACTGAAAATATTTTTTCTTCTTTAAAGCCTGTACCGAGTTAAATAAAACACACACAGAATAAACGAGAAAGCAAAAAACATACAAAAAACGCTAAAACAAATCGATAAAAGCAATTAATGCGAAAGCAACCACCCTTAGCAGTCAGGCAGCGCTAACAACATTTCATTCACAAGCACAGTGTTGCCATTGCTGCAAGGCCTGCAGGGATTCAATTTAAGCTAAATAAACTACTGAATTATTAAAATAAATGATTTTTTATTGAAATTAAGATTAATTTACATTACTTAAAATTATCCTATGGGATTTACAAAATGAAACCAAACATTTTTATTTAAATCTTCAGAAAGATTGGGTTAAACAAAATCGTAAAAATTAATTGAATAGCTTCATTTCAACCGTTTTCCAAATAACAGGCCAGAATTCTGTACATTAGAAGAAAATGTACAGTGGCTCACAGCTTATTTTATACAGTGCATTTTTTTTTGTTTGTTTTCAAAGCTCCATAAAAAGAAAATTAACAAGAAATTAGTGTCATTTAAAAGAAAAAATATTATAGTATAATATAAAACTAAAAAAATAAAAGAAAAATGCTAATTTTTTCACGCCTCAGCTTATTTTTAGCCTTCAGTTTCTATTGTACCGATAGCTCTACTTCTATCAATATTTTCTGATGAATTGTGAGTCCGCTTTTGTAACGTCAAGTGCCAATTTAAAATAAGTTAAATGACAACGATAGAACAACGAGAATTAATTTTTACCCATTTCCAAAATGGCCACTCAGCGAGAAATAGCAGAAATGGTTAACATTAAAGCTTCCACAATCCAAAAAATCATTGAGCGTTTCATCCATCTGGATTTATAACAAAAGTAGAAAGGCAACAATTGAAATTTCCAATTAGTATGTTGGGCGGCACATTTTAAGAAAAATAAGAGCAAATCCAAGGCTAACAACTCTACAAATGGCCTCCGAAGTTAAGGTGTGAGTAACGAGGATTTTTTTTTTGTTTTTTCAGTTTTAATATATTAAAATGTATATTTTCGCAATAAATTATTATTGTTTGTTAGACTATAACAATTCCAACGGAATATACAGTTGTGGACATGAGGTTAGCACACTTGGTATTTGTTACCAATTAAAACAAATATTTTCTGTTGTTTGTTATTTTTTAAAACGCTACTCCAATTTTGTTTTATTAATTTGTTGCATTTCGGTGGTTTTCTGTCCAGAATACAACTACCACAAAAAACTCTGGACAGTAATTTAGCACTAAATACGAATTTTATTTACAAAAAAAAAAAAAAAAACTTTATTTGAATCTTAATATTTAGTAGGATATCCTTTGTTTTTAATAAGAGCTGCACATCTTCTGGGCATACTCTCCACCAGAGCTATACAGCACTCTTTTAGAATTGCATACCAAACATTTTGGTTTTCATTCTACAAAACGGCCAAATTTACTTACTGTCGTTATATCCAATTGAGATAAAAAGATTGCACTGGCCATTTTAATACATCAATATTATTCTGCTCCAAGCAACTGATCACAGTGAGTGACTTGTGTTTTGGATCGTTGTTGTGCATGAAACGTATAAGTATACTTAAATAAGCATATCCATCCATTCGTGCATCGATATAGGAGCAACATCATGTCCAGAAAACTCTGCCCACACATCACATTGTGCTTTATTGTCTCAAAAGTATACTTTGGGTTGTTTTGCATGTTTGAAGGACGCCATCAGATTTAAACCTACAAAATTTTGATTGTTCACTTCCTGAAAATTATTGGGTTTTCTAAACGCACATGGGCAAAAGAAATCCGGTACAGTAAGTTCTTTTTCCATCCACGCAAATTTTTTCATTGAGTCTTCTTATAGTTCTAGAGGAGACGTCAATAGCGAATTTTGTTGAAGGATCACTTTGGAGCACTTAAATTACCACTGAGGCTCTGTAAATTACAGAGTCCTTTTTACGGGTTGTTTTTCTGCATCTTAGAGCCTGTATAACATTTGTATATGTCCCATAGGTTCAAATATGTCCTAATGCATTGTTGACCGTCTTCCTTGAGAAAATTAAAATACTTGCAATCTCGCCAATGTTGCTACCTCTAGATTTTATCGGTGAATAACCTTACACAGTACGTGCTGTCTACCATTTTGTTTCAGCCATGTCTAAATAGATATTAGACGATATTTTACCCTACACCACCATAGTGGGAGATTTGTGCTGATGTTTGTAACGCCCATAAATATTAGGCCAACACCCACCATAAAGTAGACCGATCGATTTAGATTCACTTCCTGAGTGGATTTAACATTGTCCCTGCGTATGGCTGGCTGGCTGGTTGTATATGTAAAGCTTGTGCGCGAAGTACAGAATATATCTCTAAAATATTGTACATGATAATTTTTCGCCACAAGGACGGTTGGAATTGAAATTGGTTGAAATTTGTCGTTTATTTCACCTAGCCTCCATACAAATGTTCTCCCGGCCATAAATGTTTGATTTATGCACGTATCCAAACAAATTTCATCACAAATAAGTTGTACATGAAGCTTTATCATATTTAAAAATTGTGTGGCCATAGCTCCCATATAAGGCTCACTTCCGAAAATCACTTTGAAGACCCTAACTAGCATGGACAACAACCTGCAGTCGTGTTGGCTGCTGTCGTCATATAAACGTGTGTATTTTATTTTTGACATATTGTAGTCGGTAGCCTGCCGTCTCGAATGTGTTTAATGCTTTATTAATACTACACTACCTTTTTATACAACTCTGTTTTACATATACATACATTCATACATATTTAAACTCAATCAACATTAACAGTTAAAAACATCATGATTATCAACATCATATCCATTGTTGTCGGCAGCAAACAACAACATCATTATCATCATCACATCAACCTAAAAACCAACCCAATAACGGGTGCTAAAAACCACCCCCCAACACACACCCTCCACTTAAAAAAAAAATGTAACGTTGAAAAATTGGTATGGAAGATGAGCTCCTCTGCTGTTTTCTCTGTAACGCAGCCACTGCAGCGGCTCTGCTTTATAGAGACGTCAGCCTAAATGGGTTTGGGTTGATAGAGACGTTGATAAAATTGTTTTTATGTTGGTTTTTTCATCTGGGGTAGAAGTTTTTTCTGTCATATGATTTGTTTAAAAGCAAAAGACATAAATGCGTTACGCTTAAATGAAATTGGAATTTTGTTGCTGACTTTACTTTAATGTTCATAAAATTTAATAACTAGTTCCCTTTAAATTGGTAAATTTTATTATAGGCTGGCTGAGGAGTTGTCAATGAATTTTGTTTAAATAAAATTGGGCCAGTAATTTATATTTTAGCAATTTTAAGGCTGCAAAAGAGTTATATTATTTTCTTAAAAAACCCGGTAAACAGCTTCAGGGTTTTTATAGATTTTACTCACATTACCATGTATATTATCTAGTAATGAGTGAAATTAAAGCCTTTCTTTATAACTGTTGCAATTAATGGAGAAATGCTTAAAAGCATCTAATGCAAAAATCTCATACCTTTATTCTGAACTGGCGTAAACAAATAAATAATATAGTTAAATTACTGTTAAATATATACAGGTTATTTTCAAGATTTTCAGATTCTCTTTAAAATTTGGAATAAAAAATATTTTTTTTTGGAAATAGCTTATTGTCAATTCAAGTATGTCTCTAAGTTTCGTTGAAGTCTTTATTAAAATATTTGCATTATTTTTCATAAAAAGTTTTAAGTTATACTTTAAATACTGATTAATTACTAACTAATATCTCTGCAAAAAAAGATAAGTCAGGGTTGCAATAAAAAAATTCTAAAATAGTAATGCGACCAACATTAAGTGATGGAGAAAGTTTGCATAAATTTGTAACCAGTTTTTATATCGTCGTATATCTGGGACTTTGAAAAAAATTTTCTACCAAAAAAAACGACTTATAAGAAAAAATTAGCTACTTTCTAATTTTACGTAAAAGTTTTCTTAAATTTCTTAAACAATTTTTTACATCTTTATTATTCTTCCCCATCTTTAGACCCCGGCGTCCTCATAAATATTTCACTAGAAAAGAAATTGCAAAATGTCAAAGAAACATTTTGGTTTTTCATCCCAAAAAATTTCATAATGATATAAAATAATTTATGAAATATGGCCAGGGATTGAATTGTTAGAGTAAATGGCGAATTTTTGTTGCTGCAAGCCCAACATTAAGTTTGTAACAGTCGTTAAACCGGAGACTACAATAAAAAAAAAATGACAAGGCATGGATGTTGACTGAATAATATTATATGAAAGAATGTTTTGTTTGACAGTAAACGAGAAACGTGGGAAAAATCCATACAGACAGAAGGGGGGGAAAATATATATATATGTATATACAGTGAGCGTCAACTAAAAATTTAACACCTAATATTTAAAAAAAAATGTTTTATTATATATATATAAAGCGTGATCCATTTCGAGGTTCCCTACTTTTTTAAAGAAAAGAAAAAAAAAAATTCAAATTTAATGGGGAATGTTTAGTATCATTTGAAAGAACATTCTTTGGCATTTATTTTTTGAAGATTATGTATATCAAATGTTGGCCGTTGCTACGTTGCAGATGGTCCATCTGTTGAGTCAAATTTTCGATGACTCGTTCGAACATTTCGACTGGTAACTGGCAAATGACACGGGTGATGTTTTCATCCAAGGCCTGAATCGAAGCGGGTTTATCCGCATAAACTTTAGACTTTAGATATCCCCACAGGAAAAAGTCTAAAGATGTGATATCACACGATTTTGGTGGCCAATCGACCGGCCCAAAACTTGAAACTATGTGCTCACTGAAGTGTTCTCTCAATAAATCCATTGATTGATGCGATGTGTGGGAAGTGGCGCCGTCTTGCTGAACCCAAATGTCGCCGAGATCACGATCTTCAATTTCAGGCATCAAATAGGCGGTTATCATGGCACGATAACGGTCGCCATTGACGGTTACGTTCGCACCGGCATCATTTTTAAAGAAATATGGACCGATGATTCTACCGACCCACAAACCGCAAATTAATATTAACCAATAATGAATGCTGGGTCTCAAAATGGGTGATGGTGTTGCGAATAGTACGCTCAGTAGGCCGATTATGTTATGTGTGTGAAGTTAGCTCCGTCAGTTAGCTCCGTTTTTAACATTACCTATGTTAATGTATAAATTAACATACTTACTACTCATCGACTGTAAAGTTAACAGAGCTGCATTTTTTCATCTCAGTTATCATTTTATTATTAAAAACTAACAAAAAACGTCAGTACCGATTATTCAGATAATATATAGAAACTTTTAGATATTAAATAAAAATAAATTTTTTTATGAAGAGTAACTGCTTGTACAGAATTGTCTTAGTAAAAAAGTGGTAAATGAAAATGTTCAAAAAACTACCAAAACTAGAAATTGTGCTCGATCTGTGCTATATCGGGTGGAAAGCCATTACTTCAGAAATATCAGAACTGTATAGCTTATATTCAGAATGTATATCAGATCGGAGATATATAATTTTCAAAATGGAGAAATTTAACATTTTGCCAAAAGTGGTATATGAAAATGTTCAAAAAACTACCAAAACTAGAAATTGTGCTCGATCTATGCTATATAGGGTGGAAAGCCATCACTTCAGAGATATCAGAACTGTATAGCTTATATTCAGAATGTATATCAGATCGGAGATATATAATTTTCAAAATACAGAAATTTAACATTTTGCCAAAAGTGGTATATGAAAATGCTCAAAAAACAACCAAAACTAGAAATTGTGCTCGATCTGTGCTATATAGGGTGGAAAGCCATTACTTCAGAGATATCAGAACTGTATAGCTTATATTCAGAATGTATATCAGATCAGAGATATATAATTTTCAAAATGGAGAAATTTAACATTTTGCCAAAAGTGGTATATGAAAATGTTCAAAAAACTACCAAAACTAAAAATTGTGCTCGATCTGTGCTATATAGGGTGGAAACCCATCACCACAGAGATATCAGAACTGTATAGCTTATATTCAGAATGTATATCAGATCAGAGATATATAATTTTCAAAATGGAGAAATTTAACATTTTGCTAAAAGTGGTATATGAAAATGTTCAAAAAACTACCAAAACTAGAAATTGTGCTCGATCTATGCTATATAGGGTGGAAAGCCATCACTTCAGAGATATCAGAACTGTATAGCTTATATTCAGAATGTATATCAGATCGGAGATATATAATTTTCAAAATACAGAAATTTAACATTTTGCCAAAAGTGGTATATGAAAATGCTCAAAAAACAACCAAAACTAGAAATTGTGCTCGATCTGTGCTATATAGGGTGGAAAGCCATTACTTCAGAGATATCAGAACTGTATAGCTTATATTCAGAATGTATATCAGATCAGAGATATATAATTTTCAAAATGGAGAAATTTAACATTTTGCCAAAAGTGGTATATGAAAATGTTCAAAAAACTACCAAAACTAGAAATTGTGCTCGATCTATGCTATATAGGGTGGAAAGCCATCACTTCAGAGATATCAGAACTGTATAGCTTATATTCAGAATGTATATCAGATCGGAGATATATAATTTTCAAAATGGAGAAATTTAACATTTTGCCAAAAGTGGTATATGAAAATGCTCAAAAAACAACCAAAACTAGAAATTGTGCTCGATCTGTGCTATATAGGGTGGAAAGCCATTACTTCAGAGATATCAGAACTGTATAGCTTATATTCAGAATGTATATCAGATCAGAGATATATAATTTTCAAAATGGAGAAATTTAACATTTTGCCAAAAGTGGTATATGAAAATGTTCAAAAAACTACCAAAACTAGAAATTGTGCTCGATCTATGCTATATAGGGTGGAAACCCATCACCACAGAGATATCAGAACTGTATAGCTTATATTCAGAATGTATATCAGATCAGAGATATATAATTTTCAAAATGGAGAAATTTAACATTTTGCCAAAAGTGGTATATGAAAATGTTCAAAAAACTACCAAAACTAAAAATTGTGCTCGATCTGTGCTATATAGGGTGGAAACCCATCACCACAGAGATATCAGAACTGTATAGCTTATATTCAGAATGTATATCAGATCAGAGATATATAATTTTCAAAATGGAGAAATTTAACATTTTGCTAAAAGTGGTATATGAAAATGTTCAAAAAACTACCAAAACTAGAAATTGTGCTCGATCTATGCTATATAGGGTGGAAAGCCATCACTTCAGAGATATCAGAACTGTATAGCTTATATTCAGAATGTATATCAGATCGGAGATATATAATTTTCAAAATACAGAAATTTAACATTTTGCCAAAAGTGGTATATGAAAATGTTCAAAAAACTACCAAAACTAAAAATTGTGCTCGATCTATGCTATATAGGGTGGAAAGCCATCACTTCAGAGATATCAGAACTGTATAGCTTATATTCAGAATGTATATCAGATCAGAGATATATAATTTTCAAAATGGAGAAATTTAACATTTTGCCAAAAGTGGTATATGAAAATGTTCAAAAAACTACCAAAACTAGAAATTGTGCTCGATCTATGCTATATAGGGTGGAAAGCCATCACTTCAGAGATATCAGAACTGTATAGCTTATATTCAGAATGTATATCAGATCGGAGATATATAATTTTCAAAATACAGAAATTTAACATTTTGCCAAAAGTGGTATATGAAAATGCTCAAAAAACAACCAAAACTAGAAATTGTGCTCGATCTGTGCTATATAGGGTGGAAAGCCATTACTTCAGAGATATCAGAACTGTATAGCTTATATTCAGAATGTATATCAGATCAGAGATATATAATTTTCAAAATGGAGAAATTTAACATTTTGCCAAAAGTGGTATATGAAAATGTTCAAAAAACTACCAAAACTAGAAATTGTGCTCGATCTATGCTATATAGGGTGGAAAGCCATCACTTCAGAGATATCAGAACTGTATAGCTTATATTCAGAATGTATATCAGATCAGAGATATATAATTTTCAAAATGGAGAAATTTAACATTTTGCCAAAAGTGGTATATGAAAATGTTCAAAAAACTACCAAAACTAGAAATTGTGCTCGATCTATGCTATATAGGGTGGAAAGCCATCACTTCAGAGATATCAGAACTGTATAGCTTATATTCAGAATGTATATCAGATCGGAGATATATAATTTTCAAAATGGAGAAATTTAACATTTTGCCAAAAGTGGTATATGAAAATGTTCAAAAAACTACCAAAACTAGAAATTGTGCTCGATCTATGCTATATAGGGTGGAAAGCCATCACTTCAGAGATATCAGAACTGTATAGCTTATATTCAGAATGTATATCAGATCGGAGATATATAATTTTCAAAATACAGAAATTTAACATTTTGCCAAAAGTGGTATATGAAAATGCTCAAAAAACAACCAAAACTAGAAATTGTGCTCGATCTGTGCTATATAGGGTGGAAAGCCATTACTTCAGAGATATCAGAACTGTATAGCTTATATTCAGAATGTATATCAGATCAGAGATATAGAATTTTCAAAATGGAGAAATTTAACATTTTGCCAAAAGTGGTATATGAAAATGCTCAAAAAACAACCAAAACTAGAAATTGTGCTCGATCTGTGCTATATAGGGTGGAAAGCCATTACTTCAGAGATATCAGAACTGTATAGCTTATATTCAGAATGTATATCAGATCAGAGATATATAATTTTCAAAATGGAGAAATTTAACATTTTGCCAAAAGTGGTATATGAAAATGTTCAAAAAACTACCAAAACTAGAAATTGTGCTCGATCTATGCTATATAGGGTGGAAAGCCATCACTTCAGAGATATCAGAACTGTATAGCTTATATTCAGAATGTATATCAGATCAGAGATATATAATTTTCAAAATGGAGAAATTTAACATTTTGCCAAAAGTGGTATATGAAAATGTTCAAAAAACTACCAAAACTAAAAATTGTGCTCGATCTGTGCTATATAGGGTGGAAACCCATCACCACAGAGATATCAGAACTGTATAGCTTATATTCAGAATGTATATCAGATCGGAGATATATAATTTTCAAAATGGAGAAATTTAACATTTTGCCAAAAGTGGTATATGAAAATGCTCAAAAAACAACCAAAACTAGAAATTGTGCTCGATCTGTGCTATATAGGGTGGAAAGCCATTACTTCAGAGATATCAGAACTGTATAGCTTATATTCAGAATGTATATCAGATCAGAGATATATAATTTTCAAAATGGAGAAATTTAACATTTTGCCAAAAGTGGTATATGAAAATGTTCAAAAAACTACCAAAACTAGAAATTGTGCTCGATCTATGCTATATAGGGTGGAAAGCCATCACTTCAGAGATATCAGAACTGTATAGCTTATATTCAGAATGTATATCAGATCAGAGATATATAATTTTCAAAATGGAGAAATTTAACATTTTGCCAAAAGTGGTATATGAAAATGTTCAAAAAACTACCAAAACTAGAAATTGTGCTCGATCTATGCTATATAGGGTGGAAAGCCATCACTTCAGAGATATCAGAACTGTATAGCTTATATTCAGAATGTAATGGCTTTCCACCCTATATAGCACAGATCGAGCACAATTTCTAGTTTTGGTTGTTTTTTGAGCATTTTCATATACCACTTTTGGCAAAATGTTAAATTTCTCCATTTTGAAAATTATATATCTCCGATCTGATATACATTCTGAATATAAGCTATACAGTTCTGATATCTCTGAAGTAATGGCTTTCCACCCTATATAGCACAGATCGAGCACAATTTCTAGTTTTGGTTGTTTTTTGAGCATTTTCATATACCACTTTTGGCAAAATGTTAAATTTCTGTATTTTGAAAATTATATATCTCCGATCTGATATACATTCTGAATATAAGCTATACAGTTCTGATATCTCTGAAGTGATGGCTTTCCACCCTATATAGCATAGATCGAGCACAATTTCTAGTTTTGGTAGTTTTTTGAACATTTTCATATACCACTTTTAGCAAAATGTTAAATTTCTCCATTTTGAAAATTATATATCTCCGATCTGATATACATTCTGAATATAAGCTATACAGTTCTGATATCTCTGAAGTGATGGCTTTCCACCCTATATAGCATAAATCGAGCACAATTTCTAGTTTTGGTAGTTTTTTGAACATTTTCATATACCACTTTTGGCAAAATGTTAAATTTCTCCATTTTGAAAATTATATATCTCTGATCTGATATACATTCTGAATATAAGCTATACAGTTCTGATATCTCTGAAGTAATGGCTTTCCACCCTATATAGCACAGATCGAGCACAATTTCTAGTTTTGGTTGTTTTTTGAGCATTTTCATATACCACTTTTGGCAAAATGTTAAATTTCTGTATTTTGAAAATTATATATCTCCGATCTGATATACATTCTGAATATAAGCTATACAGTTCTGATATCTCTGAAGTGATGGCTTTCCACCCTATATAGCATAGATCGAGCACAATTTCTAGTTTTGGTAGTTTTTTGAACATTTTCATATACCACTTTTGGCAAAATGTTAAATTTCTCCATTTTGAAAATTATATATCTCCGATCTGATATACATTCTGAATATAAGCTATACAGTTCTGATATTTCTGAAGTAATGGCTTTCCACCCGATATAGCACAGATCGAGCACAATTTCTAGTTTTGGTAGTTTTTTGAACATTTTCATTTACCACTTTTTTACTAAGACAATTCTGTACAAGCAGTTACTCTTCATAAAAAAATTTATTTTTATTTAATATCTAAAAGTTTCTATATATTATCTGAATAATCGGTACTGACGTTTTTTGTTAGTTTTTAATAATAAAATGATAACTGAGATGAAAAAATGCAGCTCTGTTAACTTTACAGTCGTTGAGTAGTAAGTATGTTAATTTATACATTAACATAGGTAATGTTAAAAACGGAGCTAACTGACGGAGCTAACTTCACACACATGATTATGTTGACCATAAGTTTAGCGAAGTGCACGACACACATACCTCACAGAACGTGAATTTTCGTAATAAAGTAGAACGATTTGTAAACGTTGTTCAGGCGTAGTAAGTCTTTCCATTATGAAATGCCAAACAATACTAAATAAAAATAACATGACAGAATGACACGACTCACACGTGATCTGTCAAAAAAAGACTATTGAAAAAAGTATCTCTTATTGAATCACCCTATACTACAAGCAGCAATTTAAAACAAATATATTGCAGAATTCATAAGTAACTTAAGCAAAATACTCATATAACTCATTAAAAAAATAATTCTATGTTAACGGAAAATTATGTAAAACACTGTATTTAATATTTTGTTTGAAGTGCTTTTGCCTTTATCACATATGACAATCTTCTAGACATATCAATAATCAATAAGTTTTTTTTTGCGAAATTCAAACGTTTTTTGATATACGTGGCACTCTACCATATATAGGCCATTTTGATGAAAAGATCTTCTAATCGTAATCGAGCTTACAGGTTTTCCAGAAGTTTTCGTAAAATTTTCAGCTATTTTTACAGCACTAAATGTTTGCTTTGCTCTTATTTCTCTTACTATTGCACTTCCTTCAGTTTTTGTGAGACGCTTTGGTCGTTGTGTACCAGGCAAATTTTCTACGGTCTTATGTTTCTTATACTTGTCTATAATTTGTTTTGTCTGCTTCCAACGATTTTACCTATTTCACGCAGGAATTTATTTACCTTTTCTCTATTGCTGTTTGTCTTCCCATCACTACTTAACGTCACAACTTATCCTGTGATTTTTAAAGATAATCTATGAAACTTGTAATTATTTTGAACGGTACTGCTTTTAGAATGACAGGGTTTTTTTTTTGCATACGGATGATGCCACTGTTTACTTTATTTTGACGCGTAAAAATTGGTTTCTTTTAACAATAACACAATTTAATTTGTATACGCTTTTGTTTTTGTTGTTTTTTTTTTGTATTCAATTCTACGTAAATAACTATATAAAAATACAATATCATTTTCTAATTTAATATTATTTATATTAATATAATGAAGATTTTATCTTAATAATATGCAGTGTTGACTTTATTTTGACACTCACAGTATATAAAAAAAAGGAAAAGAACATAATGCTGGAAAAACAAGAAACATTAAGAAAAAGTTGTAGCAGCAGAGAGAATAGAAAATGTTATAAAAAATAAAAGTATTTTTTTTTGGGTAAAGTATGTAAAGAAATACTACCTCAACACTTATCACAGAACTACCACCCATTTACTTACGTTTTTTTGGCCGAGCCAAGCACCCTCTTTATAGGGGATTTAGTAAAAAATATTAAATGCTTATTGGATATGTAACAGAAGCCAGATAGATATAAGATTAAATATATAAATTAAACAGGAATATTACTTATACTATGTTTCCACGGTACATGCTTCGCTCTCCATTCATGCTTCACACCCCAATCATGAGCGAAGCAACTTGCTTCATATTGAATCTACTTGCGAAGCACGAAAAATTGCACTCTTCTCTAATTTTTATCGCAAGTTTACCTGCACTAGCTGTAAAAATTTAATATTATTGTAAACAAAGCAAATTATTTTCTTGTTGCTGGAAGTAAAGAAAGTATATACGTACGAATGTATGTTTTTTTTCAAATAAACTAACTAATTTCCACTTTTCTCACTTTTTTTGTCCACTAAAAAAAATTATTTTCCACAAATTGTAAATTCAGTTTTTTTTTCAAAGTGTCGTGGAAACATAGTATTAGGCTCCTATTATGAGCTGCATTCGACAATCGCTATTCGCTGGCTATCGAAAATCGACTATCGAATATAAAATTTGTATTATGAGTTGGCATCGCTGTCGAAAATTTCGTTGTTTAACGAATTTTTTATCGAACACAAATTTGCTGTCGACGCTGTATAAAACTGTGCACAATTTTTTTAAAATAATAATCACCCCTATCGTGAATAAAAATTCTACATGAAATTTGTTCCCTTTTCACACTTTTCCTATTAAAATTCAATGTTAAAAAAATAAAAGGGAACAAATTTTATGTGAAATTTTTATTTACGATATGGGTGAATAATATTTTTTTTTTGTCAATCAAATACTACTTGTAAATTATTTTTGTTAATATCCTGCAGGTCTAAGGTCGTAAGTAGAAAACAGCAATTGGAGAAGCTCGTTTCTCTTATGGAAGAAGATTCATTCTTGTCAAAAGGTATTTGCTCTAAAGTTCAGGCAGCCAAAAAATGGGAGGGCATGATGAATAGAATTAAGCTTCTGTTAATTCTTCTGTTAATTCTATTCATCAGACGAATCATTAAACCATAATTCCGTGGTGGTCATTTCAAATTTAATTTAGATTTTTTTTTTTTAAATTGTAACGATAGCGTTTTTCCATCGAATGTGCACCAAATGAAAATTCGTTCGATAAGCATTTTCGATCACAGTCGAAAATCGAATTTTGCTCATAATAGGCACCTTAATTCTTAAGAGTTAAGTTCTGTTTAAATACCAAATTCATTTTTATAGATCATATTTAATTATATCGTATAACTTAAATCACTGCCTACGTCTATATAATTACAGCTTAAGTTGTTCATACTACCATATGATTTTGACAGTTCTGCAAATTATGAAAATTGCACATTAAAGTTTTTTTTTTTTTTTTTTTTGTTATTTGATAAAAATATTCAATATATAAAATCGCCACAAATAAAAAACATTGTGTTATTGTGTTATTAATATGAACGAAAACAATGAATTCAGATGAAGAGTATATGAATTATGCAGCTTTTGTCCATTGCCAGTTTAAAACAATTTGTAAACCAAATAGTAAATCAGCTGTTAAATGAAGAAGTTGTTTATATTTTTTTTTGACATTTAATAGCGCTATCATACTTTTATCATAATTAAATACCAAACGCAATTTGAGACCGAAAAATTGAAACCATATTTAAATAAAACTTAAATTTAAGAAAAAATTAACTAATTTCATTAAAAACTGGCCATAAGAATTTAAATTACTTATAAAAATATTTTTCATCACTTTTGAGAAAATTCTTTAACAATAACGAAAAATCTGTATTTAAATTTCAGCTGCAAGTAATTGCTATATTCGTTTAAATCCTGGATCAAAAGTTTGTTTTTTGGCCATATTTTGTATTGTTGTAATGATGTTGTTGGGTTGGTTGGGCTGTAGCGGGTACAAAGTTCTAGTGTTTATTTTATTATTATTACGAATAGGAGTAGAAAGATGGCAACAGAAAAACCTGCCTGCAAAAATGTTAAGCTTTAAAGCAGCGTATAAACTCTAGGCTGTGGGTATGCCTGGTGGTGGCTGTGACGATGTTGTTAATGCTGACGAGGTAAATGGTAGTGGTGACAGTAATGGTGGTTGATTTGATGATAGTTATGGTGTTCATACTTTTTACATATTCTATATAGTTTTTTTTTTGTTTGTGTTTTGTTCGTTTCTTTTTAACCTACAAGCACAAGTTTCTTAGCTTTGCTGTTGCCATACTTAATGCTGCTCCTCTGGTGTGTGTTAATGATGGTGGGAATAAAAGCTATGCTGAGCTGAGGAGGGGAGGTTTTATTTATACAAACTTATATATTTTTTTCTTTTCATTTCTTGCACTAAAACGAGCATACTCTTTTTTTATCCTGTTTAGTCCTCTGTGTATGGATTTTTGTAATGTTTTTGTATATGTCAAGGAGCAAAACTATAGATTATACTGTCACGTATTTGAAGCACACAACGACTGATTACATACAAAAAAAATCCTATAAAAATTGCTTTCTTGCCATATTTTTTGTAATAATATACATATATTTGGCACAGATGATGTACATACATATATATACAACTGTGCACAGTTGTTTAGAGCCGGGTTATGTATGGGTGGCTGGCTGGTCGTTTAATACTTACTTCTAAAAAGTAATAACTAACAATGTTATAGAAGACAAATTCTTTCCTTTTTTTTTTTTTTTTGTTTGATATTTATGGTTGACTGGATTTAATTTTAACAGAAGTGTTCATTAATGGCAACAAATTTGTTGCTTGTAGTAAAAAAATTTAAAAAAAAAAATGTTTAGAAAGGAAAACTGTTATGAAAATAAATCCTTTAATGTTTAAAGTTAAGGTTTAAAAAAAAGTTAATCTCTGTTTGCAAGTCTTCTGTTGTAATGGTTTCATAATGTTAATGAATCGATTTTAAAGGTTTTTTAAAATAAATGTATCTCTATACATATATGTACACATGTATATAAAAATTACGTGTATGTTCGTGATCGCTAAACTCAAAAACCACTGGAGCGATTTTGACCAAATTTTATATGCATGCTCTATGGGCCGTGTAGTTTGAAGTTCGTCCGACAGATGGCGCAATATTTAGTTTTTTTTTTTGTTTTTGCACCGTAACTTAATAAAATAACGCGATGGATTTTTGAATAAAACATTTTTTTCTATTATAAGTAACTAAAAACACTGATTTTGATTTTCTTCGAGAGACAGTTCAAAATAAACCGGCTATCAAAAATAAATAAATCCATTATTTCTGCTTCGGTAAACAGTAGTTGAACAATAATTGCTATGTCGATTTATTCCACCTTTCATTCTGCTTTGAAATATCAATCCGCCATGACTTTGCAACGGAACCAGACTTGCAGTGAAAATAAAATTTGAAGGCAAAACAACGTTTGCCCGGGTCAGCTAGTTGTTATATAAAATCAATGAAATTTAATTGGAAATTTAAAACAAAACACATATATTTTACATTATTTTGTGTTAATGTTCTTTAATTTTTGGCAGTTGAAGTTTTTTTTCTGAGAAATTACCAAATTTTCCAACTCTGTCTTATATCGTAACATTGGAAATATGTTTATACTCGTATTTGATTGATATGATTTATTGAACTAAAAGTTTAGTGGCATGACTTCTGTGCATATAGTACATTTGTTGTGTTAAATTGTACCTCAATATAAATATTTTTATAAGATTTATATGTACATGTTAAAGTGATTTGCGAAGGAACTCTTATATGAAAGCAATGACTAATTATGTACCGATCATCATAAAATTGAACCAAATGAATTGTGTATACATACATATATTTCTTTTCAATATTTTATTTCTGTTGAATATTATTTGAATACCAAATTTTTTTTTAGAGAGTTATGCTCTTTAAATTGATTTTGAAAGTGTGCCTTATATTGGAGCTATGGTCAATTATTGATCGATCTGTACAAAATTTGTAAGTATAATTGGATACGTGGACACATCAAACTTTTATGACTGATAAACCCCTATTTCGGGAGGACATTTGTATGGAGCCCTGGTGAAGTAAGGGATCGATTTTAACCAAATTCAACTGTCTTTGCACCGAAGAAAAGACTCATACTAAATTTTATCAAAATATCTTCAAAAATTCAACCTGTACTCTGCGCACAAAGTTTATGGGCATTGTTTAATAGACTCTGAGTCGATCGGTATACTTTAAGATGGGTGTTACACTAATATTTTTGAGCGTTACATTCATCAGCACAAATCCTATACATATGTATACCCTCCCATCTATGATGGTGTAAGGTATAAAAAATGTTTTTTGCTTATATCAATTGCACTCAAATCATTCCCTAGTTCCGCTAAACATTCGGCGCAATCATGAATAAAAAATCTGCGCGAGTTTTTTTTCCCTTTTTTGAATTTGAATAGAAAAATGAGAAAAGGGAAAAACTCCCGCTGAATTTTTATTCATGATTAGGCTGATTAAGTACCTCTCAATCAATAAGTCTATACTCATTGCACATTGTATGTGCTTTGGATTTTACTAATATTTTAGTACTTTTTTACAAATCTGTTTATCTTCTATTGCAGTGATGTAAATCTGTAATAAAATAGAGAAGTCACTTTGATTATATTTTAATGAGTGTGGATTTAAATTCAGTATTTAACTGGGAAAGTGGACATCCCTTACTGTTATTATTGCTTAAAAGCTTACTTATTTATATTTAAACTATCATTTGTTTGTGTTTGATCTTTTATCGCTTTTGTTTCTTTCAAATTAGGTCTTTACATAGACTCTATTGCATATTCTGATCATATTTCGTGATCAATCAAGATCCTTTAAAATTTTATAACTTTAATACAAAATAATTTGAACAGTTGGAAATTCTACATTATTTGGAATTAAAGTTAAATGTAATAAATTTTCCAACTCTGTACTAATATGGTAACACCACATCAACTGACAAGAAGTCCCTTGATTACTGGCTTAATGCCACTGTTGCCAACTTATTCCCAATATTGCCTGTTAAATCACACTAAAAAAAACAATGCAGACCAGCGAGATTAATTAATAAACAACTTTTAAAGTATAATTTTTTTACAATTCAAGTACAATTAACAATTGGTTTCGCTTATAGGTATGTATAGTGAATAAGCTGCCTGATTCATGAGGGAAATAATTGAGCCCAATTGTTGGGACTTAGTTACGGACTCCTTTAATTATTCTGTAGTTTCTTTAATTTTCGGCTTCATGTTGAACCTAGGTCTTCTTGACCGCCTTGGAAATATATTTCCTGGCCAACTGAAACTCCCTTGAAGTTTTTAGAAATACTGTTTATGTTACCCTTTTTTAAAAGGAACTCCTTTATTTAAATAGTTTTACAAAAAATATAATTTTAATGTCAAAGACAATATAATAAAACACACTTGTCAATCTAGCATATGTTATTTGTCAGCTTATCTAAATTTAAATATTATTTTTCTGTTTATACCTACCTATATAAATTTTATTTATAATTCTTCAGAGAAAAACAGAACATCACGAATTTTTACCAAAAAAATACAAAAATAAAATAAAGACAGATGTTTTAACCACAACAAATGTAAAAAATACATAAAATTATAGTTAATTCCTGACTCTTTGAATAAGAATATAAAAAGCACGATTTACAAAAAAAAAAAACACAAGAAAAAGCTACAAAACCTGAAATATAAAAAACAACTCTCTTTAAGAAGACGACGACCTTTACTCAAAGACTCAAGAAAAATGAGTAACCTTTGGAGCTGGTTTTTGCAACTTTTTTTATTTATTTATTTTTTTATTTAGGCACGTACCACAAGATGCATAAATACGAAAATAATAAAAATATTGTTGTATATCATTAGCCTAAAGTGGGAAAACACAGAAAACAAAATTTAGCTCGTGTTATTTGCTGCTGTCAATGTTACAGGGGAGAGAATACGTCATAAAACAAGGTATTTCCCCTTTTTTCATTTTAAAGGCCATAAACAAGATTGTTAAACTGTTGCTTCAAGTTAAATGCTAAATACAGACAGGTGTTTTTTTGTTTAGCGAACAATTCTTGTAGGCAGTTAGTTGGTTGGCCCCCTTTTCTTTTGCTCAATAAATTAAATGCCGCTTTTTACATGAGTACTACTGTTATTTTACAATAAATTTGTAGTTTCCTTATTAGGGGAATACAGCAGGGCATACAAAACACAAACCAAAAATCAATAAAAACCTGGATAAGACATCTTTAAACATAAAAAAGTTAAATATTTCATTGATGATTTGTATTTTTTTATTTCCTCATTTTTTTATCTTATATCCGTTTCAGTGTCAAGTTTAAAAAATGATATGAAAATTAATTCATATGTTCTGTTTTTGTTTTCAAAAGAGAATGATGAACAAAATTTATTGAAAAAGGAAATTGTAGCGTTTATTGTTTTGTTTGGTAACTTGTTTGTTTATGTGTTTGATGTAGTTGGTAACACTTGTTTTTGACAGGACCTAATGATTAAAATTAAATCTGGTAGGTGTAAAATAATAAAACTAAAGATGAACTCTAGAACAAACAAGTAAAAAAAAAAACTATATGAAGAGTCAATTTGTTTCCAAATTTAGTCACAAGATTCCGAATAGCCGCCTCAAATGTTCGGCTGACCATAAAATAAAAAAAGTCCACGATGCACTTTCTTAACCGAGTATTTTGATACTAAAATTCAATAATCTGCAAGCGTAGTTCGTTTGTAAGTCGATTCAGGGTTATATTATATATAGACCAAACTGAATATGTTTAACAGTAACATGTTACACGAAAACTGAGCTGCCAAAAACAGCCTTGAATAAAAATCACCCTTTAATATATAATGAAACAACTAGTACTAAACATGTCATCGAAAATTAAACTATTTAAGGGCTGCTACCATTTGACCTAATTGTTTTTCGCTATTATTTATTGGATTAATCAGTTAGTCTAACTAGATTAATACCATTTAGTATGAAATGTTAAACAAATTATACTTTAGCAGTATTTAATAAATTGTTCCCGTTGTTTAAAGAATTTAGTGGTTTTTGGAGTATCGGAGAATATTGGAAACAAGTTGACAACAGTGGCGCCAATGACGGGACTATCTGTCAGTTGACAGTTGCCATATTGTCAGTGTTACCATATTAAGACAGATTTGGGAAGTTTTGTTATTAAGTTCATGTAAGGACCTCTAACAATAAAACAAAAGGGCTAAAGTATAAATTTCAAACCAAAAAGTGAAGAAACATAATCATATAATGATGACCGCAACTGAGAACACAATTATTTAATATTTCAAATAGAAAAAAGCAACTGATACTAAAAATGTCACTGTGCAAAAATAAGGGCTGTTTCTTTTTTGACCTAATTCTTATGCTTCATTATTTAGCACAAAAATATTTAAATTTCCTAAATTTGAAATTGAAATGTTCTATATTTGTTTCTTTGAAACTCTTAGATTACATGTCATTTTATTATTCATAAACACTTTTATTAGCCGCTTTTAATTTTATTTATTTTTTTTTTATCCCCTTCTGTGTTTTTCATTTTCAATGTTGCCTTTTTAATCTTATTTTCAATTTGTTTTCATCATACTACTTCTACTGTTGCTAATATTTGTTCATATTTTTGCGGTCAATGTATTCATGTGGCATTTGCATAAAAGCATGACCGTATACAGGCAAGACCAAACGTCTGTCCGTTTATCCGTCCCACAGTACGCACGCATTCTGACTTTTTAAACGAAATTATTGCAAATTTTCATTTTTATGACATACATACATAAATTTAATACGAAAAAAAAATAAAAAAAAAAAACATTTAAGAAAATGAAATAAGAAAAATTAAACTAAAGTGAAGCATGTGGTTTTAGCAGAAAGGAAATACACACACAAATGATTTTAAAATGTATGTCACATGAAATAAGTTCGCGACATATTGCAAAAAAAAATGTACATAATGTTGTTTATACCTATATGTAGTTTATACAAAATTAAGCATGCAATAAGTAGTAAATTGCATGGAAAATAAACATAGCACTAAGCAAACGGCAAAAAAAATTTGTAATTTGTTAAATAGTTTATGATTTTATACAAATTTAAAGAGAATGAAAGCTTTGCTTGACATTCAAGTACATGCATACTGGGAATATGGCAACTTGAATATGAACAAAAGGAATTTATTAAAATTTAAAAGAAAAAATGTATACAAATTAAATCTTTCACCTAAAATATCATAAAAATGCTCAGTTCATATATTCTTACGTACGAGTATGTTTCATAATAAAAAACCCCAATTTTTATTAAAATCCTTGAAACTAATTGGGAAAAAAAGTATGTATGTACATATGTATATAAATTAATTATTTTAAACACTTAGACAAATTCAATTTGTCTCTGTTTTACCATTACGATTTATTTATTTTATACCTTTCCAGTTGTTTATATTTAATCAAATAAATTCTGCCGCGCCCCTAGAGGGATAAGACTTTATTTATTATCTATACTTGTACAAACACATATGTACATACAATAAGCATTTTATATTCATACAATTTTAATGCAAGCGAAATACAGAAATAAGATAATAAAAGGAAAAATAAAAATAGTAATCATAATAATGAAACTAGGTCTCTTTGGCCATTAACACCTGTATTAATAGAATTTTGTTATTAGAGCAGAAACACTTTTTTGTACTTAAATACATTGAATTTATTGATATTTGATTTTAAGGGTAACTAATTAATGTAAACATTAATTCCTAATATGGATATTATTTCGAAATAGATCGTTAACATTTAGACTCAATTTTTAAGCAAAAATTGCTAGAAAATATTAGCAAAACTAGTAAATAAATAGTTTTCTAATGGCCGAATTCTCAGTCATTATTTAACCATTAGTTAACCATTGGTAAACTAAAATACTAACTATTGTTTAACTATTACTTGTTATTCTTATGGCAATTGCGAATAAATAATCATTAGTTAAGCCTTTGTCATTAGCTTACTAAAGACTGTGAATTCGGCCATAAATGTTTTAAAGTCAAAAATCATTTCAATTAAAATACTATTTTAATACTATTTTTGCTCTGTACTAATATGGTAGCACTGAAAATCTGGCAACTATCAATTTACAACAAGTTTCTTCATTATTATCGTTACTGTACAAAAACAAATAGAAATTACTAAATTCTTTAATTACTTTAATTACTGTTAAAACATAAAATTTGCCTAACAATTCATTAATATAAAAAGTTGAAAAAGTTTAACATTATTTTCCAACAATTGTGTGGCCGTGTAATGCAATTTTGTGTTGGGTTTTCCTTAGAGTAATAAATGTAAAAATGTTTGTTATTTCAGCCTCATATTGAGAAAATATTGTTATAGTTGCTCTATACATTCATATACATACATACATCTATGGACAAATAATAGCGCACCAATGTTACATGAAGTGCCAAACATATTATGCTTTTCCTCTATGTTTTTTTTTAAATTCGTTGGGAATATCCTGTTAACTTTTGCACGTTTTTTTTTTTGAAACAGAAATTCGGTGGTTAATTCACGGGTGATTTCACAAAAAATATTAATTTTGCCAACAAAAATTGAAAGAGAACCGCACTGATCGCTTGGTTATTTAGGAATTTCTCTAAAAGGATACAAAACAAATAAAAATAGCTGAAATAATTGGATATTCTAAAAAGATGGTTTATAATGTTATTAAATGGTTTAAATCAGATGCAAATTTGCATAATGTAAAAAAGATCGAAAGAAGTCACCGCGAAAGATAACAGTTCGTGAGGATAAGGCAACAGTTAAATAATGAAATAAATGAGGAATTTTGGTTAAATGTTTCAGTACACTTGTACGAAAACACTTCAATGAAAATCAGCTTTATGGTGGTGTAAGTAGAAAAAACACTTTTTATCAAAAAAGAATATAAAGGCACGATTGTTTCTTACAAGAGGATATAAAATTGTGGAAAAATGCATTTCACAGATGAAACCAATATAAATCTAATTAATCCTGACGGAAAAAAGTTGGTACATCCTGAAAAATAAACCAAGAATTCAATCTCCGTTACCCTGCGTTTACACATGCAAGTACTTGCATGTGAGTGCTGTGTACGTATTATATACGAAAACTTAAAAAACTCGAATCATTTGCAAGTAGCAGGACAGTGAGAGTTCATTTTCAAAATGTTGTCAAAGCGTAAACTTCTACCGACAGCTCCATTTGATTTGCAATTTCTTCGAATGCCTTGCTTTTCAAGTCATTCCTCCTATATGATTTATCACTCATATTCCATTGAAGAGGATGCGAACGATATAAATTAATTTTATTACATATATTTTTTAAATTTAATTTCACTTCCATTTTTGTTTTGATTGAAAAATAGAGTTGCGGAGTTTATCACATAAATTTTTTTATGATTTTAATGATATGTATTTATTCTCCAAAATTAAAACATTTTGTTTATCAATATTATTTGAAAGAAATTTGTTTACAATCACTCATAAAAGAAACTAAAATTTCAATTATAAATTTTATATTATCCACTTTCTATTCATTGGAAAATATACATGGCAACATTATTTTTTTATTTGACGTTTACTGGCATGAGAGTGTCAAACATTCACTTGTATGCAAATTTAGCTGCGAGTAGCTCTGCAAGTGCGAAAAATGTGAGTGTATTAGTAAAAAAAATGTGAATGTATTGAGTTTTTCGAACTGTTACTCGCATGTGTAAACGCTAGGTTACACTACTAAAACAGTAAAGTGCGCTATTTATCTGTTCATAACTGTATATGTTTTTTTTGCTTTTCATAAAAACAGTTTTCCCCACATTACAAATGTAGAGCACACACGTAGTAATAATCGCAGAAAATAAATATGAAATCATAGTAATAACAAAAACTAAAAAAAATTAAGTGGAACACGAAGGAAAATATTCATAATGGAAACTTTTTTACATACATATTTTAGGTATGTATATATAAAGCACAATATGTACACATTTTTTTAAAATAAATTCAAATGAACTTACAAAACAAGTTTATTTTTAAACTAAAACAATATTAAATATTCTTGGAATAATGCTATCTATGTAGACGAGTATATTTGTACTTTAATAACAAATAGGTAACTTAAAATAAAAGAAATATACTTATAATTTCTATTTAAAAATACAATATTTTTAATAAGGTTTTATTAATGGGTCGATTATGTAAAGCAACCAAACTGGAGTTGGGTTGCCAATAGGCAACGCAACTGACATGCAAGTTGTTATTATGTAAGGCAACTTTCGTGTTTAATCTGTTTTTCGAATTTTCGAGTAGAAAACAGACAATTATACGTTAAAAATATAAATAGTTTAAGAACAAAATAACTAACATTTAAAATTTACCACTTAAAATAAAAATCAAAGCAACCACAAATTCTCGGTTGCCATGTTCGGCAACTGAAGTTAACAGCTTACAGTTGTCAGTTGCCATCTGTAATATGTTTTTGGCAACTGTCAACTCCACTGAGGTTCGGTTGCCATCCATAATCGACCCATTAGTAAACAAGTTTCCCCATAAATTTCCATTAATTAGCCTTTTTTTGCACACAATGTGGCATCTCTGTCAAGATAAATATCAGCCATAATAAAACGTAAAATTTAATGAGAAATGTAATTATAAAATTATACAAGTGTTTTATACATAACCGCCCATCTGCCCGACCCACCTTCATCTAAAAACTAAATATTATGCATCGTCAGCGAAAATATAAACCAAGCAACCAGCAACAAGGAAATAAAAGATATAAACCATCAAATTTACACAAACACAAATTAATATACAAATGAAATGTAATGTTCATTGCAACTCTGCCATCTTTCTAAATGTGTTCGAGAGAATGAGTCGGCAATAAAAAATGTAAACAAATAAACTGTAAATGCAAAAGTAAATAAACAGGAGCCAACGTAGAAGAAAAAATAAAATTTAAGTAAAACATTAAAAAAAAAAAAATACAAAATATAAACAAATTTATTTATAAATCTTGTATGTATGATATGATTTAATTTGTAAAGAATATTATGTAATATTAAACATCACAGCACAGTATTGCTCAACTACATATATTTAATGTGTAAACAAGGGACGGAAACCAAAAGGCAGGAGTATGAATAATTTTAATTGTAAGGGACTAAAAATAATCGAAATATGTATTAACGGATTCAATAATCTAGTAAATTTATTGAAAAGAATTAAATTAAATTTGGCATTTTTACTTAATGGTATAGGTATGTAATTTAAAAATAGGTTTTGAAACAACAATAATAAACTATTTTTGCTACTAAATTTAATTTCTTAATTAAATTTTGTTATTTGGTAGCAAAACCAAAGTTTTGTTTTTAGCTTTCTGTAAATTATTGTTTTTAGTTTTAAAATTATTGAATTGTTATTTATTTATTTTTATATACCTACCTATAAATTTATTGTAGGTATATTTACAGCAACATTCTGAATTCATTCACGTAGAAATAACACATTTATTTAATGGTGAGAAAATATTTTCAAAAAACCTCAATTTGTATTAATCATACATTACTAATCGCTGTGGTTATTTGCATTAAAATACTACTATTAATTATAAAATATGTAAAATTAACACAAACAATATCACGTTATAAATAGCTTTTATATTACATAATAATATCAACTGATTGCAATGCGAAGAATGAAATAAGTAAAATATGAGTTAAAAAAACTAGGTTATATTACGAATTTTGATTTGATTAAGAATTTTATAAGTTCAATTGAAATTAAGGAGTGTTCCGCTAAAAAGTGTAACATATATTTTCCTTAAGGGAGTTACAAGCGGCGCGGAAAAAAGGTCACAAACATCATGATGACTTATGATTGCTAGGAATCCTAAAAAATATAAAACAATCGCCAGTTGAAGAAGCTAATGGGAACTTAACGAAACATTTCTGGGTGGGAAGTGATACTGTTTTGAAAATGCTCAGGGCATTGGCTGTAAAGTACGAGAACGAAATCACTAACAATAATTTATTGTCCAGAACTAAAGTATCATTTTGCATTAACTTTTCTTTGACAATCGCCCAATATTGTTCGTATATTTTTCTAATACTTGTACATTGACAAAATTTCTTCGATACCAATCCATTGCAGCTTTTGCACCAAACCCTTAATAAAGTGTAATGACGTCTAATAAGAGGCAAGAAACCTTACTGCAGGCATTTTTTATGCGAAATCGTGAAGAGGTTACAAAAGGAATGCTCTTCAGACTAGAACTACAAATTACTTGTCATATTTATGTTTTGGGTCGATAATAAGGCCGTCGTTGAAAAAAAGTTTTGTTAAAACTTGAACGTAAAAAACAAAACCATTCTGATTTTCATTACAATTTGAATTTGCCAACAGGTTTTTTAAAAAGATTCTTTAGGGAGACCCGATTTTATGTGAACAATGCTTTAATTTATTTTTGTTTACGTTCTGCACTTGTTTACGTTCTGCACTTGCAGAACGTTCCAAAACTACGATCAATTTAAAGATATTGGACGAAACTTTAAGAGTACGGAACAATTAAAAATCTAAAAACAAAATTTTACTAGAAAAGCGTAAAGTAAAAGCGTTTTTACTAAATCAAGTTCCACAAATTTATTCAGCCCTAAAAATTAATTGGGTTATTTTAGGATTTGTCACACAAGCTTAAAATATGTATGAATGTATATAAATAGTACTTTCATGTCATAAGTGTCATTGACCTTCCTGCTGATGATTGTATGATTCAAGTTTTGTTATTGTTTTTTCTCCCACTCTCTTTTTGTTTTTATCTTCTTATGAACATGATTTACTACAACCCCCACTCACCCGACATACACATACTTTTGTGTTTAATATAAATATATTTCCTCTTACACTCTTTCAATGTCACTCTCATTGATTGTGTCACTCTAATTTGCTAAAAAGAAATGGCTTAAAATTTTTGTGTTAGATAAAAGGTTACCAACAGTTTTTTTTACACATTTCATTTCTTAAGTTATTAAAATTTTATTATTTAAATATTTTAATAATTAATTGATATGCTTACATTTTACATAGTATGTACAAAATACATTTTTTATTAAAAAATTGTTACTACATACCTATTTGAATAAAAAAACAAGAATTATTTCATTTTTTTTATGTCAAGGTCAATTAAGAACAATGGAAAAAGAATATTTAAATAAATACCTAAAAACAAAATAGCAAAGCAAGAGAGAGAGAGAGCAAAAAAAAAACAATGCAAAAATAAATAAAAGTGTATAAATATAGTAAGTATAAACTGTAGAAATATGAAACTAGCACAAATCAACAATCATACAAAAAACTTAATACTGATAGAAAAATATCTGTATGTATGTATGTGTGCTTATAAATATAAAACTACTAACTAAATGTCTACAATTGCAAACAATACAAATTATTTAGTACAATACTCTGATACTTTAATACAAGCATATTCATACGTATGTACAAACATTAAAAGTTGCATTGTATATTTTTATTTTTTTGCAACTGATTGTCAGAATGAGCACATACAAACATAAACAAATGCATAATGTGGCTTATTAATACATAAATATCTCAATGTCTGTTTGGTTTGAGTGTTGCCGTTTGGCTACATTTGCTGTTGCCTTCACCTTACAGGGTTGCTGCTCAAAACACTTTTTTATGCCATAATTTAGTTTGTAATAGATTATATGTACATATACGAGTATGTTTTGATAATAAAAATCATTTTCTTTGTTTATTTATTTTTAAAAAAGGATACTGCGAACGCTAGTTGTTCCATTGTTCTTTATTTATTTTCAAAAAGGATATAGTTAACGGACAAATTGAATTAGATTAAATTTGCGTTATTAAGGGTGATTTTTAGCAACTTTCTTTTTGGCTAGACTGTTCTCGGCAACTCAGCTATTTCATATAACATGGTTAGTTTGGTCTACAATTTAACCATGAATCGACTTACAACCAAATAACGCTTGCAGATTATTGAATTTTATTACAAAATTCATTCTTGGTTAAGAAACTGAAGATCCACTTTTTTATCGGAAAATTGTGTTCAGTGATGAAGCTCATTTCGTAAACGAAGTGTAAAGAGCAGCCTGTAGCATTGTAAGAACTGCCAACGCAACCCGTACTTTTCCAAAGACGACGAAAGCGGGAACGTTAATGTGAATGGCGAGCGCTACCTTGCGATGATTACAAATTTTTATTTGCCCAAAATGGAAGAGCTAGACTTGGCTGACCTGTGATTTCAACTAGACGGTGCACACAGCACGCGAAACAATAGCCCAGTTGTAAGGCAAGTTAAGTGAACAGTTTATTTACGTTTGCGATGGTCAATTACCGTTTAGATCGTGCGATTTAACGCTTTTAGACTATTTTTTATGGTGCTATGTTAAGGCTCATATCTATAAGGACAAAGCCCCAAAGCTTGACGCACTGGAAGCTAATATTGAAGAATTTATTCATGAGATATCGGATTTCATACATTTCTCTAAATAGTATATGTTTTATTTAATCAAACGTGAAAGCTCTGAAAACACATTTTCCAAAATGGTAATTTTTAAATTCTTCAAATGATTATTCGTAAGTAATTGTTCAATTATTCGAACAAAGTTTATTCGTATTAATACTTACCTATTAATTGCTCTTTTCTACTATTTTTTAGATATTTCATTGTGCCTTGTTAATCATTAATCAGAATTATTAGATATTTTTTGTGTTAAAATGAAATCCCTGAAAATTACATTATAAATAATTACTATTTCCTTAAAAAATATAAATTTAATCAAATATTTTTGTTAAATTATAAGCATTTTTTCAATAAAACTGTCGAACACTTGACCTTGTCTATAGTTTTTTTTTCTATATGTATATAAATATAAATAATTTTTAAATATAAACTAATTGTATTTGCATTAAATAATTATTTTTGTTTTTGCAAATATTCTATTAGTGACTTTTGTAATATTTAACTGAGAGTTGTTGTCGTTTTTTTGCTGGTTTTGTTTAAATAAATGCTGTAATAACAATTTGCGTGACCATGAATAAATTGCATAATACAACTGGTAATAATTTATTTTAATAAACGTATTTGTAAAGAAAATAATAAACAGAGAAGAAACAACAACTTGTATTGCCTAATTTTAAAGATATGTATTTAAAAAACTAATTTCTAATTACAATGTCAAATATTGGTAGCCTTATTCAGAAAAAATTAAAGTAGACTTCAAATGTACTTTAAGAAAATTTTGTCTAAAAGCACACTTCAAACCTACTTTATTTTTTTTAAATACGGCAGTAGAAATCTATTAAATAAAAATTCATTATTAGCAGTTTTTTTAATTAGCCGTTTTTTCTTCATCTAATATGGCAATCCTCAAGTGGTGAAATTATCTTGTCAGTCGTATTACATAGAATGCGTTATACTTTGACAGGGTAAAGCTTGTATAAAAACAAAACAGTGCAAGTACTTAAAAATTAACAAATATAATTACATATTACTATGTGCTAATCATACATTGGTTATCTATTTTTAAAATTAATCAGATAAATTTATTTTATACTGGTTAGGATCAGTCAAACTAAAGCATGAATTAAATTCTAAAGCTATTGTTGTAAAAAAAAAAACAATTGCGTACAACAACAAGTCATGTTCATACTGTGAGCGTCAATATAAAGTAAACATCTTATATTTTTTAAAAAATTATTTTATTATATATACTACTAGTACAAATTTAAAACAAAATATATTGTATAACTCATAGGTAACTTAAGCAAAATATAACTCATTAACAAAAACTAGAAAAATTAAGAACAGAAACAAATAATTCAATTTTAACGGAAAAGTACAAATTTTTCTCTTCAAATCAAAGTGTTTTTAGTGAAATCCGGCGAAATTTTTTTCCATTCACCCTGTATTACTTGCAAGAAATATTTATTTGCCTAATTTTTTGGTCCATTCAGCGGGAATGATTTAAGGTATTTGGACAATGATTGAGCAACCAATCTTTCACAATTTTGGAGGTATGCTTAGGATCATTGTTCTGTTAATTGTTAAATCCAGATCTGCACTAGTTCTTAGTTCTCTACACTAGGGGCTATATTGTTTTTTAAAATGTGGAGATAATCTACCTTTTTAATTGTAGATTCTATAAATTTAAGATTACCGAATCCTGATGGCGCCATACAACTCCAGACCATTAGTAAGCCGTCACAATGTTTTACCGTCTTCGTAAAATATTTATTACTAAAGTCTTCGTTCTTGTTTCGCAATATTTTTTGAGAGTTTAAGACTCCAAATATCTCAAACTTACTTTATAGGTGAAAAAATATTATTTCAAAAAAATTTGAGACTCGTTTATATATCAGCTGTTAATGATAAATTACTAAACTTGCAATTATTACTTTCAAACATAGAAAAACTAAAGGAACTGACACTACTATTAAAAAGATTTGTATTGCAACGTTGACTTTATTTTGACGCCTAAAAATTGGTAAATTTTAACAATAAGTCAATTAAATTTGTTTACGCTTTTGTTTTTGTGAATTAAATTCTACTTAAATAACTATATAAAAATGCAATATCATTTATATATTTATATTAATATAATTAAGCTTTGCTTTTGATAATATATATTATTGAATTTATTTTGACACTAATTGGTAAAAGTTGAACTTATTTGTGATATCAAACCATTTTCGGATTACTGTTAATATATATTTCGAATATATGCCCAAGATGAAAAACAACTAACAAAGAACTAATAATTCGATCATCGGAATTCTGGTTCTTAAACTTTTACTGCCGTATTTGTAAAAAATTAAAGTAGACTTCAAGCCTACTTTATTTTTTATAAATATGGCAGTTAATGTGTAGTTAATTTTAAATGTTTTATGTAGCTGTTATTAAATATATATTACATTTATATTTCAACATTCTATAAATATATACATCATTTGAAGAGATTGAAGTAATTTTAATAAGTATTAAATGAAACAAATCGAAATTCTGCTATGCTTTTAATATTAGTATGTATATATATCTTTAAGTCTAAAATTTATTCTTATTAGTATGATTTCTCTTATATTTTTATTTAATAATTTAAACACATCCATTAATTTATATATTATTTTATGTTACACATTTTGTTAACGAAATGATTTTCTTTAAAATTTATCTAATTTAATTTTTGTTAAACTTTTTCTCATTCTATTTCTTTTACAGACACTTACGCCCTTACGTGAAAAAATTAATTAAATTAAAGTCATCTCAAGTAACTAATACAATTTGTAATAAATTTTAAAGCAGAGAAGAAGAAAATCAAGCAAAATCGAGTTATGTAACGTAACGTAATCCGTAACGTAAAAGAGTGTTATAGAAAAGACAAAAAACGCCTTTGTTAAATCAATGAAAATGTTGTATTTTTACGAAAATGTATCGTTATCTTAACATACAATTGAAAAGAACAAAATTGCGCAATTATCATCAGTTATTGTTATATTTTGTTAGAATTGTTTACGTAAATACAAAAGAAATAAAACAAACGTCTAATAACGTCTTAAACGTAACAAAATCGCCGAGTTTAATAATATATTTACACTTTTGTTACGGATTTTTTAACTCTCAAACGCTGTTTAAATTATAACGTTGAATATTCAAAACACTCTCTCACACTCACTATCCAACTACTACTAGCATATAAGAAACATACACACTTTGAGATATTAAGAAAAAATTTGAAATTTTTTCGTTTGAAATTTTTCACAAATCTTCTAAACAACGCTTAAGAAAAAGTTAACAAAAAAAAAAAAAAAAAAAAAACGAACGGAAAATAATATAACCCTTCTCCTGCCATTACGTTAAAACTGAATTATTTTATTTATTTATATTACACTACTTTATTGTGTTATTTTTGCTACCCCATTTATCTTTAATTTAAAACATTAATCATCAAAAAAACAAATAAAATAAATAAATAAATAAAAACAAACAACTGCCTTTACAACCCCAAAATAAAAGAATTATAAAAAATAACAACTTATACAATAAACACCCACCGAAAAAATCTGGCATCATTGTATAAGTAGTCTAACATCTAAGAAACTTCAAACTACCACCAACGTCATTTCACGTCGCCAAAGGATAACAACAAAATCAACAACCACAACATCAAAAACAAGTACAAGAACGAGAGAGAGAGAGAGTAGCAAAAGCCAAACAAAGAGAACTATCAAAAGATCAACCAACATCTTTAAACACCGATTTAAAGAATTCTTCAATCATATTCATTTAATTTCTGCAACGGCACCTTCAATTTTAGGACCCACTTTGTGAGAGCGGGTATTTTGTACAAAATATGGCAACACCTCAAGTCAAAGACTTGGTGTTGCGTTCGCCAGCTGGTTCATCAGAAGTCCTAACATTTTCGTGGCCCTTGCAAGTTGGTACCGGCCAGGATAGGCACGATAATGGCATCGATATCATCGATACCATTAAATTTGTTTGTGATGAACTGCCAAGCATCTCATCGGCATTCGAAGAGATTAATCTTAATCATATAGACACTGCCTGTTATAAGACTATGACAAATCTTGTCGATCGTTTCAATAAAGCCGTGGATAGTATTGTTGCATTGGTAAGTATTTGAATAACTATTGCATACATTTATTTTATTATTATTATTTGTTTTTCTTGAAATGATAGTTGGCATAAAATTAAATTTCGAGATTTTAGTTATCTCGCCAAACTGCATTATTGCATTATTTCTGTCCTCTTTTAACTGCTATGGTCTAGATTTTAAAATGTATATATTTCATCTTTATTTGTTGAAACTATCAAATTATCAAATTTGTTGAAGACACATAAGTTCTTGCTTTACACTAACTAAGCCGTTTTATTGCTTAGAGTTTGAAAATTAAGTTTTTTTTTTTTCATAATTACAATAAAATTGAACTTAAACCGAATTAAAAAACATCCCAAATTTAAAGAAATTTAAAGGCAACAATTTTAGTTCATATATTTCATATAAATTTACATATTACACATTAATAATCTTTTTTCATAACCCGTATTTTTAAATTCTTATATTGAATAATTTTCTCACAAAATCTCGCCATAACATTTTATTTAAGTTTGTACGGTTTTGTTTTTCTTAAAAAAAAAAAAAAAAAAAAAAAATATCAATTAAAATTATGATTTTTTTCACATTTTCTAGGAAAAAGGAACTTCACTGCCTGCTGAGCGCTTAAATAAATTCGCTCATCCCAGTCTCTTAAGACATATTTTACAATTAGTTTACAACGCTGCCGTACTCGATCCCGATAAACTTAATAACTATGAACCGTTTTCGCCGGAGGTTTACGGTGAAACCTCATATGAATTGGTGCAACAGATGATTAAACATGTAAATGTGACCAACGATGATACCTTTGTTGATTTGGGTTCGGGTGTAGGGCAGGTGGTTCTACAAATGGCCGGCTCGTTTCCCCTAAAGTCATGTATAGGCGTGGAAAAGGCTGATACGCCGGCACGTTATGCCGAGCGCATGGACACGTTCTTTCGTCAGTTTATGGCCTGGTTTGGTAAACGTTACTGTGAATACAAATTGCTGAAGGGTGATTTTCTGGTGGATGAACATCGCGAGAAGATAACAAGTTCATCATTGGTGTTTGTAAATAATTTTGCCTTCGGTCCCAATGTGGATCATCAGTTGAAAGAACGTTTTGCCGATTTGCGCGATGGCGCTCGAGTAGTATCCTCTAAATCCTTTTGTCCTTTAAACTTTAGAATAACTGATAGGTAAGTTACACTATGTTTTACATAACTTTTTTTAAACAAAAAAAAAAAATTAATTTGACTTTTATTTTTTGCTACTCTTTTCCAGAAATTTAAGTGATATTGGTACGATTATGCATGTTAGCGAGATACCGCCGTTGAAAGGTTCAGTTTCATGGACCTGTAAACCAGTCTCGTATTATCTGCATGTCATCGATCGCACGATTCTAGAGCGTTATTTTCAACGTCTCAAAACTCAAAAAGGTGCTGAAAACGATCATCATGCGGGTAAGTTAAACCTGCAACAACTCCAAACAAAATACAGCACTCAACTAGAATATAATTTAAAAATGGTATGTGGGTTGTAGAGCGTACATAATATAAATACATCAGAAAGCCCAGCATTATAACAGATCTAAAGGATTTACAAACAAACTAATCTATCTCTGATAGAAAGAGTAAAATAAAATGCATAAAAGCTGACTTCTCTGATAAAAATGTTTGCGTTGAATTGTTTAACAATAAAACAAACGCTCTCTTCTTTATCATTAACATGCTCATTCACCACTTTTCTTTATAATTTATACAAATTTGTTATTATTTCTTTTAATAATTTATAAATATTTTTGTTTTCTTATTTGCTTTACAATTTGAAATATTAAACTGTAAAAATGTTTGATTTCAAGTCAATTATGTGCAAATATTTATTGAAGTTTTTTTTTCATTTTGTTTTATTTTTCTTCTGTAGGTGGAACTACACGCACTACCCGAGATCGTGCCAAACGTGAAGCTAACAATCAAGCTTTAACAAACTCACAAAATTCCAACTTCAACTTAAATACAACACGTACAAATTCGCCAGCTGCTCACGTTAACAATACAACGACTACCAAAACTAGGCAACAACAACAGCAGCAACAAGAACTGCAAAAACAACAACAGCAGCAGCAGCAACAACAACAACAACGCAATATGGAAGTGGATACTTCTACAGAGAGTGATGGTGATGCCAATACCACGAACGGCAATAGCAATTGCAGCGGTGGTCCTGCAGTAACGCGCAAAGTTTGGTCTGATTGGGGCAGTTCCAAGGGTGGGAAGAGTTCCCAAACCGACGAGGAGGAAAACAATAATTTCATAACAACGAGTTCTCGTACTGCTCGCACTGCTACGCAGAAAAAGCGTAAAAAACTGACGCGTAAAGCAGCCATAGCCAGTAAAAGTGCCGCCGCAGCAGCCCAAAGGGAAGCAGCGGCTAAAGAAAGAGCCGAGGCTGCTCAAGCATCTAAAGATAATTCTTCCAAAGAAGATTTTGGCGGCAATTCAACCGGTGGCGGTGGTTCGGCAGGAGCCAAGGGTCGTAAGGGGCGCTTAAAAAAGGGAGCACGTGGAAGAAAAAACATCAAAATTGCTGGTTTGGATGTGTTGCATCAAGAAACTTTACTTTCTACTTCATTGGAAGTCATGAGCAAAAAGTTACCACCTGCGCCTGGCACTGTAGATCAACAATTAACTTCGCTGTTAACTGAACATATGGATCATGCAGAATTGGAAATTCCAGCATCGCCTCAAGACACCCCCTATGCTTTGCAAATCCTATTAGATGTCTTTCGTTCGCAGTACATGGCTATGATCGAGCAAATGAAATCCAAGTCCTTTATACCCAGCATCAAGAGACAAATACAACTGGAACAGGAACGTAAGCAACGCATCAAAAATCGAGCTTCCCAATTAGATAAACAAATTAAAGTGCTAATAGATGATAGTGTGGCCTTATTGAAAGTACGTATGAATGAGCTGGGCATAAATGTGTCGTCGCCCAATGATCTTATAGCCAAAGCAAAGGAAATTGTGGGACGCCACAAGGAGCTACAGGGTATAGCAAAGAAAATACAATCTCAAGTAACGGCCTGTGAACTGGAACAAAAGCGTCTGCTGAAGAAACATCTAAATCACTTGCCCGAATACCAAACGATGTATGGAGTTAATGGTAAAACAAAGTTGCATGATTTATCTGGTTCGGAATTATCTGAGGCTTCGGCTCATGAATTGGTACTCAAGGAAATCGCCAATACGTTGGCTCAACGCAAAAAACTAGTAGCCCAGGTGTCAAGCATCGAAAAAGAGGCAAATAGTCTTGAAAAGGCTGTGGATGAAAGAAGAACTGCCGCCTCCCTGTTGGCACAAGGCACAAATATCATATTAACAAATCCGGCAACAGTTTCAGCAACTTCTAATAGCATTAATAACACTGCTCAACCCTTGCAACTTACAACTAACCATAATCACATGAACTCTATAACTATAAATCATGCGACTTCTACGGCGAATCTATCATCTACTGCTGCATCTTCTTCTGCTTTGTCTTTAAATCCAGCAAACAACAATATCTGTTCTACTACCTCTTTAGTGCCAAATAATAATACTAATAATAATGCTACACAACCGTCTATAACCGTAACGAAAGCATCAAGTAAATCGGTGCGTCGTAGTAGAGATCATCGTACACGTTCCCAGGAATGGCCTGATGTACCGGATGTGGGTAAAATTGAAGAAAGCAATCCAGAGGTGTTGGCCCAGAAGATTCTGGAAACTGGACGTAAAATAGAAGCAGGCAAGTTGACTTCAAATTCTAGCACTAACACGTCTAAGCATCAACATCAAAACATTGCTAACAATCACCATCAACATCATCATCAGCTGCAACAACAACAGCTCCAAATCCAACAATCGCAGCAGCAACAACACCACCTAATAAACCAAAACCACAATCATATACAACAGCAGCATCTTCCACATCATCCCGAAGATAAACCCTATAGAAATAAACATCACCCATCACATCATGCCCCACACCATCATCAGCAACGTTCAAATAGTAATGAACATTTACCCTCTTTAGGCGGTTATGGTGGTGTACTACAACAAGATCCCAGTACTTTAATGCCTGCTCCCAAACAAAGAGATGCCAATTTACTGATGCCCTCGAATGCGGCTACATCAATACGACCCATTATAAACTCCAGTTCTATGGCTATTGGTATTCTGCCCAAATGTGAATTACCGAGCATTCGTAAATCAAATAACAACAATGTGCCCGTCGTTAATATACAAGAGTCCCCCAAAGTGGCCAATTTCGAGGATAGACTTAAGAGTATCATAACATCAGCCCTAAACGAAGATCAAGAGCAGCGTAAGGCCCAACAGGTGGTGAATCAAATACAAGTAGAAGTCTCACCGTCACCACAACAATCGCCCATACCAAAACGTAGTAAACACTCGCACATTAACACAGGATCCTCAAATACTCATAATTCTTTAAGCAGTATTATTAATGTCGCTACCCATGGCATGACACACCTTAATGCTACCACCACTATATCACCCATAACGCCAGCTTTACCGCCACCACAACCTCCACCAACACATACTGGTAGCGCTGGTGTTGGCCTCACAAAATATGGTTCTAGTAAAGCCATGCTAATGCAGCCTTTCAACTCTTCAACGTCTTCCTCTGCGGCAGTCAACCCTACGTCGGCAAAATCCTCTAAATATCACCAGTCCCTCAACTCTAATCCCAATAATCCACATAATCAACATTTAAATAATATTTATGGTGCAGCTGAGCACAACCTGCACAGGAGACGCAGTTCGGTATCGGCGGCTAATTACGAACAATTTATGGCCAGTCAACAAAGAGAACGTGAACGAGAACTTCAACTGCAACAGCAGCAGCATATGATGAATATGAGTCAACACAATGCCCACAATCTATCGTTGGAATTTAAACAACCGCCTTTGAGCGTTGAAAATCATCTACAGCAACGCTCCAATAGTCGAGAGATGTTAATGGAAGATCCAGCACCGCCCGTGCGCTCCTCATCAGCCAATTCGGATTCTGCTTTGCAATATTATCCACCTACACGAGATCGTTTATTGTCTTTGGAAAGAAGCAGCAGTCGAGAATCGGCCATTTCACAACATCATACACAGGGTCATGTAGTTAACCCACAACAACAACCACCCAGCCGACCAAGTTCGAACTCCTCACAACCTGATTACACACAAGTTTCGCCGGCTAAAATGGCTTTAAGGCGTCACTTGTCGCAGGAGAAACTAAATCAGGTGCTGCCAGGCTCGGTGGGTTCGGGAGGAAATTCACTACCTTCCATGTCATCCACCAAAACAATTGGGGATCTGGTAAATGGTGAAATTGAAAGAACCCTGGAGATTACCCACCAGTCGATAATAAATGCTGCCGTTAACATGTCCACAGTGGGATCGGCTTCAGGTGAACGTAACCCCTACCTCTTGGAACGTAGTCTGTACAATAATGAAAGAGAGCGTGACCGCTCAAATGATAGAGAACGCGAACGTGATCGTGAAAGGGAGAGAGAACGCGAAAGGGAAAAGGAGCGTGAAAGGGAACGGGAAAGAGAACGCTTGATTATTAACAACCATGCTCAAAGACCCGAACGAGTTCATGTTAAGATGACCGATGAAGTAGCCAATCAATTGTCAACAGCTGCTAACTATACGGATATCTCGCCGAGATCAACGTCCCAATCATCGCAGTCTGATCGTAAATCTCCGTATGCTCATAATTTAGCCACATTGGCGAATGTCGCATATCAGCACAAAATAATACCAGCCGCGAATTCAACGACGAATAATCATCAGCAGCAGCAGCCACATAATGCACCCACATCGTCTTCATCGTCCTTGGCGTTAACGGGCCAATCACGTCATTACAACAACAGTGCCAGTAGCAGCAACAGCCAGATTAATAGCCAACGTGAAAGAGATTTAAATAATTTACCATATCAACATTTGCCATCTTCATCAACTGGCGCTGTTAAAAAGTCGTCAGTAGTCAACTCTAACACCAATCCTACTTCTTCTTCCTCCTCAAATCGAGATTATCAAACTGTGGCTTTGCCACGAGCAGAAATGAAACCTTGTATTGAGGCCTACTTTCAAGATCAAGATCATCATCAATCCCAGCCTCCGCAACATTTATCATCATCATCCTCCCACAGCCATAAATCGAGCAAAGAAAGACATTCATCGCGTAATAACCGATTGAATGGCACAAATCCACCTCTGGAAGGTAAGTATTTGTATTGGCGTTGTAATACGAGGTTTTAATTTAACTAGAAATGGTTTAATAAATAACTTATCCATATTGATTTGTGGAAACTCGATTTGTCTATGTTCGTCTGTGGTTTGTAATAAACTTTCGTAAGCCTCAGATTACTTACGTACATTTATGTACATAGATATGTAAAACATATTATTATTGTATTATTGAAAATGATTAATGATTAGATTATTAAAACCAGGCATTTTCGAACAAAAACTTTCTTATTTCATTGACAATAAAAAAAAAATAATAAATCTTTCTTCCTTGTTTAATGCAAAATTGTATACTTTTTAATTTTAAACCATCCAAAAACCTTGCCTTTCCTAACTTTAAGTAATTATAAAATTTGGTTGAAATTTGAATCGGCCATAAAAAAAACATCATTATCAAATCTATTATCTCCTCCTTAAGGTTTGGCCGCATCATTAATGGCTTCACGTAAGTTCAGAGAGGAGCACGAGGAACGACAAAAAAGAGCCGCAGCTGCATCTACCACAGGCCATCATGGTAACGAACATCATGCCGGTAATCATGGCCAACACCAACATCATCAACAGCAAAATCGACAACATCATAATGTGGAACATTACAACAATACATATGGGCAGCAGGCGACATCAACGCAACATAATAATCAGCACAATGGTTCTTCTATGAAGGTGGAACGTAAGTTCTAGAAATTTACTAAAATTAGAAAAGCAAACTTTAAATTTAATATTCTTAAACTTACAGTTGGTGTAAAACGTACATCGCCCATGACAAATAATCATCCCAGGGGTTCAAAAGTAGCACACTATTCAAATGAGCCACCTCTAACGCATGGTAGCGGCGGTCAATCGCAAAACTCGTATGCCAATACAAATGGCGGCGTTGTCAATAGCAGTAGCAGCAGTCATCACCATGGACATCATAATTCCCACATCCCTGCACATACACCATCATCTTCGAACAATAGTGCTTCTGGTTCTACTAACAGACGTGGTAATAAATTAAGTTTGGAACCTTTACTCATGAGTCCTGAAATAAATTCCATAATGGGAAGTGATGATGCAAGATCAATGGCACAGCATAACTCTGCTAACAATAGACAGTCCATACACAATAACAACAACAACAGTCACCAACATCATGGTCATTATAACAATTATCACCACCACCAACAACAACAACAGCAGCAACATCAAGTGCATCATCAACACTCTTCCAGTAGTCAAAACAGTCACCATCATCATCATCATCATGCCCAACATTTAAATAGTCGTAACTCAAACAACAGCAATTCCACAACATCATCATCTTCCACTTCGTCTAACGTTCTTACGAATTCTAATACCATCGTAGGAAATCGTAATGCTGACGATGGTAAGCTTGAATTTTCTAATTATTCGATTGAAAACCCTATTCACCATCAACATCAAGAACAAGAACAACACTATGATAATATCTCTTCATCCTCCACACAACCACCATCCTCCTCTTCATCATATTCCAACTTGCAAATAAAGAAGGAAGATGAACACTATTACCACCAACACTATCCTCAAATATCACAACATAACCACCTTCATTTAGATCATAATAACACAACTATTTCTAATTCTAATTCCAATTCACCTAATACTATTACCATCGCAACTGTAACTACTACTAATTACGCACAGTACGGTTATTCACCACCTTTCTCACCTCCCACCTCTTCACCAACAAGTGCTACGAATTTGTTAAATACCCTTGATCAGGTTTTTTCCGATAATGATGATGATGATGATAATGATAATGCTAAAGAGCAATATCAACACAAATTTGAAGATGACACATCATAAAGTTTATAAGAAATATTAGTAGTACTCTTCATAACAATTATGTAGCTTTATTCCAGGATTTGAAATTAGATTTTTATGTGTTAGTTGTTCGAAATTATATGGGCTTTAAAAATCATTTAAATCACTTGCTATAAACCAGCATTTCTTTTTAATATAATAATTAGTTATATTCCTGGATGTTTTTGTCATTACATTTTTTTTTATAATTTGTCTAAGTTTTATTTAAAAGAAAAAGTTTTGATCAGTATAATAACCGAAATAATTTGTAAGAGCGGTCAGATTGTTGTTAGGCGATAATGAAAAGTTAGTTTGCCTTAACAACACTTTAAGTAAATTGTTTCCAATATATTTTTTTATAAGTGCAAAGTCTCAGGTAATTAATTAATTATCCAAGGAATGGATATTAATAAATGTATTCACGTTTTACGCAATATATTTGTCTAAGACAGCGTTTAGTAGCAGCACTGTTTAATACTCCGGCAGTAGCCTCAAGTTGGTTACGTACATATATATATTTTATTTGGAGTTGTCAGTTGTTGTTGATGCTAATACATTGCATAGGGTTAAAAATATAAATTAAGCAATTTATTACAATTATTGTTATCTTAATAAACAGTTTATTTCTACAGAATCATATTAGTTAAATTTTGCATCAAACATACATATAACAAAATAGCCCATATTTAATGTAAAAATTTTATTATTATGTACTAGATGTTTTTTTTTTCTTTTTTTACTCGCAATGTATTTTTATAGTTTCATTTTTATAATTCTATTTTTTATATTATAATTTTTAACTAAATTACAATAATTTTTTGTAACAATTTCCTTTTAAATTTAATCATTTTTGATTACAAAAACATAATCTAAAAAGAAATGCTAAATTTGTTTTAATTTTATGTTTTTTTTTGTGCTTGTTGGAATGTTTGTAAAGTAATTGTCTTGTCTTGTTAATGTTGTTGTAATATTTTATCTTGTTATCAATTTTATGTAAAAAACGTTAAAAAAAATTTTAGAATTTAAAACACAAATTGAGAATTTTGTTTAAATGGAAACAACCTAAGTGAACGCTAGGCAACAACCTTGTGCCAAAAGCACGTCATAGAATTTATTTTTGGCTTATTTTGTGAATATACTGTGAGCGTCAATTTAAAGTAAACACCTACACTACAAGTACAAATTTAAAACAATATGTATTGCATAATTCATAAGTAACTTAAGCAAAATATTTCATTAACAAAACAGGTACATACAAGTTAACTTGTCTTTCTCATGCACACTTGATTGTGTTAACTTACACATGTAAATTAAAATTATATATTTAATATTTGGTTTATAGTCCTCTTGCCTTTATCACAGCTGATAATCTTCTAAACATACAATCAACGAGTTTTTATTTAAATAAGACGAAATTTCGTTGCATTTATACAGGATGAATTACTTTTGCCTTTAAGTTGGGTTATCCATGCAAGAAATATTTTTTTGTCCAGATATTCGTACAGGTGCTGCGGAGTATGATCTAAAGTTTATAAACAATGCTTATGCCTAGGATCCTTGTCCTATTGGAAAATCCAGCTCGGCTACATTGTTTTTTTTTTAATTTCTACGTTATCTTCCCTTTTCATTGTAGATTCGATAAATGTAAGATTACCGACTCCTGATGCCACCATACCATTATTGAGCCGCCGCCATGTTTTAATGGTCTTCGCTTTTGGTTCACCATATTTTTGGGGGTTTTTTGACTCCAAATATCTGAAACTTACTTTCATTGGTGAAAAGAATATAATTCCAAAATTTTTTTGCGTCATTCAAACGTTTGGTTTGGTTGTTCTCTGATATAAAGGGCTTCTTACTTGGCAATCTACCATGTATAATCAATTTTGATGCAAAGATCTTCTAATCGTACTCGCGCTTACTAGTTTTCCAGAAGTTTTCGTAACATTTTCAGCTATTTTTACAGCACTAGTGTTGTGGCTCTCAGTTTTTGTATGACGCTTTGGTCGTTGTGCACCAGGCAAATTTTCTACAGTCTTATTCTTGGTTCACTTGTCTATAATTTGTTTTATCGCCTTCCAACGATTTAACCTATTTCACGCAGGGATTTATCTTTTCTCAGTTGATGTTTGTCACAACCTCTCTCTTTTAAGGATACCGTTATACTTTCAAACAAAGAGATGCCACTGCTTTTGGAATGACAGGGTTTTTTTTGCATAAGGATGATGCCACTGTTTACTTTATTTTAATGCGTATCGGTCTATTTTAGCAATAAATTAATTAAATTTGTATACCACCTTGTTTTTGTTTTTTTGTGAATTCAATTCTACTTAAATAACTATATAAAAATGCAATATAATTTTTAATATATTATTATTTATATTAATATATGTAATTAAGATTTTCTTTTAATAATATGTGGTGTTGACTTTGTTTTGTCACGCACAGTATATTTTCCAAAGAATATGAAAATATTTACAATTATTGTAAATCGGCTTTATTTCTTGAAATATTGTAAACTTAAATTGAATTAACTTTTATTAGAACGACACATTTTTTTTATAAAAATTTTGTAACTTTTAAAGTTTTTAAAAAGTAATTGAGCTACTTCATAAATCAATGGATGACCAATTTTGGGTAACAACTGAAAATTTATTAGAAATGAGAAAATTAAATAGAAATGTATAATAACAGTTTTCTAAGCCCATAACCAAAGAAACTTCAGTCAATTTTTAAAAAATCACCGTACCTTAACTACTTGCCTAAATCTTCATTGTAATTTACATACATATATTTTTCACCGCCCCCAAAAACTGCTTCATCAAACTCATTTTATTCATGTAAATAAGAAAACCATAACTTTTTCCAATAAATGTTCTACTTAAAATTTCACATTTTTAAAACACTAACTATCAAAAGAATATAAACAACAAACACAATTTTTTTCTACTTTTTTTTTACAAAATCAAATCAAAATTTGTTTACCATCTTTCGAAATTCTTAATTCCTTACTATTCCTTTCTCAATTGTCTTTCTAAACAGTTTTTAAATTGGATTCTTCTACTTCTACAACAATACGAAATTTTGATTTAGGACGTACTAGTACATAAACTCAACTACCTCCACCACCACAAAACCAAATTATAAATATAGAAAAAATACAATACCTTCATCACAAAATACCATCTCCTACCATAACCACCACCACCACCAACCACTACCCAGCCTTATAAAAATAATTACAATTGGAATTATTGTTGCCGTTTTTACAGTAGCACGACAAAAAAAATAAAAAGACCAAAATTTCTATCTGATAATTATTTAAATTACAATACCTATTTAAAACCTATAAAAGACATAAATTAGTACAAAAAGAAAAAAAACAAAAGAGTGAAGCCAGTAAAATAATTGAAATTTTATTCAAAAGAATAACAAGTTTTTTTTTTGTTAATTTTGAAAAATCAAAATACATTTATTAATTTTTTATTTGTTAATTTTTAAGGTAAGTTTTGTTTTATGTTATTTTCTTTTAATTTTGTTAGTGTTTTTTAATTCTTTTTTACAATTACTAATTTAATAAATAATTTTTTTAATGATAAAGGATTTTTAATTGTGGGCATGTTAATTTAATTATTTGTATTTTAATTTTATAGATTTTTGTGTTTTATTGAAATTTTATTAAGTTTATTTTCTAAATTTGTTTAAACGATTGATTAAGTTTTAAAATAACAGAGCATACAAAATTGTTGTTTTAATTGTGTTATATTTACTGTAATGGTAATGGTACTGTAATGGTTCCATTTAGTGGGACCCATTTCAAACCACCCTATTTCCTTGGCGAAAGTGTAGATGTGTTTTAGGTTCAAGCATGATAGGTTTTAAGGAGTTGGGTAAAATTTACCATATTTAAAGATATATTTGATAAATAAATTCAATAAACAGTTTGCGGAAGATTAATCTGCCGGTGATTATCATTTTATATGGACTGATTGATGTATTAGTACGCAAGGAAATATTCACGAGTATTCCGTGTTCCTGAGGAGTTGACTTGTATTCTGTGTGTGTTTACTTCACGAATATAAAAACCATATGACGTCATAATTTATAGCATTATAGTTGTACTGCCAATAAAATTGTCAATTAATGACTACTGATAGTAGGAATTGCAAACTTTTGCAATATAAATCGCAATGTATAGATAATACCTCTAATGTATGTATACATATATTTTATTTAGTACTTTCAACAATATTGTTAAATATTTTTTCTCCTAATATGTAAAAATTTACATTAATAAACAAAATAAGGCCAGACGCCGTCATTTGGGTACTGGCAAATTAGTGCCTTATAATTTTGTCTCTCCTTTTGCATTCACAGCTATTTATATGGTTTTTTACTTTACGATTTATGTAATTGTAAATGACACAAATCATTAAATTTTAACGGTTTTGAAAATAAATGTTCCAATTCACCTGACAACTAAGGCTATAAGAAAATTTTAATCATGCAGTCAATCTGAAGTTATATTGTCACACATGCGTCCTTCATGGTTCAGAGACTGATCAATTTTAAGTTAAGTATTTAACCATCTTGATGCACGTACATACATATAAAGGATCCGTCAAGTCGTCTAGTTAAAATTTGCCCAGACCATCCAAACCTTGATTTACAAGGGCCGGACATTGGCAGATAAGATGGCGTACAGTCTCACCTTTTGTTTCATCATGACAACATCTACAGATGTCACTATAAGGGAAATATAATTTCCTAGCATGAACACCGATCTGACAATTGCACGTGGAATGCCTATCAGTGTTAAGTTTGAGGTTCGGAAGTAAATTTTTAATTTTTTACTTTTTCTAAAGGAGCAAAATACAGTTTCGTTTTGCACTTTCGTTGTTGCAAGATGTCATTGATATTTTTATTGTAACTATCATTATGTACATATGTATGTATGTATTTCAAAGTTTTGTAATAATTTGAATTTCATTACAATATTTTGAACACTTAATCAATCTTTAAACCATAACTAATCAAATCTTTTCTCCTAAATATTAATATAAATAAACCAAAAATAATTTATACGAATTAGATTTATTAAAAACAATTATACTGTCACCACAGTGGTAACTAAAACCGCAAAATAACTAGTAATAAATGTAAATGTTTACGTCCAATTGTTATTATGACATGAAAACATAATTTGTACACATATTTTTATATTAGTAGGAGTCTGTAAAGATTTTACTGAAACTATATCGAATATTCACACTTGATATCTGTTACCTACCAAATTAAGCAAATATATTCCTTTTGTTTTACAAACGTCTTACATGCCACCCAAAGATCACGCCACTCCACTTTTTGTTTTATTAATTTGTTGGATTTCGGTGCTTTTCACTCAAGAATACTACTACCCAAAAAAATAAAAACTTCTGGACAGTAATATAGCACCAAATACAAATTTTATTCTCCTATGAAAAAGTGCAGTTAATAATTATAACCATATCAAAGAAAAAATACTTTTCAAAACAGCATATATGAAATGTGCTAACCTCGTGTCTACCGCTGTATTTCAGTTTCCAGATCAGCATGATATCTCAGAACTGGCCTTGAAGCCAAACAATAAGCCAATATTTCAAGCACCATGCCAGTTAATTTTCAATAGAATTTTTTTTTAAATATTGCTTATTTAACGAAACCAATTCCTAAAAATTAAGAGGCTAGCAACTGTAAAACTTTCTAAAGTTGTAGATTTCAACAATGTTGGTTCCAATCATAGTTTTGCCCTAACTACAGTGTTGGCTAGGCTTTCGTTAGAGTATTGCCAGCTTTCTTCCTCTGTTATATTTGTATACACTTCTTCGAACCGATCAGAAATTGTTAGAATACACACACACCTATTTCTAACAATTTATTTTGAAATCTTGACATTTAAGAAACCTAGAAACATTGTGTGCAATTTTGCACAGAACACCGGCCCAACAACAAGTACATACGTACATACATATGTATGTATTTGTTACAGCTTTCATTGTTTAATAGACAAATTAATACATATACATAACTCTAAATATTACATATACAAGTTATTTTTCTGAAGACTTTTTATATCTGTCATATGTTTAAGAGACAAATTTTTAAACAATTATTTTGCAACCGGTCCACTTGTGCTATAACTTTTGATTTAAAATTTTTGTAACAAAAATAAATAACCTGGGATTTCATTTTAACAAAAGGATTATAATGTAAATAAAAATATAAACAAATAATAATAGATATATGTAATAATATATAATAAAAATAATTCAAATTAAATGTAATAACTTTTTGAGGGGAATATTTTTTAACAAAACCAAAAAAATAACACTTTTGAATATCTGCTAATTGTAATTGTTTATGTGAATATTTTATAACAACTTGTTTAAAGAAATAGTGTTACTTTAAATTATTATTTAAAGACACAAGTGAAGCATTTTAAGGCATCAATGTTTAAAATCAAACATTTCTTATTAAACATTGCTTATAATAATAACATTATATTTTATTTATTTACATGTAGCCTATTTAATCATTATGTTTTATTATATTTAATATTGTTTTTGTTTTTTATTTATGTTTAAAATTAAAATTTTTATGTACTAATTTATGTAAAAATAAAAATAAACTTTTTCAATAAATACTGCAATTGAAAACTCTTTTTGTATTCGCAAAATATTTCTGCAAGATAAACCGAACTATAAAGTATAAAGTTTCTTGCGTATGACTTTAAAAGGCTATAAAAGCAAAATTCTCACTCAAACTTTACACACCATTCTACTCTTTACTCACTCGACTTTTAATTCACTTTAACTCATTCAATTTAAATTAATTCCCAATTAATAACATACATACATATATTATTACATATTATAAAATATTTAAATATACATACTAACATAAAATGAAATTACCTATAGTAACAAAAATAATTAAAACCACCAGACAGACAAAAAATAATTTAAAATGTTTTTTATACAAATTTCTCTTCCTCCCACCACAACCAACCACCAACTACCAACCACCATTATCATCAATCAACAACAACACTTTACGTACTTCTGATAGATGACGTTATAGCAGATGATGAGAGCCACTGGCAGCATCGAGTTAGCTCGGGGTTTGATCGTTTAGTAGCTTTTGCCTCTACCGAATTGGATAAGACAAGGCGTTCCATTGATACCGATACGGTGCCCTCGTCGATAAGCTGCAATACCTCACCAGATTCGGGTATTACACACAGTAGCAGCAATTCGGATGCAGCCAGAACATTCCTCTCCACCTCATCTACATCATCACAATTGGATTTGCCCATTAGCAGTGGCAGTAGTACATCTAGTGGTAATAGCAGTTTTATGGGTCATCATGGCCACCATCATCACAATCATCTGGGTGGCAGTCAAGATCATTTAAGTGACAGCAGCATGAAGTCTACACACTCCGATGTCAATTCCCTGCCCATAACTCTAAAGAATTGCTCATCACCGCAAGATCCTACAACTATAGACAGTCCGCCGTTATCAGACATGGGTTTGCCTAGAACTCCCAGTCCCAATGTGGCGGTAAATACCCCACCACCCTCCTTATTAAATGCTAACAACAATAGTTTGGATAACTCTGCCAACAATTTGAAAATTCCCCTAAAATATCAACGGAAATCAAAAACGTCTTTGGAAAAACACTACAAAAAGAAATTCTGTGAGCGTAATTGGGAATATGATTGCGACGAGCTTTTGGCCTATTCAAATTCATCTTCAAACACGGCCGCTGATGCAGCGGGCAATGCTAATGATCAGTTAGATGGTGCTAGCAAAGATATGGACTGTTTAAACACCACTTTGGAACAGCAACAGCAAATGCATCATCATCATCAGCAGCAGCAACAACAGCATGCCCATCACAAATCATCAAAATTTCGACCAAAAGGCAAAGACTGGGATTGGTCTATGGATAGCAATAGCAGTAGCAGTCAAAAGGCCAAATGTGACGCTTCTGTGTCGGCAGTAACCACAACGCCACAACCACTGCAGTAAAATTGATATTAAAAATATCAAATTTGTAAAACTAAACTAAATTAAATTAAGTTTAACATGTTTTCTTCTTTTTTTTCCATTTTTCTCGTTCTTATTATTTTTTAACAAAATTGTTTATTTATATTATAATTAAAATTATTTGATAAATGTTTTATTGATTTTTTTTTATTAATTCTTATATAGTTTTGTTATATTGCATACATAAATAATTTAATTTTTTTCTGTTTCACTGTTAAGATTTAAAAACAAAGTTTTTTAGTTTAAAAGAAAAGTTTTCTGTTACAAAAATATGCTGTTAAGTTAAATTTTTATTTGTTCAAATTCTTTTAGATTTTTTCCCCTATATTTTAAGTTAATGAAGTTGATATAAACACAAACAAAAATATATTAATTAAATAAATTTTAGTAATTTTTAATAAACAAAAAACAAACATTTATTTCATTTTTCTTTTACTTTGTTGTTCTATATTTTTTAGTTCAGTTCGGTTTAGTTTTGGTTTTTGATTTCTACCCAGAAATTATATGCTGTTATATATGTAAGTTATCTTAATGTTACATTTTTATTTAACAATTGGTTAATTATTTTTTATTTCTGAAAAAAAAAAATCCGGTAAATGATCAATTTTAAAAACGGTTTTTCACATTTTTTTATTTTCTATTTATAGAAATTTTATTTCACTTTAAATTCAAATATGTATGCATATAATTAAACAAAATGTTACATTAGCTAATAAACTTTTACTCCCTTATTCATTAAGGATTATTAAATTTAACAAACGTTTATTAAGCAAATTTTTATATGCAAATCTGTCGTAATAAACGTTTGTTAAATTGAATAATCGTTTTTGAATAAGGGAGTTAGACTATAACTATAGAAACATTTTTTTGAATTTTTATGTTTTGAGGGTTAAAAAAATTCGGCTGAATCAAAACTACTTGTCAGTTTTTTTTTAACTGAATAAATAGGTACAATGTTTTTTATCAGTCCGTTAAATTTAATTCTCAGTTTTAACTAAACAGTAATATTAAAAAAATATTGGCTTACTGCAAGTCAATAATATTCAATATTGTTGTATTTAAAAAGAATTCTTTAATTTTTCCAAATACATATGTAGTTTTAAAAATATATGGAATCACACATAAAGGAGTAAGTTTATATGATGTTACTACTTCTGGACTTTTTAAACGTCAAAACGAAATTTGTTTATATGTATGTATATGTAAACCTCCAAAATGGCTTGGTTTTATTTTTAGTTAAGGAATCTTAATTTTGTTTATAGTATTATTATCTATTAAACTTGGTCTATATGTATCTATAATTGTCAAAAAACTGTTTCTGGATCTATGTTCAGGGACTTTGAACAGATTCATCATATCCCGCACCCATTAAAAAAAGTAGTTTACAGATTACAACACAACTCCTTAAACATCCTTAAAAATAAGAATGATAGATATTTTATATATTTAAACAGAGATTTTTTAAGAGCTTCCGGATTTAATTTGAAAAAAATATCATAAAATTTAGAGAGTCGGTAGAACGATCTACATATATAATTCAATGTTTAAAGATGATTTCATGTAAATGTTGACCGCCTCAAATAGCCCCCAAATAATACTCAAAAATAGCTTTAAATCGCACGATCTAGACGGCCAATTGACAAACGCGAAATAAACTGTTCACCTCGCCACCCCTAAGGGGTTAATGTCGCAGAAATGGAGGAATAATAATATTAAATAATCTACAAGCGCTGTTCGTTTGGAAGTCGACTCATGGTTAAATTATAAACCAAACTGAACATGTCTAACAGCAACATGTTCCACAAAAACAGCTGAGCTGCCAAAAAAGTATTGCCCAAAAAAAAAAAATGCTAAAAAATCATTCTTTTTAATCATTAATTGTAAACAACCAATTTTTGCACAAAAAAAACTTTGTCATAGTCTTGTTACAGACTCTTTAAGACTCGGAAACGGGTCAATTTACACCAGTGTCCCGCAGAAAGAGAGCATTTGGCAATTGCATATGTATAGGTGACACTACACAGAAAGAAATAATATTTAATATTTAAATACATTTATGTGATCGCTGCTTCTCAGTGTACTGAAAACAACAACAAAAATGAGCTGTAAAAGAAAAAACACGAATGAAATAGGTATTTGTATTTTTACGCTCTTGTTGTGAGTATTATTTGCGATCGTGTTGTGTACATGTAAATAGCCGAAAATCATCGTATTCTGACCAATACTAGCGAGGAGCATGGATTTACAGTGTAAATCAGAATAGCATCAATCATAATACTGAACTCCAACATAAAATGGTTTATTTCTCAGCTTAGATGACGCCTTGTGCAGTTAGTATGATTTCCATGCGCATCCTTACACCAAAATGGTACATAAATGGATTCAATATCCGCTTGGTTGCGGTATCAAATACGTTTGATAAGTTGGCGTTAATTGGTCGGGCACAAAAAAACAATTTAGACTTTCTCGGTTCTTATAGGCCGAAATCGTTGCGGGCTTTTCCCTATAGAATGAGCCTTAACATAGCCTCACAAAACATAGTTTAAAGGTGGTTTTGTGTCTAATAATGTAAATTTGGTGCGAAATTTAGGCCCCGATTACCGTCAACACTTATCAGCTTAATCGTATGAAAAATGCATGTTGTGTTGTAATCGAGACAACACAACATTTTAGTGTTGTGAACGGTAATCAGGCCCTAATCACAAGATTTCGAATAGTTGCCTCAGATGGTCGCACTTTCTTAAACGAGCAGTATGTAAGTAACACTGCCATGTTATACGAAAATAGCTGAATTGCAAAAAAAAAAGTTGCTAAAAAAAGCACCCTTTTAAACAGTTGTCTGGATGCAGATGAAAAGAGAAAAAACCTTTTTGTAATTATAGTAAGCTATGTCGAATTACCGGTTGGTTCTCATAAAATTCACAAACTAATCAGAATTAAGAATTTTTATTTCGTATTACTACAATGCGACTAACCCAACCTAGCCTGGACAATTTAGTTTTTTCCCGCACAAAATCTTAACTGTCAAACAGTATTTTAGCTCCGTGGAACGAAATGTTTAAGTTGAAACATACACAACTTTTACAAATTCGTTTCCGAAGTGGGTAACTCCTAAACTAAGTATTTAATGAAATACAGTAGTGGTCGAAATAAAGCATTTTGAACTTTTAGATATAAAAAAATATTTAAGTAGAAATTTGTGACCGATTATGGCCAATAATAAGCTAGGTTATTGAAAGAACAAATAAATAAATAAAAAAAACTCTTCATGTGTAATGAGTAGTCCAAATTTGGAAAATTTTCTTTTAACAAACATTTTGAAATACTTTACCGGATTTATTAACAACGCGATTTTTGGTTTTTATTTAAGCGGGACCAAAATATACACACAATGTCAGCCGTTAAGTCAATACATATTTCAATATTTAAAAACATCAATAAAAAACTAAATAAAACATCAAAAATAAAGCTAAAGTATAATAAATGCCTTTAAAATGTGCCAAACATTTATAGCAGTTAAACAAACAATTAAAATATTATAAAAAATACTGCCGTTATTTTTTTTATTTAATTACAATTTTCATAATTTTTTCAATGCTTTATTTAAAATTTTATTTTATTAATTTTAAACTTAAAACATTATTTTTAAAATAAACTGTAAATAAAAAAAAAAACTTAGCTAAATTTTGTATGTAAAAAACAGTAATATATTATTAAATTTAAATATTTGTTTTTGTATAAAAATAATACTAAATAATAACAATAACAATAAACACCAAAACAGTATTTGAGTAACAGTTGAAATAATAAGAAGTAATTAATTAAATAAAATGAATATTAATAAATAATAGAAATATGTTTTAAAATTCTATAGAATTTTTCCACCTCAGCGAATTATTAAAACAAAATTTCCATAGATATTCTTTTCTTTTGTAAAAAACCAAAAAAAAAAAAAAAAAAAATACAACCAGAAACGAAAACAAATACTTTACTTAAAAGCAAATAATACAAATCAGGTAATTTTGTTTTAAAAAAAAAGCACAACATTTTATAAAATGAAATTTAAAAACAAAAATATTTTAAACAAACTTAAATTTAACAACAAAATACATATACGTAAAATACAAAATTAAATCAATATATTTAATAAAAACATAAGGATTTCAAAGGAAACAAAACATAATAATAAAATAAACAACATGTGCTATTAGAAAATTAAAATACAAAACTAATTATCAAGAATATAAAATAAAAAATAAAGTTTAAAGCAATTCAGTAAACATTTATATTATAATTAAAATTCTTTACTGAAATGAATGAAAAATAAATAACTTACTTAACTATTAAACATTGTAAAAAGCCCCAACCCCCCCCCCCCCCCCCAAAAAAAATAATAAAAACGAATTAAGACCTATATTATTATTAGAATTTGCAAATGCAATTTATTGCAATAAAACTAAATATACAATAAATAAATAAACATAATAAAATGTATATACACTTAAAATATTTATAATATGTATTAATAATCTTTAAAATTAATATTCAACAACATAATTCAATTAACACAAAACCAAAATACATAAAATAATTAATTACATATATAACATAATAAATTATTCAATGTAGTTAATATTATTAGCAACAAAATATATTGTATAACATTTAATATTTTTAAAATACATATAGAATTTTAAGACACAACTTATTTTAAACGTTTTCCTTTTCCACTGAATTTTTCGATTTTTGTAATATTGTAATTAAATTTTTTACAATATTAGAAAAAAATAAGCTATCGAGATTTTGAAATGGAAGTTTGTGTTGGAAAACTATTAATAATTTGAAAAATGTTCTAAATATAAAATTTCTGGCTTTTTTAAAGGCTGAAGAAAACCAAATTAATTTTAATTTCACTTTCTAAAATATTTGAGAAATTTAACTTAAACTGTCTAACATAAATATTTAGGCTATTATGTCAGATTAAATTGTCAATAATGGCTTATAAATTTAAACTATAATTTCAGGTTTTATATACATATAAATACATATAAATAGTGATTTTCAAAGGCTTTCGCATATGATTAAAAAAAACACCTAAAATTTTGAGAAATGTATGAAATCTTTATTTATGTCGATACATGTAAATGTTGACCGAAGCTACGTCTCAAATGTTTCATTCGCTGAGTTCAATTTTGGCATACTCCCTCCAAAATATCGGCCGATATCTCACGAATAAATTCTTCAATTATAGCTTCCAGTGCGTCAACCCTTGCGGGCTTGTCCCTATAGATATGAATCAAAACATAGGCCCACAAAAAATATTCTAAAGGCGTTAAATCGCACGATCCAGACGGTTAATTGACCCAAAAGTGAAATAAACTATTCACCGTACTCGCCTCTCAATTAGGCCATTGTTTCGTGTACTGTGGGACATGTGGCATCATCTTGTTAAAATCACATATCAGCAAAGTCGAGAGGGTTATTGTGTATTTCGATTCGAAAAGAAAATCGTTCGAATTTGTATACTTTTTACATTGTACATATTTTGAAAGCTTTTGCTTTCATATTGATATCAAGAGTTTTAATGTTACTCCACCAGTTCATACGTTCAGTTATAAATGGTACTCCACCAGATTCCGATTTGAGTTTTAAATGATACTCTACCAGTATTAAAGTTGAGTTTCTAATGGTCTCCACCAGGGTTTATACAAATTAAAATACTCGTGGTTGGTATTAACGACGTCGAACAGAAACCGTTAGGCATAGCTGAACATCACTTACGCGCCAGAGCGAGACGCAAAATTGTCGAAGGCAAAAAAAACAGAAAGAAGTCTGGTTGCCAAGAAATAATGACAATGACGCGCGAGTTGTTAATCACCCAGATCAACTTTGCGACTGATGGTTAAATTACAGACTGCACAAACTAAACATGTTACACAAAAACTTCTCAGTTGTTCAAAAATCTCCCTTTATATAAAATAGCTAAAATATCAGCCAACAAATATTAAAAACCTTCTTCTTTAAATTCCCAACAGCTAGTAAAATTAAGTAACAACAATTCTGACCACTATTCCTATTTAATTTTTATCCTGCACTTTTCTTTTGAATCTTGATAACTTGTTTAAAAATTCTACTTTTATAATATACATTTCCAGGCAATTTAATAACATGGTATCACTTTAAAACCAAACAAAATAATACAAAACACATTAAAAAATCTTTGTACATTTTTAATTATGAATTAATATATACATAAAAAAAATATAATTATAATATTAATCGTATTACACATTAATGTCATTATTATTTTAAACAAGTAAGTATATATATATATATATATTATATATATTTCAATAACATTTAAAGCATAAACGAACATCAAAGAAATGAAAAAATAATAATAATTTAAATTAAACAAAATATATATAGAACATATACATATGACAAAATATAAACTTAATGTTGTTTCATTGTTTGTTGGGTTATATGCAAATGCATTTTATGAGTACATATTGTGTCTGGCATAAAGTAGAAAAAACATACATCGATAAATACTATTAGTAAAAACTGGTCTTATTGTTGAAAATGTTAAGTTAAGAATTTAAACAATTTTGGGAACATGTCGTTTTTAGTGCCATTGCTGAAAAAAATAAAAATTTCATAAAATAGGGGTTTTAGAAGTGATAATAGTAATATACAGGTATGCGATGGAAATCGAAAACGAGTGAGTTTTAAAAGTTAATTTTTTCGTAATATTTCTGTATTGAAATAGTTTTATCCCACAATATATATAAAGATAATTTGCTATTAATGAGAATCTTAAAATAAAAATTTTAAAAATTTGATTAGAAATACTTTAAAATGGACTTCAAAAACTCACTCGTTTTCGATTTCCATCACATACCTGATAAAAATTTTTATCGGCCACGCCAATTTTCGGGAGGGCGGGTTTTTGAAGTTGAAAATATATGTACATATGTGCCTATATCGCGGAAACTACTTATAATACATCAAATTAATGATATTAAAAATACCTTTCCAACGGTATATCATTATTATAAATTATGGTTAAATCCGAGAAATATATTTTTGATTTTTTTTAATATCTAAAAAATCCAATAAAAACCCCTATACAAGTGTTATTTTAGTTTATTTATCAAATAGCCAAGACATTAAGCTTTAATTTAAGATGTAAGTATCATAGTCACAGATTAATAAGATCTGAAAAATAAATAATAATTTTTTTTTTCCGAAATTGACCTATAGATGGTCCATATAAGTAGGTTATAATATGACGTTGAAAAGGTCGTACAAATACCAACCATTATATAAGAAGAAAGAAATGCAGTTTTCAAGATATAGCGTGACCGACAAAAACAGTTTTTTTTTTGCTCAGAATTTAAAACTCCGTTAGTAATACAATTTTAGAAGTGATTTGATGATGTCACTAAAACCGAATAAAGTTTAAATTTGTCTTCACCTGCAGCATTAGCATGATATGTCTTCTAAAAAAAATGCAAACTAGTAAATATTAGCTTCGAGTGAACGCGCATCGCACATTAAAAAAGACACTTACTTCTTAAATGCAGTAGTGTGGGATTTTATGATAATCTCGACAGCGATTTTTGATAATCTCTATAGTAGGTTTAAAATTGGAAAACAATTTGATATGGAAGTTTTCTGAAAAATGTTATATACATATTTCCAAAATGGAAATTCAAGCTCTCTAGACGATATGACATTTGTAAGATGAGTAGCCACTTGTAAGTTTGGTTAATTCACAGTTGTATAACATTTTCAATAGGCACAGACGCCTAAATTTCTCTGGTTCAGAAACAGAGTGTGTAACGTTAAGCTGATGTCAGATTTTGTTGTTTTAGGAAATGTTAAAAGTGATCCTGTCCTTTAAAACTATGTATTTATTTATTATATACTTACAGACTAAAAGAAACCAAATTTATATTTTATAGTAGTTTTTATTTTATATATATTTGCTCGTATCTCCTATTTGTAAGGTAACTTTATACTGGACACATCTACACCTTCTTCTTCCAATAGTTTAGCAATACGTATGCTAGCATTTTTTAAATGCTCCAGTAATTTCATATTTTTCTTTATATCATATTGGCCAACTGCCAGTGGCTGTAGACGTTGAGGACACTGACGGCAATGAGTCTCAAATCTCGCCTGCTGGGCATACAATTTATCACAATCGAGACAACGCAACTTTTTCACCATCGTTTTTGTGGTTGTTGCTGTGGCATTTGTAGTTTTTTGTATATCCTTCAGATGTGAGAATTGCAAGTGTTGTAGCATTTTCGGTTTACTTGATTTTGTTTTAGTACAAATGGTGCATTTAAGATATGCCTGGTAGGGCATATGTAGAAAATGATGACGTCTTAGTTCTGAATGTTTTGCGGTGCGCTGTATTTGGTAGCAGACCAGACAAATATATGCTGTCTTTTGTGCGTTAAACGCACGAAATTTAGTTTCCACTGCATTAGCCAAGTTGTGTTGCTCAAAGACATGAGTACGCCAGACAGATTGGGAATCGAATTCATTGCCACATTCTGGACAGAGATAATTGATATACTGTTGCATTTCCTTTTGTAGAGAATCATTAAGTTTTAGGCCATTTTCTGGAGCAGACAAATCTAGTTTAAGACGTTTTCTATTCGGTTTTGATTGCAAGTCGTGGACATGGTTGACGCCATGTTCGCTAATTTCCTCAAACATTTCCTTATATATTTCTTCCAACTCATCATCATCAAATACATGATCGGGTACCATGTTATTAGTTTTTAATTGTAGGTTTGGATCAATTTCGGAATTGAGTATATCATCTAATTCTTTAAGGCTTTGGTCTAAGGCGATTTCATGAGTAAATTTCAAATTAAATTCCATTTCGTCTTCCAGATTTATAAAACTATCCTGTAATACAACGAATAAAAAAGAAAATAAATGCCTCAATAAAAATTGATTGATCTTAGATCTCACCTGTATAGCTTTTTGTAAGATATCAGTTGGTTGAGCTTCATTATCTCCTAATAATAAATCTAATTCTCTTATAACATTATTATCAGCTTGACCGCCCCATTCTATAGGTTTTCTAATATATTCCTTGTACTTTTCATATTTCTCAGCATGCGACTTGATAACATGCAATAGTAATTCAGTTTTATAACTTTTTCCAGTCGTGCAATATCCACACTGAAAATATAGGGGATATGGCTGATGGGTGAAATTATGACGCTGCTGCTGCGCCTTGGAGGGACCATCGTAAAGGGTTTGACAACATTGAGCACAGTAATAATTTTTTGTACTTTGTATGCGAAACATGCGTAAATCCACCGAGGTAGCAGTGTGGGCCGCATCTATATGTTGTTGCCAAATATTGAAACGATTAAATATTTTACCACACAAGGGACACACATACTTTATATAAAATTCGCTGTTATACTTAGGACTTTGTTCATCGAACGTTCTCTTTAATTCCTGCATTTTACGTTCCTTATCCAGTTTCGTTATTAACCCATTGTGAAATCGAAACAAATGTTCAGCCAATGCTTTTTTGCGTGTAAATGAACCTGGACAGTGTTTACAGCGGTATGTTCGAGCATAGGGCAAATGAAGGAAACGATGATACTGCAGCAAAGCTATAGCCTGATGGGCATTTGCCACCCACTTCATACAAATTTGACATTCATGATATTTATCATCGACTTCCTTAAAATCAAAATCCTCTATTGTCTTAGTAGCGTAACTATGCTTAATATTTAAATGTTTTCGCCACTCCTGTTGGGTGTTATTCTCCTTGCCACACTCGGGGCAAATAAAGCGCATATGTTCTTCCAAGCGGGGATTATTGCTTTCTCGACTAAGAGCTAATGCATTGGCCATGTCTTGTTGTGATGATGGCATATCTGTTTACTAATAATTAAACTTATTCGATTGAACGAAATTTTCTTCTGTTATTGTTTAGTTTTTGCCGCAATATAATATTTTCAATTCGCTTCAAAAACCAAAACAACAGCTGGTGCAAGTATTGCCAATACTTTATAATTCTGTAAAATTATACGATTTTAGTATTAATTATATGCGTTTCAACTTTTTCATTAAAAAAAAAACAAGATAACGGTAACGTTAGTTAGAATTTTCGTTAATCATTTGCAGTTATTAAGCTAACCGTATTTTAATAATGAAAATAATTTTGTCTGACCAATTATTATTTTGAAAAATATATATGACGAAGTTTTTTAATCTGTATTTTTTAAATAATAACGGTATTTTTTGATTATTTCGATACAGGTATTTTATTGGAACTAGATCCAACATTGCAAAAATCAGATTCTTAGAAAAAATTAATGTGATCACAAATTGGTCTTATCTAAAACACAGTACTTACGGAGTTGTTGACAATTGTAACTATAATAGATGTATGCATTTTTTATAAGAAATTGAAGTCATATTTTTTAGAAAATTGGATGCTTAGACAAATTTTGATATTTAACTTTTCTTCTGTTTCATAGTTAATTTGAATTTATTACTTTACTAGCTGAACTTCAAAAAAAAACTCCAAAAAATTGCAACTCTAATGAATGTAACGGTATTATGTACTAAAACTTCATGGCAGAACATTTATAAAGGTATGTAATTTAATTCATTTGTATGTAGTATTTATCTTTACCAAATCAGATTGTTTTTTAAAACAATTTTAATAAATGTTAAATTGTATTATTGAAAAATGCAATCAAAGAAATATCATATCAGTGCTAACAACAATAACATTGATGGCAACATTCAAAAATGTCCGTCCGAATGCTTACATAATGAAATGCTAAATGAACCCAAAAAGAAATCTCTGTGGGAAGGTATCAAGCAAATATATTTTGAATATTGTGCAAATACCTCAATACATGGTGTACAATATTTGGGAGAGGCACGACCCTGGAAGGAAAAGTTTTTTTGGTTATGCGTTTTCCTCGTGTCAATATACTGTTGTTCGAATCTAATCGAAAATATTTATGCTAAATGGAATGAAACTCCAGTTATAGTTAGTTTTTCGGAAAAGTCTACTCCTGTGTGGAGTATACCCTTTCCCGCTGTTACTATATGCTCAGAAACCAAAAGGATTTTGAAATCTGAAGGTAAATTGAACATTATTTAATGTAATAAAATTTTATTTATTAATTTAAAATATTACATGCATTAACAGGTTTAAACTTTAGTGAAATGCTGCGCATGCTAAAGTCAACCGTTCAAGATAAAAATGCATTTAAACACAATTTAAATACAACAGAAGAGCTACATGAGTTCTTAACATTGTTGCATATTTGTAGAACTGAAACAATTGATGAGGGCATACCTCGCATAGTATCGGACCCAATAGATTACTTTAAAGTATTGAGTAGAATGCTGCCAAGCTTTGAGAGGTATTTCTTTTACTGCAAGTGGTTTAGTCACTTTGGAGAGTGCGATGAACTTTTCACACCAACCTTTACCGAAGAGGGTATTTGTTTCACATTTAATGGCTTAAATAATTTCGATTTGTATCGTGAAAATACCTATCAATATCAGAGAACGACCTTGGTAGGTTCTGCAAAACACAGCATCTCTCCTAACCGCACATTACGTTGGTCTTTGGAAGATGGCTACGCCGAAGACTCTTCTGTGCGTACCTATCCTGCCAGAGTATTGGGTGCTGGAACAAGGGCTGGTTTATTTGTAGCTCTACAAAGTTTCAAACAAGAAGTTGACTATGCTTGCCGTGGTCCTATACAAGGTTTCAAAGTTCTCTTACACACACCGAATGAAGTGCCCTTAGTATCAAAACAATTTGTGCGCATACCTATGAGTAAAGAAGTTTCAATAGTAGTTAAGCCAAACATGATTACAACATCGGCCGGTATATCAGAATATCATCCACATCGGCGCCAGTGCTTTTTAAATAGTGAACGTCATCTTAAGTTTTTCAAAATTTACACCCAAAGTAATTGTGAACTGGAATGTTTGACGAATTTCACTTACAACAAGTGTGGCTGTGTTAAATTTTCGATGCCTCGCACAGTTGATATGCCGGTGTGTGGCGAGGATAAAATCTATTGTTACAATCGAGCCGAGGATGATTTATTATACAAAGAGTTCAGTGAAGGTCTAAAAAATTCTGATTTAAATTACAGAGGTGAAACGGAATGTAACTGTATGCCAGCTTGTACATCTCTTGTTTATAATACTGAAATATCTCAGGCTAATTTCGATTTGGAAGATATGCTAAAAGCAGCTGGTGATACCAAGTTTTTCGAAGAGTTTCCCGGTTCACAAATGACACGTTTAGCTATATATTTTAAAGAAAATCAATTTATTACCTCAAAACGTTCAGAATTGTATGGTGTAACCGACTTTTTGGCCAATTGTGGCGGTATTTTTGGTTTATTTATGGGCTTTTCAATACTTAGTATGGTGGAAATGATGTATCATTTCTCGTTGCGTCTATGGTCAAATATGACATGGAAAATATAGCTGTTAATTATATTTTTTATTGTTTGTAAAACAATGTTTCAATAAATGTAATTTTTATTTCATTTGTAATTATTACTAAAATTATGTTTAAGGTTTATAATAATTCAAATTATTTAATTTGGAAAGTAATGTTTTAATATCATGTACAAATGTGTTAAATAATTGGTTATTGTAATTTTTATTAAAATGTTTAATTAATTTTAAGTTTATTTCAAATTGTTTAATTAAAATGTTTTTACCACAATTGATTTTTTTAATATTTATTACCATTTTAAAATGGTAAAATATTCCAGTGAATTAGTTTACACTAGAGGTCTGCACAATGTATTTGGTAGCCAAATGAGTGTTGTGTGTGTTTTTGATTTGCAAATTGTCATTCACGTTCAAATCATTTTAAGTGAAAGATCAACACAACACAGTTAATGAAACAGTGAGCCACATACACTAACACTAATTGTGTGTGCGTCTCAATTATAGTGTATTGCTTGTTGAACTCAAATTCATACATCTTATAATAAAAAAAACCTGAGTGAATTCAAAAATCACACTAATCATTCGTGCGTTTCTTCTTTTGTTAAAATTTAATAATTTTAACCTATCGTTCTTTGTAAATGATATTATGTGTGTTTTGCATTATAATATTCCAAAGGATGAATTATAAACTGAAATAAGTGCATAAACGGATTAATTGTTTATTTTCGTGCAGATTTGAATTTGCTGACTATGAATTAGCAAAAGCACACAAATTTCTGCTTAGCTTACACTTAAAACTTTGTTAGTGAGAAAGCGACAGCGCAGCGCAAGCCAAACAAAACAATAATAAAACTATGTATTGATTGTAGCTTTACTATGTGATGTTATTTGCTGACAGAGTCAGCCACAGAAATTCACTTTAAAAAATTTGCTGCTGCTTAAAACTTAGTTTTTGAATTTTTCTGATCTTTTGCTGAGCTAAAAACTGTGAACGTTTGCTGTGGTGAAGTTAGGCAAGTCTTATTTTCGTTGTAGTGCTTGTGTTTTTTAATAGTGTACAAAGTGTGCACAATATAAAAAACACATACATATATACAACACAACAAAGATAACTGTAACACAATAAATTTTGTGTGATTCTAAAATCACACACATGCAGACCTCTAGTAAATAGTACATATGTCGTAGTACGTTTTTCGAGAAAATAAGCAAAATCTGTGATCACTTATATTTTTGATCAAAAATCAATTTTTCATTGAAATGTTTGAAAAAACTTTAAACCTTAATATCTCGGTAAATAATGCGTTTTTCGAGAAAATAAGCAAAATCTGTGATCATTTCTATTTTGGCTTTATATTTCCCAAATTTAATGTTAGCTGCCAGTGTTTTATAAATCCTGGGGTCTGCCTAATAACCTTTTCACACTTGTCAACATCTATTATCAATTTGCGAAGATGTTGAAAATTTCCCATAAGAAATGTACCGAGCTGAAAATCAACATCTTCACAAGATGTTCCTTGTTCCCATTTACATCTTCCGATATTTTTAGTGTCATCACTAGGAAAACTGATATTGAAAATGAAATTTAAGTTACATCACTAACAAAAGTGACTTTTATAGTCAACGAAAAAAATATGAAATTTAATTTTAACAAGTCATCATCATTTTCCTCCAGTATACATTCTATTAATAACCCTATACAATGCAATTATATCTGGGTTTGCTCTTTCAAACGAATAATCAATCCTATTATTAAATCTTTTTCAAAATTCATTTTACTTTCTAAAAGCGGCGTGGTTATTTGTTTATTTTGTCTACTTACATAAGTGATGGTAGATGTTAGATGTTGCAAGTGTGAATTCATGTTTCACATTTTCAAAATCTTTCATGCATCCTCCTAAATGTATGCAAATGTGAAAAGGCTATAAGTTACATCACTCGATTTGTCATTCGATACGTTAGTGACAATCATATAGAGTAAAATATAAAATGTCAAAACCCAAATTTAAAAAAAATCAATTTAATGGTCTCTATTCAATATCCAAAATGAGTTTAGTAGTTAGGATGAAAACTTTCAATGACCTTGAAAAATGTCGATTAATGTTATTTATGGTGAATTTCTTAAAAACTCACCACGATTTTTTCACTGGACCTTCTCGCACGTCTGACGACTTTATGAGAACTTAAAAAAAAAATCGGGGATTATATTCAGACATTTTTATCATCTCTTAGAAAGGTGCGGCCTCTTTTTGATGCTGGTGTTCAGTAAGTAGCTGTTACCGTACTTTTAAAAACAGTGTTCTTTCTGGCAATAGTGTTGCATTTTTGCGTACTGTCAGGCGAATAATTTACAACCTGGCAATTCCACCAATTAGAGACTACTTTATTTTCTGCATTCAACACACTTAGCTCGTTACCTTGCATACCATCACTAACGACGAAGTTTGTTGGTTCTTTTTTTTGCATCGTGCTTGCGTACGGTTCGCGAGGCGGATAATTTATTTAAAAGTAAAGAAAAAAAATATATATAGTTGAATCGAAGAGCACAAAAAAAATCAAAATAAATTGTTAACTATATTAAAGAATTGAAAAACAACAACAAAATAACAATGGCAGCTGATCAGTTCCAACAAATTCTAACTTCTTTATTATCTGTCGACAATGAAGTGAGACAACAAGCCGAGGTGTGTAAGAAATTAATTATTTTCTAAAGAATAAAAAAAGTGAAAAATTAGGTGGCATGTATTTTTCTGGAAAATATACTAGGGTGTTTATTATATTACCCAGGTTGGTGTGGTGGTTCAGTACCACTTCGTGTGTTTTCTATACCTTAACCCAAAAATGCTGTGGTGTATTTCTTTTATAGCGCGAAACGTGTTTCTTCTTTTTCTCTTACTGTTTATAAAAATAACCATTATTAATAGAATTTCAATGGATTTTGCTATATTTTGTTTTAAACCTTTTGTATTTGTGCTAAAAATAACTAAAATTGCAAACGAAAAAAGAACATTTTTCTTCATTTAACATACTATAGAAAATTGTATATTAATTTCCTAATAAAAATGATTCATGGAACGGAAGCAAAACAAAGCCAACAATAGCAAAAATAATTAAGAAAGAAAAAACATTACACTGACAACTGTCACTGGTAGATTTTTTGTTTTGTTTATAGGGTGGTGACGGGTGCTTTCTACTCTATTGCTATGTTATAGAAGACCCCAAAATGTGATCCTAAAATATAATGACGCATTTTGTAAAATTAAAAAAAAAAGTCATAAAAACTGAACGAGTTTGCAATATTAAATCACGAAATACATGCAACTTCTTTTGTATGGTGCCTATTGATTTATTTCTACCACTAGTTGTAGTATATTTACATAAAGAACTAATTCTAATGTTCTCCCTGCTACTTACAAAACCCCCACGGCATTATTATATACTATAGTATGCATATGTACAAATGCATATGTAAGTGACCTTGCAATGGAATGTTACCATATAATATAGACATCATCATGAGACTGTCATAATCTTTATATCATTTTTATTATTATTGATATCATACATATTTAATAAATAAAATTTCTTTGTTAAATCCCTAGGACGCTTACAACAATGTGCCCCGTGAACTTAAGGTTACACATCTATTAGCCACCCTACATAATGGTCAGCAATCCGAAGAGGCCCGTCAAATGGCTGCCGTTCTATTACGTCGCCTTTTTACTTCGGAATTTTTAGAATTTTATAAAGAGGTGAGTAAAATGCAACCAATTTATTCTTAAAACATGCACACATATACCTAGCTTTTTAATAATCTTTATTTCATTTAATATTTTCTATAATGTACGTATGTACTTGTATTTTTTTATTATTTATTATCATCATGGTATATTTGTTGTTATGGCATTGCCATTTTTCTTTTTCTTATCTTTCACTTTGCCAAAATAAACACAAACACACTAACAATAAAATTTGTGCAAAAACGTAAAAAAAGAAAAACAAAATCAAGCAGGTAGTCTGTCAGACTGCCATTCAACCTTTCCTACACCAACACACATCCATCCCTCCACATATACTTCGTATAAACTACTCGTCGTTGTTAATATTTTTGTGTTTATTTTGTTGATTATGTGGAAGAATGAAATGTGTTTCTATTGTATGTTCGAAACAAACACACTAACAATAAAATTTGTGCAAAAACATAAAAAAAGAAAAAGAAAATCAAGCAGGTAGTCTGTCAGACTGCCATTCAACCTTTCCTACACCAACACACATCCATCCCTCCACATATACTTCGTATAAACTACTCGTCGTTGTTAATAGTTTTGTGTTTATTTTGTTGATTATGTGGAAGAATGAAATGTGTTTCTATTGTATGTTCGAGTAAAAAAAGAATCAGCACAAATTTAACGAACAAAATTAGGTTATGTCAGGGCTAATTTCTGTTATCGTTGTACCTTTAATAGTATAATTAGCATTATAACATATCCCAGTTTGTTATTATTTATACTAAAAATTGTTTGACACTAAGGTCAGGTCAATTTAGTTAATAAAGTAATAAAACTTACAGAAACATGTACTCGTGTGGGCTTGTAATATAAAAAATTAATTATAAATGATTTAATAATTTAGGCTTTAACATTTAGCAATTGTAGGTATGTACAATTATTAATGTGTAATAAAATAATTGTTTCGCACGAAATTATACATAGTATTTCCTATTTCATTTCCCGACAAACTTAAAGTCTCCTCTTAAGTCACTATTACTTAAAAATTTGTTCAAGAAAAAATTTTTTTTATCAAGCAAATTATGCTAAAAAAAGCATTTAGCAAATTATGCTAAAAAGCATTTAGCATAATTTTTAAAAATTTCAATGTATGTATTTTCGAGAAACAAAATGCTAAATCTAGCACTGAAAGTGTTAAAATGGCAACACTGGGCATCTCTGTGACGTCGTTGTGGCGAAATTTGCGAAAAGATCTTGGCCTACATCCATACAAGATCAAATAGACGCAAGAACTGAAGCGGCTTGACCACCAGAAGCGTCGTATGTTTATGAATTGGGCTGAGAAAGAACTTGAAAATGATTCGGATTTTAATGGAAAAATCCTCTTCAGCGATGAGGCTAATTTCTGGCTGAATTGCTTCGTCAATAAGCAAAATATGCGTTATTGGTCAGACAGCAATCCATACGTACTCTATGAGTCATCATTGAATCCCGGTTTGGTGCGGTTTATGGGCCGGCGGCGTCATTGGGCCGTACTTCTTCCGTGATGGTCAAGACCGGCACGTTACTGTGAATGGGAATCGTTACCGTTCAATGATAACATAATAGTTTTGGCCCCAATTGGATGATATGAACTTGGAGGACATGTGGTTCGAACAGGGCGGCGCCACAAGCCACACGATCAATTTATTGGAAACCAAGTTTGGAGAACGTGTTATCTCACGAAAGGGTCCAGTCGCTGTTATACTATTTCCTGTGGGGCTACGTCAAGACTATGGTCTATGCCAACAAGCCAGCGACGATTGATGAACTTCGTATGAATATCGAACGTGAAATTGCAGCAGTATCGTCCGATTTATGCTTGAAAACCGTCGAAAATTGGGTTCAGCGTTGGGACTTCTGCAATCGTGCCCGTGGTGGCCATGCAAAAGTAATCGAGTTCCATACATAATCCAAAACCGTTTTTGTTTTATTTAAAAAAAACTTGTAGCGCTCTTATTGAAAAACCCGATATTATCATTATTTATTGTTATACACCATTTCCAATCATGAATAAAAATTCCGCGGGAGTTTTTTCCTTTTTCACATTTTTCCTTTACAAATTCAATCACCCCTATCGTAAATAAAAATTCCACATGAAATTTGTTCCCTTTTATTTTTTTAAAATTGAATTTTAATAGGATTTTTTATTCATGATTGGGAGGATTGTACTTCCGTAATTTCTGATTATAATTACAAAATTAATTCCGTTCGGAAGTGGAATTAATTCGGTATTTTGCTTCTATAGAAGAAGTGAAACGAAAAATTCTTCGGAATGAAACCACTTTTAATTGGCTATGTGAAATTGTTATTTTAAGTATTTCTAGATTTCGTTCCGAAAAAATGTAGATATTAGAAAATTTTTTTTCTCGATTAAATTAAATTCTGAACAAGTGACGTTTTGAGCACAAACACAAAGTCAAATGTTTATAAAATTGTGGCCTGTTTTTCTAAAACACAAAATAATTTTCATTTCATATCAACTCTCTTTCAAACCTAAGCAGAGGTTTATATTTCTCATTTACTTACATATATATAGACAAAGCTCGGTAAATCATTTTCAAACGGAATGAGACATAAATAAGTAGAGGATGATATTGTAATATCTCCTCTGTCAGTCAGATCCTGACTGGTTAAAAAAAAAAACTCAAACTGTTCTGTTATAGAGAATTATTTTTTTTCTCGACTTATGGAAATGCACACGTAACATGTTCTAATTTTAGCTATATTTATATTGTATATTTATTTGAAGGTGAATTATTTATTGATTAATTTGTTTCGGTAATATAAAAAAAAACACTTTTTTAAGTTGCAATATACATACAAATTGCGTAAATTAAGGAAAGTAAGTGTGTGTATGTATGTGTTTGTTTGTTTTGAGTTATTACGTTTTGGAAAACCGTTAAAATAGTTTTATGCAATCACTTGTGAATATTATTCCCATTAAAAACACCATATATTGTTGTTGAACAATTTGAATTTACACGCAATGTTTGTTTTATTCGTTCGTTTAGTTACCGCAAGAAGCTCAAGGCCAATTACTACAACAGATTTTACTTGCCGTCCAACAAGATGTAACACCAAATTTACGTCGTAAAATTTGTGAAGTGGTAGCCGAAGCTGCACGCAATCTTCTCGATGATGATGGCAACAATCAGTGGCCCGATTTCTTGCAATTCTTGTTCCAATGCGCTAACTCGCCCTCACCCCAATTGCAAGAGTCAGCCTTGCGTATTTTCGCTAGTGTACCATCGATCTTTGGAAATCAAGAGACTCAATATTTGGACTTGATCAAACAGATGTTGGCCAAGAGCATGGAGCCCACAGCTGATGCTGAAGTTCGTTTTCAGGCCGTACGCGCAATTGGCGCATTCATCTTGCAACACGACAAGGAAAAAGAGGCGGTCATATATAAGCAGTTTGGTGATTTGTTGCCTCGCTTGATTATGATCACAGCCGAAAGTATTGAGGCTCAAGACGATCAATCATTGGTGAAATTGTTGATTGACATGACAGAAACTTGTCCAAAATTCTTGCGTCCACAATTGGAAGTTATTTTCGAGATTTGCATGAAGGTAAGAAGAGTGGTTTAAAAAGGAAGTAAATGAACATAGGAAATTAAACAAAACTTTTTCTTCAGGTTTTCAGCTCTCAAGACATTGAAGACAGTTGGCGCCATTTGGTACTCGAAGTTATGGTTTCATTGGCCGAAAATGCTCCCGCTATGGTTCGTAAACGTGCTGAGAAGTATGTTAATGCTTTGATTCCCTTGGTGTTGCAAATGATGACCGATATGGATGATGATGAAGATTGGGCCACTTCCGATGTTGTCACCGATGATGATAACAGTGACAACAACGTGATTGCCGAATCGTCTTTGGATCGTTTAGCATGTGGTTTGGGTGGAAAGTCTGTTTTACCACATGTCATGAATTCTTTGCCAGCCATGTTGGGTCACAGTGATTGGAAGCAACGTTATGCTGCCCTTATGGCCATCTCAGCCATTGGAGAAGGTTGCCACAAACAAATGGAAGCCATGTTGGAGCAAGTAATGTCAGGTGTTTTGAACTTCTTGAGCGATCCTCATCCCCGTGTACGTTATGCCGCCTGTAATGCCATCGGTCAAATGTCTACCGATTTTGCTCCCACTTTTGAAAAGAAATTTCATGCACAAGTTGTTCCCGGTCTACTCTCCCTGTTGGATGATGTGCAGAACCCTCGCGTGCAGGCTCATGCTGGTGCTGCCCTGGTCAACTTCTCTGAGGATTGCCCCAAAAACATTTTGACCCGTTATTTGGATGGCATTATGGCAAAATTGGAAGCAGTACTTAACTCTAAATTCAAGGAATTGGTCGAAAAGGGTAATAAGTTGGTTTTGGAACAAGTGGTCACAACAATTGCTTCGGTCGCTGATACATGTGAAAAGGAATTTGTGGCTTACTACGATCGTTTGATGCCCTGCTTGAAGTTCATCATTCAAAACGCCAATTCCGAAGATTTACGTATGTTGCGTGGCAAGACTATCGAATGTGTCAGTCTTATTGGTTTGGCCGTTGGCCGTGAAAAGTTTACCACAGATGCCGGCGAAGTCATGGACATGTTATTGAAGACTCACACCGAAGGAGATTTGCCCGATGATGATCCCCAGACTTCGTATTTGATCACCGCTTGGGCTCGTATGTGCAAGATTTTGGGCAAACAATTTGAACAATATCTGCCCTTGGTTATGGGTCCCGTTATGCGCACGGCTGCCATGAAACCTGAAGTTGCTCTGTTGGACAATGATGAGGTTGAAGATATTGAGGGCGATGTCGACTGGTCCTTTATCAACTTGGGAGAACAACAGAACTTTGCCATTCGGACAGCCGGCATGGAAGACAAGGCCTCTGCCTGCGAAATGTTAGTGTGCTATGCTCGTGAACTTAAGGACGGTTTTGCCGATTATGCCGAAGAAGTCGTACGTCTAATGGTGCCCATGTTGAAATTCTATTTCCACGATGGTGTGCGCACTGCTGCTGCCGAGTCTTTGCCATACCTTTTGGATTGTGCTAAAATCAAGGGCCCCCAATACTTGGAAGGCATGTGGTTGTATATATACCCCGAACTCTTGAAGGTCATTGGCACAGAACCCGAAGCTGATGTGCAAGCTGAACTTTTAAATTCTTTGGCCAAATGTATCGAAACCTTGGGACCCAACTGCCTCAATGAAGACGCCATGAAACAAGTTTTGGAAATCATTACCAAATATATGGATGAACATTTCGAACGTGCCGACAAACGTTTGGCCGCACGCACCGAAGAGGACTACGATGACGGTGTCGAAGAAGAGTTGGCCGAACAAGACGATACCGATACTTATATATTGTCCAAAGTTATAGATATCTTACACTCTCTGTTCGTGACCAACAAGGCACAATTTTTGCCACACTTTGAGCAAGTTGCTAAGAACTTGGTGAAGCTTTTGGATCCAGCACGTTCATGGTCGGACAGACAATGGGGTTTGTGTGCATTCGATGATGTTATTGGTAAGTGTAGAGAAAAAAATACAATTAATATACAAAATTATTTTTCTTTTTTAAAAATACGCTTTTAACTAATTTCTTTTTGAATGTCAACTTTTAGAATTCTGTGGTCCAGCGTGTGCTCCTTATCAACAATTCTTTACACCTGCGTTGTTGCAATATGTTAGCGATAAATCTCCAGAAGTACGCCAAGCTGCCGCTTATGGCTGCGGTGTTTTGGGACAATTTGGTGGCGAGCAATTTGCTGTAACCTGTGCACAAATCATTCCATTGTTGGTACAAGTTGTCAACGATCCCAAGAGTCGTGAACCCGAAAACATAAATCCCACAGAGAATGCCATTTCCGCTGTATCGAAAATATTGATGTACAACAAATCTGCTTTACAAAATGTCGATGAAATCATTAATGTTTGGTAAGAATACAGGAAAATTAAAAATTCAAAAAAGGTAATATTAAGTAATATCCTTAATTCTTGTAGGTTCTCCTGGTTGCCCGTTACCGAAGACAGCGACGAGGCCCCTCATATTTATGGTTATTTGTGTGATTTAATACAGGCCAATCATCCGGTCGTTTTGGGTGCCAACAATTGTAATTTACCACGTATTGTTTCCATAATTGCTCAAGCCTTTGCTAACAAAGTGGTGGCCGTAATTAGTGAAGTTGGTTCACGTATGTTGGCCATTGTCAAACAAGTCGAATCGAATCCCGAAGTCTTCCAAGTCTGTGCTAGCCAACTAACACCTGAAATGCAACTCGGTCTACAAGAAGCCTATCGGGAATTGGCCAATGCTAACTCAGCACAAGGTTAAATAAAGTTAAAGTGATCAACACAACCATAAAACACTACACCAAGACACAACACAAATCCACAACAGACAAAAAAAAAACTACAGAAAACGAAATGAAAAATAAAAAAGTAAGGAATACTGCTTTCTTTCTCTAAATTGCATTATTATATAAAATAATTATATATTATGGTATATACAATATAATACTTACTTATATAAATATACACATTAATTATAAAAAATAATAATAGTAATAGTAACCCCCAGATATAACAATTATTATATGATATATGTTTTAACGAACTACTAATTAGAAGAAAACTTTTTTTGTCTTTAAAAAAACAAGTTTACTTCTATTCTTCAAACGATTTTTATCAAAGTATAAGTTTTGACTCTTTTAAACACCATTAAAGCTTGTTTTTTTTTTTTTTTTTTTTTTTTGTTAGCAAGTCAATTCCATTATGTCTCCGTTTTTAATTGCGGTAAACTATTTTTTGTTTATAATTTATATTGAAAAAATATGTTAAAATTTAACTGAAATTGAAATTTTATAAAAGAAAAATATGTAATGTATTTTGGACTATAATCCTTGTATCCTTTCTTATTTTATTATTATTTACATTAAAATTATTATTTAACAAAAAAAAAAAAAAACAAAAATATATAAAAAAAATTCAATAAATAAAAATTATAAAAAAAAAAATAAAATATTGTTTGTCGTTTTATTTTGGTTTGTTTGTTTTGTTTGAAAAAATGTGCGAATTTCTTTAGTTTTGAACGCTCTCGATTTTGCGTTTTTTTTCTCACGAAAGTGATTTTTTAAATTTTGGTTAAATACCAGGCTTTTAGAAGTCGGCAGCATAGCATCGTGTATTGTTTACAAAAAAATATCTTTTTCTCGCTGAAAAATGCCATAACTTAAGGCTGAATTTAATGAAATTCGCAATCTCTAATGTATGCAATACATTTTGGTAGTCAACGTCTGAAAATACAGTACAGATACCACATGAAATTTGTTCCCTTTTCACACTTTTCCTATTAAAATTCAATGTTAAACAAAATAAATTCGAACAAATTTCATGTGGAATTTTTATTCACGATAACATTTATAAAAATCTATTTGCTACAAAGGTGAATCTAATTGAGATATTGGCTTAAATCTTTTTTGTAAGATCGGAAAAAGCTCTATTCTTGTCATTAAAACAATTTAGTCCTGGTAAAATATGGGTCAAATTGTAACCGATATTTGCAAAATTTATAAAAATTGCATTTTTTAAATCTTAACTGCCGTATTTATAAAAAATTAAAGAATACTTCAAGTGTACTTTAAGAAAATTTTGTCTTAAAGCACACTTCAAGCCTACTTTATTTTTTATAAATACGGCAGTAAATCTTTATTTCTTAACATAAAGCAATCACCCCTATCGTGAATAAAAATCCCACATAAAATTTGTTCCCTTTTCATATTTTTCCTATTTAAATTCGATGTTAAAAAAATAAAAGGAAACAAATTTCCTGTGGGATTTTTATGCACGATAGGGGTGAATAAAAAATACAAACCCGCAACTCCTAAAAAAATTAAACGAATATTCTAAAAATATTCGTTCGAGGCTAGTTTTCATAAACGCAGTATGCAATGCAACAATTTCATTGCATATAGTTCATAATAGTATTTAGAATGTAATTAAAAAACTTTTATCGCATAAAATATAAAGAGAATCTTAAAACAAAAATTTTTTAATTATACTTCTAAATGCTATTATGAACTCTATGCAATGAAATGTTGCATTGCATACTGCGTTTATGAAAACAGCCACTTTTAGGATACAAAACTGCTCTAACATTTGGAATTTACAAATACTTATGATTTCTGAACGCTTAGGTACATTTTAGGTAGGATATTTGTTAAATAATACATCTAAATCAATAATTTTTAAAAGAAGAAATACATTAAATAGACTCAGAAAATGGTTCCGAGACGTTTGGTATACTGTAAACCAAAAATATTTAACGAAAACTCGCTCGAAATAACTTGTTTTCCTTTTTAACTGAAACTTTATTAAGTTTTTTTTTTTTTTTTTTTTGTTATTGATGCTTTTTCTTAATAATAGATTTTGTTAAACTATAATTTATTTTTAATGGAGAGGATAAAAATATTTGTGAAAATGGATGTGTAGCATATGAAAGGAAAAAAGAAAAGATAACAAATGCAATTTACGTAAAGAGGTAAAAAAAAAATGGGAGCTTGTGTAAAGGTATATGTAGAAAAATTTACAAAATGTATAATAATATGATAAATACTTATAAATATAAATAAGATATAATAAAGATAATCATAAAATATTTAATAAAATGTAAAAGTTTTTTGTTTGTTTTTAAATGACAGAAAAAAGTAAAAAGCTAAATGAAAATATTTAAGAGGACATGTGACGAGTAAGATGATTGGTGATAAGGGCGATTTGTAAAATAAAAAGGTTAGATGTATTACATTCTTTTTTGTTTGTTTTGTTTAGTTATGTATGTATAAACAACTTGTGTTTTTGCTGCAATTACTTTTATTTAATTAGGAAATCTTAGCCTAACAGATATTGTTCGTCGGATTCAACATTATCGGGATCAACTTCTTCAATTTCGGCCTCTGCTTCCAACAAATCCATATCGACTACGTCTTCTAAGCAGTGATTACTTTCATCTGCATCTGCATCAGCATCATCCAGGGCCGCCTCAGTATCATTATTACCATCTACATTGCCATCATCATCCTCGTCCAGAGTGACACAGTCGTCTTCATAGTTTCTCATTTTTTGCACCATATTGGGATGTTTGTTCTTCAAATGCTCCTGCATATTGCTTATGTGGAAATATTTCATGGAACAAAAGCGGCAATGTAAATAGGCCCCATAGGGTAAGTGCTTGAATTTGTGCACCTGAAGATCGCGTAGCTTGCGCCCATTAACATGTTCGTTGCACTCCAAACAAACGTGTAGTTTGGCACTGATTTTTTTGAAATTCAATACAGTTCTATTGTTGAGATTGTGTTCGATATTTATGTGTTCACGCCAACCGCGAGTCGTTTCGAAATCTGCCCCGCACTGAGGACAATTTAAGGTGAAACAACCCTGATTTTCGGAAATTGATTCACTATTAACAGCATTAGACGATTGTGCTGGCAGTGAGGCGCGTGTAGGCCAAGAGAATTTTGCTGATGATGAAGTACTGCCACCGCTGGCCGGATCGACAGTAGTGGGATTAAAATCAACTGCACTATCGTCGTCATTATTTGGGGCTGTGTTGGTATCGCCAGCATCCAGGAAACTACCATCTGGATTAATGCCAGAGCACTTGTTAGTGTTTTTATCTAAATGTTTGAAAAACATTTGTTTGCGTACAAATTCTCCCTGGCAGGCTGTACAGCTGAATGATTTGTATGGCAAATGTCTAAATTTATGCGACTGTAATTGACCAATGGCGCCCTTGGTGTGGGTGACCGTGACCCGTTTGTAGCACTGCAGGCAAATGTAATGATGTTCATCCAATTGTCTGAAATTCAGACCTTCTCTACTATTCAGATTATGAGCTTCCACAATATGTTTGCGCCAAAAGACGTGCGAGTCGAAGCTCTCATTGCACGAGGGACAGTGGTACGTAATAGTTTCATGATCGACTGCATTATGAAAGGATATAACATCCTCGACTGTCTTCAAACCTGGTGGTCGATTAGTATTGTTATTAGAAGAATCAGAATTACGTATTGGTCTGGCTGGTGCATCATTAAAATCTTTACCAGATGTACTGTTACTATGTGAATTTAATGAATGTTTTTGCTGCATAGAGTCCATGGACGATCCTCCTCCTCCACTTCCTCCATCCATAAGTTCCACTATGTTGTGTCTTTGTCGTAGATGGGCTATCATATTGGGTTTATGATTATACGATTGGCCGCACAACAGACACTTCAAGTAGAGTTTGTAGGGACAATGCCTGAACTTATGATCCTGCAGACCCTTTAGTTTCGAGCTCGTCACCGTATCTTTACATTGTTTACACTGGTAACGAAATTTATCCAATGGACGAAAACCTAAGTAATTGCGTTTATCAAAGTTATGCTCTACATTAATGTGACGACGCCACTGGACTTGTGAACGAAATTCAACACCACACTGAGGGCATAGATAAATGAAATTACATTCCATGGTGGTGTGATCATCGGGTTGGACATCAACATCCCGACTGGGCACTAGTAAATCATCAGTATCATTTGTATTATCCTCATTTTGCGTTGCCTGATTAGAGGGCGAGTTTTGATAATCGACAAATTCATGTTCTTTTCTAATGTGATGTTGCAGTGATTGAGGCGTGGGAAATATGGAACCACAATCCACACATTTATGTCTGGTAATCTGTTCCATGTTGTTACTTCTTTTCGGGGGAGCATTATAAGGTGAAGTATTGTTTCTATACAAATGAGCATCACCTTTGGCAAAGTCATAACCGCCAACCACGGTCACATCGTCGTCATCGTCATCGTCTTCGATTAAATGTACAATTTCATAAGTATAATTTGAAAGACGAACAATTTCTTTAGGTGGATAATGGGCTATCTTATAGGGTTTTTTGACAAACGGTTTAAAGGTGGCACCGCCACCACCAAAATGTATTGCCGCTGGGACAGAATTATTTGGTCCAAAACCACCTCGTGCACTAAGTTTGTGAGAGTTTCTCAAGTGCTTAATCAGCCCTTTACGATCCGTATATGTTTTACGACATAAACGGCACTTGGCAAAGGATTTATACTGCATGTGAGTCATACGATGTTGTTGGGCATTTTGTATGCCATACGCATTCGTTATAATCTTATCACATTCTCTACATTTCAGTTGACGATCATTAATATTTTCAAAATTTAAATTTTCCAATTCACCTAACTTATGAACTTCTACAATGTGTTTACGCCACACTTTCTTATCATTATATTCTTTACCACATGCTGGACAAATGTACGTTATATGTTGTTCGAATACATCACGCTCTTCTAATCTCGTTGTGTAAGTATCCTTTTCAGATGATGTTACATTTTTACTATCTGACGCTCCATAGCTACCACCATCATCATAATCATCACCAAAACCCCCGCCAGTACCACCACTACCAAAGCCAAATGCTTCTTGACTATCATCTTCGTTATTTTGCGTCGCAGATGCTATTGTATTATTTTCCGATACCAAATGATGTTTGGCGGCCAAATGTTTAACAATATCGCGATTTGAATTGAAAGATGTAAAGCATAGTTTGCAACTCATCCATTGCTTATAGGGCAGATGACTGAATTTATGCACTTGTAGACTGCGAATCGAAGAGTTTGATAGAATCTAATAATTAAATGTAAAGAAAATATTTCTAAGTTGTTGGGCTCAAAACATAAAGTGTTAGGTAAATAAGTTTTGTCCGGAATTTAAGTACATGCATAATTGTAATATAACTTCAATTAAAGTCAGTGTCATTGTTTGCCAACATTTTTATACCAAGATGTTTTTGTTAAAAAAAAAAAACTCAACATTTTAAAAATGTTTATTTTAAATCCGTAGAATACTGTATTAACTCATGTCCTATAAAGATTTATTTTATTAGTCATTAATGATAAACCGGAAATATTGCTCTCAGTTGTGTTTTATTATTCTATCGATACACCAAGTGTTTAATTTAAACGCGATATGAAAATGTTCACTCTTTAAAGTTAATTTAAAATTTTGAGTAAAAAAATCAACATTAGTCGGAAATATAATTTTCAGCAATTTTCTTGATTTTCATTAACAAAATTCTCATGACTAATCTGAGATTTATACATCATCACAAATGAATATTGTACAAATTAAAAACCGAATGACAAACATAACATTGCCATTCATGGCGAAAATTATACAAGTATAACAACAAATTCAACATAAAAAAATCACATTCTTACCACATTGCAACCCATACATTGGGCCTGTTGATTAAGCAGCTCTCGAAAATTAAGACCCCTTCTCGTGCCAAATTCATGTACATATTCGATATGTTGACGCCACTGAGCTTGTGTTTCACACTCGGTGCCACATTGCGGGCATGTGAATAGAACATATTCCTCCAGTGAAACATCTATGTCATCTGTCACTGCAGACGATTTATTTGTACTTCGTGTTGGCTGATCGCCCGCCGAACCATTCGTAGAACCGTCTTCCAGGAAAATAGGCAAATCCATAGCTGGCTTCTTGGATGGTGGCGGCAGGCTGTCTTCGCCCATTGTATCATCTTCATCCTCATTGAGTAATTCATTTTTAACTTCGATATTATCAAATAAATCTGTAGCATTTTCCTTAATAGTTGCAATGGATATATTTGATCTTTTGCTGTTTTGAGGACCCCCGCTGCCATCTGGTCTGCTCAGTATTGAACGTATAGTTTGTGGCTGTGAATGGGCATTTTTAGGTTTTGTATGCTCTTTCTTTAGAATAGCTATCAAATCATCACGATGGGTCATTCGTAAATGTACCATAAGATCCTGACGATATTTATATTGTCTCTTACACACCATACACTTGCTACAACGAAACGGTAGATGGGTGAATTTATGTTTGAGTAAGTTCTCCATACTGTGCATAGCGATGCGTTTGTGACATTCCATACATTCATGGTAGAGTTTATCCAGTTGTATGAAATTTAGGCCACGACGTGTATTATAAAGATGTATTACGTTCAAATGATTTTTCCAGGCATCTTGGGAACTAAATTCATGACCGCAGGCCGGACATATATAAATTACCGCATCTTCAAATTTTACCATGGCATGGTAGTATTGGTCTTCTGACGTTAGGTTCGTATTTTTATCTGTTACTACGACTTTATTAAAAACAGAGCGATTTTGCGAATTTGATGAATCTAAGCCGAAATCAAATAGAGCATTGTCATCTTCGGGATTGCGAATTCTACTGTCATCGTTATTGTTGTCATTATTGCTGGCCCCATCACAGAGAAAGTGAAATGGTATATTTTCATTTTCTTCATCGAATATTTCTTCGACAGCGTCTTGGGGCTCTTCTTTAACCTGCATATCTTGCACTGGCGAGGGTATAGAAAACGGCACATCTTCACCGCCTCCTTCTACATCTTCGGCTTCCACACCAGCATCATCCACATTGTCCTCATCTGGCATAAAATCATTGGTAAACATATTCCAAGGCTCTAAATTATCCATATTTTGCATAATTTTCTTACAAATACTGCAGTGGAAATAAAACTATGGCATTATATTTTTTCACTTTTTTAAGTTTTAAAATCCAGTTTTTTGTTAAATTCTTACCTTTTTTTATTACATTTGCTTTTTGTTCACTTTTTCGTTTTTTTTTTCTTATGCCTGCCTGCTTGTCTGCTGCTTTTTTATGTTTTTTCAATGAGTTGCTTGGTGTATTCTTTTTTAGATTGTTCCACTTTTTACTAATTAGGATTAGTTTGGTATCTGGCTAAACACATTCAGTACTTAATTTACTTTTTATTGTTAAATTAATACTTTTAATTATTTATTTAGCAAATTTATCTATAATTTTTGTTGTTTACGGCATTTTTACGGAGTTCTTTAAAAAAGAATACTTTTGCAATTATTTCTTAGATTTTGCTTTCACATTTATTTTCGTACAAGCCCAAGCCGTGTTATCGACTATAATATTGCCAGATCCTTGTTTTTTAGTGCAACGCACGTTGCTATCGCCTTGGGTATGTGAATGTATGGCGGACTAGTATAATTAATTATAATTTTTTTTTAAATTGTCAATATTATTTGGAAACTTATTATAATTAAACTATAGCGAAGACATGCACTTTAAAGTTCAATATTGGCCATTAACAATACAGATTTTACATCTTGTGTAGTATAAAAATGTTGGTTTCTTAAGGAAAAAATATGTGATATCTCGAAAACAAAAGTTATTTATCTTTTAAATACGATGTTTATTTCAATTATTTTCACATATTATCCATATTTTTCAATTTAGACACTATTAATGTATATAGAGCCTATTTTAGTATTCAATATAAAAATTCGATTTTTAATGACAAATAGGAGTGATCACAGATTATCAGTGATGGGCAAACACATATTGTTATGTTAATATTTGTAATCGTTAAGCAGCAGAGTGCTAATGCTAAACAGCAATTGATTTAAGTTTGTTCTCTGAGATCACAACAAAGCAAGAAATAAATGCTCATTTTATTAAGGCACACAAGTAAGCATATACATATAAACATATATAGTGTGCGAGTATCAACGTAGCGTAAGCTACCCTGAAGAAAACCTGGGGACAAGTGTCTCCAAGTCACCACTTTTTCTACTATTTTGGTGACATTGTCAACAGCATTGTCACAATGGTTATTATTATACAATTTTTTCCTTTGAATTGTGAGCCCCGATAGACTAGGCGATAGTGTGCCGGACTATCATTAAGAGGGTTTCGGGTTCGATTCCCGCCAAAGACTCTGGGTGTTTTCGAATTTATTTTTAATTAGATATTTTTTAATAGGTACAAGTCTAAAAATTAGCAAAAAAAATGCATTTTTATTTTCTATTTCAGAGAAGTACCAAATTGTAGACAATGTGGGCCCAAAAGAACTACCTTGTCAATAGTAACTATATCAGTAGCGGATTTTCAATGACACGTACATGTTAAATGTCTATAGTAATTAACATTGTCAGGTGTATACTAAGTCACTAGCACTGGTGACTGTGTCGATGGTAAATCAGTACAGTTTTACTATTGACATTTATAAATACTCGTACATGTTAAGAAGTTCAATTTTGTCCATGACTGAGCATATATGTGAATTCCATATAAGAAATCGTTTTTTTAGAGACCAATATTAATTGATTTGGAGCCTATAAATCAATTGCTGTTTAGTATCTACCACTTTTGGTATATAGGTTAGGTTAGGTTAGGTACGAAGGCTGGTGTGAGTCGCCTCACACCTTCACCCAGAGGCCAATATGGCCCATTGCGATGCCTTGATAGAGGAAGTGGTAGAAGTGTATAGAGTGAAGAAAAGAAAAGAAGAAGAGGAGGAATGTTAGAGTATAAAGAAGAGAGGAAGAAGAAGAAGAAAACCTGACCAAAATCCTACTCGGACGTATGTCCTCCATTTCTGAGACCCGCACTCCGTATATTGGCACGTAACCAGGCCATTCCCATTACGAATCCTATCAGACTCTCAAGCCTACAGCCCGAGACATCCCCTAATTCGCCCAAGAATCTATTACCCAGCCATCTCATTCTACTGCCCTGTAACCTGGGGCAGTGGCACAGAATGTGCTCAACTGTCTCCAGTTCTTCCGGGTCCTCGCATAGTCTGCACATATCCGACAATTCGGATCCCATCCTCACCGCCATCCTGCCTATCATGCAGTGGCCCGTGATGATGCCAATCATGGTCCTAACGCAGATCCTACTTCTGCCCAACAGCAGTTCCGACTCAGACCTCCTAAGCACCGGCCATAACGTCCGTGAGACTTGGCAGTCTGTTCGGTTCCCCCAGGCTTGATTGGCTGCGTTTACAACCCATTCCCTAATCCTTCCGTAATAGAAGCCTATTGGAGGCCCGACTACCTCCATACGGTCATCCATCTCTGTGCTTGAGCCCAATCTTGCCAACTCATCGGCCACCACATTACCTGCGATGCCAGAGTGACCCGGTACCCAGCACAGCCTGACCGTATAACACCCTAAGGCTACCTCTAGAGCCCTCCTACAACTGTCGACTAGCTTGGATTTCACATAACAGCCCCTTATGGCCAAAAGGGCCGCCTGGCTGTCCACATATATCGTGACCTCCGAGCCTCTGTCGATGTTGTCCCTCATCAGTTCCACGGCCCTCAAGATCCCTAGAACTTCCGCCTGAAAGACACTGCAGTCGTCAGACAGCCTATATGACATTCTGATGTCCAGATCCTCAATATAGACCCCTGCGCCCGTGCCGTTCATCTTTGAGCCGTCCGTGAAAATGGCAAATCCGTCATACAGTTTGCCCCTTCCAGACCAGCTTTCCCTAGACGGCAATGTCACCTCCGGCAACCGCCTAAAGTCTGCCAAGGTGCTCACATAATCCGTAGAGCCAGGCGACCCAAGGCAATTTCCACCTGCTTCAATCTCACACAGGATTCGCGAGTGACCCTGCATGTGACCCTTTAGCAGTCCCAGCTCCCTCAGTCTAAGAATACTTCTGGCTGCCATTCCCATCACATACTGCTCTATAGGCAATAAATGAAGAATGACATCCAAAGCCGCTTGAGGAGTGCTTTTCATGGCTCCCGTTATGCCGATTGAAGCACACCTCTGAACTTTAGACAGAAGGTTTCTTCGATTAGCCAATCTCAATGTCTCCCACCAAACACAGCATCCATATGTAAGAATGGGCCTGACCACCGAAGTGTAAAGCCATCCCACCACTGACGGCCGAAGTCCCCAACTCTTACCTATCGATGATCTGCAAGTATAGTAGGCATTGAGACCCTTTTTGAGTCTCTCCTGAGTATTTCTTTTCCAAGACAGCTTCCTGTCCAGAAAAACTCCCAGATACTTAGCACTATCCGATAGCCTAAGCTCTACTCCTCCCAGTACCGGCAGCCTGAAACTTTCCACCCTGTACTTCCTAGTAAACAGAACTAACTCTGTCTTCTCCGGATTGACTCCCAAGCCCTTTTCAGTAGCCCAGGTTGACAGTTCGCCCAGTGCCCCTTGCATGACTTCGCTAATTGTCGGCAGAAACTTACCCGATACCAAAATAGCTACATCATCCGCGTAGGCCACGACCTTCTGACCCATTCTGTCAAAAAGTCTCAGAACGACATTGACAGCCAAGAGCCATAGTAAAGGAGAGAGAACACCCCCCTGCGGGGTTCCTCTTGTCACCAGTTTCCTCAGGCGTTCGTTTCCCCAGTCCGAGTGAATGACTCTGCTGCTAAGCATCAGAGTTATCCAATCGACCAGGAAGGACGGAACCATTAGGTCACATAGTGCCTGCCTAACAGCCTCTATTCTCAAATTGTTAAAGGCCCCCTCTATGTCAAGGAATGCCGCCAAGGTGTATTCCTTGTTTCGCAGTCCCTTCTCTATAAAACCCACCACATCATTCAGCGCACTCTCCACAGATCTACCCTTAAGGTAGGCATGCTGAGCGCAACTGATTATGCCGGCGTCTATCCTCGTCCTCAGATATAGATCGATCAGTCTTTCCAGTGTCTTCAAAAGAAAAGACGACAAGCTGATCGGTCTAAAATCCTTAGGTTTAGAGTGACCGGTTCTCCCCGCTTTGGGTATAAACACGACCCTAACCTCTCTCCATCCCTTAGGGATGTATCCGTTCGATATACATACCCTAAAAAGTTCCACCAGCAGTAGGAGAGATGATCTCCCGATATTCTGTAGCATCGCCGGAAAGATACCATCTGGTCCTGCCGATTTGTAAGACCCAAAAGTATTGACCGCCCATGTTACCTTATCCAAGGTGATCATGTCTCCCACTGGCTCCATTGCCTCATCACCTGAGCGCGGCCCTGAGAAGGAGTCGGCATCCTCAACCCGTTCCCCCGCCCCCGGATCCACGCACCCCGGAAAGTGAGTCTCCATAAGAAGACATAAGGTCTCAGAGCTAGATTCTGTCCAAGAGTCGTCTGGTCTCTGAATAAATCCTGGGACTGCTGGGTCCTTGGATAAGATTCTTCTGAACCTGGACATCTCATTTACAGATTCAACTGACTCGCTAAACTTGACCCACGAGTCCCTTTTAGCTCTCCTAATGTCTTTCTTGTACTTATTGTAACTCAATCTAAAGTTACTCCAATCTTCTTCCCTACGCGTATATTTCGCCCTGTTGAACAACCCTCTCACAGTAGATCTCTGAGTCATCAACTCCTCCGTCCACCATCGTGGTTGTTCGCGTCTGCCCGGGAAGTTCAGCGGACAGGATCTTTCATAACTACTGATTAGTGCCTCCGTAAAGGTACCTACCAGTCGTTCCACCCCGGTCGGAGTCGACCTCCACTCGTGTGTAACCCTAAGGTTATCTACCACTAATTCCGAAAAAGAATCCCAATTCGTCCTTCTCGGATTCCTATACGGACTCCTTTTCGATCTTTCAAACATTAGGTCAAAGGATAGGCGACTATGGTCAGAGAAGGAAAATTCCAGAGCCACCCTCCAATCCTTCACTAATTCCCTACAGTTCGTCAACGTAATATCTATTACTGCCTCCCTGTCCCTATTCCTGAATGTTGGCGTATTCCCCATATTACAGATATAGAGATTGTTAGCAATAATAAAATCAAACATAGACTCACCTCTTTTGTTGATGTCAGTACTTCCCCACTGGGTATGGTGTGCGTTTGCATCACACCCCAGTACCAGCTTCGAGCCTGTTCTGCCCGAATTCTCCACCAACTCCTTTACCTTTCCACCAGGAGGATCGGTATCCTCGTATGGCAAGTATACCGATGCTAGAGCCAGAACCGTTCTGTCCTTGGCTTCTCCCATCACGACCGTGAGGTCTCCACCACTGAAAGAATGAGACAAATTAAATTTATGTTCATTTCTTGCTAGTATACATGTTCGTACCTTCTCATCGGTTTGAGGTACAAACAATGTATACCCCGTGGCCTTTAATCCAACTACCCTGTTTTTGTTGATCCAGGGCTCTTGGATTAAAGCCACATCCACGTTGTTGTCAATGAGATGGGTTACTAGTTCGGTTGAGGCTGCTTCGCAGTGATGCAAGTTTATTTGCACCACCTTCAGCCTCTTAGGGTTTATCATTTTTAGGAAACCTAAACCTGATAGACCCCAACCCGAAAACTGCAACCCCTCCCATTGATCTCAACTTCTTGAGAGACTCCTGGTCTACTGCGAACCTGAAGTCCCTCCCTTGGTTTTCATTACAGCCCAATGAAGCTATCAACTTCCATTGTGCTGTAATGAGTCCCTCGTTCTGATTGGACAGTAGTCCCAGTATGACTTCCACCGGTTTTATAGGTGGAGGTATCCACACTGTGACTACTGGCCTCAGTGGTAGTTCCGACGCAAGTATAACGTCCAGACTGGCCTCCGGACAAGTGCTGCCACACCTGCCAATTGCAGCTTTTAAAAACTCAAAGGTTTTTTGATTGCCGCAACTGACAGTTTTGACACCTCTTGCCCAGTCGGCCCCTCTGAACGATACCTCGTCCGGCCTTCCTTTCACGCTAAAGATTTCGTCGAGTAGTTTGTTCTCTAGCACCTGCCATTTCTCGACGCTGATCCTACCATCGGGATCCATACGATCAATGACAGCTGCCAGAATACCGTCCTTACCCGACGAATCCCTTAGCTTCCTTGACGTTGAGGGCTGGTCAGCTTTGGAGCCAGTCCTCCTGCTGATTTCCTTACAGGACTCTACAAGAGGGCCGACACCAGTCTGACCAGTCCTCTTAGCCTTTGGGGATTTCTGGTCATCATCAGACCGAATTCTTTTAACTGCCCCTTTGTTGGGGGGCTTAGCAGAGTTTGGTCGATGATCACCCGATTTCCCTGCAGATTTTGACTGGTCTGCCCTGATAATACCTTTAGTGGCTCCCTTTTGGGAGTGACTGTCGGAGATTATCAAGACATTCCCAGTCCTAATCGCGCGACTACAGGTGGGTAATTCGCTTACAGGCTTAGCTCCCCCAGCCGTGACTGTTTTGTCGCGGCTAAGATTGCCAGGCCTTAAGCCTTTACCCTCCTCCTGCTTACCCGTTGCCTTCTTAAAGGATTTCTCAGCAAAAACTGCTGAGGATTCATTGTCTTTTCCGACAACATTTGAATCAACAGTAGTCTTTGTTGTGTATCCCGCAGGATAGGGAATACCTAGGATAGCAACGATAGATCCGTGGATTCGTTCGAATCTCGACACGTTCTTTCGGTGCTTCCTCAGTAGATGCCTATCCCGCCCATCGTGCAGCGAGGGGTCTTTCTTAGCTATCTTTTCTAGAAAGGCTAAGGAGACTCTCACACCACTCTTGGCTTTTTCAAGACTTGTTCGACAGTCTGATGTGACCTGTTCTGTCGCATCCTGCCGAACGACGGGCTTTAATGGACTCGCCAGTCCGCTCTCCATTCCGAGTGTGACCTCCGAAACCGAAGCTCTAGCTTCCTGGTTCTGATCATGAGCATGAATCACTGTAATTTCATGCTCATCATCAGAACTCAAAGTTAGACCAACGAGTCTTTCAGAGGCCCCAGTTCTAGACGGTGAGCCAACTGTGGATTCCATTTCTTCCACTTCTGTCAGTTCTGTGAGTAACTGACCCTCTTGCAACAGAATGTCCCTGTGGATACCCAGCCAATCGGAGTCTGGATTTGACCCCGAAACTGCCGAGTTGTCAGAGACATTCTCTGCTACGACTTCTAGAGTCGCATCAATTCTTTTCTTTTTGTTAAAATTTTCTTCAATTTTGGTCCCACGAGTAAGCACGTATAGGGATGGACCATCCATGCAGTGACGGCGTACATGGATTAGGCAAAATTTGTTTACAACCGACCCGTGCCCTGGCGTCGGAGGGAAGCTGTTCGCGACTAGTTTCTTTAACCACTAACTAGCCATTCAGGTCTTCGGCACTGCTATCAACCACCTTGACCTTAAAAGTGGGGGATATGGGAGAATGGGGATATGGGTAGGAAATGGGTAATGGGATGGGAGTTGGACGGATGGATAACCATTGGTCATGCTGGCCTTAGAGCTTATGCCTTCTAACTTGTACCGGCTAAGTTTACCGATTCAAGTTTCAAGACATACACTACAGCCAGCATTTAAGCCACCACATCGCGGCAAGATAGTTATCCAGGTGGTGGTGGTATATGGTATATAACATACAATAAAAAATCGTAAGAAAAATTAAATATTTCTGCTGTAATAGTTATATCATAGTATATCTAATGTGTTGAGTATAAAATTAGATTTCTCCAGAAAAAGTTAATAGGTTTACCTGGATAGGGCTATTTTTTGTGCAACAATTTAATTTAATATATCTTTTAATATATCTAATGTGTTGAGTATAAAATTAGATTTCTCCAGAAAAAGTTAATAGGTTTACCTGGATAGGGCTATTTTTTGTGCAACAATTTAATTTTTTATTTTAAAAGAAAAATGTATATATTAAATTAAGACTATTTTTTATAAATACCTACATACTTATTAATCTCTTAAGAAATCTACTTAATGAAAATGATAAAAGTTACAACCTAAAAAATATGGATATAGTAACAAATATAAAAAAGTTTTTTTTTTTTTTTTTTGAAATAAAAAAGTTAACAAAATGCTATTTGGAGCTGGGTAAAGGCATCAATTGGAAACCACCACTTGTACCTAAAAGTGTACAAATGTATAATAATTACATTTAATTCAGGTCATAATAACAGCTTTACTTACCAGTTCTCTTGGCTATCCATGTGCCACCCCCGCCACGACTACGTGCCCCAGCAGCTGATCCTCCTCGGCCACCACGAGCTGTTTTCTTAAGTCCCGGCGAACCGAAACTTTTTTTACTTGTGTACTTTCGTCTGGGCGAAGACGTTAACCGACCAGCAGCTGCATCCCAGGACGATGAAGCTGCCGCACCACCAGATTTACGATATTTCTTAGCGCCTCCACCACGATAATTGCGTTTTCTTTTACCACCACGATAACTACCACTTCCACTGGCATTGCCACTGCCTTGTGAAGCAGCTGCTCTACACCAATAATCACCGTCATTATTATTATCATCATTGTCGTCGCTACTAACCGCACGTAAGCGTTTCAGTGTCGATGTTGTTGCGGAGGATGTTCTCTCTTTCTCAGCTTCTTCAATTTCCTCCAAATCCATTAGGAGGCATAATTTTTCAGCCGCATAATTTCTAGTAATTTCCAATAACTTTTCACCATATTTATCAAAGTTGGCTTTTGTAACATGAGGTATCGAGCACATGTCGGCTTCAGTTTCGGGCAGTTGTTCTGCCATGGCCTTTATAGCCTGTATATTCATAATACTGGCCATGGTAACATTACGAGCAGCCGCAATTGTACGGCATAGATCAAGTAGATCGGAATAACAACGTTCATATATATCTCTAAGTTGTTGGCTGCTTTTCGAGGATTCTTTGATTCCCCTCTCAGTGGCATCATTATTAATACTAAGAGCTTGGGCTTTCCCTTCTTTGCGCGTCAAGGCAAACTCCATACTGAGTTTCTCTTTCATGATTATTTCAACTTTAGCTCCTAAATAGATATACGCCTGCGGTATATCATTGGCAAATATAAGATCTTCACGTAAATATTCTTGTGTAACCATTATGCGTAACAGTCTTTGAATATCGGACTTATCCCAATCTTTAAGCATACCATGATAGGCCGTTTTATTGTGACCATTATCAATGATTTTTTTTATATTTGAGCCTTTAAGTACATCAGCTGAAAATACAATATTTTATTAAAATAATTTGTCTATTGAAAATGTGTTCGTTTATTATTCCAATGTATTACCAATGTGTAGTAGAGTAAATCGGGAGCGTCCATTACATAAATCCTTTACACAGCGAACAACTTTGCGACATTGTTCTAAAGCATCGATTTTCTGTAAAAAAAATATTTTTATTTTGTTGAACAAAATGAAAGATGTGAAATAAGATAATTTTACCTGATAACGTTTTTGTTTCAAGCAATTATCACATGCGGTTTCTTTAATTTTTAAGCATTCATCTCTGGTAAAATGTTCACCGAAGTAATCCAATTGCAAAGCTCGACGACAATCCGTAACATTTTCACAATATCCCACAATGCGATTTAAATTTTCTAAATGAATTCTTTTAACTTCATATGATGCAGATTTGTCCACTATTTAAATAAAAACTAATAAGTTACGAAATAGATTTGGTTTAAATTAAACATTTTCTTAAACTTACTGTCCATCATTTTTCGATAACGAACCATATCACTATAGTTATAGTACAGAACACAATTAGCTAATTCACCATCGCGTCCAGCTCGACCTGCTTCTTGATAATAACCCTCTATTGATTTGGGCATGGAGTAATGTAAAACAAAACGTACATCGGGCTTATCAATGCCCATACCAAATGCTATAGTAGCACATATGACTCGAAACTTGTTTGTAACCCAATCCTTTTGCCTGGATTCCCGTACACTATCACTTAGACCGGCATGATAAGCACATGCTCTTATACCCACCGAGCACATATTTTTCGCCACATCATCGCATTCCTTACGAGACAAACAATATATAATACCACTGTCCGTTGAGGGCCGTGAACGTATAAACGTTTTGATATCATCCATAGTGGCTGCGCCCTTTTTCGGTAATACTGTATATTTAAGATTACTACGATTAAAACTAGATAGAAACCATTTGGGTTTAGTTAAATTCAACTGTTTTAATATGTCCAGTCTGACACGAGGTGTGGCAGTGGCGGTCAGAGCCATTGTATTGACCTTGGGAAAACGTTTTCTCAATATACCCAAACGTTTATAGTCGGGACGAAAATCATGACCCCATTGTGATACACAATGAGCCTCATCAATTACAAAACGACTAATCGAGTTATTGTTATAAAGTGTGTCTAGAAGATCTTGAAATTTAGTTGAACTGGATATCTTTTCAGGTGTAACATATAAAATTTTAACGCGTGGGGGTGTAGTTTCTAAATCACAATATATTGCACGTTGTTCTTGCAAAGATTGATCACCTGAAAAGTTTTTAGCATAGATCTATGAAAAAAATAAATATTCAATAAATGTACAGATTACCATTGGGATTACTAAGTGAATAAGTAAACTTACATCCAGCGAAGCCAATTTATTTACTTGATCACAAATAAGTGATTTTAAAGGACTTATAACAATTGTAACACCTTCTGTCAATATAGAGGGCAATTGATAACACAACGATTTGCCACCACCCGTTGGCATTAGAACAAAACAATCATGACCCAAGAGAGCGGCATTTATCACCTGCAATTGATTGGGTCGAAAACTTTTTAGGCCAAAATTAAAACGCAAAGCTTGCATCATACGTTCAGAATGTGGATAATTATGACCATCAAATTCACCGGTTATACCGTCATTGTGAACATTCGCATGAAAGTTACCAACGATTTTTTGAGCAGATTTTGTTAAATTAGACCGAATATCTGTTTTTGATGTGGGTGTTTTAAGCAAATCATTCGGTAAAGATAAATGGTGACTACTAGTACTGGGTCGATTATCGTCATCATCATCATCAATAGTTATAGTGGACGTTCTAGTAGAATTGTAATTATAACTAGAAGAACTTTTGGCAGCTGCTTGTGAAAAGATCAATTCAAATTGTTCAGGATCATAAATCTAAAAGAGATGGACTTTGTATTTTCAATAAACAAGTATTTGTTGTATATACGAGTATGTATATATATATTTGAAATATTGTTGTATCATCTCATTAATATTACTAGAATATTTTTGCTTTTGGGAATTTTTACAAAACGAAATGTTTTTGGTTCTCAGTATATTTAATAAATTATGTACTTACTGGAAATCCATCTTTATCGAGTTCTGGTGTTTTAATTTTTAGATTTGTATCAACTGGAAATGTGATACGCTGTGCTGATGGCTGCTCTTTAGCTGGTTGCTTTTGATCATCATAATCTTTATAGGAATAATCATTGAACATGGACTTATGACCTTTTAACTCATTATCTTGTTCTTTGATATCATTTAATAGATCATCCAATTCGCAGTTATCATCCTCAACAGGACCAACATTATCTCTAATACCATTTGAATTTGCATTGTATTTATAAGTGTTATCGTCATCATAATCATCCAAACTTATTGTTTCCTTTAAATAAGATTGTTCTGCATCTTCCGATGGTTCTTCATCTTCACATAGATCATGTACTAGCTCTTCCCTAAAACGAGTCAATTCTGACATCCTATCTCCACTTAGTGTTAAGACTTTTTCTTTATTACTACTACTGGTTGGCTTTAATTCGATCAAGTCATCATCATCAGGCGCTCCGTTACAGTAGTTTGTTGGCACAATTGTTGGTTGTTGCCACTTGTTCATTTCATTTTCTTCCGCTTTCATTTGTCTTTCTTCTTCTTCCATGTCATCGATATCAAAATCGGGTTCGGGTTCTAACTGTATTGTGGGTTTATTTGGTTTCACTTCAATATTATATTGCTTCTGTTCTATTTTTAATGATTGTTGCTTTTGTTCTTCTTCATCCTCTGTCTCTATATCATCAATATTGATATTTTGTTGCTGTTGCTCAATTTTTTCTAATGTAGTGTTTAGAAGTTTTGTTTTAGCTTTGAACTTTTGCCGAATTATTTTCAATTTTAGAAAAGTTCCAGCTTCAAAGCCTCCAATAGTATTAAAATAGTCGGCTGGTATTTGGTCAATAATGTTACAATATTTTTCCATTAATTCGACGTATTTCGATTTGAAAAAAGTCAAGCTTGACTTGAGAATATGAACGTTGTTCTTTAGAGAGATGAATGGAATACAAATAAATATTAAAATTTCTATAATTTTTCATTATTCTTTGTAAAAAATACGGAATATATTTCGAATTTTTAGAGGTATTAATTAATCGATGTATGTATGTACATACACAATTTACAAAAAATAATAATATGTATTCATTAGTCTTAGAGAGAAATACGGTTTTTAATATAGTCCCGCGAATACTGTTGTATTTAATTAAAATCTGTTTAAATTTACTTACTTCAGTAACTCCCGTTTTAAAATGATGACTTTGCATTAAATCACACAAATAGTCACTGAGTCCGCTTTCAACAACAATATTTATATTACGTTTCTCATTTTTCATACTGGAATCTAAGTTTGTTTTAATGGGCTGTTGAGATTCATCACTAAACATTTTTATTGATTTTTCTGAATAATTATTTTTTTTATCAACTTCTAAAACATCAAATTTATTTTTAAGATCCGTTTTGATTTTAATACAATCAATTTTCATTTTGTTACTAACAGAGGAGCAGTTATTGCTTTGGTATTTATTTGTTTGATTAACTAAATTATCAAAACTATCGTTATCCAATTGTTGTTCATTCGTTAAACTTAAGGCTTTATAAGAAATAGATGATTTAGCTGGCGATGGTGAAGAATTTCTAACCGGCGTTAGAGAAAATTTACTACGATCCATTTTCTCAATTCTTTCATTTAAAGTTTTCATAGAGGTTTGATAGGTATTTTCCACATCATCAAAATTAATTTTTATTGGTGATGTTGATATAGATGTAGGGAATTTTTCTTGCAATATTTCGGTGGCAGCATTTGATTTGTTTTTTAAAGGAGCTAAAGGTGATTTGTTAACATCTTCATATACAATTTTTTTTATTAAAACATTATTTTTATTGATGTCTTTTTTGATAGGCAGTTCTTTTGATATGGATTTTTGAGATTTCGTAGAATTTTTTTCATCATCTTCTTGTTCCTCATCAGTATCAGAATCCAAATAAATTGGATTTAGTAGTTTTCTTGGTACTGAAGAATCTAAAAAACTCTAGATTAGAATTGATTTTATTCGTAAGTTATAGTTACAAATGTTTACCTGTTTTGTTTACGGAACATCCCAAAAATGTACTCAAAGACAATTGCTTTGTTTTCGTTGTTCCCAATTTTTGTGAAGCTGATGTTTTTTTTGACATTTTTATATATACATATATCTATTGTTTATTTTATTAATTAATAAGAGTATTAGGGAATTTGTTTACTAAATTCTTAACACCGTATTTTTTTGTTTGAAGCATGGGATTTTCCAAACTATTTAATTTTTAAGAGTTGTAAGAAAAACACATTTTATGGTACACAATATTTTGTTCAATTATTGTTTTACTTTAAAAATATGTGTACTCATTTGTTTTAATCTCTAATTGTTAACTTTAAGTTATATTGAAATGTGTTTTATTATATTTTAGAGGGATTTTTTAAAAATAAATATCACCACATACTAAACAAATCCGCGCAAATATTTAACTAGACAACCAAAATACAGGTTGCCACTATTTTGAATTAATTTGATTATGATGCCTGACATACACAAATGCAGTTTATATGACAATTACTCAACACGACTTGTTTTGATACAATTCACGCCTTGCATTCAAATATTTTCATTTAACATTGACAAAAAAAACTCCATGTTTTGTACGACAGGGTACCCGGGTACATACAAATCTTATAAAAAACAATCCATTTTGCAACAAAATTCGAAATGTTACAAATGTTTAAATACAACAAAATATCAAAAAATGGGAGCTCTCAAGAAGTTGCAAGTACGATATTTGCAGAAGAACGAAAGCGAAAGTGTTTTCTCAAAAGAGATATGTATGTATGTTTTCTGTCATTATGTTACGTTAATGTACAAAAAGATGCATTAGTGTTGATTAAGTTTTACGTCGGTATCTGAAATCTTATTGCAGCTCTATTAATATGACTTAATGTACAGATACACGGTTGTCAGATCTTACAACGTTGTCAGAAAAATGTTCAGAAAATGTCTAACAACCGTGTAAACTTCAAATTTTTGTGTTCCACGTTGTAAGAAAAAGCATTGACAAATTACCTTTGCTAACCATTTTTCAATGTCAGTACCATGGTGCAAATATACAAGGTGAGTGCAGTAGCCCAGTTGACAGGCTTTGTTTACAATTTACTTATGTCAAAATTAATACTTTTTCAAGTATTTTTGACAGTAGTACATTATTTTACACAAACAAAATGCCTGTTGTTTCTGTTTTGTATTTGTTGTCGATTTACACTCACCTTGTATATTTGCACCATGGTCAGTACGTTGCTAGATCTGACAACCGTGTGTACAAAACTTTAGTGAATGGTAAATCGACTTGCCTTCAAAAATCGATTATTTTGTGGTCGATTTTACACTACCAACTTTATACTGAAATCGACTTTTGGTGTCGATTAATCGAAAAATCAACCTGCGAAACTAAAAGCGCGGATTTTTTGGAAGTCGGTGTGCAAAAAATAAAAGTAAAATTTACAGGCATGTGATGGAAATCGAAAATCAATAAGTTTTAGAAGTAAATTTTTTCGTAATATTTCTTTTGAAAAATTTCTATTGAGAAACTTTTATCACATAAAATATAAAGATATTGGGCTACTAAAGAGAATCTTAAAACGATACTTAAAAATTTCATTAAAATGTATTTCCAAAACTGATTCGTTTTCGATTTCAATCACATGCCTGTTAGTTAAAAGTGAAAAAATGGCGCCAAACCACGGCAATATTTAAAAAAAATGTGTAATGGAAAAATGGCAAAGTGCTGCATTTGCAAGAAGGAGTTAGCTTTTTGTGGCAGCACAACTACCTTATCAGCGCATCTGAAAAAAACTCATAAGATTTAAAAAATAAAATTTATTAAACAGAAATAGCTATGTAAAACATATTTTTTAAGTGCGCCTTTTTAAAATAAAACAATTGAATAAAATTGCAAAAAAATTATAAAAAAAATCGTAATCGATAAAAAAAAATCGACTTTATGTTCGATTAATCGATTATAATAATCGAATTGTAAATGGTTGATCGAATAACCGAAAATCGATTATTAACATTTCATACCATTCACTAATATGACTTAACTGTGAACGTAAATAGTAATCACCCCTATCGTGAATAAAAATTCCACATGAAATTTGTTCCCTTTTCACATTTTTCCTATTTCCTATTCGATGTTTAAAAAATAAAAGGGAACAAATTTCATGTGGAATTTTTATTCACGATAGGGGTGATTAATAATTAAAATTAGTAACGACAAAATTTATAGAGTTGAAAGAAATTGTACACACAATAAACACTATTTGGTCGTTTTATTTAAAACACCAAGACAGTACATACATATATTAAATACATTTTAAGCCAAAACTTATTTTTAATTTTTAAAAACCGAAATAAATAGAAAACCGTTTGCTTAACAGACATAACACAAATTAACTAAACCGCTAAATTTGACAAGAAAATAGCTAAAAATTAACATCAATTGATAAGAAACAGCTGTTTTTTTTTTTCTTCTTTGGAATGGTTTTATAACCATTTATTTGCAAAATTATTTTCATTTAAAATATTTCACGTTGTTGTCATCGAAATCATGACAATTTTCGCTTCGAATTTATTAAAAGCAGCTCGTTTTAACTTCCGTAGCTTAACACCCAGCATTACGATAAAATGCCAGTATTCTGTACAGGCTAATGGTAATGAAGTTGTTGTCGAGCGCTTGGAGGGCAACCAAACCGGAATCACAGTTTTGGGTCTTAATCGTCCAGAAGCTAAAAATGCCTTCAGCTTTGGCTTGGTCGAGACGTTTTCTGACATACTGTCCGATCTAAAACGTGACAATGAATCTCGTGTGGTCATATTGAGAAGTTTAACTCCTGGCATCTTCTGTGCGGGTGCTGATTTAAAAGAACGCAAAAATATGAAACAAGAAGACGTTAGTGCTTTCGTCAACAGCTTACGTGAACTTTTAGTGACAATTGAACAATTACCCATGCCAGTTATAGCTGCATTAGATGGTGCTGCTTTAGGTGGTGGCCTAGAAATGGCATTGGCCTGTGATATGCGTACAGCAGCAGATAGTAGTAAATTGGGTTTGGTGGAGACTAGATTGGCAATTATACCGGGCGCAGGCGGAACTCAGCGTTTGCCAAGAATTTTATCTCCATCTTTGGCTAAGGAATTGATATTTACGGCTCGCGTTTTCACCGGCAAGGAAGCGAAAGAAATGGGAATTGTTAATCATGTGGTGCCTCAAAATGAAACTAAAGATGCTGCTTACCAAAAAGCTGTAGCGTTGGCTGAAGAAATTTTACCAAACGGTCCAGTAGGTGTTCGTATGGCTAAATTAGCTATTGATAAAGGTATACAAGTAGATCTTAGTACCGGTTATTCCATCGAGGAGGTATGCTACGCACAAGTTATACCTACAAAAGACAGATTGGAAGGTTTACAAGCTTTTGCCGAAAAGCGTAAGCCGGTTTATAAGGGAGAATAAAAGTACCAGCAACTTTTTTTTAACGGAAATATGCATTTATTAATTTTTTAAGCCTACTAGGTATACATTTTTAATTCTGAATATAGTCCTTAATTTTGGCATAGAATAATATATGTATGTATTAAAATTTGTATGAAACATTAAATTGAAATGAAAAAATCTTCCAGTTATTCATATGTATATGCATTGTTACGTAAAACCAGATTCCTTTTAATTGCAAAATAAAAGTTTCAAGTAGTTTGAAGACAATATGACCAGTATTTATTTATTTAAATGTACACAAAAACAATTTTAGGTTTTATACCACACTTAAATTACACAATCAACTCACTTGAGTGGCCCTGTTACTCTATTTATACACCAATCATAATGTCTGGATGGTTGGGAGCTAAGAATGTTCATGTCTGTTATGTTTATAACAGGGTGTTATCAACAATGTTTATAAATAGACACTTCTACAAATAGAAATAAACAAGTTGTATGTTTATAAACATGCCGTCTGTTGATAAACATCTTGGAAATTGATAACGGCCGTTAAATTTAGTTGATTGCACAGAGTACAGTTGATTGTGTGTTACCGTTGTGTGAACATTAAGCGTTCTCAAACTGTAATTTAAGTTTGTTCTCAAACCGTAAAAGTGTAGTAAAAGACAGTGTTCATTTAAAATTATTTTTGTGCACATTTAAATAAATAAATCCTTGTTATATATTCTTTAAACTACTTGACGCTTTAATTTTGTAATTAAAAGTAATTCAATTTATTTAAAAGAAATTTTTAAAAGGTAAAAACGTAACAATATGTATGTAAATAAGGAGATTCATTTGATGCTTACCGTTTCGCTTGTTGATTAAAAGTGACTTTATTCATTTTTTAAAGCTTTCTTAGTAAAATGTTATACATATGTAAAAACTTTGTTAAGTTTATACATAAAGTGTATTTACAACAAGTAAGAGTGCTATATTCGGCTATGCCGAATCTTATATACCCTTCACCTTTGTTGTGGATGCAATTCTTACCACAATTTACAGAGTTTGTCTGATGTTCATAATAATCTTGAGTGTCATTTAACAAACAGAGTAGTTATTTTAGCGATTTTTGGATTTTGAAAACGGATTTCAATAGCCTGTAACTAGGGCTATTGAAATTCACAACTGTCACTTTCGAAAAATTAGGCGTTTATAGGGCATTCCATTTTAGAGTAAAAAAAATAAAAAGGTTGTTGCTCTGTAAAACTTTCAAATTGAGTGGTTTACGCATTTTGAAAGCAGATTTCAATAGCCCCTAACTAGGGCAATTAAATTCAGGAATGTCACTTTCTAGAAATTAGCTGATTATGAAGCATTCCATATCAAAGTAAAAACAAACATTTTGCAAGAAGGTTGTTTCTCTGTAAAGCTTTCAAATTGAGCGGTTTACGCATTTTGAAATCCAGGAATGTCACTTTCGAGAAATTAGCCGATTATGGAGCATTCCATATCAAAATTGTATTTGCAAAATTTAAAACATTTTTTATTATTTAAACAAAATTTTATTTTGATATCTCGGGAACTACTGGGTGTTTGCTAATTTGTAATACATTAAATTAAAGGTATCAAAAACACCTTTCCAACGATATGTATCATGATTGTAAAATATTGACCGACTATGGGTTCAATCCAAAAAGAATATTTTTTGACCCGATTTTTTTTTATTAATATCTTAACAAATTAAAAAAGTCTATATATATATTTTAGTTTATTAATATAAATAGTCAAGACATTAAGCTTTAATTTAAGGTATCATATGTGTCTGTAGGTACTATAATCATAGAATTATAAGATCTGAAAAATTAAAAAAACACATTTTTTCAAAATTTTGTATACAGGATAGGATTTTTTTCTCTACCACACAGAATACCGGCTTCGCATTGGACAAATTTCCTCTATTGTCGGCCTACGGCCGGGCGGAAGGGGTTTCTCCTTCATGGTATACAGAACACCGGCTTGGCATAGTACAGATTGTATTTTTTATGGTGAAATGTCATAATCTTTCTTTAATATCTCATATAGACCTTTTTCCCGGATTTTTTAGATTTTTTTAAAAAAATTCGGATCAAAAAATAATTTTGCGAAATTTATCAATAGGTGGTCGATATAAATAGGTCAAGTTACATATCGTTGGAAAGGTCTTTAAAATACCTATAATTTGATATATAGTTTTCAAGGTATAGCTAAATATATTACAAACTTTGGAGCCCTGCCCACTCGAAAATAGGCGTGACCAAAATTCTATTAGTGATAAAATTTTGAGAGTGATTGGAAAAGTCACTAAAACCGACTTAAGCCAAAAACGTTTTTCAAAGGTAAAAACGTAACAATCAGGCATGTGATGGAAATCGAAAACGAATGAGTTTTGGAAGTACATTAAATGCATTTCTAATCTAATTTTAAAAATTTTTCTTTTAAGATTCTCTTTAGTAGCACAATATCTTTATATTTTATGTGATAAAAGTTTTTCAATACAGAAATATTACGAAAAAATTGCATTCTAAAACTCATTCGTTTTCGTTGTCGTTTTCCATCACATGCCTGAATATTTATAAAAATTTTGCATATTAAATGATGATACAGAACACGACCGCAACTTCAAGCAAAAACGACTCTCAGAGAAAACAGGCCCATAATTGAAACGACGGCTACAACTTCACGAACTGTCATTTAATGTTTTTATATTTCTTCTGTGTACCAACCTGTAATGCCGACGGCTTTTCCAATTTTTGTCCACAAATCTTGTTTTAAATAAAATAGATTCTTTTTCACGACCGCATTCTCTGGCATAATTTTATGTCAAACTGTATGGAAAAAAACTTTCAGCCCCAGTTCTGTTTCATCATTAAAAATCATGCACCAAAATACAAATATGTAGCTAAAATGGCAACACTTTCCAACAGCTGTAATGCCTGCAAAAACAATTTTTTTTGGTGTAACAATAACAAATATTTCTGCAATTATAAGAGGTTTATGATGTCCAATGATTCAGGGATAAGGACGAATGGAGATATTTCTAGAAGCTATCTATGGCAACCTGCAGATATTATAACCCCACCACATAAAGTTGGCAGTGGTCACGTCTGTATAGTACTCAATCGAGAGATACGAATACCCCAATATGTAGTAACAGAGTTATGGCAAAATGGTAAGAAAAGCATCAAACATTAGTAAACAATTAATATTTGTTAATTTGCTTATTTTAAACAGCCAGCGTGCGATGTTGCGTTGATGGTGGCAGCAATCGTTGGTGGCAGTTTCTCAAACTACATAGGAATATTGAATGCAAATTAAAGCCTCCAGATCTGATAACAGGAGACTTTGACTCTATAACTAAAGAAACTAAAGAATATTTTAGCAACAAAGACACTCAATACATTCATACACCCGATCAAAGTGCTACCGACTTTAGTAAGGCTATCATGACGGTTAAACCCATTTTAGTAGAGAAGCATATACAAGACATTATAGTTTATCATGACACTTCCGGACGCTTTGATCAAATAATGGCGAATATCAATACAATATTTAAATATGAGCAGGATTTTTTCAATATTTATTTATTAAGCGGCAATTCATTGACATGGCTACTTAAGCCAGGCAAACATTCCATAACAATACCTTCAGATTTGGTGCAAGACCAGAGATGGTGTGCTTTAATACCAGTGGGTCAAGCGGCTACAAATGTAACTACCAAAGGTTTAAAGTGGAATTTAAGTATGTCTGTTTTTGGTTATTTATATACCTATATATATTATGTATTAATTCGTTTCTTGTTTCAGCTAATCATTGTTTGAAATTTGGTGGCATGGTTAGTACTTCAAACACTTATGCCTTGTGTTTAGTAGAAGTTGAAACCAATAGCCCCTTGATATGGTCCATGGGTATATTCAATTTCAGTGATGATTGACATCTATAAAAGGTGTATTCAACTTATACATATATACATATGCTTGGATTTGCTTTGTCTGTGGTTATGCATTTTATTAGTTGAATTTTATTTTACATTGTTTTTTATTTTTATTATTACTTTTTTGCTGTAAATATTACGTACAAATAAAATCCATTACACAATAAATATAAAACACTAATAGCTAAATATTCTTTATATTTTTGAAACTAATGAACTAGGTATGTATTAAGAGTTCAAGTGCATTCGTAAATGCAGTTAAACAAGTAAGAGTGCTATATTCGGCTGTGCCGAATCTTAAATACCCTCCACCTAAACGTAAAAAGAAATACAAAAACTACACTGGTTATAGGACTAGAATATCCTTATTCTGTGTTTTCTATTCAGTCTTAGTGCAAATTTAATTTGTATTTGATATATTGTTTGAAAGACAATTGTACGACCAACATAATTTATGTTAAATATTTTGAAATTTTGTCTAATTTTCACCATTTTTAATTTATTTAATTACCAATTCTTACCATAATTTACAGAGTTTGTCTGATGATCATAATAATCTTGAGTGTAATTTAACAAACAGAGTATAAAAAAAGGGGAACAATTCGGTTTTAGTGACTGCTCAAAAAAAAAAACTTCATCAAATAGGGCTTTTAGAGGAGATGCCAGCAAAAAAAAATTTGTTGGCGGTTACGCCTATTTTCGAGGGGGCGCGCCCGTAAAGTTGAAAATATATAGGGCTATATTTCGGGAACTACTGGATAATTTGTAATACATTAAATAAAAGGTATTAAAAATACCTTTCCAACGATATATATCATGATTATAAAATATGGACCGAATATGGGTTAAAACCGAAAATAATATTTTTTGACCCGAATTTATTAGTTTTTTTTTTTGGAAATGGTTCTTATATGGCAGCTATGTCAAATTGTGGGCCGATCTTCTTAAATTTTGGAACAGTGATTTTCATGCATATGAGGATATTTCACGTCGAATTTAACATAATAACGGTATATTTAAGATATATATTAGTATTAACGTGGATTTCGCAAGTGGACATTATATGGGGGACATAGTCAAATATAGACCGATATTCTCAAAATCCAGCAGTTTGATTTAGGCATGTATGTAAATGATCCGTGTAAAATTTTGGACTGGTACTCTTATTTATAAGAGATTTATGAGTATTAAAGTGATTTTCGGAAGAGGACTTTATATGGGGCATACGGTTAAAAATAGACCGAAATTAATAAAATTTTGTGGGATGATTTTTGTATATATGTAAATGATCTGTGCAAAGTTTTGAGTCGGTATCGATATTTATACAATATATATAGGGATAAATGTCTTTTTCAGATGTGGTCCTTGTATGGATAAAATTTCGTACAACCGTTTAACTTTATTTGTATCTGTTTTATACGCATTTAAGTAAATTTTGGAAGTGGACTTTATATGGGGGCTATCGTCAAACATGGACACTTATGTATAATTGAGCAATATTTCGGGCTATGAGAAATCATGGACCGATTCATACTATTTTCCGCACACTTTCTTTTTTTATCATAAAAACAACGTATACAAAATTTCATGGTATTATTTTCAATATATTTCAAAATATTGCAATAAAATGGACAAAAAGTATCAAATTTTTATGGAGGTTGTCTCACATAGTGGTCCATAACTCTGGTTGGCCTAAACCGATTTTGCTGATTTTAAATAGCAAACTTCTCGAAAGCATGTGTGACAGAATTATTGAAGTTTTGAAACCCGAAGATATCTGGGGACTCAGAAAACTGATTTCAACAGACAGACAGACGGACATGGCTTAATCGACTCCGCTATCTATAAGGATCCAGAATATATATACTTTATATGGTCAGAAAATTATATTGTGGAAATTACAAACGGAATATACCCTTCTATAAATAAAAATATGCATCACTGATGAAAATTTTTAAAGGCAATATGCTTTTTCGAAAGCTAATATTTTAATATGCTGATAGAAGTGAAGACAATCTTTGTAGTGTTTTTCATATTTTATGAAATAAATTAATGACAGTGATAAATTTATTAACTATTTAAAATTTAGGGGGGTTATTTTGTAACTCGTTTCACATGGTAAAAGCAAATTCTGACTCGAAAGATTATTGTACAAATGCTTATGGATGGAAACATTTATCGGGAAATCGCAACCGTCTTGAATGTTTAAAAAAAATGTTTTTTCAAGCGGTGAAATATTTCAGAAATCATTCGACTACAGAAAGCGTGCTTCGTAAAAAAAGAAGCAGTTCGAGAAGATGCACTGATTATGGGTGAGTAAAAAAAAAAAATCCGCACAAATCAGCGGATTGCAGTCTTTAGCCAAAATGAGGCAAAACTGTATGTAGATACTACTGTATCTCGATTTTAACAATTCGGTTACTGTTTGACATAACAGCCCAAACATTATAGAATCTTCTCCATGTTCCAATTTCTTTCAACTTTGGCCAGCAAACATATTCACACCTATCGTGAATAAAAATTCCACATGAAATTTGTTCCCTTTTAAAATTTGTCCTATTTTAATTCAATGTTAAAAAAATAAAAGGGAACAAATTTCATGTGGAATTTTTATTCACGATAGGGGTGATTTTGTACCATCTGGAGAGACCCTATTAATTTTTGTTTTGTTCGAAAATATAGCACTCCAAACAATGCAGTCCTCATCTGAACCCGATTGAGAACTTACGGCAAGTTATAAAAGTAATGTCTGTAAAAATAAGAAATTTTAATGATCTCTTTGTCGAAACAAAGAAAGCTTGCGAAGCCATTCCAAGTGGTGTATATAAAAATTTGGTGACCTTAATGCCTCGCAGATATCAAGCTGTTATCGATAACAATGGATTTGCAACAAAATATTGACTTATTCTAAAATAAATCCTTTTTTTTAAACTTGTGGAATGTCCTTATATGCACGACTGATACCAATCATATTTGAAAATATGATTCACAGATTCATAAATAATGGGTCGAATTATTCATTCTGTTCCGGGATTGCGAAAATAAATTTTTTGTACGGAAGCATAATTTGAAATTATCATTCCTTTGCTGCGGTATTTTTCCTTTTTGTGGTATAGTTTCTACACAAACAGGATTGCGGTATGCCGCAGGAATGATTACATTTTACATATCGATCGATATTTCTTTCCGCTTAGTTATCCTTTCCGTGCGGAATCAATAACACCACCCATTGGGTGGTATACACAATATGTATGCAGTTATTTTTTTAGGAGTACGAGTTAAATTGACTAAAGTACCACAAATTTTGAGAATATATTAAAACCTTTGTAGTTTTTGCTTCAAGCTCACATGTTACTATCATGTCCTTAATTAGTTGCACGTAGCTGTATGTACATACATACATATACAGCCCAATAATGAATAAAAAATCCGCGGGAGTTTTTTCCCTTTTTATTTTTTTAACATTGAATTTGAATAGGAAAAATGGGAAAAGGGAAAAAACTCCCACGGAATTTTTATTCATGATTGGGCTGAAATATTTTTAATTGTTTTAATTTTATTGAAATAAATAGGTATATTTAAAACTTTTATTTAAAATTTCATAAACAAACAAGGAGTTTTTATTTAAATACTTTTTATTATTTTGAAAAAAAAAAAAAAATATTAACAGATAATTCGAAAAATGTGACAATAATTTTTATGGCATGATTAAGACCAGTTTTGTGCTTAATAAACAATTAACATTGGAATATTTAGAGAGCTACTGTCAAATAATAAAATTAAAATTTTAAAAAAATTAATATTTTCGATTGTTTCAATATTTAAAAAAAATTAAAAACTTATGTCGAATTTGCTTTCAATTAACACATTTTCTCTCTAATAGCACATAAACTGACGGTTGATAAAAGCTATACAATATTAAAGCTTTGGAATGATCTTTTTTTAAATAACGAGAATGAAAAAAGTAGCTCACACTTCACTTTATCAAAACAAAAAAAAATTTAAATTACTATTACTAATTGTTTAGGTAATTGAGTAATTGCAATCGAATTATATATAGTATTTTAATTCGAAAATTGTATGTTCCAAAAACTATTAGTTAAACAATCCGTAGAACAAAAAATAATAGCAACACATAGAATTTCCATGCTACGCGATACACAAAAATTAATAATGCGAATAGATGTATATAAAACATGTACAAAATATTTAAAGTAGACAAATATAAGAGTAGTAGGCATGATTAAAACTAAATAATAAAAACTAATTAAAACTAACCTGAAGCCATAGTGTCATAAAAAGCAAAATAATTTATTCATTGCGTATAACACCAGCACCCACTCCACCACTGTGGGCGCACATCGAGGGAACAAAAGTCCAAATATCTGTTTCCGGATCATAAACCTCTACGGTGGAAAGATTTGTCTCACCATCATAACCACCGATGGCCCACAATTTACCCATATTGGCCGCTAAGGCCACACGACTACGTTTGCAATTCATAGGCGTTACTAAAGACCAGGAATCCTTAATGGGATCATAAACTTCTACGGAGCGTAGAAATGAATTGCCATCGTAGCCACCACAAGCATACAATTTACAATTTAAGGCAGCCACACCGAGACGACAACGACGATTTAACATCGGTTTCATTTTATGCCAAACATCATTAATGGGATCATAACGTTCCACTGAATCGAAAATGGAGAGACCATCATGACCGCCTAGAGCGTAAACAAAACTATCTAAGGCCGCCACACCACCAGCCGAACGATATTTCATCATAGGTGCTACCTAAAAGTAAATATCAAAGAAATATTAAAAATATACAAAACTAACAAAACCTTGACACTGCTTTTAGCCCTTTAATACCTACAGTTTTCCATATATCCGTATTGGGACAATAACATTCAACGGTGTTGAGGGATGTTACACCATCATAGCCACCACAAACGTAAATGCAATCATTTAAAGCGGCCACTCCCACAGCACTAGTTAAAAAAAAAACATACATACATAGTTTTATATTTAGCTGCAATTTTGTAAACATAATTATAGTTACCTTCTTTTACAGTTCATAGCACTTCCTTGAGACCATACATTCTTCTTGGGATCGTATACTTCCACAGTGGATAAACGTTCGGAACCATTAAAACCACCAAATGCATATAATTTACCATCCATAACAGCAACACCTACCCGGGATCTTTTTTAAATATATTTATGTTTAATTTAATTGAATTTGTACTTGCAAGTGATCATTTTTTGTATTAATTACCTCATCATTGACATTTGTTCGCCCATGCGCCATTTTTGTGTTAGAGGATCGTAAATTTCAACCGTACTAACCGATTCTCCATTACTGGCTAAACCACCAACTGCATATATTTGTCCCGAAATAAATTCACCTCTTTGACGAGTCCTTTATGAATTAAAACATTTATAAATACATAGATTTTTGCTAATATTTTGTTTACATTTGCTACAGAATTTATATAAAAATATACCTATAATAAATATATATTTTTATGTAAATAAAAAATATATTTAAAATATATATTTTTATGTAAATAAAAAATATATTTAGGTATAGGTATAAATAAAAAAAACCCTTTTTTATATATAAAACTATATAAAAAACTACATCTGGCGCTCACTGTTTGTAACGGTTTTATGGCCAACAGTGATGCCAATATGAAAATAAAATAAATCATGCCAGACGTTTTCTTTGCACAATTTCATATAAAAGAAGTTTGACGACTTTTAAAAAGAAATTGACAGTGTTGCAAAGCGATAATTTTATAAAATAAGGCTAGTTTCATATAAAATCGTATTTATTTCAAAAAGCTTTTATATACAAAAAATAAATAAATAAAATTAACTAATTTATAAAAATTTTCTAAAGAGGAAAAATTTTCATTTATTAACTAATTTATATTAAAATTATTTGCCTAGGTTCTATATTCCACTACAAAGTGAAACTGAAATCGTTTTCAATTCCACATTGCCAATTTCACGGCGTTCTAGAAAACGAGTGAAACTTTTATTCTACGATGAACCATACTGAAAATCATATTTTACTTTTCAAATCATTTTTACTATAATTAGAAAACAAACTTATTGAAAATTTCACTTTCACATAATTTTACAAATGTAGAACCCAGGTGATTATTTATTTTATTTACTTTATATCAAATAAAAAAATCACTAATTTCAAAAATAAAAATTTTTCGAAAAACGCTAACTAGTTTTACAAGAAGGCTAATTTAAAAAAATCACAATTAAAAATGTTTTAAAATGTAAATTTCATAAAAAGAAATCAAATACGGAACTCACCTAAAACTTTGCAAAAGTCCTCTGCGTTCTGGCATCAAATGAAAGTCTTTAGCTTCGTCCAATAAATCGCGGCACTTATGTGACGAACGTATCATTTCCTCGCGGGCCACACGATCGGCCAGAAATTGCGGTGATAGCAGTGGCAAGCGGACTTGTGCCAGGACTTGAGGAAACATATTCGAACGTTTATCATCCGAGTGCTTTACCCATTTCATACAGGCTTCGAAAACGACTTCTTCGGATTTAACGTTGAGAAAGTCGCTCTTGATTATTTCAATTAACTCCTCAAAGTCTAAACTTAAAAATTCCTCCGATTGAGAGACTTTGGTGAAATTTGAATCTATGTATTTGTCTGCGGCCCGTATTAAATGCGTACAACTCATGGAATCCGCAAAATGTCGAATACCCAGAACATTGTGTGGATGAAAACGTGAAATTAGGAAATCGGCACAGGCATTGCGTACTTTAAGTAATTGTAGGAATGAAGCACCCATCATCAGACTTTGGACATTTTGATTATCAATGCGTACTTGGCCGCTGTATGCAAAGTTGATCAAACTTTCCAAAGCTGTGGGTTCAATTTCTTTCATGGTGATTTCCTTGATGCGACTCTCGGCCATGTTATTGGTAAACATGGCGTAAAAATAAGGTATGGTAGCAGCCAAAACAATTCGATGGGCAGAGAACGTTTGATCTTCTACCTACAATAGTAAAATTCATTTTTAAACAAAAATAAAAGCTATATCTCCATATTCATTACTTTTAAGGTCACATCACATAACTTGCCCATACGCCGTATTTCCTTCATTAAAGGGAAACTTTCGCTAAACAAATCTTCATGTTTGTAAATTACAAATTTTTGATCATCATCTGTTTCCCCTAAATCCATAATAAAAATAATAGGGTTTTTAACACCAGGTTAAAAGTTCTCTACAGATTTATTAATCTTGTATATTTATAAATTTATCTAAAACACTTTATAAAGGAGAAGAAAACTGAAAAAATATTGACTAATTTTTTGTGTACTTGTTTTGTTTTTATCACCTAAGTGCAAAGCTGACATAATTTTCAACAAGAACGGCGTTACTTTGAAAGTTAATATTTTGCAGAGGATGCAAACTTGAAATAAGAAGAAAAATTAAAACAATAATAAACAATAAAACTGCCAGATTGATATCAAAAAAATTACAAATTTTATATTGTGAAAGAAATTCAATTTGTGTTATTTAGTAGCAAGCACAGAGTATTTATATATATTATACCCTGTGGTAGCAAGTAAGTATGTAAAACTAATGTAAAATCATAACTAAATTGGTTTGTTTAAGGAACTAAAAAAGTAAGTTAATTTTTTTAATTAGCTAAACAAAAAACGCCACTTCATTTCAATAATCTGGTCACTCTTTATATAAAAGCTATGCAAAGATCGACAAAATCTCCTCTTCCAAGCCTTTTAGAAGAAATATTTGCCAGATTTTCCAGCTCCACGACAGGAGACAAAGAAGCTATAGGTAATTTATGGACATACATACATATGTATATTTTATATAAAACAATCATTTATTTTAATATAATCTTATAGAAAATCTACTTTTGGATTTACACAAGTTATTGGGCAGACGTCTGGTACAGACTGCATTGCACATACTCGATAATCAAACCATTGTCATTTACACCAACAATCTTAAAACGATAGAACTAGCAGAAATTTCTGATGGTCGACCTTTACGGTTATTGCGTCTGTTCCTAAAATTAAATTATTGTACATGTGAATATTTCAAGCAAAAAGTTCTAAACAAGGAGACTCCATACACGGGACCCTATACCTGTCAACACGTACTGGCGGTTCGCTTAGCTATTGCTTTGCAGCATAAATGTTTGCAATATAAAGAAGTTCCATCCAACAAACTGGATTTACTGTTAAACTGTTTCCTTACAAACAACTCGGACGCAGAATAATTCTTTAACCTTATACTGGAGACAGTAAAAGTCTTATGCAACATTCTAAACAGTTGTTTGAGAAAGGTATTTTACGAAATTGGAAGATGTTGACTCAGTCGCAGTATTCGAATTTTAAATTTGTGGGATGTTTGGATCAAATCAAAACATTTACGGCTGGCATTAAGGCTTTAAGCTTTGGTGAAAATGGTTCTTTTATGATTAGCGAAGACGGCTTTAAATGTGTAGTTGAGCAGGGAAAATGCATACAAGCTTCTCTGTTCATAATGCCCCGATGTTTTTCGGAATTCTACGTTGACGGCATCGTAAAGTTTAGTATTAATATGAATATTTTAGCTGAATGTCTGAGTATTTTTGCGGGCATTGATTGTAGCATGAAAATATATTACAAGGGTCCGGAGGCTCCATTAGTTTTGATTTTAGAGCCAAACGATGAACTGGACATAAGTACAGAATGTTCCATTAAAACTACTCACTACGAAGAGCCAATGGATTACAATTTGAATGATGAGAGTTCCAGTCTAAATAGATTATTCGTCAGAGGACCTGATTTGGCAAGTATATTTCAAGAATTTGATAAATCTGCCGAAGAATTAGAAATAACCATATCACCACGAAGACCACACTTTAAAATTGATACATTGGGTGTTATGCAGTCGGAATCTAGTGTAGAAGTTGCCAAGACAAGTGATATGATACTTTTGTTCAATTGTCGGGAAACTACAAAAGCACGTTATAAAACCACACTCATACGTATGACCCAAAAGGCATTGGGTGTAGCTACCAAGGTGGCATTGAAAACGGATTTAAGTGGCCTTTTAGAGATGCATTTTATGATGTTAGATCCAACCGAGGCTGAAGTATATATAATATTTTTTATAACGCCTTTGGCAGATGTTGATCTTTGAAGAGATAAAGTTTATTTTATAAACTTATAATGCTCAAAAGTATGCAGTAAATACTTTGTATGTAAAGTTCTAATTGATTCATTTTTTCTATGGCCTTATTAGATTAGCATTATTTGTTTAATGCTGGGAGAATTAAATTAATGAATTGTTATTTTTTAACATTTATGCTTAATACATATTAATAAAAGAAAAAGCAAATAATTATAGCATTTAATAAGCGTTTCCGTTATTTGTTTCAAGGCTTTACATTCACATGCTATCAAGCCCTTGTAAATTTCTTATATAACCGTTTTGATAAGAAGAACAATTTTCTTTCATTATTAACAAATGTTTCCATTTATATCCTAATAGTTGAATTTATAAAGAAGAGGGAAATTTTTGTATGACAATATAACAATTTGATGTCTAATTTTTTAACTCGAAAGATATATGTATTTGTTAATTGTAATAAATAAAAAATTCTGAATATACCTATACATACATACCTTATTATTAAATTATTGTTATTTAAAAAACTAAATTTTTATTTGAATAATTATTTTTACGATGTCCTACGATGATTTAAAATTAAATAAATAAATTATAAATCATAGAAAATATTTATATGTACCTGAAATAATATTAACATGAATAGGAGCGTTATCTTGTTGGAATATTCATTTATCACCATATAACTCAGCTTCAAAGTATATTAAATTTTTCTCTAGAAGTAATACACACGAGTACACATAGCAATTTTATTTTTGAATTATAGAAAATTTGAAGTACATACATATGTATATTAAAACGAATCAGAAAAGCATAAGAAAGAATTTTAAATCAAATCATAATTGGGAACACCCTGATTTCTTCATTTTTTTTTTATTTTATTTAATCATTTATTTTGTAATATTAAGCCTTTTTTAGTATATAAAATGTACATGAAATTGGAGTCTAATCGATTGAAAATTGTAAATAATCTTTTTTCAGGTTTTTAATTAATTAAAATTCTTTCAAGAATTGGATGATACAAATAGCATTTGATTCAAATCTTTTACAAAATTAATAAACATGCATATCTTTATTTTTTTTTTTTCATTATTCTTTCATTAAAAAAATTATGTGTTTCAGTTTTACAAATTTAAAAAAGGACAAATTCCTAATTCGTTCAATCTCACTTTTCATTCCATAATCAATAGTTTCATTTTCAATAAGAATTAGAATTCGTTCAATTTCAATATTTCTCTTTTATTAAATTTGAATTGATATTCATTTTATTTAATTACTTGTGAAATTGAATTTTTTATACCTATGTAATAGACAATTCAATTTTTATTGCCTTTTTTATAATTTTATTGAGATATATGTATGTATGTAATTTTTTAAAAATGATTATTTTGTATGTGCTATGTAGACCTTTTATATTGTTAAAAATCTTTTTATTTTATTATTATAAACTAATCAAATAAAAAGATTTTTTTTAAAAATTTAAATCCAGCCATTTGAAATATTAAGAAATTTTGCATATTAATTAATTTTTAGTTTTAAATTGATTTTAGAAAGTGATTTAAAGAATTAATAAAACTTTTGGAACTCATTTCAAAAAACCTAATATAAATTTTAGCTATTACATATTTGTTGCTTATGTTTGAAATATCTAAAAATAATACAGCATAATTACAAAAGCTAAAAAGTAGAATTTTGTAAAGTTTCAAAATTGGGTATGCAAAGTTTGTTTTTTGAAACAGTGTATATAATATTTTCAGAAATTTGGGTAAAATTACTTTGTTATTTTTTATTCGTTTGAGATATATGTATAGGTAGAACTGGTATTCCGTTTTTTAATTTAAAATTAACTATTTGTTTTGAAATTGTATGTACTTTTTTCATATGGTAGAATAGAGACAACAATAATTGTAAAATCAAAAACATTTTGTAAAACTGTTTACAAATATAGATCTTTTTGAATGTGTTCAAATACTACTTGTTGTTTTCTATATAAAAATTTATTGTATATTAAAATTAACTTATTATATAAGACAGTAAGCAGTAATTCTTTGAATTTATATTTTGTTCTGAATACACATAATTGATTTTAAATTATTAAATAAGGTACAAATATGCCTTGTTATTAAATATTAAAATTATTTAAATAATAATTGAACAAATGGTGGTGGCAATGGTGTCATCTCACAAAATAGATAAAAAACTGCAAATGTTTGGTTAATAATCTAATCAAAGAATACTTTGATATTTCAGAGATTTAAATGTATTAAATGCTGTTATTTTCTGAGATCAAATTTCAATAAAAGCTTCTGCTACAGATCTATTCTTACTGATTTAATACACAAATGTAATTTTTAATTTTTGTTTTAAGTCCATGTTAACATATACATAATTGTTTCTAGTTAGTTTTGTTTTTAAATAAATCAGAATATCATAGTAAATATCATATACAGTATTTACTAATTTGTACAATTTATGGTAAACGAAATATAATTATTTATAAATTCAGAGTCTAGACTTTTCAAAAAATAAATTATTTTACTTCTCTGGATTACAAACAACTTTAATACTTCAATTTTATAATCAACAGAATACAAAAATATATACATACATATTTAAATCTTTATTTAAAACATTTCCAATTTAAAATACCAACTTACTAATTGTTAAAACAAACATAATATGTAATAGGTATATTTTCTAATTATAAAAAATAACAAAAAGTCCCAACTATAAACTTTAATTATTTAAAAAAAGACTGGGGACTAATGAAGATTCGAAATTAGCATTCGATTGATAATCATTGTTTAGAGTGACTTTTAAAGGTGTTTGTGCGTTATTTCATTGTAATTTCTTCTATAAACAAAACAAAATAAATAAAGTAAATAAATTAATTTAAACAATCAGTTTCAAGAATAAACGAATTCTACTCAAGTTTTGTTTCTTAAGTCTATTGATTGGTGCTGTCGAAATGCAGGAAAATGATTTTAGTATGTATGGTATTGTTTTTGGATGAACTGCTTTTAATAAATACAGTATACCTCGGTTAAATACATGCCTCACTAAAAAATCCAAAATTTTTGGGTACTTGTCCGGGGAAAGTATTTAAGCGTTCAAGGATATTTGCCTTATAAAGGTAATTAAACGAATTTGCTTAGATGCATTTAAGAAGGTAATTATCAAAATACCTATTTTGGGGACAATGAAACATTACAATTAAATTCTGCAGCTATTCGGTGTTTTGTTGTTTTCCCTTTTTTTTTGCAATATAGATCAATAAAAGTTTTTGATTTATAAATCAAGATGTTTTCTTGGGAGCCACTTTAAATTTGATTAAATTCACTTTTTTGAAAACTTCTGTTTCTATAATTTTAAGAATAACAATAAATGAAAATAATTAACAAGCACGAAGTTAACAGAAATTAATGAATGAAATTCTTACAAAATTGTATAAAAAGGAACTTTGGGAAAGTTTTTTGAGGTAATTACCCGAATTGGGTATTTAAGCGAAACTTATTAAAACGTGTTGTTTTGTTTTCAAAAATATGACAAATAAATGTAATTTACAAGGCGAGGTAAAGAAAAAGGCAATTAAGTATGGGGTATTTAACGGGGGTATACTGTATGTACATATGTTACGCTTTCATAATTTTTACGCTTGATCTGCTCCACAGAATGTTCAAAGTACAAACGATTGGTGTATGAGGAAACGAAAATATTTAGTTATTATCTGCCGGGTGCCAACGAAATATTTTTTACCGAAGATCACTGTTCAACTTCTGGAGGTTTTGTTGTGGGTGGTGAAAATGGTGAATTTGCTTTTGCGGCCCGTTTGGCTAATGTGGCTGATAAAATAAGCTGTGACGTGCAAAAACGATCATATTTTTATTTCTTTTTTGTTTTAATATATTAAAATGTACATTTTGCGATAAATTATTTTTGTTTGTTAAACTTTAACATTTTTTTCTTTTACATGACACCAATTTGTTTTTTAAGTTCCTGTTAGTTTTCCTTTTAAGTTCCTTAGTTAGCTGTAAAGTACAACGAATTTAAGTATAATGAATCTTTTTTAATAATCGTTCAATATTTCGCATCCAAATTATACCTATATATAAAAAGTTGACAGAAATGATTGAAAATATTTTCATATTTGATTTGGTATCATTAAAATTAACATGTTAAAAACACAAAATTCAACATCGTCGCAAAGTAGGTCTGAGTTGATTAACAACTCATGCGTCATAGTCATTATTTCATAAGGACAATCAGGCTCGTTTTTGTTCTTTTGCTTTCGGCAATTTTGCGCCTCGCCCTGGAGTGTATGTGATGTTCAGCTTAGTAGAACGGTACCTGTTCTACGTCGTTTACACCAACCGCCTGTCTTTTAATTTGTATAAAATCTGGTGATATCCAAAAAAAAAAACTAATATTGATGCTGGTGGAGCACGATCCAAATTGGTGGTTTACCATTTTTAACTCAACACTGGAACTGGTAGAATACGATTATGACTCTGATTACTAATTTGAAGATTTAAGAGGTCCAAGTTCCTATTTGATAATATAGGTCGACTAGGAGCCCTCTTGGATCGATGTGCATAGCCTGGCATTTAGGTTATGCCCCTCCGCTCATTTAATGAGAACACAGAATCAAAAAAAAATTAACATGATTTCGAAAATAACATATTTTGGTTTATCATAAACTACATAATTTTAAGCGAGATCTCAAAAAATTTTTAAATTTGTTAATTTTTAACAAACTAAAATCACGAACTGGGTGAACGAATTTAATTTAACTTTAACTTTTTCAAAATCTGATGTGTCTTCATTATAGGAACTCAATTGGTTTGTTGTGGATCCGATTTGTAATAAGTAAATATTCATTAAACTCACTCAGTTTCTTCTCTTTTTTCCCTAGAGTAGCAGAAAGTGAATATAATTTAACACTTCTTCCAAAATTTAAATGCTCAAGAAGAATGTATCCAAAATCCATTCATATATTTAAAATTCTGTCAGCAAATAATCTGGCAACATTATACATTTTTACCATTTCGTTTTGTCACAATTATTTTGACAATCGCAAAAGAGAAGCCAAAAAGAAGAATTGTTTTTGTTTGTTTATTTTGCGTTAAATTTTTTAATAAAATACTTATTATAACAAAATATTAATAAATTAACTGATCAAAATAAAAAACAATAAATACAAAAGATAAAATAAAAAATTTAATAATGACAACAACACAAGTGCAAATAAAGTGCTTTTTTATATAAGCCATGAGAAAACCAAACCAATTATTGGTAAATGTATGTGGAAAAAAACGCAGCTTCCTTTTGTCTATACTTTTAACGAAGGGGGTTCATTTGCAGCAGTGCAAGAAGTAGCACTCTGTTGTGTGTCGAAGTTTCAAAAGAAATTGTGATTACTGGTCAGACAAGTTGGTGTGTTGCCCAACACAAAAACCATTAAAATCGAAGGAAAGGAAATATACATACAAATTATTATTGTTTTTTTTTATGTTGCAAAAAAATTAATGATTTATTGAAATAAAATGGATACGGAAGATATGGAATCATCGTCACAGGACAACAACTATATACCATCAAAAGAAAAATCCGCAAAAGAAGCATTACAAACGTATATAACACGAGCTAAACTAAATCCGGCCAAGACCGATAATGAGAAAAGACGCCGAAAGGATACACTTCGTAAGGTAAATATTAAAATAGTAATTGTATTTTCTTATATCTGTTCCCTTTATGATGGTCTAAATATGAATAATATTTTAAAGCAATAATGAAATTCTGGCATTTTGGTGGGTAAATAATAATTGGAGAATGTGTATAAGGTGTATGTGTGTTGTTGGTTGGTACACTGTACCTTGTGTGATTTTCTTATTGTATTTTTTGGGGGTGGGTGTGTAATTTTCTATTTTATGCGGTCTATTTTCTATTAGGTGTTAAAAATGTCAATGCATTTTAACCATTTTTTTTATATTTTTTGTATTGTTCACTTGATTTAATAATAAACTATTCAAAATAATTTTTCTATTTTGTCCTTTGTGTTATTAAACATAATTTAAATAAAACTTGCTTTTGTTCTAATTAGAAGCAGATATGAAAAATAAAATATACAAATTTTGCACTTTTTTGTTTTTACATTCAACATTTTTAATACAAAAATGATCATAATATTGAAAAATAGTGTAAAACTAGCAGGCAAACGAACAGACCAGACTGTTTATTTATTGCACTTGAGATTTATTTGTACCTAAAATTATGTACAATTGTTTGTACCAAGTATGTGAACTGCGAACTGTTGTTATTTTCAAAAATATTAGTAGGTAGTATTTATTAATCAAAGAATAACGTATTAAATATACCTACATACATATACAACTATTACTGTATTACTGTAGAATTTCAATATTTTTGACATACCTACTATGTATGTATGTAGTTCGGTAGACCATGCGAACAAAAACTTGTAAATCTTAGGTTATTAACTTTTCACATCTTAAATTTTGTAGAATCATTTAAATTTAAAATTTGTTTTGAATTTAATTAATTTGATATCTATGTATCTATACACACATACTTTGGAAAGTTCTATTATATGCATACCTATGTATCAATAATAGTAATACAACTTTGTAGCAGAAATTATTTGGTGGTACGAAAATTAAGCCAATTTTTAAATTTTTTTTGCATTTTTAAATACTATTTAATTATGAGAACTTCATATAACTTTTTTATGTTATGTTGGACTTAATTTATATTATAGGAAAATAATAATTTTCGAAACTGATAAACAAGTAAAAGGTTTGATCATTTTTATTTATATCCTGCAGACATTTAATATTAAATATATTTTTAAACAAAATTATACATTTAGGTATAACCTAAAAATTCATATTACATATTATTTAAATCATTTTAACGGATATTGATATTTCATCATTAAATTAAACCAACATAATTTTAGCGCGTATTGATAACATGGTGCAACTATACAAGGTGAGTGCAAATCGACAACACAAAACAGAAACAACAGGCATTTTGTTTGTGTAAAATAATGTTATACTGTCAAAAATTCTTGAAAAAGTATTACTTTTGACATAAGTAAATTGTAAAGAAAGTCAGTCAGCTGGACCACTGCACTCACCTTGTATATTTGCACCATGATTGATACAAATTTTAAAAACTTCATATTTAGCTTGTCTAACATAAAATGGGCATAATAAAATAAAATAAAATTTTGACATTTCACATGTTGACATGTCAGTAAGAAAAGCTTTACCAATTGCTACAATGAATTCAATATGGCTCACAAATAAAATGTTGGTCATTTGGTCTTCTGAAAATCCAAGAGCAATTGTTGAGAAGCCTTTGCATGCTGAACGTCTTACTCTTTGGTACGCTATGTGGAATTATTGGGTCATTTTTAAAATTCGTGTGGAAGTGCGGTGGCTGTAAATGGATCACATCATCGGGAGGTGTTAAAAACTATATTTTGGCCTATTATTGATGATGTGGATATCAATATCATGTGGTTTTAACATGTCACACAGCCACTGAATCGATTTCAGTCTTAAAATTCAAAACCCGTGTCTAGATTATTAAAATCGACGTACCATTTTACCGAAATGTTATTGGATATTTTGATAAAAGAATCGACATCTACATGCATGGTGTGGTGCACAACTGTGGGATATCATTTTTAATTTATAATTTTCAAACCTTTCTAATATATGTAATAACAATTTGAATGACTTTCATAAAAATTATTTTTCTTTTTATATTCAAAAACAAACTTCTCGATAGAAAAACACTTTATATGTATCGCTAAATACTACCACAAAATGACGTTCGTGTAATAAGAAAAATATTTTTAATCACACATACTGATGCTGCAATGACAAAATAAATGTTTTTCTCTTTTACTTACACACGGAACCTTATGTTCTTTTTATTGATTACATAGAAAATCATTAATGTTCTACAAAAAACAATAACCCTTTTTATTAATGACTTAAACGTTTTATTTGTATCTAGGTATCATCAATCTATCGAAAATGTGAATCAACACGAACTACGGACGAATGTACATTTTTGGAAAAGCATCCGGAAATTGTAAAACAAGTGAAAAAACGCAAAGAACGCGTCGAAATCTACAAAGATCGTGTGATCGAGAAAGAAGATGACGTGCAGGTCATCGAAGCCAAAGTTGAAGAACTAGCCAGTATCATATTGCAGGCGAAGCATTTAATATGCTACACCGGGGCCGGCATAAGTACAGCAGCCCTAATACCAGATTATCGGGGTAGCAAGGGTATTTGGACTCTATTGCAAAAAGGTGAGGAAATAGGAGATCACGATTTGTCAGCAGCTAATCCCACCTATACACACATGGCATTATACGAACTACATCGAAGGGGCATATTACGCTATGTGGTATCACAAAATTGCGATGGTTTACATTTGAGATCCGGTTTGCCCAAGGTATCACTATCTGAAATTCATGGCAATATGTACGTAGAGGTATGTAAGAATTGTAAACCTAATTCGGTATATTGGAGACTGTTTGATACAACCGAAATGACTGCTCGCTACTGCCATAAAACCAATAGATTATGTCATAAATGTTCAGAGCCCCTGTGCGATACAATTGTGCATTTCGGTGAGAGGGGAAACTTGAAATGGCCTTTAAATTGGGCCGGTGCTTGTCATCATGCTGAAAAGGCCGATGTAATACTCTGTTTAGGTTCTAGCTTAAAAGTATTGAAAAAATACACTTGGCTTTGGCAAATGGATAAACCGGCTAGACAACGGGCTAAAATATGTATAGTTAATCTACAGTGGACGCCGAAAGATACTCTGGCTCAAGTAAAAGTCAATGGAAAATGTGATCGTGTTATGGAAATGCTAATGAACGCTTTGAAAATAGCTGTGCCTGTGTATACAAAGGAAAGAGATCCAATTTTTGCTCACGCCACCATGTTAATGCCGGAGGAATTACATACGCTAACTCAACCTCTACTCAAACAATCCGATGAAGAGGAAAAGGACGAAACTACCACACTATCCAGCAATGAGGTCAGCACGGCAGACGAAGAAACTCAAGACTCGACCATGAGTAGTGATAGTTTCAGCGCTGTGGGTGCTGAATATCGCATTGGTAAGGGTCCACGCATCCGAACTCCCTTAAAACAAATGACTTCTGGTATTAAAACCAACTTGGAATTGAAGAATAAAATTAAACAAGAACTTAAGATGGACTCGGATGAGGGCGATCCACGAAATTTTATGAAATACGAAATTAAAAAAGAAACTTTGTTGTCTGAGCTTGGTGATGTAGATTCCAAGAATATTAATCTACATGAAAGTGAACAAGGTATTACAGATAGTTTACTGTATCACCAAAACGAAATGCCAACAAATTTCGATAAAATGAGCAATTTTCCAAACAGTATATTAGATAAAACGCAAGTAGATAATGATCATATTAAGAGATTCAAAGATGCTTCTGACTATCCCAATAATTTATTGAATCCTGCCGAAGTTAAATTTGAAATGCAAGAAGAAATGAAAATGTTTGATCTGAGCGTGGTCAACAATTCGAAGATTGATGATGCAAATCTTACAGACAGTCTTAATGATTTTAAATACGATACGAACTTAGAAAATGATCTACTTGCTGGGGATATTTTAAAAGCCGAAGAAAATGCCTTTCAAAATTCTATAAAACTAGAAGATTTATTTACAAACCTAAATAAATCTAATACCGAAATAAGTTCAATGCCTTCGGAAAATAAACTGACTACTTCAAGTGATGCCAAAACAAATGGCATATTGAAATCAGGCGAAATATGTGTAAATTCATTTGCAAATAAAACTGAAATTAAATTTCAATCTATAAAAGATTTAAAACTAAATGGTCTTTTAGTAGACAATCTGAAAACTAATGAAAATAACAGTATTAAAGTTGAAATGACTCATCAAACTAGTATGCCTGAAATGAAACTAGAAAATGATTTTATAAAAGATTTGCGCAACAAGGGATTTTCTGTGGAAATATCAAAACCCAGAGAAGCTTGTTATAATAGCACGACAAAATCTAAAGATTGTGCTCTCACTTTAAACGATTTCAGAAAGAAAAATGTGTCTTTGCCTACAAACAGCTGCGACGTGACGAAAAAAGAAATTAAAATTGAATTAAATGCAGACGCTTTGGCCAATATGCCGGTTAAACTTGAGCCAAAAACCGATGTATTAGCGGAAATAGCTGAATTGCATAAAAATGAACAGATGCTAATAAAACAAGCTACTGAAATAACTAAGAACGCTGAGGAATTTTTGGAAAAACTGGAAAATGAAATGGGCTTAAAGAATCCCTTACAATCGGAAACTCCAAAACTGGCTTTGGCGCAAGATAATTCCATGGCTAAACCGTCGAATGGCATGAGAAATTCTCCTGTAAAAGCAGAGCAAATTTGCAACCAAGTTATTACCACATCACAACCTGTAAATAATCAATTTCCTTTGCATATTTTAATGAAACTGCCGAAATGTATACAGGTGCAGTATAAAACAGAAGATGGCATTAAGTCTGCGCCTTACAATGGTCTAAAGACCAACGATAAATCTAAATTACTTCCAACTATAACAACAACTCCCATAGCTGCCCCAATGGCAACAAAAAGTTCGGCAGAACCTCCACCATTGGCACCACTATACAAAACATCTCTCTTATCACCCAGTCAACAAAAACCCTTGCTGCCTTTAGAGCACGTTGTTGATGAAGAGACATTATCGGCCGATGAAAAGTCCATAGAAGATGAGCTAAAACAGCAGTGCCAGCAGCTAGAGGATCACAAGTTGGAAGATGAAAATGATGAACCCATATTATCACAAATGGATATTTTAAAAAATCTTGCCTTAACAACACCCACAAAATCCAATAATAATTACAATACGAAAACCTCACCAATTTCTGCATATGCCATGGCTCAGGAAAGAAAACACTTGCTACGGCGCAAGTTACCCTTCTGGTATGATGTCAAGTATGCCTATTCCGGACTGCACAGCATAGTATTTCCCCCACCGGCCGATGTTGATATCTGGAGCCATCAAATTGTACCCAATTTTGCAATGAATCGTGCCGCAGCCAAATGTGAGTTCTGTTTCGATAACTATGCCGAATTCGAGTGTCAATTCTATAAGAAGTTCCTGCTATGCGATAGAAGACATAAGAAACGTGCACGCAATGGACGTTTTGTGGTGTGTGAATGCTGTCCCTATACCGAGGATGACGATGATGACGACTACGATGAAAACATTTCATTGGCTCATATTGCAGCGGCCGAAACGGCCAAAAGACAATTGCATTTAAATAATACATTTCCGCGTAAATTGGCTCGCACACAGGCGGGTTGGTATGGTAAGGGTTATAAAAAGAATCGACGCAGAAAATAGTTTTTCTCAATAAAACCATTTTAGTTTTAAGAGAAGTTTGTTTGCGTTTTTTTTTTGTTCGTTTAATTTGTGTTCACGTAGTTGTAAATAAGTATTTAAATATTTATGTATGTAAGTATATGTCTAAGAGTATTATGTCCAAAATCCCTATGACCGACAGATTAAGAAACTGTCGCCATTTGAAATTATTTATATGTATTTGTTATAGATTTGTTTTAATGTTAAGAATATCTATCTATTAAGTATTAATTAAATTTTTATAATTTTAACACTTTTTTTAACTCGCATAATTTTATAGATTATACCTATACATATGTATGTATTTTAAATAGTTTTTATTTTCAATGTACAATTTTTATTACGAAATATACATTTTAAGTTTTAAATAGAAATCAATGCAGTCAAATTTAATCATATTCTATTGATTTTATTTAATTTAATTTTATACTAGTACATCTGACACATTCATATGTATCTAATACAAACATTTATTAATAAAATATCCACAAATTTCTGCTAGATATGTAGTGGTATACTGGACACGAACATCTGTTGTTAAAACTTCACCTCATGATTAATTTAATCCAGAGCGTATAGACATACTTTTTTTATTTGACGTGGCTGCCAAAACTTCTATAAGTACGTAAATCAAGCTTTAATTTATGTTTTGGTACTAATATTACTGAATGTATAGTCCTGAGTCATTTCAATATGGAAAATAGACTGCCGTGGTAATGACAAACTTTATTCGGTATTTCTTGCTCTTATCTATGATTCATTGTGGAAGCCACTTACATATACATACACACATATATAACAAGTTTTCAGTTAGCAATAAGGCAAAGTCCATTATAAATACGACATAAGCATTCTTTAACATTGTAATAAATCTATGAATATTATAATAACATTAACAAATTAAGAGGTTTATTTTAAATTTAAACATAAACTGGGATGCGCTAAAACTTACCATTTCCGAAAATTAACATATGTATTTTCATTTACAATCTAAAAAAATGTACTTATTAATATGTGAATAATTGCAGTTCGACAAAATTAGCCGCCAAAATTGGTAAATGAAGTGGTGTTAATGGAAGAAGCCCACACTGTCCGTCACAACTTGCAAAGTATTATTTTACGATTTAGGAAATTAACAATTATTTTTGCAACAAATATACCTATGTGTACATCGGCGATGGCGGCGGTATGTAATGGGGTGCCGCATTCTGCTATGAAACCAATGATTTGATGTTTAAAACAATAAAATAATGATTGGATCATAATTATAAAATCACATTTTCATCATTTAAAAACTTGTTTGGACACTTAGCATGGATTTATCATCATGACAACGCTGCAATTCTCACTGCCAGAACGTTTTTTCATAAAGAGAAGTAACACTCAGGCAATTAATATGCCTATATATAATTGCGCTACTTTCTTTGGAAAGGAGATAGGTTAAAGAAGTATAGGTGGTGAAGGAAGAAAGCTTTTATATCACAACTTTGCAATTGCGCATTATGTTTGTTTTTAGTGCAGAATTGCAGCGCCTCTGGCGGTGAGTAGGCGCATTAATGTTGATTTTATAGCCTTTATTGAAATATTTTACTTCGTTGGCGTTTGAATGCTATACCACCGAAGGAGGGCGCTGTGATATACATATATTAGTTATGATAGATAAAAAGAAAACTAATAATTATCAGAAACTGATGTTGTTTGAGTGGCAGCGGCTGGGAATCGAACCCGGGCTGCAAATACCAACTGATGCTTAATGATCAAACGCGCTAACCAATTAACCTAAAGCTCCCTCAAATAGGGACAATATGTATTTTATTTTATTAATGCCTATAAACGCTCGATTTATACGAAATATCTGCATGAAAATACACCATCTGGAAGCCTAATGAAAGTTCTTGTCTCCAGCGAAGAAACACAGATTACCCGGCAGATTACTTCCTCAAAAACCAAGACCAAGGAGATTCTAGTGCAAATGGAACAAAGAATAACATGCTAGTAGCATAACATATCGCATTGTACGTTTTATGCCAGTTTTGTAGGGAGTAAGTCAAGCGGTTCAACTCCTCAGTCGTCGTCGCATGTGAAGTGAAGTAATTCTCAATACTCTTCCAATGTTTGAAATATTCATTAGATTAGTGACTCATTTAACATGACCTTGATTTTAATTCCATGTAAACTATTTTTTCATAATGATAAACAAATTCAAACTAATATCATTTCATGTCGATATATGAAACAGAATATTGACATCATTATCAGACCCTGCCACAGCAACGTGACGACAATTCTCTGGTTTAAAGAATCCTATTTATTTTCTGAGCAATTTATCAATGATCAAGTTCCGCAGAGCAGATAGTAATTAATGAAATATTCCGCGGAAATCAAATGTGTTTCATTTACCAGCAAATATAGTATGCACTGGATTTTGTAAGTCCATAATTGCCCATAGTTTCCATATAATTTCACTTCCTCATCTCCCTTTTGTATACTCTTTTGCTAAACTTGATGATTATGAGAAAATGATGAGCAAAATATTTTTAAAATTGTAAATAAAGGCAAGAATCAATTATAAATGGTTAAAAATAAACAAAATATTTAAGCATTTGAAAACAAACAATTATGCTCTGCATCAATTTGCTTAATATGTGTACATATGCCTTGGTTACGAAATTTAAGGGTTTGTAACGGCTGGTATCAACATACTACGTGTTTATCAACATCTATTTACAAACATTGTTTATAACATGCAGTATGGCAACATTGAGTTTTAAGGTCCATAGAAAGGAACTTTCGATTGTCTTCTCTAGATGCCGCCAGAAATTACTAGAATATGGCGCTAGTGTACAAATAGAACAAACAGGGCCACTCAAACTTGAGTTTATTGTGAGTCTTTATTGAGTTAACATCGAAGCGTTCTAAAACTGTAATTTAAGTTAAAGTAAACTGTAAAAGAGTAGTACTGTCTTCTCTACTCTTTTACAGTAAAGACATGTGTGTATGGAGTACTCGCGTTTTTTGCAGGGCTGTAAAGAGGTCTTCTTTGGCAGTGGTAGTTTACTACGTGCGAACACTTAAGTCGAAGGCAGTCACAAGTACTTCTAGCCGCATTGCCAAATTATTTCAATTTTACATGGCTTGTCATTGTTAGTCAAGGCCTTGCCTACTCGCTACTGGTTACATGCCTGCTAGAAGGCCTACCAACTAATTTGTTGACATTCTTTTGAAATGCAATTTTTAATGTGTATGATATGCCTTCTAGAAGGCCTTTTGAGAGAAGGCATAGTGGAGTGAGAATCGAATCTTTTAGAATGTGTAAACAGACTTTCTATAAGGCCTGCAAATGTAAGCACACTTATCCCACTGGGTATATGTAATCAAGTGTGTACTCGTCTTATCTTCCTCTCACCTCGACGTCTAAAAGAAAATCAGCTAAGCTTAAAGAATTGCTTCGTGTAAATTGGGACTTAATAGTTTTATTTATTATATGGCCATTTAAAAATCATAAAACCTTTTAAAATTTACAACATTTAGTCCAGTTGTGAAACTGCAAACTTTTTTGTTATTACATAATAGAATAGTTAAATATACATACATAAGTAGGTACATACACATTTATTTATGGTTTGCATTAGTATTATTATTTATTGTGTAAATGTATTTATTGTAAAAATTATACTTAATTAAATTAAAATATGTAATAATAAATAAAGTCTTTTTTCTATATAAAATTAAAACACAATTTTGTTTTATATAGTTTTTATTAAACTCGAAACGTTTTTCTTTTTTAGTTTGTAATTTATGTCTTAATTTTTTAATATGAATTTTTAATTTTACGATTTCATCAATAATATGGAACAAATTATTTTCTTTTAAAAAGTAGGCATGATCATCGTTTTACGTTAAATTTTCTTACTCTGTTTTGTTTTTTTTTTATGTTTTATTTTTAAGTATGTATATTCTTAAGCAAAGGATAACAAAATGTTTTAATTATACATAAATGAAAATGGGAGTGGGTAATAGTGGGTAGTATGTAGGTAGTTAGTATGAGTCTATAAATATTATTAATACGATTTTACATGTTTGAAATTTCTTGAACTTTCAAATATTTTGCTATTTTTAAGTACTTTTTCTTCAACTTCTAGCAAAAACTACATATGTATGTACATACACACATTCTTAATTTATATTAAAGTTAAAACTGTACAGAAGAACTGAAATAGCTCACTCGATTTTCCGGAACACGTACTTGTCAACGCACTATTTTCGGATTTACACAAAGCATTTGATACTGTTTATCTCTCTATTACGAGTTTTGCTTTGTAATTGGCAGACTGAACCTGTGAAGTTCAGTGAAACTATATTGTGTATTTCAAGTCGAAAGCAAAAGCTATCGAAATACAATATAAAAAAATTCGAAAGATTTTTTTTCGATCCGAAATACACAATAACCCCCTTGTAGAGTTTAGAAATTAAACCAAACCTCAGACATCATTTTTGAGCGTGTCGTATTTTTTAACATATTGTTTTCTGGTGTACAACGCTCTCTTCAAAAACGAAAAATTTACAAATTCATGTTTTGCAAATTGCTCGATTTTGTACAATGATCACGTGGATCGTCATCACAGCAATCTCAATTTGATAATTGTTTGAATTCAAGGATTAAATTAGAAGTTTAGAATTGAAAAATGAAAAAATATCTTTCAAATATTTGATTATGCATAGTCCGTTTAGTTCATATCATGCGTTAAAAAAACCGGCGTATTCCAAAAACGAATATGTAATTAGAAAACTTATAATTTTGTATATTGAAAAAGGTTTGCTTCAGTTGCTACAAAAACTTTTGAAGACACTAGACATGCTGCAACAACATACAATGAACGATTAAATAAACGTTTTCCTGCTGCCATTTAAAATAAAAGTAATTAAATATACCTGTAATAGTTGGCACTCGATTTTGTTCTAATGATTAAACAAGGTATAATCCCCTTGCAGACCCTCACTCCAAATTTTTGTATTTATTCATATTTTTGGGTTTGCAACAATTCGTTGCAATACTTATGCCACAGGGTATACTCTGTGCTTAAACATTTAATACAGTTGTCTTAATAATCCGCGATAGTGTTCCATCATAATCAAAAGTAAGAGTACATGCAACTTTAAATGAAGACACTGAGCGCATTTAGGTACTGAGTGCAACTATGCAATTGTTAAGTATTTATAAAAATTACTATTTTAATACCGAACATAATCTAAATTTTACTAAATATAAATTTCCCACATGTATCCTCGCTGTAGCAGTGTTGTATTAGATAAAATTTATAAGTTTTCATTAAAAAAACAAGTAAGTAAGAAAGTACAGTCGGCCAATGATACCCTACACCCAATACATGTGTAAAAAAATGTTTGAGAGGGTCGTTAAATATATATTACTATATTCGCCAGTGGGTCCATGATTTCTGTATATATTAAACATATATATTTGTGTTGAATATTATTTGAATACCAACATTTCAAAGAGAGTTATGCTCATTACAGTGATTTTCGGAATTGGGCCTTACATGGGAGCTACGGTGAATTATGCACCGGTCTGCACAAAATTTGTAGACATGATTAGGCTTTATGTACTACGTACGGGATGAAATTTGTATTTGGGCTTGGTGAAATAATGGACCGGTTTCAAACAATTTCAATCGCAACCGTCCATGGGCCGAAAAAATATCATGTGCGCTCAAGCTTTACATGGACAGCCAGACGGAGGACGGACATTGTTAAATCGATTCAGGAAGTGATTCTGTGTCGATCGATATACTTTAAGGTGAGACTAATATTTATGGGCGTTACAAACATCAACACAAATCTAATGCACCCTCTCACTATAATGGTGTAGGCTATAAATATGATGAGCGTAGGCATAAAAAATAAAATCAAATTTTATTTTTTTGTCTCTTTTAATTTGTTTAATGCAACAGTATAAATTATAAAAATTAATATGTATAAAATATTTAAATCAGAACAAGAAAATACAATTTAATTGTTTTTTTTGTAATAAAATAAGCGACCACAATTGCAATAAAAGTACACAAAAAACTAAATGAAAAATTAAAATATTTAAAAAATATATGTATATAATTTACAATTTAAATACACAAATACTTAAAATTTTTAAAAAATCTAAAAAACTAGGAATTGGTTCTTAACAAAAAAAATCTATATCATGAATAAAATTAATAAACTGAATTATTCTTAAAACAACACAATAATAAAGTGTAATAAGTAGTTTTATAATAAAAAAAAATAGACAAAATATAATTGCTATTATTAACTACTACTGGTACTTAAATTATGAACTGATTGATTGTGTAGAGATATATAATTATTTTAGAATTGTTTTCTTATATGTTAAGGGTAGGATAATACAGAGCTGCGTCTAAACAGGAAGGGTGTTTGTTCAATTATAGCATAAAATCTTGTTGTATTGTAATGAAGTAGAAAACAAATATCGAATTTTTAATTTGGAATTAAATTAAATTTTATGGAATAATTATAATTATTCACAACTTGAATTTTAGTCTTGATTGTTGTTTTCTTAATAAAATATTTTCATGTTCATGTTTAGTTTATATAATATTTTTCGTTTCTATTTGAAACAAGACTAAACCTTCCTTCTATTAAACCTATTTTGTTATATTTTATACTACATAATGTTATTTTTCATTACATAGTCATTTAGTTTAAATTTTATACTCTTCTTATTCCTTCCCTGTATTTATGTTGCTATTGCTATTTAAATATTATTTTCTTTTTCATCTTGTTCTCATTTGAGTGTAAAGGTGGATTCACCAATTTGTTTCGAATAAAATATTTGCTCGGACAAAGTTTTTTTCATATAAATATTTTCTCTCCTGTTAAAAGAAAGGCGTCAAACTTCATATGAAAAATACTTTGTCTGAACAAATATTTTGTTCGAAACTAATGGGTGAATTCACCTTAAGTGTGTAAAGTAAATTAAAAGTAAAAATAAATTTAAACTTAATATTAAAATTAAAAACACGCCAGAATTCTTAATTAAGATTCCCTTTGTAGATGTATGTATGTATATAAATATATATAAAAACGTACGAGATGTAGAATAAATTATACTTAAGCCATGTAAATGAATGTATTGATGTCGTCATCATCACGACGCATATACTTATGTTCGATCAACCACTCTAATTGTTCTTTAATCATTTTTTTTGACGGCAAGAACATGTTTTTTAAAATATCAATTAATTCAGCCTGTAGAAACGAAACAAATTTCGAAATCATATAAAATTTAAAAAAAAATTAGGAATTGCTCTATATATTCACCTGCAAAGTGGCATTATTCATGCGTTTACGCATTTTCATTATTTTTATAATGGCCTCTTGGACACGTAGAATACGCAACTGAACTATGGATTGATTGTCTTCTTGTATAGAACGTTCAGTACTTAATTGTAAGCGACCGATAAGATTAAGCTACAAAAAAACATAATAAAAACATAAGAATAAATTTGTAATTGTTAAATAGCCAAATATAGTAATATTAATACCTTTCCTCTACGTTGTGATTTATTATTTTTGACCACCGCAAATTCTTGATTTACATAAAACAATGTATTCTCGGCAAAATCTTTAGGTGTTGGACAATTGGGTTCCATTGATAAAATTTGCTTTTTCAATTTAGGAAATTGTACCAATGACCATAGCGTACGTCTTAGTTCGGGATCTGCAAAAGAAATGCATGATATTAAAGAAATCCAACTTCTTTCGCGCATTAGTTATAAACATTACCTGGCAATTCGGTTGCTAAACGTAAATTTTCATATGATATCTTATCTTGAGGCCTTTGATTCCAAGCAAACAGCACCGCCATTTGAAATGTTGTGACATCGAGATCATATCGACCGAAATTATTAACAAAAGTTATTGTGCCGTTACTCATGTGATGATACCACTGCAGTTTACGGCCGGAATGTTTTTTCTTATAGAATTCTTCCACATCGGGTATGTAGTCCTCCAATTCAAGTGGCAAACTAACCGAGACACGTTCAGAACAACGCGCCCATGCTCCGGCATTTAGAATTTTAATATTAATGGCATCATGACGACCAGTTGAATTACGAAATTGAGTATTTAAATCTTCACTGACCTATTGTTTGAGATTATTAAGGAATAATTAATACGTAAGAGCGAAAACATGTCTTGGAACTTACTTTAATGTCTTGGAACATGCGAGCCAAACGATTGACATAATCGGCTGGCATACCAACTTCACGTAGCCATTCAACAATGTCTTCTTCCTTCTCACTATCAGCACTGGTTCCCAATATAAGTCTAAATCCCATGAATAGTATATTAATGAAATTTATAAACATAATTTAATAACATATCGATAATATAAGTATGCTAATTTACCGATAGCACAGAACATTTATTAACAAAACAAAATGTTTATGAAAGTTGGCCAAATTTTGCCTAATATTAATATTTTGCGTAATTTGAAAGCGAATAATCGACAGTACTTACCTTCTCGTTAAGTGAACTTTGTGATAACGCATAAACACATCCTTATTGTTGACATACTTCAGTACCAACAGCACATCCCTTAGTCGTGCATCAATTTGTTCGCTCGTCAAGCGTTTGCTTAAGGGAGTACGTCGCAACAGCATGTCACAGTAATTTGCCAGTAATTCGGGACACTTGCTTTCAGGTGCTGTATATTTCACTCCACGATTTTGTATACCCGTTGGCAATTCCAATTTGAAAACACTAGTGTCATTGACCACCGTCTTAAACGCCTTGTCACGAGCCGTTAAAAAACGAGGATCATCGTTGAATGCGTTCTTAACCAGTGTACTAAACTTGGTAAATAGTTCGAGCAGACGTTCGACGTACTTTTCCGAGTCTTGAGTAATAATTTCAGAGGCGGACAGCATATCGGCTAGACCAGCGGAAACAATATGATTTTCCAAATCACGCAACATTGTATCCACACCATTGGGTACACGGTCGAGTAAACGAAACATAAGATTCAAACGATCTGTTTCGTACTCCTTAATAAGCGGTGCACATTCGGCTATAATGGTATTCATGTGATCACCCACCAAAACCTTAACACAAGTTTGTGCTAATATGGCATAGCTGCTGGGCTCCAAATAACGCTTAGCCCTTGATTCCTCCTCCTTTAACTTGGAGTCTGCATATTTCATAAACGCCAACACGCCATTCGCCTGTTGCTGTTCTGTGGCCTTGAGACGATAAAATGATGTCGTGGCCATTAAATAAGCTGCCTCAAAGTTTTCTCTGTAGATTTGTAGTTTATCTTCAGGATTTGAACAGAGATTAACATAACTTTCCCTTACTCCAATTACTAGCTGTGCATCGTAGGCGTCACCGTTTCGTTCGGCATGTACAATTTTCATAGCAGATTCCTGAAGGCGATCTTTGATGTCTTTGAAAATGTGCTCATTCCAAGAATCCAACATTAATTTCCGAACAATGCTATCTTCGGTGGGATTCTTTTTGCTGTTGTTGTTATTATTATTGTTGTTAGCCGAAGACGATGATGATGAGGTGCCAGCGGCAGCGGCAGCCGACGATGTTGAGGCAGCTGCTGCTGAGGAACTTGAGGCGGAAGTTGATGAACAGCTGGAGGAGGGTTGTTTCAATTGAAACCAGTGCTCCAATTGGCGAAAAGGCAAAGGCAGGTAACTGGATTGTGTAAAAAACTTACGCCATTCAGTTATGTAGGTGGTTAGCAAAGCATGTTCGCCTCTTTGAGACTGCACCTTGTGCTGGGCATGTGCTATAAACTCCACGACATCATTGCGCAGACAATCGTAGATTTTGGCAGCACCCTTTTCATCCCACAGACATACCAAATGGACGCCATAAAATAAATCCTGCCACTCAACTTGAGAAACGGTTTCCTGCTTCAGCAGCTTCAAAACAATAATACGCATATCTGGCCATACTTCCTCAAAGGATCGCTGTCCTTTTCCCTAAACGCCAACAAGGCAAAAATTTAAATTAAACAACAAAAGAGATGGCAAAAATTTAGGAATTTTCAAGGTTTCAACTTAAAAATTCGCCAAATGCTCAAACAATAAACTTACCTTTAGCATTTTTTCTCAAGAATTTTTTTATTTCACACTTCTTAATTATTATTCATTTATTTACTTGTTGTTCAGGAAGGTTTTTTTTTAATTAAATTTGTTAGTTTTATGTTTTTGCTAAAGGTGACATTTACTTTTTAGCTTTATGGCAAAATTGTATTTGTTAGTATTTTGTGGCTTTTTTGTTTATTTATTCGGCACCAATAAAATTGTATTAAAATTCTAAATAGTTTACAAAATATTACAAAGAAAAAGAATTTTTTTTGCGAATATGCAAAAATTCTACTTTTCGCCGCTATTGTTTTCTCATCTCTTTTTATATTTGACATCTATTCTCAATGTTGCCAGATCATGTTTAGCTCATATCACTAACTAAAAAACCGGGGTGGGCATATTTGGCAAATTTTGAATTAACTCCTCATATATTTAATATTAGGTTTTCACAAAAACGGGATTTTGGAACAGCCGACCACTTATTGCTCGAGGCTACTTAACCATACATTTTAAAAATATGAAACTGTTTGTTTGCTTTATGGGTTGATAAAAAACTGAAAATTGATTAGCTTCGAAAAAAGGTATTTTAATTATTTATTTACTACCAATATATAGGTATAAAACTTTCATGTACAATGCTTATTTATGTTATTGTCTCTTAATTATATTTAACGTATTCAATTTATAATAGGAAGATAGTTTCAACTAATTTAAAAGAGTACATAAAATTGATATTTTTTCACGCTCTGATATACTCTTACAACTTATATGAACCACTTTTTCGACGAAAAACTTTTATTTTTTAACAACATATGTAAACATGTATGTAGAATATATATTTGCATTTAAATGTTAAATTTAAAAAACTAAAAATATGTAAAAATTTTATTGTTATAATAAAATAAATCGATTGATGATATTTTACCATCTTTAATGATTACTGAACATAGTCTGCTGCTGACATTTTCAAATGTCAATAATTTTTTTGCTTTCACCTTCTGTTTTTCTCTTCTTGTTTTTTTCTTGATCTACATTGCATTGTTGGTATTTTTGTAAGGTTTTATTTTTGTGTGAATATTTTTTCTTTCCCATTGGTTCTTCCGTGTTAAATTTTCTTAAGTAATTATATTTTTTTATTCTATTCAAAGCATATTACGAAAAGCCAACGTTATATTGCAAAAACCAATTGTTTTATTATACACTGTGGGAATTTGTAAAACAAATAATAAATATAATTTTCATTAGACAAAAAGTTGAAGTAAATGTAAAATGACCATGGGTGAGATGCCAACACCGTCACTTGTCTTGCCCGTAATATTGAGACCCATATTTGCACAGGTAAAGTAACAACATGCAATAATAAATGAAAATCAATTATACCGCTTAGGCAAATAAATATAGAAGTGGTGGATAAATACCTATACAAACTAAATAGGTCATGTTTAAAATTGGAAATTAGTTTCAAATGAATTTATTAATTTCAGTTGGAGAGACGAGATGTGGGAGCTGCTCAATCATTGCGTTCGGCTATCTTAAAAACAGAACAAAATAATCCTGGATTTTGTTATGATCTTATAATGGCCATTACACGAAGAGCTGAACTAAATGTCAATCTAAATGAATCGGTCTTAAGACTGCAAGGAAATTTACCAGAATCAGATTGTAAGTTAAAATGAAACCTGTAGAAGAATTGTTAAGTGTTTATTAATATCATGCTTTTCTTAGTAAATGAATATCGACTGACCCGCACTGAAGAACCATTCCAAGAATTGAATCGCAAATCAGTGGCACTCAAAGTAATTTTAAGTCGTATTCCTGATGAAATTCAAGATCGCAAAACTTTTTTGGAAACCATCAAGTAAGTTTTTATTTAAGGAAATCTTAATTGGTTTTTTAACAGTTTTTTAATCGTATCGATTGGTTCAGATCTTTATAGTTATTTGTTATTTAAATTTCTACTATTTGAAGTTTTGTAATACTTTCATACGCTTGATTTTTTAATGAAAACATCTTTTGAACTGTTTAGTTAAAAAAAATTGTGTTGCTAAGACCTTAATTTTGTAAGATAAACATAAAATTATGTATATTTTTAAATTGTTTAGCATTTGGTTTGTTTCTAATTCCTAACATCTTCTTCGTAGAGAAATTGCCAGCGCTATTAAGAAACTTTTAGATGTTGTAAATGAAATTGGCAATTTCATACCCGGAGTGACTGGCAAACAGGCTGTGGAGCAGCGCAAAAAGGAATTTGTTAAATATTCGAAAAAGTTTAGTACAACACTAAAGGAATACTTCAAAGAAGGACAGTAAGTAGTAATGTATGTCTTTAATTGACAAAATATATCATATTTGTTTATATTCAACCTTGGTATAACGAATCTTAAGGAGATATCGAATAATTCGTTACAATGAGGTTCGTTATATCAAGGTGAAGTTGCATTTCTATTCGTTATAACGAGGTAATAAAAAATCAAAACACATTTGAAGGAAAACACTGTACACAAACACTTTGCAACAACAATTTCGTGTGTATCTGTTTCATATAATTTGGATTAATTGATGGAAATCGTTATGCAAAGGTTATAAGTTGACAAAATTCGTTAAATAGAGGTAAAAAATTCTTTCTATTTCGTTAGTCTACAGTGAATGAAAATTTGTTATAACGAGGCTATTGAAAAATGTATTCGTAATAGAGAGGTTTGTTTTGTATTAAATCTTATGGAGCGTTGTAGGGGATTTCAAAAAATTCGTTAAATCGAGGAATTCGTAATAGTGAGGGTCGTTATATCGAGGTTTGACTGTATTCTAAAATAGCCTACAAAATTTCCAGTTTAATTATATTCTTAAAGCTTAAAATACAAATTAATATGATTTAATAATCAAAGATACCGTGAGAACAATATGACATGTGTCTTTGTTATCATTTTATCTTATCGATATATATTTATTTTGGTTGTTGTTTCAACTTTCCGTTTTTATGTAGACATTCTTTCTTTATGAAACATAGATTTGTTGAACTATTTACTAGATTAATTATATAATACACATATATAATTATATAACTATATTAATTCTAGTTTATCATTAATATGGATGTTTTGTAAATACATATTATGTAAACGTGGAATTTTGTAAAATACATTGCATGTTGACTTAACTAATTTGTTAAGCAAACATCATTTACGATTAGTTCATGGTGAAATCACTAGTGTAGTGTAGCGATTTCACCATGGATTAGTTATTAAAATATGTCAAAATGTAATTAATTCAAATTTGTGACATGACTTAAGGAATGTATGTATGTATATGTATATTTCGATTAGACTGTACTACTTTTCTGGAACGAAATTCTCAGAGATTAAGTTTTTAAAACGATACAGCATTTACTAATAATATAGTTCGCTAGATTTTACACAGACATTGTAACTTATGTTAAACTTACTGGGTTAGTTAAGTACCTAAATCCTAGCATTATTTAAGTCTGACAAAGACTCAGCAGATGAGATTTTTCCTCATTGCTTTTAACCCTCGCAAACTATACCAAAACTAGTTTCTAGGGAAATTAGAAATCATTCCACAGTTTTCTGAGAAACCACATAAACTCTTTACTTAGAGGAAAATTGTTTTTATGCAAACGTTGGGTCTAATAAAATAGGTTTTATTAAATGTACATATACATCTAGATAAGAGCAGCAGTTCCATGTTACGGACTGTCTCGAAAGGTCTTATATATCGGAGTGGGCACCTAGAGGCAATGTGGTCTTCATTCCCAAAAGTGGAAATATATCTTATACGAAACCGAAGCATTATAGATATATTCATTTATCCTCTTACTTTTTTAAAAATCTGTGTTAATTGTGAATCCGCGAAACCTGATATTTTATTCTTCTCGAGAAAGTAAAAAGATTTTCACTGTTGGCTCAATGTAGAAATGGCGGATGTGGGAAGAGATTTTTATATTTTGTTTTTAGATAACCCAACCTGTGCAGTATTCTTCAGGGCTGCGTTTATTACTAAATTCGTCAGGTTTTATGATCAACCATCATTAATCTCACAATGTTTAAAAGAGGAGTGAAATTCCTTGATTATTAATAATTGTTTTAATGTAGCATTACATCATTCCTTACCAGTTTAAATTACATTTTAAAATGTCCGAATAACAAAAATGATAGCCTTAACTGCTTTATGATTCATTTGGATTTCAATTAGGGCTATTGCCCTTTTACAGTTTAGATATCGCTAACCATCTATGTATCTTTTCTTTAAGTACCCACTGCTCGCTATATTTCTCAGTTTGACCAAAGTAAACTTAACATTTGTTAATCGCTTAGAACCAAAGTTGATCAGTTTCTCACGTACAATTCGAACAACTCTTATGCCGTCGTATTGCTACCAATTTGACATTCAGCCTTATTATAAGTGTCGTTTTCTTTTTACGACAACGACTGTTTCTAATAGAAATAATTTATAACAAAGAGTTTATAACAAAAAAAAGTAGCAGAAAACACTTTTTTTTGTTAAATTTGTTTCTTTAATCTATTACGAAACAGTCGTTGTCGTAAAAAGAAAACGACACTCATAATAAGGCTGATTATGTCTTCCTAGTAAAGGCAGAAGATTAATGCATATCAGTGAATTGTTTGTACTACTTTAAATTAAGAATTAATTATGTTTCATAATGAATACTGTGCAGTGTTTGCTACCACATTAATTTCTTGTTTCCAAGAAAGTGCTCTAAAAGTCTAATCCCTGAAAACATGACGCTTTTTAGTCCAACAGTAGAAAATAACCAAATATTGATACAGAGGAAATCGTCGTAACTTGTTTCTCCTGTAGAAAACATAATAAAAACGGCTTTTTCATTTTAAATTATGCAAAAAGGAATTCTTACTGTCAAACTACTGAACTACTAAATGCCTTTAGTATATAAATTCTAATTTTATTCATATTCTTTTCCAGGCCTAATGCAGTATTTATAAGTGCCCTGTATTTAATACGACAAACCAATCAAATCATGCTGACTGTAAAAAGTAAATGCGAGTAGAATGTTGAAGTGCTTCAAAATTAGTGGCATTTTTTATTTTATTTTCATTATTTCTTAATTTTTTATTATTAATTACAATTCTTATGAAATATAATTTTATTAAATAAATAATTAGAAAACAAAACAAAGCGGAAACACAGAAAACAAAAATCCTTAAAAACATTGTAATAGAATAGTTTATAACAAAAAAAAAGTAGCAGAAAACATTTAAATAAACAAATAAATATAAACAAAAACCAACACAAATACAAAGAAAAACAAACAAACAAATACAAATTTAGAGTAAAACAAATAAAAATAACAGAAAACTTATTTACAACTACAAACAAATTAATAAAATAAAATTAACACAAAGAAAGAAAAAACTATTTATATTTTCATTTCCCCAACACAAAAACAATAAGTTAAAATTTAAAAAAAAAAAAAAACAAATTATTTAAAAGTTATTTAACAATTTTTTATGTAGTTTTTAGTATTATTACTAACAAAAAAAATATATGTATATGTATTACAATTTATTTATATCTCTAATTGAATATGAAAACAAATATTAAAAAATGTAAATATTAATTATTGTCTTTAATTTTGTTGCTCGTTCGTTCGTTTGTTTGTTTGTTTATTTCAGTTAAATTTATTTTCTTGCGGATATATAGAAAAGGATGTTTGTAAAAAAAACCTCTGAATATTTTTAATTCAATACAAAAACTATTGTATTAAAAAGAGAATATGAATTCACAAAATTGTAACAATACCTATACAGCATTAAATATATATAGTAAACACTAATTTTGTTGTATTAAAAAACGAAAACCGAAATCAATTCAATTAACAATTAATAAATACAAAATAGTAATCACATACAAAATACCTACATATACATATTTCCATTATTTTCATTTTATGTTTAAAAATTTAAAACAAGAAAGTAAAATAAATGTATAAACATACTTACATACTTATGACAAATAAATGTATTTATAATCGATTTTAACTTAAAATGCATTTGTTGTTTTTATTTGCAAAAGTTTGTCGGGGATATTCAAGGGGAGCGGAGCAGGTGCCAAATTACCGCATTCGTGATCGAATGAGCTATCGTATCGAAAAATGATTTCGATATGTACTAAATTTCTTACTCGCTATCGAATGCCATAATCTCAAAAAAGAAAATTACGATAAATTTTACTCGATATCGAATGCGGTAATTTGGCCCCAGTTGACTTTTGCCTAGAGTTTTTGCCACACATAGCACAAGTAGCAATTATGAATGAGTTCGTATGGGTACAAATAATAGGTAGTAAACATATTGACGTCACTGTGAGGTGCGAATTTAGAGTAGATTTCAATGGTCGATTTTCACTTAGTTGAGATAAATATCTAGAATTCATAGGTAGCATGCAGCATGAAAGATACTAAGAGGTTAAAATCAACAGGGATAATACCCGTATACAGCTATGACAGAGAAATAGCGCACTTTACTGTTTTAGTAGTGTAACGGGGATTGAACTCTTGGTTTTTTTTTTCCGTCAGTACCAATCAGATTAATTATGTTTTATCCGTGAAAAGCACTATTTTCAAAACTTGATTAGTAGTTTTGCAAAAGATAATCGCGCCTTTATATTCTTTTTTGACAGGAGTGTATTTTTTTCTACTAACACGACCATAAAGTTGATTTCTATTGCGGCGTCTTCCTAAAAGTCTACGGGAAACTTTTAACCCAAATTATTCATTTATTTCAGTTGACTTAAAGGATCTAGCTTACGTTTTCTTTTAACTATTTCCTTGTCCTCACGAACTGTTGTCCTTCGCGGTGGCTTCTTCCTATCTTACATTAAGCAAATTAGCATCTGATTTAACACATTTAATGATATTATAAACCATCTTGTGCTACTACAAATTGTGCTACTTCTACAGGGTTAGTCCACAAACTACCTATAATTGAAGTTCAGTTGGCTGAAAAGTTGAATGTGTGTAGGAGCCATGAGTACAAGCTGGGTATTAATACGAGACCAGTTATCATTAAGCTCATTATCCTGTGTACATATGTATATCAACGTCAGTTATGTTAGCAAACTCTTTATATTCTTTTCAAAGGACGAAGCATTCACACGTAACAATTCTTTAAAAAAAGCTGATTATCTTTTAGTCATCAGGGTGAGGGAATAATAGTGCCAATGTATACGAAGCAATTCTTATTGATAAGATTGATACAACCTTTTCTGTGAAATTTTTTCGGTGTTCACACAGCACAATTTTTATTGCTTAAACCCCTCTGATTTTTATTTGATAGTATACACTCATTTGTGCTTTTTGACATTTTCGAATAAGAGAGTAAAACAAATTGAAAGTACAATCAAGTGTGCACTCGTCTTATCTTTCCCTCACCCCGATGTCAAAAAGATAATCAGCTTAGCTTAAAGAATTTGCTACGTTTAAATTGCGTCATACACAATTACACAATACTTTCAATTCGTTTACACTCTTATTCCTTTACTTACTCTTGTTCGTATTAAATAAAAATAAGAGCGATTTAAGCAATAAGAATTGTGCTGTGTGAACACCAAAGAAATTTCAAAAATTGTAGCAATATTTTCAATAAGAACTGCTTCGTGTAAATTGGCAGTAATATATTGGTATTTAGTGTGAAAATCGAAGGAAAGTAAGAATGAGCTCTATATTAAAATATGTTTTGAATGTAGATTGCAAAGCCTCAACTCTGAAGCCTCTGATGCGATCGAAAGACTTTGTATCCGTTGCGGTGGAGAGGATAGTTGTAGTGACTTTTGACACGACTAAATTTCACGATAAAATCTGGAACAGTTCCTGAAATGCTAGCAGAATCATGGACTAGGATTTACCTATATTTTAATGGGTAAATTACTATCACAATTTTTTCAAATATACATATATCACACTTTTTTTTAATATATTTTTAATTGAATTCAATATTTCTCTACACAATAGATTTGTGAAAAGTTACTAACTTATATTATCACGGTTTTTATAATTTATCAAAACGAATGCTTATATTAGGTATGTATATTCGAAATATAAACAATACTGGTATTAAAATCTGATAAAATTTATTTACAATAGTATTGAATTTTCCATCTCTGCTGCTACACACTAATCTCACCCCTCCACAAAGTATGCAACACTTTATTACATGCCAGAAACAAAACGGTAAGCGGAACTGTTAATTGACATCAAAGAGTAGGACAAATACTCTCTTAAATACATGAAAAAGTACCGTTACCATTACAACGGGCTGAGAAATTACTGTTAATCAATCATGTTAACACGAATACAAGACACATACAGCAAAAATCGATTGCTGTGTGTGCAAGCAACCAAGTTTTAGATGAAGAATACAAGTAGACCGAACCGAACGACCGAAGATGACCCACTTTTCGGGGTTTTTTCGCATTAAACCAAAAGAATTTTTTCTAATTACAATTTGAAAAAAAATATCTATAAATGTGTATAGCTGGGAAAAAAGTGTAAAGTAAAAATCTGTAATAAATAAATTAAAATTAAATAAAAAAATTGTATAATAATAAATGGCAACTAAAGTGATGCGAATTTTTCAACCAAAAGACATTAAAATTCTATAAATAACAGAGTGATTTTTGTAAAAAGAAAATTTCTATATATAAATTCTTTAGTTTAATTTTTCTACCAATATATGAGGTTTATATTCGTAGCCCCACCATAATGGGAATATTGGCACACTTGCTTTTTTTTTCTATGTATAGATGAACAAGAATATGGAAAGCAAGTATAGAATTGAACGGAAACGAGGTGGTGATGGTGATGGTGGTGGTGAAGAAGGAAAATTTATTGAAGGAAATTTTCACGCTTAGTATACTAAAAAAAAAGTTGTTGGAAAAATGTGAAATATCTTCAAAGGGGAAAAAGACAAATTGTTTAAAAAGTGTTACTTTTGTTTAAATAAAAGTGAAAGTTTTATGTGCTTTATTTTTCTTAAACTAGTTTCTTGCTTTTCAGATAAAATGTAAAGTTTTCAAAGTGCAGACAAAATTTATTAAGTAGTTAGTAGAAAAAAAAGTATCTAAAAAAGAAATAAGAAAAATTGCATTTATAGTATTAAATGTATAACAAAATATGAAAATTCCAATAAAAGAAATCTCTAGTAAACAAAATCATATCTAACGAAATGATGTAAAATTATGTGTGTATAAATAAATATAAAAATATTGCAAAATAAGAAGAAAAATTAAAAAAAAAATATTCTACAATATTATAACAGCAGCAGCAACAACAACAACAACAGCAACCAAAAGCATATCGATAAAAGTGTAAAAAATATATAGAAAAAAAGCAGCACATACACTCGCACTTATAATTGACACACACACACACACACACACACACACACATATATATACATAACATCAAACACAGCATAGAATACATCTATAGATATACCAGAAACTAACCCAGCAAACAAATCAACTAACCCAACAAACAAATCAACCAAGCAGCACATACCAACTTACTACTTACACGTTCTTTCGTTTGTTCGTCCGTCGTTCGTACGCTCGTTTGTTTGTATGTATTAACAAATTGTACTACTACTACTACTGCAACTACAATTACTACTACACACACATACACACACACACACAAACACTCTCTCTAACATAAAAGCTAAACTGCCTTCAAAAATGTGTCTCAAATGTCGTTGACACTTATCATTAAAAAATTATTTAAAATTACCATAAATAATAAAATTCAAAAATAGTTCAGTAGCAGCACCAACAATTACAACAACAACATTAACAACCACAAGTAGAGAATTACTTCAAAGGATTTTTTTTTAGTTTAAATGTAAGTAATAATTTATAGAATTTTAATTTTTTACATACTTTTTTCATTTGGTTTCATTAGTTTCTTCGTTCAATCTGCTGTCGTACATATAGGTATGCTCCATTTACTCTTTTGCATTCACAGTGTAACGCAGTGTTTCTCATTAAGTGTTGCCATGTGGCTTTGTCTGTATTGTGTCGTTAAAAGTTTTTCAAAATTAATATGTTATATTTGGTACATGATATTTTTTCGGCCCAAGGATGGATGGCATTGAAACTGGTGGAAATCGGTATATTATTTCACTTGGCCCCCATACATATGTCCTCCCGAAATTGGGGTATACCGATCATAAATGCTTGAATTATGCAAGTATCCAAACAAATTTCATCACAAATGAGTGGTCAATGAAGCCAAATCACATCTACAAATTTTATGCAGATCGGTCCATAATTACTCGTAGCTCCCATATAAGGCTCACTTCTGAAAATCTCTTTATAAAGCATAACTCTCTCAAAAATGTTTGTATCCAAATAATGTTCAACACATTGTATATGTTTCTTATATATAAAAATAATATGGTGCAATTTTATGATGATCGGTCCATAATTAATCATAGCTCCCATATATGACCATTTCCGAAAATCACTTTAAAGAGCATAACTCTATCAAAAATGTTTGTATCCAAATAAAATTTGACACAAATAAGTATCTTATACATATACAGAAATAATGACACCTAATTTTATAATGGTCGGTCCATAATTAGTCGAAACTCTCATTTAAGACCCTCTCCGTAATTCACTTTAACTTCCATAAATCTCTTACATGTATTTATATCGAGATAAGGTTTAACATATGTACATAATATTTATATTCACATACATCATGACACTAAATTTTTGGATAATCGGTCCATAATAGGTTATATTTTCCAATATAACGCCCATTTCTGAAACACTGTTTTATACATATACTGGGTGTAGGGTATTATATCGTCGGGCTTGACCGACTATACTTTCTTACTTGTTTTTAATTGTGTTTGTCTACATTTGAATAAATAAAGACTCGTTATATTTTCTTCAAACTACTTGACGCTTTTATTTTGCAATTAAAAAGAATCCGGTTTATTTAAAGAAAATAAACCACCGTTTTTAAAAGGTAAAAACGTAACAATATAATATATATATGTATGTATGTATATAATATAATTATGCATAGCCGAATATAGCACTCTTACTTGTTTTAGTATAAATTTGGCAATTTTATAAACATTCTTATTGTCCGGCGTATATTAAATTTGTCATTCCGTTTGTAACACATCCAAATATTGGTCGTATAACCAAAAAATCTATATATTCTTGGTCCTTATAAAATTCTAAGACGATCTAGTCACTTCTATCGGTTTGTTAAAGGCCCGATAGAGCTTCCTCGTTATTTTTTAGATATTTTTTTGCAATTTTCTTCAAATATAATACAGATAATATGATGGAATTACGCACACTTTATTTTTTTATAGTAGGACAAGTCCTGTTGAAAATGGTAATAATCGGTAGTAGACCGACTCATTCATTCATATTTGATAGCAGACATTGTTGTGGAAACAGATATTGTCAGAGCTGTTTGAACAAGTACGTAATATCGACAAAAGTTGCATGTATAGTATGTACTATATAGGTACATTATTAATATACTAGAAAACAATGAATGCTTACGAATATATTAAATTGAAAATGATTTGAAATTAAATTTCTTCTTCTGAAACTAAAAATAATATTCTTTTGAGTTTTTCACAACCAAGCTGATACACTTTGGCACACTATGTCTTCCTTTGTGTTTAAATTTTACAGAACCTTCAAACTCTTTTTACAAAAATTTACTTCTCTTCTATAAATTTAATTATACCCTACACCACCATAGTGGGATTTGTGCTGATGTTTTGTAACGCTCAAAAATATTAATTCAACACCCACCGATCACTCACTGAGTTGATTTAACGATGTCCGTCCGTCTGTCTGGCTGGCCATATAAACCTTGTGCGCAGAGTACAGGTCGTAATTTTGAAGATATTTTAAACAATATTTAAAACAATTCCTCTTGAAATAGGGGTTTATCGGTTACTAATGTTTGATTTATGCACATATTCAAACAAATTTCACCACAAATAAGTTTTATATGAAGCCTAATGACATCTATAAATTTTGTGCATATCGGAGCATAATTGACCATAGCTCCCATATAGGGCCTACTTTCGAAAATCACTTTAAAAAGCGAGTTATGCTTTTAAAAACGTTGGTACCAGAATAACATTCAACATAAATATCTTTCATATATACACAAATATATCAGTTCAATTTTATGATGATCGGCCCATAAATATTCACAGCTTCCATTCCTTTCATAAGACCCACTTCTGAAAATAATTTTAACATGCATAAACCTTTTTAGTGTTTATATTGAGATACAATTTAACATAAAAATATTTATGTGCACAGAAGTCATGCCACTAAAATTTTAGATGATCGCTCCATAATAGGTCATTACTCTTATATAGCCCACATTTCTAAAAAATTGTTTTATACATATACTGGGTGTAGGGTCGGGCTTTACCGGCTATACTTTCTTACTTGTTTTATATTCGTTCTATTAAGATTTTCAGTATTCTTGTTAAAATAAAAACGTTTTGTCGAAGTGAGAAATTAATTTAGGGTTTTCATAATCAATAACTCGCCCATTACTTGCAAAAATCACCACCCTTTGGCAACTCTTTTTAACTGTAGCCCTCTAGCATGAAAAAAAATTTAATAAAAAATAAAACACGAATCACAGAGAGTGACACAGAAAGAGACAGAGAGAGAGAAAAGTAGAAGTAAAACGCACAAAAAGAGCGAGTTATACATAGAGTGTATAATAACAATTTTACATTTGATTTCCTCCCCTTGAGATATGCAGGGATTTTTCATTCTAAGCACATTTCGTTATTTTAACGAATTTTTGGCGCTGTATACTACACTCACCCATCGTAGCATGTCACAAGGCAGTCAGTCGATGACAAAGTGGTCGCATATATTCAGTGCTGCTGTTTTTTGTATTATTTTATTTTTGGGGTATGCGTGTCATACTATTTTGTGCTGTAATTTTAGTGTATTTATTTATTTTTTTCATACAAATTTTTTATTTCTGTACGTATGTATGTAGGTATGTATATTGCAATAATGAACAAACAACAATACTCGTGCAATGGAATTACAATGACTGCGTAACCATTAGTTAAATACAAACTACATAAATACAATGCGTTGTACACACATAAGAACAAATAAGAATATTATATACATACATACATACATACATACATACTCGTACATATAATACAATACATACTAGAATTAGTAATTCTTTTATGCATTCCTTACTATGGTATAGGGTGATAATTATTAGATTTATTATAGCAATAGAAAGAGAACAAAAATAATCTAATACTGTATGTTTAATAAAATTCAATTTATAGAATACCTATAATAATTTATAAGAAAACCCAGCAAGTAAGATATGTATATAATATTTAAGGGTTTTGAACTTTTTATACACATGCATATAGTAAATGCCAAACAAATTGAAAAAAAAACAACAAATAATAAAAAAGTCACGCATTTATAGGTCAAAGTTTTATGCACTCAGATAAATTACAAGCCAACGTTTTTTTTTTTTTTTTTTGGTAAATTTCCTAAATGAGTTCATCCAATGAACTGTAGTTCAATAAATTTTGTTGAACTATAATGAAATAGTGTCTTTATTGTGGCATTAAATATAGATTTTTAGGCGTTTATACCTAAACTAATTTATAGTTATTGTACAAATACTATATTTCTGTGGAAACTTTAAAGTTTGTGTCTTCTTGTCTGAAAAATATCATTTGAGGGTAAGCCAATAAATGTTTACTATCAGTTGTTTACAGGGCAATAACATATGATAATAATTAAGTTGTTTAAATAAGTTAATTTACATTTTCATTTAAAATAGATAACGTTTTATTTTTGAAATTTTCTGGCTTGAAAATGATTTAAGGAAAGCATTTGAAGAAAACTATTTTCTTGCTATCTTCATATAGACTTCTTAAACTTTTTGATAATTATAGCATGAAAAGATTTAACTAAACACAAATGTATCCTGGTAATGACTTAGTTATCTCCCTATTTGTTAGCACTTGTAGTCAGTACTTGCCTACACAGAAAAAAATAAAGATAAGTTTCAATTAAAATATTTGTGAAATCAATTAAAAATTTAATTGAAATCGGACCTGTAAACAAAATGATAGTATCAATTAAAAAATAATTTGAGATTTAATTGAAAATATTAGAAAAATCAGAAAAAGTAATTGAATCAATTAAAATTTTAATTGAAAATTATTTTAAAATCAATTAAAAGTTTAATTGAAAAAAACATGATTTTTTTTCTGTGTACATGGCTTATTAATCTTTTTATTTGTAAGCACTTGTGGTAAGTACTTGTCACTAAAGCAGTCAGTTTAAATTTCCTAGCACACGAGCTTGGTCATAAAATTCTGACACAAGAACACTTAGCTTACTTGTGTGTTTTACTAAAATGAATATTTGTTTTTTATTTTGTTGTGATCTCAGAGATCACACAGAATACTGAGATCACATGCTGCGGCGAATGTGTTTAAACTTTAACAAACGTCGTGTAAAAGCAAAAAAAAAAAAATGCTTCTGCAAATGTCAGCCTGTATTTACTGTGTAAAATTTTCAATTAGAGCATGTTCTATTTTCAACTGATAAATCACCTGCAACTAGCTGTTTTGCAAGTTAATTGTGTATGGTGCCAAGAACATAGTGTTTGTGATACAGCAAATTTATATTTAAAAAAAAAGTTGTATTAAACAAAACAATAAATTTGTATAGAAATATTTATTAAAACTTTACTTAAACTGAACTTAAATACAACAATTTTTGGCACCATATGGTACATTTTCTCTTTAACTCTCAAGCTTTGTATAGACGGTTGTCAGATCTTACAACGTTGTCCGAAAAATGTTCAGAAAATGTCTAACAATTTTTGTCTTCCAACATTGTAAGAAAACGCATTGACAATTTGCCTTTTGCTAACAATTTTTCGATGTCAGTACATTGCTAGATCTGACAACATTGTATTATCTAATCGTTTATACATAGCTTTATCAGTATTAAATTATTGGTTAACTCACAACTGATGTTGTATGTTGTACATTGTATGATACAACTATCTGATTGGTAACACAAAGTCGTATGTTAAAATTTTTAGGCCTTTAAAATGCCAAACGTAAAGTAAGTACAATATATAGTATATAAAAAATTAATTAATTTAGTATGCATTTGAATAATTTTATTAAATTATAATTCTATTATTATTTTTTTAAGTTATATCAGCAAACTTGTCCACCTCATAAATTGTATTTAAAATTGCTTGCAGTTTATTTATATGTGTTTAATATTTAAATTATGATGATAAAAGTAAGAGTTTACAAATATTTTTCATATAAATTATTCATAAATTATTTTTATTTATATTTTTGTTGTTGTTTTTTTTTCCATTTTTTTTATTAACGCCATAAATTATACAAACACAAGGTTGTATTTTTTTAATATGTATGAGTATATTTTTGCTTTAAATACGAAATATGTATGTTTGTATATGCAGGGCCGTTGTATCCGTATCCGTATGTGTTTGTTTGCAAGTTTTAACATATTCGCATTATGCCATTTATTATTTTTATATTTTTTTCGCCTTATTTTCGACTTAACATGGTACATACAAGATTTGGTTTGTTTTAGGAAAAAAAAGTATAGGAAAGAAAATACATACATATACTCAAAATCAAATAAAACGAAAATAGTATAAATATTTTATTTCGTTTTTACGTGTCAAAACTGCAGCAACATGCAAACATTTTGCTGCTATCTGTTTTACATCATTGGAGGCTAGAACTCCACTAAAAATTTATACTACTTACAAATTTTCCTGGTTTATATTTATAAAACTTTTTCTTTTTTTTTTTGTTTAATTTGCCATGAAAATAAAACTAAACATCAGTTTTGAATGTTATCACGTATTGCAGTGACATATTGACGATTCACGCCTAAATCAAATACAAATATCAAAGTTGTAACAGATGTGGCTCTTTTTGCATTTGTGTCTCTTATTGTCCTTTTTGTATTGTTTGTAGTAGTTGCAATTTCTTTGCTTTTAAAATATTTTATTTTATTTATGAAAAAATAAAAAGAAATAAAACTTTTAGAATATTTTCACACGTTTTTGCTTGCATGTATTGATATAAATTCAAGCTAAAATATGTATGTGCCACTACTACAGATAGTATAAGTATATAAATCTTCAATGAAATATGATTTTTATAAACCGCGGTGCGAAAGTTTAAAAAAATTATTATTATTTTAAAGAAAAAAACTTTATATTACAGAGAAACTATTTATATTCTTTTCGGCAGGTCTGAGATCTAATCCTAAACAACAGATATAACCTTGAAAAAATACATAACATCTTTGTTAAATTAGTTAATTTTGAACCAGTTACGAGAAGTTAAATTGACTCGAATGCGGTACATAACAGGGTTTTTCAATTAGGAGTCAAAATAACTCGATTAACGAATAAACAAAATATATCTGACTCCAGACATTTCTGCTAGTTTGTAGCCGATTCAGTAAAAGTACTCCTAAAACTGCGGTAGTAATAATTGAACCATTTAAGCAGTTCACCATCTGAGCAGATGGTGGTTTTAGACAGTATATATTTTGCAGTGTACTTGTCAATTGTACGATACATACTCGTATGTAATTGTACATGTCTGTCAAAATTGGCATTTTACAGGCAATTTATAATTTTTACTTTCACACGTCGGTTTTAAGTTTCATGTGACATAATCTACAATAGAAGATAACAGCTGTTTTTGTAATGAGAATTTTCGCGAGAGTTTTGCAAATATAATTTGAAAAAAATGGACTAAACAAATTAAAAAATTGTAACTTGCAGCATTATTGCTATAATAGTTTCTATAAAATATAAAAATAAAAAAAAAATAAGCAAGAGTTAAAGAGAAAATGTACCATATGAAGCCAAAAAATGTTGTATTTAAGTTCAGTTTAAAGCTGGAAGTCCACAACTCGCGTTTTGGCGTCAACGCGTTTTAAGCTTTCTAAACGTTTTAAGCGTCAGGTATTTCAAGTTACATGCGAAGATTTTTCGCGTCAATATTTTTTTTATATGTATGCACTTTTGGAGGTGAAGTTTTTTATCGGTTTGTTTGTCAAACTCATATAAAAAATGTTATTTCAACTGTCATTTTTTCTGATGACATCATCTTTAAAATAAATTTGCTTTGCTTTTGTCAAAGTCAGCTGTGACGCGTGCACCGCGTTCAAAAGTAGAAAGTAAACGAACTTTTCGCGTTTCAGGCGTCAGTGTACGCTTTTGAGTGTGTAACTTAACTCATACAACTAGATTGATTCTACTTTTTTGACAGTTGCTTAGAACGCGAGAAACGCGTTGACGCTTGGTGTGGACCTCCAGCTTAAGTTAAGTCTTAATAAATATTTCAATACAAATTTTTTGTTTTGTTTAATACATTTTTTTTTTAAATTTATAATTTGCTGAATCACAAAAACTATGTTCTTGGCGCCATAAACAATTGAATTGCAAAACAGCTGGTTGCAGGTGCCTTGTCAGATGAAAATAGAACATGCTCTAATTGAAAATTTTACACAGTAAATACAGGCTGACAATTCAAGAAGCATTTTTTTTTGGCTTTTACACGCAATAAATGCATTTTGCGATGGAAAATTTGACAAGCACACTGCAAAATACATACCGTTTAAAACCACCTTTAGTACCATAAATATTCTTACGTTTTTACATTTTAAAAACGTTGGTTTACCCATAAGTTTAAAGAATATATATAACGTTTCTTTATTTATTCAAATTTACACAAAAACAATTGAAATTAATACATACTCTGTCTTTTTTTACTAATCTTTTACAGTTAGTTTACTTTAGCACACACTTAAATTACAGTTTGAGAACTCTTTGATGTTCACACAACTAATACTCACAATAAACTTCACTTTGAGTGGCCCAGTTTGTTATATTTATACAATAGAGTAATTTCTTTAATGACCGTTAAAACTTAATGTTGCCATACTGCATGCTAATAACAGCGTGTTATGAACAATGTTTGTAAATAGAAATTTTTACTAAAACAAATGTTTATAAACATGTTGTATGTTGATACCAGTCGTAATAAATTTGAATTGACATATAATTTCGTAGATTTATTTATCATTTGATAATAAAGGGTGTTTTTTTTAGATGTATAAAACTTTAATTTTAACAGGAATAGACTGACGCCTGAACAACGCTTACAAATTGTGCAAATTTATTTTGAAAATTCGGTGAATGGGCCCAAAACAAGATCTCCGTTGATCGCAATTTTTTGTATAGCGATGAAGCTCACTTTGGGTTAAATGGATACGTCAATAAACAAAACTGTCATACTCGGAGTGATGATAATCCTTAAGTGTATATTGAGACACCGTAACATCAAAAAAAAAAAAAAAAAAACTGAGTGTTTGGCCTGCTTTATGGGGTTTAAAAACGAGGCTGGCTAGAACGTTACAGTCAATGGTGACCGCCTTAAAGCCATGATTATTAACTTTTTTGTTTATCCATTGAACAATCATGATGTGCAGGAGTTGTGGTTTCAACAAGACAGCGCACAGCTCGTGTCGCAATTGATTTATTGAAGAAAACGTTTGGTAACCGCATAGTTTGAATTTACCTCCAAAAGCGTGTGATTTAACGCCGCTTGACTATTTTCTGTGCGATATGTGAAGTCGCGAAACGATTAACCACTTGTCGATATACGGCCACAAATGTTGGAAAAAACCATCGAAAACTGGACCTCCAGATTAGACTACGTCCGAGCCAGCCGTGGCGATCATATGCTAGAAGTCATATATAAATTATAATGCCAAAAGTTTATCGTTTAAAAAAAAGTAAATTTTATGTCAATTATGTCAATTGGTTTATTTCATTTCAAAGTTCTATACATCTAAAACAAACACCCTTTATTTAATCAATTTCAAAATACAAAAAAAACTTTATAATTTCGTTATTATGACGTTGATATTTGCAATAATTAAAAATCGTTAAATTCTTACTGTCATTTTGGGTTAATTTTTTTAGTTCTAATCTTGATAGTATACCAGTAACAAAACTATAAAATGATTCTAATGAGTAATTTTAAAATATAAAATTATATACGAGTATATTGCCGTATTTCTTTATTTAATTTTAATTTTTGTGTATCATTTTATGTTGGTAATTTTGCAGGATAAATTGATAATAGAAACATCAAAAAGATTTTTGGATAATTAACACTAGAGAATGTAATTACGCCAAAATGTTTATTAACAATATGTTTTTATCATTCACAAATACATTCAGACATACATGCATAGTTAAACATACATATTTAAATACATACAGTCAGAGGCAAAATTAAGTATACAGCCGGAAATGCATTTTAATTCTCATTCGAACGGAACTAGAAATGAAACTATAGGTAGAACCTGAATTATAAAGCGAACTAGAACCAGAACCTGTAATAGATTTAGAACTAAACTAAAATCTGAATTAAAACCTGAACTGGAACCTGAACTAGAACTCGAACTAGCGCTTAAACTAGAACCTGAATTAAAATGCCTCTTCGAAGAATTTTTATATAAATAACTTTTAAAATATATATTTCTTTAAAAATTATTGTTCACTGTGTACTAAATTTTGACTCTTACTGTATGTATAAATACATATAGAGACCTTAAAGTACCCAGCAATTCTGGTAACTAGCCACAAACTGATTAATTTAGTTAACATTTAGGTTCACCACTTATCAGAACTTGTGATTATAGTTATTTTTACCTGCAACTGTTGTAGTAAACAGTCTGGTAACTGGTCCAAAGTAGTCTATTTATGTAAGGTAATACATTTACTGGTTAGGCAGTTCTATAATTGGTTTCTTTACTAGCTACATAGATAAATGTTTACGTTTTTTAAATGGTTTGTAAACTGATCATGTTCCGGGTACAAATGACATATAATTTTGTACCTACACCTAAAAACCTTTTAGTTTTCTTTCTCTTAGGGTAAAAATTTGTGAAAAGTATTGTCCAAAGCGGATACATTGTCAATATAAAAACTAAAGGGTTGATAGACTAAGTTATTAAAACAGCTGAAGCGGAAAAAGAGAAATTAAACAATGTTGTTGTTATTTAATAAAAGATTAAGGGAACCACAAAATTAGAAAACTGTTTTTTTTTTAAATGTGACACAGTGGAGAATTTAAATAAAACGAAGTTAAACGGATAGATAGTCTGATTTGTATAATCTCAAAAACAGATATACTAGTTGAGTTTAATTTGGAAAATTTATATCATTTCTCTTATAGTTTACAAGATATTTGCATTTTAAAATTTTATTTATATTTTTATGAAGACATTCGCCCCTATCGTGAATAAAAATTCCACATGAAATTTGTTACCTTTTCACACTTTTCCTATTAAAATTCAATGTTAAAAAAAAATAAAAGGGAACAAATTTCATGTGGAATTTTTATTCACGATAGGGGTGATTATCTCTTATCTTTTCCACTGGAGAAATTAATGGAATGTTTAAAATTGCACTGACTATTCTTTTAGAAATTACTAATTTTTGGTAATTTTTTAAATTCCCTCACTGTATTTTGGTGGATGCTGTAATTTGTTTTATTGTGTTTATGATATTTAATACTTTTTGTTGATAAAATAAAAAAGTTGATATTATGTTTTTGGTTTATGTTACAAGAAATATAACAGTAGAATATTATCTTAATATTACATATATAATTTAAATGCGAGAATAACTTTACGCAAATGGGAATAAGTAATTGATCAATGATTGAATTGTATATTGCAATTAATAACCAATTTATAAATTGTAAGTCCCCACTTAGTAACAGAACCAGAACTGTTGAACTTTTGACAATCAATGTTAAACAAAGATTGCTCTTTTTATTTCGAATGTGCCAGGCTTTTAAAATGTATTTCAATTAAAAGTTCGAAATAATTAATTTTGAATTTTCAAAACTAAAAACATTAAGTTTTATCTCTTAACCCTTTTTTGCGTAATGGCCGAAATGTCCATAGTAACGCTGAATGTCATATTTTATTTATATTTACTAAGTACTCAGCTAATGATTTAACATTGCATGATGCTGAAAATTTCCATTATATTGTTTTTAGATTTTAAGATTTTTTTAACAAATTGTGCTCTAATTTTGAACATTAATTATATCACCTTGATTTATTTCACCAATAAAGAAAAATCATGCAAAGAAGGGTTAAGCTTTCCATTCCGGAAGCCTTATTAAATTCATTTAAGTTCTCAATGTTCTTCAATTGAAAGCTGTTACAAGTAATAAAACAAACAAATCTTTTCATTTCCGGGAATTCTTCAAAATGTTTTAATACTAAACTAAACCAATAACTATAACTAGAAAGTTCTGAAATACGATTGGAAATGGTGTAGCTAATTTTTTTAATAAGTCTTCATAGACTATTGTCTATGTTTTTATTATATTTGTTTATTTAATTTTGGTTTAACGTTTTTAAGCTTTATTAATATAATAGTCACAATTAAAGGATTTCAGAGGTTCCGTAAAAAAATATGTTATTCATTTCGAAAGACAAATTTTTTATATTTTTAGGAACCATATCAATATTTGCTTCAAATATGAATAGCCTTGAATTATTTATTTAATTTAAATTTGTCTCACGTTGAAATGCAGAGGTGGTGGTAAATTTTACACCCTCTTTAAAGATTTTATAATTTGCGAAGTTTTTTTTATTCAAATTTTAGTTGAAATTACAAAAATTCGGTTATATATATTAATTGTTATTCTTTCTTGTTAATAAAATATCTGTTTTTGGAACAGAGAAAATTTATGGATTTACCTCACGTCGAAATTATCCTGTTTTAACTTTTAAATACTTTTAAAGATTTTTGATTTGGTCTCTTTCTTGCGAGGGTTTTTTTTTTTATCAAATTTTAGTTGACAAAATGTGTCAAGTGTTAAATGACAAAAATTCGGTTATATTAATTGTAATTCTTTTTTGTTAACTAAATATCTGCTTGTAGAACCGAAATATATTATAAATCATAGTGTAATTATACAAGGTGAGTGCAAATCGGCAACAAATACAACACAATACAGAAACAACAGGCATTTTGTTTGTGTAAAATAATGTACTACTGTCCAAAAAACACTTGAAAAAGTATTACTTTTGACATAAGTAAATTGTAAAAAAAGTTAGTCAGCTGTGCTACTGCACTCACCTTGTATAGTTACACCATGGATATAATTGATGAATCATTCGATTATTAACAAATCATGATCATCATAACAACGAATCTGTATATTGTTACTTTAAAATGAAAACTTAGCAAGAAACTCTCACAATCTCCAGATGATTATTTTAAATGCAACAAGAGCTTATAAATATCGAATAGGAAATTCTAAATTCACAAAATTACAATAAAACTATTCTAGGTTTTGCAATAAAGCACTCAGTTTGGCCTACAATCTAAAACAATTTGCTTGTAAATACTCTTGGATTCAGCATACGTATAGAATGTTTCCAGATTATTAAATGTTTTATTAAACGATTTCGTGATAATCTTTTTTTGTATTTATTTAATCGCCAACTTAAAAATATATGTTTTATTGTATCAGCAAATCCAAATGCTAATGCCTAAAATCTGTTTAGATTATCCGGATTAATGTTTGCCCATAACTCCACACCCAAACCTCGCATTTTCCAAACAAAATGAAATAAAAGTAAAAAAACACAAACAACAAGACACACATAGACACAATAAAATGAAAATGAACAAAAATTAAGTAAAAATTTTCCATTTAATTTCTTTGATAACCGCAACTGCCAAAAAAAATTAGGTTAATAGAGTGTAAAAAACACAAAAAAAAATAATAGTAACAAAAAATAAACAGAAAAAAAATAGTTGAAAATACAAACATAGAATAATAAAGAAAACAACCCACTTGTAAGCCTTAAAGCAGAAGCACTAGGCAAAAATAACAACAACAACTACAGAAACAACATCAAATAATAATAATAATAATAACGAGTATGAGTAATTGCAATGTATAAGGTACACGAAATGTAAATTTTATAAACATTCCAGGGATGGTAAATGATGAATTGCTGAAAATGTACTTTTTTTTTTTGTACAATTTAAAGAAACTGGAAAAGTTTAATGTTATATTAAACTGCAGAAATTAATCTATCTATACATTACAAAATACCCCTTTAGCTTTAAACTAATGGGGTAATTTTATCATTACATTTCGAGGATTTAATGTTGAAAAAACAGTTGAAAGAATAACAAGTAAGAGTGCTATATTCGGCTATGCCGAATCTTATATACGCTTCACCTTTGTTGTTAATGCATAATTATATTATATACATACATATATATATTATATTAATACGCTTTGTTTGATAGTTTTTTTGATGAAATTTTCAGAGGTTGTCACAGATTTTTGCTCATATCTCCGTTATTTATGTACGGATTTTGCTGATTTTAAATAACAAACTTCTCGAAAGCATGTCTAACAGAATTATTAAAGTTTTGGATCCCGAAGATATTTGGGGACTTCAGAAAATTGATTTGAACAGACAGACAGACGGACATGGCTTAATAGACTCCGCTATATATAAGGATATACTTTATAGGGTTGCAAAATTATATTTTGGAAATTACAAACAGAATGACAAACTTATATATACACTTCTCATGAAGGTGAAGGTTTTATACCCTAGCATAAATATGTATATTTACATAAGAATCATTCCATGTCAGACCGAACGATTTTTGCTAAAAATTGACTTTGATATCGACGAAGTCTTGCAAAATTTTACCACGTATTCTTCGTTAAAAAATATTTTACACGTATTTCCAGAAAAAAAAATTTTTTTTTTCAACAAGCATTTGAAAATCGTCAAAATCATGAAAAATCTTCCGACATGACACTAATATTTCGCAAAAACTTGTCGATGGATTTTAAAGACCAATGCCTTATTTTAAAGGTATTTGAACCTCCTTTTTAAAAATATATTTAAATTTTTTTTTTTTAAAATTTGCTTTTTTTATTTATTTTCTGTTTTCCACCACCTTCGAACAAGTCAAAAAATCTAAAAAAAAATTTTTCTTTAAGCTCAATATGTATAACCTTAATATTCCCTGTAAATTTCAGAATGGAAGTCGAATGAATTCTATTTTTTTTTTGTTCAATTTTTTTTCATTGTAGTACCATGAATTTTTGACTTGTTCGAAGGTGGTGGAAAACAGAAAAAATTAAAGTAAATCGGAAGAGGTGTTGTAAAAAAGGTGTTCGGTCTGACATGGAATGACTTATAAGTATATCGTCATTGTAAATATAAAAACAATTAAACAATTTATAGTTTTTATATTCAAAATTTGCTCTAAAAGAAAGTATGTTTGAATACACTGTTAGATATAATGATCATTCGAATAATCGATCAATTTCTTACGAATAATTATTCGAAGAATTTAAATAATATCATTTTTGAATAAATAATAATTCGGATAATTTTATGTAGAATAATTGAATAGAACGAATAAATAAAAATTTTCTCACACAATTTTAGTTTAAAGATAAATTCTTTTCTACGCAAATAATGATTAAATATAATTTATAAGTTTGTAAAAAACTGTTTATTAAAAATGTTAGTTGTTTCGGAATGAGGTCTGTTTGGAAACAAAAAATTTCCAAATATTTTCAATGTTTAAATTTTTAAAAATGACACAGAAGTATTAGTAAGAGTCGAAAGTGATGATTGTTTCTTAAAAGCAAAAGTTTAAAAATGCCATCTATTGAAACTACAATTATGAGTTTTATTGACAATTTTAATTCAGAACTAAACAAGTGTATTGTTCAAAAACTACAACATATAATTAATAATAAATAGATTCCATTAACTTTTTCTATAAATATATAGATAACTGTTACTGCAAAAAATTATTATTCTAGAAACAGATTTTTCATGGTGTAACTATACAAGGTGAGTGCAAATCGTCAACAAATACAACACAATACGGAAACAACAGGCATTGTGTTTGTGTACAATTATGAACTACTGTCAAAAACACTTGAAAATGTATTACTTTTGACATAAGTAAATTGTAAACAAAGTCAATCAGCTGTGCTACTGCACTCACCTTGTACAGTTACAACATGAGATTTTTAAAATTTTTTAAGTTAGGACTTGACAATTGAAAATAAATCAAGGACATTAAATATTTATTATTAAGTAAAAAAAAAGTATAAATGATTTTGGAATTATTTTCGAAACATAATTTGTTGGTTCCACATATGACATTGCGGCCATATAGCAAAAAATTAGCAGAATCGCAATTATCTTTATTAATACATTTTATAATAAAAATATTAAAATATTAATAATTAAAGTATTTATTTAAAAGAAAGTGATATTGAAAATGATGGCGCATGTAATGTTGTATGTTGCGTAATATTATTGAGTATGAGATTTAGTTGGTAACAATGAAATACTGGAATAATATGTATGATCCAGATTTTGCTTTTTTACAATCATTAAATCTGACAATTCACAGCATTAAACAATTAAAGTGCTGCCAACAGTATTTAAAAAAAGCTATGCGTAGGAGATATTGGCAAGTGTTTGGTACTACACAAAAGATACATTTTAATATTTTTAAGTTATGGTCACAAATTGCAAATATTTGCTCGAAAAAGCGTAACAACTTTTTTTAACATAAATTTGTTTGGCGCTGTTTACTCTTACAAGTGTTTTGTAAGAACAAACAACATCAAAAAAAAAAAAAACAAAATAAATAAACGAATTCAAATATATTTTATTTAGCGGTTACGTATTTTTGCCAAATATTTGCCAGGTAAGACTCTACCTTAAGATTGTTGCACGGATTATGGAAGAAAAACAATTACATAGTATAGACCTTTTTGAATTCGCAACGACGATATGGCCAAGTCAGACCCTAAATCTAGTATTAAATATAACAATCTACAATAGTGCCAAACATATTACAGTTATGCCACAAATTCCATCACTGACTGACAAGTAGACAACGCGTGCATAATTATCTACAAATATAAACATATGTATGTATGTCTGCTTAAACCAACATTTTTATACACTCCAACAAAAACGTAAATTAAAACTACCGGATGAAATAAATAATTTTTTTTAGAAAAAAAAACAAAAAAAAAAAATACAAAAAGTGTAACAAAAAAAAAAAGGAAGAATCAGTGAAAAGAACGTAAAATTTCATTTAAGACCAGCGCAGCTAATCTACAAAGTCCTTGAGTTTCAGCAAAAAGCTTAACTAAAGAAGATGAGCGCAAAAAATATGTATGCACTTAAATAGATATGTATGTATGTATGTATAGGTATGTACATACTTCAAGATAAAGTTGTTAAAAGACAAAAGGACAAGATACTTGTTTGTATACACTAACACTCATTTAAAGCAAGGCAAAGCCAAAAGGAAAATGAAGAAGAGCAAATAGTACAAAGAAAAATGATGAAGTTTTAAGACAAACCAACAACAACAACTGCAACTGCCCAGCAAGCCATATGAGTCCGAAAAGAGTCTTTTCTGACACCTTTTCCGGAGCGTTCATGCTCTTTATGAGCCCATAAAACAATCATTATTGCTCCGAAAACCTTCAGAAAAGAGGGTCATTGCATTCGAAAATGGTCCGTCAGAAAGAGCTCTAATGTCAGAAAAGAGTTTTTTATGAGGGGTTTTTTTGGACTCTGAAAGAGCTCTTAGGTAATGTCAGAAAATAGTCATTGCAATTTTGAATACAAAAAATTAAAAGTTCACATTTTTTTTATTGTTTTTAATTAAACAAAAAGGGAATTCATTTACAAATAAACTAAATTAGAAATGGAAAAAATTAAATAAATTGTATTTACAGTAAAAAAAAATAAAATGGAATTCATTACAAATATAATAAAATATATAAAAATGTTAAAAAATTTATTTTTTAAGCAAATTTCTCTTTCACTCCGAAAATGCTTTTTAGTTGGACTCTTTTTTCACTCCTTTTGCGGAGCGCTCCGAAAATTCTCTTTAGTTGGACTCTTTACTGACTCCTTTTTCGGAGCGCTCCTAGAATGGTATGCTGGGTGCATCAAAACAGAAGACAACAATTTATTGCCATGAGTGAATGAGTGCACTTAGAGAAAGAATTATTTTCTCTTATCTTGTGTGTTTGTGTGTGTGTATATGTGCATTATTTGTCAAGTAAAAACAAGAAGGAAGTGTAAATAACGGAATTATGCACTTGTAAACATGCATTCATATGATTATACAGCGTTGGAAAAAACAATAAGAACAGCCTCTTCACTTTCAGTGATACGTAGAAGAGAAACTTAAAAACTAAAAAAACAAAGGTATGTGTAGGTATATCGGTTATAACTAAGTTATAACTAATTCTGAAGAAATACTATTGCTTTAATTTGACATACATATGTACGAGTATGTATGTAATTTAGCGTGAAGTGAATTGTTACTTTAGTGTTTCTAGGTAATGTTGAGTGTTGTGTATTCTCTTGGAGGGACAAGTGTCATTAAGTGTCCGTTTGTAAGATGTAGAAGTTGAAATAATTGGTCACATAACTATAGGTAAAATCGCTAGTTCCGGACATTTAGCCCCAACAGCTGGGAAATAATATACACACATACAATACGGGTATGAGCATTTATTTCCATGCAGACACCATTATTTTTGTGTATTCACTTTTAATTACTGTGAAAAAACTGTGACATATAAAGATCATCAGATCATCACAGAACCTTAAAGTCACTAACATGAGATGTATTTTTATTTCTATAGTAATTTTAAGTAAATAGAAATATTTTCCTAAATAAATATTAACCTTACAATCAATTTTAAAAGTATTTTAGATATACATATGTATGTATTATGTATCGTAAGAAATTGTGAACAAATATTGAATATTTGTGTTTATGTGTAAAAAAAAAAAATTTTCCATAAAAATATAATTTTATTATTAAAAAGGTTTTGTCCGTATGAACTTTGACGTCTCTCTTTTTGAGAGAGAGAGAAAATATTTTTTACGAACAACTCTCAGCTTGAACCATTAAACACATTCGCCACAGCAGGCCACCAACTACAATATGTCAAAAATATAATACAGACGTTTATATGTGAATGATTATTTTGTCCAGCTGTCGCCAAAAAAATCTTTATCAGTATTTAGATGACAGAAAAATCTGCTTCGTAATTCATTGGTGTTTGATCGCAAGTATTAAGAGAAAATTATCGATGGTCTTTGTTGAATTAGCACTATCTTGGCTCGAATGCATTTTCGGCTCGTCACGGAAGTCAGTAGCAATATTAATGAACAATTCACCATTTGTTAACTCATTTTTGTTATGAAATAAAATTCTAGATTAATTTCAATATACGAGTATTCTGAGTACGAAAAGCTCACTACATTTACGATATGTTTTTTGTGTTTTAATTTTATTAATTTCAGCATGGCTTGTTTGGCAAATCTTGTCAATAAGACTTGCAACGAGAAAACAAAAAAAAAAAAAAAAAAAAAGCAAAAAATGAACTGCATAAAATAAGCTGTAAGCCACTGTATGTATTTATATAATTTTGTCATTCCATGTGTTCTACAAATTCTACAATATTCATTTGCGACCCTACCTTTGCAAAGTATATATTTTTTCTTTAAAGGGTCAGTATCTCTTAAATAATATTGGAAATTTATAGCTGTTACACAGAAAAAAATAAAAATGAGTTTCAATTAAAATATTTGTGGAATCAATTAAAAATTTAATTGAAATCGGACCTGTAAACAAAATGATAGTATTAATTAACTAAAAATGTGCGATTTAATTGAAAATATCAGAAAAAGTAATTGAATCAATTAAAAATTTAATTGAAAATTATTTTAAAATCAATTAAAGGTTTAATTGAAAAAAAACATGATTTTTTTTTTCTGTGTACTTTTATTATAAATGTTTTCAACAATGGTAAATGTCAAAACGTACATAACCTTAAAAGTTTTATGAACAAATTCTTGATAATTTAATTTTCTTAAAAGTTTTTAATCAAAAACTTAATTGAGCAAAAAAATTGTAAAACCATTTAATTAAACGTGAATCAAGTATAATGACTTGTGAAATAATGTGTGAAATAGAAAACAAAAAGGAATTTTTATAAAAACAAAAAAAAATAAGAAAGTATAGTCGATCAAGACCAACCATAAAATACTTATCACTATATGAGAGCTGTTGCCTATTATGGACCGATCATCCAAAAATTTTGTGGCATAAATTCTGAGCACATGAATATTGTTTGTGTTGAAATTTATCTCGATATAATCACTTTTAAAAGATTTATGCATGGTAAAGCGATTTTCAGAAGTGAGTCTAAATATATGTATATTTCAGCTCTGACTATATATGGACTGACCGTTATTAAATTGGGCGACATGATTTCTGTATATATGAACCTATGAAATTTGTTTGTGGTGAATTTTATTTCGATACCAAAGATTTTTAGAGTGATTTTTGGAAGTCAGTCTTATATGGAAGCTATGACTAATTATGAACCGATCATTATAAAATTGGACCAAATGGGGTTTGTGTATAGGAAACATATTTGTGTTTAATGTTATTTGGCTACCAACATTTTTAAGAGCGTTATGCTCAAGAGAGTTGTGTAAATTATGGACCGATCTGTACAAAATTTGTAGGTGTGACTTTGTTATATGTATATAACTTTTTTGTGGTGCCATTTGTTTGGATACGTTTATAAGCCAAACATTTATGACCGATAAAGCCCTATTTCGGGAGGACTTCAATCAAATTCAATCCCAATTGTTCTTGGGCCGAAAAAATATTATGTTACGAATTTTATCAAAACATCTTTAAAATTGCGCCCTATACTTTACATGCACAAATAGGCAGCCAATCAGATGGATGGACAAATATGCGGATGGACATCGTAAAATCGACTCAGAAAGTGATTAAGGTGCAATTTGGACTAATATTTTTGTGTGTTACAAAAATCAGCACAAATCCAATATACCCTCCCCACTAGAGCTGTGTCGTTCATGAACGAACGGATTAAAATGAACGTTTTCGTTCAATAGTGTACGAATCAATTTCGTTCAGCTGATTTTTATCAAAAGACAAGAAGAAATACACATTCAATAAGAATTGTATTCATTCGTTCAAAGTGAACGATTGAACGAATTAAATGAACGAATCAGTCTTGGATAAATGAACGAAAATGACCGGTCACTGAAATGAACAACTCTACTCCCCATTATGGCGGTGTAGGCATAAAAAATCCGGATTGACATGATGTAAAAACAATGTAGTTTAATTAAAATAGTATTTACACTTTTGTTAAATGTCATATGCAAATTTTAATTTAAAAACAATATGTATTATTTAACAATTAATTTATATATAGTACATACATATGTACATACATACATACGTATATAGTTTTTTTTTTCTAAAAAAAAAAGAATTGAACAAAACGAAGAACAAAATCTATAGAATTTAGTTTTACATCCTTTTAACGAAATAATGAATCCTTTTGTGTGCAAGTGTTTGTGCGTATCGTCTTTCGTGATTTAACGTCGTCGTATCTATGTTTGGAGGAAGTAGTTGTCACTACTATGACGTCGTATTTCTATTCTACGTTGATTTTTCGTTTCTTTCGCTGCTCTGACTGACATAGTTAATGGTGCCAAGTACCACTCTTGTATGACAAATGCTAAAAATAGTTTCATTTCCACACAAGAATGAAAAAGATGGTGATAATGATGATGTGATGACGATGATGATAATAACGACGGTGTGGTGACGGTGACTGTGACGAAGAAGCAGAAACAGAAGAGCTACCGAAGAGGCAAACAAAAAAAAATAAAATAAAATAACAATTTAAATATTTGCTTTACTATTACAACAAGAATGAATGATGTAGAAAAGAGAATAAAATAATAAGTGTGTATGCATGTACATATGTATATGTGGTCATGAGTGTGTGTTTGGATGTATTTGTCTGTATATGTATGCATGGATGTAATACTCATATGAGTGTAGAAATGTAATGTTATTAATTCACAGTTATACAACATGTGGGTTATTAGAGAAAGAACAAAACAACAATAACAACAAAAATAAAATAAAAATCAAACAAAACGCAAAACAATATTGCCATATTTTTTTTTTTATTAAAATTATGTTATTTTAGGTGTGCAATATGGTTTAAGTCCAGGGATTGTGACGTCCACTCCATAACGGACATATTAGAATTAACTAGTTTAAATGTGTCTTGCATGAATTTCCATAGGAGCGGAATTTCTTCTCTGATTTCCTATATACAGTCAGAGTCAAAATTTAGTATACAGCACGCTATAATAAGAAATATAAAAGTTTGAATCAACTTAAAATTTAATTTAAGGTTTAATGCTTTCTTATTTTAAGAAATTGTTAAAATTAATTTGTGAAAAGAAATAATGAGTATCTGAGAGAAACATTAAAAAATTTTATATCTTTAAGGTTCTGTGCAAGCGGCTCATTATTTCTTGTTCTCCAGACCTTCCCTCTTGATTTTGACTCAAAAATTTCAAATTTTTCCCATCGCTAAATATGTAATATATACCAGAAAGATTGCGGAGAGGTTAATTAATCATTTGCAAAGTCCTTACGTTCAGTATGGTTTACTGCAGAAATATACGGGTTTTGTGTAGGCACTCTTCCATGAAGACCATGGTTATTCCGCCGTCTTCTAATTGTCGAGGCGCTGACATATTGCGCACAACTTTATCAATTAGAGAGCTGTGAAGTTATAGTTTTGTAAAATTATTTGATGTTTAGAAATGAAATGAACAGATAATCATTAAAATAAATTTAGGGCCCGATTATCGTTCACAACAATTAAATGTTGTGTTGTCTCGAATACAACACAACATGCATTTTTCATATGTTGTGAATCGTAATTGCAGTTTACAATATACAACATCAAAATACTTGGTGTTGTGAACGGTAATCGGGGCCTTATATTTGTGGTTTGGAAATTAATTTTCAAATATCGTCTGTGGCATTATTCCAATGAAATCCAACCCCACTAAAGAATTAGACTTTAAAAACGTGGTGGCAACACTTTCGTTTTTCTCCAGTGATGTTACTTTTAAACACCGCTACCGTTACTCTGTCTAAAAATTAATCATTCCTTAAAAATTCGGCATTGTCGGGTTCAATTAGAGAAAAAAAGCTCAAACTTGCCAAAAGTAATGTGGATGATATTATAAAACAATACAAGAGATGACGAACAAAAACTCCTTTATCCAAATTTAATGTTAGAAATGTAATTAGAAGTCTCAATTAATGAATAACTTGTTAAACATGATGATCGTTAAAATCATTCATTACAAGCCGTTAAGTGTAAATTGAAATGCAATTTCGTAACAATATTTGTGAACATGTTTTAGCGAATAAAAAATGTTGGCAAAAAGGTATGTTTGAATGTTATGTTTTCTGTTTATACAATTACACCTAATTCTGTTTTTACACGGTAATTGGTTCCAGGAAACCTCGTGTAATAAATAAACCGTGTAAAAAAGACATTCGCCTAGGTTCTATATTCCACTACGAAGTGAAACTGAAATCGTTTTCAATTCCATATAGACAATTTCACGGCGCTCTTGAAATCGAGCGTAACTTATATTCTTATTAAATTTAACCTTAAAAAAAATTTAAATCGTGCAAAATAAAATTGTGTAAAAAATTTAAAATTTGTTTATTTTCAAATCGTTTTAAATCAAAACCGCATAATAAAAGACCGTATAAAAACAGAATTAGGTGTAATTACATTTTTCCAGCTCCAATAACTAATTTACTAATACATATAACATTTATTTATTAACTTAACAAACAAAAACTAGCTAATCTGGCAATATTATGCTGGGTTCCATTTCATAATGTTCCTTTGTAACGATTAGACAACATAACCTTAAAAATTATGACATTTGAACTAAATAGATAGAGTGAAAGATAAGGCACACAAATCAAACAAAAAAAAAAAGAGACACTGTTAAACTAAACACTAAGTGAGAGCAATCTTTCTATGACCACATGCGCACTAGGCAACACAAATTGTCAAAGAATGACAGTTAGCGTAAAAAGGATATTTTCTCTTAACTAATTGACATTAACTCGCAAAGAAAGAAGAGCTCAAGAAAAAGAAAAAATTAACTGTAAGCATAGTTTGAGAAAACTAAAAATTGTGTTTTCTAAAAATATCGCGCATTAGTAAATAATGATTTAAAAATTTTCTAATCAAAAATAATGTCACTTGTATGATTATGAGAGTGAGAGCGTTATGAGTACAAACGTGTATTACTATAACAATTTATATGTCAAAATAAGTTAAAGAGATACAGAGCCGTTTCGTTAATTTTCATTCTGTGCATTCTGTGAGTGTGTGTCTGTCAGTTATCTTCTTTGTTTCATTACAGCATGTATGGAAAAATATTTCTATGCAGTACTTTGTACTCGTACTCGTGCAGCAACTAGTGGTCAAAGTAAAGTGAAATAAAGTATAAAATGAATTGAATAGAAATGAAGAAGATGAACAAAAAAAAAAAAAAAGAAACACAGTCAAGAATTTAACGTCGTATTTTACAGTTATGCTGAATGAAAATAAAGAAGAAAAAGAAACAACAAAAAAAATTATAACGTTTATAGACTAAACGACATTGGTGTTGGTAAATGAGAGCGGATCAGAGCAGAGCATTCTTAATTGTGTGAGTGAGTAAATGTGTGTGTGTGTGTGTAATTGTTTAAATGAAGTTGAAAACAGAAAAAATCATAGTATATTTTAAGGCTACACACAATTATTTAACAAAGCACTAGTGTAATTGTTTTCATTTTTAGGTTAAATAAATTAAAAAAAAAAAACATTTGCAAGTGAAAGGGAATAATAAAAAAACCGTAACCGAATGTATGAAAACATTGTGAAAAGGCTAAGAGACAGACAAGACAGTAAAGTGAAATTGTGTTTAATAAATAACAAATAAAAATAATATGCTTTATGTGTTTTTTTAATAATACCTATAATTTCACTAAACTTGTATTGAAATGTTGAAAATTAATAAATAATAATGCCTACATACATCTATACATACATTTAAATAAATATACATGTTTTTCGGTTTTGTTCCATAGAAATATCTGTGCAGCTTAGATTTTTTCGTCTGCATCTTTAATATTTACTTACCACTTATTAATTCAAGTTGTTCTTTTTTGTGTTTTTGTTTTTGGTTTTATTGGACATGACATAAAATTTATTTAATATTTTCTGTTCATAACGATGCGTGAAAATGAAAATGAAAAAGAAAAAAGCAGAACAAAAATGTATTTTTGTGTAAAAGTTTTAATTTTATCTGAATATATTTTCTCTTGTATGAGTGTGTATCTGCCGTTATGTTCTAAATGTCATACGTTTACTAACTGGTATTTTTGTCTTCTTCAACAACTGCTGTTTGTTGGTGTTGCTTTATAGTTTTTTTTTGTTGTTTTTTGTTTGAAGTGTCAGCATCCATTCATCCTACACAAGCGAGTTGATTGAAATAGTGCGTTGTTATTTTCGACTAATCGATTATTTATCGATCACGAGTAAAAAATAAATGTTTTGTGTTTACATACATATAATCCATAAAGCAATTCAATATTTTTGAACCACAAATTAATAATTTATTAATATTTAAGAATGGTTAATAAGAAAAACTGAAATACATTTTCTCTTATAAAAATCCGTGTTTTTGCTTATATTGATGGAATTAACAGTTGCGCAAATTTCCATCCACCTTACTTATTTCAATACTCTAAAATTTTTGAACTATTCAGAACTGCTGTCCCCTTTAATTTTTCTTTAAAAAAAAGACCTGATTTCATCGATACCAATCCATTGTGTACGCAGAGAAAAAAAATATAGTTGTGCATGTTTACCACAACTATTACAATATTTTAAAATTTTTTCTTTTAAATATTATGGTTACTTAATTTATTTATTAAATATTAAAAAAAAGGTCAAATAAACGATTATGGTTACTGTAATTATTTATCAGATTTCTGCAACCATGATATGGTAAAGTTCACATAATTATACCAACGATATATATGATTATAGCAGTTATGTAATGTTTATGGTGATCAGTTTTATGATGAAAAATTATACCATATTATGTTGTTGTCTATGATAATCAAAGAGCAACAAATTATGATAAATGGATTCATCATAAACATGATTGCAACATATATATATACATAGTTACTACAATCGTATATATGATTATAGTAATCATCTGAATCGTAACTTAATGATATTATGGTTACCGCAATCATATAAATAATTACAGTAACCATAACATTGTTGAAAAACTTGTAAACTTTTTTATCTACGTGTAGATTTTAAATAATGACATGCAGCTAAATCGAGCCAAATTTTTACTGTACTAGTGACGTCTAATAAGAGTCATTAAAAATTTCTTCAGTCATTTGGTCCCCCCATTAGCTGTTTGAAATTCATTTTTATATTTGTTTCATGCATAATAAGATAATTGTTGAATTTTGTTAAAAATTTGTCGCAAAGAATCCGTGCCCGTTTTATAGCAACACCAATCTGATTTTTTTTTTGGACATTAAATTGCACGAAAGGCCTGAAAACCAGCATCTACACGCATTCTTCTGACGGTACTAACACTCTACGTGGTCATTGTCGCTTCTTTGTATGTACTTTCTTTGTACGTTTCTGGTTTATTTTTTAGTTTTATATTTGTTCCAATAATTGCACATAGAACTAGGATTTTTGAGCACGCAATACATATCTCCCACACATGGTTATGCTAATATTCAATTTAGCATGTTTAAGTTATTACACAGCTATTTTTATACCAATTGAAATAATCTACTTTAAAGAATAACCGATTAATCGCCAATACGAAAACAATAGTTATTTGCTTAATACTATAGGTATATTGTGCCATCAAATATTTGCACTGTTAAAGGGCAAAGTCTAAATGGATTATCAATAAACCCACAGATATTGTGTCTCTATCATGGTGTTACAACAATAACAACAACTACAACTACAACTTCTAACTCCTACAATGAACTTGCACACATTTTTCAGAAATAAATGCAATTTTATGCATACAAGTTTCTACATGATTTATTAAGTTGGTAGTTGTGAAATAATACATATATGTATGTATTCCTAATAAAATATTGACTTGAAAATAAATTAGATTTTTATATACATACGAACAAATCCCAACTACTGGAAGAATTTCTAAGAATTTTCTTTCATACAAATTAATTGTTTTTCTGTGATGAAATATGTAAGTGTATTTCGCTCTACGTATACTTAATATTTAATATAAATTTAAAATAAAGCATACTTATTTGGTTAGTTAATAAACAAGTATACGTAACTATAACCAACGATAGATAGATACACACACTGTGGCAGTGTTGTAAAAAGCGGCTACTTTAGACTACTCAATACTACTCGATACTTTTTTAATTGGGTACTCGATACTACTCAATACTTTAACGGCTTTTAGTATTTAAAAGTAAAAACACACATACATATGTATGTATATATATGAGAGGTTAAAAATTACTTTTTATTAAATCACATTAATCTGCAAATACATACTCGTATATAGCAATACATAAAAAAAATTAAATATATGTATATATGTAAATTCATTTACAAAAAATTAATAAGTTTGAGCATAAACTTTTGTACATTTATAGTCTTTAATGTACACTTCAGGTGCATTAATCATTTAATTTTTTAAAGTATTTTTTATTAAACATTTCTGTCAAAATTTATGTTATTACTCATCTTTGAAATGTAGAAATAAAATTTTAGCGACATTTCCAGAACTTAAAAGATTTCTCCTATCTGTAAGAAGCTGACTTGCTTTGGAGAAAACGCGTTCGCTGGGAATTGAGGTTGCCACAAGCGGAAGATACTTTTTAGCTATTACTGATAAGCCTGGGTATATTGTCTCACGTGCCTTCCACCACTCTAAGGGGTCACTTTTTCTGTCCAATATTTGTTCATGGCTAAAATTGTTTTTTTTTTTTTTTTTTTTTTTTTTTTTTTTTTATTTTTTAAATTTTTATTTACAAGTTTTGTTGCTATTTATATGCCCCAGCGTCTAATGACATTATTGATGCACTTTGAAGTAGTTGTTTCAGAGGCCGTTTTATTGTCGAAATAATTCCAAATAGAATTTTTAACTTCTGAATTTGTATTTGTTTCAATAGGTTTAGAGCTTGGGATAAAATACAATGATGAAATCTTTTCCTTCACATATTTTATTGCAGTTTGCCCAGTAAAAGCTTTCGATTTAAAGCGTGGGTTCAAGTAAGTGGAAATTGCTAAAATTGCATTGAATTCCAATCGGTGGAAGCGTCTATTTTAATTATTTAAATACTTCTCTATTAATAATGTAATTTCTTCTGCGTTATTTTCTGAAATTTGTTTATTCAAAAAATGACTGCAGTCCACGGATTAGTACAAAAATTTTGGAAACGGTTGTAAACTTTTCCGAGCTCATTTCAATTGTTATTTTATTGAAAGGCGTTAGTATGTTGCAAAGTTTCTTTAAAATTTCCCACTCTTCAATAGAAAACAGTTCTACTGGCTTATGCAATATGGCCACAGTGGCTTCCAAAACTTCTTGGTTTTCAATTATTCTCTCTATGATGAGTAATGTCGAGTTCCATCTAGTCGAAGTAGAGTTAATTAATTTTAATTTTTTATTTTCCTTTTGCTCCTGCTTTTTTTTTAGCTTATTGGAAGCCTTGGTACTTCGGTGGTAAAACATTTCGTAACAAGAATTTTACTTTTGTTACTGTTCAAACCATCTGTTACGATTAAATGTAGGGTATGAGCAGAGCATGGCAAGCTGCTCCAGCCTGCTGTTGTAATAGCTGCTAAAATGCTTGCGGCGTTGTCTGATAGTACGCATAAAACTTTGTATTCAATTCCCCACATTTTTAAAGCTTATATTAGTTCATTTATAAAATACAACCCAAAAAGTATTGACTAGTTACTTTAAGTCTCGAGTACCGACTAAAATGCTCGGTATTGAGTACTCAGTACTTAAATACTCAATACTTTTACAACACTACATTGTGGATCGATTGAAAATAATAGTTGTGGTCATATAATTAAAATTTTCATCAGAAATCACGCATTTAGGTGATTTTCGGAAATGGACTTTATATGAGGCTATGTCAAAATATGGACCGATGCAAACAAAATATCGTTTTCAGACTTTTCATTGTATGAAACTTATTTTTGTTCAAATATTGCTTTTTTGTAGATATTTTGTATGGGCGCTACGAGAAGTCGTAGATCGATTCTTTTCGTTTTCAACAAGCCTTGTTCTTCTGTAATATAAATAAAGTGTAAACAATTCCACAATATTATCTGCTTTATATTTGAAGAAAATTGCAAAATATATCTGTAAAATATCGAGGTTAAAGTCTGAAACTATGGTCTATAACTCGGATGCTATAGATTTTTTCCATGTTCAAAAGCAAAGATTTCAGTGAAACAAAGAATGTCTTTTCTTCGAAGCTCTATCGTGCTTTCAACAGACGGACTTACAAACGGACATGGCTAGATCGTTTTAGAATCTTATAAGGACCCAGAATAAATACAATTATTTGTTCTATGGCCAATATTTCGATGTGTTATAAACAGAATGACAAACGCAATATAACCCCCATCCTTTTGGTTTTGGTTATAAAAAGAGTACAGTGTGATGTTTAAGCGTATACTAAATATACTGAACTCTAACAATGACAACACAAAATGAATTATTGCAGGTTTATTGCTAATAAATCCATACAATATTAACGATCACATATCTAATTGGATGGACATACATACATTTCAAGAACATTATTTCAAAACATGTAAAATTGACAGTAGACGTTACAGTGTGAAAAAGTTGAATATGTAAAACTATGGAATTTAATAATATTTATTTATATTACAAAGGTTTTAAAATAAGATTCAGTTATTCTGCACATATTTGTTTTATTTATTTATGATAACATTTACAGAACAATAGAAATTAAATTTGTTAAAAACACAAGGAGTATTACAATTAATGTTCAATCCCTTCATTTCCATAAAATGTATATTAAGAGCCTAATCTAAAAAAATAATATATATATATATATATATATATCAGTATAAGTGTCCTAAAACTCTTAAAGTAAAAATATAGGCATCATTTGAACATCATCATTTTCACCGACTTGTTAAACTATTGTATAAACGAGTATCTAATAATAATATGACTTTTGAAATATTTTTCCTACACAAACCAAACACAAACGCATGTATGCCTGGCCTGTATACGTGTAATTAATATTTAAAGTTTGTCAGTTATGAATGTGTAGGCATGTAAGATGCATGTTTATTTGCACAAACATACTTACAATCCATATACACTTGTCTCTATTAATACAAGTATGTATTATTTCATTATTTATTCCTTTATGAACTTGTTTTACACCCACAGTGTACACGAACTTAAATATATGTATATAGTATGTATGTACATACATACAGATAAATAAACAATTTAATAATAATATGTTAACATGCTGATCTATGTTTGTATAGGTACATTAAAAGTTTCATAAGTATATGTAGAAATTAAATTTTAAACAAAAATTTAATAAAACAACAATTGTACGCTCGGTGTAAAATACTCAGGTATAAAACATTAATTTAATTACTCTGGCCACAAAATTTAGGTAGTACGAGTATATGGGAGAAGTAAACAATTACACTTAGTTATTATTTATAAGGTATAGAGTGTGTTTGCTATTAAGGTTTTTCGTTTTTGTTATAAATTGAAACAAATGGCTTAGTTTTAACATTTTGTGTTTGTCGTATGCAATTATTTCATATTTATTTGATTTATTTGTTTGCATTCTGATTGATTTTTTACGGTAGTTAGTTAGTTAGTTAGTTAACTTTATTGAGATTTCCTTTTTTTATAATTTAAGATTTACAAACATTAATTATAAGAAAACTTAAAACTATAGCGTATTATTTTAAATACATACATATTCATTTTGTTATGCGACAGTCTTATCAAAAGTAAAGAAAACTTAATTAAATGAAAATTATACCCTACACCACCATTGTAGGAAGGGTATATTGGATTTGTGCTGATGTTTGTAACGCCCAGAAATATTTGTCCAACACCCACCTTAAAGTATATCGTTCGGCTCAGAATCACTTTCTGAGTCGATTTAACGATGCCCGTCCGTTCGTCTGGCTAGCTGGCTGTCCATGTAAAGCTTGTGCGCAGAGTACAGGTCGCAATTTTGAAGATATTTCGATAAAATTTGGTACGTGATATTTTTACGGCCCAAGGATGGATAGGATTGAAACTGGTGGAAATCGGTCCATTATTTCACCTGACCCCATACAAATGTCCTCCCGAAATTGGGGTTTACTGATCAGAAATGTTTGAATTATGCAAGTATCCAAACAAATTTCATCACAAATGAGTGGTAAATGAAGCCAAATCTAATATACGAATTTTATGCAGATCGGTCCATAATTAGTCGTAGCTCCCATATAAGGTCCACTTCCGAAAATCGCTTTGAAGAGCATAAGTCTCTCAAAAATTTTGATATCCAAATAATATTGAACGAAAATATATTTCATATGTCTAAAAATAATACGATATAATAAGTCGAAACTCCCATCCTTTCCGTAATTCACTTTAAGCTCCATAAATCCTTTAAAAACATTTACATATATCGAGATAAAGTTTAACACATATAATACTTATATTCACGGACATCATGACACTAAATTTTTGGATGATCGGTCCACAATAGGTTACATCCACCATATAATGCCCATTTGTGAAAAATAGTTTTATACATATACTGGATGTAGGGTATTATATGACTTGACCGACTATACTTTCTTACCAAAAAACCGCGTGGTTCAGTTGTCATTTGATTTTTATTCTTTTTTTTTTTTTTGCTGTACTTGGGTTTGTCAGACTGTCTGTGTATTACCAACTGTAAATGTCTGTGTATATGTATAAAAAATTAGCTGGTATACGTACATGTGACTCAGTCAGTCTGCCTCCTCTACACGGTATGCGAGTATGAGATCGTATGAGTAATCAGTTGTTATGTAGTTGTAGTATTTTTGTGTTTGACTTGATTTTGAAACTTCTTCAATTCGTATGTGAAAATGTTGCCTCAGTGTTTATTACGAGTTTCATTTAACATCTTCTTGTCTTAAATACAATAAAAATATTTGTTTTTTTTTTATTTTCTATTCTATTTCTATATGTTTTATAATATTACAACTTGTGTTTTTCTGCATGTGTATGGTAAAAATTAAAAGTTCAATAAACTTGTGTTGTCAAGCTAAATTTAACGAGTATTTTTCGAGACTTTGCCAAAAAGCAGTAAAAGCCTTTAAAAAAATTCTCTGAAGTGTTGAACTTTGTCATAAATTTTAGTGTTTTTTTTTAAAGAATACGAAGTTAGAAAAGCCGTATGAAAGTTAAAGTAAATTTAAAAAATAAATATTTAGAATATAAGTATGAAGAGATTTGAAGGAAATGTATAATATAGAAATAAAATCTCTCAATGGTGGGTGAATAGAACAAGTTATAAAAGTGGAAAACTGTTTAAAGAAATTTAACATGATAAAATTAAATACATTGTGCACTATAATGAAAAATATTGCATTTATGAGCAAATCCGAAATATATCAAGCTCTTATCGCCAACAAATTGTCAAATGCACAACATAATTATTATATTATGATGATTTGAAAAATAATTCTAATACTCTATTTTACTTTAAGTTATATATTAATACATAAATCACAAGTTCCAGAACAATTTCCTCGAGTTTTACCCCCTTACTAATTATTTTCTTCATTCAAATGTGTCTTCACTAAGTAGAGACACGTATGTGTATACATACAACTTAGTATTGCCAAGCATAGGGATTTCTCCTTTTTTGTACAGAAAAAAGGGGAAAAAGGACAGATTTTGTATGTTTGGACATTTTGTAGAGATTTTTATAATTATTAATTAAAAAAAAATGTAATTTACATTAACTAGCTTACAAATCTGTCAAACAAAAAAAATCTAGGATGAAGAAAGTGATTCTGCTCAGTGTAACATAATAATCTAACTATAGAATCGTTAACGACTGATGTAATTGTAAGATCTGCTCATGTTTTATTACCAATACAAGACGTTTATGTAGGAAAAGAATGCGAAGACTGACTAAATCATTCACAAAATCAAGTGTCTACCAGATAAAATCTGACTGTCTGCAATTTTATATAACTGCCCTCGAAGAAACTCAACGTAGACTATGAGAAAAAATCGATGTCTAAATTGGATATTGATATATTTTGGTCAAATATATGTAAAATTAAAAAAATTTTAACAATAATTTAGTATTTTCCAATTTTGCAAAAATCATTAGGATAGTATTATCTCTACCGCATGCAAATGCGGATGCCGAGAGGAGGTTTTCTATAATTACCGACGTACGTACAAAAAAAGAAAAACAAACTAAGCCATGGAGTTTTAAAATTATAAGATCTCATTTGTAAGCTAATTTATTTAATTGTAGAATGGAATTAATTCCACTTCCGAACGGAATTAAATTCTGTGACATGTCTGTATAGTCAGTTAAAAATGAGAATTATATAAAAAATAACGAAACTAAGCTTCATTTGAAATATCTTATATAATCATGTACGTACACGTAATATTTTATATTTAAAACAAAAATAAATACGCACTGAGGTTCAAATTTCAAATACATATTTAAAAACAAAATTTTCTGTAGAAACTAGGTGCCCAAACACGGTTTGAACACTAATATTATTTTTTGCCGTATTGAATCTTACCGATATACTTGATTATAACATTTTGTATTAATTTGTTTATTATTGCCATATTTGTATATACAGTAGAAGCTTGGAAATTAGAGCCACTTTGTTCCTGGGGTAATTTTAATTTTCGAAAAATTCTAATATCCAAAATTTCGAAAAGTGTAGTGTAGTGTGCTAAAAAAAGTCAATTTTAATTTTTGAAGGATTCGAATATCCGAGAGTTCTATGTTACGAGCGTCTACTGTATCAGACTTTGAATTTTAACGGTTAAATGAATTTATTACCCGCTAACTTTGGTTAAACGTCAAAAATATCCCTTTGCTCTAACTTAAAATATAACTAAAATAATTAATAATATAACTAAACACATTAAAGTGGTGCATATACCTACATACATTTTTAACCATATGAATTCTTTTATTTTTTTATGTTAATTTAACGTTCTTTGTTTGTGTAATATTTAAAAGAAAAATGTCGTAGATTGTAGGGAAAAAAGCGATTTTTTATACTATGGTAGGGATTTTACAAAAAATCTCCTGGCAACACTGATACTACTATTACTACTATCTACTATTATGAACTAAAAATGAAGCATACTTATTTGTATGTTAAATATTACGTATACGTTATCACACAAATACATGTTGAGAAAAGTATTATTTTGGACAAATTTCGTTAACTGGTAAATTAGAGGAGAACACAAGATCTAATTCTTCTAGATGAGAGCTGAGGAGTTTTTCAGTTTATTTTAAATCCTCTAGTAGTAATAATAATTAGTGGGTGGTATTTTGAATTGCGTATACATACATACATTTAAAAAAAAACCGCCTAAAACTACCGTATTTGCCGGACGATAAGACGCATCGGACCATAAGACGCACCCCAAAATTTTATCTATAAATTTTTAGAAATAAGTAAGGTTTGGACGATAAGACGCCCTAACACAATTTTTACAAAACAAATCCATTTTTTTAATTCCTTTATTTATTTTAATTCACTTTATTATTGTAATACACAGATATTTATTTGTAGGTAAGTTTATTTTTCTACATTGAGTATTTAACTCATCTTCACTCGTCAAGTGAATTCTGTGAATCCCCGAATCGAAGACGACGGCAGCGTAAGCAATAACACCAACAACACACATAAATACTGAACGAAATAGGAAATTATGAGCGAATGCACCAAAGCAACTCAAAAAAACATAAAAACAAAAAATTATTAGTATTTGCCGGACGATAAGACGCATCGGACCATAAGACGCATCCTGATTTTAGTAACATTTTCAGAGTAAAAAGGTGCGTCTTATCGTCCGGCAAATACGGCAAACTATAATTTGAAGCAGGGATTGCAAATGGAATTTTTTGTCTGATAGTACTAACATGAATTTTTCTATAAAAGTTTTCAATGATCACATGTTGACAAATTGTTACTAACAATTTTGTGAAAAAACTAAGAAAAATAGGTTTTCATTATAATTGGTTTTTATAGTATTAATACCAGAGACCGAAAATAACAGGTTCAGTTTAATTTTATTTAAATGGTGCCATTTATAATTTATAAATTTTTTTTTTTGTGATATATAACTGAGAGGGTGTTTTGTAAGGGAACAGAAAAGAAAATAACGGATAAGGTTTCGAATTTTAAAAATAAATGGCAAAAATTTATTTGATGCAAATCAATGATGCCTGAATATAAGAACTATAAATAATTCTATGTAAAATTTAAAATTTCACAAAAAATCGAAAATTTTACAAAAAAAAAAAACTTCAAATTTAGATCTTAATCTCAATTAGATCTTAAATTTTAGAACTAAAAAAAATACATAATTAAAAAAAAAAAACGAAAATTTTGCAGAAACTCGAAAAACAAAATCCACAATTTTGCAAAATATTTAAAATTTTACAAATCATAAATTTAGAACAAAAACAAAATTTAAAATTCATTAAGTCCACCATTGAAATTAAAAAAAAAATGTACGTATAGTATGTAAATATGTATGTATGTATGTATGTATATTAACAGAACAAAATAATGTTAACAGTTATTGCGATCAACCGTTAACAAAAATCAGTTTACAACAAATATTTTGATTGTTTTTCTTTTGTTTAACAAAATATAAATCACTATTTTATATTTTGATCATATGGAAAGATTCCTTTACGGTCTTTGATTAAAACATAAACTCATACTGATATTGTAAATCACTGACACATAAATATAATAATAAAATTGGCAGCATTGCGCACTACTGCATAATTTTAAACAATTTAGGGAAGAAAAACTACATAAAATATCATTTAATCCCAGAATATTCACATGACATACATATCAATAACGATTAATTGTAGTTGCAATTTTTATATGCTTAAACACTTATACAATACTTAGACTATACCTAACATATACATACATACATATGTACATATATACACACATGTAAAATATACACACACAAACTATTCTTACAAATACCCTTGATAGATAAATAAAAAGCACGAAAGATAATTAAAAGAAATTTTTGTAAGATTTGAATTTGGCACAATTGTTCATTGTTGAATTTTCTATCCGGCCTTAAAATTGTGCAAACAAATTCTTCACTCACTACTCATATTTTACATACATATAGTATGTAAATGTGAAGTGTATTTACTCTTGCTGGTGAAAGGAAACAAAATAATTGTCCAAGTATGGACGAAACAAGCCAACAAGACCAACAAATACACGGTCACAGTCGTAGCTAGCAAACACTCACTCGTAGTCGTGATATTGAGCATGTAATTTTTATGGGATAATATGAAAAATAAAATATAATGCTTAGCATAACAATTAACCCCAAAAGTTCAAAGGTCAAACGCACATAACTTATATACAAGTTTAAATAAAATATACAGAACTGTAAACTTGTATAAGGAATTAAATTCAACAGCATGCAACACCACTTACAGAGAAGAGAACATAGTCAATTGCTTACAATGAGGATTCTGAATATGGATTTCTACGGAATTCGAAAGTTTGCTTGTAAAAAGGGAAAGGCAAAATTATATCTTCTGCTAACATTTTATCTTTTAAATAAATAACAGGTGGCCCAAATAAGACCAGGGGGCTAATTCTGGCAGTCGTGTTCGAAATTGTTTTCGAATCGAAATTTATTTCGACAGTGTAAAATTTTCTAATGATGGTACTCGATACGAATCGAATCGATTCATTGCTTCAGTGTTGTAAAAAACTTAAATAAGTACGTATTACAACACTGAATAAAATAAAAGAAAATGTAAACAAAAAACATATGGTTCTGCAAAAAATAACTCAAGTAAAAGCAAAATTTTTAAAAGAAATTATTTTAAATTAAAAATGGATCCAGTTGTGTTTTTTTACTCATCGTCTTCTAATTCTGACGAGATGGAAAACATTAATGACATAAGGAAACAAATAAGAAACACCTCCGAACCCTTAAGATTGACAAACAATGAGTAAGTATAAATAAGTACATACATACATACATACATACATACATACGTATGTATTAATGTATGTATGTGTTTTTCTAGACTCAAAAGACGTTTTAGGCTCACAAAGCAAGCATAGGTAAAATTTATTTTTGATATTTTTGACCTAAAAATAATAAAATTATTAATATTATAATATTTTTTAAAGTAAGTAACAAATTTTTTACTAACATTTTCTTTTTTTTCTTCTGTTTATTAAAAAAACGTTATTTCGAATGCTTCTTTGCTTACGAGTAAAAACTCGCAAAGTTGCGTTCGAATAATCATATTGTCTCAATTTGCGTCGTATTGGAACGTAACCCCGACGTAAAGTGAGGTATTGGTGTATTGATTTCACTATATGATTTTATAACTAAATAATACTCAAAAAGTCTACAGATTAACATTCAGCAGTACTTGTAGCAATATTGAAACTTTTATTTGGTAGATCCAACTTGATGTCATTAGTTATTTTATATATATATGTATGTATGTATGTATGGATCTGTGTCTTACTAATAATTAACATCATTCTGTAGAGTTTTAATCATCATTATTAATAACAGCTACAAAATAAAATGTGAATAATACCTTTAACTAGAGATCTCTTGGCTATAATGCATGATATTTATAATCATATCATTCCACGTTAGCTATAGTCAGGCGAAACCCGTTCAAAATGCCCATGGACTTAACCTTTGTTCAGAAATATAGGTAAATTGGCTTATGACTATTTGGAATAAAAAAGAACAGACAATTGGCAGGTATAGCATGATTGCTTTGCAACCTGTCAACTTTCAGCATGCAACAACATGAATACAAATGTTTATCTTAGCTGGTGTACATGCCAAAGATGACAAACATTTAAATATTTTATATATTACACACATAAAACTGAAAAAAAAACTCTAAATCCAACAAAATGTTGAGTATAGTATAAGTTTAAAGTTTCATATTAAAGTAGTTAACACCACAGCAGTCAGTCAGGACACGCCAGGCGACTTAGAACGTGATGTTGTCAACTTGAATATAAAATGAAATAAAGAAAAAAGACACCAAATCTAAAGAGGTGAAATGAAAAAGATTTTGCCCAATTAAGAACATTGAAATGGGCATGATACATTGTACGACTATAAACCGGAAGCAAAAAATATCATGCAAGTGAATTCGTTTAAATCAAGTTTATTGACAGTTTTCTGTTACAATTTTCTTAATTTTTTATTATTTTTTTAGTAGCAAGAGTGTCTTCGAAATTACAAAATTTATGTTTGTGATTTTTTGTTGTTTCCTGTGGTTTACGAGTAATAAAATTGTAATATTTTTAATTTGTCATTCATTGCAGCCTTTGCAACAGTAGCGCAGCAGCAGCAGGTGCAGCAGCAGAATCAGAAACTAAAAACAACAGCCATTAAAAATAGAAATAGTCCATGATGCCGTACGAAACAATGCACCATTCACAGCAGCACCACCATCAAACATCCACAGCTAACGGCATGTTCGACTCCTTAAGTTTACAGTTACGCGATGCTGAACAGCGTCGTGCCGAAATCGAACGAGCACATCAAGTAAGTTGAACCAGAAATACACTCGTTCGCTATCGTTTTTATAATTTAGTTTAATTGCTTTTAATACAATTGAATTTAATTAATAAGAAATTTCTACCAGAAATAACTGAAACTGCAACTGTTTTTTTTATTATTATTATTTTTTTTGTGTTTGTTCGTATTACAACAGGAAACCTTGGCACAAATTCGTAATCTTAGCAGTTCTGGCGGTCGTCAAGATATAGAAGCCATTGAAAATTTACAATCTCGTGCCAGAGAACTAGAGAAAAAGGTTGGTGTTTTCTCTTGTTTATAATTAAATAATTATATATATATTTATTTATATACTGCACATATAAAAATTATGTACATACATTCCTATGTATGTATGTATGTATATATGTATGTATGTATATACTTTTGTATTGTTAATACAAATGTTTCATCTTTCGTTTGTATTTATCTTTAGGCTGCTTTGGAAAATGTGCACTGCGAAGAGTTACATATTGAATTATCTGCTGCCATGAAAACAAAACAATCGCGTTCGAGCGGCGTAACGAGTATGGGACAGAATGTTGCGTCGAGTGGCATATCTACATCGGGTACTAGTACATCCGTTACCTGGGCGCCCACAATAGGCCATCGTGATGATCAGGGTTCTGAAATTGACATCATTATGGCCAAAATTGAACAGGCACGTTTATCTCTAGCTAATGTATGTTATTTTCTTAGTCTGTTTTTATTCTAGACTCACGACACACATTGTTAGTGGTCATTATCACCACAATTTCTATCGACTGAAAAAAAATGTTGTAAGACTAAAAGTGGACAGTTAACAAAATTATCTATAGTTAAAGTTTATAAATGTTTTGTGATAGCGATAAATAAAGATTTGTGTTCGATCTTAAAGCCCTATGAAATAATTAATAATTAAATTATCGATTTAAAAACATATTAGAGCAATAGATTTATGAGCAATTTTTCTCATTTTAGTTTCTCTGGCGGGATTTTAACTTATTAAATATATTCATCATAAGTGTCACATCTAGCAAGTACATTTTGTTAGGAATACCTCCGGATCAGGGTTTACAATGAGTTCAGAAAAAAACTGCATATGTGAAACTTCACATGTTACGTGTTATGTTTTTACCTTTTAAAAACAGTGATTTTTTACCGGATTACTTTTAACTGCAAAATAAAAGCGTCAAGTAGTTCAAAATTAACGAGTCTTTATTAATTCAAATGTACTCAAAACAACTTAAGTAAACACCCTTAACTTACAGTTTAAATAACACATTTCAGTTTACAATTGAGAACTCTTTGATGTTAACTCAACAATGACTCACAGTCTCATTTGGCAAATATTTACTCAAAAAAGCGTAACCACTTATTGTAGCACAAATTTGTTTGACGTTGTTTACTCTTGCAAGAGTTTTGCAAGATCAAACAGCATCAAATAAATTAAAACTAAATATTTCTATAAGAAAAGTTTTTTTTTTAAATAAATAAACGTGTTCAAATGTATGTTATTTATTGGTTACGTCTTTTTCGGCAAATATTTATCAACTGTGACCGTATCTTAAGTGGCCCTGTTGGTTCTATTTATACAATAGCGCCATTTAAATAATTTCCGATGGCATCTAGATAAGACTTTTCTATGGCCGTTAAAACTTAAAGTAGAATTAGCCGAACGTCCACGTCCCGTACTGCACTGTAACGAAACAGCTGATCCCGTTTTGTAGTACAACGATATTATGATTGTTTCTAATTGTTTGTTGTCTACTTCACCATATATTTATATTTATTATTATTATATATTTTAAAACTCAATTAATCTCAATTTATTTTAAAATTCCACTTTATTTGCATTACTCGCATTGTTTTTAACATTTAAATTTATTTATTTTATGTACATACAATAATGAACAGTCAGCTGTTCGAAACAGTGATGGTCATCGTAAAGTTCCATTGAAAAAGTACCAAAATGGCTTTAATAGGAGTAAAATTGTGTGTGTATGTGTGCTTTAACACACACAATCTAGCACTTTCTACCTTTACAGTATTTGTTTTTTGCGACTACACTTGAGTAAAGGCTTTAAAAAATTCGGTATGGTTTTGATTTAGCATTCAAATGTAGTAATTGTACAGGTCTCTAATAGACAAAGCAGATTATATCTCTGCTACACTATATAGCTCCTCAACCGAAAGTTTTAATTGGGCAATTCAAAAAAAACAATCAATTGACAGTTTTCCAACATGGCACTCATTCAACAGCCTGCAAAAACCACAATGAACTTTAACTAAGTATTTTAAATATTCCGCATAGAAGACCATCAAATTTCATTAAAAAAAATGTAAAAAGAACTTTAAAGTTCACGGAAATTAATAAAAACGTTTTATTTCATATATAGGATAATCGAGTTCTGGCCGAGTTGGAGAATCCAAGAACATCAGCTGGTCATCCATCATCCATGCCCACAAGTTCCATATTGAATACAACAAATAGCGAATTTAAAACCATATCAAAATCAGGTAATTTTAAAAGATCTATTTGAACTACTTGTCCAATATTCATATTACACAGAAGATAGCACAGTAGATATTGGATTGTTTGTATTGTTGAACTTTTATTTTACAGAACTTGAAGAAGAACTGAATCGTTATAAGCGAGCAGTTCTTGGTGGCAGTAGTGGGATGACGATGGGCAGTAGTGCCTACAGTGGTTACACGTCCGCTTTAACCTCCACTCTACCAAACGGTGGCATAGGTGGCAGTGGTACCGGTAATACTGGTGTGGTTTCAAGTCATTCGGGTACCACGTCGTCCGGTCATGGTCTAACATCTATGTCGGCCTTGGTGCCAAATTCAATCGGTGGCATTTCCTCAAGTCTAAGTAATCATGCAATAACGGCGGCCTCAGTGTATGGTGCGGCTGGAAGTGGCATTGGCACATCGGCCGTTGATAAGCTGTTGAGTGGAACAAGTGGAATCACTGGCATTCCGCAATTGCCGGTAAATATTCATACGATGAAGTCTATGCCATCAGCATTAAGTCAGGTAAACTAAAATAATTCTTTACATTCCACCACTAACAATACTTGAACATTCAAAACAGACATTTTAGAACCTGCATCAATTTATCAATTAAATATTAAAAGCGAAAAAAATAAAAATACAAAATATGCATTTATCGATTTATTAGTTAAAAAATTATTATTGAAAATTTAAAAAATACATACCTACATACATAAATAAACATGTTTTTAAGAATAACTACAATAGCCTAACATTAACATTGACATTAACAGCTAATATTCGTACTTTGTAACATATTATTGTTCTCGTGCAGATTAGTTTCAACGTTCCATGAATTTCATTTGTAAATTGAAACATTTTGATTTTCAGACTTGTATTGGAATTTGAAACAAGGTTTTTGTTAAAATGTTTGCTTAAACTAATTTTTTAAATATACTACATACATACATACATATTTGTGATTGTTTCTAAATTCAATTATTTATTTATTTATTTATTTATTTATGTTTGGCTTTTTGCACGTTTATTTCTTTCTTTTTTTATTTTAAATGTTATCTTTTGTAAGTTTTCATCAAAAGGAGATAAAGCATTGTTCACATAAAATCTGGTAGCAAACATGTTTTTTTTCAATTTTATGTAACCACAAATTTATATTAATTTATTATACCCTCCAGCACCACAAGTGGTGTAACATTAAAAAATATTCATCTGACAGCACATATGGCCAAAATAATAAGTATATAACATGATGTTACCACCACCGTGCTTGAGGCCTTTTTAGTAGTTTAAGGGCGACATACGTTTTGGCCGTTGCCATTAGCGAACAGTTTTAGTTTGGTTTCATCGCTAAAAAGAATATTGCGCCACTTCTTCTCAGATGATGGTTGGGAAAAACTTAAATGTTTTTTTACGAAGTCCAGTCTTGCCTTTAAATTTTTTTCCGACTATTCTGGCTATTCGCTGTTGTCGGTTAGCACATTGTAGTAGTCGCCGAACAGGCCGAAATTCCCCTGGATGATGCAAAAGGGTTCTTTTTAGCGAGTGTAACAATCCTGTTCCTTCCACGTTTTTCTGAGTTTTTTCCTTCTGATTTTAAAGCGTTTTGAATAAAGAAGTGTAACATTTCCAGGTATTTAGAAATTGATCGCAAAGATTCTCCTTTGTTTCTTAATTTAAACACGAATCTTTGCTTCTCCGGTGCACAGTGTTTATCTTGACCCATCTATCAATTAAAATTTTATTTTTCTTATTTAATTTTTTACAAACTCAACTCTTTTCTAATAAATATTAAACTCAAAATAAATTATAATAAAATATAATAAATTATAATAATATATAATAAAAACAGTCACTGAAAGAAACGTAAGACATTAACATCGGACAACACTGTATTAAACATTAAATTATATTTCTTCCCAGAAGATGATCAACAAAGTTGGTCGAAATATTGAAAATTAATAAAAGATAACAAAAATTAAAAACGAAAAAGAGTTCTTGTATTTTTAATAAAAGAGACCTCAAGCAGAATGAATAAAGTAAAACGATTTTTGAATAATATTAAATATCTACTTATTTTTTTGACCAACCAAAATACGCACTTTAACAACAAAAAAAAATATGAAAACACAAAGTAACGGGACTTTTGCAACAATTTTTTATTTTGATCAGTGCTGCCATTTGACATCTTTAAAATCAGGCTAAAGTTGCCACATTTAATTAAAAACATAAGTGCGACATTACCCGATAATATTAAACGAAAAATGTATTTATTTTTTTGACCATATGTTCATATGCTTGATCCTTGTTCAATTCTAAGTCGATTAAGCTCTGTCCGTCTGTCTGTCTATGTAAAACACTCTCACGTCCAAAATACACAATCAAATTTACAAAAAACTATTTATAATTCTCCTAAGCAGTTTGATATTAAAAATTTAGCAAAACCGGTATCGTAGAACAAGAGTTATGTACCAAAATGTGTGACAACCTCCATCAAAATGTGATATTTTGAAACAGTTTTTTTTTTTTTTTTTTTGCTATTTTGTTTAAATATATTACAAACAATACCATGAAATTTTGTGTACGTTATATCTCTGATAAAAAAATAAATTGTGATAATTTCTCATATCCCCAATACAAATTTCCTCCCAATATAAGGTTCAATGATACATATAGTAAATGCCTATAAAATAGCAATATCAATTCAAAATTCAGCAAATATAAATTTCATGAGAAAAAAAGTCGCTACATGAAATTTTGTATAGTTCGATCCATGTTCGATTATACAAGTAGATCCCATAAAAACTCCAATTCCAAACTTAACTCAAATACGTATGTCGCTTTATAGCCGGTCATATCTTCCATCCAAAAACGATATTAGTCTTTATATATATCTTATAAATTTTGGTACTGACCAACAACTTTATATAAATCATTTTATAGCTATATACAAAAATACAGGATTTTGTAAATATCAGTCTATATTTGAATATATCCTCCATATAAGGTCTACTTTCAATATTCACTTAATACCCATAACGGTACCGATACAAAATTTTATCGAATCATTTGTAAATATGCCAAAATCAAACTAGTAGATTTTGTGAATATAGGGCCCAGTTGAAAAAATCTCTTAAATACTCATATACACACAGAGAAAAAATATAGTTGTACATGTTTACCACACCAATGTCAACATTTTTTCAAGTTTTTCAACAATATTATGGTCACTGCAATTATTTATATGATTGAGGTAAGTTAAGTAGATTGTAGTAACTATATATATATATTTGTTGCAATCGTGTTTATGATGAATCCATTTATCATAATTTGTTAGTCTTTGATTATGACAGAGAACAACATCATAAAACTGATCGTCATAAACATTACATAATTGCTATAATCATATATATGATTGCTATAATCATATATTGCTATAATTGCTATATGAATGTTACCTTAACCATATCATGGTTGCAGAAGTCATATAAATAATTCAAGTGACCATAATATTTAAAAAAAAAATGTTGAAAAATGTTAAAATAGTTGTTGTAAACATGTAGACTATATTTTTTTTTTCTGCGTGTACCTTTTAACTAAACGTGTGTATTATGTTGAAATTCGACGTCATATGTATATCCTCAAATGTATAAAACTATCTGTACCGAATTTTATGAAGATCGCCTCAAAATTGGTCACTGCTGCCATATTAACCCACAAAATTTGCGTTTGTGAAGTGGAAATATGTAATAAATATCGATATCGAACCAACATTTTTGACAAATCTGTCAAATTAGTTAGTTATTGTACTGCGATCGGTCCATAATTGGCAATAAAGTCACTATATCAGCCATAAAAGCATAATTTGTAAATAACGTTATTAAGTTGCAATTCAAACAAAATAAGCCTCACCTTATAACCTTTCTCTTTTTTATACTACCTGTATGTTCCTTAATTTGTGTTGCATATGGAAAAATGTTGTACAAATCGGGTAATGAGAATAATTTTTAATTTTATAAATTGATAAATTACTCAAACAGACAAACTCTGTACGTAATTAATGGAAATAATTGGAAATTACATAAATTATAAATGATTAAAATTAAAAAAAAAAAAAAAAAAAAAACTTTAAATAAATTATGTTTGCGTAAATTTGTCTTTCAAACAACCTGCATAAGAAATGCTAAGTAAGGATTTTCTTGCCCTAATACCAGTTTAGTTTTTAAAGTTGTCATAATATTTAGGTGGAGTGTGTTTAAGATTCGGCGCAGCCGAATATAGCACTCTACATTGTTAGTATTTAAAAAAAGCTAAAAAGAAACTAAAAATCATAATTTCACTTGTAAATATGCTTTATCTTTCTTTAGACAATATCCCAAAATTGTTGAACTAACTGATGTGGGAGTCAAATATATATTTTATAACGTCGAACTGATATTTTTGATGCCAATCCATTACACCTTTTTGACCTGCCAAATCGGGTCAAAATTTAAAACTTATTGAGTATATAACTTAAAAATTCGGCATTTTTTTTTAAATTTTAATTTTTATTTTAAAACATTTGTAAACTATAAATTTATTATTCAAAGTATTGGCCTTTGTTAGCTATGACCTTTCCCCTTCTTTCTGGTAACGTCAAAGAACTGCTCATCTTGTTAGGGCAACAACGAATTAGCCAATTTCGGATAACCTATTCCAGAGAAAGAGAACGAGAGTTTTGCATCGGTCGAAACAAGGGTAAGGCAAAACTTCTCGACCGTTTCTTTCTAAATAGTTTTTAACAGGTATTGCAACATGTGGCCGAGTGTTGTCATGATGAAATATTACATTTTAATGTCTCGCTGGACGTTTTTCGGCCAATGCTCGCTTACAAAGAATCAATTGCATTCGGTAAAGGTTACCTTTAATGGTTTGGCCAGATTTTAGCAGCTCATTAAAGAGAGGACCCTTCAATTCTTAGTCTTCAAATTTTTTTTGACTGGCCTAGGTGATCATTATCATTGTTGTCAAAATCTCACACACATTGAAACCGATAGAGCACATTCACCATAAACTTCGGTGAGCAATCGGTGTGCTAAAGCGGCACTTAAAAAGTGGGCTTTGTTGGCGCAGAATTCTACATTTTCAAAGTATTTATACTGCCGGCTGTGATATAGGGTACGAACTTTGTTTTACACTTCATAGAGTCCAATGTTAAGAGCGGGTTCTGGTTCACTGATTTTTCCAATCAGTATTCTGAGGCGTGAATTTGGGACCCTAACATTTACGGGGAATCCCGATATTTCAATTTTAAATGTATGTGCATTAGGAGCGGTATACCAGAACAAATAGAAAGTTACTTTGTGATTTCCTGTTAAGGCTCGGGGGAAACGGGCGAAACGGTTTATTACACAGGAAGTTGCGAAACAAAACTGTGAATTATAGGCTATTTAAATGTAATAATTTGCTGTGCATTGTGGTCTTATACCATATACCATACATTTGGACCAAATAGAACTAGTAGAGCTAGGAGACACGGTTCGTGTGAGCGCACATTCGTTTTTTAAATATTTATTTTTTTTAATTTAGCAATATTTTTATATGCAAATATACTTATTTAATAAATTGTTTCCTATTGTATATTTTACTTGTGTTTATCTGTTCATTAAATCTTTTTTTGTAATTATTAACAATTTAAATTGTGATTTGTTTAATGTTTCGTGTGTGTATTTTTGCTTTGAGTGTTTTTCTCTGTGCAATTTAATAAAAAAAATATATTTAATATTGTTTGCATGTTGTCAAAACTATAAAGTTGCATTTGTATGCTTCCAGCAAATGCTATCTACATATAAGTAAATAAAATCAAATATTAATTAAGTATTTTAATACTTAATAAATCTACAACATTATTTTTCAAGCTAAATATTTAACAGTCATGAAATATCAACCAGATATGCTTAAACACCCCTTCAATGTCCATGACCTCGTTTCGCACATAGTTCTGATTATACATTTTTAAATATTAAATATATTTAAATTAAAGTCTACAGTAAAAAATTTCATGCCGACCCCTTTATAAATACTTGTATACCCATATTTCTGGTCCTTATAAAATTCTAAGACTACCTATTTGACTATGTCTATCCATTTAAATCTCTGCTGAATGTTTAATTTGTATGTATATGATATACAAGAACTACTCCTTAGACCTCCTAACTCTCTTTTTATACGTGCTGATAGTACTGATCGTGATTAAAAAGACGTCATATAATTCACTAAGACAGTAGATTTCACAAAGCTGTTGTTGTTGTAACAGCACTGAGTTGCTGAGTCAAGATGCCTTGGCCGAGTGAACTCAGGTCATACCTTTACTGATAATTTCTAATTTTTAATATGTTTAATGTGTGGAGATGTGGCGATAATTGACTGGTCATAGTTTTACCTTTCGAATCGAGTTCGAATTAGAGTTTCAATTAAATGCATAAGTTAAATAAAGCAACTACAGCTCAGACTATTTGTCAAATATCATTCAGTTCCTATAACGCGTGTCAGTGTATGTCCTCGTCATCTATGGGCTGGGGTTTTACATCGCTGATTGTGGCATCGTCTTTGTTGTCGCTTCGATAGACACGCAGGATGATCGTTGCAAATCCATAGTAGACCTTCCCTAGCGTCTTTCTTAGCGGCTCCAATCTCGCTAAAAGACTTTGTCAAGGACTTCAGCACCTGTTTGGGGCGTTTAGCTCCTGGTTGCTGAAATATAAATGGATATTTCTGAAATTGAATTGGCATACAATTAGAAACTTCTAAAATACAATTGGAAATGGTGTAGTATCAGCAGTAAATGTGTTGCAAATAGTATCGGTGATACAGACTATGACTCTCGGTGAAATAAACTACATACATTAATAGTAGGTCTGAATTATTGAAACTCCTCCAAAAACATGAATATTTTTAATATATTGGGTGTATAACTTAAACGTTTGGCATTCATAACAGGTGGCGTATCTTTTGAACACGGTTTCTGTTACTAAACTTATATGTAATTTTGTGGGATACATCCATATCTGTCATTTATTCTTACGTAGTTATTGAACATTATAATGTAAACAACAAAGTCTTTTATGGCTTCAAAAATGTCGAGATTTGTAGCAACAAATTGTCATTTGAAAGAAGTGCCGCTGAAGCACACCAAATGTTCACCGAAGCTTATGGAGAATGTGTTCTATCCGTTTTAAATGTGCGAGAGATGGTTTGTGTGATTGAGAAGTGGTGGTTTTGTCACGGAAGACAAAGATCGCACAGGCCAACCAAATAATTTTGAAGACCAAGAATTGAAGAATCCTATTTATTATGATCTGCTGGCCAGACCATCACTGGGAACATGTACCTGATGCAATTGATTCGTTTGAAGCTATCATTGACCGTAAAATGCTATCTATTATGACAATTCTCGGAAACATGTCAAAAACTATTTAGAAAGAAGCGGTTGAGAAGTTTTACCTCACTCACATTATAGTCCAGACCTTGCCCCTTTAGGGTACAATTTGTTTATATCGCTGCATAACCATTTTCCTGGGATACGCTTCACTTTAAAGCAGTGCTAGATTAGCTCTTGGCTTCATAAGATGACAAGTTCTTTTGGAGTGGAATCTATATGTCGCTAGAAATTTGAGATATTTATATTGTACAAATGTTTCAAAATAAATGCTAAGCATTTGGAAAAACTGCGCATTTTTAAGTTATACACCCAATAACAATTCGTTAACAATTTCTGTTGCATTGTGCTATTGAATTTTTGTTTACTCATACATACATACATACATATGTATGTATGATCCTATGATCTTAAAACTGTTTAGTTAAAATAGCGTTGTCAAATATTATGACACTTTTGGGTGTGTCATAAAATCCTAGGACAGACATTATGTGACATAATGTCATCATAACGCAATGTGCTGTGTAACCTGTTTCCGATATCCGCTCATTTTTTACTTTTAAACGCTTTTTGCATGTTTCAATTTTTCTTTTGATCAAACTCAAACTCAAAAGTTTTTTTTTGTTTAGTTTCCGTTTTGCATTTGAGTTTTGAAAATGTTGTTTGATTGATTGATATTCCTAAAACAAAAGATCTCATCATCTCGTTCAAAAAACTCTTGAGCTTTGTACTGTCATTATAAAAGCTTAACTGTCATCTGCTTCTCCTGAAACTGAAATGTCAAAAATAAAGGCAAATAAATAAAAAAAAAAACAACAACATAATATTAATAGTAATCGCAATAACATTTACATACATAAATATGTATTTAATTTACATACCTACATAAGCTGTCATCAGTTTTCGTTGTTCTACTATAACAGATATTTTGTAAATTCATTAATAATTTTGTACAAACAAAAAAGTTTTAACAAAAAGCAATACTGAATAAAAAACTTAAAAAAGAATTTCAATTTGATTTCTCTTTTTTTCATTTGTTTTTTATCTATATGTGCTGTCATTTTGTTCTCTCTTTTTATCTATTTCTCTCTCTCTATCTTTTCGTAACTTTATTTACAAACAACGCGTATGAATGATGATGGGGTGGAATAATAATTTTCATACTCGTTTTCTCTAAAAAAAAAATTTTAACTACTTATTTCAACCATGTATAAAACTGTTGTAAACATTTAATTTTCCTTGATAAACATAAAAAATATAATTTATATTTATTAACAAAAACATACAACAATACTAAATATATTAAAATTGTCTTTGTCCAATATTCTCTCTCTCTCTCTCTATATACAATTATTATACAAATGTACATATAATTATATACTATACTATGCAATAATTTTTATGTGTGTGCGTGTGTGTATTTATTTATATATTATAAATAATAATAAAACTTATGTGTAATAATAATCTCAACAACAATAAAAATAACAAAAAAACTCTCATTAACCTGTGTGTGTATGTGTATGTATGCGTGTCTACTAAAAATTTAACAACAAACAAACACAACATAAATTTAATATATAAACAAAAACAAAATTAACTACAAAAAACCCCCCACCAAAACAATAAAATACAATTTGAATAACAAAAACTACAATTACAATTACAAACAACAACTATCTACCTATAACAAATTGATTTACTACTGAATTGTGTAAAAAATCATTATTAACTGCCTTAAAATATACAATACTTTTTTGCTACATATATAATGTTTTTTAAAACTTACAATGTTTAAATGAATGATGAATAATAAATAATAGCGTGGCACAATACAACTATACAATTTACAGAGCACAACTATGCCTATACTCTCGCTGAACTCGCATAATATACCAACGGGCACCAGCAGCTATTCGGCACTCGGTTTAAGTGGGGCGGCCGCCGGTGCTGGCGTAAATCCATTGGGTGCTTCTTTGACCCATCCCACCTTAGGCCTGGACACCGGTACACTGCTGGGTACTGCTGGCTTATCTGGTCTGGGCACCGGATTGGCTGGCACAGCTTCACTATATGGTCTGGGTTCCGGTGTTGGTGGCATTGGCGCTGGTTTGCCAAGCACGTTTGGTCCTCCTCCTCCCTCGTACCTGGACATTGGTTCAACCGCCTCGTATCCATTCACATCGGCCGCCATACGTAATGCCACGAAAATGAAAATGTTAGATGAGATCGAGATACCTATGACGCGCTTCGGCAATCGCAGTTCACCTTGCTCACCGATTCCACCCAGTACTTGGGGTCTCGATGAATTTCCCGATAGTATGAGCGCATCAATGACGCACAGTCGCGGCGGCTTAGCTATAGGACACATGGACATGGAATGTAAGTACTGTCAGTTGACATACATACGTTTGGCATAAGTATGAATTGAGAAGAAAATTATTATTTATTTTGGCTAGTGAAAGTGAATTAAATAATCAAACCCCTCCTAGTATGAATTCCGCTAACAAAACACCCGCTTGTAAACTTTAATGGCTTTTTATTCTTTAGCTCGCAATCACAACCAAAATGGATTTAGTGAACCGCAAGTTGATATGTTGGATATACCGGGCAAGGGACGCTGTTGCGTATTCATCGCCCGTTTTCCCTACGATCCGCCAGAGTAAGTATGTTAAAATTAAAGAATTAGAGAATCTGTTAAAACCAACTCAGTTGTATCAAATCAGGTTGCTCAATAAATTCTTAACAAATATCCTTTGATTTATTTAATATTTATGCCATGTAACTATAATTGAAATTTAGAAAATGGATTCTATAGGTAGTTCATTTTCGTATCAAAATTTGGATAAACCAAAGTGAATATTACAAGTGAAGAGCAGTCATTTTTGAAAAGATGTGGTAGAAGCTGAAGGCGTAAAGTCCATCCAATACGAATAGCTTAATAAGTCAATTATACCTGCTAAGAAATAACTTTCATTAATTATTTTGAAATAGGACAAACTTTTGACTTAAATTATTCTAGATAGTTATTCATACAATCCATTTGATATGTTAATCGCATTGGTCTTCCAATTGATTGTTTCGATTTAGTCTCTTATAATAGTATAATAGTAATAAAAACATATTCTATAGTTTAGATCCATGATTTCCTTCAGATTCAACAACTTTTTGAAGTATTCACGCAAATAACTATGTATGTCAACTAATTCGACCATCTGCAATTATCATCATCGTTCATTGAGTCTTAAGATTAGTAACCAATCTGCCTTCTATGCATATCTAAAGAAATACTGCTGTTCTTAATTGTACGAGTACATGTAGTTTTATCTCACATTTATTTCATTTCTCTATCTATTCTGTCTCTTTCGAATTGGAAAAGATAAAGATAAGCCTTGCCCCTTCTAAATATAATGTTGTCCTGCTAAAGACAATGATGGTGAACCATTATCCTCTAAAGTATCGTAGACTTCTAAGATCATAGACTGTAATAAATAGGCTAACTAGAGTGCACGTAATGCATAAAAGAGTATATACAGCTATGGACATATAAATGGCACACTACTCGTATATCGTTAATACTATTAATAAATAACAAATTTTATTAATATTTAATATTAAATAAACTGAAATTGAAATTCATTCAGATAAAAAACAACTGGACTTATAAATGGCACAATTTAAACAAATTGTTTTATTATTATACTAACTTTTTATCGTTAATATTTATGCGCTGAAGTCTTTGTTTTTAATGAAAGCATCGCATCTTCCACCCATAATTTCCACCAGTTTTTCGCATATTGTTTTGGGTATGGCACACCAAGCTTTCTGCGCTACCGTCCATAGTTCGTATATATATTTATATATATTTTTTTAATATTTCGTGATCACAACCTTGATTTCGTTCCATAGTTTCTCTTTGGAATTTAAGTCAGGGCTGGTTAATCCATAACTGCAATCTTCTTCTCACAAAACCACTTTTTTACTACTTTGGAGGAGTGTGTGGGTTCATTGTCCTGCATGATTATCCGCTTAACTGGCTTGGAGTTCAGTTTTACGATTTTCTGGGTGAACCTAGGATTGAATACCTGGTCTTTAGAGCGATGCACAAAGGTCTTGCCATCTAGTCCTATTCTTTTTTAATTTTCTTTCGTAACTCCACGTTTTTTAGGATTTTCTTTATAGGTTCTGGCAAAGTTTATTCATTTTGAAAAATTTTTTTTGAGAGCAGTGATTTTTTTTCTGGATATGTGTCCAAACAAATTCGCCTCGTTTAATATTTTTCTGACAAGCCTGCTAGTTATTTCTATATTCAATGATTCATTTATGTTTATCAGATGCTATCTGCGTTATATAACTTGAAGGTATCTACTTTCGTCATTCTTACTATAGCAGCATCCCTACACTCATCTGTTTCTCAAGGTCCTGGTTTCTGACTTTTACCCTTAATATATCGGCATTCCCAACACATGATTTATTTGCATTGTACCTACATTACAATCTTATTTCCATCTCCACGCAATTTTCATATAATCCGCCTTTCCTCAATAATGGGATGTTTACCAGAACCCATTTTCAATAATTTCTCAATATTTTCTTTTAATTACAAAGTAAAAATCAAGTGATTTGAATTCAATCTACGCGAGAACTGAATATTTTAAGTTTATTCTGCCATTATCCATTTTCCACTTAAAAGCAGCATTGCTTACGCGAAAATGGTAACGGTAAATAATTAATCAAAATTAATATAACGGCTGATTTGAGAGCAGTTGAGACATAAATTCTTTAGAAGAGATAAAACTTACATACATTATTAAACAATTTTATTTATTATAATAATTTAAGTTTGTGCCATTTATACATCCATAACTGTATATTGAAGAGTTATAGTTGTTATCACTAGAAAATGTTTGGATAATTTATGTGGGTGTGCAACAGACATCGTTGCCATATATCAAGTTTTCCCTTTTTTTCAAGGTCTTCGAGAGGCAAAAAGTTTTTTTTTTTGAAAAGATGTTTTTTGGAATTCAAAAACTTGTTTAAAAAAATTTTTATTCGATGTTTACTTCAGTTAAACAAATTTTTTAATACTCTCAAGAGGAAAAATTCTCATTTAGGAATTCAAAAACTATAAGTAATGTTCACAAAACTCCCAGGAAATGGAGTGATTTTGAATTTTTGCAATTTTTATTATTGACTTCGATTGATAAAATTATAGATTTTCTTAAACAAATTAAAAGTTTTATATAAAAAAAGTTATTTTTTTTTAAATAGAAAGTTTTCTTCAAAATATGTATATATGGCAACGCTGGCAACAGAGAACAAACTCGTGCCCGAAAGAGATGTGACTATACAAAACACGAATGGAAATGAAACTCATAACATTGAAAATTTTATCATGACCGGGATTATTAAAAATTTAGTTCTTTAAAATTTCAATATTGGCCTGTGTCGATATTAATCCGGTCAACAGGTTTTAGTTAGAAATATTCAGCAGAAAACCTGAAAAACTTGAATTGATATTTTTATTATGAAAAAAAAAAACACAAAAATGCAAAACTGTAGCCCGTTTCTGTATTTCTCATATCGTAAAATTTGTCGGATGGAATTAGTGAATTGCAACAAAAACAGTGACAAATTAAACAAAAAATGGTTTTTCTCACACAAGTGTTTCTGTAACTTTATTTTATTTTGCGAGAAATATCTGTCATTTAAATAGTTTTCCAACTGTTATTGGAAGAATGTGAGAAAAAGTGTTTCTGTAACAATATTTTGCGAAGAGATTCTCACAAGAACTTTTTTCATTATAAATACATGTTGTTTTTTTTTTATTTAAATAATTATATTATTATTATAATGCAGTAGCACAGCTGACTTTGTTTACAATTTACTTGTGTCAAAAGTAATTCTTTTTCAAGTGTTTTTGACAGTAGTACAATATTTTACACAAACAAAATGCCTGTTGTTTCTGTATTGTGTTGCACTCACCTTGTATAATTACACCATGATTAAAACACTACTGTGTTTTTCAGCAATATTAAATTAAATTATTAAAATTTTTTGTCTATTAATTTTATTTTCTTGTTTTAAATTTGTCAATGAGTTTATTATTTGTGTGTTACCGTTTGGTTATTTTTTCAAACTAAAATATTAAAATCTCTTAGATGTTGTACAAAGTATTTCTATAGCATTTACCAACAACATTTCTACAACTATTGTAAATTCAGATGACGTACAACTCTTACGACACTACAACATCACTTGTGAATTGAATAATTATTTCAGCATAGGTTTATGACATGAAATGTGAGAATCTTTCAATTTAGAATCAATTATTTTGAAGCTCTGTTTGAAACCTTATAAAACTAGGCTAACTAAATTTCGATAAATATATTTTAATTGTAATCTATTTTATTCATATGACTTTTAAGCAGAGATGCTGAAGGCGAGCTATCGTTATGTGCGGGCGATTATCTGTTAGTATGGACCAGTGGTGAACCACAAGGCGGGTTTTTAGATGCCGAACTATTAGATGGTAGACGTGGCCTGGTGCCAGCTTCATTTGTACAGCGTTTAATAGGTGAAGTATTTGCTTAAACTGATTAATGAAACGAAGTGATAAACGAACCTGCATTTGCCTGCAGGTGATGATCTTTTGGAATTTCATCAGGCCGTCTTGTCCACTTTGCGTGATGCCGAGGATGGTTCGATGCAATGCGATTCGACATCATTGCCCTCATTACCACCGCACAATCCATTGCTCACCCACACCCAAGAGGATTTAGCTAGATTAAGTGAAACTCATACTGATTTGGAACACGATCAAGATGATCTTAGTGATAATGGTAAGATATTGATTGTATAGGTAGACATGAATGAAAATTTTCTTTTGGAAAACAAACTTTTATTAATGTTTTATTTTCTTTAACATTTTGAACGTGATTTTTGTTTTTTTGTTTTATTTAACACATACATACATACTCGTACATACATACATGTAACTATACATACATATTTTGAAAGTAAGCATGTTACTCGTATTTGTTTTTTGAATTTCGTTCTGTTTTTAAACACATCTGCATTATATACGTAGGTAGGCTTGAAAGCCTTAAAAGCTAGATTCTTCAAAACATCTGAGTAGTTTTGTAATGCAGAATTACTTTTACATATTATTTAATTATTTAAAATCTGGTTAAATGTTATTTAAATGTTGTCTTGCAAACAGTTCCAGTACCAAAGCATTTGACATTGGAGAGACAACTGAATAAAAGTGTTTTAATTGGTTGGTCGCCACCGGAACCGCAGCTTTATAATTTGATTGACAGTTATTATGTTTATGTCGACGGAGTGCTCAAAGTTACTGTTAAAGCAAATGAACGCACACGTGCTCTTATCGAGGGTGTGGACTCGAATAGAGTAAGTGAAAATGTTTGAGGTTTCCTTAATGAATGTGTCTGTGTAATAGTAATTATTGTCTATTTCTTTCTTTCTTTCTTTCTTACAGCCTCATCGTATTAGTGTACGTAGTCTTACAAATACTCGCCAACAATCTCGAGATGCTGCTTGCACCATGATCATTGGTCGTGACACTTCACATTTGGGTCCATCATCTGTACGTGCTACGCATATAACGTGTTCATCGGCAATCATCATATGGCTGCCAGCAAATTCAAATCATCAGCATATAGTTTGTGTAAATAATGTCGAAGTACGCACCGTTAAACCGGGTGTCTATCGGCATACTATAACCGGTTTGGCACCCAGTACTCAGTACCGAGTAACAGTGCGAGCCAAACATTTGCGTGCACCTGGTGGTAACCAGCCACCGGGCCGTCCTCAAGAGGAGGCGCCCGGAGCATATGCTGATTTCCGTACCCTCACCAAAGGGTTGCCTGATCCTCCACAGGTTAGTTCCTTTACATATGTAACAAAGGTATAGTTTTTTTCTGCAATATAATAAAAACAAAAAAAAAAAAATCAGTCTTATGCAAACTCATTTTAAATATTGTACCTATACATATTAATAAAATAAATTCTATTAATTATTAAAGGATATACAACTTGAGGCTGGTCCTCAGGATGGTACCATTCTTGTGACATGGCAGCCAGTTAATAGGCCCACCTCAGCGGGGCCTATAACGGGCTATTCTGTGTACGCGGATGGTAAAAAGGTAACCGATATCAATTCACCTACGGGAGATCATGCTCTCATCGATATTGGTAAATTGGGTACATTCAATCCCAGAGCCGTAACAATACGTACTAAATCCCGGGAAGCACAATCGGCCGATAGTCAACCCATATTAATACCAAGTAATATTTAGACATTCTGCTCTATCTGTATTAACTGTTGTATACTAAGCTCTTATTTTCTATGTATCTAGATTCTGTTCGTAGTGCTGTAGGTAGAAGGGGACCAAATCAAATGGGTATGGGCATGGGTCAACACTTACCCCAAGGACCTCACGGTCCCATGGGCATGCAACAACAGCAACAACATATGATGGGTCATCAGGATCCCAGTCATTATGACCCCAATCAAATGCACCCACAACAACAACAGCCGGGCATGCAACAACAACAACAACCCGGCATGCAGCAGCAACAACCCGGCCAACAACAAGGCCATCAGGGCCAGCAGGGCCATCAGGTATGTGTCGTATTACCCGGTCTACAAACATTTCTAAATTGTATTAAAAACATACATACATTTTTCTCTACCAGTTCAAGATATACAAGTTTTTTTTTTTTTTTTTTTTTAGTTTTCGTTTTTTGTTGTTTCAAGTGTTCATTCAATACACTGTAAAATACTCGTACATATTCTAACTACTAACGTTTAACAGTCTCTAACAAAACATAACAAAAATTATTAATTTTTTTTTACATTTCTAAAATTAAAAAAAAAGAAATACTATCACTTGTTTTGCCTACTTACACTCTGTCAACTCTGTACATAAACAAATACACTGTAAAAATACTTTCTGCAACCGAAAACAAAAACAGACAAAAAAGAATGTCAAGTGTCTTTTATGTTTTATTAAATAACAATGACAACAACAACAACAACAAAGAATCTCACATACACATTTTCCTCCTCTCTACCTATACATAGATACAATAAATATGTTTATTTATTTTGCTTGCACCTTCTTATGAAATTCTTTCCGATTTAAAATATTCTACTACTTACATACATATGTACATACATATGTACTTATAAAATACACTCTATTTTTTCTCTGTAAACGTTTAAGTTCAAGATGATTTTATTTGCATTTATGGGTTTTTTATGATTTTCATTCGCAACATTTAAAACTCTACTACTCTAACTTTTCTACTCTGCTGTACTCTAATCTTTGCAAGAATCCTTCTCAAAATTTAATTATTTGTACATGTTTTTAATTTAAGAAATCAAGAAAAAAAATTAAAGAAATTTTGAAAATATTAATTTAATTAATGAAATGTAATATTTTACAAAGAGATTTTTATTAATAAAAATTCTACAAAAACTTGGTAGTGGCTCTTGAGTTAAATTCGGCCATCATACAGTTATTTATAATTTGTTTGAAAATTGGAGCATGGCTCACTAACAGCCATCTAACAATGGATTTATGTGTCTAGCTAGATCTAATTATGGCCCTGTATATCCAATAAATTTATTGTGGTTAAGTACATATTAAAGCTTGATAAGAATACTTTAGAAGTTCAGTTCAGTTTTTAATCTAAACTCACGCCAAAGTTTGCGGATCTTTAAGTTCGGTATTCTTATCTTTGTAAATAGAACCATATCCGTTTATGCCAAAGCCACTCACTTACTTTTCGCAAACCATTACTCCAGAATTCTGCCATTAATTAATAGCACAGTTATTGCCAGCGATGCAGGAGTATTTCTTTTCTATCAAAATACTTAATTTAGGTGACATTAGACACATCTAAAGTATCTCTACCTCATGAATCAAATAATAAAGATCGCACAAATAATGTAAACAAAATTTCCTCTCCCTGCGCATGACGTCACAGGTTATTTTTTCCGTATAATGAACATGTAAAACATAACTTTTATTAACAATATTTAAAAAAAAATAATAATTTTTCGTAAATTTTTTTATTTAAAATAAAACATTTCATTATTTACTATTTTATACATATTAAAATGTTTAAAAACCTGAACTAAAATACGAGGTCTGATCAAAAAATAACCGTTTTTTTATTTTTAAATTTCGTGAGTTACGTATGTTCGATTTTCGCATTTTTTTCTGTTATGTTGGTCCACATGTCTGTTATATATGTTGGTAATATCAGCCATTTTGGATTGTCAGTTTGTGTTTGACAGATAAAAAGGTTAGCCGTGTTTTGGTGTGCTCTTCGATTTTTTTATTATTCGAAAAAATAGATCAAAGAAATGAAATTAAATGCGCAAGGACATTTGAAATGTTGACTGTGGAGTTTGGCGAGTCTACTATGAGCAGAACACAAGTTCAATTGTGATATAACCGGTTTAGGGAAAGCCGAGAAGATGTCGATGACGATGCTCGTCCTGGTCGCCCGAGCACGTCAACAACCAATGAAAATATTGAAGCAGTGAAGAAAATGTTTTTGGATAATCGTCGAATCACTATCAGAGAGGTTGCTGATGATGCTGGCATATCGTTCGGCTCATGCCGAACATGAAACTTGCGGCAGCGAAGATTGTTCCAAAATTGCTAAATTTTGCGCAAAATAATGTCGCATGGACATCGCTTAGGAGCTGTTGAACATCGTCAACGACGATCCAGATTTCCTCAAAAAGGTCGTAGCTCGTAACGAATCATGGGTCTATGGATATGACATTGAAACCAAAGTCCAATCATCCCAATGGAAACGTCCAGAAGAGCCAAGACCAAAAAAAGCACGTCAAGTGCGGTCAAATGTGAAGGTTTTGCTCACTGTTTTCTTCGACTACAATGGCATTATGAATTCTTGCCACAAGGTCGTACGGTCAATAAGGAATACTACCTTGAAGTTATGCGCCGTTTGCGCAAACAAATCGTCAGAAACGCACAGAATTGTGGAAAAAACAATCATGGATTTTGCACCATGACAACGCACCAGCTCACACATCGATGCTTGTGCGTGAGTTTTTGGCCAAAAACAAAACCGTTATCATGCCTCAACCACCGTATTTACCGGACTTGACCCCCGCTGCCTTTTTCATCTTCCCAAAACTGAAGACACTGATGAAAGGAAAGCGTTTTGCTACGATTGAGGAGATAAAATAAACATCGAAACAGGAGCTGTTGGCGATACCAACAGTGTTTCGGGGGTTGGAAAAAACGCTGGCATAAGTGAATTATATCTGAGGTGGATCCCTTTAAAGGGGACAATATAGTTATTGATGAATAAATAAATACTTTTTGAAAAAAATTTAAAATAACGGTTATTTTTAGATCAGACCTCGTATATATATTTTTGTATTATGAATTTTTTATTTTGTTTTTCTTTTGAAGCCTTTTTAACGAATTTCCGAAGTTCTGAAAGTCGGGTCTGTATGCTTGGAACAGTACTCGGATTTAAAAATCTCCTTGCACCAGATCCTATTATTCTTATTATTAATATAAGATGTTTTAAACGCAAAACGTTTCACTTATTTTTAATTTCATATCTCCTTAAAGTGTTCAATACAAACTCTATGAGACACTTTAAATTTTTTTTCATCAAGGCGACAAAATGGTGGTCATTTTTTTTTTAATTTATTTTGTTTTGGAAATTGAGAAACACTTAAATGTATGTTATTTTTTTAATTAACTTTTATTTGCATTAAAATTTATATAGAAGTTAAGCAAACACAACAATATTTTTGACTTGTGACGTCACAAGAAGAAAGTTTGCTCTCACAGTTTTTGTAGAATATAACGGACCTGCGCAATGCGTAATCTTTATTACTTAATTCATGCCTCTACCTATAGTCGTAAATGATGTCATTGACAGCTCCTCTCATTTGAGAATAAAATGAGTTAATGCGACAGCATAAATACTGGTGCACGACTGAACACACTTATTACGAATGCAGCACTGGGCGCATACATTTCGTATTGTTTGCGATTTGACAGTTGACAATTATTATTCATTGCGACGTAAAAAGTCTTAAATCGTACCTATTGTTGTAGTTAACCTACTAAAATGCAACATGGAAAAAGGCGTTATCTTTAGAACGTAGCGACCGTTTGGAATCACTCGCAACTTTGTGCATCGTGTTGTGAAGTTGTTTGGGTCAAGTGCGACACGTTAAAGATCCGGTCGTCCGCGCACTGTGACAGCTCTGAGTTAATGGCCTGGGTAATACTTAATAATTTTAATTTTTTTTTTAACCAATTCTCATCTTTTATATCTTATAAAAACGCTAATTTCAATTATTTTCCATTAAAATGCAAGAATAGTTATTTAATGGCAAAATGTTTTGTAAGAACTGAAAAAATGCATATCTTCCCCTTGTAAATGCATTTCCAAACTTCAGAGCCGTTATCCTCTCATCGTAATATTTTTCAGAGCGTGTTTCTACAATTTATAGAACAATTGTAGGGTTGAGGACTGTCTATAGCTTAAATTTTTTCCGCCCAAACAATCTTGAAGCACTCTAAGAAAACCTAACGAAAATAAATTTCTTAAATTTTTTCTTTCTTAAATTCTGTATTTTCGATTAAACTCTATCTTCCTCTTACTATGACTCACTCGTTTCACCAAATTCCTAAGATAGAAAAACGTACATGCATACACCGAACAAAATTATTTGTTGAAATATATTGAAAAAGTCGTTTTTTAAAGCACTTAATCAAACCAAAATCAATAATACTGGCCATTAAGATACAAACTATCTAAATCTCAGTAAATTAATTAATTACGTTACGTTTTAATTATTGAAATGCAAAACCAAAACCAAAATCCCCCCTTTTTTGAAATGTATGTAAGTTTCCATAAGAAATTTAACGAAAAAAATACATATATATTTAATTGCTTGCGTTTTTTTTTAAAACATAATGAACGAAATTTAAATAAATATTGTTGGCATGTTAATGATTGAAAAATCTATTAAAACGATTAAATTAGCTAAACAGTTTAATTTATTTAATACAATTAATTTTTTTCATAAATAATAAGTACCTATACAAAAAAAAAAAATACAAATAAACATCATCATTTTGTGTAAATTCTAAATAAAAACAAACAAATTCCCCCCTAAATCATCTGTAAACGCAGGCCGAGGGAAGTACCGGTGTATTAGGAGGCCTATTCGGGGGCCTCTTTTCAAAACAAACACCACAAACTCAGACTCAGACTCAAGCGAATCAAAATATTAACGTAAGTCTATAACTCATAACATCTCCTTACTACATCTTTAACTTAACACACATACAATTAAATATTCAATACTTAATTATAAAATTTTTATAATAATAAATACTTCTTAACTAATTAATCTTAATTAATTAATTATTGATTTAATAAATAATAATTTTATTATTATTATTATTACATACATAAATATCTACTCGTATATAGTTAAATTGTTTTAAAGAAAAGTAAATACTTACATAGAGTAAAATATCTTTGTTTAATTTTCATTTCAATTAGAATTGTCTATCTACTGCTTGCAAAAACCAAAAAGTGAAAAACAAATAATAGTAATAATAATCTGTTCAAAATTCAAGTTCAATAACCGAGGCTAATCTAAAAATTTCATTAAAAACTACCTATTAACTTTACTTCAATTCAAAATTACTTAGTTTATGTGGTTTAATTTTTCCTAAATAGAGTTGTAGTCAAGAACGTTGAAAAGTTTTAAAATGTTTAATAATTAGAAGCCAAGTTGTTTAGATTTAAGTAATCAATTATTTAAGTTTAGTTTTAGTTTTGGTGTTAATTTTACTTTTAAAAAATGTAAAGTAAATTCCACAATCATTGAAATCCAAGTCTAGTTTAGGTAGTTACACACCTCAAACACCAACAAATCATATGAAAATAGTTCATACAACCAAATGTCATCATCAAATGTAAATCAAAATTAAAGTCGCAATCTCCTTTTCCCACGGTGTAAATTTAACATTAGCAACTAAATATCTGAGAGTATACACCAACTACACTGTAAAAAGAGTAAACTCAAACCAATACATAAAAATACCAAAACCGTAGAACAGTAAACTAAACTTTGTAACATAAACAATATAGCTTTGCCTCTTTCTGTTACGTTTTCGGTTCTCTCTTGGGTTCTTTCTCTTAATTTACGCTTTAAACGTAACTTAACTTAACCTAACCTTACTTTTCATTTCGTTCTGTTACTTCCTTTATAAGTTTCAAAATCATAAAATTTAATTATTTTCGCTTTGTTTGATTTCAAATATAAACTAAACTAAACATTTTCATTATCATTTCTTAAGATAAAAGAAAAAATTACTATACCATTTGCTACAGCAAAGATATTTTTTTTTTCAACTTACAATGAAATAAAAATTATATTCATTAACAAGAAAACAATCATTGCAAAAAAAGAAACTCATAAGAAATTATATTGCTTTAATCAAAATTTTTTCCAAAAACTTTATCCGGGTTTAAACCAAAATTAAATTGATACCACAAAAAAGGGTTACCCACCGGGCCAACAGCAGCAGCGTATGATGCGGCCGCCAGGCATGCAGCAACAACCATATGGACCTCAAGGCCCTATGGGTCCACACCAGCGTTTCCCCGGCCAAAGAGGTCCTGCCCCTCCGGGTCAAATGCAACAGGGTGGACCTATGCCACAAGGTATGATGCCTGGTCAAATGCAGCCCGGCATGCAACCTGGTGGCATGCAAGGTCCAATGCAGGGTGCTATGGGCCTTAGAGGTCCAATGAGTCAACAGCAGCAGCAGCAGCAGCAAATGCAACAGCAGCACCAACAGCAAATGCAACAAGGTCAAATGATGCCCGGCCAACAAGGCCCAACGCCACAACAGCAGCACCAACAGCAACAGCAGCACCAACAGCAACAACAGCACCAACAGCAACAGCAGCATCAACAGCAACAGCAGCAGCATCAACAGCAGCAACAGCAGCACCAACAGCAACAAATGGCAGCGGCCGCCCAGAAAAAGCCCCGCTTCTTTGTTGCCATGTTCGACTATGATCCCAGCACAATGAGTCCAAATCCAGATGGATGCGACGAAGAACTGCCATTCCAAGAGGGTGATACTATTAAGGTAAGTCGGCAAATTAAAAACATGACTTAAGAATTATTCTTCATTTTCTTTTTACCAACTGATTGGCCAGTTTTGAAAAATTGTAGTTTTGCGTTAGGATTATTATGAGGCTTGTTAAAATTACAAAAAAAAAAAAATACAAAACAATTACAGTCGGGCCTCGATAATCCGTGATGGTCGGGACCAGAAGCATTTCTGATAATCGATTTTCATGGTTAATCGAATAACAATTTTGATTATAGAGTTTTTAAATATTTTTATTATTTAACAAGTGAACATTGGTGTACATATTTACATATTTATATAAAAAATCAATTCTTTTTAAAACTTCGTATTTTTGAGCTACCATTTTGAAACTCACATGATTTTTGAATGCTTGTTAATTGTTTTAACTTTATCTTTAATATTTAAAATGTTTCTTTATCTTTTTACCACTGGTAACGATGCCATACTAAATATATTTCCATAGGTCTAATCACCCGTTCTTCCCAAATTTCAAAATTAAACTAATCACCTTTAAATGCTTCTGACTCATCGTATGCAAACAAGGAAATTCCCCGTTTTCATGATTGTATTGTATGCATGAATTTGAAGTTAATAAAAAAAATTCTGCCATCACGGATAATAAAGGTAATCACGGTTAATCGAAGCAAACAGTTTGAAAATATTGCAAACAAAAAACAATAGACTGATATTTTTCCATCACGGTTAATCGGAGTTACCGGTTACCCGAATCACGGATAATCGAGGCCCGACTGTATACCTATTAATAATAATTTCTTTTCAAGTGGCATAGGCCGTAATTATTTAACTAAATACTTTTGTTAGTTAGAGTGTTCCTATATCTATAGACATTGTAAAAAAAAATACAAGCAAAACTCTATTTATGACATTGGTTCTACAATATGGCAATATTAAATCGTTAAAGCGAAAACGGATGTACATATGTATGTAGGTAACAGAGGAGTATTGTCAACTATCTATACAATATTGTTACGTTTTTACCTTTTAAAAACGTTGGTTTATTTCCTTTAAATAAACCAGATTCCTTGTAATTGCCAAATAAAAGCGTCAAGTAGTCTAACAAAATATAACGCGTCTTTATTTATGCAAACGTACAAAATATTTTAAGTAAACACTCTTTCTTTTAATACTCTTTTACAATTTACTTTAACACACACTTAAATTACGGTTTAAGAACGCGCAGGTTTTACACTTGTATGTTTACTCAACGATGACTCACAGTAAACTCAGTTTTGAGTGGCCCGGTTTGTTCTATTTATATAGGTACACTAGCGCCATATTCTAGTAATTAACGGCGGCCTCTAGAGATGACAATCGAAAATTCTTGTCTGCAATGTTCAACCAAAGCCGTTAAAGTTTAATATTGTCATACTCCACAACTATGTTAATAACAGCGTGTTATCAACAGTATTTGTAACTATCAGCCATGTCACAGAATTTAATTCCGTATTGAGATCTGGGGACTGCGTAAATTGAACTGAAGTCTTTGAGCACTCTTTCACAACTTTAGAGGTATGCTTAGGATCATAGTCCTGTTGGTAAATTCAGTTCTGCGCTAGTTGTAATATGGAGATTCTCCTTTAATTGTGAGCTTAAAGGTATGGTCTCACATGACAAATATTTACTTGTTTTAGCACAAATTTGTTTGACGTTGTTTAATCTTGCTAGAGTTTTGCAAGTTCAATCATAATCAAATAAAATAAAACCAAATATTTGTTGTGAATTGTTCTCAATCAACGATTTTTTTTTAATAAATAAAATAGTTTAAAAATATTTTTTTTGGTGGTTTTCGGCTTTTTGCAAATATTTATCAAGTGTGAGCGTACCATAAGCATATTTTTCACTATTGTAAATGAAGCCTAGGAAAATTGAAAGTTGACACCATTTAAGTCTTGTTAATCAGTCTAAATGTCATATCAGGTTTGTGACAAGTAATTGCAATTGCAATTGCATTGTAAATTCCCAAAGTTATAACTTTGGTGTTTTTGCTCTTTCAATGGGAATAAAAAAATTTCCAATCAATAAGTTAGAAATTTGTTTAATAGCGAATTAAAATACCTAGAACATACAGGAAAATACAATTGTAATAATATAAAAGAAATCCTTCTTAATTGAACCAGCGGTAGCGATATTGAAGACTATTAAAATGTATTTAAGTGATTTTATTAAAGATGACTTTAGACGATACTGCTTTATGTACAACTAGATGAAGGAAAAAATTTACCTATTTACTTTATTTTAAAATTTTCAATTATTCGAATAATTTTATTAATAATAAATATGTGGTCGAATTATTCGAACAAGTTACAATCAGTCGTTTCCAATTATTTGGATACCCTAGTTAACTTAACCTAATGTTTCCAATAAGCATTTTTGTACTTGTCCTACAAAAGGAAACTTGAATTCAATTCAAACATTGTGTATTGAACACTGAACTTGAATTTTATATTTTTGAATGCTTCTTGGGTTATTAAGGGTACTCAAGATATTGTTTAAAACTGGCGTTTGAACAATTGGGAAAAATTGCGAGACTTGTTTCAAGGAGCCGCTTTTTAAGTTTTGTGCAATCCAATAACGTCAGTTTGTGAGAAACGTCAATTAAAAAAGCCTAAAGAAAGCCAAGAGACAAAATTACTCAGATTCTTTGAAGAAGTTACCGTATGTTAACACTTGAATTTTTTGGTAAAAATGGTGGCAAGCATATATCCTTTTGTGTATGTCACTAAGTTACTTTTCTTTTTTGGTTGTTTATACTTAGGCCGCGTTTTCACTATGCCATTTTTGTTGTCAAATTGTCCAAATTGTTGGTGGTGTAGGGTGTAATCAGCTGTTGCGTTAAATGCACAATTGAACAACGCAAGTTTACGAGCCAAAATTGTAATTTTTCATGTAATTTTTGACAATTCATTTACCAGGGAGTTCAAATGCATAGTTTGCAAGACTTTTAAACGATATCATGAGGACCCTTATTATTTTTTTTTGAAATGAAATAGTACTTGTTTGATTTTTCTAATTTAATTAAGTTATCATTAAATGAAAAACCTCCTCTAGCCTAATTTACTCACAATATCGCTTTACAATCATAAAATCGTGGTCGTAGAAGATGGTAGGGACACTCTAAATATTTAATTTTTAGCATTAACTATAATAATGGAATGATTGTTAATTACATGTAATACTAAATATAATTTAAATAAATATTCGTATGTAGTTGGTCAGCTAAATTAAATTAAATTAATAAAGTCTGTATGTAACCAAACCAATCCATTTATAGCAAACAAAGGTAAGACTAGAAATAACAACTCTACTACGAAAGCCTTGTGGGAAATTGTTGAAACGAAAAGTGTTTGAACCCGCTTGATTTTTTTTTAACAAACAATTAATTAATTACAATAAATTAATGTTCGATTGGTTAACAAATAAAATTAATAAAAAAGGCAACTAACTGATCGGTTAGCTTAACATTATTTGAATCATTAAACGAATTCGATTTTGTCATCATTATTATTATTACAATTATTAAAACAATAATCAGAATTGTTAATTAATCACCCATCATCCCTTAAATGTGTTAATTTCCATAGAATAGTGTTTAAATTATTGTAAAAAAAAAAACAAAAATATTTAATTATTTCAATTAAGTATTAATGCTTTAATTAGTTTAGAGTTTAAATGTATTTTTCTTTTGTTAACTTAATTAAATTGCAACTATTTACATATATACTTAAATATTATTAAATATATTTATATATTTACTACCTATACATGTTTATAAATGTTCCTAACTTAATTATTAATTAAATAATTGATTTATTTGCATATGTATGTATATGACAAACAAATAAACAAATAAATAAATAAAATTTCTCTGATAGTAGACAACAACATATATAATCTCTAAATCTCTATTTCTCTCTCTCTCTCTCCTTCTTTCTTTCTGTATTTGACGGCGACAGGTCTTTGGTGATAAGGATGCCGATGGTTTTTATTGGGGTGAATTGCGCGGTCGTCGTGGCTATGTACCCCATAATATGGTTACCGAGGTTGATGACGGCTCTGGTCAAATGGGCCAAATGGGCGGCCAGATGCCTCAGCAACCGGGCGGTGGTACTGGCCAAGTAATGCCCGGCCAAGTTGGCACTCAACAAAGCATGCGTAATGTTAGTCGTGATCGTTGGGGTGATATTTATGCAAATATGCCAGTAAAGCGTATGATCGCCTTGTACGATTACGATCCACAAGAGCTAAGTCCCAATGTGGATGCCGAAGTAAGTACATACACACAACATACTGTTGCACCCAAGATTTTTCTATTATTACTATGTGCATAAGAGCATAGACTTTAAATATTTGGTGTTTAATTAGCATAAGGCGGCCAGTGCCGGTGGTGGTGGAAGTGGTGGTGGTCTATTTGGTGGCATTTTTAATAGTTTATTGCCTAGCTTTACTCAAGACACAACCACTTCACGTTGGGTGAGAAAAATTATGTTCATAAATCATAAATTATGATTAATTAGTTCTAACAAGGCTAGAAAATCCTGTATTATTTAAGGGCTTATATTTATATACAAATGTTGCACTTTAATTTTCAAAGCTCTTTAGAACTTAAGGACACTATGAGACCGTGTACCTACATACATACGTATATGTACATATATACCACCCAGCTCTTTCGAGCCCACTGTTATACAATCGGTTTTTTCACTCGGCGAACAATTTGTTGTCCGCAAATGTATTTGTCTCGTGTGGACAACTCTTTTAAATTTTTGTTGTTTTTTAATGCTTTGGTAAGAGACAAGCTAAATATTTCAATTATGGTTGATCGTAATAACTGTTAACATTATTTCTCTTTTATTTATATAGTATAGGGTGTTTTCCTAAGATGTATAGAACTTTAAGTTGGCAACATTGTTTTAACTGGCGGCCATTTTATCAGCTGCCAATTGATTTATGATGATTTTTTTAAATTGAATTATGAAATTTACTTTATTCGACTTTTGTAGCATGTAACTGGCTCGGACGTATCTAATCTCGAGATCTAATTTTCAATGACTTTTTCCAATATTTGTGACCGTATATCGGCAATAACGCAGCGAATGTTGTCCTCCAAGTGGTCAATCGTTTCGGGCTTATCGCCGTAGCCTAGCGACTTTAAACATAAATCACTTGATAAATTACAAAATGTCCGCCAGTTAGGAAAGTGTTGCCAATTTAAAGTTCTATACATCTAAAAAAAACGCAGGGTGTTTAACTGATTTTTATGAATTTTTAACAAATTGTAAAATGAATGTGGTGAATATGAAATAATCGATTAATGATTTGTAAAAGGTTAAATTTTTTTGTTTTAATTTTTTCAGTTTTTGCAAAAAATATTTTTTTTAATTTTGTAATTTTTTTGTTTTTTCTAAAATTTAAGATTTTTTCTAAAATTTAAGCTTTTTGTAAAATTTTCGATTTTTTGCGAAATTGTATTAAATTTTACATATACTTATTTCTAAAGTTCACTCTCTCCCACTAAATCACTGGCGACAATTCACCCATAAAATAAAGTGGACCTGTTATTTTCGGTCCCAGTTACAAAGAAAACTATAAATAAACACATTTGTAAATCGACATGTTTTCCCGCACAGAACAACATGAACAAATCTGTGTCCGTAATTCTGAATTGTGTAGTTGTATTTGTGTGCACATAAAACGATGTGGTAGTAATTAATAATTCGTCGTTTATGGCAATACTAGAAAAGGTATAAATGATTTTGTGTTTTGAATTTTTACCTTTTAGACTATTGTAGACGGGTTCAGAAAGCGTCGAATTTCAAAAATGAGATTTTACAGATATAGCACAATCAACTCAGAGCAAAAACAGATACATAATTTAAAATGATTCTAAGTTTATAAATATTAGGGAAGCCAAGCGGGAGTGGTTTTGCAAGTCCCGGAATTTTTCGGTATTTATAAATTGGAAACAAATTGGTTTATTAATAATAAAAACTATTTATTTCAAGGAAGTAACTTTTATTAAATATACATAAATATGTTTGAAAATATTTTCTTTCCCAATTAACTAATTAAAAAACTAGAAACTAATGACGTTTTCTCATCTGAAAAGAAATGTTCAAGCAAAATCATATTTTTCATATTATAATTTATAACTACATATGTACATTAGGGTGGCACCAAAATAAAGCTGCGGATGTTCCCGACTAATATAGTTCCTTTGGAAGAAATGTGAAAAAAACAAAAAACCTCTAAAAAGGACATTTTTATCCTTTGATCCAGCTCACCAAATATTGACCCCAGGACAAAAAAAATTGAGAAACGTAGTCTTAAAATGAATCAAATTTTCATATTAGTCGGGAACATCTATACCTTATTTTTTCTTCATACAAACGGGGCCACCCTAATTACATCCAAATTTAGCACCAAATTGTGATCACTTGAAAGCTACAAATTTTTAGAAAAAATATATTATTTTGATTGGTGATTTAAGGTCATTGGTTTCAAAGGATTAATGAATTTAGACGACTTTATGATCAAATACAAAAATGTGCAAATTTTACTTTCGAACGTAATCATTTCGAAATTGGTCAATTTACAGTCAGTTAAGTGACTTAATGAGATCTTCAATTTTTAACCTTTTTCATTTCTATATACTTTACATTACACACTGCTCCTTAATGCAAAGTGTATGGAAAGGTAAAAGGAATTTTGAATAGTGTTACTTAGTTTTGCTTAAGATAAAACTTTACCACAATAACATCAGTTCACTTATGAATGTAAAGGTACTTCTAGTAAAGAGAAACGAATGAATACGTTATTTACTCTGTGATTCATCGATATACAATCAATCATAAAACCGGCAATTCTAAATAGTTTTCAAAATTTTAAGGTCGGAATGCATAGGAATGAAATTTTCTATAGTTTGGCTAGAAATTTATTATTTTATAGATAGTTCAAATGCCTAATTCTAATCTTTTATCTTATTTTTCATGTTCAATCATGCATCTTAAAACAGAGAATGAATATTTCTTCTCAAACCCCTGCCTATAAAGGTTTCAGTCTCCCATATTTTGATGGTTCTAGCAATTCTTATGTGGAAATTATTTTAAAAATAATACATATCAAGCTTATATAATTTATATAATAATTGAGATTTTATGTGGATTAGTTAGTAAAGCAAACTATATAAGAAACAAGTACTTTTTGGAGCCAAAACTAAAACCCTTTGTCTTTAAATATTTAATTACCAAGTTAATGTCAATATATAAACTATTAAATAAAAAACCCTGTTTCCCAGCTACATAAATTTGTTAGTTTCACAAACGCTTGTAAGACAACAATATTCTTTTATGAAATGTTGAATTAAAACGCCAAAATAAGTACAGTCAGAGTCAAAATTAACTATACAGCACGCTTTTTCATCTATTAAGCAACATATTTTTATTATAATAAGAATCAACTTAACATTTAATGTAATGTTAAATGTTTTCGTATTTTAATTTTTAAAATTAAAATGGATTTCATGGACATTTTTTTAAAAAAAAAACAATCAAAAATTGGTATACATACAGTTGAAAGATAAAACTGTATTTTATATTACCAAAATCCAGAAATTAAAAGTTAATATTTTGTTGGTCCTCCATTCAGCTTAATTACAGCCTCTAGTCGCCTTTCCATGGAATTTACAAGAGTTTTAGTCATTTTTCTTTCTCTAGTAATCTTGCCCCACGATTGCGTTAAAGCTGTTCGGAGTTCGTCTTTAGATAAAATGCTACTTTTTCTGTTGTTCCCGTCTACAATTTCCCACAGGTGCTCTATGGGGTTAAGGTCTGCTTTGGCACGTTGTAAAATATCCACTCCTTGCTAATTCTGACGGTGTGTTGTGCTAAATTTTCAGCACTTACTTTCAAATTGTCTTTTAAAATTTGTAAATAGTCTCGCTTATTCATTGTACTTTCAATTAATACAAGATTATAAGGTCCTGCAGCTAGCACATACCACCATCAAAGACCCACCGCCTTGTTTTACTGTAGAACTAAGGTTCTGTGGAAGTAACTCACTATTTCTTGTTCTTGTTTTGACCCAAAATCTCATATTTACTCTCAGCGCTATTCAAGAAAGATTGCGGAGAGGTTAAGGAAGCTTTTGCAAAGTCTTTATGTTTAGTACGGTTTACTGTAGAAATATACGGTTTTTTTCTACGCACATTTCCATCAAGTCCATGGTTTTTCAGCCGTCTTCTAATTGTCGATGCGCTTACAGGTCTTAGAAAAATCTTCAGCTATTTTGACTGCACTAGACTTTAGAGTTTTCTTGAACTCTCTGACTATTTTGCTCACCTCATTGTCAGTTAGAGAGCATGGATCTGGGTATGTTTTGCAGTTTTGATGTTTCCTCAAGTTCTACTTCTTTCAATAAGTTTTTGAACGGTTGACCGGCTTCTGTTCACAATTTTTGCAATATCTGCCAGAGATTTTCCGTTGCTTCGATACAACACTATTAAATCTCTAACCTCCACTGATTAATCTTTGCCACGTTCTATACGGTTCCTTAAATAATATCCTTACTCTGTATTTACAAAATTATTACTACATAATTTTATTTCCAATTGCATTAAAAGAAGTGCATAATGAGCGATGTACTCACTTATTTTCATTCTCATTTTCTCTTTTGTTAGATAAAACGTATAACATATCTTTCAGTAACAGAAATAAATAACTGTTTAATAAAAGTATCCTATCCGAATAATTTTTATATAAATAAATTTTTTAGATTTTTTTTCTATTTTTTTAGACTTCTTTCAAAGATATTATTGTTATATGTTTGCTGTATACTAAATTTTGACACTGACTGTATATCTGTAGTATTATACTTATACTGAATTTATGCTAAAATTATGTTAAAATTATTGAAAATATATATTTAATAATTAACACAATAAATTTTTCTCTTTTAAAAATGAAAAAAAAAAAAAAAAACAAATCTAGCAAGTGGAGTTGAGTTTTAAAACGGGTGAAATCATACTTGTGTATGGTGATATGGATGAAGATGGTTTCTATATGGGTGAATTGGATGGCGTGAGAGGTTTAGTTCCATCTAATTTCTTAGCCGACGCTCCCGATACATATAGCAATCAAATGATGCCTGGTGGTGGCCCTGCAGGACGCGGTGGCTTGGCCAGTCAAAGGGGCAGAGGTCAAGGGCCGGGTGCTAGAGGACCGCCACCACCTCCTCGAGATAATATGATGCCTGGTATGGCAGGACCTCGTGGTCCCCAAGGAAAAAGTAAGTAAAATTTGTGCAGATTCTCTTACTCCTTCTATTTTCTTTCTTTAACAATAATTTCATTTGTTTTAAATTATTTTGTTTATTTTTTATTTTTGTTAATTGATTTATTTATCATTTCAACTGTAAATTGTAAAATAATTAGGTTTCATTTGTTTTTATGAATACATTTTTTGTAAGATACAAAATACCTTGTTTTTAGTTTCTAAAAACAAAATTGGTTTCCAAAAAATATTAAAATATAAAAATTTATTGCGAAAAATTAAAAAAAAAAAAGAAAATAAAAGTATTTAGTATCAGGTATTTTTACAGAATTTTAGGTCTTAACATCGGTTGTTTTTATCTATTTCAAAGTAAATAACAATATTTGGAACACTGCAAAAAGTATTTTCAACATTTTTAAACAAAATTTACAATAAAACTTTTCTGAAAATATTGTTTCTCATTTTAAGTTTTTGTATATTATTTCTTATGTAAAATAAGTTAATTTATTTTTTCATTTATCAGTTCTTTTTTTATATATAAATATTTTTTTTTACTAATAAGTAATTATTTCGGCACAACATTTCTGTAATTTTCTTTCAATATACATATGAATATAGTTGTTGTTCTTGTTGTTTGTAATTCTTAACTAAAATTTAGTAAAAATAAAGTGGTACAAAAATCTAAAACGTTTTTTTTTAGTTAAAACATCTCATTAAAAACAAAATTTTAAAAATTAACCCATCATCATTATTGCAATTTGTTATGAACTGTTGAAATTTCTAAATTTTTTTAAGTTCATTTCAAATTGTTCTTATTCATCGAAATCATTAATTCTTTCTATTCTTCCTTAATTAGTTCTTCTAATTGTTTTATTATTCTTAATGGTTTTTATTATTATCTCCTACTTTTTTCAATAATGTTTTTTCGTGTCGAAAAAATATATTCTAAAAAAATAACAAATATGTGTCTGTGTGTGTTTGTTTGTTTATCTTTTAAGTTGGTATTTTATTAAACAAATGCATGTTATGTCTTTTTATTTATGATTTAAATAATTTAATTAACTTCTCCCTTAATCAAAATTTTTCTTAAACAAAATACTGAATTTTGAGTTAGAAAACCCATTTGAAACGAAATCAAGTTGAACACCCTGTAATATTTATTTAACGTAAACAATGTTGCCAGATTACTTTGCGTTCTTCATTAAGTAAATTAATCTTTGAAATTAAAAAAAAAAAAACAAACAAAATCATTTAAAGTGACTAATGTTTTTAATCTTGATCCTTTAATTTACTATTAGTATTTAAAACGTGAAATATATTGAGTTAAATTCTCATTTCTCACCGAAACAATTAAATAACTGGGTCTACTAGTGTAAGACCGCATATGTGTTCGACAACATCAGACGGAACATTGGAGGTTACTGTTTTTCGTCTATTACGAGAATGTCATGCTTGTTTTTAAGATCTGGGTGCGAAATTACCGCATTCAATATCGAGTAAAATTGATCGTAATTTTCTTATTTGAGTTTATATCATTCGATATCGAGCAAGAAATTTAGTACATTTTATCATAATTTCGATATCGAAATCATTTTTCGATACGATAGCTCATTCGATTACGAATGCGGTAATTTGGCCCCTGGTTTTCCAGATATAAAAGAAGTGTAAAATTATTTATGACAATTAAAGGAAATTGTCTTAAAGAAAAGGTAAAAAATCTGAAATGTTTGTTAACTGTTCCATGTCGAATTATTGACAACGTTTTTCTTTAAATATTGTATGAACTGCTAGAACTAGAACTCTTCTTGGCTAAAAAATTCCAGATCCAAACTACGTTATGATTAGAAGCCAAAAGTTTAAACGAATTTGGGACGTCCGTCTCCGTGAAATCTGTCAGGTCATATCTTCCCTAATATCCCCAGTCATATATTAGACACAGTAATCAAAGCGCATCATTGTATTGTGAGGAGGGTATATTGGGTTTGTGCTGATGTTTGTAACGCCCATTAATATTAGTCCAACACCCATCTTAAAGTCGATTTAACGATATCCGTCTGGCTGGCTATAATATTTTTTCGGCACAACGACGGTTGACATTAAAATTAGTTGAAAGCGGTCCATTATGTATTTCACCTAGCTCCCATACAAATATCCTCCCGAAATAGGAGTTTAATTTATGCACGTATCCAAACAATTTATCAATTTTGTGCACATCTGTCCATAATTGGAAATAGGCCCACTTCCGAAAATCACTTTAAATAATATTCAATGTAAATAGATTTATATATAAATAAATCATTCGATTCAATTTTATGATGATCGGTCCATAATTAGTCATAGCTCCTATGAAAATCACTGTAACGATTTATTTTTGTAAATTATCCAACAACTTTCACCCTCTGATCTATAAAACTAACACCTTACCGAGGTTTACAGTGTGCCAAGTTTATTTTTCCACCATGGTAAATCGCTATTTGGCTTCCAACACTTTTTAACCCAGCTCAGTGAATTCCAAATTTGTCTGTGAAAAATTTTCTTTGAGCGAACAGTGAGGATCTTAAATGATTTCCTTGGAGAACTTGTTTTATCTCATTGGCTATCAACACGTCAACGCTCATGTGGATGGAAAGTTTAACTGTGCAGTAGACAATTAAGGTCTTCTGAAGAACCAAGTTCTCCGCCTATAAGATCCTGTCCAATGGTAGAGGAGCCCTTGATCATAAGATTGATTTATAATAAAGCAAATAAATAGGCATCACATTCTAAATTAAACATTTGGTTGGATGGTTTAAATGCCTTCCAGTAGTATCTTTCTTTCCATTTTTCTCTCATACTTACTGTATTTACCTCCCTATTTAAACATTATAAATTATTTAATTATTTATCTAATGAGGATGACAAAATTTGTTTTAATTTTAGTATATTAAATTAATTTTCTCTAAAATTTAGTACTGACGTAGTCTCAAAAATTTTTAAAACTTGTAAAATTCTGCATGTTTAATACGAGTAGTATAGTTAGTTAACTTTAGCTCTGTACTTTTAGCACCCTCCCACCCACTATATCATTTCTCAACAACACTAACTAGTTCAATTATAAATGTTTTCAATCTGGCAACATCCTACCACAAATTATGTACACTGTAACCAAAAATATGTACAAACTGATGATATATATTTCACTACATGTCTTTAAATGTTTGATGCATACCTATATTTTTCGAAACAATAAATGTGTGAATACAAAATAAAAAATAAAAAAAAAAACAATAAAAAATAAAAATAATTACTTTAATCATAACATATCATATTTAATATATTTATATAAAAAACAACAATAACAACAACAATACTTTTATTAACAGCTTCAGGCAGTATATCAAAAATAAAAATCAAATTTAAAAATCTATAATAAAACATATGTATTTAATAACATTTTTTTCTTTCTTATAAATTAAACATACATACAAATTAAATGTAAAAATTAAACAAATCATTAAATAACTATGTAATATTGTGTAAAATTTATATACATACATATGCATACATATAAATATTAATATCTAAACGAAAAACGAAAACTTAAGTTTTTGAAAGACAAAATACAACATTTTTAAAGGTAACGTTTTTTTATTTTCCATATTACTTACTCGTTTTATGAACTACACTTTCTGCTCTAATATAACTATTTCAAGTTTTTCTTGTTTTTCTTTTCTCAAATTTATTTCATTTTAAAGCTTTTTATATAAAATGCAAATAAGTTTTTCGTTTTTTAACTTTTAAATTAACTTTCCATTATTATTTTTGTTTCTTTGTTTGGTTTCAATTATATATTTATGTAAAAATAGTAAACTAATTTTAAGTGATTTATAAAAAAAAAAATATGTAAACTTGCGGTGAATTATATAGAAACTACATTTAATGCACAACAGGCCTTTAGATGCTGGTGTGTTTTGTCTATATGAAATGAACAGTGAACTGAACTAAACAGAACAGAACCAAAAACTATTTAAACTGATCACAACTCATCAGATCTTGTTATTGATCGATCGGTATAACATATGATTTTATCTTTAGGTTACAATATAACAACAACAAATTGGTTTTCAATACAAGCAACAAAACAAATTTTTAATTTTCAGTTTTTATTTTTCGTTACGTTACAAAAACCATGCGAATGAAAGAAATTTTAAATTCTGTTTTATAACTCTATTTACTATTTGATTTTCATTTAATTTTTTTTTTTTTTAATTTGGAGATTTTATTTAATTTATTTAGTTTATTTTTTATAAGTTTTTTTAACAAAAACAAAAAACAAAATTATTTTGTAATGGTCTGCTGTGGTAAATGTGAAGTCTTTATGTTATATTTGTTGCTATAGATGCTCGCCCTGCTTCCCCTACACTGTTAGACAACACGGGCCACCCTGCCCCCGATCACCAAACGCAGGTAAATACTCTTTCTTCTTTACGTTTTTTTGTTGAAAAAAAAAAAATGCATTTTTAACTTTGTTTTTAATTTTGTTTAAAAATATACGTTACGTTATACTACTACTACTACTTACTTAAACTACTATTAAACTCTACTTAAACTACCTTACTAGAAAAAAAACAATTTACCTATCTACCCTCCATACACTTTCTATAAATATTTGTTTTTTTTTTGTCAAAATTAATACACTTTTTTAAACTGTCTCTTTAAAAACTAATTTTTACTACTATTACTACTACTATTGTACTACAACTCTGTCTCTGTTAAAATAAACAAAAACTCAACAACATAATCATGCATTAAACAATTGTTTAAATTTTTGTTCGAATTTTAATTTATTTGTGTTTGTTTTTCTTTTATACCTACCGATACACATTTTATTTAAGTTTTAAAACAGTTGTAAGGAAATTCGTCAAAGTTTTTTCAAATTTTAAAACCATAAAATTAATTAAAACAAACCATTATTAAAATAGTAGTTGTGTTAATTGTTAATTTCAAAAAAAAAACACAATTTCAGACACCAAACCACTTATATTTGCTTTGCGTTCAATAAACATTTACATATGTATATGTACTATGTTGTTCACACTTTTACCATTATCAATCAACTCACTCTTCAATTTAAAAAGAAAATGCTAAATACAATCATCTTCAACTGCAAAAAAAAAATAAATAAATATTTTATATATGAAAAACATTAACTAATTTCAAATTTTTGCAAAACCAAAAGAAAAAACAAAATGTTAGTACTTTTTATGTATAGCTAGCAACATTTTATCAATCAATTTACAGACATACTTATATTTATTTACATATAAAATAAAATAACAACAAACCAATAACAAATATAGTTAAATTAATAGAGAATTTAAGAAAAAAAATAAACATATTTAGAGCACATGATAAAACAAATAAATAATATTCTATAGTAGCAGACACACCGTTCCCAAAAGAAAACAACAAAAGCATAATCATATTTCACTATTTACCAACTACAACTACAACAAGAAAACAATAACAGTCATTCTTTTTTTTTGCTCTCCTCCTATTAACGGAGTGCATTTGAATAAATTGAGAGGCAGAGATTAAGTTGATCTAACGGTGTTTCATTTGTTTACATTTAGTAATGATGGCATTATAATAGTTACACATGTGTTGCCGCAGTTTATTTTCAAAATCATCACACTTACATAGTTACAATATTGTTACATTACCCAGTTATTTTAATTAAATTTATTGAATGTCACTCAAAACGAGTCATATCATTGACGTCTTAGATAAGGTTAAGCAGGCGGCCGTACAACGCACATTTCATTTGTGTCCTTTTAGTTTTGCCTGAAAAGATAAGGCCGCGTTTTCACTATGTCATTTTTATTGTCAAATTGTCCAAATTGTTGGCAATTTTTTAAACACGGGTTGTCATATGGCGTCATCTATGTTTGCAATCATGAAAATCATGTTATGACAACCCGTTTTCATACAATTGCCAAGAATTTGGACAATTTGACAACAAAAATGACAGTGAAAATTAATCATCAGAATGAGGATATAAATAAAAGATATGTGAAAGATGGATACAAGATAAAAATGAAGAGGAGAATTCGGGTTTTTAGAATTACAAAAAAAGATGGAGTAAGTGATTCCGAGACAATTAACGACCAAATAATTCCACCGTAAAGAGTTTATGTATGTAGCCTATCTCGGTAGCCAATTGCTACTTCTAAATATCCATTCCTGTACATTGCCATAGAAGATGAGAAACGGTTTCATCCTCTTCTCAATTATGACAGAAGTCATTGTATGATAGTCTCCTTCTCGCATGATTGTTAAGTTACTTAATTGAAATCGTTGTAGTTTTAACAAATATGATATACGTTCCCTATTCAGCCTACGCCAGATCAATGCAGTGATTGCACAGGTGGGCTCATGTTCCCGCTAATTCTGAGCTGAATATTTTCTAATGCATCGTGAAATTGTCGTACCTGTCTATTATTATAGTGTCGTTGCAGGCCCGGGCAAATATGTTCTAAGATTATAGTGAAGCACCTGCCGTTTGGCTTAATCTTCACTACGTACTTAAACGCAGAACGGACTCGGTCCGTCGGCCGCGTTGTAAGTCCCTGTGAGTGACATGGAGCCATGCCTCATCAGAGATTCATACTTGCATGCCCCCACAGGGGCACACAACATTGCAATTCCTCAATACATGACTGCAAGATCATGTAAAGATCACCTTGCTAAAGTGATTGGGCTATCTAATAAATGCAGGCCCGGGCAATGATATATGTATAATATGTTTTAGAGTACTATGTAATTCCTCTTAAACCTCACACTTCCTACAATAGTCAGGTGTGCTGTCGTCGCCACATCAGCTATTCGTAGTTCAAATTGTGTAATGATATGCCCTACTAATACTTGTGTCCAGCTACAGTAGTATTATGTCCAATACAGGTCAAGTGACAAACACACGATCTGAAACTTTAAGACCGCCAGAGTTCCCGGCTGATATTAATATTTCCTTCTTAAATTCATCTATAAATATCGTATAACATTCGTGGTAATTGAACGAAAATCTTTCAGTAAATTATTTTAGAGTTCCGATAGGGCTCTCCATTGGGAGTGTCCTACGGCAGTTGATCTTTTTCAGCATGTTGATCTCTGTAATCATGTAGGATTTTAAAAAAATAGATGTACTGAAACCAAATTTTTAAAAATTCCTTTGGCTTGAATCCCTTGGTCTCAATGGGTAAGATATATAGATTATATTTTAAACCGCCTGTGATATTATGCTTTTAATTGAGGCACATTGAGCAGTTGAGCTTTGGCCAGTGTGTTCTTATGATATTTGTAAGTTAGAAATGGTATCACAACTGATATGCATAGGTAGATCACGTTTAAAACTATCGGTTGTAATCCCTAACTTTTCTATAGGTCCCTTCTGAATATTATTTTACCAGTAAAATTTAATGTCCAAGGAAACTCGTGAATACTTTGCATCAGCAGCTAGTGTAAATTCCACTCTTCAGGTAAACCGTTCCAATTTGTTTATTCTGGTAAACATTAAAAGTTTCGTCTTTTTAGTGTTGACGCTCAGTCCTTTGTTTTCGAGCAACAAAGAGAGATCACTAAGCCCTAATTTTATAATATCACGTTTGTATAATACCACTTATGTACAATAACAGCGTTATGGACCGCTTTTCTCGAAAAGTTTAAGAATTACTTTAAACGTTATCAACAACAATAGACATATCCATCATCACTTGACATACCACGTCTTATCGCACGTTAAGTAAACTGTACATTGTTATAGAGTTCATAATAGCATTTAGAAATTTTATTTAAAAATTTTTGTTTCAAGATTCTCTTTAATTTATATATATCTTTTGGTAAAAGTTTTTAAATTATATTCTAAATGCTATTATGAACTCTATGCAATGAAATGTTGCATTGCATACTGCGTTTATGAAAACAGCCAATGTAGATTTTGCTTAATGACAAAACACCTTAACCCAGACATGAGCTTGATCGATGAAGATGAAAATATTCGATGAACATTTAGGGATTTCTTTAAACTAGAGACCAAAATAATCCAAAATCAAAAAAAAAAAAAAAAATTGTTTACATGGTTTGGTATGACTTTTATTAGTTTTTGTTGCTTTTTAATGCTTTGGTAAGAGACAGACTATTTCAATTGAGGTTAATAACTGTTAACATAATTTCTCTTTTATTTACATACATACATATATACGATAAGCTATTTTTTACGAATTTTCAACAAATTGTAAAATAAATGTGTTGAATGAGAACTAAAACAGTGCCTATATTGGTCATTTTATATTTAAGCTTTGTTGATTTGCATCAAATGAACTTTTGCCATTCGAAAATAAAAGTTATAGCCTGACCTTTACGGGGGGAAAAAATTAAATTATAAATAACTCATCTTGATTAAAAGAGAATTATTCATCTTGCGAGTATTTGAAAATTTTTTAAAAATATATTTAAATTTAAAATTTAATTATTTTTAATTTTAAGTTCTGTTCAGTTACTTAACCATCTTTCGTTATATTTATATGAAAACATAAAAATAAGTTTTCATTCTCAAATAGCCGGAAAAATAGATTTTGTTAAAAAAAAATTTACAGCTAGGGCCAAAATTTGTTATAGCCATAATATATTTTTTGTTGGCAAACATTTAAGAAACCGAATAGAATTCTCTTAACTCGCAATTTAAAGATATAGCAGTAATTGTCTTAATAGTCGTTAGTTTTTTCTTTTCACAATTAACTTATATCTCTCAACAAAAGTTTTCGATTTTAAATGCACTCCTAGGTTTTTATATGACAACATGTTACAAAGTTCATATAAAAACTTAAGGTACGGACACACTTGGCAAATATTTGCCGAAAAAGACGTAATCACTAAATAACATACATATATTTGAACACGTTTATTTATTTAAAAATACTTTTCGTATTTAGGCCAAAGCACAACATACATATATTTAGTTTTAATTTATTTGATCTAGCAAAACTCTTGTAAGAGTAAACAGCGTCAAACAAATGTGTGCTAAAACAAGTGGTTACGCTTTTTTTGAGTAAATATTTGCCAAGTGTGACCTGACCGTACCTTTATAGGCATATACTACCTTTATCTAAGTTTTCTGTAATTTCCTTTTCACTATCATTGATTTTGAAAGTATTTCAGTTGTGTTTATTATGTTTGTTTGCATTATTTGCTTCTTTAATATTTTAGTTTTATAATTTTGTGTTCGTTTTCTAAATTTATTATTATTGTTCTACCTACATATATAGAAAATAAAAACCAAATAGAAAAAAAATTTATAAGGCAAAGAACACAATGGAGGAGTTAAATGGCCCTTAAATCAAACAAACTTCAAAGTATCAAGGGAAGTGCATGAAGGGCAATATTATGATTCCTTCATTGTGTTTACAGCCTTGTTACATTCGTTACCAGCAAAACTTTGCCACATTGAATAGAATAGAAAAAAATAAAACATGCCACACAAAGCAGAGCGAACTTAAATATTTAAATTGTGTTTTTTAAATCGTTTTGTTTTTGTTTAATTTAAATATCGTTTAGTTTCAAAAATAAACTATCATGTTCATAACAATCACACAATATTTACTGTATACATAAATAATAAAATATAAAAATAACAACTTAAACCAGCAACGAATCAATTTATTGATTAACAAATCAGCCAACAATCCAACAACTTTTGTAAATAAATACTTACACTAACTACATTGCTAAATAATCTTCTAGTTTGAATTAGAAAAGCATTCTTAGTGTAATTAATATTAATATGTTTAATAAAACTCCAAAAATGAAAAAAACCAAATTGAAATGCTTAAACTACCTATACATATATACCTATATCTATAGATGTATTATTTATATATATTTTTTACACATTTTTAAACATTTCAACCAAATAATCGTAATAATAACAACAATAATTAACGTTTATTTTAATTAATAGTAATTTACTCGTTCGTACCTTTAACAACATAATTAATTTATTATTAAAACTTTTAAATTTAAATATTGGATGTAATAAATGGTGTATAAAAAATTTCTATGTGATTCACTGTATGTGTAAAAATATGTCTTTTTTAGTTCTTATTGTGTATTAGACTACTATTAATTAATTCGTTACTTTTATTATTTTCAATTTGATTTCATTTCATTTCATTTAATGTTTTTTTTTTTTTTGCTTTTTACTGCCACAAAAAAAACCAAAATTTAGTTTAAATGTGTTTGTTATATAAATTGCTAAATTATTATTATAATTATTTCTGTTTTGAGATTTATTTAATTACATTTATAGTTTTGATTTTCCTAATTTTAAGTTTTGAACTGAAATTCCAACACAATAAAACTCCATATACTTCCAAACATTAAATATTTTAAAATATTGAAACATTTAAAGCAAAGAAATGCTTTTATCGCTACAACCTAAATTAATTCTAGATAGTTGAGTTAAAGGTGTTTTCTTTTGTTTTTCTTTGTTGTTTTGCAAAATTATGTTTACTAATATAATCATAGTTTTTGTTAGACTTACATAGTACATACATACATACATACATACATACATACATACCTACCTATACATACGTATATAATTATGTAATTAAATTGTCAAGTATAAATTTGACAGCTGAAAAAAAGTTGCTAGTTCTACATACTTACCAAATAGTTTTCAAATTAATTCTACTCATGGTTTTATACTCAAGAAGTAAAAGGTTTCACCGCCACTGGCAATTCTTTGTTGATAAAGCTATGTACAGACGGTTGTCAGATCTTACAATTTTGTCAGAAAAATATTCAGAAAACCTAACAACTGTATGAACTTATAATACTTGTCTCCCAACGTTATCAGAAAAACCTTTTTCACACTTTTTGTCATTGTAAGATTGTTGTAAGAAAATTGTCACACACTTTTTAATTTCGTCCGTCTAGCCATATATATTGTCATTACATTGTTAAGACATTGACAACATTGTAAGATCTAAAAACAACCTTCTGCACATAGCTTTAGTAATGGCACCATCAGGGATGGAAATTTAAAATTTATGTTTAATTATTTACATTTAGTGTTGTTCTGTGGTGCTTATCGTCATCAATTGTTGCCGATAAAAATTGCAATACACACAATTTTTTTTATAAAAAAAAAAAACAAGAAATAAAATTATTGTTTCTTTGCAACAGATGTTTTTTCAGCTTTTTTGGAATGAAATTAATAGAATACAAGATCACTGCGACTTGAACGAATATTCTGAACCTATGCAATTTGTAAATTTGCTTTTATATAATATGAAATAGTACCAACAAATTACGATTGTATACAATTTTCCATCTCCGGTTAACAAGATGAGGCTTTTTATTACGAACAGAGGTGCCAGACTTGACGATTTAGTGGCAATGGTACAATTTACAAGACGTTTATTTATTTCCTAAAAATTTTTCATTTGTGTTTTTAATGTCGTGGCATTTGACGTGTATGCAAATACATATTTTCAAAAGTATTTAGCAAAAATTTAATGCTTCTAAAAACAAAAAAAATATGGGTTTTTCTTTTTTATAAATGATTGCAATAATGTGTACTACAATTATAATTCAAATGATTAACATTACACTCAAGCCTGAAATTACAGTTGATATCTTGTTTTTCATTCCAGTTTTATTAGATTTTCTTAAAATATCAGGTTATAACATGTTTTACCCGAAATCGGCTCGTTGTCGATTCAATTTATTTTAATTTTAATTTATAATTCGAAAATACTATTCAATGTTGGCCGTTACTACTAAACTACTGCTACCGAATTGACGGCAATTACCGTTACATCTAAATACCGCCTATATTAACCTACATACATACATATATACATATGTATATAAATTATTTTAATTTAAAAAAATTAATAATTTTTATTTCAATTATTGCGTTTATTGAAATCTACAGAATTTAAAATTTAATATATGTATAGGCAATATCAATTATGCCAGCTTATTTTTAATGTCTGTTAACTTTATAACAATTCACGAAATTATTACCGAAATTCACTTAGTAGTGAGATATAGACACAAAACGTTTGGTAAATTTTATGTTTAGTAGTAAACTGTTCTATATGATATGCTCAACTACGACGTTGTCGTCCTTATGAAGATTTTGCCCATTGGCAGATGAAAATTGAATGTAATCGTGACAACTTATACTGCTTCGCTGAACGCTCATCTGTACAGTCTATCAATTTGATGTAGTCTTGATATTCATGTGGAGATAGTGCCATCGCTTTCTTCGCCATCTCTTTATACGAAATCGTTTGGGACCATGTAGGCATATTTATTTTGTTAGAGTGACCACTGTCGTTTAGGGCTGCCCCAGATGTCATCCATTTGGATTTATTAGCTACTACAGTGAGAGTTACACTAATTACCTTTTCAATGAGCGTTCTTGGCGATTAAAGGAAACTCTTCTATTACTGCGTGAGCACATCGACAGTTTTACCACCAAATTCAGCTGCAGGTTTTTGACCTTAGGAGTCTTGAGGTACCCGGTTTCGAAGAACCATCCCAGCATACCATTCTAGGAGCGCTCCGAAAAAGAGTCAGAAAAGAGTCCAACAAAAGAGCATTTTCGGAGCGAAAGAAAAATTTGCTTGTTACTGTCCTGAGTCATCACGCAGTATGACTCAGAAATTCCACATTTGAACAAAAATAAAAAAAAATTTCTGTACCACATAAGAATGACAAAAACAAGATTACACAGAGCCCAAAAAAACCCTTATAAAAGACTCTTTTCTGACATTATCTAAGAGCTCTTTCTGACGGACCATTTTCGAATGTAATGACCCTCTTTTTTGAAGGTTTTCGGAGCAATTATGATTGTTTTTTGGGCTCATAAAGAGCGTTAACGCTTCGAAAAAGGCTTGCTGGCATACTGTAGCTAGTTTTACGATCGAATAACAGCAGTAGTAGCTAATCGATTATTTGAACATGGCGCTTAATTCCACAGTTGCTAACCTAAAACCGATGTTGCAGTAGTTGGATAACCAGACATTATTAAAAATAAAAATTTTTCATCATCTCATCACTGCAATCAATGATGCTTTTTGTAAAAATGTACGAAACAAATTTGCAGACTGATCCTGTTTATACAAAATTAAATATCTAACACAATAAAATGAATTATCAAATTATCAAAAATTACATGAACAATTATTTTGGCTCGTAAACTTGCGTTGTTCATTTGTGCATTTAATGCAAGAATGATAAAATAAAGATTACGAAAGGTTGCCAACTATCACATAAAACATACCTTTTTCGCAAGAAATTTTAATTCTAACACATGAAACATTCTTGGTAACCCTTAGAATGGAACTTCTACGGCACATAACGGGAAATCATGCGCAGAACATTTTAAAATTTTACGCTTGTTGCCGTAATCTCTATTTTATCATTCTTGCATTTAATGCAACAGCTGATTTTTATTTAATTTAAAAAAAAATTAAAGACATTTGAAAAAGACAGTTGTGTGATTTCGGCACTGATTGATGAACAACTGGCATAGCATAGCGAAAAAATCTCTTTCAAAATCTCTTCTTGCGCCTTGATTATCTAAGTAAATATGTATGTACATATGTATAAACAACCAAAAAAGAAAAGTAACATAGTGACATACACAAAAGAATCTATGCTTGCCACCATTTTTATTAAAAAATTCAAGTGTTAACATACCACAAATGGTAACTTCTTTAAATAATCTGAGTTATTTAGTTTCTTGGCTTTCTTTAGGAATTTTTAAAAATAAATATTTTTTGAAACGAAAATTTCAAGTTTATTTTATTTATTTTTGAATTGACGTTTCTCACAAACTGACGTTATTGGATTGCACAAAACTTAAAAAGCGGCTCCTTGAAACAAGTCTCGCAAGTTTTCCCAATTGCACAAACGGCAGTTTTAAGCAATATCTTGAATACCCTTATAATTATTTGATCAAAGACACACAAGAAACTTCACTACACAATGTAAACAATGTAACAATAACTGTGTGTAATGTTTACACTAAAGACCAGCAATTTGATTTATATAACCATGAGTAGATATACATACATACATACTTTGAAGGATAATATTAATAAAATAAATGTTATTTAATATACAGTCAGAGTCGATATTTAGTGTACAGCACCACGCTTTTTCATCTATGAAGCAAAATATTTAAGTTTGAATCAGCTTTAAATTTAATCTAAGGTTTAATGTTTCTTATTTTAAAAAAAGTTTTAAATTAAAATTGATTTCATGCAAATTTTGTGGCAAGAAGAAGTAAGAAGAAACAGTCAAAAAATTAGTATACATATACAGTTGAAAGATAACACCCTATAATATTTCAGTAATTGTTCAAGCTTAAGGTATTTTTTAAAAATAAAATTTTTATTTTCGATGTTTCGCTACTTCTTTGTGTAGCATCGTTAGTAAACAAATTATTCTTTTAAGTTTAAAGAATTACTGATTAAGAGATAACATCCTATTTTATGTTACCAAAATCCAAATATGAAAAGTTAATATTTTGTTTTTCCTTCATTCAGCTTAATTACAGCATCTAGTTGCCTTTTCATGGAATTTACAAGAGTTTCAGTCACATCTCTAGTAATCTTGCGTTAAAGCTGTTCGGTGTTCGTCTTTGGACAAATTGCTTCTTTTTGTAATGTTCCTGTTAAAAATTTCATACATGTGCTTTGTGGGGTTCTGGTCTCGAAATTGCGGATGTGGAGGTGAATTTAATTGCTTAGGCAAGTTGTACAATTGCCACTGCTTGACAACTCTGGAGGTGTGTTTTGGGTCGTTGTCTTGCTGAAAGACCCATGGCGCTTCAAGACCTAAATTTTCGGCACTTACTTTTAAATTATCCTTTAAAATTTTCAAGTAGTTTCGTCTATTCAATTAATACAATATTACCTGGTCCTGCAGCTGACATGCAACCCCAAACCTTGAATTGTTTTATTGTAGCACCAAGTTACTGTGGACACAGCTTACTAATTCTTGTTCTCCAAACCTTTTCTCTGGATTTTGAAGCAAAAATCTCAAATTTACTCTCTTAGCGAAATATTACATTATCCCAGAAAAAGGTTAAGAGACGGAGAGGTTAAGTGAGCTTTTGCAAAGTCTTTACGTTTTGTATGGCTTACTGCAGAAATATACGTTTTTTTCCAGGCACTCTTTCATGAAGTCAACGGTTATTCAGCCGTCTTCTTCTCTTACTGGGTCACCGTGTGTTTTAGGAATGTCTTCAGCTCTTTCAACTGCGCTAGACTTTGGACCTTTCTTGACCTCTCTGACTATTTTGAGCACCTCATTATCAGTTTTGCAGTTTTGGTGTTTCCTCGAGTTCTACATCTTTCAATAACTTTTTTTTACAATTTTAGAAATATCTGCGAGAGATTTTCCGTTGCCTCGATGCAACATAATTACATTAAAACTTCCACTTGTAAATCTTTGTCACGTGCTATACTGTTCCTTAAATAATTTTCTTACTTACAAAATTATTAATCCTTTTATTTCCAATTGAATTAAAGAAAGTGCTTAATGTGCCATCTATTCATTTATTTCATTCTATTTTAACGTTCTGTGTACTAAATATTAATTGCATTTTTAAGAGCATTTTCTTTTTTGTTAGATTAAACTTAAAACATATCTTTCAGTAAGAGTAGTAGATAATTGTTTAATAAAAGTTATCTGAATAATTTTTATATAAATAAATTTTAAAAGTACAGACTTCTTTAATAAAAATTATTTTTCACAGAAATTATTGTTCTCTGTATACAATATTTTGACTCTGACTGTACATACTCGTGCATACATACATACTTATGTATATTGGTTTATATTGGTTTAAAAATAATCACCAGCATTTTCTTATAACGTCAATCTTCAATTTGTAGTTTACTTAATAGTTTAAAGTAGTAAATAAAATAATTGGTCCCACATTTTTGTTCCAAGTATTTTTACACACATTACTCGTATACATACAATTATTTATCATAACAAATACATATGTACGTTCCTATACTTCTTCTCATTGTTGTATTCAATAACGAAATCCAGTGGGAATTTAAAGATGAATTTGAAAAACAGTTGAAAAAAATTACCCCCGAGTGGTGTCCTTACTTGTGTTTTTTACTCTTGTCATTTTAAAATAAAAACTTTTTCTTCCTAATAACAACTTAGTTTTAAAAATAATAAATATTGTTCTTTGAAGCCCCGCAACTTTGTTACTTTTTTGAACAAAATCATATACTACCTACCTATATACATATGTATGTTTTACCAAGTTCTTTTTAGCTAATTTTTCCTTTATTTTTGATTATTAAATAAAAAATAAAAAACAAAAATAAAAATGTTCAATTGTTGAATTGAGTTGCGAAGCGATGTCATATGAAATTTAATGAAATGTAATATTTTACAGGGGATGATCGGTCGCGGTGGTAATGTTGCTGGCATGCAGCAGCAACAGCAACCTTATGGTCAGCAACAAACGCAAATGGGACAACAACAACAACAGCAGCAACAGTTACAGCAGCAACAGCAACAACAACAACAGCAACAAATGGGTGGCATGGGGCAAATGGGCCAGATGGGTCAGCAGGGTATGATGGGTCAACAGCAGCCAATGGGTCAGCAGAATCAACAGCAGATGGGTATGATGGGTCAGCAGCAGCAACAGCCGGGTCAGCAGATGGGTATGATGGGCCAGCCGCAACAACAACAACAACCGCAACAACAACAACAACAACAACCTCCTCCCGTATCGCAACCCTCAGGCGGTTTATTATCCGGTGCAACTAGTTTGCTCTCGGGCGCTACTTCGGCTGCCACCGGTGGTCTATTTGGATCTAAACAACCACCTAAACAAGATCCAATGCAACCACAAGGTGGTGCGCAGCCAACGCAGCAAACATCAACCGGCCTGGGTGGATTATTTGGCGGCGGCCAACAGCAGCAGCAACAACAACAACAACAACAGCAACCCCAGCAACAACAGCAGCAACAACAACAACCACAAGTGCCACCTCAAGGTCAACAGCCACCACCACAAAGCCAAGGGCCCGGTGCTGGTCTGCTGGGCGGTCTCAAAGGTATTGCCGCAGCAGCGCCGGGTGGTGATGTGCTGTCGAAAGGTAAGGATCTCTTTGGCAAATTCGGATTCGGTTTTGGCAAATAACCCCGGTCATATTATAGGTCGTTTTTATATATATTATATTAATAATAATTATATTAATAAATTACTAATAATTAATTAATTCCAATAAAAAAAAACAAAAACAAAACAAATACTAAAAATAATTAACAATAAAACAAAACTAACTAACATCAAGTGGCAGGAAAAGGTTACAATAAGTTATGCAGCTTATTTTGAGGAGGAAAACTGAGGGAAGTTTGCTTAAGTTTCATGCTTTTCCAGGAATGTGAAGTAAATGGCTTGAGTTTTAAGGGCATTGTTTAATATCTGAATAGTTTGTAGCAGTCTTTGGCAGGATATACACATTCGGTGGCAGGATAATAAAACAAAACACATTTGTTGAATATTTAAATATATTCAGGATCTAAGAGAACAAACAGTAATTTACGGCGAAACGTCGTCTAGATCTTAAAGTTGGTGCAGGACTCCCGGAAATGTCAGAAGTTATTGTAATTTATTGGAGAAATTTTGAGAAAGCTTAGTGTATTAGTCACTACTATGACTGGAATCTATGGCCATTAGTTTATAAACACAGTAAAAGACCAACTAAAGCGTTAGTGCATAACTTATCAACTGGGGGGTTATTGTGTATTTCGATTCGAAAAATAAATCGTTTTTAATAGTGAAAGGCCAATGTAAGCAGCATGCGGCCGCGGACGGCAAACGGCTGTTCTTTTTGACGCTCATACTTTTTGTAGGTAGGCAAATGTGCGCGGCATATTTAAACCGGCAAATGTCAAAATATTAAATTGATTTGTTTTTTACATAATTTAATTCTAAAATAAACGTTTTTTTTTAGTGTGTTCAGGGTGTAAAAAGTATTGAAAAAATAGAAAAATTCTACTTTGCCGCGCTGCCGCTTCTCACAGCATTGCCAAATTAAGTGAATTGCGATACTTCAAAATTTTTGTATGAATAATTTTGTAAAGAAGCAAAACTTTTATTCACTGGTAATAGTGTTGCCGTCCGTGGCCGCATGCCGCTTACATTGGCAAAAGTTAACAGAACATATTCAACGAATGCTTGAAAAAGCAGAGTGGAGCAAAAAACTAGCATAGAATTCCATGTTATTATCGTAACATTTTTTCAATATAATAGATTTGGCACTACATAGAACATTGGTGTGCTATTTCTCTGTACAATTCAAAATAAATGAAATTCATAATATGTAACGAAAACTTCATTACAAGTTAGATTCCAAATATTTCCAATTACATACGAGTATATTAACGAAATTTCCAGTGACTTGTGCAAATTTTGCAACATTGTTAATAATAATTTCAAGATCATTCATTAATCTTTCTCCTTTTATCCTACATACATATGTACTATATATACAAAAGGAAGTGTGGTTGCAAATGTTGCACAGTGGGCGAGATTTCATTAAAATAAACCTATAATTTTAACCGCTTAGACAAAGACGACGTCGTGTGGCCAAGGCCCCAAAGTGGGATATCTTGAATTGAAAACTTGGCATCATTTTATGTTTCTGATCCGATTTGAAAGATGTTTTATATTTTGAATGACTAAAAACAGAATAAAAACTTTAATTTTAAAATCGAATAACTGGTAAACCGTTGGAGAGAATCTATTACTAGATTAAAAAAACAACAGCTACGTTGACAATGTTGAAGTTCTTCAAAAATCATTTAGAAATAACAGATTTTAAATAATTTCCTTATATAAAATATTTAATGAGATTAAATTATAATTGTTTAATTATCATGAAAATTAAGTTAATGCTTCTTAACCTGGTTGTTTTCCAAAATAAGCATTTTTTCATTTTGTATAAACTGAATAAAATGTTAATTATTTTTAATAGAAAATTATGCAAACCTTTTCTTGTCAATAAAACTTTAAATAAAACTTATAAAATAGTGACTAATTTTTTATTAATTTCAAATTGATAGAAAATTAATCTATACTTTTCCCCACATTAAAAAATATATAACAAAACAAAGATCCCCCCCCCCCCTCAAAATAACCCTCAAAGGATTAATAACAAACTGAAATAAATCAATAAATTTTCTAATAAATACATACAAAGATAAAAAAAAACAACAACTTATTTATTACTCCATAAACAAAACAAACCCAAAAATTAAAACTTTACTTTAATTTTGTTAAAAAGAAAAAAAAAATCTAATTCAACAAAATCGTTGTAAAATTTTAAATTTATTAATGAAAACCAAAAAATTTAAAAAAAATTATCATTGTAATGGAAATTTTGAAATCCAAGAAAATGAAACGCAATAATATATTTGTTTAAACAAATTTAAAGTTAATTGAATAAATATAAAAACAAAATCACCATCATTTAATTGATTGTAATCATATTATACATACAACATAAATTATATTATATTAATTATATATATAAATACATATATATATATATATATTAAATATAAAGTTATATTAAATATTAATAATAATAATAATGATAAAAACCAAAAAAAAAAAAACAAATTAAAATTTATAAACATATTAAATATTTACAATTATTTGTTACGCACATTGTTAAATTTGCTACTGTTGCTGACCAGTTTATAAAAAAACCAAATTGAGTAAAATACAAAAAAAATATATATATACATATATATATATTATATAAAAAATAATAAAAAATAAAAAATCTATACATATACATATAAATTATTAATTTAAATAAAATTAATAATATAAAACAAAGCAAAAGAGAAAAACATAAAATAAAAACTATAAAAAAAAACAAAAAATATATTAAATCTAAAATTTATTAAATCAAAACCATAAAAAATCTGTAAAAAAAACAGAAAAACACTTTAAACAACCACATGATTACATTCAACAAAAATAAAAAGTAAATCTTTTAAAAATACATTATTTCTTATACATACATACATACATACAAACTTATTATAGAGAGTGAAAAACAAGCAAAGTAAAAAAAAAACAAAAAAACTTGAATAATTTATTTCCTTAATTTGTTAATTTTGATTTGCTTCGAAATTTCCTAATATCATAACAAAAACATATTACAACAACAACAACAACAAAAAACTACTAACGTTTACATAAATACATACTTTACTACTACTTACTACAACTATGACTAAAACTACTTTTTTAATTATTCAATTAATTTTTAATCTGTTAAGATTTTCTACATTTTAGTTTTCAAACAATTTTACATTTAAATGCTTAACTAAACAATTGAATTTATTAGAAACTAAAAATTGACAAATATGTATGAATCTACAGCTACTTAAAACCATCCAAATAAATAATAGGGCACTGCCGTATTCAAATTTATCACACATACATACGAGTATATTTAATATAAATAAAAACCTGCCTACATACATACATACATAACTATATATGTATGTATACCTATACATATGTATATATAAATATGCTTAAATTATATATTTAATAGAATATCTATAAAAATTATTAAACAATTCTCATTTTAATATATTTTCTATGTTTGTTAACTTTCGTTGTCATGTTCTACAGAAGAAAAAATAAGTGCTAAATTTTTTCAATGTAATAATACAATTTTATTTCAAATGTTACAAATATAAATTATAGTTGTTTCTAATTTTATTCATAACAATTGTTGACTTGTTTTAATAGATTACATTTCATATATTAATTTAAAAATTTCCGTGTTCATTTACTTACCACACCGAAAGAAATTTAGTTGAAATAATAATAAAATTTATTTTTTATTTCTCCAAAAGTATTTTTTTGAAGTAAAAAAGTAAAAATTTGTTCGAAATTTGTTGAAATTTCAATGCATTTTCGAGAAACAAATTGCTAAATCTAGCACTGAAAGTGCTAAAATGGCAACACTGATTCGTTTTGAACAGAATATTTGTTTGGACAAAGTTCTCTTCATATGAAGTTTGACGTCTTTCCTTTTGAGAGAGAGAGAAAATATTTTTTACGAACAACTCTTAAGCATTCAAGACAGCAGGCTACACGAGTGCAAATAACGCTGGATACTTATGCCGCTCTGTAGCCAGCTACTTAATTATTTTGAAAACGACAGCTACATAGACATAATAAAAAATAAACTTGTTCTTCGAACTTTTTAAATAACATAATGGCTGAAGAGAATTTTGTTGATTTTAAAATGTACTAAAAAAGTAAATAAAAACTTTAAAAACAATAAATCTTAAACAATAAAACACTTTGATCAAACAAAACAATAACAATATAAACAGCTGTTGTCGCAATTCATTTATATTTCAATGGTGCGTTTTTTATGGAACAGGTTCCTTGAAAATTAAAAAAAAATCCCATTAAATAAAGCCTTAAAGACTTAAGAAAACTGTTAAACTTTCTTTGCAGATTAATAAATATTTCTAAGCACTAATTTGCTGCATATATTTTGTTATATGGTCAACAATGTTTATGTTTTGTTGCCAACAAAAATAGAAATTAGTTTAATTTAACAGCGACGAAAAAATCAGCCTGGACAACAATCTGCAGTCGTGTTGCCTGCTGTCGTCAATATAGTCACTCTCATATAAACATGGCTATTTTATTTTTGACATATTGTAGTCGGTAGCCTGCTGTCTCGAATGTGTTTAATGCTTTATCTGGAATTGGTTTAGTTTTATATTTTGTCTGGACAAAAATGAACTGAGTTGCCAATAAATTACATTTCTATCTGTGGTGTTTGTGAAATAAAATTATTCATTTCATTTATTCTTTAAAAATTTTGTAATTTTGTAAAATATATTAATATTTGTTTTTGACACTTAAAACCCAAAGCAAAATAAATCAATGGCCTCAATATTACCACTTGTAAAACTAATTGATTTTGTTTACATATGACAGCTTTGATTTTCCAGAGAAATCGTTCGAAATGGGTGAATCGTGCTGCAAAAAACTCTCAGTAAAAAAATAAGTGAATCCACCTTAACTAAGAACTTTAAAATGTAAAAAATATCTAAAAAATTTATAAATAAACCAGTATTATTTAGTTAATTCATTTTATTTACTTTGCAAATTCACAAAAAGAAAAGTTATAAATGCATATCATTATGCCAAAAAATTGATATTTGGCAAAGTAAAAGAAAATGTATGTATGTCACAATGAAAATGGTCCGCTTAAAATAATGTAGATATATTAAAGATTTTAAGATTTTGTGGGATAACCCTTCTGTTTAATAACAGATCTAAGGTACTTTGAAATATATTCTACAAGTTGTTTTTGTGTATTCTGGGCTTATTTTATTTCATTTTTTTAAAAAGGCCCTCTTTTAGCTAATTTTGGTTTGAAATATGATGTTTTCTTAATTCAGTTTCCAGTTTTTGCCACAAGTTTTCTATTATATACTAGTCTGGTGATTGGGTGGGATTTTAACTTGAGGACAATGATACCATAAACATTCCTTAACAACACCAGAAGTATGTTTTGGATCATTGTCAAGTTTTTCTGCAATTTGCTTGAGGTTATTTTATAATATATTTATATACTGCATTTTGTCCATATTTACATTTTTAAAATTCCGTATCCTGGGATTTGCAAAACCAGTCCCAATTGGCATCCCTAGTTAACAACGTAATATTTTTGCACCCTCACCGAACACACATTACTTCATGCCCTTTTGTGCTTGGGGAAATTGTATCAATGTTTTCCCAGCAAGTCATATGAGTCCGAAAAGAGTCTTTTCTGACACCTTTTTCGGAGCGTTAACGCTCTTTATGAGCCCAAAAAACAATCATAATTGTTCCGAAGACCTTCAGAAAAGAGGGTCATTACATTCGAAAATGGTCCGTCAGAAAGAGCTCTTAGATAATGCCAGAAAAGAGTCTTTTATAGGAGTTTTTTGGGCTCTGTGATATCTTGTTTTTATCATTCTTGTGTGATACAGCTATGTTTTGTTTTTGTGTCCAAAGCACAAATAACAGAACAACAACGCTTTGGTACACACATAATTAAGTGGAATTTCTGAGTCATATTGCGTGCCAACTCAGGACAGTGACAAGAAAATTTTTCTTTCGCTCCGAAAATGCTTTTTTGTTGGACTCTTTTCTGACTCCTTTTTCGTAAATTAAAGTGGCGTAATTTTTGTATTTAAAATACCAATACAATAACATTTCATGGCAGACATCTTTGTGTGTTCAAATGTTCTAGCAATGCTAAATGATCCCCCCACAAGTGAGAAATTCGTGTGCGAACAATTAATTGCTGTTTTTTTAATTTATTAGAGAAGTTGTTGCAATAAAATCGGTAACGTCTAAACCTGTTAAAAATAGAATTACATTCATTTTACTGTATAACGATCTGTCATCGCTCTGACACACTACTTTAAGTTAATGGTACGGCTGGCTAATCAGGCTAATCAGTTGTTGGAACAAAAAATATAACATCGAAAACACCAGACAAGTCTTCACGAAGCAAATTCATTAGGCCTTTATCTTTTTGTTCTAGATGAAACATCAATCACATGTGATGACTGCACTTCAATCTGCATTTGCCTAGAAGTTTTAAATGCATCAGCTGGAGAGATTCTTTTTATAATTTGGTCTTCTCTTTTGTTGGTTTTTCGCTGCAACATATGTAATTATTCCATATGCATTTAAATGATGAATGTCGTTGTATACTTTTCCTCTGGAGCAACCAACCAAATTAGGATTTTTGAATTATTAATACATTTTCTTTCTGCTTTGCTAAAAATGTAAAACTTTGTAATTTTGCATTAAAACAGTACGGACAATAATTTTCGGCAACAATTTGAAAATATGTTATTGTAAAACTAATATTAAATCATATTTGAAAATGTTTTAATTATGTGTCCAGCCTGCAAAACGTATTACCGCAAAATAACGCATTATTTCATAAAATATATTAATAATAGAGAGAAATAACTGATGAGTTGAGGAAGAGAGTAAGACATAAAACCGAAAATTATTGTGGAAAAGTATCGTTAAAATTGCAAAAGAAACATTAAAAATTTTAAATTGGGTGAGATTGGTCGTATGTTTTAATTTAATGGCCAATGCTGTATATTCAAGCTGATATTATTTAAAACTGTAGTTTGTTTGACTAAATATAACCTGCAGTTATCAGTAAATAAATCTTGGCCCTGATTTTTTTAGAAATAATTAATTTCTAATACTTCCAACTTTGACTCACTGAATTCATTTGTGGCAGCTTTAGATGAACTCTGAACTACTTTTATTTAAATTATATTTAGACTTTTTCTAACTAAAATTAACTTTGTTGTTGTTAAGCTTAAGTTTTTATAAAATAGTACCCACATGTATAAAAGCAAATAAAAAGCATTTATTTGTAAAATTGTTTTTGAACGAAATTAATGTTAAAACAAAATATATAAACACCAATTTATTAATTATTCTATACTATATATTTTTACCTTTATATATACTCGTATATATATATATTGTTTTGTTAAATGATTGTAAAATATTTTTTTAAATAAGCGTAAATTGTATGCTGCAGTAAAGTTTCAAATCAATAGTTATTTCATCTCTTCATAAAACGATTTTAATAATGTCTCTTTAAAATAAGCATTATTAAGGTACGGTCACACTTGGCAAATATTTGCCGAAAAAGACATAACCTCTAAAGAAACATATATGTGAATTCGTTTCTTTATTTAAAAAAAAAAACTTTTCTTATTTAGGCCAAAGCACAACAACATTTGATACTGTTTGATCTTGCAAAACTCTTGTAAGAGTAAGCAATGTCTAACAAATTTGTGTTAAAACAAGTGGTTACGCTTTTTTGCCCAATGTTACCGTACCTTTATGGCGATAATATTAATGTGATAATTCTGGCATATGGATTATATCAGCAATGTTTGACTTAAAATTGTACAATGTTAGTCATAGAAATGCAGTTGAAATTTAAAAATATACCTATATTTATCTCAAATTTTTCAGGCATTCAAATTAAAAAATTCAATTTCGAATTAAAAAATATATGAATTCCTAAAAATAATTAACAAAATCCCCTTGACGGGATTTTCATTATATGTACATACATGTAAATAACTGTATTTACAAATTAAATTGCCATTTAACGCAACATTCATATTTAGCTAAAATTCTATTCAAAATCGAAATTGTTTAATTTTCCCAAAATAATACTTTTGTTGGGATTTTTTACAACTGCATAAAATTTTAATAAAATCTAAAATTTTAAGTTTACAAATACTAAATACTATGCAATATATAAAAATTAATATATAATAAAAGTGAAAAAAGTCTTAAAATTTTATGTTGGACTTTTTCGAAAAAGCTGCTATTTAAATAACTATGGATTTCAGTTAGTATTAAAAGATATAAAATTAAAGATCTCACAAAAAATTAGGGCTTATTCGAAAAATACCAAAAATCTTATAAAATTCTACAAAATATGATATATGTAATTAAAATATTTATTAATCTTTCAAAATATTGGCGTTCAGTATTGTCAATTTGGTGCATTTCGCACCATTTTTTGGTGCTTTTTAAAATTTTTTTGTGCGAAAAATTCCTTAGTTGGTGAGCGGTGCGCTTTTTTTTTTTTGTTAATTTCGATGCGTTTTTTAATTTTTCCGAAAATGTGATAAAATTTATTTATATGTATTTGTTAATTTTTTTTTTTACTAATTTTTGATTGCAGTTTTTTAATAATTCTTAATAATCATGAAATCTATACGATGACAAAGGACCCCATTAAATCTATTTTAAATACGAATGTATGATAAATGAATACATACTATCAAATTCGTCACATGAATGTTATTGCTAAAGGTGAATAGGGAGAAAATCTTTGTTTAAAAATACAATTAACATTTTAAACACGCAAATAAAAATTCTGGTATAGCAAAACAAAAATAATTAAAAAAGTACCAAATATGTACTGAAATTAGACCTTCTTTACCAATTAGTACTTCAGTTCCGAAGAGCATATTGTGAGTTAAATTTTGTGTGGTTAAATACATATTTTATATTTATTAGCTCGTTTATTAAAAAAGGCTTTTATTTTTAATAAAAAGAACTTTTAAACTTGGACCGTTTTTTTAATGCCGCGTTTTTCCCCATTGTGGTGCGTTTTGAAATTTCAAAGTTAACAACGCTGTTGATGTTTCTGCATGTTTTAAAAATATTTTATATGGCACCAAATAAAAACAAACTACTGTGTGTTTATTGTAGTCGAACCAAAAATAAACGGGCAGAAAAAGGACAACATTTATTACAGAAAATAAATAAAATTTATGTTTTACATTAGAAAAATTGTTCAATTACATAGATATTTTGAATTTTTGCACTTTTTACAACTTAGTAAATTGAAATCCAGTGTTAAATACTAAAATTTGTTCATGTTTTAACTCTCGTTATTACCAGTTTAATCGCTTTTAGTATTAACAATACAGTACGGCAATACCAGTCAAGGTTTGTTTACATCAGTGGTAACCAAATCTTCATTTTCAGTGCACAATTGTGCTACAAAAACATTAACAAAACTCACACCGACGCTTGTTCTCTTCTATTTCAGTTTGATTTCAGTCGTTAATTGAGTGTTAACGAGTACACATGGGCGTATGCTTACTGCTTTTTTCAGCTTTATTGTTTTTTCCGCTTTGATTTCATTTCAAAATAAACCAGCAAACAAAATAGTATAATGAAAGACAGAAATTTTTGTTTTGTTATTAAAAATGCTTTTGGTAAATTAATTAAATTCTTCAAATTTAAAACATATTTTTTTAATAAGAAATTGTTACAAAATCTTAAATTTGGAAAACTTAATGTAGAATGCCTAAATACACTTAATTTTTTAAGTTTTAATTGTAAATATGTGTGAAACAAATTGGCTAATTCTGTATTTAATTTTATTTTATGCCTTGAACTTTTTTTGAAACATCTTTTTCATTTTGCTTTTAAAAGTAAAATTCATTACATTTGCAATTCTTAATTTTGTGTATGCTGGGCAATATTCTCTTATCCAACACAGACGCATTTCATTTATTGAGAGTTTTGGTTACCTCTGGTTTACATATTCAATTTCATTGTATCTATATTTACCGTTACCCACAATTTGAGAGAGAAGAAATTAAGCTAGAACAAAGTGCAGCATGCTTTTTGGCTTAATAGTTAAAGTTTTGCTTTTATTGCTATTTTAAACCAAATTATGTAATAATCACTAAAGTAAAAGAAGAATTATAATTGCAATAACTAAAACCTCGTAAAGTAAAGAAACCAAAGCGAATAGACCAATAATAATTACCAAGCATACATATATACAAAGTAAAAAAAAAACAAAAATAAAATACCTATATTAATTTAAAAGTAAAACAACTAGATGGAAATATAAAATATTAACAACAAATACATACCACTACTACATAACATTACATACATAGTTAAACCTATACATACATAGATACATATACAATACAAACATACTACAGATAACATTTTTAGTACATAAACAAAAATATTATATATATACCTATATTTTCTTTAATTTCTTCAATTAATTATTTAAGTTTTTATGGATATTAGTTTTTAAAAAAGCAAACAACAAAAACTTGATTAAGTAAACAATTTTCTTCGGCTTGTAATAAAACCAAAAATAATTAAAACTTAAAAAAAACAAAACTAATAAAAATATTAAATTTATATGCATAAAAAATTTCCAAAATTTAGTGCTTTATTTTAAATTAAACAAACAAGTTTCCTATTAAAGCATAATATATCATATTAAATTAATAACAAATGAAAAACGAAAACAAAAAATAAAAAATTAATAAAATAATATATATCTATCTTATAAATTTTATATTATTATAATAATTATAATAATAAAATAATAAAGAAGAGAAGAACAACAAGAACAAATGAAAAACCTTTAACAAAATGCCATAAATAATTATACTTTGAAATGTACCTTTTTTGCTTTAAACAATATAAATAAATACAAATTACAAAATACAAAAGAAATATATTTATGAGTAATTCTGATGAAATCGTACATAAATTCGTACATACATACATACTTACATTAAAAGAAAACCAGCATATACAAACATATTTATAAATATATGTATATTTAAAGAAAAACAAATTAAAAAAAAAAACAAAACTGAAAACTAAATTCTATACCTACATATACAATCCCGTTACCGAAATAAACTACACTTTGAATCCACAAATATTTACTTTAAAATTCCCAACAATTCCTTCATAAATATATTACAAAATGGTAGACAACATAAACAAACGTTATATCAATACACTGAAAGAAAAACAAACAGACAAACAGAGACACTCAAATACTCATTGTAAATTAACTGAAATAAAATCCACGCCACCCACACACACCCTTGACATCCCATTAAATAATTAAATATAAACAATATCAACAAAGTATATACATATACCATATATCAAGTAAATGCAAAAAACAGATTTCAACAAAATAAATTCACTTATTAAATCAAGTTAAACAAAAAATAACTAACAAACAAACAAATAAACAAACAAACAATAAGAAAAAGCAAATAAATTTTAAGCGTATGATGGAATGTTCGGTTAATATATGGAATGAAAGGGAAAACTGAAACTGAAAACAGAAAACAGAAAAAAAAGAACAACAAAAATAAATAATTTAATTAAAACTCTAACTTATCCCACGCAAAAATCTACAATATTTAGTTAAAATAATTTAGTTTTTCTTTTTCTAATTGTTTCTATTATTTAAACAAACAAAACAAAACAAAATAATAACAACAACAAAACAACAAAAATATTTTCTAATTTTAATACACACACAATCATAGTTATTGAAAATTTAATAAATTTATGAAAAAAAAAAACTAAACGAAACAAAACAAAAATTATGAAATAAATAAAAACAAAAAAACATTTAAAATAAATATTTGTTAATTTCTTCGGTTTCTTTTCTTTGTTCAAAAAGCCAATCATTAATACAAAAAAAAAAAAAAAAAAAAAAAAAAAAAAAAAACAACAACAACAATTTCAAAACAAACAAATAAAATCTACCAATAACAACAAGAACAACAACCACGAAAAGTATAAACAACTTAAAAGCAAATAATAAAACATTAAATAAAATCTTTGAATAATTAAAAATGAAATGAAATGAAATGAAATACATAATAACAAACAAAATAATAATAAACAATTGTTATACGGTATTATTATACTTTTTCTATAACTTATAATTTATTTATTGAAATAAAACTGAAAAAAAATGAATAAAAATTTAACAAAAATAATATATAAACAATTGCAATTGTCATAATTTCTTTAACAAGTGTGTGGTAAGTAGAATTTTAATATTTATTTGTAGGTATAACCCGCCATTTACACATGCAAGTGCATTCACACTTTTTTACTAATACACTCACATTTTTTTCACTTGCAGAGCTACTAGAGTTTTTCGAATAAGTTTTCGTATATAATACGTACACAGCACTCGCATGCAAGTACTTGCATGTATAATAAATCTTTTTTAAAAATTACTATCAAGTTGAAATTTAACAAGCATTATCAGAATATAAATTTAAATTGTCGTACTAAATTTCATGATGATCGGTCCATATTTGACCATAGTTTCCATATAAAGCCGAGTTCCGCAAGTCTCTTAAATGCGCAAAATCTCTTATAAATCTCCATAATAGGTGATTTGGTGGTAGGTATATATTACTTGTTTTTTAATTGTTTAATAACTGGATACCTTAATCCTCCGATGAGTCAGACATCCGTTGCCCTTATGCGGAGTACAAGGTCCACAAGGACCTATTTCTATTTATATGGACTTTTATATGGAAACGCAATTTTTTTGTTTTGCTTTATTAGTAGTTACTAAATTTCAGTACAAGGTCCCAGATGACCTTTTTACACGTTCCCGTACTAAGCACCTTTAAATCTCAATAGAAACTAAACTATTGGTCGGATCGTCTTGAACTTTTTTGGACGATTCTAGATAAAATTTCCTTGGAATACATGTGGTGGTCGGTTATACTTCTAATGGATCATGAAAGAGTAATTTCAGTTTGAAAATGAAAAAGCCATCGGAGGGTGAAGAAAAATCATAGTTGTCTACCGATTCGAAATGGATAAAATATAACGATAACGGTATTAGGCATTACTTCCGTATTCGTATTTTAAGGATAATGTTAATTAAAATTAGGCTTAAAAATCTGCACTTATGTCAATGCACTTGATATTGAGAAGAAGAAATGTTTATTTTAATGATAATTTTAAATTCGTTATAAAATAACGGTGACGGTATTTTAGGTATGACGGTAGCCTAGCAACAGAGATATCCAGAATTAAGAACAATACATTATTTATTTCATATTATAGATAAATATACATAGGTAGATAACTATTTATTTAAATTGTCAAGTTTTTCTTAATAATAATTGCAATAATTTGTATTTGAAACAAAATAATATTTTAGTTACATACATATACATATAAATATTTGTAATTGCAAAATAATTAATGCAAATTATTTTTAATTTTAGAACTAAATTACTAACTTAATAATACTAAATATAATAATAAAAAAATCACACATTAGCAATGTCAATTTACTAGGAAAAATACAATAATAAGCAACAGCCAACAACAAAAAAGTAAGAGTGTGAAATTTACAAAATAATACTAGAGCGAGGCGTGTACTACGGCGTGGCATATTTACAATGTCATTTCACGACTGCTGTATGACGCTAAACAAATATACATAGCAACAAATAATAATAATAATAGATAAACTAAATATTTAAATAAAAATAAAGTTGCGGGTTCATTTTAAACGGAATAAGAAGACACATGACTATTAATACTTTACAAATGTAGTACATGCGATATTTAATAAGATAAAAAAATACTTAGAATACGGGAAGAAGAATAATAATAACTTTCTTTCACTACACAGTGTATCAATCACAAGCGAGAGTATGACTTACGTGACAAATACTCGTATATGACTCTCGACTATGACATATGCACATACATATTTGGGTTAACGTTACATATACAGTCGGATTCAAAATTTAGTATACAGCACGCTTTTTCATCTATGAAACAAAATATTTTTATTATAGCATGAAATTTCTTATATAAGTTGCAATCAACATAAAATTTAATTTAAGTTTTAAAGTTTTCTTAATCTAAAAAGTTTTCAAAATTAAAATTGAGTTCATGGAAATTTTGTGGAAAGAAGAAATTAGTACAATCAAAAATTACTAATACAGTTGAATTTTATATTACCAAAATCCAAAAATAAGACTTAATAATTTGTTGGTCCTCCAAACAGCTTAATTACCGCCTCTTCATGGAAGAGGTTCAGTCACATCTCTAGTAATCTTGCCCCACGATTGTGTTAAAGCTGTTCGGAGTTCGTCTTTGGATGAAATGCTAATTTTTTTGATGTTCCTGTCTAACATTTCCCACAGGACCTTTATGTGATTAAGGTCTGGAAATTGCGGAAGTGGAATTGAATTTAATTGCTTAGGCAATTAATTATTTGTGTTTTGTTTTGCTGAGAGACCCATGGCGTTTCAAGTACTTACTTTAAAATTGTCCTTTAAAATTTGTAAATAGTCTCGACTATTCATTGTATTTTCAATGAACACAAGATTACCTGGTACTGCAGCTGGCACATACAACCCCAACCATCAAAGACCCACCGCCATGTTTTACTGTAGCACTAAGGTTCTGTGGCTCATTATTTCTTGTTCTCCAGACCTTTTCTCTTGAATTTGACCCAAAAATCTCAAATTTACTCTAATTTTTAAATACTACATTAATCTAGAAGGAAGCTTCTGCAAGGTCTTTACGTTTAGTACGGTTAACTGCATAAATATACGATTTTTTCCAGGCACTGTTGCATGAAGACCATGGTTCATTTCCAATTTACCGTCCTTTAATTGTCAATGAGCTTATTGGACTTTTTAAATTTTTTGTGCGAAAAATTGGTACGTTTTTTTTTAATTTCGGTAGGTTTTTTAATTTTTCCGAGAATGTGATGAAATCTTTCTTTTTACTAATTTTAAATTGCAGTCTTTTTTTTATAATTCATTATCATGAAATCTATACGATGAAAATGTATTTTAAATACAAATGTATGATAATTGATTACATACTATCAAATTCGTTACATTAAGGTAACTGAATGGTGAATAGGGTGAAAATCTTTGTTTGAAAATAAAATTAACATTTTGAACATGGAAATAAAAATTCTTTTGTAGCCTGATGGTTTGTTCTACTCAACTGTAGACGAACAACCAGGGTTAGAGTCCCAATAGAGCCCTAACAAATGTATTGAAAAAATTCAAATAGAAGTACTTTAAATAGAAAACAAAACTAATTGAAACAGTACCAAATATGTACTGAAATTTTCCCTTTTTTTTTATCAATTAGTACTTCCGTTCCGAATAGCATATTGTGGTTAAATGCTTATTTTATCTTTATTAGCTCGTTTATTTTAAAAGAGACTTTTCCTATTAATCGTTATCTCTTTTTAAAAAGTTTTATATAGAATTTATGAAATGAAAAAAATTCAATAAACATTTTAAATACAAAATGGTGCGTTTTTTTAAATGGCGCGTTGTTTTTCTCCATTTTAGTGCGTTTTGAAATTACAAAGTTGTCAATGCTGATCACCACGTCCCACGTGTTCAGCTATTTTAACTGCTCTAGACTTTGGAGTTTTCCTGACCTCTCTGACTATTTTGCGCAGCACATTATCAAGTAGAGAGCGTGGTAGACCGGCATGTCTTGCAGTTTTGGTGTTTCCTCAAGATTTATTTCTTTTAATAACTTTTAAAACAATTCACCGGCTTTTGGTCACAATCTGCGAGATTGCTTCCATGCAACACTATTAAATCTCTAACCTCCACTGGTAAATCTTTGCTCTGAACTTTACTTTATTACTAATTTTATTTTTAATTGCATTAAAAAAAGTACTTAATGATAGATCTACTCATAAAAGTACTTATTTGATTCTATTTTAATTTTACTAAATATTGACTGCACTTTTAAGAGCATTTTCTCTTTTGTTAGAAAAAACTTAAAACATATCTTTCAGTAAGAGAAAGAAAGAACTGTTTCATACCTATATAAATAAGTTTTAAACATATAGACTTCTTTTAAAGATAATATTCTTCATAGAAATTATTGTTCGCTGTATGCAAAATGTTGACTCTGACTGTATGTCTGCAAATATTATTTTGTTTAACAAAGTCTAGACTCTAGACTCTATTTTCATATTATTTTTTTCGCTTTTTATGTCGTTGTACTTTCCTTATTTGGCATCAAGTCATCCACTGTTATAATGCTGTCATTTACAAATCTTATATTCGAGTTAATGGGCAATAAACGTTGCTGTTTCAGACTCAACGATTGTAAAATGAACATGACTTCATTCTCTTTGAGATCCTTGGCCACGGCATTGATCATTTCAATGAAGGTGGCATCGAAGAGCATAAAACGCGAACTGTCGACTACGATGGGAAAATCGTTTCTATATAAAATACAGGCAGCTCGAATTTCGGTACGTAAGTGCTCCACACCGGCAAAGTAAATGTCAGTTTGTGGTTGAATGTACACATATGTCAGGTTGTCACACTGTAAATCGAACAAGGGATATTATTTTTAGATTAATTTTTTAATAATTTTAAAGTATTTTTAGATATTTCTCTTAACTAGAATATGATATAAAAAGTTGTGGAGTAGTTTGTTAAAAGAATTTACAATTTGTCCAGCCTTTGATAAATGTAATTAGGAATATAGGTACAACCTTAAGACTAACGACAATATCATTTTGACAGTTGTTAATACATTTTCTAATAATTCTCTTCATATAGATCAATAGAGCCCATTTGATTAGATGCATTTTCGCGATTTCAAACGCGTTTACTTTGCAGATTTTATGTAGCTGGAGTGGGAGCAAGAAGCTTACTACGACTATTATTATTATTAAAGTAAATGCTGAAAGGTCATACGAAGATTTGGACTCAATGTATTTGTTCTGTCTTTAAGGCTTAGAGTTTTGCATTCTTGAAGCCTTGAACTGGAAGGTTGTCATCTTCTGTAATCACGCTTCTGTGAACTCGGATTGTGGAATGAGTGAGGTGATGTTCACTAGGAAGCTAGTGTGACTCACAAGCTTCGGTAGTCCATATTTTATAAAAAGGCGCTGAGAAACTGCGACTGTAATATATAAGGAAATAAGGTGGAGCACAAACCTGTCAGACAATGTTTTCATCTGGAGTTGGGGAGAAAACCTCTAATCTTTAATGATTATAATATATTGGAAATGATAAAATCCTGATCCTGTGAAAGCAGAAAGTCATGCTTGATCCAAATTGAATATAACGCTGTTGGGTTTGGACAAATGTGAGGAACTTTGTCGGTCTAATAACGGGCCACTGTTAAAGGATGTGCTGGAATATTGATGATATTGTATATATCATACGACGTGACAAGAGACATTACTGATTGTAGACTTTTGAAATGAGATGGAATTGATAGGCAGTAATTGACATACGTGAGTCCTCCCTCAAAGGGACCCAGTGTTATATCATTTCTTTATTAAAACTGATGTGGAATATATAGAGAGCTTTGATCAGTATTGAGGATAGTTTTGATGTTAAATATTATAGTGATTTTATGCTTAACTTAAGCTTTAATATAATATAGAATAGTTCCAAAATTATGTTTTTTTTTATGCCAACAACCAACTTAGAATTCTGTTGTCTGACATACTGAAAGACGCCGACTTCTTTCTTTCAGGAAATGTGAAATCTAAAGATCTCTACTACAAAAAATAGATCTTTTCAGTTGAAATCTGTTGAAATATATATATATATAGGTACAGAGCTTTAGTAGTAATTCGGAACAGTTTTATACTGATTATTGCCTTAATCTCACCATTACAAAAAAGTTAATGCTTCGGAAAAACCACCTAGAATATTGTAATTAGAGGAACTTTGTCCTGTCCCACATGCGTTCGAAATAATCCAATACACGTAATAATCAAATACACGTATTATATTTCTCAGTCGACAGTAATAGGTAAAAATGATTTTCAAACTTACCCTTTTCAAGCCAACTTCCAACTTGGGATTACCCAGTCTAAGCAGTACAAATATCATGTTAATAACAATGCCATATAAAAGACCCATTTCTACGCCTGCCGATAGGCACACAATCAAACAAACAGACCAACTTAAGAAATCTTTTTTGTTGGTTTTCCATAGAGTTTTCATGGGTTCAAAGTCCACCTACATAAAGATAACACAGAAATAACATTAAATTAAACATAAAGATGTCTATTGTTTTTTCTTACCATAAATATAACAGCCGCTATAAGAACAGCTGACAACGATGATTTCGGTATATACTGAAAATAGGGTGTGAGAATGGATAGGGCAGAAAGCACTATAATACCTGTAAAACAAATTAAAAAGAAAAGTTTTCGGGTTAAAATTGTAAATCTAACTACCAATAGTAAAAATCGGATTAAACTACATATTTATGTTATGCATACGAGTATGTGAAAATATAAGTTTGGCATCTACTCCAACAATCTCATAACATCTACATGAATGCCTACAAAGATAAAATTCACCTGAGACTGTACTGAATTTAGAATTTATTTAGACCTACTTCTTGACCATCATTTTCTTTGTATTTTTTAAAATGGCTATTTTTTTTTGTGTGAACATGACATTTGAAGGCAGACATACATTCGAACAAGAACACAACACTGACAAGTGTTGTCCACACTGGATAAACTCATGTATGAACTCTTGTTTACTGATTTAACAACTTAATGACATGTGGAACATATTTAACTTAAGAAATTACTTACCCGTATAAATGCCAGCCATGGGAGTTCTTACACCACTTGCCTGACTTACAGCCGACCGCGTGAAAGCACCACAGGTGGGCATAGCACTGAAGAAGGAACCAGCTAAATTGCACAGTCCCAGTGTCAACATTTCCTGTGAAGCATCCAATTGACCATCCTTAACTACATATAATAAACAAATAAAACTTTAAAACTTAAGGGACGGTCACACTTGGCAAATATTTACTCAAAATAGCGTAACCACTTGTTTTAGCACAAATTTGTTTGACGTCGTTTATTCTTATCAGAGTTTTGCAACATCAAACAGCATCAAATAAAATAAAACTAAATATTTGTTGTGCTATGTCCTAAATAAACGAAGGTTTTTCAATAAATAAACGAGTTCAAATATATTTTATTTAGTGGTTACGTCTTTGTCGGCAAATATTAGCCAAGTGTGACCGTATCTTGACATGTATATGTAAATAAAAAATCAATGAATAATTTAAAAAATTACATACCGAAAGCCTTGGCTATGGCCACATTAGCCAATACAGCGACTATAGGCACCACTATAATAGCACTGCCCAATTCCCGGCAAATATCGGTAAACACATAAGTTCTATTATTATGTTCGAAAGCAAATGGTGGCAAATGTATGCTAGGCATGCCAGATTGTACTTTCGAAGAGAGAGAGAATGGCACAGCCTGCAATGAACTTTCATGAATCCACAAGTAAGCTATAAGGCCACAGAAAAACACCACAAAGGCATTACGGGAAATGCTAATATACCATAACATTTTTTTTAGACGCCTGGTGGTGTCATTTTGTTTTTTGAAAGTGACACTGGAGAGTTGCTGGGAAATGAGAAAAAATTTAAGTTGAATATACATATAGTATATGTATATGAACGAGTATTGCTGCTTATACTTATGTAAATCTTTTAACTCACTCTCAAAGACAGTAAAACAATTAAACATATTATGCCCACAGTTGCATCGGGTACGTTTGTGGCTTCCCAGATTTGAAGGGGTGTAGGTATACCCTTTATGCGAATGCCCAACAAATTCTTAAGTTGCACCAAGGCCACAATTAAGGCTGTGCCCGTTGTGAAGGCTTTAGTGACGGGAGAGGGTATAAAACTAACAACAAAACCTTATAACATGAAAGGGAAATTTTGTTATTCAGTTATTCTTAAAGCTTGAAATGAAATTGCCCTCATTAATTTGATTTTACACTCACCTAAACGAAAAACCCCCATTAGCAGCTCAACTAGACCAGCTAGAAAAGCCAAAACTATAACAAATTGCACCGGTTTATCGGAACAATATTGAAGAACCAATAAGGCCATTAAACTGGTCGGTCCAATGGACACTTGAGGTATAGTGCCAAAGAAAACATAAATTATAGAGCCTACAATGAAATAAATAAAAATACAAAATTAAGAGATTAATTTCAGTAAAAAAAGCAAGAGGATCTTGCCTATAAATGCCGTATATAAACCGTATTCAGAAGACAATCCCGCCAAGGCAGCATAAGCAATACTCTGTGGTATAATGGTCAGACCCAAAGTGATGCCAGCAATCAAATCTGCAATGGCCTTCTCACGATCATACAAACGTATCCAGGTTAAAATGAACACACGTCTAATAAACCAATGGGGTTCTTTAGGTTTTGTGTACTTGTCAGCAATTATATCGATATTTAAGTCTACACAATCGCCATTTTTTAACGGATAACTGTTGTCATCTTCTTTGGCTGAAATTAAAAAAGAAACACACACACACCAATCACCAACTAATTCACACACACTCTTCATTATTTATTTATTTATTATTTAATTAATTTGTTAATTATCTCATAATTCATCTTTGTTAATACTTTTATATATAATAGCAATTGGTTCCCTAGCATCTTTGGCCACTTGTCCCTCATTGTTATGCAAATTTAAATTTTGTTGTGTTTTCCAAGCGATTACACGCCTTAGAAAACTTTTGTTGAAAATTCGCATTGCGAACCGTGTCACTCAGCGGCCATACAACTTCTGTTTAATTGCCAGTTAAAATTTTAAATATGTATGTATTATTCTATTCTATTTCTGCTTTTGTTAGTTATTTTTATACCCTACACCAGAATAGTGGGGAGGGTATATTGGATTGGTGCAAATGTTTGTAACGCCAATAAATATTAGTCCAACAACCACTTTAAACCACTTTTGAGTCGATTTAACGATGTCTGTTCGTCCATCTGTCTGTCGGGATGGCTATCCATGTAAATGATTGAAATCGGTCCATTATTTCACCTAGCCCCCATACAAAAGTCCTCCCAAAATCGGAGATACCCAAACAAATTTCGCCACAAATAAGTTTTACAAATTATTCGGTCCAATTTTATGATAATCGATGCATTATTAGTCATAGCTCCCACAGGCCCACGTTCGAAAATCTTTGTAAAAAGCATAACTCCCTTAAAAATGTAGGTATCCAAATAAAATTAAAAACAAATAAGTTTCACATACATATAGTATACAGATATCATGACACCTAATTTTATAACGATCAGTCCATAACAATTCAAAGCTCTCATATAAGATCCTCTTCGAAAATCACTTAAACCAGTATACTCGTATATAAATCTTTTTAAAGTGTTTATATCTAGATAAAATATAACACAGAAAATATTTCTATGCGCAGAAGTCACACCACTTAATATATAGAAGATCGGGTAATAGCGCCCATTTATGTAAAACTAATTTTACACTTGTACTGGGTGTAGGGTATTATATGGTAGGGCTTGACTAAATCTGTGATATTAAATATTAATTGTATTTCAAATACCTAAAGTTTAACGTACATATTTATTGTTTGTTTAGTAAAAGTAATAAAAAAATAATAAATCTGTATATTTATAGTTTTAATACAGGGTGTTAGAAAACTGTTCAAACAATTAATGTTAATAGAAAGATAAATTATTAAATATTAAAAAAATCGTTCCAAAACGCATTCATAAAAAACCCAACACTTTTTATTCGTTTACTATTCTGTGTTGCATAATGGGTCTTGGAGGACTCTAAGTGTCTTCGCCACTTAACAGCAACTCCTGTATCCTAACCTGCATTAATAGTCAATTTCAAACGAATGCTTTGGTTTATTTAAAAGAAGAAAGTCTGTTTTGGGTTAATTTTTCTCAACTTCCATGCGAATCACGATTAGAGCGATAATTTGAACGAAATAATTTAGTCCTTTGCAAATTTGTGCAGGAATACGCTTGCTCTCACGTACGAGTATTGTGTATGTAATTATACCCTTCACCTACATGAGAAGGTTATATATACATAAGTTTGTCATTCCGTTTTTAATTTCCACAATATAATTTTCCGATCCTATAAAGTATATATATTCTGGATCCTTATAGATAGCGGAGTCTATTAAGCCATGTCCGTCTGTCTGTCTGGATGTTGAAATCAATTTTCTGAAGTCCCCAGATATCTTCGGGATCCAAATCTTCAATAATTCTGTCAGACATGCTTTCGAGAAGTTTTCTATTTAAAATCAACAAAATCCGTCCATAAATAACGGAGATATGAGCAAAAATCCGAGACAACCTCTGAAAATTTCATCAAAAAATCTAAGTGTATTGATATTTTTACGAATAATTTCATAAACAGATGGCGCTGATCAAACAAACCGTAATATAAGTGTGTAAAAAGACAGTGTGTTCATTTTTAATTGTGTTTGTATACATTTAAATAAGTAAAGACTCGTTATACCTATTTTCTTCAAACTACTTGACACTTTTATTTTGCAATTAAAAAGAATCCGGTTTATTTAAAGGAAATAAACCACCGTTTTTAAAAGGTAAAAACGTGACAATATAATATAGATTTCTATGTATGTATGTATATAATATAATTATGCATCCACAACAAAGGTGAAGGGTATATAAGATTCGGCATAGCCGAATATAGCACTCTTACTTGTTTTTGTTCTACATCTGTAACTTTCTTACTTTCAGATATGGATTTCAAAGCAGCTTCGCTGTTTTAGAATATCTACACTATGGAAAAAAGTGCATAAAACTTTTGATTTTTTGTCTCTACATTACGTAACGGTATAATCGGTATAATATATATTAATATAATATATATGGATGAATGTATGTATAGGAAAGGAAACTTTTAAGTAAATACAAAAACTAGATTTGTGTTCTTACAATCTGTTTTTATAATTTTTTATTAAATTGTTTTTTTTTTTTTTTTTTGTCGAAAATAGCTCCTGTTTTATGAAATGAAATTTTAGAAATTTTTAATCAAATAACTGATTAAAACTTATAAATGCAAATTCGTATTAATAGTTCCTTCAAAGCAACTAGTTACGTGACTGGTTCTTCGAAGATGAGGACTGGTTTTAAGTTCAACACTTTATATGAAAGTGTTAATAACACTTTAACAAGGCGTTTTTGGAGTAAATTCAATTCTATGGCACGTCACATATTTAACCTAACTGAACGAACTAATATTGTTTTTCAAATTGTATACAAATTAATTTGTAACATTTTTGTAAGCAAATTTATTTAAAATTCTTTGTTTAATATTTAACTTTTCTATTTGGACAGTTTAGGTTTTAGTTTAATTTTAATTAATTTAATTTTTGCAGGCCAGTGTAATTGATTGTATTTCTATAAGGTTCTACTGTTTAATGATTTAATTAACACATTTTCTTCAAAGAAATAAATTCATTCAGATATTTTCTATCTGATTAAAAACTTCTGATATGTATTTCAATTTAAAAAACAAAATCTATTTTTGTATCTACTTCTTAAAAAAGTTAATAAAAATTCACTTGAAAAAGTGTAAATATTATTATTGTTTTTATACCCTACACCACCATAGTGGAGATGGTATATTGGATTTGTGCTGATGCTTGTAACGCCCAGAAATATTGGTCCAACACCCACCTTAAAGTATACCGCTCGACTCAGAATCACTCTCTGAGTCGATTTAACGATGTCCGTCCGTCCGGCCATCTGGCTGGCTGCCCATGTAAAGCTTGTGAACAGAGTACAGGTCGCCCAAGGACGGAAGATATTAAAACTGGTGGAAATCGGTCCATTATTTCACATGGACTTCATACAAATGTCCTCCCGAAATAGGACTTTAACGATCATAAATGTTTAAATTATGCAAGTATCTAAACAAATTTCACCACAAATTAGTAGTAACTGAAGCTAAATCACATCTATAAATTTTGTGAAGATCGCTCCATAATTGATCACAGCTCCCATATAAGCCCCACTTCCGAAAATCACTTTAAGCTCCATAAATCGTTTAAAAGTATTTATATCGAGATAAAGTTAAACACATAGAATGCTTATATTCACAGACATCATGACACTAAGTTTTTGGATGATCGGTCCATAATAGATCATATCTCCCATATAGCGCCCATTTCTAAAAAACTGTTTTATACATATACTGGGTGTAGGGAATTATATGGTCGGGTTTGACCGAATATACTTTTTTATTTGTCTTCATTTGAATTTATTTTTTATAAGGTACGGTCACACTTGGCAAATATTTGACGAAGAAGACGTAAGGTAAGTGACCGTACCTTTAGAAAAATGCAATCGTTGCCAAATATATTGCTCTAAGTAAATCTAAAGGATTTAATAAGGGGGTTTCCTATATGGCCAAAATAAAGAAATTAAAATGAAAATGACTGACAGTTTGTGGTAATAGGACAGTAGTAACTGAAAACGCTTAAAAACGTTATTCCTCTGAGAGTCTAGCCCTTCCCTAATATTTTTTGGGATTTTTCACAAAATTTTCGTTATGTAGTTCTAAAGTTTCGCAGGCCTCTAAAAGGCTTTATTTTACCTTCAGTTTGGCAACTGATTCATGTTATTATTTAAAAAAGAGATTTGAAATTTTATAATACGAGGACATCAGGCAATTAAAAGGTTTTATAAACGTTTCTTAATATGTACATTAATTTATTTTAGTGTAAATATGTATGTTATAAATTTGAGTACAATTTTTTAAAAACAATTTAGAATGTTTCGCTTTAAAAACAAAAACCGTTATTTATGGCTCTTTAATAATTTTCAAATCATGAAATTGCTTTTAACTTTTTAGAACCCACCTTCAAGTTTTAAACTATTAATTTTTTTCATTATGAATTCTCTTATTTGCGAAAACTAAAACACTTTTAATTTTTCTTTTACTTATTTATTATCACTACGACGACATTAAAATTATTTTACTTTTATCATTATCTATAGGACTTCTTTGGTGTAGACCGCTGAGAAACGCGTTTGAATGAAAACTGTCAAAAAATTATACGCTGCTGTGACATTAAATAAAAATATGTGGACCAAACTTCGCGATTAATATTTATTTTTTTAATTCTTGACATTTTTTCTTCGTTCTTTCACCCCTCCTCCCTAAACAACAACAACAATAACACAGCAGATACGAATACGAGACAAGCGTGCGAGTCGAGTTGGGTATCAGTTGATTTGAGATGAAATCAAATGTGACTGAGATATTATGATCTTGTTGTTATATACATACATACATATGTATGTAATTAACAAAATATTTATAAGTAAATAAATAAAAGATAATCGGATTTTTTACATTTGATATGTAAGTAAGTGCCTATGTACCATCTAAACTTACAAACACACTAAAATTAACTTTTAACTTTTAGTAGGAACGACTACAGCCAGACGACATTAACCTACAAGGAATTAGAAAACTCAATTATCTGCTGAGTTGTGGGTGGCCTGAAAAGTTCTTTCAAGGTTGTCGGAATTTATTATTTCGAATTCAATGCTTTTCATACCCTACACCACCATAGTGGGGATGTCGGTATTCAATGATATTGGACACAAATATGTTTTATATATACATATATAAAAATGATTTGATATAATTTCATGATGATCGGTTCATAATTAGTCGTAGCTGCCATATAGCACCCATTTCTGAAAAACTGTTTTATACATATACCGGTTGTAGGGTATTATATTTTCGAAAATCACTTTAAAGAGCATAAATCTCTTAAAAATATGGGTATCCAAATACTATTTCATGTTTCACATATACAAAAATCATTCGGCTCAATTTTGTGATGATTGGTCCACAATTAGTCATTGCTTCCATATAAGGCCTACTTCCGAAAAGCACTTTAACGACCATAAATCTTTTAAAAATGTTCAACATAAATAAGTTTAGCCTGAAGGAAACTCCTTAAAAATTATAAATAAGTTTCATATACATATACAGAAATGATGACACTTAATTTTATAATGGTCGGTTCATAATTAGTCGAAACTCCCATAATCCACGTTTTTTTTAATTGAAAGTACGCCACATTGTTTTACTTGTGTAAACAAAACACATAAGTATGTTTTCCTTTTTTGTGAATTTAAATCGAAAATAAATAAAAGTTAAAATATTAAAAAATCTGTGTTGAATCGAAATCTTTAAATAAAAATGACTGAACAAATATTACTGGCCGCTTGTGCAGCAGCACAGACAGAAGAGCTTTTGGATGAAAATTCCACGTGAAACAATTGCTACTTTAATTATTTCGCTGTGAAAATATAATGTTGCCAGATACATTTCACATGTTTTTCACAAAATGAACAGAGTACTACTTCTGCAACATTTTTTCATGAAAATTTCATGTGAATTTTTTTAACATGTATTTTGACAGCATTTCACTTGAAATTTTGAACAGAGTACTATGCTTTAGACTATAACATTTTTTCTTTTAAATGACACCAATTTCACTTTAAAATCTATCTTCAGACTTTTAATAAAATTATAAATTCGCACAAATACATTGAAAAGTTTTTTATGTAAATCTAAAACGTTTGTTGTGTTCGCTAGAAACCAAAGTTGTCGTTGATATTCGTTAATATTACACCCCTTTAAATTCTTTATTATTGTTTTTGTATTCATAAAAAAAAACTATTATTGTTGTTGTTATTATTATTTTAATTTTTTTTTTATTTCTTTTGATTTTCTTATCAGAGTGGGAAATTGCGACACTGAGCGTGTGATCAGCACAAAAAAGATTTGCAATGTAAACAGACGTTAAAAGTAATAAAAACAAAGTTTTCTCCTGAAATATTGTTATTGTGATGGTAAATGATTTGAGTATCTACATACATACAGTCAGAGTTAAAATTTAGTATACAGCACACTTTTTTATTTATAAAATATTTTTATTATAATAAGAAATTCCTTCTAGGAGTTTGAATGAACTTAAAATTAATTTTTATGTTTTCTAATTTTAAAAGATGTTTAAAACTAAAATTGATTTCATGGAGATTTTGAGAGAAGAAGCAATAAGTAGCTGAGAGAAACAAGCAAAACTTAAATATTAAAATTAAAATAAATTATTACTTTTATTTTATTTAATCAAAATCCAAAAACTAAAATTTAATCGTCGTCAATGGTCGTCCATTCAGCTTAATTACAGTCGGAACATTATCTTTCAATTAAAGTAAAATGTATGTCAATTTAAAAAAAATCATTTTTGCTTTAAATTATTTCAAAGTTCTATACATCTAAAAAAACACCCTATATAAAAAAGGGAAAGGTTATACAGTGATGGACATATAATTAGAAACGATGTTTTGATATAATACGATCGCTGTGTAGCTTCTTTAAAGACCTACACTGTAAATTGATTTTACCGTTATTCAATGAGTAAACAGTCAACATTGTTATTATTTTCCCAATTGTTTTTTTTTTTTGCTGGCCACATAATTAGAAGTGCGCATTTTTTTTCAACTTTTCCAAATATTTTTGACAAAGTGAGTATAATTTGTTAAACAATATATTAACTTGTAATAATTTTCATACGGTTTAGTTTGAAAATGGACAAAAACAAGTCATGTACTCCAGCAATTAGACGGTTAATTGTGCAGTGTTACCAAAATAAAAAAACTTTCAATATTGGCTACTGCACAAAAGTGCAATAATTTGTACAAAACTACAAAGAAGTTTGCAACCCCAGCTAGGAAACCTAGGACACGAAAGACCACCTTAGCAGAAGATAGAGTTATTTCTAGGGGCAATAAAAAAAAATCCATTTTTATCATCGCGCGAAATAAAGGCAAAAATTGGACAGCAAATAAACTCAGAAATATCAACATGGACAATAAGAAGACGCTTAAATGAGTCAGGACTTCGTGGATGTATTAAAAAAAAACCTCATGTCGGCAATTGTAAAAAGAGACCTAAAGTACAAAAATTCACGAAATAATGATGAATTGCTTAAGTTGGTGCAACAAAGCCGGAAAAACATATCTCTTCAAACATGTCGGCGTTTAATTAAGAGTTTACAAAAAAGACTGGTGAATGTTGTCCATTTTGTTAAATCTCACTAAGGTTTTTTTGCATATAGTTTTTTAGTTCTAATTATGTGATCAATTTTATATTTCTTGAACCAATCAATCGGGAATATAAACCAATTTAAAATTTTTTCAATTACTCGCAAGATTGTTATGATAAGCAGACAAACTCTGTTAGTAATGGAAAGAATTGGTAATTATATTAATTACAAATAATTAATACATACTAATGTGTTATTTGGCCAAATTCAATAGATATTTTATGTTTGAATTGTATCAAGTCAGCTAATTGAGCCTATATTATTTAATGTAAATAAAAAACTTCTTTACATGTTTTCCAACGTTTCGTCAATTTTTTGTTGACTTCATCAGGGTTACGTAAATTTAACAGTAATTTTCACATTAAATTAAAATTAAATAAATTTTACAAAAAACAAAGAACATATTAAACACAAGCAATAAATTAAACCACAGCTTAAAAATTAATATCACAGTTTTTGAATGTGAAAATTACTGTTAAATTTACGTAACCCTGATGAAGTCAACAAAAAATTGACGAAACGTTGGAAAACATGTAAAGAAGTTTTTTATTTACATTAAATAATATAGGCCCAATTAGCTGACTTGATACAATTCAAACATAAAATACAAATAATTAAATTTAAAAAAAAAAATTAAAATAAATTATAATTGTGTAAATTTGTCTTTTAAACAAATTTGTCTTAAGCTAAGTTTAGACGATATGTTGAATCAGCATATATATGCTGACAGCCATATGATTAAAATTAGCAGCAAATTCCTATGTCATATGTTAGACGTTTACACGATATGTTGAAAATAGCAAATTTTTTGATGTCAGCAAATGAAATGTCAACATAAAGTTTGGTTTTTACGAAGCTTTGAAATCAAACAAAAAAATGGACTATATAAAATAAGCTGTGAGCCACTGTATATGCGGAATTTAAGGATCATAGAGAAATCACTGTAATAAAACATGGGGCTTTCTTTCATAATCACAAAAAACCTTCAATAACATTAACAAACTGCCTTGGTTACGAAGCTGTGAACTTGCATTTTCAGAAATTCCTCATTTGACCTTTTTAACATCAATAATGAATGTTAAATAATTACTCAAAAAAGCGTAACCACTTGTTTTAGCACAAATTTGTTTGACTTTATTTACTGCTACAAGAGTTTTGCAACATCAAACAGCATCAAATAAAATAAGACTAAATATTTGTTGTGTCTTGTCCTAAATAAACAACGTTTTTTGTTTTTTTTTTTTTTTGAGTAAATAACGATTTCAAAAATATTTTATTTAGTGGTTACGTCTTTTTGGGAAAATATTGTGACCGTACCTTTAGACTACCTCTTTTATCCTATTTGGCTAAAATATTGTTTCTAAAGTGAATCATCATTAAGAGAAACTAATTATTTAAAATTAAAAAAAAAATAATATTTCTGTTATTTCAAAACATAAAAACCCGTTAAAAGTATAGATCAACCAATTGCAAAGTATTGAATTCTTATCAAAATTAGTACAATTTGTAATATGTTTTCTTGTTATCGTTCCTATAATGTAAGACATTTTATTTGAAAATGTTAATTTGGACCCTCCATTTGTAAAAATTATAGCACCTGCCGACGACCTGAAACTATTTAGGCCACCTTGCTTGTATTGTTGTATTATATTAGTAGACAATACAAAGTTTTTATCATAATAACTATATTTGCTGTTAAATTTATTCTATTCATATGGTTGAATTGAAGCATGAATGAATTTAGCAAATAAAACTAATTAAATTAAACGTAATTATTATTGGTTAAGGGTATAATTTAAATCGTTTAATTTTTTCTCCAGGAAATAATAATAATTACTGCAAGAGTTGGCCAAAATTATGTCCAAAAATTATTTTAAAACTTCCAAATAATGTTTTTATACCCTCCACCAGCATAAGTGGTGAATGAGGGTATATATAAGTTTGTCATTCCGTGTGTAACACTGAGAAATATTTATCTGAGACCCAAAAAAGTATATGTATATTCTTGTTCCTTACGAAATTCTAAGTCGTTTGAGCCATGTCCACCTGTCTGTCTCTGTAAAACACACTCACGTCCAAAGACCACAACCGAAATCAACAAAGTTTACAAAAAAACCGTTTGTAGTTCTCCAACTGCTTGGTATTGGTATTGAAAATCAGCACAATCGGTTTAGCTCAACCAGAGTTATGGACCAAAATGTAAGACAACCTCCATAAAAATTAATTAGAGAAGGAATTGAACTAATATTTTATTTTTAAGAGAAAAGTTTTTGTTCAGGCTAGTAGTTCGAGAATTTTAAAGAATACTATTGTAACGTATTGGAACAAAAAAAGAAATATGATAATTCCCGTATTCTATTTCTCAAAAAACGGTGAGTTTAATAGATGATGTTTACAGATTGATAATGGACAATGAAGATTGCTGATGACGCTCTTGGCCGGGTAGAAAATGCATTCCAATTTGCCAATTGTTCCAATACGTTACAATAGTATTCTTTAAAATTCTCGAACTACTAGCCTGAACAAAAACTTTTCTCTCCATAAAAATATTTTGAAATATATTGCATATATATTGATGTGAGAGAAATAGTAGGTATCGGTCCATGATTTCTCATTACAAAAATCTTTTCGAAATATTGCTCCATTATACATAAATGCCTATAAAATTAGAATATCAATACAAAATTCAGCAAAAATAAGTTTCATATAAAAATAAATCGCAAAGTTCGGTCCATGTTTGACTATATAAAGTCCACTTCCAAAATTCACTTAAATACGTATATAACTGGTATAAATAATGTTAAATGGCTAAAATTTGACATAAATAATCTTTATAGCCAAGAATGGATGGGATTGAAACTGGTGGAAATCGGTCCATTGGCTACCATACAAATGTCCTCCCGAAATTGGAGTTTAACGATCATAAATGCTTGAATTATGCAAGTATCCAAACAAATTTCACCACAAATGAGTAATAAATGAAGCTAAATCACATCTACAAATTTTGTCAAGATCGGTCTATAATTACTCGTAGCTCCCATAGAAGGCCCTTTACGTTACGGTCTTTAACGTAACTCAGTTAAAAATATCGCTATCCAAACAATATTGAACACAAATATGTTTCATATATGTATATAAAAATGATATGGTAAAATTTTATAATGGTCGATCCAGAATTAGTCGAAACTCCCATATAAGTCCCTCTTCGTAATTCACTTTAACCTCCATAAAACTTTTAAACGTATTTATATCGAGATAAAGTTTAACACATTATATTTACAGATTTCATGACATTAAATTTTTGGTTGATCGGTCCATAATAGATCATATCTCCCATATAACGCACATTTCTGAAAAACTGTTTTATACATATACTCGGCGTAGGGTATTATATGGTCGGGATTGACCGACTATACTTTCTTACTTGTTTTTAATCTTTTTGGTTGGTTTGGTTTATAAATGGAAATAACATTGAAAAATTAAATAATTTAACTATTGTATTATTTAACCCTATTTTACTTTTAATAAATGTAGACATTAATTTAATTTAAAGAAAAGAATCACTTGCTAAATTTTTTTATTTGAGTTGTGGTAAAGTGATAGATGGATTAATATTGTAGCAAAATAGATGAATTAGCTGGGAATTATATTTTAAATTTGCCAAGAATATAATTATGGTGTAGATTAATACAGGGTCGGGATATGGCTTAAGGATATTGCCTTAAATTGTATATCAGTGATTAGAACCCAATGCGACTAAATTGTGCATTTAGTAGATCAGTGACGTAACAGCTAAATGTAAAATATAAATAAAAACCATAAAAGCTCTTCTTGTCTTCAATTTTACGAATGTCAGTGGAAATTTTGAACCGTTTCGAATTGGCCAATCTTAGTTTTTTTCTAAATTGTTTAGAAAAATGTCAGAACCGAATAAAAATTAAATTTTCTTACGTTTTTATGAAATGCATTTTTAATATTTAGAACAACATAGTACATAATTCTGCTCTTAGCCAAGTTTGATCAAAGTACATGTTTATCAAATTAAGAATACATACATATGAAAATGTGTTAATGAATCTACTTATCTATTTTTTGATCGCACAGCACAAGTACGAGTAAATAGTGTATGGTACAATTGTCACTTTTTGCCACGTTTATTGCTAAAATACTATTTATGATTTTCAATATTTGCCAAAATAATTTACAAACTTTATAAATGAAACAAGTGTAGCCAAAATAATTTATGTACTTTATTGATTTAATATTGTTAAGAATTAATATTGTTAAGAATTGACAATTTCTGCTCAAGTGGAAAAATTTGAATATGAAATTATAACAATATTTTTTTATTCCAAGAAAAATGTATTTATGATTTAGATAATTGTAAAGAAAAATAAGTTTTTAATTCAAACAGGGCTTTTCTGCAGTTAAATATTTGTGTGTGTGTGTGTGTGTGTGTGTATGTATGTATGTATATTGTTTGTTATTTACCCAGCGGAAAAGATATGCTGTAAAGGAGGCCTGGTTTTGCAGTCACAACGACTTCCAGCCTCATTGCAAAATCGTTTTAATTTTATACTGGTTACTGGTTAGATGCCGGATACAACGCCTACCGGATACAAAGCCTACCGGATACAAGGCAATTGGAAGGTCAACCAAGTAATGCCTCATAGAAGGCGTAATAAAATATAAATTAATAATTTTATTAAGGAAAGTTAAAGATAGGGTTTTAAACAAAAGGAGGTTTTAAATTAATTTTAATTTAATGAAATAAAATAATAAATTTATGGACCCTCTCTCTGTTAATTTTTCTAACTCGTATAATAATAATGGTTGTTGTTGTAGTGACGATATACAGAAATAATATTGCAAAACCCTTCGTGTTTGCTTTTGAAATTACAATTTGTTGACATTTTTTTGAAATGCAATTTTGAAAGTGTATGAAAGGCCTTCCAAAACACCTTCTGAGAGAATGCATAGTGGAATGACCATCGAATCTTTTAGAATATGTAAACTGGTCTTTAAATGGATTCACTTGCAAAATTTCCCGCTGGGTATTTATGTATGTATTTATTACCACCACTAACAAAGTATACATATATCGATGGTCACAAGTAGAAAGACCCTAACTCAAATAATTGTAACTTTACAGGAGAAGGTAACAACATAATAGAAACTGTAATATTCAACATGTAACTTTTTTTGTACAACTGCTTATAAAAGCGTTATTTTTTACACTATTGCAATAAATTTTTGTGACGTGGTGTTGAGCGTGAAATGTATAGGAATCACTAAAAAACTCAATTTCGTACAAAATACGAGTTAGGGCTTTTCTACTTGTGACCATCGATATGTATATTATTGATCCTTATGGAATCCGAAGTCGATTGAGCTATGTCCGTCTGTTTGCAAAAAACATAATTCTCCTAAGCAGTAGAACAAAAGTGGTAGAATAAAAGTTATGAACCAAAATGTGTGACATCATCCATCAAAATATGATATTTTTCTCCAGTTTTTTTTTTGCTATTTTCTTTAAATATATTGCAAATAAAATAATAAAATGTTATTCATATTTATATGATAGAAGGACAAACTGTGATGACAATAGGAAGAATCGGTCAATGATTTCTCATAGTCCCTATACAAATTTCTTTCCGAAATATGGCTTAGTGTTACATATGTAACTACCTATCAAAAACATCCACTTCCAAAATTCACTTAAATACGTATGAATGTGTTACAACTATCGTTACCAGGTTAAAATTCGACACAAAATCTTTATAGACATATAAATTGTTGTACAAATTTGTATGATGGTCGGCCCATAATTGGTCATAACTTCTATATAAGCACCACATCCGAAAAAGATATTAATCTTTATATATACATCTTTTAAATATCGCTACCGACTCAACACTTCACATAGATCATTTACATACTTATATACAAAAATCATATTACAGAATTTTGTGAATATCGGTATTTGACCATATTCCTATGGTCCAAAAATCACTTCATAAGTGTACTCATAAGTGTCTTATATACAACGATACCGATCCAAAATTTTAAACAGAGCTTTTACATATATGCCATAATTAAACTGCTGGATTTTGAGAATATCGGTCCATATTTGACTATATACCCCATATAAGGTCCACTTCCGAAATACACGTTAATACTAATATGTACCTAAAAATATACCATTATTAAGTTGAAATTTTCCGTGAGAAATCCTCATATGCATAAAATGCTCTGTTCCGAAATTTAAGAATATCGGTCCATAATTTTTCATAGCTGCCATATAAGGACCATTTTAGAAAAACAACGTAACCCACAAAAATGTCTAATAAATTTCGATATCGAACCTAATTTTGTACAAATCACAAAATTTTAATCCAGAACTCATACTGGTATCGCTACTGAATTTGTTTAGTTGTTAGTCCATAATTGGCAATATATACTATGTATACCTATGTATGTATGTAGTATAACAACCAATCATAAAACTCTTGTAAATAAAGTAATTGGATCAAATTCAATCAAAAGAAGCCTCTTCTTATAATCTGACCCTTTTTATACCCTTCTTTTTTATGCCTTATACTGTGAACGTCAATATAAAGTAAAGACCTAATATTGTTAAAAAATGTTTTATCATATACATACTTGACTTTTTATGATTCTCAGAATTAAAAAAAAGTTTTTAATTTTAAATTTGTTTCAGCTTATTCGGACTAGTGGTTCTCGAGTTATGACAAACAAAAGAGGCTAACAAGTGACAAATTCCCCTATACGATATTTACTAACTTTAAATTAGTTTTTAAATTATTATTTGATGTACCATGGCCAAACGAATGATGCAGAAGTTCTTCTTTTTGGGGCTACTTTCATAAACAATTAACAGAATTGAATCCCGAATCAATCACCTGAAAAATGTTGTACTGTGTAATGATTGTCTTTGTTATGAAGCATTACAAATTTTACTTTAGCGTTCTGTAGTCATAAACATGTGTATTCGAAAAGTACTTCCTTTATTCAAGGGGGTAAACAGATAAATTTTGCGTCTAATCTTAATAAATTATCTCCAGACTTGAAATTTCAAATATTGATATATTGAAAAATGTAACGAAATTTGTGTTGTAGATTTTTACAATTACAAAAATAAGTATTTGAGAAGAAATTTTTTCATAATACGACCCTTAGAGGCTAATAAAGGGATAAAAATGATTTACAGAATTCTCCAAAATTCTAAATCGATAAAAATTATTGTGTAGGATCGTAGATTCACTCAAATATTTATTTGCAAACAACGGGTAAAAACCAATAACATAGCATTTTTAATGTATAGTATGTAAATTTTTTTTAGTTATAAGAATTCATAATTTGTATTTGAAATTTGTGTTGTGGCCCTCTGTAATCCGAAGAAAATTACTTTTAGATAGTCAACATTCAAGAATTATTAAGTGCTTAAGCTTTTAAGTATGGATTTATTTAAGGGATCAAAAGTTTTATAGTATAGGTATGTATGTATATTACATAGGTTTAAGGTTTATATAAAATTTGTGTTTTATCTCTTTACAATTAGAACAATTTGTATTAGAAAGGTATTTTTTCTATTAACATAAATGCCACTCGACGATGCGAATTGAAAAAATATATATAGCTGAAAAATATATACAATATTCGCCTGTTCTATATTTCACTACGAAGTGAAACTGAATTCGTTTTCAATTCCACATAGACATTTTCATGGCGTTTTAAAAAACTAGTAAAACTTTTAGTCTACGATGAACCAAACTAAAAATGATATTTTACTTTTGAAATCATTTTCACAAAATTAAGAACACAAACTTAATAAAAATTTCACTTCCACTTACATAATTTTACAATTGTAGAACCCAGGTGATTAAGTACAGTTTACAGATATGCTATTGTTAAATATTTTTTTAACAGATTTTCAATTTGAACAAATTTACAAATTTTACTCAAATTATGATCTATAACAGCTGGTAAGCCCTGAAGACCTTAATGTTTTCTGATGTTGGTCATATTTATGTAAAGAGCAGCCTTACAGTAGATACAAAACCTATTAAACGAGACATCTTTTAATACCTATAAAATCATGAATATCGATTTCATGGTGAGCAAACATTTTCAGCGGCAAAAGTTCAGATTGAACCAAGTAGACCGTTCGGCAAATTGATTTAGGAATTCCAATCAATGCTAAATACGAGAAAATTCAAAATATGTAAATGATTAGATGTCCGGAATAAAAGATAAAAAAAAACCCGCGGACCACACCGGGTTCAAATATACATATATGTAGTAAATATAATATAAATAGAATTAAAATTTATACTGAGAATTATAATTTAGAAATTTATTTTTTTTTGTTTTTTTTTTTATGAATGAAATTTGTTTTTTCTCAATTTTAACTTGAAATGGTGTAGTTTAAATTGCGTAGTTATTATTTTTTTTACTTCTTTCGGTCGAAATGGAAAGTTGTGATAGGGGGATTTTAAATTTATGTTTATAAATTAAACTTAGCATCATCTTATTTTTCTTCTTAAATTAAATTTGTATTTAAAAATAATTACATACATAGTTTCCAATATAAAGAATTTTGTCTTAAAAATTAATTAGACAAAATACTTCTTGCTGTATTACATATTAACAATATGTATTACATATTAACAATATGTTTACATACATACATATCGTTGGTCTCATGTAGAAAGGCCCTAACTCGCTATTTTTTCGAAATTAGTTTTTTTTGCGATTCCAATGCATTTAACGCAAATACACATCCTCACAAAAATTTATTGCAATAGTGTAAAAAATAACGCTTTTATAAGCAGTAGTACAAAAAAAGTTACATGTTGAATATTACAGTTTCTATTATGTTTCTACCTTCTCCTGTAAAGTTTCAAATATGCGAGTTAGAGCCTTTCTACATGAGACCATCGATATACATATATGTGCATACATATTTACAATATTTTTAACACGAAATCTATGCATGTGAAGTTATAACGTTAACTGTGCATTGTATTTTGAGTGTACATACATAAAGTATACATACATACATATGTAAGTATGTGCATAATTATTGTAGGAGGTATTTACGCTATTTGCTGCTGCGAAATTTCAATTTCCCATATGTGTCTCCCAATGACAAACAAACTAAATACTTTTTTGAGTCACATATTCATTTATTAGACACAGCAATATGTATGTACATATGTATTTAGATTTTCTTAAATCTAATGACCAAATTCTTAGAACTGCGCACATTTATGATTTTAATGAGGTAAAATTAAATTGAACCTTGCTGTATTACATTAATGAGCGACAAATGTACATAAGTATAATGCGCTGGCGAAAAGGTTTTGATAATTTTGCAGAAAACTTAACATTTCCTGGTATGCAGCTGAAAAATTAACGAAATTTTTGAAATTTGTTAGTTTGTCTATTACAAAAATTTATGATAATGAGCGAATTCGCTTTTTCTATCTGCTACAACAAAAATTCTTGTTCTGGTAATTTTTTGACATTTACAAACTTAAACATTACTGTCATAAACTAGACAGAAGATAAACAAAATCTTATTTTGAGTGTTTTATTTGTTTTTATATACATACATATGTATGTATGTATTCAATTTTTTGTACACTGATATATGTAGGTACCTAACTAATAGTGGAAGGTCAATGTAACGCATAGATGCCCAGTAGTGGCTGATATCAGCAAATTGAACTCACACGTATACTTACGCTCTTTTGTTTGATCGTCAATCAACCAATAGGAAATCAGCATGTTGAGTGGGAGAGACAAATTACACCATGTGGTCACACTAAAAAAACGTTTATATAAGAATTTATTTATGTAAAAACAAATAAATTTAATTTTTTGACATTTGATTGCTGCCCGCGGCCGCATTCCGCTTACATTGGCCTTCCACTAAAAAGTTGACATTCAAATAATAATTATTTGATTGTATAAGAAAACAATAAACATATGTATGTAATTGTAATTGTTAATTAATCGATTAATTGTTTGTAAAATAGTTTAGTTTAAGTAGTGTAGTCATTTTATAATTTCATATGTAATTACAATATCATTAGAATATTGTAAAATTTATGTTCTTCATAATTTTTTAGATCTGGCAACTTTACCGCATATTCATCTCATGGTATTTGTTGCCAACAATCTTATCACAAAATCCCCAGAAACCCTAAACATTGACATATATTTAGCGGGAAAAAATAACAAAAACCTGTCTAAAGATATCAACATTTAATTCGATGGAACTTACAATTAATTAATTAAACTTATGCAAGCTAAATTCAAAATTTAATAATATGTATGTGAAAAATGCCTTTTATTAATTTTTTTATAAACAAAATCAAATGAAATCTTAACTCAGAATTGGTAATAATAATTCATTCCATTAAATCATTTCCTATACCTATAATAATGCTTTTGATTCATTTATAGTACATTGTTGAAGTAATTCATAAAGGAATTAATTCAACAAATTGAATTGAACTTTAATTAATTTGTTTTTGTGACCAATGATTATAATTATTATAATTTTTAAGGAATTTCCTTGAGGCTAATTTGGTCAAATGTTTGTTTCCAAACGTAAATAAAAAACTTGTTCGATTTTTATTTTATTTGCCCAACGTTTCGTTAGTTTTATTCTAACTTCTTCAGGGGTCTCGTTCTAAATCTCTTTTTTCTTAATTAAATTGGTTTTTTTTTCGTTTAATACGTCATTGCACAAGAAAGGTATTTGGTTTATCACATTTACCTAAAAACTTATTAAAATTATATTAATTATTCTATACAAATCTAGAACCCCTTTTAACTCCTTTTTTGATTAAAACGAAAACAACATAACGAATTTTACAAGGCAGCAGGAGAATAAAAATCATGAATTCTAAAGGTTTTTTTCAACTAAGAATTTATTTGATAATCATTCAAAATTTTATTTTAACAAACACTTTTCTACCACGATTCTTTAATTAAAGTTTTTACTAAGAAAATAGATTTATTTGGCTCTCTATAGACGAATCGATTGATTCAGCTGAATTTCATGAAATTTTACTTCACAATGACGAACAAAATAAAATAAAAATATTTTTAATATTTATCATATATGTACTTATGTATGTGTAAAGATATAATATTTGTAAAAAACAATAATTTTATTATAAAAAAATAAAAAAAAAATATTTATTTTTAAAATTTGTTTAAACAAAAATTTTAAACATGTAATTATTATATAATGATAAGAAAACCAAGAAAGTTTATTTGTAAATAAATTGGTTTATTAGATCTATTTTTTAAAACCAATTATACCTCATTTTTACTTTCTTTAGATATAATAAAAGTGTTTCTTTATTTATAAAAACTAATTTAAATTACACCATGATCCAAATTAAATTTTTAAAATGTTTGTAAACACAGTATTGTGTTTTAACGGATCATTTGTAAATTCCCATAAAATTTAATAACAACTTGTCAATATTTCAATTAATTTATAGTTTTCAATCATATAAAAATTTAAATAATTAAATTTTATATTTCGAACATTTGACAATGTAAAACATTTGGCATTTGATTGTTGTTATTGGTTTTATAATATAAACATATACATATGTAAGTAGGTTTTTCTCATCATAGTTTTTAATTTCAATTGTTCCTGTTAGTACATAAAAGAGACAGACATATACATAACAGGATCAGGTAATACTACTACTACAGAACTAACAGTAACGTTTACAAAATTTTAAATCTCTTTATTTACAGGTAAAACTAAAATATAAATTGAATATATCTCTTTGTTTATTGTATGTGGTGAGGACAATAATTCGTTTTGCGCTTTTACACTTTTATATTTTCTCGCTGAGTAGGTTCTCCACGAAAACGTGTAAAAATAAATGGTGGTCCGTCATTTGTTATTGCTCTTTTTCGCTCCTGTCCAGGTAAATTAACCTTTACAGTTACAATACAGCCTTTGTGCCTGTTTAATGTCTTAAGCGATACTTATAAATAAATTGACAGGAATATTATATTCATCAAACATCTAGCAAACGCGAAAGTGAACGGTTGTGATTTAAATTGAAAATTTATTTCGAATATTTTGTCAGTTAATTGTTATTAAAATCAGTTAATTGTGTTAAAAAGTGATTATATTAAAAAAACATATCAAATAAATGCTCTGTACGGCAACACAGAAAATAAAAACTTTCTTAGCGATTTTTATAGCTTGCTATAATTTTCCATAGCTGGGGCATCACTGTGACTTGTAAGTACAATTTTGATATCTGGCAACACTTTCTTATTACGGTGTCACGCATATGTGGAATTGCCGAAGTAAAAGTTAAAATAGCAATTAAAAAATTTGTTAAAAAAAATAATTGTTATCAACTTAAAATTAGCAAATATATAAAAAAGTAAGTAGTTAACATCGTCACACAAGAAGAAAAAGAAATTCACCAAGGAAAGCTAATAAAAGAAGAAATATTACGTGGCGAAAGTTGGTTAATATTCATTTGGAAGGAAAACATTCAGTGCAAAGTGTTTGTAAGCAGAACAGCGGGTGAGCGTTAGCAGAGAAAGGAACACGAACATCAGTAAAAAAGCAGGAGGAAAAAAGAAAAACGTGAAAATTTTGCAGCGAAGTTGAAGCCAAAAAAAAGAATAGAAGAATACACAGCAAACAAGAAATAACTCGCACTGATCAAAGAAAAACGCAGAAATAATTTAAAAGGGAAAAACAAAAATATTCAAAAGAAATTCCAAAAAACACGAAGATAAAAAATAAACTGCATGAACCCGTAAAAATTAATAAAAAACGAGGGAAAACACACAAGAAACAAAAGAAGTTGAATAAACAAATAAAATAAGAAAAGTACAAGCAAAGGAAAAAATAAAACTAGCGTTGGAATTAACGATTTCTACAAAGAAAACAACTCAAACATTGCAGTGAAGTTGGCAAACAATAAAAAAAAACGCAAACTATTTTAAAATAAAGCTATAGAAAAGTAACAAAAATCAAAACTAAAGTAAAAAGCTGGTGTTTTCGCAACTAAAATTAAATTTTTGTGTGCAAAAAGCTAAAGCAGAAGAAGGAAACTCAGAAAACCTTTGTTTGTGCCTGTAAAAAATATTTGTCTATTTTCACGGGTTGCAGCCAAGCCAGTTAATAACTTTTCTCATCAATAAAGGAAAACAGAATGAACAACAATAAACGCAAAAATCGCCCTAGTGGTGGCGGTGGAGGTGGCGGTATATCCACTGGTGGTGGCGCTGGTGGTGGCGCTGGTGGTATCTCAAGGTATGTTGTAATATATGCAATTTGTTGGATTTAATTTGGTTTCGAAATAATACAAATATAATTTTATTTGTTAACAAATAAATATTTAAAAATAATTGAATACTTTAGCTAAATATTATGTAATTTTGAAAACGTGTGTGCTTGTTTATCGAAAAGTTTCTGTGGCATTGGAGTTGTGAGTGTTTTTCTTTATATTTTTGCCAGTTGGCCAAATTTATTTTTCTTGTTTTCTCGTTCCAAACTGTTCTGATTGTTTGGATATAAAAATAATTTTATATTTTTGTAACAAGTGGAAAATGTTTTTCCAAGTTACATTTTTTTTTTAAATAATTTTGTAAAATTATTTGTTTCTCTAACTACATAATTTATAGGTTAGTGAGTAACCCAGCAAAACAATAGTGAAAGTCATGCTTTGCAAGCAAAGTTGCTAATGCATTCTTAATAATTTTTTTAAATAATTTGTAAAAAGTTTTAAAATATCAAGTTTATTTTTAAAATATCATGAAACGGATCACTATTGTCAACACAGTTTGAATTTCTATAGATATACCTACCTACCTATTTGATTGGTAATACATAACTACATACTTTTTTTGTAAAAATGGGCTGAACTGGGCGAATGCCTTGGGGAGACTCCAGCTGTACCATGTTGAAGCTAGTATGACTTATCCGATGACTTTCCAGGATAGACTGTTCCGCAACATGATGTTGTGTTCTATAACTGGGAGAACCTTCGTTTCCTTACGTAGGTGGTTATTCTTAAGACAACATTATGACAGCTTTCTTAGCGTTCTCCTTAGGTTTTATATTTTAATATATTTCTACTATTTTGATAAGCACTATTGTTTCACTTGCTATAGGTTTTTGAATCTTTAATCATTTGCAGAATTCAGTTAAAAAACTTTGAAAAACTCGAAACATAGACAGACTACCTATTTCATTTTATTTTTTTAACCATTCTAAATTTTTAAAAATAATGTAAACCTATAAACTTAAATTCCTACTTCATGCGAAAGAAATTACATAAATTAAACAAATCTGTGAAATTGTCAAAATATTTGCCATAAAGAAAATATGTACCACAATTTATATTTCCTTTAATATTCCTTTGGTTTTGTAAGCTTAAATTTGAAATACATATGTATGTATGTACCTATACACATGTATATAAAACTTATTTTCTCACAATCTACAAATAGTTGATCTGACCCAAACTTGACCTGATTTATTAAATCGTATAATATTTTTTAAGCATTTGTTTTGTTTGCCTTGTCTCACTAACTGGCCGAACCGTCCGTCCTTCACATAGATAAATTATCAATATCATTTGGTTAATTTTATATAGTGACTGGCTTTATCATAATCCCCATTCAATACAATAGCAATTCACCATTAGACCAGACCATAACTTATTAATTCTAGAGAAACAATGTCTATTTTGTCTGTTTTGTTGACTTCAAAGCGTTTAGAGTGTGTGTGGTGGAAAGCAAAACGAAATAACAATAAAAAAAATAAAATTTACAAGCAAAAGGCCTAAACAAACCCTCTAAAACACACGTAGACTTAACTCTTTCAGACCTGACGTAAAACTACCAGGAATTTTTTTATAATTTTTGGAATATGTGATCTCAACAGGGTACGAAAATATAATCAATGATTAGGTTTCTTCATTTTTATAACATTCAAGGATTTTCAGGACACGCAAACTTGATGCAGCTCGGTCGATTTTCATTAATATTTTTAAAGAAAACACATTTTTATTGCATGAAATGATTTCAATTAGTTTGAAATATTAAAATTTATAATTAAAAACTAAAATATGACTGAAGAATTTTGCAATAATTCAAGTAACTGAAAATCAAACAGAAGAGAAATGTAAAAAGCAAATATAAACAAGTAAGAAAGTATAGTCGGTCAAGCCCGACCATATAATACCCTACACCTTGTAAATGTAAATATAAAAACGTTTTTCAGAAATGGGCGTTATATGGGAGATCTCACCGATTTTGGACCAAAATTCAGTGTCATGATTTCTGTGAATATAAATATTATATGTGTTAAACTTTATGTCGATATAGGTAAATACGTTTAAAAGATTGATGGAAGTTAAAGTGAATTACGGAGAGGGTCTTATATGGGAGCTACGAGTAATTATGGACCGATCATAATAAAATTGTACCGTATTATTAGTATACATATGAAATATATTTGTGTTAAATTTTATTTGGATACCAACATTTTTGAGTGAGTTATGCTCTTTAAAATGATTTTCGAAAGTGGGCCTTATATGGAAGCTATGACTAATTATGGACCGATCACCATAAACTTCTACCATATTATATGTATATACACAAAACATATGTGTGTTCAATATTATTTGGGTGCCCCGATAGACTAGACGATAGTGTGCCGGACTATCAGTCAGAGGGTTGCGGGTTCGATTCCTGCCAAAGACTCTGGGTGTTTTCTGCAGACAAGCCAAAAAGCTTCGCAATTTGTGTTTGTTTCTTAGAAAAAAAAATAGTTTGTTCTCACCATAAATTATACAAGACTCTTTTTTATTTTGTAAAAAAAATTGTAAAAAAAAAAAAAAAAATTTCGATACCAACATTTTTAAAAAAGTTATGCTCTTTTAAGTGATTTTTGGAAGTGGGCCTTATATGTGAGCTACGACTAATTATGGACCGATCTTCACGAAATTTTAAATTTTGTTTGCATACTTGCATAATTCAAAGATTTATGAGCGGTAAACCCCAATTTCGGGAGGACATTTGTATGGGGGCTAGGTGAAATAATGGACCGATTTCCACCAGTTTCAATCCCATCCATTCTTGGGCCGAAAAAATATCACGTACCAAATTTTATCGAAATATCTTCAAAATTGCGACCTGTACTCCGCGCACAAGCTTTACATGGACATCCAGCCTGCCAGACTGACGGACGGACATCGTGAAATCGACTCAGAAAGTGATTCTGAGCAGATCGGTATACTTTAAGGTGGGTGTTGAACCAATATTTATGGGCATTACAAACATCAGCACAAATCCAATATACCCTCCCCACTATTTTGGTGTAGGGTATAAAAACAATCAGCACAATCGATGAACGCCAGTCTATTTCTAATTGGGTTAACATAAGCAAAAATATTGAAGCCGAAACCCACCCACACAATCGATGCATCACGGTCTGAAAGGGTTAATTGATTTTTAATTTCAATTGACCTTAATTTAAAATGTCTACATATGCATGTTGCTGCTGCAAATTCTACTTCTTTGCAACGAGTATAGCTTGTCGCACTAAATAGTACCTACTTGTTCATTATGTTTCTCACATTTCATGTGCATGGCTATTTCCTCTATTCATGTTGCTACATTCTATCGTTTTGTTTCGTTTAATTTTTATTGTTTTCTGTGCTTTTTTTTTCTGCTTGTGTTCAACATACATTGTACCTATAAATATTACTTTGCACAAATAAAATATTTCCTAAAATATTACACCATCCATACACATATCGAGACTTTTACTGGTATTTATTTAGTTATTTATTCATGTGTGTATTCTTGACTTTGTGTTGTATTTATGTGGCCTCATTCTATTTTAAAAATGCTTTTTGTTTTATTTATTTATTTATTTATTTATTAAATTTTTTTTTAATCTGAGCTTTTTAGTGTTTCGAATAAGAAGCTCATAAATATTGCAACTATGAACTATGTTATTTATGTAATTAGACAATGATTTGTTTTGATTTTAAATTTTTTTTAGTGAAATTAAAGAACATTTGAGGGGGTATGTGATTGAAAGAAATATTGAATTGTTTAAAATTTTGTGTTTCATCATTTAGCTAAATCATCTATCTAGTTAGCTATATTTATTAGGCTTCTTTCTAGCAATATGGTTTTATGAATTTTTAAAAAGTCGGCCAAAGTGTTGTTTAAAACCTTTTTACGTTGAATGGACTTTGAGCCTATATGTATATGTATATCTTTATTTAAACAATTAATTCATAGTAAGTAACACTTGACAATTTTAATATAGAACAACGATCAAAATATAAACGAGTGCAGGTTGTGCTTTGCAGCTTTGTCAACTTTCGTAATCAATCATAGATACGTTATCAAGTTGACTTTTGCAGGATGTCTCATAAATCTCGTACTTGTAGAAGATCCAAACATACACACTCAAAATTGAGAGCATTTCGTGCCTCTTTATTTTATTTAAATTTCCATGAGTCTTTATATTTATACATTGCTTGTATTAATTAAATTAAATCCATTCCAACTTTATATGCAACTGGGTCTCACATTGATCAACTGCTGCTTTAAGAAATATCAAGTGTATAGAATATTTAGAATGTTGTGCTAATTATGCCTTGGGTAGTAACTTTTAAAGTACCCCATTTGTATAATTTTTACAATTACAAGAGAATTTTGATTCGAAAAGATTAGGAAATATCATATTTCCAAGAAATTTAAATGTTTGTGTGTAAATCTATAATTTATTTAAAACAATGTTTGGTTTTACTCTATTAAACTTGTTTATTTAATTGTTTATGTTTTCTTTTTTTTACCCTTGTATGAACTGTGATATTTTGATTATTAAATGTTAAATTCTTCTTAATAGGTAATTTTTTCATGCTGTCATTTCTATAAATCATAATTCCACTAAAAAAATATCGTATATAATTGTTGCAGTTTCAAATTTTTACAGAAGCAGCAATAAAAAACCCAATGACAGCAATATAAATGATGAGAGTTTTTTGTTTTTGTTCAATAAAAAGTATGATTTTTTTTACACTTATAAGTCAGTGACCTTTAGATTTTTAGTCAATGTCTTTGTGTTGTATTGTTATTATTATTGTATTTCATTTCATTTGTTTTTGTTTACAAAGTATATGATTTGCTGATTGTTTAATTTTATTTAAATTTCTTGATTTTGTTTCAGATACTCGAATGATAACAGACAGCCGAATAATAAATCCCGTTCCCAAGCTCAGGGCATTTACAATAATGCATATTTTATGCATGCTGCCACTGCATTAGTCGGCAATGTTGTCCAAATGCGTCTACGTTCGGGTAATATTTATGAGGGTGTCTTTCGTACATTCTCGCCCAATTTCGATGTGGCTCTTGAATTGCCATCGTGCATAAAGTTGAGTAAAAATTCACCCGATGAATCAAAATCGGTACCAAATGTTATGATTTTCCCCTACGATACCGTAGTGAGTATTTCGGCAAAGGACTTTGATTCGCAGTATGCAACAGGTGGTAATTTTCAAACGGATGCCGCCATTTCGGAGAAATGTAATGGTGAGTTGTATATTTGTAAACAACAAATGTTTTTGCAACAATGGCAATTTGTCTAACTTTGTAATTAATTCTAAATATAAATTTACATTTCTAACAATTCTTTTTTGTATATTTTTGATTTTAACAGGTTCACGTTTCGAAGTAAAAGAACTCGAACCTTGGGATCCTTCTGGCATGAATGGCGACGTTGACATCGAATTAGATGTTGCTGCCAATGGTTGGGACCCCAACGACATGTTCCGCAAGAATGAAAATGCATTTGGTGTTCAGTCAACATTCGATGATTCTCTATCTTCGTACACTGTGCCCTTGGATAAAATCGACTCTGATGAGTTCAAAGAGCGTGAAGCTATAGCTGAGAAATTGGCAGCAGAGATTGAGAATAATCCTGCTTGTAGGGATCGTCTGGATTTGGAAAATGGCGACGAAGAATCCTTGTATGCTGCTGTCGCTCGTCCCGAGTTAGAGCGTGAACGTGAGCGCGAGATTGAAAGAGAACGAGAGCGCGAGAGAGAGCGTGAGCGTGAAAGGGAGCGAGACTTGGAGAGAGAAAGAGAGCGGGAACGCGAGCGGGAGCGCGAAGAAAGAGAAAGAGAACGTGAAAGAGAGCGCAAGCGCTTCGAGCCGCCCGTAATGACTGAGCGGTACATAACAAAACCGACACGTTCGATTACCGGACCACCACCACCAGTAGCCATGTCGTCACAAACTATGGGTTCTTCAGTGCGCGGTGGTGGCGGTCACGGTGGTCATGATCGCGACGATCGTAACGATCGCATGATGGGCAATAATCAATCATCTGTCGTTTCGATGGGTGGTCAGTCAAACTCTATGCAATCATCTGTCGGCGTCATGACAGGTGGTATGAAGGGTTCTGCTCCACCCAATTCACAGATGTCTCAACAGGATGGTGGCAACAAGTATCAGGGCGGCGGTGGTTCCATGATCAAGCGCAAGCCCAATGCTCCTCTGAATCAGAAAATGGTGCGCAATACACCACCACCTAACAGCGGTGTAGGTTCATCTGGCATGCCTCAAGGTGGTGGTGTCATGTCTCAGGGTGGCAATTCCGCCGGAGGCCAAAAGCAAATCATTTACAATGCGATGCCAATGCAAAATCCCCAACAATCTCAATCGTCGTATCAGCCTTATACACCAGCACCCATGCATGGCGGTCCCGCCCCTTATAGAGGCCCCTCGAAAATGAATGGCGATGCCGGCGGCAGAGGAGGTGATGGCAAACCGTTGCCTCAAAGAACAATGCGCCAGTATTCGGGTTCTTCATCAAACTCCTCGATGAACTACAACAATGATAATCAAAATCAAGGTAGGCACACACAACATGGTCCTCCCCACGCAGGAGGACAAGGTGGCAATAGCAGCTCACCTCCCTTGCAATCAGGAGGTGCTCATGGCATGCCGGTACCTCCCACCAACCAACAGCCTCCACCTCAGTCTCAACGACAAATGCGTTCACGTGACAACCAATTACAGGATCTTAGACAATTTGGGCAAGATTTCCAATTGTCCAACACATCTCCTTCACCTGGTCCCCCTATTCAGCACCAGCAGCAGCCTGCTTCGATGGCCTCACAACCGCAGCAACACATGAACATTGGCAAGGGTCATCAGCCACAGCCATCGGTGTCGCCACCTCAACAGCAACCACCACACTTGCAGCAGCAACAACATGTGAGTGGTCATCCATCGCAACATGTTGCTATGCAGCACGTGCCACAGCAACATCATGCTGGACCACCACCACAAAGCCAGCAACCCCATCATGGAGGACCTCCACCACAGCAGCAACAACACTATGTACCACCACCACACATGCAACAGCAACAACATGGTCCGCCACCCCATTTGCAACAACAACAGAATTTGCCACCACCACAACAACAGCAGCAGCAACAAAAACAAATGCAGCATGTGCCCCAACATGTCGCAGGGCCAGCCTCGATGCCAATGCAACATGTGCCACCACCACAAGCCCCACAACAGCATGTGGCACAGCAAACACCGCCACAACAACAACAACAACAGCAACACATAATACCAGAGCAAACCACACAAGTAACGCAAACAAACACTGTAGGCACTTCAACACAGCAGCAGCACCCAACAGCCACACAAAATGTAACACCAACTGGCGTTGGTCAAACCAACAGTCAACAACAGCAAACTTCACCACCAGTTGCGGTAGACAACAATACACCCAATCAACATCAACAACAACAGCAAACACCCATAACAAAAACCGATGCCACGGGCACCCCCGTATCGGTCACACACAGCAGTTCTACCCCCCAAGATAAAATCACACCACCCTCTAGCAATACTTCCACATCGGGCGCAACCGGTTCGGCTAGTTCGAACTCGAGCTCAGCGCCACTCGTGAAAAAGACACATGTCCTCAATCCTTCAGCCAAGCCTTTTACACCTCGCAGTCCCAGCACTCCAAATCCATCGCGGCCTCATACACCCCAAACGCCAGTCACTATGACAACAATCTACACACAGGGTGCGCCTATGGCTGCAGCTGGTGGTCAACAGACACAACAGATCTATATGATGCAACAACAGCCGGCCACAGCTTTCCATGCTCCCGGTCATCCTCAGGCTGCCCAACAGCCACGTATGAGAAGAGGAAACTATGGTAATTATTATGGTATAACAACATTTTTTTTATTTATTTATTTATTTATTTATTTATTGTTTTTTTTTTTATATCAATCTTAAATTCTAAAACACTTTATTAAACAATATGTTGTTTTTTACATTTATTTGCAGGACCCATGACACCATCGCAAATGCATGCCTCAGCGGCAACAGGTCAACCATTGTTGGCAGCAGGACCATTGCAAACGCAATTTATACCGTATCCACAAACACCACATGCACCACATTTCCAATCACAGCCTTATGCCCCTCCAATGGTAAGTAAAACGACCTACGTTTTTTTTTTAACGAACAATTTTCTCAACAAACTAACTTTATACTTTTTTATATCTTACTTCCAGGTGCGTATGTATGAACCACAACAATTGCAGTTCTTAACACAAACACCACCATCAACTACCCCCTCGCCGGGTCAACCGCATCAAACGTTCCATCCACAGCCTCAACCCTCCCCTGCTGGCGGGGGACCTCAGCCAACATTTGCCCCACAAACCCAACCCTCATACCATGTTGTGTGCCCCCTAACAATACATCCCTCACAATTGATGCCCAGTCCCTATTATTCAGCAGCGGCGGGGCAACATCCACAACAATTGCTTCAGCCCCAGCTGATAATGCCCCAGCATCCGGCCCAATAGGGGAAGTTTTTAGGCAAATTGTGTGTTCGTAATTAAAAAAAAATAAAAAAAAATCTTATTTCACCATTAACAAACTTTTCATAACAAGAACATAAACAACAAGAAGTACGAAGAAGAAGAAGTAAAATATGTTAAGAACAAGAAGAAGCAGTCGATGAAAATGCAGTTGCAAATGCAGAATTACAACAAGATCCTTTTGGTTCACAAATGTTAAAGAAAAAAGAAAATGAACATAAAGCTGATGCTGATGTTGTCCCAATTTTTTTTCTAAGTAATTATTACTTTGTTAATAACATCTTTTTTAACAATTTAATTTTTCCCATTAAAAAAACATAAAAAAAATACAAAATGTGACTTGTTTAATGAAACTTCTGTGAATGTGAATAGTTGCCTGTTTAAAACTTAAAACAAAAGTATATAAATAATAATGTGAAATTAAACACATTTAAAGAAAATTTAACAAACAAAAAATCAAATCAAATGTCCAAATAAATCTTTGCAACAAAGATATTTCCTCTAAAAACTCCACATTAAGCTCCTATCGCCCCTAATTTTATATCTATATATAAATTAAGTCAGTCTGTTATATTTTTCTAACATCCACTCTGTGTTTTTTAAGTTTTAATTTTCACTTTGTTTGTTAGGTCATTTCTCTAATTCCACTCCCCATCCTCTCCTCCTTCACTTGTATGTGATAGCAAAAGAATAAAACAAGAATTAAAAAACAATTCTTATATACATAAGTATGTCCTTTAGACCTTTCTTAATTTGCTTCGTCATGGCACCTAACTGTCCGTTTTGTTTAACTAATTAATATTTTATTATAATTGTTTATTTTTCTTTATCAATTACTATATTATTATTATGTATTATTATATGAATACTGTCGCAAATAGTTAAAAAGCTAAATCATACAAACAAACATGTCATATACATTCAATTCTAAACACTTACAATTAGATACATGAAAATGAATAAGAAAAATTAGATGTACTTGAATGATTTTTTATAAAATTTATTTTTTAATAAATTTATGTAAAATTTAACAAAAAATATGTATAAATATTAATTATATGTAAGTGAAACTATTTAAGCAGGATTAAGCAATTCACATTTAATGCAGCTTTATAAAAACTGCACTAAATAATTAACATACTTTTAGGCTAAAACGATTGATGTATAATTTGTTTTTTTCATTTGGAATATATATACATATAATTTGTTGTTGATTTTTAAAGATTATTTGTGTGAAATTAATCTAATTACATACGATTTTTTAATGCAGCCATTAAATGAAAACATTTTGTTTTTGTTAACAAAGCAATACAACCCTAAAAGTATGTTACATATTTTTGGCAATTTTTATAACACTGGCTTAAATATCCATTGTAAAGTCGTAACTATTCTACGACTTGAACTAAAAATTTAAGGTATTGTGCCTATTTTAAAAGGCATTAGGCAATCTACAAGTTAAATTTAATAAGGTGACAGCTGGTAAGAGAATTTATACGATAAATTTTCAAAAAGATATTCCTCCAAACACTGGTATAACAAAATTCATATATAAAATTAAGTGAATTCGCCTTTGCTGTCACCTTGTTTAATTCGCCTTGGTAATTTAAAACACTTTGTTTTTGTATATGTTTATTTAAAAGTGGATTCACCCATTCGTTCTTAACAACAAATTTGTTCGAACATTTTTTTTTATATGAAGTTTGATGTCTCTCTTTTTGATAGAGAGAAAATATTTTTTACGAACTTGAATTGGTTTAATTTTATATTTTCTTTTCTGAACAAAAATGAATTGAGTTGCCAATAGGTTGCATTTTTTCACACATGCGTTTTTAGTTAACATTTTTTAATTAACGCCTAATTGAATTCAATTATCCATACAAAATTTCAATTAAGATAATTGCTTCATTAAGAGTTGATTGTTCTAATAATTGTTAAAATTTAAAATACAACCCTGTGACTAGTAATAACTAAAATGGCAGTTGTTTCGCTTTTAAATTAATATAGAATATTTTTAGGCTGAAAATGATAATATTAGAAACAAATACAGTGCACTCGGGAAAACGTCAACTAATTAAAAACTGCTATGTTTTTCTTTCCAGCACTTGGAAAAGAGACTTCTCTCTATTTATTTCATAAAATTTTAGAGTAGGTAATGTAAAAAAAAGGGTTGAGGTTTTGGGATGTTGACGTAAACGAGCGTTGACGTTTTCCCGAGTGCACTGTAAATGTATTATTTTTTGTCAGCTGCTATCAAACGCTAATTAAATTAGCAACATTGAGCATATGTGAACACTTTTTAATTAACCAATAATTGACTCAATTAAAAATGCATGTGTGAACACCATATAACAATGTCTTATGTATTTCCATGGCCATAAGCAAAAGCGACTTTCTTTTTCAGTCATTTTGAATTTATACCTGTAATTTTGAATACACAATACTTTAAAATAATTTAATACATATTTGTATTTCGACACTTAAAACCCAAAGCAAAATAAATCAATGGCCGCACTTGTAAAACTAATAGATTTTGTTTACATATGGCAACTTTAATTTTTCAGAAAAATCTTTCGAAATGGGCGAATCGTGCTGCAAAAAACTCTCAGTAAAAAATTTTCCTCTGGAAAATTATTTTGTTAAGAACAAATGGGTGAATCCATTTTTTTACTTCTAATATTCAAATATTTCAAATATTAATAGCTTTTATGGAAATTTAATTATTTATGGTTTTATATTGTTCTTCTGTGTTCTGTGACAAAAAAGTCTTGCCAAAATCCTTTATTCATTGATTCAGCTTATTTACTATAGCGATTATCTACAAAACAAACCAGCATAGAATCACCTCCATTGACATTCAGGTGACCAATGAATTGTGTAGAGAGGTTGTCTTCCAAGCGAAGTAATTCAAACTGCATTAAATGTACTCTGCAATATGTTATAAAAGATGTTTTTTTTTGCATATAAACAATCACCCCTATCGTGAATAAAAATTCCACATGAAATTTGTTCCCTTTTAATTTTTTAACATTGAATTTTAATAAGAAAATGTGAAAAGGGAACAAATTTCATGTGGAATTTTTATTCACGATAGGGGTGAATATAATTGAATAAATTTTTTTTAAAAATTTTGTAATTTGTTTTAGAAAAACTGCTGTAAAAAAATTTAAATCATAATTTAATAAAATGCTGATAAAAACCTAAAACTATTTTATATGCAATGAACTTTATTTTTTTTTTAGTTTTTTTTTTGCTAAGGCTTATCTAATGATTTATATCAATAAATTTAGTGCAAAAAAAAAGAAGACATAAGTGTCAATTTACATATGTAACTATACATATAACGAATTAGTCCAATTTCGATAGCAATCTAAAGTGGAGCTTTATCAGATTTTACAGATACACCACTTTTGCTATATAGACTTGTATCAAAAACTTATGGCACATTTTCTTTAGGCTCTTGCAAACATACTACGAAGTTCTTTTATAATATTCTTTGAAATCACTTGTTAACATGGCAAAAGTAGAAAGTGCTACAGTTTCCAAGACAGATTGTATGTAACTACATTTGAGCAAAATTTTTGCAAGAATTATAATCACTGCTAAATAGTTTATTAATAGAAAACTTTAAATGTTTCTACCTACAATTGTTCACAATTTATTTAAGAAATGCCCGATAGCAATAAATATTGTTGTATTCATTTACTTTCTTACTATGTATTTTAATTTGAAAATTTATAACCAACTAGAATAAATTTAAACTTATTTATTTTTTGTTTATCAATTTTATTTCTTTATTCAATAATTTTTTTAAAAATATCGTTTGATACATCTAATTTTTCTTAAAATTAAAAACAGAAACAAAAAAGTAAAAATTTCTGGAAAAAAACGGAGCAAACTTAAAAAATTAAGAACTAAGCAAAATATTTAAAATCAAATATGCGTATAATTATAATAAAAAAAAAAAAACGTAAAACACAAAAATACATGACTGGTCTTTTATTTTACCACTATTAGCAGAGTTTTTGGATTAAAAAGAAGTGTTTTATAAATCAAGACCGCTTTATTTAATTTTTAGTTAAACATACCTATTAGGGTATCCAAATTATTCGATTTTTCTTTTGTTCGAACTTGTTTAACAGATTTTAAATTAATCGAATTATTCGAATAATTAAAAAAATTTTCAATAAAGTAAAAAACAAGTTTTTTCCTTCATCAATCCGTACAGTAAAGATGAATTCACCCATTTGTTTCGAGCAAAAATGTTATCCGGAGAAAATTTTTTACTGATAGTTTTTGCAACATCATTAACCCATTTCGAACGACTTTTCGAACTAGTATTAGTTTTACTAGTGTTATAACTGCGGCCATTGTCAAATCATACAATCTTGTCAGATCTAGCAATGACAATGAAAAATTGTTAGCAAAAGGTAAATTGTGAATGCTTTTTCTTACAATGTTGGAAGACAATATTTTTAAGTTCACGCGGTTGTTAGACATTTTCTGAACATTTTTCGGACAACATTGTAAGATCTGACAATCGTCTTTACAAAGCTTTAGGTTTTTAAGTAACAAAAAAAAAAATATATATATTCACCCCTACCGTGAATAAAAATTCCACATGAAAGTTGTTGCCTTTTCACATTTTTCCTATTAAAATTCAATGTTAAAAAAATAAAAGGGAACAAATTTCATGGGGATCACGATAGGGGTGATAATATTCGGAAAATTTCGTTTAGTTCAGTTGTATAGTTTGGACGTGAGTGTGTTTTACACAGACGGACATGGCTCAATCAACTTAGAATTTCATAAGGATCAAGAAAATATATACTTTGTTGGGTCTTAGATGAATATTAAACAAGTAAGAAAGTATAGTCGGTCAAGCCCGACCATATAATACCAGTATGTGTAAAAAACAGTTTTTCAGAAATTGGCGTTTATGGAAGATATAACCTATTATGGATCGATCATCCAAAAATTTAGAGTCATGATGTCTGTGATTTATGGATCTTAAAGTGAATTACGGAGAGGGTCTTATATGGGAGTTTCGACTTATTATGGACCGATCATAATAAAATTGTACCGTATTATTTTTACCGATCATAATAAAATTGTACCGTATTATTTTTAGATGTATAAAATATATTTTCGTTCAAGTGGGCCGTATATGGGAGCTACGAGTAATTATGGATCAATCTGCACAAAATTCGTATATGTGATTTGGCTTTATTTACCACTCATTTTCTGATGAAATTTGTTTGGATACTTGCATAATTCAAACATTTATGATCAGTAAACCTCAATTTCGGGAGGACATCTGTATGGGGGCTAGGTGAAATAATGGACCGATTTCCACCAGTTTCAACCCCATCCATTCTTGGGTCAAAAAAATATCACGTACCAAATTTTATCGAAATATCTTCAAAATTGCGACCTGTACTCTGCGCACAAGCTTCACATGGACAGCCAGCCAGACGGACGGACGGAGGGACGGACATCGTTAAACCGACTCAGAAAGTGATTCTGAGTCGATCGGTATACTTTAAGGTGGGTGTTGGACCAATATTTCTGGGCGTTACAAACATCAGCACAAATCCAATATACCCTCTCCACTATGGTGGTGTAAGGAATAAAAAGTTTCACACGGAATGACAAACGTAATATACCCATATTCACCACTCTTGGTGGTGGAGGGTATAAAAAGCTGGAAATGTAACAGTTCCAATTTCAGCTGCGGTCAGTGTTGCCAGGAGATTTTTTGTAAAATCCCAACCATAGTATATAAAAATCGCTTTTTTTCCTACAATCCAAAAAAATATTTACCCACATTTTTCTCTACGACATTTTTTTTTTAAATATTACTAAATACGTTTTTTTTTTTACTTTTATTGTAAATTCAACCAGCTACAATTTTTTATTAATAAGTTAGAAGAAGAACGTTAAAATAACATAAAAAAATTAAACAATGTCTGCCGTATTTATAAAAAATTAAAGTAGACTTTAAATGTACTTTAAGAAAATTTTGTATGAAAATTTTGTCTAGAAGCTCACTTCAAGCCTACTTCTGGAACGCGGTTTTTGGTATCGCCAACAGCTCCTGATTCGATTTTTCTTTCATCTCCTCAATCGTAACAAAACGCTTTCCTTTCATCGGTGTCTTCAGTTTTGGGAAGAGGAAAAAATCAGCGGGGTCCAAGTCCGGTGAATACGGTGGTTGAGGCATGATAACGATTTTGTTTTTGTAAGATAGTTAATGTAAATTAAATTTTTGTTAATTAATAATTATAAAAATCCCTACAAAATGTGTCATTTTTTTCTACATGTGGAAATAAAAAAAAATCTATACAAAAAGGGAAAATCCCTACTGGCTGCGGTGTCTTAGTTTAAATTGAATGAAATTCAAATGAAATTATTTTTAAAATGTAATATTGCAATAATTATGCTTTATTGAAATTGCACCACCATTTAGATTTCCCAAACCACACCCTAATAATGTGAAAAAAATAATTTTAGCAAAATAAATTTAAAAAGTTTTCTATTGTTGGATGAGATTGTCATCCAATGACACTCGTACAAAAGCACTTACATTTTAACTTCTTCTCGTTGAGAGATACTCAACAGCAAGGAAGCTATACAAATGCCTAAAAGGATCAGAAGGATAATACAATGTTTGCATAGAGATGATAATCATAATGACACTGATGATGATTATGATGTTGTATTACTGTGGTTGTTGTTTTTGTTGTATTCTTGTTGCTTTTGTTATAGTTGTAGTTGTAGTGACAATGCACTTGTTGTTTTTTTTTCGAACAGTGTAAAATAATTAAATTGAATTGTTGAAGTTTTCTTTACTCAAACTCGTCAAAATGGCTGTGATATGAAAATCGAACATAAATCACAAACCTTTTTAACGAAGTGGTAAAAAGAAACTAATTATTAAATTAACTAAAAGATACACACACACACTAGCACATACTCGTACACTCACTCTTATGTATGGAAAATAATTTGTTAAGAAAACTCCTTGTATGTATACCTATACTTTGATGGCTTTTGGACGACATACATATGTAGATGGATGGATGGATGTTTGGATGAATGGTTGGTAGGTATTAAATTTATGTTGGTTGGTTGTATGTTTTGTTGGTGCTCTATGATGGTGTATAAACACCATGAATTGTTGATGTTTCCAATTCCCGCACAACTCATCAAAATGGCTGTGATATGAATTTTTGAATAAATTTCTTTTTTAAGATAATAACATTTCACAACATCTTGAAGAGTTACGCAAGAATTTACTACAAGTTCCTTGGATTTTCATTACTGTTTTAGGCAACTTGATTTGATTTAAGCACTTTTCTTTCATACAGCTATTTGATTTTTCCTTGGTGGCCAATATACATATTTTTTAAAGCCCAAAACAAGAAAATTTTGTGTATGTATTGTCTAAAAGGAATTTGTAAGATTTCTAATGTTAATTTATTTCTAATGAATTAAAATACAAATAAATGAAAGGCAAAAACGTTAAGAATGTTAAGAAACTCTCTAGTAACATTTGTGAAAATTATTATTTGTTAAAAGAAATAGAGAAAATAAATAAAACTGTAGAATGAAAAAATATTGTAGAAAAAAAACACACTATACACAGCATTTACTTTAGTTATGATGAAACGTACACTAACAACTTGTTTGAATCTCACCGGAAGTTGCACAGAAAATACACAAAATAATACACTCACACCCGCAAATACTCATCTACACACAGATTCACTTAGCCACACACACACACACACACACACTCATACACTCATACACAAAATATAAAGAATGGGAAAAAGTAGAAAAAACTCAAATATACGAGTACGAAGCATACTTTAAGGCACGATTTTTTATTTTTTGTTAAACATTATTTCACACACACTCCCCCCACACAAAACACTTTGCTCTGCCGTTATAATAATGTAGATAAAAATAGATAATAATTTTATCTTCCTTTTGTTGAAATTATTAGGTTTTCGTTTAATTTTTGAAGAGTTGATTTTGATTTAGCCATTTATATATGGTTGATTTTTTACTGCTGATTTTGTTGGTATTTTGCAATGCTCATCAAAGCTGGCTGTGATATTTAATCGAATGCAAAATATCATACAACAGCCCTTTTTGATGACATTGAAATTGCCTTCTTCTACGATTCGTTCAAATTCAACAAGAATATTTTATAATACACACACATAGACACACCATCATCAACTCCCTCTAGCCCCTTTTTCCTTCCACCCCCCAAACACACACTGTTACACACTTACCTACTCAGTCAGTCACATCAACTCTCTTCCACTCTCATTTACTCGCACTAAAAGGACAGAAGAAGAATAATTGAACAAAAGAAATAAAAACACACAAAACAAAATCATACGAAGAATTCACAAATACACACACAACACATGCAAACACTGAAACTTGTTTGTTTTTTTAGTGTTGTCAATGTTGAATGCTCAAAATGTTGTTGAATTATAAATGTGTATTGTAGAGTTGACTAGTTTTCATTAAGGCTTAAATGAATATAAATCTTCTGAATTACTACTGCAACTTAAAACAATAAAATATGTATTTGCTTTTGTAATCTTAAATATTACATCTTGCAACGTCTCTTATGAGTATTTAATTGCACTTTCTCCAAAATCATGTAGACACGATTAGCTGAATTCTTGGATATTTGAATGAGAAACAGGTTGAACGTATGCATCAGAGTTTTACGTCATGGACATCTTACTATTGGTGGTCTGTAATGAGTCTCAGGATGACTAACAATCTGCTAAAATTGGGCACGGTAACTTTTTCCAGAACATACATAAACTTCGAACTTCTTTTGCCTTGTCTGCCAGAACACCCAGAGTTGTTGGAGGGAATTATACCGATAACCCTGTACATTATCATCTAGTCCATTGATGCACATCAACTTTAACAGTGTAGCTGATAATTTAAATGGATATGGGTCAATAATTTACACTTGTCTGATATTATCTTTGATTGGTCTAATAAAATCTTTCGTTCTAATGCGAATTAGACAAAGTCCGTATATGATGTTGGCAGATTGGTTCTACTTTTCAATCTCTACTGTAGTTCTCACTATGAGGAAAAGTTGGAGCTAATATTAGTCTTATGCTGTCAATATTTGGTCTTGGCTATGAATCTCTGATCTCTATATACACATATAGTAAATTAGAGAATCCGGATGATTATGTTTGAAAAACTTACTTGAATAAACTGTTTTGAGATAAAGAGCAAATTGTTTTTTAATGTAATTGGAATACATAATTTTAAAGTATAATTATGTGTTATTTAAGATATAAATTAATAATTTATTATTGGTTAGTTTTCGACATATAAATAGAATGAAAGATACCTCCTCGATGTCAGTTAAAATTAAATTTCTTTATGACGAAAAATTTTGGTATAGTTTGTTTAGTTTGTAGAAAACAGAATCGAATTTCGGATGAAAACGTTAATCCAAATCAGATTTATTCAACTTAGAACGTGTTCGAAAGACATTGTAAACATCTACGTAGTCCTAAAGTAAAAGCTTCAAATGTCTTTAAAAGTTGAAAGCTTTTCACAAGTCTAAGATAATATAAAACAATGTATTTCCAGAGATGTCTAAAGTTGATAAATTGTTAACAAACTTACTGTGCTGGTTTTAGACGGTATGTATTTTGCAGTGTGCTTGTCAAATTTTCTACTGCAAAATGCATACACTTCGTGTAAAAGCAAAAAAATGCTTTTGCAAATGTCAGCCTGCCTAAAAATTTTCAATTAGAGCATGTTTTATTTTCATCCGACAAAGCACCAGCAACCCGCTGTTTTGCTAGTCAATTGTTTATGGCGCCAAGAACATAGTGCTTAGGATTCAGCAAATTTATATTAAAAAAAAATTGTATTAAACAAAACAATAAATTTGTATAGAAATATTTATTTAAAAAACGAATTTTTATTTAACTTTAATACAACAATTTTTGGCTCCACATGCCACATTTTCTTTTTAACTCTTGCTTATTTTTTTTATTTGATAGAAGCTATTATTGTAATAATGCTGCAAGTTAAAATTATATATTTAATTTCTTAATCATTTTTTTAACTATATTTGCAAGTACACAAAACTCCCCCGAAAATAATCATAACAAAGACAGCTGTTGTCTTCTATTGTAGATTATGTCAAATGAAACTAAAAACCGACGTGTGAAAGTACAAATTTTAAACTGCCTGTAAATTGCCAATTTTGACAGACATGCACAATTACATACTCGTATGTATCGTACAACTGACAAGTACACTGCATAATACATACCGTCTAAAGCTACCTTTATTTTGAAAACTGTTTTTCAGGTTATTTAAAAAATAGCAGTTTCTAAAAATATTTATGCGTTCGTAATATATTTTAATAGGAACAAACAAAAATGTAAGTACAAGTGCGTGCAATTTTTACATACACTACTTGGAATGACTTCCCAAACTTTCATTGTTTCAGCAAGAAGATTATTAAAATTGCTTATTTTTGACACAAGTTCTCAATCGGGCTGAGTTTAGATCTGCATTAGTTAGGTAACCGAATTGTTAAAAAAAAACCATTGCTTGACATGATGATCCGTATGCTGCAGATCATTATCTTGCTAAAATATCCATGTTACTGGCATGTTCCCAGCAGCATAATTGAAATTGAATCAAATTCTTTCAACTTTGGCCGGCGAATATATATATATATTTCTTTTTGTCCGAAATTAATACTCTTTTCCATTCTACATCCGTTCAATGGAGGTACTTCTTTGCGAATTCGAGTCTTTTCTTTCTGTTACTTTCAGACCATAATGGCTGCTTTCATGAAGTGCTTCCAAATAGTTCAATTTCTCGCAATCGACGTTTTACTATATCTCATTTTGGCTAAAGACTGTAATCCCAATCTTATTTGCTGATTTATGCCACCTTTTCTGTAGTCGAATTCTTTCTAAAATATTTCACCGCTTGAAAAACCATTGATTTTAAAACATTCAAGACTGTTGCGATTTTCCGACAAGTGTTTCCATCTTGATGCATTTGTACAAAAATCCTTCGAGTACTGACATCACAGGAATTGCTTTTACCCAAGTATTAAACACTTTTTAGACACTCCGTCTAAAATCAAATCAAATTTGAAATTGTTAAAAAATTTACCACTGTCCTTCATTTAGAGCACGATTAATTTATTTCTCAAACTATAATAAATACCACAAAGAAAAAAAAATTGATTTATTTAATAAATATTACCTCTAACATATTTAAATCGTAATATTAAATACTACTGTTCTTAATTAGTTGCACGCACCTGTACATATACATATTAAAATCAAAATTAATTTTTAGTTGTCAATTAAACTGTTAGATAAAGAGCGTAAGTTCAATTTCAGATAAGTGTATCCAAACATAAAATATTACTAAAATGCTTACATTTTTAGAGACCTCACATACGTCAGTTGAAATCAGTCTTGGCACCGGAAACGTTTTAATTTGTTTAATCAGCGTAAAAATGCAGCAAGTACAAAATGTTAAAACTATTTTTTATTTTTCAATTCAAAGTTAAAAAATAGTTTAATGAGAGGATAATTTCAAACAGTCGAAACCGATCGGTAAATAGAAAAAAAACCGTTTAAACGGCTGCGGTTTTCAAATTAATTGTTATATATGTATATGATTTTTATATAACTTTTTAAAGATACTATTATACTAAACAGTAGTTTTATGAATTCTATAAATATAATTTTTGTTATAACTGCCCCAATTGGTGTTTTTAAAATGCATCTATTTCATTACTCCCCGCCACAAAGTCGCCAAATCATCCACATTGTTCCCAAAAGATGCCTCTTACGTATACACAATATTATTACGTATTGTTCACACAGTAGAGCACATAAACAATCAAAATACTCGTACTAGTATTGAGGAAACAAAAATAAAACTGCTCTCGTTTCTTGATGGTTCGTTAGATTGTTCGTTCATTTGTTTGTCGTTCGTGAAAATAGCAAAACAATCAAACGAATACATGCATTGGCATTGCCCATACAAATGTACATACATACATGTATGTATGTATGTTTGTATGAACCCAGCATACCATTCTAGGAGCGCTCCGAAAAAGGAGTCAGCAAAGAGTCCAACAAAAGAGTATTTTCGGAGCGCTCCGAAAAAGGAGTCAGAAAAGAGTCCAACAAAAGAGCATTTTCGGACCGAAATTGTTACTGTCCTGAGTCGGCACGCAGTATGACTCAGAAATTCCACTTAATTATGTGTGTACCAAAGCGTTGTTGTCCTGTTATTTGTGCTTTGAACAAAAAAAAAAAAAAAACATAGCTGCAACACACAAGAATGATAAAAACAAGATTACACAGCGCCCAAAAAAAACCTCATAAAAGACTCTTTTCTGACATTATCTATGAGCTCTTTCTGACGGACCATTTTCGAATGTAATGACCCTTTTTTCTGAAGGTTTTCGGAGCAATTATGATTGTTTTTTGGGCTCATAAAGAGTGTTAACGCTCCGAAAAAGGTGTCAGCAAAGACTCTTTTCGGACTCATATGGTTTGCTGGGAATAACAGTGGGTGTGTGTGTGTTTGCTTCTTTAATTCCTTCGTTTCCTTTTTAACTTCATTCTTATTTGTCTTGTTTTGTTATTTTTTCTTCATCTGCCGTTTATTCATTTGTTAGTCAGTCAGTCATTCAGTTTTAGTTAGTTTCTGTTTGTTCAACGTTCCCGTTAGTTAGTTAGTTGGTTAGTTGGTTGGTTTTGTTAGATAGAGCGAGTGTTTGTAATATTGTGTTGTAGTTGTTTGTATTAGTATACTAAAAATGTAGATATGAGCACAAGAAGAGAACTTCTGTTGCTGCAGGGTTTGTCTGTTTTTAACACATACATATATACATACACAATTACTGAAACACCCAGCATAAAAATTTGCAAGTGCTTCCATTTGCAGGCCTTATTAAAGACCTGTTTACACATTCTACAGGATTCGATGCTCATTCCATTCTATGCCTTCTCTCAGAAGGTGTTCTAGAAGGCCTTTTATTGCATTTCAGGAGAATGTCAACAAATCATGATATTCAATAGCAAACACGAATGGTTTTGCAAATATTCCTATATAGTCATTACAGAAAAAAAACATTTCTTTGCTCTCTTTGTTATACGAGTAATAAAAATATATAAAGAGAGTCTCTATAAATTTAGGCCCGATTATCGTTCACAACACTAAAATGTTGTGTTGTTTTGACTACAACACAACATGCATTTATTTAAGGTTAAGCCGATAAGTGTTGTAAATCGTAATCACAGTTTACAACATACAACATCAAAATACTTACTGCCGTATTTATAAAAAATAAAGTAGGCTTGAAGTGTGCTTTAAGACAAAATTTTCATACAAAATTTTCTTAAAGTACACTTGAAGTCTACTTTAATTTTTTATAAATACGCCAGTTAGTGTTAGGAACGTTAATCGGGGACTCAGTATTTTATGAAAGTTTGTTATGTAAGATACCGGAGAAGCAGTTGGTTGGTTTCTTTTACTTTGTTACTAAACTTAGTTTAAACTACTGACTTTTACAAGATCAACTTTTAAAAATTTTATTAAAATTTAACTGATTGATAAACTTAAGCAAATTCTAAATAATTTTTTCGTAAACTTCGATTTTGTTACTAAACCTAGTTTAAACTACTAACATTCGCAAGTTTAGCTAATGAAAATTTCGCATGAATAACTATAAATTCAAAAACTAGACAAACTGTTTACTGAAATTTTGTTAAACTTTATCTTGGTATATAAACTTGGTTTAAATTTTTAATTTAATTTAATTTAATTTAACTGCCGTATTCATAAAAAGAAAAGTAGGTTTGAAGTGTGCTTTTAGACAAAATTTTCTTAAAGTATATTTGAAGTCTACTTTAATTTTTTCTGAATGAGACTGTAAAAGATTAACTGTTGAAAAGTTGACCAAAAGAAAATTTATTAATGAACTTGGACAAATTAAAAATTAATTGTTGCTAAACTTTGTTTAAATTAATAAAATATTGAGGTTTACTACATAAATTACTGGAAAAAAACTTAAAAAATAATCTTTAAAGAAACTTTGGTTAAACTGTAGGCTGTAAACTGAGTTTAAACTATTAGTATTAGGAAAATTAATTAAACACAAGTTCATTAAATAATTTAAATAGTACGAAAATGCTTTTAATAAACTCAAATTTCGAATATAAATTAAATTTACAGCTTTACTTATTTGCAATATATGCAGGTATATGATTTTTTTAATTAATTTAAAATTAATTTAAAAGCCTTATTTTATTTAAAATCCTTTCTTTTACTTTCTTCAATGAAATTATTATTTTAGCAGACCTTTAACTATGCCTTCTATGAGACATTAATTGGTAGACCTTTCAACAGACCTTCTATCAGGTCTGTAAAATTGAATTTTTTTTTTAGCAATGCGGCTGGCAGTCCTTGTGATTGAAAACTAAGGCCTTCTGAATGGCCTCTTTACAGCATCTTTTTACCGCTGGGCAGTTATACACTAAATAATATATGTACATACATACATATATTACATAAATACAGAATAAAGTAGACATTCACACATTTTACTTTTTCACTGTATGTATGTATATATGCAGGTACAGTGTTGGAAAAAATAATAAGTACGATATTTCTCCATAGATTTTTGTTAGTTTTGCAATGTCAAATAGTTTATAAAGTGTATCACATCTTCATTTTCAGTTAGCTATTTTCTTTTATAGAACTCCCCAAAGATGTTCAATGGGCTTCAAGTCCAGGGATTGTTATGAACATTTTTTTTAGTTACAACAAAGATTTAACTATAAATCCAAATTAATATTGAGAAAACACAAATTGAATTTAGAAAATCGAAAGTTTGCAATGCTTACTGTTTATAAATACAGTAGACGGTCAGACTTGGCAAATATTGAGCCCTAACATAGGCGTTAATCTAGGTGGCCTATTGACCGGCCCAACGCGAAATAAACTGTATACCGAACTCACCTCTTAATTGGGCCATTGTTTCGTTTGCTGTGTGGCATTCGGCACTGTCTTGTTGAAATCACATTTCAGCCAAGTCCAGCTTATCCATTTTAGGAAAAAAATGTAATCATCGCACGGTAGCGCTCGCCATTCACAGTAATATTATTTGAAAAATTACGGTTCAATGTCAAACAGTGCATTTATCAAGATGCATTGGCAGTTCTTGCAATATATCTGGCTGCTCCTAATACCAAATTCGATAATTTTTCTTGTTTACGTATCCATTCAACCGTAAAGCCAGCTAAACTGTACGTATGTATGTGGGTAAAAACTGACAGTTCAACTCAACTGTTCAGTTTAACTGAGAAATTTAAAATTTGAGGACACACAGTGGAGAAATTTGGTAAAAAGAGAAATAAATCGATAATTTATAAAAGGTGGGCCCGATTAATATAAAATTGCACATGCCTAGAGAGGAGGTGTTGTTGAGTTTATGTTTTAAATCATAAACTTACAGTTTTCTAATGCAGGGCATCTCGGGTATGTGAATAATTAAAACGATTACAATTTATTTTTGATTTGATTTAAAAGATTTTTACTATATATAAAATCTACTAGTAGAGGAATTACAATATTGTGCGACAACACTAATTTACAAAGTTATTCGTTTATTGTTTTTTCTTCGGCGCATCGTCGTTCTTATTATTAATTCCAACTAGGTTGGTATCAGAGTATCCTAAAGCACCGTTCTTATTATTTATTTCAGTACTGTATCTATATATGAATGTAAAAAGGTGTGTATGTTCAAGTAACGCTTTACAAAGAACATATGATAACGCTTTACTTACTTACTTACTTGTTGTCTGTTACTGCAAGAGGACAAAAACCTTTTGGAAAGTCGAGAATATACAGTATTTTTTCTATTTTTTCGTTCGTTTTAATTCTTTTTTTAAAGAAGAATACTTAAAATTTGTTCTTTTGCAATATAACGAAAAAGAATTAAAACAAAATATAATTAAATTCAAAAATAATTAAATAAAAACTAATAAAATTTTAATTAAAGAAAAGAAAACAAAATTACATATTTAATTATTTGTTTTTTTTTTTAATTTTTGTTACAATATTTATGTATGTATGTATGTATGTATTGTTACAATTTTTTTGTTTTGTTATTTTATTAACATGAACAGAATTTCTTTTATTATATTATTGTTATTAAAAATAATTTTCTATTTTCTTTATTTCCTTAAACATTATAAAATAACCACCGCCCTCGACCGGCTAAATATTTGAAAAAATATCGGGAGAAAATTTCAATTCTCCTTTTGTTTTCTAACAAAAAACAACAACAACAAAAAATAAAATAAAATATTTTCTCTTTATTTCCACAATAAGTTCTTGTATTTGCTGTTATTGTTGTAAGTATTGTCGCGCACGTAGGTACATTTTACTTATATTTAACTAACTAGCATAATATATAATAATAATAAAAAAAGTTAAAAAAAAACAAATAATAATAAAACAACAAAACTAACTATCATCAACACCAACAACAAAATCTTAGTAATTTGCACATACTAAGCATGAGAAATGAGAAAAGTACACCAACATCCAACCAACAATAAAAAGAATTACTAGTACAATAAAACTAAAGGATGTTACGCACACACACACACACACACCCATTCTCACAAATACAGTTATAGTTTCAATTACACTCACTCTTACTCTTAAAAGCACCTTCTTTTTCTTCCCACTGCAAAATTCAAAATGCAATACATACAGTCCGAGTCAAAATTTAATATACACAGGGAAACATTTGTAAAGTAAACATCTGGAATTCTCTTTTGTATTTTCCTTCGCGGTCATATAAAGAAACATTGTTTTCGGAAACATTCCAGTTTATATTTGTTTTTTTTCTTTTTGACATTTGTCTAAGCTGCAAAATACTTTTATTATAATAAGAAATATATAATTTTAACCATTATGTGACTGACAAGGTACACGGGTACATTTTAGGTTTTGAAATTAATTTTTTTTTTGTAGAAATTAGCAACCATCGCACTAGAAACTTCTTGAGAGCTCTCAACTTTTGATATTTTAATTATTTTCACAGCTTTAAAATAAGTTATACATTTAAAAGTTAATATTTTGTTGGGCCTCTCTCTATTCAGCTTAATTACAGCCTCTAGTGACTTTTTCATGGAATTTACAAAATGTTCAATCACATCTCTAGTAATATTGCCCCACTCTCTCATTTAATCTGTTCGGAGTTCGTCTTTGAATAAATTGCTTTTTTTTCCTGATGTTTCTTTATAAAATTCCCCACATCTACTCTAAATGGTTAAGGTTTGGAGAATGCCGTGATGGAGGTTAATTTAATTGCTTTGGCACGTTGTACAAAAGCCACTTCTTAACCTAAAGACCTAAATTTTCAGCACTTACTTTCAAATTATCCTTTAAAATTTCTAAGTTGTTTCGGTTATTCATTGTACTTTCAATGAACACAAGATTACCTGGTCTAGCAGATGACATACAACTCCAAAACATTAAAGACCCACGGTTTTATTGCAGCCCTAAGATTCTATGAAAGCAGCTTTCTTGTTCTCCAGACCTTTCCTCTTGATTTTAACCCAAAAATCTAAAATTTACTCTCATCTCTAAATATTACATTATTCCAGAAAGAGCGCGAAGAGTTTAAGTTAGCTTTTACAAAGTCTTTACGTTTTGTTTACGGTTTACTGCAGAATTATACGGTTTTTTTCTAGGCACTCTTCCATAAAGTCCATGGTTCACTTCCAATTTATCGTAAATTTCTTCAGCTATTTTGACTGTGCTAGTCAGGAGTCAGGGAGTTTTCCTGACCTCTCTGACTATTTTGCGCACCACATTATTAATTAGAGAACGCAGTCGACCGGTATATTTTGCAGTTTTGCTCTTTCCTCGCGCTTTACTTTTTTCAATAACTTTTTGAACGGCTTTTGTTCACAATTTTAGCAATATCTGCCAGAGAGTTTTCCTTGCTTCAATGCAACACTATTAAACTCTGCACTTACAAATAATTAGTAATTTTATTTACAATTGCATTAAATAAGTGCTTAATGTACAATTTACTCATGATTTATCATGATCATGGTACATATTTTATTCTATTTTAACGTTCTGTATACTAAGTCCCCATTTACATGAGGCAATTCTTTAAGCTAAGCTAATTGCCTTCTAGACATCGGAGTGAGGGGAAGACGAGTACACAATTGATTGTATTAGCAATTCGTGTTACTCTCTTAATCGTATTACATTTGTATGTGTGTATACTCTCAAATAAAAAGCAATAAAATTGTGCGAATAAATTTTAAGGAAAAACTTGTATCAATCTTTTCAATAAAAATTGCTTCATGTAAATTGGGACTAAGTAACAATATTGACTGCATTTTTAAGACTATTTTCTCTTTTGTTAGCTAAAACTTATAAAATATCCTTTAGTAAGAGGAAAAGTAACTATTTAGTAAAATTTAGCCTATCCGATATAAATATATTATTCTTCATAGAAGTTATTGTGACCTGTATACTAAATTTTTACTCTGACTGTATATTGGAGTTGTTGGCTTTTCTTTTTATTAAACACTTACAGTTATTTTTTTTTATTTTTGTGTGTAATAGTAAATATGCAAGCAGTTGTAGACATAGTAAAGTTAGTGTGTTTGTATTAGCTGGAATTCGTAGTGCATTGAAACTAATTTTCTTTGATTATTATATTTTTAATTTAAAACTGGAACTTGAAGGGTTGCCACTACTAGGGAATATTCAACGAGAAAAGGAAAATAGATATTGTTTTGCACAGAAATACAAAAGACTCTGGATGTTTTCTGCAGATAAGCCAAAAAGCTTCGCAGTTTGTGGTTGTTAATTATAAAAAAAATCATACGGCAATGAATCCTAGATAAATACTATTGAATTTCAAATATTCTACCACAAGTAGCCAGGGAAGCTTGATCATAATACTGAGCAGATTCAAGATCAAAGTAGGTACTCGACTGACTACCGCATTGTATGTCGAGAAGGAACTAATGTATGTTTTTCAAAGAGCATACTTGTATCAATTTGCAATTTCTCGTACATAGGACTGACCGACTACAACTGCCAAGGACAGAAACTAAAATTTATCACGGTTGCAATAGGCCGCTATTTAACCTCGTCCAAAGGCAGATCGTCAGCTACCTGATTTGAAAGCCACAATTCCCGTACACCAAGCTAAGTGTCATCACTAATTTCAAAGGCTCTGTTGTTGTTCAGCAACAACATCTAGAGAGAAATTGGTGGTCCGAAGTTTGTTGCTCAAACAAACATCAGTCTTCAGTCATCAGTCCAACTGTCATTCTTTCTACTTTGGGTATCAACCACAATTTGTACCCCGAAGGGACCTCACCGGCACCCCAATGGTTAAATTAGAGACAAATCCTCGAGCTTTCAATCGATCTCGTGGTACTACATAGAGTCTCTAATCAACTTCCAGTTTCATTGAGTGTAATAAATAAGACTCTATATAGATTTAAGCCCGAGCAAACTCGTGTCACCGGTGTCGCCATCTCTTCTAAGGATTGAAACAGCACCATGGTGATGGAATTACACCAGGACATATTACCCGTTCGGTTCATAACACTGAACAGTGAAGCTCTTGTTGATTTTATATCATGTTCTCAATAAGACATCTCTGATCAGAACAAATTTCGTAAGAATCACATAGAATGATCGCCTGGCATTTTTTACTTACAATATTGTTAACATGAACTACTGGATGACATAAGATAAAGTAAAAATCTTATTGGACTCTCACATTTTTAGAGAGCAACAAATATTCATTACCGGTAGAATCCTCAACATTTGGCTCATTCCATGCTCGAACTGGCTCTTATATTACATTTCCAAGGTGGAGGAGATTTGAAATCTTTCGGGACATTAATTTGCAATATGTTGCAATAAAAATATCATTGTGATCAACAAAAAAATAACATTTCCAGATCAAAATTAAAAACAGTTTCGGAAGTCATTATAATATCAACCATTTTGAACTAAATAGGTGCCACCAAGTTTTTTTTGACATCATTATTTAAATTCGTAATTATAAAATGTTTAAAGGCAAAAACTTTATATTTTTAATGCCCTACAAAATGATAAACAAATTTATAGGAGTTTTAAATAATTCTCAATAATTCCCTTTAAATTGATTTTCTTAACTCGCCTGGCAACTCTGGACAAAACCAAACCAATGTTTATAAAGTTTTGTAAGTGCTGCTCACACGCCCTTTAAAGTTGAACGCCTTAACGCCCTTTTACACTTGTAACGACAAAAAAAGGAAGAAAAAACGTAAAAATGAAAAACTAAAAAAGAAAACAAGAACAAAAAATACTACACAATAAAAAAGCAAACGAAAATACTCCCTCTTTCACACTCTCTCATTGGGGGAAAAAAACATTAAAAGAGTAAACAGGTTTCAGTGCAATGTTCTCTATCTCTCTCTGTTACTCTCAATTTGTGTTACAGTGTAAAATACCGTTAGAAAGAAAGGGGATGATGGTTAAAAGGAAAATAGTCAATCATACGAACACAGTTAGTTGGTTTAGAATAGAAGAAAATAAATGGACAAAAAAGAGAAAAAAAAAAAATGACAGACAATGAATAATGAGTGTACAGCTACAATAACAACAGCAATAACTTTTGCTGCTGCTGCTACAGCTACAGCTAGATTTTTAACGATATTCAGTTCTTTCTGTTATCCTTATACTTAATAAAATGTGTATGTGGCTGTGTGTGTCTGTGTAAGTATTAATGTGTAAGAACTTTTTTGTAGCGGGGATTAAGGGTTGTTACAAAATTCAATTTTGATGGCGCGAATATTTTTTTTTTTTTTATTACGGTTGTTAGTGGAAAAATGTTTATGCTCAAACGGTTTTTCTTAGAATTTTGAAAAATTTCCTAGTAATTTGAGTTAGTGCGTTTTTTTTAACGTTTTCTTCTTTTTTGTTTTATGAAATATTTAGTCTGTTGTTAAAGTTTTTGTTGTAGCAACAACAATAACATTTTGTTATTTTTAAAATTTTTGTAAGTTCTTAAAGTTATTGGTTTTTTTTTTTTTTGTTTTATTTTTTTTTTTTGTTTTTGAGAATAATTACACAGCGAAAACTTAAATAGTATGTAGCTGTTTGTAGATGTGTTGGGGTATGGTTTGTAATTGGGGTGGTAGCAGGAAATTAGGGATGTATTAAATCAGCTCCAGTGTACAAGTTACTGCCAAAATTTTGATATTTTTTTTAGAAAAGAAAATTTTGTGTGTATTGAATGAACATGAACATTTTTTTTTGGATTTTTTTTTCTTATTTCATTAGTAAATTTCATAATCTGTTGTATTATTTCTTAAAAATTAATTAAATTGTTTTATGTTTTCATTTATTTTTTTTTCTTAAATTGTTAATAGGTATTTTGAATATATTTTCCATATTTTTCGCATTACTTATGTTAAAACATTTATATTTACACCATTTTTTTCAATGTCGGCTTTTGCATACGATTTTTTTTGTCATAATTTCAATTATTTGTTTTATTTTTCTAATAATTTTTTTTTTGTAAATTGTTTAGTTTTTTTTCCACACCATTCACAGTCAATTGCCAATAATTTATTAACCGGTTTTTTCACAAACTCTGTGTAGTTTTTTACTCTTTTGTATTGTGTGTTTTTTGACTGTTTCTTTCTTTCTACTACAACTAACTACTTTTACAACAACTAAACAAATCACACACGAAACGAAATTAAAAAAAGTTGAAAATGAATTGAACCCACAAAACTCTCCTGCCAATGTCCTGTGTGTATGTGTTGACTTGTATTTTTTTCTACTTGTTTTCTACCAACAAACAAAAAAATTCTCTCTTTGGGCTGGGAGTTTTCCTTTGTACAAACTGTCTAAATTTTAGTGTATAGTTAATTTTCTAACAAGAAAGAAAAAAAAAAAAAGGAATTAGATGGAAGAAAAATGTTCTGTATAACTCTCATATATTTTCGGGCGCATGTCATTTAGCTGGTTGCTTGACAACAAACAACAAAACACAAGGGTGTTGAATGGGAGCTAGCATTGTAGAATTGTGGAATTCTTGTTAGCGCCTTTACCTCGGGCATTTAACGTTAAAATAGGGATGATTTAAACAACTAAACACTTTGTTTTTGTCTGTGTTTAATGGGAAGCTTAAGATAAAAAGCTTTTGATATATGTAGAAGCTTTCGATTGTTTTAAAGTTTGAATCATGTTCTGAAACCGTTAAACACTTGCAAGCTTTAAAAGCTAAATGGTTTCTATTAGGGATACCAATCCTGAAATCCCAAAATTTTCATTATTAGAGCTGATGTGTTAATACTATACGGTAAACTTTTATAAGAAAATAAAAATTCGATTGAATTAGAATGGGCATCAGCAGTTATACATTTGTGGGAATATTTTTGGTGGTCTTAATATTCTGTATCTATGTACTATTTCTCCAGAAAGGCGCTTGAAATGTTTTTTGTTCTTGGATAATTAATAAATGGATAAAAGGACAGAGAAAAGCCCACGTATTACAGTTCAACCATGGTATAACGAATCTTAAGGGGATTAGAAAAAAACGTTATATCGAATAATTCGTTACAATGAGGTTCGTTATATCGAGGTGAAGTTGCACTTCTATTCGTTATAACGAGGTAATAAAAACTTTTGTATGTATATTAATCATCATCTGCTTACAATGTTATAGCGAACGATTTCCGCTAATAAATCAAAACACATTATTTTGTAGTTTTAAAATTCGAAAATAAATTTTTCTTCGAATATTTCAGCCGTTAGTCTAATTCATGCTGCTGTCGACTACGAATGTAGGTTTGCTGGAGACGTTGTCATTGCAAACACAATAATTTTGTGTGTACCTGTTTCATATAATTTGGATTAATTGATGGAAATCGTTATTAAAAGGTTGTAAATTGACAAAATTCGTTAAATAAAGGTAAATAATTCTTTCTATTTCGTTAGTTTGCTGTGAAGGAAAATTCGTTATAACGAGGCTATTGACAAATGTATTTGTAATAGAGAGGTTTATTTTGTATTTTAGGGCGATTCAAAAAATTCGTTAAATCGAGGAATTCGTTATAGTGAGGGTCGTTATATCGATACAGGGAAAAACATACTCAAATTTTTATAGATTTTAAAATTCCTCAAACACCCTCAATCCGTTTTGTCATGAAATCAAACCATATTTCCTTTTTTTTTATTACCAAAATTAACTTAAAGTTTGTCTTTATTTTTATTGAAAAAAGAATGTTTATAAATCAATAAGAAAAATAACACAAATTATTACTATTTTTTTTTTTAATAAAAATACAATGTAGTTTTCATGGTGTAACTATACAAGGTGAGTGCAAATCGGCAACAAATGCAACACAATACAGAAACATCAGGTATTTTGTTTGTGTAAAATAGTGTACTACTGTCAAAAACACTTGAAAAAGTATTCCTATTGACATAAGTAAATTGTAAACAAAGTCAGTCTGCTGTGCTACTGCACTCACCTTGTATAATTACACCATGTTTGTTTTTTTTTTTTTTTTTACAATAACCAAGAAAATATTCAGTTGCTTTTTCGAAAATTTGCATGAGTGTTTTTTGTTTAAAAACAATAAAAATATAAATGTATGTAGATAAAATATAGTTAATAGAAAATATTTATAATAATTTGTTGTTTGTTTGAAAAAATTTATTAAAGTATGAAGGCTTTTAAGATGATAAATGATAATTTGTTTTGCTTGTTGCTTTAAACTTGTTGTTTTAACTAATAACTACAATAATAAATAATATTAATAATTAAATTTAATAATAAAAATAATGATAAAAAGAAATCAAATCAAATCAAATGAAATTATATCTGTTTAATTAGTAATGAAACAATTAATTGAATTTGTTAATTTTTAGAAACACCAGGCGACGGTTGGTGAATTTTGAATGAATTTTTTATTTTTTTTTTAATAAAAAGAAAATTTTACAGTGAGAAAAATGTTGGTTAAATGTTTCTATATGTAATGATTGTTTGCTGAAATGTTATTTTTAATAAACAAGCAAACATGAACTAATGAGAATTAGTTGTCATTTGCACTTGTTGAATTTTGGAAATAATTTTTTGTTCTGAGCTGGCAAGTTGATGATGCAGCATATGTATGAAATGTTTTTTGTTTTGCTTTGCTTTGAAGATTGATTTTTTAATTAATTAATTTGCTTAATTACGAGGGTTTTGTTTTGTTTATTTTCGTAAAGATCATTTTTTTCTTGTATGTATTTTTTTTGTTGATGTGGTTTTTAAATACTCGTAAATCAAAATTATATTTTTTAAATGTATTTTCACTTAACTAAATATTTATTTATATTGTATTTTATAATATTTGTTGTATAAATTAAAACTAGGTTTTATATATATATATATATATATTTATATATATATATATATATATATAAATAAATAACTATTATTTAAAATGATATTAATAATAATAAAGAAAAAACAAATGCACAAAATAAACAAATTAACGTTTGTCTTCTTATTTTCTTATAATTTATATTTATTTTTGTTAAAATACCAAACGTTTGCTTTGCCCTTTAACGGGTTCTTTAATATCATTCAGCTTGTTTGATCTCACTTAAGTTGTGACACTGTGTCTCGCCTATATCGATTGCCTCCATTTTGAAAACTTTACTCTTGAGGCCACACAAAATCTCGGCGGTCGCTATGCTCTTCACCGTGCTTAAATCCATTTGTAGATGATTGTTGTTATTGCTGTCATTATTGTTGTTGTTGTTGTCATCTTCACTGTCGCCATGATGTTGGTGGTGGTGTTGCTGCGGGTAATGCTGGGGCATCTCCTGATCACTGTGCTCCATGGCTTGTGGCTCCGCTTCAGTTTCATCGTTGGCCATTGTGCTGGTGGCTGTAGAGGGGGCCGTTGTCGTTGTTGTGGCGGTGTGGGTTTGATAGTCGTGCTTCTTGTTGATGGCATTGATCAAGGCCATATTTTTCATGTTCGTATTATTGTTGTTGTCAATTTCCATGGCCTCCTTTTTGCTGGGATTGTTGTTGTTAATGTCATCCTCATCCCTAAGCTGGCAAGCATTATTTACGCTGGCCCCATCCGATTCCGAGGTCTGATCCATTTCGATTGGTTCGTTTTCCACTATTTCCAAAACATCACTGGGTTCTCGTATCAATTTCGCTTCGCTCTTGTGAAAATCATTGGAATTATTTTGCACTAAATTTAAAGCTTCCTCCTCTTCCTCGGCCGGATCCGCATTATTGTTCTTGTTATTTTGTTGTTGCTGCTGCTGCTGCTGCTGTTCTTGGTTGGCCTTCAGGTGATTTTCCATTAAACGTATTTTGAAATTATTATGTTGTGGCACTGTTTCGGGTATGTTCATTTCCTGATTATTGTTAGCGTCATGTTCCATTCCATAGCGTTCTAATTCCTTTAGCCGTTTTTCGTTTATGTCCTCGTTGTAGTGCATTAGAATCTTGCGTTTGGCCAAATATTTATGTTGTTTACGTGCCGAATCCATTAGTTTTTTGCTGTTGGCCTGTAAAATATTGTAACTGTCCTTGTTGAGAGCCTCCCCTATGCTGTTGCTGTTGGGTAAGTGATTGTAATTATTATTGCTGCAATTGTTGTTGTTGCGACTGAGATTTTTCATGAAGGTTTCAGCCAAAGTGGCCTTTGATTTGATGTGATCACGGAATGAGGAGAACGTCTGTACGGGCAATGGTGTGACAGTGCTGCTGCTGCTGCTGCAGTTTTTGTTGCTGCCATTGTTCAGAGACGGACCGCCGTTCATGGTGTGTGAGTCGTGTAGAGATTTTCTGGGATCGTAGCCTTGTCCGGTGATGTTTACACTGTGTGTTCCACGTTCAAAGTGACATTCGGTGGATTCGTTATCGAGTGAAGAGTTGCTATCCTTGTTGTCGTCATCCATGTTTTTCTGTGTGGCGAGAGAGAAAATGCAATTGAAATATATTGGAATAATTTCACTCTCTTAGCTAACGTAGAAATATAATTTATTTCAAAATCTCTTCAAAATTAATTGGAGAATGTTCTCTGTTAAGCAGATTTACAATTCCTAAAATAAACTCACTTCTGTGTGCAGTCCTTTAATTTTCATTGCCTCAGCCACTTTAAGGAAAACCGGTAAATCTTCATATTTGACATTGACCTAAAAACAAATAGAAATTGAATTAAATTTTAGCATTAAAATCTTAGAAGTTTACTTACCTGACCACTGTACATAAAATCTAACAAACCAGCCATATGACTGGCCTCAACATCGGCCATTAATAAAATGGGATGGCTGGAAGGATTTTCCAAGAAGATCTGTTGGAAATAAGGACTGCAAACGGATAAAACCTACAAGCAAAATAATAAACGATTTAAAGTGTGATTTGAGATGGGGTTTGAGAGCTATTGAAATTCTTACCAATTTATGGGCCTTGAAGATTTTGCCTCCGGCAGCTATAGTCACATCCACCATTTTCTCATCCTTTTGCAGAGTATGGAAGCCACGACACATGTTACCATGGAAATTGTTCCAGGAGAGCAGGTACTGATCGATTGTGTTGGGATCGGTGAAGGATTGCTGTGAGTGCTTCTGTTGCTGTTGCAATTGCTGTTGGGCGGCCTGATGTTGGGCCGTCTGTAAGTGGATCTGTTGGGCTGTGGTGGTGGGTGTTGGTGTGGGTGGTGATTGTTGAGGATGGTGGAGCTGTTGTTGTTGATGCTGTGCTGCAGAGGGTGAGGTTTGTGGTGTGATGTGTGGTGAATGATGCATCTGTAATTCGCGACGACGCTCCTGCTCTTGTTGCATTTGCTGCTGTTGTTGTTGACGTTGTTGCTGTTGTTGCTGCTGTTGCTGCTGATGCTGCTGCTGTTGCTGCTGTTGTTGTTGATGATGATGTAGTAGATTTTGTTGTTGCTGTTGCAGAGCAGCATGCAAACTGGTAGGCGGCGGTGTTGGTGTGGCTGCGGCCTGTGGCACCAAAAGAGTATGATGCTGTTGTTGTTGCTGCTGCTGCTGTTGAACGGCCTGCTGTTGCTGTTGTAGAAAACGTTGTTGCTGCTGTTGTTGAGCTGCTGCCGCCACGGCTTGTTGTTGTTGCTGCTGATGATGTTGTCGTGCCTGCTGTTTCAATTTGGCCAGATTGTCCTGTTGCTCCTGTTCACGTTGCCTTAAAAGTTCATCCTTAATTTTATACTGTTGCATGCTCAAGTCATCCACACTCTTGGACAACTTGATGGCTTCATTGCTGTTGAATTTGTTATTGGCCAACATGGGTTTCATGTCATATTTATAATCGCTCATAGCGAATTTCTTCTCATTGGCCGCACGCTCCTTTTGGCGTCTAACCAATTCGTCTATATTCATGTAGGCTCCTGAAGTAGCCGCAGCAATGGCCGAAGCAATAATGGGATCATCCTCGAAAACGCTATCGTCTATGGTCTCTTTAAGTGTTTTGGTAGAGGAGAATAAACGCAAAGAAGGATCATTGACCTGATCGCTGAAATACACATCCATCAATGTGAAAAAAGGCCATTCGCGACGTTTGGGTTCTTCGGACATTTTTATAGCCTTCAAGAGAACAATTTTCGAGGCAATTTGCAAACAAATAATATCAATAAAATTTTGCTTCTTTTGTTAATGTTTTAGAGAATATTCTAAAATACTGACCTTGTATTCCTGCAATAGATTGTTCCATTTTTTGATTATTTTCGACAAAGGCAGTGGAACATTTAACTCACGTTCAACAACGCTGAACAGACAGACACAAATTGACGGGAAATGCATGAAATTACAAAGAAACCGGAAATGAAATATAAACATTGAATGGATAGAGACGAAGAGATAGATAAAGTAGGGAAAGTAATAATATGTTGGTATGTTTTATTTAGTTTAAGTGTTTTTACAAAACTTGTTTGGGTGAGAAATTGTGCTGAGTGAAAAGGTAGGGGGTCTTTTTTTTAATTTAGTAAGAAAGTTTATGTTTATTGGGTCTTGGTTGAATGTTAAATGTTGAGTATCAGTAGAGGGGTCATGTTAGAGTTATTGAAATGAGCTGGTAGAAAATTGCTATCAATTCGAATTCTTCCAACTCATCCGCTCTGCTGATCGTAAATCGTATGGCTTATTAAGCTCTTATTGATAATGCAATATTTATTTCATCGCAGGTTTTTACAAAAGAAAAATAAACTCAAACAGAAATGATGACAAACTAATCTGAAATCCAATGAGAAATTCTCACCAATTGTTCGTAGCATACATCCCATGACTTGTTAATAAAATAGTAATATTCAGAAATTTTAACAAAATATTTTCAACTAACTTTGTTATTAATATTACAGATAGACTAGAGTAATTGGAAACGTTGGCTTAGACTAGGGACAACTTCCTTTCTTGTGAAGTGATGAACCGGTTGTAACCCTCAACTAGTTTTCTTCGAAGTAGAGAAGGTGCTTGAGTCGTCACATTTATTGAAGGTTTTATATATAAAGTTTCAAAAATGTCTAAATTATGGTGAGTGCAAATCGGCAACAAATACAACACAATACAGAAACAACAGGCATTTTGTTTGTGTAAAATAATGTACTACTGTCAGAAACACTTGAAAAAGTATTCCTATTGACATAAGTAAATTATAAACAAAGTCAGTCAGCTGTGCTACTGCACTCACCTTGTATAATTACACCATGGTCTAAATATTGTGTATTTTTAATTCATAAAAAGCTGTATCATGTTAAAATTCTTGAAATCAATTTCAGCAAAAATTTTCGAATTTACAACTTAATCGTTAAATATCAACTTGAAAATTAGTTTACATCATTTGTAAGTGTACTTGTTTGTGAAGCCTGTAAATTTGTAAATTTTTAAATATCTTTGCAATATTTATTAAGTGAAACTACAAAAAAAAAAAAAAAGAATTATACTTACGCCCAAGCATATTTGGAGGCATTTCTTTTGCCTGTGAATAGTGGTGATAGTTCGGCACGTAATCTGATCAAAGATTTGACTTTTTCGGCTTCCCCTGTAAGAATAATAAGAATTTGTTTTTATTAAATTTAAAAAAAAATAAACATTAATTTCTCTAAATTGTGAAAATTGCCGCAGATATCACACAGAAATACGATAAATATTGAAAACAAAAGGAAAATCAAAGAAAAAAATTGTGTAAAATCATTATTAAAGGCAGATTTCTTAAATCATTATAAACGAAAGCATAACACAAATTTCCATGTTATGCAAAAAATTTAAAACTGTCATGTCACAAACAAACACAATGTAAAGAAGATGAAAAGTAGTGACGTCACAAAATTTTATATTTACACTAACCCCACTGCTTGACCAGGTATCGTTTTGTGCGCACAAGCACCAAACGTTGAAAGAATTATGGACACAAATTTGTTAATATTCTTTTGTGTGGAGAGAACGTATCAATGTCAATGCTCATGTTGACAATTTTCTTTTAAAAAATATGACACTTTATGGCAGGCTTAGTTATGCGAATAATTATTTTTACAACATTGTTTGCACAAGAACATAACATCGACATGGGTTGTCCACATGAGATAAATATACTAGTTACATGTGCGGACAAGAAATTGTTCGTGGAGAAATTGTTCTGTATAATTATTGATGATAAATGCAAAAGACATCAGTCTCAATTACATAATGCAACATCTTTCAAAGTATAACAGATTGTGCGAGAGTGTTTAACACAATTTTTAAACATTCCCAGATTTGATATGCAAATATCAATAGAACACAAAAAAGTCTAAGGATCAAATTAATAGCCAGCAGCATTCAGCAAAAAGATAACTGGTTGTTATTAAATCATAATATTAAATCTATTGCAGTATTTACCAATATTTTAATGAAATACATTTTTAGTTTATTTTAGTTTCTTGTGAAGTTTATTAAAACATCAGCTCAATGGAATGAATGTTATTTTAAACCTTTTTCTCTTTACTTTGTCAAGATCCGGCATTGCGAAATGATCTGGCGGTGATTTTAAACAGTATTTGTTTTTATTGTTTTGTTAATCAAAGTAAAGCGAATTTTTTGTTATTTTGTTAAAGAAATCCATTTATCCACCACTGACAATATAATAACCACAACATCAGCAAGAAAAGCAATCAACCAACCAACCTACTCGTCATCATCATGAATGATTATTGTATGATTATGGATGGAGCTGCAATCATCCTCAAAATATGAAGTATGAAATTTCAAAAGAAATTTTTCAAGTGTTTTTTTTCTAATAGTTGTTGGATTAAGCTCAGTACAGACAGTGGTCTGATTTTACAATATTGTCAGAAAATGTCTAGCAAACGTATGAACCTACAATTTTTGTTTTTCAACGTTGTCAGAACAATCATTTTCAGTATATTGTAAAAAAAAATATTGTCAGACATTTTATAATCGTGTGACTGCATTTCTTGCCATTGTAAGATTGGTGTAAGATAATTGTCAAACTCTTTTTATTGACAGATGCGCAAGGCTTATGTATCTGACAATGGCAACATTGTCACCAACTGTCGTCTCTGAAGGCGACAAAAAATCAAGGCCGCAATAAAAATCCTACCGCAAAAAGATAGAAGTACTATCAAACTTATCAAGAAAGTTAAGGCACGGCGAAGTTTATGGGATGCTGGTTGCGTTGAAGCAAAACTTCCCAAACATATTTTATGGCAAGCGGTCGCAGATTCCATACAGTTAAATATTATCTTTACCCAAACTTTGCGGCGTTTTTTTTGTATATCCATTCTCGTACATATGCAGCTAAAATTGTTTCAATTGCTCTTTTTTGTACCTCGACAATACCAAGCGGGACAAATATGCCGTAAAGAGGCCTTCCAGCCGCATTGCACAATCGTTTCAATTTTATAAGCAATTGGCAATCAAGGTCTTGCCTACTTGCTACGAAGTATATGCATGATAGAAGGCCAACTTGAGAAGGGCATTTGGAAGGTCTACCAATTAATGTCTCATAGAACACGTATTTAAAGGTCTGCTAAATTAATAATTTCATTAAGAAAATTAAAATATAGGGTTTTAAATAAAATAAGGGTTTAAAATTAATTTTAAATTAAATAAAATAGTCACATGTACATATATAAAGGACTGCTTCACACGTACTTAACAGCACAAACTTTTATAAAAGGCTAAATTTATAGACGCTCCTTTTATTAATTTGTATTACTCGTATAACAAAGTGAGCAATAGTGAAAATATACAGCAATAATTACAAAACCATTCGTCTTTGCAATTAAAGTCCTGTTTCACACACTTAAGTTTTAGCTAACCAGTTTCGCCAGTTTTCAATTCCCTTTTGAACTTGCCAATCATTCACACGCGTCAATTCAATTTTCGAACTTTTTCATACAATTCAACATGCATGAAATAAGAAAATTGACTACTACCTTCAAGTTTGTACCCCTTTTATTCTCTTTTCCCTTCTCACCAAAAATACTTGCCTTGACGAGGCAGAATTGAAGAGTGTGAAAGCGGACTAAATGCCATTATTTGTTAACATTCCTTTGAAATGCAATTTTAAATGTGTACAAAACTCTTTCTAGAACATCTTCTGAGAGTAGGCATAGTGGAATGAGTATCGAATATTTTAGAATGTGTAAATAGGTTTTCTATAAGGCCCACAAATGGAAGCATTGGCAATTTTTGCCGCTGGGTATTTAACATTTTTAAACAGACAGACACAGTTCTGACAATTTCTGTTGACAGATAAATTTATTGTGTGACAATTGTATGCCAATGAATGAATTGTAAGGTTTTCTTACAGTCGTCTGAACTGAACGTTAGCTAACAATTTTTCAATGCCAATACATTGCTAGCACATTGCCAGATCTGACAACATTGCATGATCTGACAACCGTCTTTACGTAGCTTTAATATTGTGTTATAAAAAAAAACAAACTAACAACAAAAACAATTATATATGTAGCTAGTGTGTTTGTCTGACTGACTGACAGACAGACAGATAGACTTTATGTGAAACTAACAAACTAACAAATCAACATAACAACTTCTATTGGGTGGTGGTTGGGGCTTTCTATACATACATACATACTGGTACATACATACTTACATACAAATGTATGAACATACTCTTGGCATGTGTTACAGTTTGTGTGTGGAAAGAAGAAATGCTTAAAGAAATCTAAAAAGAAAACCAGAAACTACTGCACACACAACAACAACACCAACAGCAGCAGCAGCAAATATAGAAAAAGAAACCATTTTAAGTGTCAGCTCGTATAACCCAAACACAGACATTAACGTCATGAGCGAAAGTGAAATCTTTTTTACATTTTTTTTTTTGTGTTAAAATTATTTCTTGATTTGTTGTTTTTTTTCTGTATTATTACACTGTTGTCGTTGTGGTTGCTAATAAAATGAATTCTTCATACTTTGTAGAGTTACTGTTTATGTACGTTTCAGTTTCTGTTTGAAAAAAAATTATAGCCAAGTTGTTAAAATTTTAACGTAACGGGCTTCTTTCTACCTTTTGTTTATACATACATACATACATACATACATACATACATACATACATACATACATACATACATACATACATACATACATACTCGTACATATGTAAGTATGTATTTTGCTTTAGCTGAGCTATTTTATTTATTTATTTATTTATTTATACAAACATACAATAGTTTAAAATGCGTTTTATTTTACATATGTATGTATGTAGATTAATTCAGTGTATTATTTCTTCCAATGTTTAGACACAGAAAGAAATCTTTGTATGGCTTATAACTATAAATAAAACTAAAAATTTCTTATTTAAAAGTTGTTAAGAAATATTTTTAATTTTTTTATTTCTTAACGACAAGTTGGTAGGTATGTTGCTTAAATTTATATTGTTTTGTTTGTTTGTTTTTTTAAAGGCCGTTGTTTAGTCTGAATTTGGTTTTATAACAAAAATAATGATTACATACATATATAAATTTTATGATTTCGTTGCTGCTGCAACAGTTAAACCATCGCGCCATCACCATCATATTTAATCAGCCATTATCATGGCTTTATGTTGTTGTTGTTGTGTTGCTGCAATTTGTCTAGCTGGTTGTTGTTTTGATGGAATAGAGTTCATTGTAACTCAAATGCAAGTGTAAACTTTAAATCGAGTTAAGAGAGTTGGAAAAGAAGTGGTCGGCATTCGGTAAATATTTGCCGAAATAGCTACATATGTATGTTTGTATGTATGTAACTTGTTGAAGAAATGTTTGTGGTATTTAAGAGTGACCAGTGTCTGATTTCAAATGGAAATTTTATCGAAATCTTGCCAGCCATTGGTAAGAAAGGTCAAGCTAGGTTGGCTATCATTACGAAACGTTTAAAAGGTAACGTTAACGGTAATTTGGCTTTGTTGCGTTAACGTTGTTATATGAAACAGATATTTTGAGATATTGATTTCGTTAATGGCATTTTAGTAATAACTGTTGCTGAAAGAGTTTTTTTTTTAAGCGAGAACGAAAGTCAACATGGAAATACACATTTCTTGACACAAATCAATGAAATTAAATAATTTACGCTATTTCAATTCAACAAAAAAAAAAAAAAAAGTTAAATGAAATTGCTTCTTTTTGGAATGTAATCACTATGTATATGGCTTCTAAGAGGAATAATTTTTTAATTCTGTTCCCATTTTTCATCAACTTCTTTACCAAAAACTTGAGTTTGATTTAAAAGAACGGAAAACAGAATTATGAAATATTTTAGGAATTAACAAAAGCAAATAGAATTTGAAGAAAATAAAGCAAATTCTTTGGGAATAATAGGCAACTGAAACCATTTCCAACGAAACGTGTGACAGAACTGGTTGTATAATAATGAAATTATTGTAAGTTTTAAATTTATATTAAATACCAGCTGACCCGGTCCGCGTTGCTGGCCCTAAGCAAACATTAGTGTTGTATTACCATACGATTTAAATTGAACTTTTAACGAAATTTACGGCCTTTAAATAAAAATCCATGGAATACCTACCTATCATAAAGTTTTTCTTACATATGGTTCTGCATCATATGGGCTCAATCAAAAAAGAAACGCATGTATTTAAGGCAAATTGGAAATTATATTTAAGGCCAGCGGATAGACAATGTTTTTTGTTTTTTTATTTGGTGTAAAAACGTATAAATTTTTTAGCGTGCCAACTCGGGAGCAAGGCACACACAACTGGCCGTGTAAAAAACACGAATTTTCCAAAATTAAGCCAACAATAGTCAATGATTGGCCTTGTGTTTTATTGATGGTAATAGCAAAGGCAATACTTTAATTTATAATATTAATATATAATATTAAAGTATATCTTGTGTTATCGAATGATGTAAATATTTTGTAAATAACGTTTCGAAAGTTTTAAAATTTTGATATTGGATCATTATTAACATAGTTTTTTTTTTGTAAATATCTTCGAAACTACATAACCGATTTAAGAGTTTGATATCTCGTTTTGAAAAACATGACAATGGCTTTCAAAAACAATAAAATAAAAAAAAAGCAAAAAAAAAAAAAATAAATATATGTACGTATATGTCATTGGTGATGCATTATGAAAAATGGATTTTTCCACGCCCCTCCGCCCGCAGACCGAAAATCAAAGATCAGAGTTCACAGTGTCACCCGCCTGAATATTCTGAAGATTCCCTGAAAATTTCATCAAAATCGGCCCAGCTGTTTTGGAGTCCATACCTTACATACATACATCCTATTTTATAAACATATGTACATATGTATGTATGTATTTAGATTAATATTGTTTAAATTTCCAGAATTTTCAATGAAAATGAAATTTTTAACAGATTTTTTTTAAGTGAAACTGAAGACTCTGCTAAAAATATGATTGGGTTTATTAATCGAAAATTTATTTTTGTTAGCTTGAAAGACAGTAAAGGTGGATTCACCCATTCGTTCTTAACAAACATTTTGTTGGAACAATTTTTTTTATATGAAGTTTGACGTCTCTCTTTTTTCGAGAGAGAAAAGATTTTTTACGAACTTGAATTGGTTTAATTTTATATTTTTTTCTGGGCAAAAATGAATTGAGTTGCCAATAGGTTGCATTTTTTCATACAAATAACAATTTTTCATTCATTTTGAATTTATATCTGTGATTTTGAATACACAATACTTTAAAATAATTTAATATTTGTATTTTGACACTTAAAACCCAAAGCAAAATAAATCAATGGCCGCATTTGATTTTTTTAGAAAAATCGTTCGAAATGGGTGAATCGTGCTGCAAAAAACTCTCAGTAAAAAAATTTTTCTCTGGAAAAAATGTTTGTTAAGAATAAATGGGTGAATCCACCTTAACATAAACTTTTATATAAACTATTAATCAACTAAAACATTTAATATACAGCTGCGGTAAAAAAAATAGCACTGAATGTAGGATTCGACTGTACATATGAATTTTTCTTCGATTTAGTTCCCTAGTTATTCCCGTGATACGCAATTGAAATATGTATGTAAATAATATTCAACGCAAAAAAGATTTGTATAACTTTTATTGAAAAGATTTACAATTTCAGATGAAATATCAAAATTTGGACGTTAACAAAAATTGCACTATTCATTATAGATTTTAAAAAATTAAACTATATTTTAAATAAATAAAAAACGATTAAAAAGAAGCTGATGAAACAATAACGGCGGCGAACGGCTTTGGCATGGAGTAAATTAAGTTTTCACATCTTTCTTTAAGTAGTTGTGCCCACGATTCCTTCACTACAGCCCAAAGTTGTTCATTGTTAGTCGGTTTTATTTGAAATACAATTCTCTTTGCGTGATTGTGCTGGTTACTCCATGACCTCAATATTGTTGTCAATGAACCACTGACGTGCTTTTCTGCTTTTAGGTTTTGGATCGTTGTCTTGTTGGAAGACCCAAATCAATGGAATTTCGTCCATGGCATAGGAAAGTAAATCAATGTAATTATGTTAATCCATTGTTAATTTTATGCAATGTATTGGCCCCACTCTATAATATAAAAACCATCCCCATTCTGCATTTGGGGGACGTCTAACATATGAACGAGAACCTTTTCCATCAAATTAAATTTTTCTTTCTGTCCATAAAATTTACCAGCGGGCCAGTTTAAATATTCTTGTGCAAAACTGCTATTATTTTTGCCGGCACTGTATGTACATACATATATATTTTTTTAAAAAGCGCTCAAACTTTAAACATATTTTACAAAAAAGTTAAAAAATCAAACACACATAACAATGATATATGAAATAAAATAAAATATTTAAAAAATATCTTAATTCAATTATTACAATTCCTAAAAAAAAAATTATTAAATTATTGTAATTTGCAAAATTATAACTGCAAATTTTATTTTTAATTAAATAGTTTAAGTGAAACTAAAATTTGTTTACGTGCATTAATTCAAAATACAGGTGTCCGTCGTATAACGCTGTACTTCTACAACGCGTTTTCGATATAACGCGATTAAAAAAAACAGTTTCAAACAATTTCGACTTGTATAACGCGAAATTGAAAATATGTATTAGCAACACTAATTGAAACAGTCGACTTTAAACGGATCTTGGAAAAAGCTGTGACCGGTGTGATTTTTAGAAGATAGTGTGGTACCACCATTGAATTTTTAAATTAGCCGCATATTAAATGTGGGCCAACGTTTTAGTGGAAAAGGGTTTGATGATATGACCGAAGATGATATTAATAAAATAATATATGAAATTGAAGATTTCAACGAAGAAGAGTTGATTCTATTAGCAACTGGATCTCAAACTGCTTCAAAAAGCGTACATGAAAATGAAGACATTGATCCTGAGGAAGATATCTGTGAATCAATTCCAGATAATGATCCATCATTGGAGACATCAAGCAAATTCAAGAGGCAAATAGAGATAAGTCTAGATAGCGCCTTATTACGAAATCGAAAAACAGTTAGAAAAAAGCAAACAAAGGCTGATAACTGATTTCATAATCACACAATCACTGGAAGAACGTCCAACAAAATGTTTTTTTTTTATGAAATGACGAAAACTTTGCCGAGGAAATTTCTTCTGATGACTACTTCGACGTAATATGACTCAGACTAGTGAAAGCACAAAAATTTAATTAGTTAATGAATAATAGTTATTGTTTTTTCTCATTATGTTTTTTAATTTTTTAAATAAAGTATTAATTTTGATTTTGAGTTGTAAAGGTACATACATACATCTTTAATTTAGTACCTATTTTATTTTGGAAAAAGCTTATTGGAATATAGACCTCAAATTTATATGAAAGCTAAGTCTTCTATAACGCGAATTACATAACGCGGAAATTTCCTGGAACGTAACCACCGCGTTACACGAGGGACACCTGTATATTTTTATTTTCCTAAAAGATAATAGCTACCATGATCTTTTATAAAAACCATAAACCAACTAATGCATTTAATATATATATATATTTTTTAAAAAAAGCGCTCTAACTTGGGATATTTTTTCCAAAAAAAATAGAAAAATAAATTTAAAAAATTTTATAAGTATCCTTATAAAAATGGCCAGCCACTGTGCTTAGTATTGTATATATGTATGTAAATACGAATGTAAATACATACATATGCTGATTTGATGCGTACGTGTTTAACTTGTACTGTACATATCTACATTCCTACATACATGCATATGTATGTACCTACATATGTATGAACATTCATACATAGTAATCATTTTTTAATATCTATAAGAAGTATGTGTTAATATGTGAGTGTGTGTTTAAAAAATTTTGCTTGAGATATTAGCATGTTGATATGAAAAAAAAAATTTCACTTTCTTTTCGTTGAAGACTTAAAATAGTAGCAGCAGCAAGAGCCAACGTGCAAACGTCTAAAAGAAACCCAACTGAAGTAAAAGAAGTGGCTTGTTTATTTATACATTTCTTGTTTATTTTTATTTTTCTTGTTGTTATTGCATATTTACCTTTTTTGTTGTTATTCTTGTTGTAGCTATTTTAGCCATTAATGATTGGTGGTTAAATATGGTTAAAGGAAACACAAGAAACATAAACTTCTTTTCTTTATTTAAGTTGAGTGTCTTCCCCACTCCCCCTCTCCCACCTTTATTTTCCCTTCAAAACTCCATCCTCTGTTATTTACCCAAGAAAACATATTTAAATACATATATGCACACATACAGCTGTGTGCAACTAATTAAGGTTAGTTGTATTCAATATATGTATAAATAGTTATGTTAAAGTTCAAATTATAAAAAAACCCTAAAATTCAATACTTTTATTTTATTTTTTTCTTTGTGATGTTTTTTTTTATAATTTGTGAAATAAATTAATCGTGCACTAAATTAAGGGCATGATAAATTTATTAAGATGTATTTTCAAATTCAGGTTATTTTTAAAAGTTAAATTAAATCAATTATAATTACACTAGAGTGTTTGAAAAGTTCTTAATACTTGCTTAACATGGGTAAAAGCAAATCCTGTGATGTCAGTATTCGAAAGATTGTTGTACAAATGCATCAGGATAGCAACATTTATAGTAAAATCGCAACAGCCTTGAACCCTTTTTTCAAGCACTGAAATATTTTAGAAAGCATTCGACTGCAGAAAATGTGGCCCTCAAAAAAAGAAGCTCGTAAATATGCACTGATTATGCGCTAGTCGAAAAAAAACGCATAAATCCGAAACTGAGATTCGGATTGCAGTCTTTAGACAAAATGAGGCAAAACGTCTGTAGATACAGTAAAACGTGATTGCGTGAAGTTGGACTGTTTGTAATGCTTGGTTTTCACTATGTCTTTTTTGTTGTCAAATTGTTGGCAATTGTATGAAGACGGGTTGTCTATGGCGTCTAATGAGATTGCAATCATGATTGCAAACATAGATGACGCCATATGACAACCCGTTTTCATACAATTGCCAACAATTTGGACAATTTGACAATAAAAATGACAACAAAAATGACATAGTGAAACCAAGCATAAGAACTTCATGAAAGAAGAAATTATTGTGTGAACGTAACTGAATGAAGAGACTCGAATTCGCAAAGAAGTACCACCATTGGACGGATGTAGAATGGAAAAGAGTATTAATTCCGGACGAAACAAAACAAAAAAAAAATATGTTTACCGGCCAAAGTTGAAAGAATTTTATCGAAGTACACCCGCGCCACTTTGAAGCGTGAAGGATGTTCTATAATGGTCTCGGGTGCTACATATGTGACGATACGTGGTGTTGGGCAGCTGCACAAAATTGAGAGAAATATGGATAAGTTTCAGTATGCAAGACTTCTAAGCGATACAATGCTGCTGTATGCTGATGAGAGCATGCCAGTAACATGGATTATTCAACAACGATCCGAAGCATACGGCTCATCTCGTCAAGCAATAGTTTTTTTTTTAAATTCGATTACTGTTCTTGACTGGCCGAAACAAAGAAATTTGTTGACCTAAATGCTTCTCAGATGTCAAGATGTTATCGATAACAATAGATTTGCAGCAAAATATTGAGTTATTTTTAATGTCCTTCGTTAAAAATCATACGTACGACTGATATCAAACTTATATGAAAATATAACTCACAGATTCATAAATAATATTTAATTTGACACAATATGTAGTTATTTTCTAGGAGTAAAGGTACGGTCCCATTTGATAAATATTCACTCAAAAAAGCGTAACCACTTGTTTTGGCAGATAGTTGTTTGACGTTGTTTACTCTCACAAGAGTTTTGCAAGATCAAATAGCATCAAATAAATTAAAACTAAATACCTATTTGTTGTGCTTTGGCATAAATAAGAAAAGTTTTTTTTTAAATAATTAAACGAGTTCAAATATATGTATGTATGTTATTTAGTGGTTTCCTTTTTTTTTTTTGGCATTACTTGCTTCAAGCTCACATGTTAGTATCGTGTCCTTAATTAGTTGCACATAGCTGTATGCATTTCTTTAAAAAGAAAACAAAGCCTTTCTTTTATATTTTCAAGCTATTGCTGGTATTGTTGGGTGAAGCCTATTAGCTTAAAGACAATACACACAGACAGCCAGTCAGTTAGTTGAGTTTAGTTCTTTTAAGATTTTTTTTAAACATTTCTTCTTAAAACAAGATCTTTTTCCTCTTTCTCATAAATGTCTACTGTATACGTCAGTTACCGTTAGTTTCTCTTTTGACCCACATTTTGTTTTTGTTTTCTTCTTGAAATGAAAAAGTAGATTCTAAGTCAGTAAGCTCTGGCTTACTGAGATAACAGACACAACTACAACAGCATACCAACGATAACAACAAACACATTAATAATAAATACAAAAGAACAAGAACAAGCAACTTCTTCGTCATCGGCATTATTATTGTTTTGTTTTTGTTATTTGAATGTGTGAGAGAGTCTGATGGTTTTTGTTCTGTTTTATTTTTATAAAGGGAAACCAAGCTTCCGCTTCTTTTTTTTTGCTCAATTTAAATGTTTAGTGAGGGCAAACGTTATTTCGTTGATATTTGGTTGTCATGAAAATAATAAATAATATAGATATTGATAATAGATAGACATGATAATAAAGAGAGTAAAACAATGTTATTTTCTAAATATGCTCAATCTATGCAATCTATTATAGGTACCTATACAAAAAGAGGAAGATCATAAGTTTTAGAATATTATTGGCAGAAGTTATATTTTAATACAATAAGCGCTGTGATAATGATTTTTTGCACCTTATGGTATATATATATATATATATATATGGTATGTATATATATATATATACCATATTTTAGCTTAAATTTTCTATTTGTTTGCCATTTTAATAAGGGATCTCAAAAGGACATATCTTCTAAAGTACTTCTAAAGTGGTTAGATTTTAAATAAAAGTCAATAAGAAGGACCTAAGTATTCAGAAAAACTAACCTCTTGTAAACATCTTGTTTGAATACTAGCTGAGCTACAAGATACCAAAGTTTTTCAAATGAGAAAATATATAGTTCATATGATGTTTACAAGTAGATCTTGGACAACAAACATTACTGATGACACCCTTGGCAGGTAAGGAAATGCATTCTAATGTGCCAATTGTCTAAAAAATATAACTTTACAATCTGTCAATTCTTTGAATTATTAATTAAAAATGCACTCAAGCCGAAATAATAAAAAAAAACTCTAATAATAAATACAAAGTTCAACAATTTTTCATTAAGAAAAACAGTAGTCTCTAAAACATATTTTCAAATAATAGCAAAAAGGTTGAGATATAAATAATGAAGAAAATCAATTAAAGTTTTTGAATTAAAATTCCTTTATTGAAAGGGCAACGAAGCGATATTCTAAATTTTAGGTTAAAAAGTCTGTGCTTGGCTTGTCTTTAAACTCTATATTTTAAAATTTACCATGAAAAATAAACAAATACTTTGATAAAAATTAGACATTAATATTTAATTCTATTTAAACACACTGTAAACAAATTTTAGCACCATTTTCACGATATTTGATTATTAATTTAATTTTTTGTTTAATTTACAAAAAGTTAAAATTCAGCCAAATTTATAGTTATTTGTATTTCTGACTAGAGATTAGCTAAATATGACAAAGAAAATGTTAAATTTTCCTAAAGCTATTTCATGACCTTTCTATTTTCCTATAAATATTTTTTTTAATATTAACAAAAGTATAGAAAATAGAAATTTTATTAACAAAACAATTAAATTTTTCCTTCCAGCTAAACTTATAGTATTAAATTTTCTCAAAGTTTATGAAAATCAAAACCGGAACCCTAAATTAGCATTTATTTAGCAAAAATCATTTAATAATCACTTATGGTATGGTCAAACATGGCAAATATTTACTCAGAAAAGCGTAACCAAGTGTTTTAGCACAAATATGTTCGACGTTGTTTACTCTTACAAGAGTTTTGCAAGACCAAACAGCATCAAATAAATTAAAATTAAATATTTGTTGTAAATATATGAAGTTTTTTTTAATAAATAAACAAGTTCAAAAATATTTCATTCATTTCCAAATTAAAGCATCTACACTTTTACCCCCACCCAACAAACTTTAAAGCATTCAAAGTCAAACGGCGTGACGTATTTAAGACTCTTTCTTTTCTTACATTCTTTAATTAAAATTCGTTCTCGTATCCAACTGTTAAAAAAAATCACATCGTCATTCATGCAAAAGAAAAAAAAAAAACAACAACAACAAGAACAAGAACAACAAAAATCACTGAATCATTTCATACTCGTATTGTTTACATTCGTGTATTACTGTTCTTTTGGTAGTTGTGGTTTTTGTTGCTGCTATTACTATTTTTGGCTTGGTACAAAGTGTTGTTGTTAAAACGAACAGCTTTTCATTTCTTTTCGTTTATATTTAGTTGCTCGGTGTGCGTGTTGTTGTTGTTTAGAACTTGACGCATTTACTTTCATGCACATACAACTGTTCCTTTTAATGTTTATATGTTTGTATGTCGAGGTTCGAACGTCTGTCTGCCTGTCTATTTGGCAGATTAAGCTGGTTGGTTAGATGGCTAAGTGTCTGCCCGTCTGTTTATGAGTGTTTGCATGTTTGTGTTTGTTCTAGCATAAAGTGTTAAATGTTGTTTGTTTTTGTTTGTAGTATTTATTTACTTTGATTTAGCGTGGGCTTCTTAACTGTGTTGTGTGCGAGCACGTTGTTGCTGTTGCTGTTTGATCATTCTTTTGTATTCGTATTTAATCTCGTGAGAATTTCTAAAAGTGGGTCAATCGTTTAAAAATGCATTCTTTATTATGATTCTTATTTTTTCGGTTGTTTTTTCTTTCTATAGGTACTTTTCATAATTATTATTTTTTAATCTTTACAGTTTGTTTTTTTGTAGCTTTTAAGAGTATGCATGCATTTCTTTCAAACAAATAATACCTGATTCATGTTTTTAGATAATAAAACATATTGAAAATGATTTTTATTTTTTTTTTTTTAATTTGAAAAAGGTGTGAGTGTGGCTTTTATTTGGAAATTTGATTCTTAGAAGTTTGAGTTTTGTGTGTGTTTATTTTCTAAGTTTAGAAGCTGAGTTTCTTTGGTTTTCTTTCAAAATAAATTTAGGTTAATTGGATATTTGTCATGGCAATCACAAAATTCTTTTTACACTCTTTAGGTAATTTTTAATGCTTAAAACGAATGTTTAGAAATGCACCAAGACTATGGGATATTTTTAAAAGATAAATGTTTAAAATGTACACAATTAGGAGCTTAAAGGGGAAACATTTTGTTTTTTTTTTTTATCTAGTAGGTATATTTTATTTTAAATTAAAAAAGTACTATATTAGTACTTTTTCATATTTATTGTACATACCTATGCATAGGTATTATTATTTATTCTATTTATTTAGAATATTTAAATTTTTTTGGTTTTCTTTGAGTAAGATAAGCATTTTCATTAAAAAATTAAAAAGTACCAAAGGAAGAATTAGAAGTAAAAATAGACGTACCAAAAAAGTACTTTTTCTAAATTTGGTATAAAAATTAGTTTTTCCGTATTTTTTAACGTTTCATGCCAAATTTAACAAAAAAATAACAAAATAGTACCTTTTCAAGGTACGGTCGCATTTGGCAAATATTTACTCAAAAAAGCGTAACCGCTTATTTTAGCACAAATTTGTTTGACATTGTTTACTCTTACAAAATTTTTGCAAGATCAAACAGCATCAAATAAATTAAAACTAAATATTTTTTGTGATTTGGCCTAAATAGGAAAAGAGGTTTTAAATAAATAAACGATTTCAAATACATATATGTTATTAAGTGGTTACGTCTTTTTCGGCAAATATTTGCCAAGTGTGATCGTACCTTAAGTTAGTTAAAAATTACAAAATTAATAGTTTTACCAATTGCTATATTTTAAGTTTTTATGCAAAGTATGTTTTTAAATTTGTAGCTAATATTTTTTAAAAAATTATTTTCTAAACTAGTAAATTAATTTAAGCTCTTTTTAACTAAAAAAGTACCAAATTAATACTATTTTCAAACAAAAATGTATTATTTTTTACATATGTATGTATGTAGGTAGGAAACTATTATTTCAACCATTTTAAATATTTGCCTTTGATTTTTGTTACCAAAATAAAAAAGGTACCAAAATAAAAAAATATTAAGCGCCATTGAATTAAAAAGCACAAAAGTATAACTTTCTTTCAAATAAAACTTCATTACTTTTTACCAAAATATTTTTAAATAGTTTCCACAAAAGTTTATCTGGTTTTGGTACCCGTTTTGTAAAGTACCTAAAAAGTACTTTTTTAAATTTTTAATAAAGAGTTTTCAATTTGTTTGGTAATTTTTATTTAGTACTTTTTGTAGTAATTTGCTTTGGTACCCAATGGAAAAAGTACAAAAATTAGTATCTTTTAATTCCATAAAACTACTTTCATCTATTTCAATATATTTAAGTTATTCTAAATATTTTTTTGTTAAGTTTTGGCATTTATTTAAAAAGGTACCAAAAAGTACTTTTTCGGGAATTATATGAAAAATGTGAAAATATTTGAAAATTGTGCTAATTTTTTGAAAATATATTTTTATGGTTTAGTTTTTGTATCTGATTTTGTAGTTTATTTTATACTGGATTTAAAAAGGTAGCAAAAATATTAAAAATTTGAGACTATTTGTAAGAAGCATATGGTACCATTTATGGTGCTAAATTTGAACATAGCTTTTTGGGTTTTTTTTCAGTAAATTGTACCTCTAACTTTGAATTTCTTTTGTTTTTTAAAGCACAGTTGAAGTCATTAAAAGAAAAAATATAAATTTTGTTTAAGATTTATTATTACCTTAAAAGTGAAGTGTACAATTTTTCAAAAATATTGCTAAAACCTCAACATTTTTAATTAAAATTACCCATACTCACGTACTTGGATACGTACTTGAAACACACTAAAAAAGTGCATCCGTTACAAAAATCATCAATTCAAATTTTAAAAACTTCAAGAAAAACCCACCAGATAACGATTAAAATTAATACAAGTAAATAGACATTTTAAAATGTGATTTTTAAAGATATTTTCTTTCTTACGAATATAGAAAACATAGTTCAAATATGTAATTGTCATTACCAGCATGATAATAATAAACATAATAATGAATATAATCACTAAAATTGTTTCTTTACATGTAAGATTGTCCGTGGTACTGGTTGGTTGGGTTGGCTTTAAAATTCTCAAATTTTACTTTCTCTAGTAGGAAAATCAAAAAAAAAAAAAAAAGTATTGCTCAGTATAAACAGCAATATACAAGCAACTACAACTATAGCACAATAATAACAACAACAACACTAAACCAGCATCTAGAAATACATGAATTTCAGCAAAAACAAATAGCAACAAAAGCTCTGTAGATATAAAAACTGGCAAAGAAAATAAATGTGTATGTATGTATGTATATATCTTTTTAGATGATATATTAAGAAAACAGCAATAACAAAAAATAACCACTATTGAAAACATGTGGAAAAACAAGAAAATGCTATTGTAACTATGTACATGTGAGTTGCTTATACTCTTGAATAGAAAGCCAACAGCCTGCCAGCTACTGCAGCCAACACAATAAGTTGGAAAAATATAAACTGTTTTTGTTTTATGAACACACGGCCAACCATCATTACCAGTATGTACTCGTATTGTACATACTAACGTTTGAGAGTATGTAGAGAGCAATACATTTTGTAGGAAAAAAATCTCATACTCGCACTTAAAGGACAGTGGCACAAACTAGAGAAAATAAGTTTAACATAATGTCTTTTTTAAATGCACAAGAACATTTAATTGAAATGGTTATTAATGACTAAATTAAATATACAAAAATATGTTTACCACTGCCAATTGATTAAAGATTCATTCAATTTAATAATCGGAAATATTACAAAATAATTTTTATATCTGACATACACAATCCAAAAACTGGACGTGTAGATGAAAAATTACGAATTTTTAATTGAATTGCGAAACAAATGTTCAGTCTGACAGACAAATTTTCAAATATTTTAGTATAGACAAATATAATAAGAGCAATATTTAAATAAGCTCTTGACGCTTGCTGCGTTAAAAGATTCGAAAAATAACTCATTCGAATTGCAATGTAATAAGCAAAAAAATTCGAATAATTTTATTATCGAAACCATATAGGTACATACGTAGTAAATTAAGGAAAATTATGACTAGATTCTTGACAAGTCATCAATTTGTACACTCAGCGAACAATTTCTTGTCCGCACATGAATTTGTCTTGTGTAGACAGACAACACCGGTCGATGTTTTGTGCTTGTTCAAACAACGTTGTCAGAATATTTGTTCGCCAAACCATTGTCAGCCTTCAAATGCAATGCTCACTTAAAACGACTACAATTTTAAATAATTACATAGAAAACTATGTAAAAAAGATGGACATATTCTCTCCACAAAGAAGAATATAAATAAATTCATGTCCGTCATGAATAAATTTCTGCCCACGTTTTGTGTTTGTAGCTCAATGTCTACACAAGACATTGAATAGTGTTGTCCATTTATTACTTCTTTTGTATTAATATTAATAAACAAATAAAAACATCCTTTTTATTCATGGTTTTCTGGCAATCATACCCACTGTTCCCTTTGTTGTTTATTATTTTACCTTTTGTTGTTGTTTATTTATTATTTCCAGTTGCTGTTTGAAGTCGTCCGTGTAGTGTGTAATGTTGAAATAAAAAAAATATATGCATATGCATCAACGTGTCTCGTTATCATGGTCGCCTGGTGGAAAGTTAAGAAAAATAACACAAACAAACCTCAAATAACAGCAACAATTTATTACAAACACACACAATACACATATTCACGCATACGAGTACATTTGTATCAGCATATCAACAACAACAATAATAATAATAATAATAAATACTCAAACTGTTACCGTTATTTTAAGTTACAATAAAAGAGCGAGAGCAAAAAAGGAAGAAAAAGAGAAACAAAAGCAAGCAGGGAGTACCAGCACTAGAGAAGGAAAATAAAAATGAAACACTTGCTGTTGCCATTTTGTTTTTGTTTGCAAAAACAAAAACAACAACAACAATGCCATAATGACGACAAATGGAAAATACAGAAAAACAATAACAACTAGTGAGTGAGTGTTTATATTTTCCAAGTTTATTTATTTATGTATTTATGTTTGTTGGCATGCTATGTGTTGTTGTATATTAGTTGTTATGCTGGTTATTGTTTCAGTTTTCATTACATTAAAAGACAGTTGAATGTTCGATGATTTACTAGAAATTCCTTGTAATCATGTGCAAAACCAAAAAAGTTAAAAAAAGCTTCTCTTAAGATCAGCTAGTGACTATGGGGATTTTCTTAGATTTTCTTTGGAAATAAATTTATGAATTTAATCATACATACTTACATATGTATATGTATGTATGTATGTATATATAATTCTACTAAAGTAGTGTGTGCAAATATGAAAACATTATTATTGTTATTATACATTTACCACCATTATATTAATGATTTGTTGTTTATAGTTTGCAGAGTTTTCTTTCTAGCTTTTGCTGGATTTTCGCTGCATTTTGTTAAGAAGTGCAAAAGCCGCTGGCAGTTTTTTTTTATTTATTTCATTACAGCCATAAATTTATAATGTCTTTAGTAAAGCAACTCTATCTATATTTCTTATTTTTATTTTTGTGTTTAACAAATATTGTTGCAAGGTTTATGAACTTTTTTTCTGTTTGTGTTTTTATTTTAAAGAAAAATTATAGAGATTTTTTTGTTGGATTTTACTGTGAACATTTTTACAAGGTAAATGATACTTTTTACAATGAATTACATACATATATACAGGCATGTACATGTAGTGTGTATGTAAATAGTTGTGTTGTTTGTTTTTTGTAGATACAACATGTTGTATGAGTAATTTGGTAAATATAAAATATTTTTTGTTGAAATTGTTCATACTCATACATACATCAATACTTGCTAATACAGGCATGTGTATCTTTTGCTGATCTGTTGGTGAAAGGTGGAGTTAAGCTTTAAGTATTTTGCTTCTTTGGTTTTTCTAAAGATTTGCAAGAGGATGTAAACAGTTTTTTTTTATTGTGGAAAAGCAGAGATGCTTTTCATTTTATCTATAATATCCTTAGAAATTTATAGGTTTTTAAAGAAAGTTTATATTTATTTAATATTTTTTTATTTAAAAGTTTAAGTTTGTTGCTAGTCTTATGAAAAGCAAACACTTTTCCCTTTCAAAATGCATTTTGTTTTGTTTATGTACATTGCAGAATGAATGCTAATTGCAGGAAGAATTAACTCTTCCTAGAGGAAAAAAGTATTGGTAAAGTTTACTAAGAAATACAGTTATCTGATTGTTTTGTCAAAAATTATTTTAAAGCTACATAGTAATAAATTAAGAATATGTATTTTAATTATGTGTAAAAACATACTAAATAACTATTTTAGTAGATTTTACTTTTACAACTAAACCATTTGGGCTAATAGTATTTTTTCAAAAAAGTACCTTTAAAAGTAGGTACTTTAAAAAAAAATATTTTCAAAAAAATGTTGTTTTTAAAAAAGTAATTTTTCAGAAAAATACATACTTTTCTTATTTGAAAGTATGTAAACAACATTCATCATGTTTCGATATGAAGTTAACATTTTTCCTAAAGGTACTTTCTTAAAAAATATTTTTTTATAAAACAGATCAAATATTTTGATTTAATTTTTTTGTTAAATTTCTAATTCTAATTAAAATCTCATAATATGAGAAACTGAGCTTTTAGGAAAAATGTACATTTTAGCCAACAACTTGGAAATAATGACTTTTTGGTGTCATTTTCTTGAAAAATTATACACAATAATTGATTTAAAGTGTTCTCAAATTAAAACTAAGCCTTTTGGGGAAATAGCACTTTTTTCAAAAAAGTATCTTACAAAAAGTACTTTTTTAAACAGTACTTTTTTGGAAAAACACTTATTTTTTCTTTTTAACACAATAAAAATCAGTTTTAACACGTTAAGACTTTTTAAAGCCTGATTTCTTAAAAGTACTTTGCATACAAATTATTATTTTTGAAAAAATGCTCAATATAATTTGTTTAATAAATTTTTAAATTATTTTTCTAGCTAAACTGGCTTCTTTGGCATATGACTCAGAAAAACGTAAAAAAACTTCAGCTAAAATAAAATCATATAAAACTCTACTATAGGTAGTTATTTTATGATTCACTTATTTTTTTTATTAATAGAAAGACACAATAAAACTATAAACATATTACATAAATATAAAACCATACTCGTGCGTGATTACATAAGTGTTTGTGTATGTTTTGTTGAAATTTTGCTGTAGATTTGGGGCTATTATTATTTGTGGCTAGTTAATTCTTTTATAATAATTATATATAGATATATATTTTTGGTTTATCATTTGCACTCTTTAGTTTATTATAAATTTTTTGTACTGTTTTTTCTCAATATATTTTTTAATTGCTCAACAAACGTGATTTATAAAAAAAAGAAAAAAATTAACTAGATGACCAATTCCACTTGAAAGAAAAGATAAAACTATCAAAAAATAAGAAGACAGCAAAAAAATCCAAAACAACAATAAACCATTTTAACAAAGGCCAAGTAGTTTATGCAATACGCAAACAGAAACAGAAATTTTTGCAAGCAATAATTTAAAAAAAAAAATACTTAATAAATAGTTATTAAAAATTTTAAATTAAAAAATAGTACCACACGAGCAATACTTATAATGAAAGATGACACAGCACTTACAACTTAAAGAAACAAATCAAAAACTATAAATAAATATCTTGAAATGTAGCTTTGTAATTGCACTTAAGCCATGGTTCAATTTATTGAATGAATAATTTGAATGGCCCGTTGTTTTTTGGACAACTAGATAAACATGGTCCTGCAGATCTTTAAATCTGCTCATGATCTTCGTAGTGTGTCATATTCAGTTGGTTAAATTTTAGCAGTTAAGGATCACATGAATATTTAGTTACGTTTTTATGTTGGGTTTTATTTAACATTTGGCATTATTTCTACTTCAAGAATTTATAACATTTTGTTTATATTTTAACAGTTAAATAGCCTTCATTTTGCAACTTACATTTCTAGTTAAAAACATGAGTTACATTAATGCACAAATTTCAATATAAATTAAATATACTCAGCCAAATACCCAAGAATGATTCATAAGGTTATTAAAATCAAATATAAAAAGTTACAAGAGAAACTACATTTACATCTTTTAATATACAAATATATTAAACAATATTTCACAATTAAACAAGTATGAAAAACAAAAGATTTAAGGCACAAACTCCATTTGTATTTACTGTAGAAAATTAAAATTTTCAATAAAGTGTGCAGAGAAAATAAAGGAAATCATTAAAATGTCTAGAGAGAATTAAAGTAATTAATACCTTGTAATGTAAATATTAAAGTAATTGTTGATAAATTTATCGAAAATGGCAGTTATCGCTAAATTTTGTAGACAAAGTTTATTGGCATCAATTAAGCGCTCTGGAGACGATCAAATAAACACATTAATCACATAGTTGTGTGCGTGCAATCGTTATTTTTCGGCTACACATACACGTTGTCGGCAATGATTGATAAAAATCAAAAAGTTTTTTTATTTGACGGCCAATTATTTGAGCGTCTTCGGTTGTGATTGACAAAAATAAATCATTTACTTTGTATTTGTACGGGTGAAAAATATACATATTTTGTGTTTTACGTGTTTAACAAAAAGAAAAAATAACGGTGTGTTTTTTTTGGTAATACAGACATAATTTTTGATAATACATAATAAATCATCATCCGACGATGATATAATTTGATACGAACGCTACGAAGTCAAAATTCAAGTGGTGATTGTCATAATTATTTGTACGTCTCCTTAAAAGCTACAAGCATACGACACTCATACATATGCACAGATTGAGGAGTTTATTTAATCGTCTCCAGGGCGATTTAATATTAGATATTGATAAATTATCGTAAGTTCTTGAAGAATATAAAGTTATCGATAACAATTCTAGAAAAACTTTTAGATATTGATCAATTTTCCATACACAATAATTGTTATTAAAAACACTTGGTAAGTTAAATAAAGTTATCGATTCAAATTGTAAAGAATATTTAAGTTAACGATAAATTCGTTGTGGAAATAAAAGAAACTTATCCGTACTCTAAGTTAATAATATTTCGAATAGTAAAATTAGGAGTGCCCCGATAGACTAGGCGATAGTGTGCCGGACTATCAGTCAGAGGGTTGCCGGTTCGATTCCCGACAAAGACTCTGGGTGTTTTCTGCAGATAAGCCAAAAGGCTTCGCAGTTTGTGTTTGTTAAAAAAAAAAAGATATATCTTTGTTAAATTTTACCAAAATTTTAATTTCAACAACATAGTAATGCTTTATGACAATTACTTTTCAATAAATTATTGCTAAAACCTGCAGTAAATACTTTAATATTTCATTAAATTTAATTGCCTTAAATTGTTAAATTAAAACAAAAGAAAATGTTTTTAAATCTTAATATAAACAACAAATAATTCAATGCTTTCAATACCACAAAATGTCTTGATTTCTGTAACGAAATTGTTGAAATCTTAAAGATTTCTTTCAACAATTTCTTAAGTAAATTAACCATGTTAGCAAAGTAATTAACTACACTGCAAAATACTTAACAACAAAACAAAAAAGCAATGTTAATATTTGAAATAAAATATGTAACTAAGAAAATTAAAATGCATTAAATTAAAATAAACAGCGAAATTGTTAAACTTTTGAATTTTAATTAACGCTGGTAATTAAAAGTAAACAAAATATGCCGAATATAAAATAAAATAAAATAAAACAAAACTGCTACGTTACAAATTTATGTAACATTATTAACTAAAAACCAAATGGTTAAAACCAGCTAAAGAATCCATAAAATCAAAGCAAAGATTCCACTAATTATAAAAAAATTGTTGTTTTTTATTGCTGTCTTAAGCCAAAACGAAATTTCTCTTTTCTATGGTTAATCATAAAACAAGACACAAAGAAAAAAAACAAAAAACTCCAAACCAACCAAAAACTCTTAATTTACAATTCACTTTTATTTTCTATAGCAAATTAACAAAAAAGTAAAATATAAACGCAACAAAAGAAAAACAATAATAAAGCTAAAAATAACATGGTTTAAAAGCAAAAGCTTAAAATAAAGACATAAAATCAAAAAGAAACAACGCTTAAGAAAAAGTAAAAATTATTAATAAAATAAAATAAAACAACTGAACACAAACTGGAAACCAACGTATTCTTCATTATCTTATGGCTGCAAATCAAATGTAAAGCAAAAGAAAACACTCTCAAAACGTAAGACTTAAGAAACAAACCTGAAACGCAACGAAATTAAAATTCTTATCATCACTTTACAAACACAAACACGGCTACAATTTCTTATATAAAAAGCCTGTGTGTGTGTATTTGTTTTTAAGTTTTAAATGCACTATCAACTACAACTACAACAGCTACTTTACTAAACCAGTGTGGTATATACGAGTACAACAACACAAAACAAAACTTTCACTTTACACAATATAAAAATGTTTAAGCTATAAAAAAGTTTAATGTTTAACTAACACCAACAAAGAAAACAACCAACCAACCAACCACAGTTTTGATTAACAGAAAGATTTTTGTTTTCATTTTGATTTACACCAACACCCTTTTATACCTTCTTATATACATCATATAATAAAACTAAACCCATAACTTTAAATTGATTTGTATAGAAATTTTTAACAAAAAACTATCACATCTTTAAAACAGTTTATTTGTTTGTCTATTTAGCTAGGTAAAAAATTGGTTAATAAAGAGGATAATCTTTAAGTAAAATTCATGGCTTTATGATAATTTACATAACGTCTAAGTTATTAAGGGTATTTTGTCAATCTAGTGTCACAATTTGTAATAATTCTGAATGTCATAAAGAAGGTTTCAAATACATTTTATTAATATTTACTTGCTCATTAGAAATTTAATGTATAGGTATATTTTCTATAAATTTTTCTACTATTAAATAAAGTATGGTTACATTTTCTGCAGAATTAAAAAGTTGTCAATAAATTATTTTTGGAAAAAGAAAGATATAAATGGACAGTCGGATAAAATAAAGTGCGGTTTCAAATATTTCCTGTTTTTTGATTAAAACATATATTTATTATACATTATAGTTTAATTTTCAATTCAGTTACTTTTTTATCTAATATTTATGTATGTACTTCTTTGCAAAATCTAACCGAAATATTTAATTCTAGTTCCTCTTTTATAACTCTGGTTGTCGTAAAAGAAATTATTTTTGCTAGAATTGCAATATGATCATCGTCTAGTTTCGTGGTCTTACGTTTTCTGCCACATAAGTTCTTTAGGCTTTTGTTTGACTTTCTTATTTTATACAAAGCAATTCTTTTTCTGACAGCAGATTCTTACAACTTAAGCTTTAGAATTTAAAGCTTTCTGTTTCATTCCATTCTCATGATCTAGTAGCACCAACAAATCTTTCGATTAAAGTCCTCATTTGGAAAAAGTCTGCGTCTAGGCTTATATTGTGTATATTTAAGTAATATTAAATTAATTTATATAAACTTACATCAAATTTTTCAAAAAAAAAAAAAAATCAGGTGCAACTATTATTTTTTGGTTAACAGAAAACCGTACTTTATTATGTCGCGGAGATTTCATGTGCATTTCAATATATTTATATTTATAAAATTGCAATTTTTATGTAAGTAATTCAGATACTCGAACAAATAACAGTACAGTGAATAAATTGTAAATAAAACATGTAGAAGAAAAATATCAAAAAGGAACGAAGAAGGTTAATAAAAGGTTGTCTAGAAAATGAAGGCGATATGTTAATAAAATTTCTTTAAATATTTATTTTTATGTAATCGATAAGTTTTTTATAGAAATTTAAAGATATCGTTCAATTTTTAAGAGAAAGTTATTGTTATCGCTAAGTTTTCTCTACTAAAGATATCGCAGGATTATAAAGAAAATTAATATTAATATTATCAAGTGAATAGTTTTTTATTAAAAACAAAAGTGTTGATAAAGTTCTTGAAATGGCAGAGTCTTTTAATAAAACTGTTATACTTTCGTTTGAAAGACTTATAGGTTTATAGTTTTTACTCGGTTTTCCAAAACATGGACATTTATTTAAACTGTTAAACACTTTAATAAAATATATAGTGGTAGTTTTATTGCTTTTAAAAACTGTTATACTGCAGCTCAAAACTATAAGTATTATACATTTTTTAATACTACTGTACAAATCTATTTCAATTAAATAAAATAGTTGTTCCTTTGAATGTTTGTAAGACACTAAATTTTATTTATAAATTTAAATCTTCATAACTACAATACAAACCTGAAAACTAAACTAATAATAAGACAAGACCGCTTGTATTCTTGTTTACAATCAATTTTATCTATTTAATATTTCCATCACAAAGTGTAGTAAACAACACACGAGTGATAAGAACATCTCTTTAAAATGCATGTTATGACATGGGTCTCATTCCTTATCTTCCCAATGCACACATGCGTTTTAGTATAAAAATATATCTAAACAATGAAAAATATTAAACTACAAGTACTCTTTCTACAACTATTAGTGTTGTATTACCATACGATTTAAATTTAACTTTTAATGAAATTTACGGCCTTTAAATAAAAATCCATGGAATACCTACCTATCATAAAGTTTTTCTTACATAATAACTTACATATGGTTCTACACCATATGGGCTTAATCAAAAAAGAAACGCATGTATTTAAAACAAATTGGAAATTATATTTATTTACTGCCGTATTCATAAAAAATAAAGTAGGTTTGAAGTGTGCTTTAAGACAAAATTTTCATACAAAATTTTCTTAAAGTACATTTGAAGTCTACTTTAATTTTTTCTGAATTAGGGCATTATATGTTACTTCATCTTAAGGCCAGCGGATAGACAATGTTTTTTGTTTTTTTATTTGGTGTAAAAACGGTGCCAACTCGGGAGCAAGCCACATCCCAGTAAAAAAAATTCGTGTTTTTTGAAGCACTTAAGCGAAAAAGCGCATAATCGAGCGCTTCAATAAAAGCGCTCTTTTGAAGCAGTAAATGCTTACGAATAAAATATACAAAAAATATGCTTTTTTAGTGCTGACAACGAAGAAGGTTTTAAAGCGAAAAAACACAAATGAAATTTTAGCCTATAGATTTACATATGACAACGAAAGTCAATTACAAAACGAATATCGCACTTCTCAGTTACAATGAACTTTTCTTAAGCAAAAACATTCAGATAGAATTTGTTCTTTGATTGGTGTGCGCGAAGTGACGTAAAACACATTAGGAAAGCGCTTTATTTGCATGTTTGATTAGGTTAAAAGAAGCGCTTATTGTCAGCAGAAAGTAGTCCTCCAAACCGGAAACACCTTATACAAAAATCATGCATCTCATCAGCAGGTTTGAAGCGATTTAAGGTATGAATTCATACATAAAACCTGCTCCTTTTGGAACACATTTTTTATTGGGATTCAACTGGCGGAGTGAAACACACGAATTTTCCAAAATTAAGCCAACAATAATCAATGATTGGCCTTGTGTTTTATTGATGGTAATAGCAAAGGCAATACTTTAATTTATAATATTAATATATAAAATTTAAGTATATCTTGTGTTATCGAATGATATAAATATTTTGTAAATAACATTTCGAAAGTTTTAAAATTTTAATATTGGATCATTATTAACATAGTTTTTTTTTGTAAATATCTTCGAAACTACATAACCGATTTAAGAGTTTGATATCTCCTTTTGAAAAACATGACAACGGCTTTCAGAAACAATAAAATAAAATAAAAAATCAAAAAAAATAAATATAAGTATCTACGTATATGTCATTGGTAATGCATTAGGAAAAATGGATTTTTCCACGCCCCTCCGTCCGCAGACCTGAATATTCTGAAGATTCTCTGAAAATTTCATCAGAATCGGCTCAGCCGTTTTGGTTATATACCTGTTTTATATATACATATATAAAAGATTAGAAATTTTTAAAAAATTAGAAATATTAAATAAAATTTGTTCAAGCATTGAAACATTCTGGCAGGGTTAGAGAAAGCAATAACAAATATATAAAATAAAAATGATAAGTAAACATGTTCAAGTAATTTTCGACAACTACACAACTACATACTGTTATATACTTTAAGCAAACTTTTTCAAAGCTTCTTATAACTGTTATACTGTTTTTAAGACTATTTTATAATTACGAAAAATCCTTATACTGTTCATATAAGTGTTATAGAAATATTGAAAATACTGTTATATAGTTTTAAAGCATTGTTATAATTTTTCTTCATTATTGTTATACAATAACTAGGAAAAGTTTCTTTAACTGTTATACGGGTTTTCGAAACTTCTATACAGATTCCTAAAAGGGTTGTACAGTTTCTTAAAATTGTTTTGTTTAAAACTGTTATACGCTAAACATTTATTAAACTATTACCAGCTTTATTGAGTTTTATTTAAGAAACTACAATTATGTTTTTTTTAAATCTTACTACATTTTTGAAAAACGTTTTTATTAAAAAACACTCCTACACTTTTCTTTATATTTTGTTTGTTAAATTCCCACATTAAAACTGTAGTTAGTATTTGGTAAACTTAACATATTAATAACTTAAACTAATTGTTCAAGCAGCAAAATTTACTTTCATTTTTTGTAGACACAAAAAATTTACGTTCAACACTTTTAGAGAAATACTGCCACAAACTTTGAAAAGAACCTGACAGCCTAAGAAAGGGACAACAACAAACATTTTAGTAAATATTATACTACAATTTCCATTTGTGTGTTAAAAATAATTAGCAAATGAGTGTGAATAGGTTGAGCATACAAATTTCTGAGCAGAAATTGTAACAACTGGCGGAATAAATTAAAGAAAACTATTACTTACAGCAGTTCTATAAAAATAATAATAATATATTGGCTTAAAAATTAGTTCAGAAGAAATATTATTGTAATAAAATACTTAAGAAGTTATTAATAAAGTGATTTTACAAAAAGTACAAAAGTACTAAAATTTAGTACTTTTCATTTTAGTACGAAATATGTAAAAAAATGCAAATTTTAAGAATTTAATTTAATCAAATACTTAAGAAGTTATTAATAAAGTGATTTTAAAAAAGTACGAAAGTACAAAAATTAAGTACTTTTCATTTTAGTACGAAATATGTAAAAAATGCAAATTTTAAGAATTTATTTTAATCAAATACCTAAGAAGTTATTAATAAAGTGATTTTACAAAAAGTACGAAAGTACTAAAATATTGTACTTTTCATTTTAGTACCAAATATGTAATAAATGCAAATTTTCAGAATTTATTTTAATACAATACTTAAGAAGTTATTAATAAAGTGATTTTACAAAAAGTGCGAAAGTACTAAAATTTAGTACTTCTCATTTTAGTACCAAATATGTAAAAAAAGGAAATTTTAAGAATTTGTTTTAATAAAATATTTAAGAAGTTATTATTAAAATGATTTTACATAAAATACGAAAGTGCTAAAATTTAGTACTTTTTTGTTGTGATAAAACTTAAGCAAATTTTAATTATACAGAAGATACCACAGAATATAAGTTGATTCTTTAGAGTTTCTTTTATTTTATATTCAAACATCAAATAATTTTATATATGATTTTAATTTTATTAAATTCTATTCATATCTCTTTAATTTGAAGTAAAATTTTACTGATTTTAGCAGAATTTAAAGAGGTTTTTTTTTATAAATTTAAAAACAATTTATTCTAAGTATAATTGCAATTTTCATATTACCATTGTTAGTTTTACTGTTTATGATTGTTAGTTTCTAAAACTATTCTACTGTTTTAGCTCTGAGAATCTTTTAAAGTTCATCTGTTTATTAATGATCTTTGCAACAAACTGCGTCCTATATTTTTAAAACAAATACCCCCCGAAGAAAAAAATTCCCATTACTTTAAGCCTTTTAACATTTACATACCACTCTCAGTTACTTTTTAGGTCAAATAAATAGATAAATTTTTATAAGAAAAACAAAACAAGCAACACAATTGCCAGCCACTGCAGCATTAAGGAAAGCAAAAATAATGGCAAGAAGAAAGTGTAGGCAACAGGATGTCAACTTCTAAACGAAAACAAGAAAACAAACTCCCACACACACAAATACTTAAAAATACTTTATAAGACAAGAAGTTATATTTCAAGTTGGAAAATCTAAAGAAGGGCTTTTAAGCCAAAGAAAATGTCAAGTAAATTTACTAAGCCACAAAAGCAAAAAAAAAAAAAAAAACTAGAAAATCTTAACAACTCGTAAAAGTATCTTGTGAACATTTCGCATGAATAGTAAAGAAATAAAATGAAATAAAAATGATTGTTATACTAGAGTAAAGTATGTTTTATACTTTACACATAGATACACATAGAAAGAAACACACTAATTCATGCACAAGCTACGGAATGAATCGTAAGCAACAACTTTCACCCATTAATATTCTTCGTGTCGTACGTTTAGCAAAAGTTTTGTTTTTTCCACATTTTTTCTTTCTTTTTGTTTAAAAATACATACAAACAAAATTTAGAAATAACAAAAAAAAAAATCTGTATGTATTGAATAGTAGAAACATTAAATAAAAATAACAAAAAAAAAAATTATAAAATTATCTATCTATACACTTACATAGACAGACAATACGAGTACGAAGGTAAAATGTTACTATTAAAGCTTAGAGTTACACTTACACACACACATCGATACTCTTGCATTTCTAAGTGTTTCTGATAGTGTTTTGTGTGTGTGCGACTGTTTGTGTATAGAAACGAAGAAGCAACCAGAGTAGCAACATTTCTTTTATTTTTGTAAATTTGTGTTGTGTAGATATTGTTGGTTTCTCTTCACATTTTCTTTTCTTTTGTTTTTGTGGCATTTATAAACGCATTCACTGTACAATGGCTTGTAGTAGCGTTACCAGCTTTAAAGCCAAATTAAGCATATAAACACTACGGGTGAAGTTGTTAAGGGCACTTGATTTTTTATAAATAATAATTTTTATACTTTATTTGTTAGTTTATTTACTGAGTTGTTTCTCGAATTTCTGTTTAAAAAATTACTATTTTGTTTGATTTAAACAACATTATAATTTTGATTTAATAATAATTTAGAATTTCTGTCATTTCTTGTGTATAAACCAATATAAAAACATTATTTTACCAATGTACGAATTATTAGTACTTTTTTGTTTTAGTACGAAATATAGTAAAAATGGAAATTTTAAGAATTGATTATATTAAAATACTGCAGAAGTTATTAACAAAGTGATTTTACAAAAAGTACCAAAGTACTCAAATTTAGTACTTATTCGTTTTAGTACCAAATACGTAAAAAATTAAATTTAAGAAATTTATTTTAACTATATACTTTACTATATACTTAGTTATAAGTAACGTGGTTTTACAAAATGTACCAAAGTACTAAAATTTAGTACTTTTTCATTTTAGTACCAAATATGTAAAAATATAAATTTAAAATTTTTTTTTTATAAAATACTTACGAAGTTGTTAATAAAAGGATTGTATAAAGTGTAGGACAGTACTAAAATGTAGTACTTTTTCATTTTAGTACCAAATATGAAAAAATAGAAATCTTAAGAATTTATTCTAATAAAATACTTACGAAGTTATTAACAAAAGGATTGTACGAAAGTACTAAAATTTTGTACCTTTTCATTTTAGTACCAAATATGTAAAAAATAGATATTTTAAGAATTTATTTTAATAAAATACTTAAAAAGCGATTTTTTCGTTTTATGTATTACTAAAACTAAATAAAGTGACAAAAAAATTGAAGCACTAAATTTTGGTACTTTTTATTTAATACCAAATATATAAATAAATGTTTTAATGAAATTCCGAAGACATTATAAAATTTAAGAATATAGTATCAATATACAAATACTGATACTTTTTAGTTTTTCCATAAATATGCTGATAATTATAAATTAATGAAATGATTTTATAGTTTTCTTTTTTTAAAAAAGGAAAATACTATTTAAAAAAGTAATTTTTACACCGTACATTTTGGTAATTAAAAAACAAATAGTATTTTTATACAGATAATTTAGTTTTTATTACATTTCTTTACAAAAAGTATTAAATTTTAGTACTTTTTTGTTGTAGTATCAAATATGTAAATATATTTATAAAAATTATTAAAACCCTAAGAAAATTCTTTTTGGTTACGTATTAAATATATAAGTAACATGATTTTACCAAAAGTACCAAAGTACAAAATTTACGCACTCTTTCGTTCAATATCAAATAAGTAAATAAATTAAAATTTCAAAAATTTTTATCTCTAAAATACATAAGACTTTTTGAAGAGTAATTTTCTTATAATTAAAATAGTATAACATGTGATTTTACAAAAAGTACCAAAGTAAAAAAAGTTGGTACTTTTTATGTAAATATATTGAAATTGTAAAAGTTTTCGTTTCTAAATAGTACTTTATATCTATATTGAAATCTAAATTATATAATTTGTATAAAAAATAAGATAAATGTGATTAAAATCGTATTTATTTTTAAAAATTTCTTTCCAGTTATCAAACAGTTGCCCTAACCTAATGCCACCTTATGTACTCTCCTCATCATATACCCCAAACGTACTGGCTTATAAAAGTTAAATTGTTTTTTCATGTGTATCATTGTTCAGAAAAAAAAGCAAAACAAATTACGATCAACATTCAGCTATTGAATGTTGAACAGTTCGTATGTTAAGTACGCTCATAAAAAAAAAACTTTCCTTCTACTTCTGCAATGTTTGGTACAAAAAAAAAGCAATATTATAAAAAAAAAAACAACTCTAGCGGATTTGATATTCCAACACATTTGTGTAAAAACAAAAGAAAAGAAAATTTCTTTTGCTGTATGTAAAAAGAAATAAATTTGGTTCCAAGCCACTTGTTGTTCAGCAACATGTGGCATGTGAGTATGGTTTGTTTAGCAGTATACGTTGTACTGGTACCACCATCATCATCTTTAGCAACATGCCACATTTATGCTTCAATTGATGATTGTGTGTTAAAGTGATAAAATTGTCGTATTCTCATACTCATACTACGTACTTTATTCAGTTTATTGGCCAGTGTTGGGTGTAGTAGATAAAATAAAAAAAAAATGTTCTTTGGTTTTTTGGCTTACTGTTTACGTTTTCAAATCAAAGGTTACTTATTGATATTTTTATGAAATTTAAAAATTAAGCTTAAAAGAAACTTAAATCAAAGAAGGCTGAGTAAAATAAAATAATTTTTCTTGACCATTGCAGAAGTTTCCTTTCTTTATATTCATACAATTGTATAACATGTTTACAATGTTTTCTGTAACTTCTTCAGCAGGTTTTCTTTTTATATGTTTAAATTAATGATTTTACGAAAAGTACCAAATATAAATAAAAACTTTATAACTTTCATCTTATCTATACAAATACTACCAAATTGTAGTAAAAATGCAGGATTTTACAAAGGTACATTTCTAAATAGTATCCAATATAAATATAATCTATAATTGTTATATGTTTAAATTATTAAAATACACGATTTTACAAAAACTATCAATGTACTAAATCAGGGTACTTTTTAAAATATGCACCAAATGTACTAAAGTAGGGTAATTTTTAAATTATGTATCAAATATGAAAAAATTAAACAAGCAGCTAAAATATTACAAATTATAGTAGGAAAAACCAAACTTTACAAAAAGTACTAAAATTAAGTACTTTTTTTTAATGTGTAGAAATATATAGAAAATAATCTTAATTTGCACAATAATAAAGTACTAAATTCAGGTACTTTTATGTTTTGGTAACAAACATGTAAAATAAGTATTTTAATTCTAAAGAATTTAAACCATTTTATTATGCTGGGTAATGATAACAAAATCCTTTTCAACTTAAGTACTTTTTAATATGGTATGGTAGTAAAATAAATTTTTTATTGAAAAGATTGATACAATTTTTTTCCATGCTTAAATCACTTGTATTTTTATTTGAGAGTATACACACATTTGTATAAACATACAAATGTTATACGAGTAAGAGAGTAACACGAATTCGTCTTATCCTCCCCTCATCCCGATGTCTAAAAGGTAATTAGCTTAGCTTTAAGAATTGCTTCGTGTAAATTGGTATTGTTATTAGATACATATAAATTTTTCCATTAAAAATTTAAGCTTAAGGTCTGTTTTATTTTAAAACTGTTTTAGAAAAATACTTATATATTTTGATTTCTTACAGTTTCGTATTAAACTGAAAAAAGTAATGGTACTTTAAATATTAATAAGGACGAAAATGAACAACAATTCGTAAACCAAAAATATTGTTATTATATAACTATTTGAAAAGAAAATAGTAAATATATATTGTAATTTCTTATAATCTTTGGAATAGTTTTCAAAGTCTTTGGTTCGTGTAATAAAGTTAAATATATTTATATTTGCCATCTACAAACTATTTAAAATAGTTGTTAAATGTTTAGTCATTAATAAATGTTTTAACTCCATCAATATTGTCATTGCATTAAATTTGAAACAGCTGCAATTGTTTCTGTAACAAAAGTTCTCAAAAGAAAGCTTTCTATGTATTGAAATAAAGAATTGAATTGAAATTGAAAATTGAGATTGAAAGTTTTGTAAAGTTTGTTTTGGGAAAAAGTAATTTTTTTTTTTAAATTTGGAAACCTATTTGCCACTTGCCAAATTTATAATATGTTTCCTTATTACTAAAATTTTCTAGATTGAAAAGCTCATATTTAATGTATAGCTTTACTGTATTTAACTATTTATTTTTTAGCAATTTCATTTGAATATAAAAATCTAAAATATATTTCGATGACAACTAATAAGCTTTTCTAAAGCCTTAAGTTTACATTTAACTTGTGATCAATTCATATAATGCGATATTAAGAAACCACTAGATGTAAATAATACTTAAGGAAGTAAATAGAATGTTCAAGTGTAAACTTATGTTTTTTGCTGTAAAAGTTTTGTTTATAGCTTAAAGCTTTGTTCAAACGAACTTGTTTTTATTAACAGCAAAAGCTTGCTCAAGCTTAAGCTTATAAAGTTATATTTTTCGCTAGGTAAGTTCTGGAGACTGTTAATGGTAAATAATTGATGTGATTTCTATTTGTAAAAATGTCCCAGCAAATGTTTTTATAATGTTAAGAAAAGTGTTGTGGCACAACAAAATCTTTTACTTAAATTAAATTTATTGTGAAATTAAAATTTCGTTTTATTTTTCAAGGATAAATTAAGTGTTATTAGTTTTAGTAAATAAAACAATAATTTTTTCTAAATAAAAAATTTCTAAACTTGTGAATTCTATATTTGCAGGAGTTTGGATATGATTGGAAAACATCAAATTTATAAAACAAAAAGTTAGAGTGGAACATTTTTCTCAAGAAAAAATCTTATTTTACTTTTTCAATTTAACATCAAAACATTAATTTTAACAACAATTAACAATTTTTTTATGAAGGAGTCTACAGATTCCTTTAAATTTTGCTGACTTAACAAAATTTTGGTTTATCGTTTAACTAGTTTTCTGGAAGTTCACTTTATTTGTACGTTTTTGATTTCCTTGCAATATTTTTATTATTTAAAGATTTCTGTTAGTAATTTGTGTAGTAAATATAAAAGAATATAAATGACCACTTACAGCAATATCTTGTTGAATATTGGCAATTGGCATTGACAGTACCGGGTGCCATGATGTCAGTGGCTGACGCCAAGTCCATCGTGGATGGTGAGAATTTGGTATCCAAATGTAAGGGCAAAATGTTGATAATTTTGTAGGTTTAAAACTTCTTTTTCTTAAGGCGAAAAAGAAAGTTTTATCAGGGTTTGATGAAGAAAATTTTTGTAAAAAGTAAGAGAGTAGAGTTTGTGTAAGTGTGTGTGAAAGATATATTTTACAAGTAAAAATGAAATAATCCACAAAATGATGCTGCTGCTGCTGCCAATAAAAATCCTTGAATATGTAATTTGTTTGTAGTTGTTGGTGTTGCTAGTAATCCCAATTAAGTTCAAAAGTAATAAAAATTCTGGTATGTATTTCTTTCTTTCTGTTGCTGTTGCTGTCGACACTTTTTCTTTAACACTTTCACTTTTACTTTTTGTTGTACAATATGTATGTATGTATGTATGTATATTAATTTTGTTAAAATTTTTTTCTTTTTTTTCTCAATATTTAAGCCAATTTTTACTCAAACTTTGTTTTTGTTTTGTTTTTTTTTTTTTTTTTTTTAGAAAAAAGAGGGTTTTTATAAAATTCTAAAATGTTTCGTCAAACCCATGTTGCTTGTTGTTATATTTTTTGTGGTGGGGGTTCTAAAAATAATTTTTAATATTTTAATTTATATTTATGTACGTATATACAGAATATTTTTCTTCTAATTGTTGTTGTTTTTTTATTTTATGTTTTAAAAAATTTCACTTTTTATATAAATTTTTGGATTTTTTGTTTCTTATTATTTGAAATTCTGGTCTTTTATTTGAATTTTGTATGTTTCTGTTTATATTTCTAGCATTTAGTTTTAGTTTTTGTTATTGTTATTGGAGAACACCAAAATTTGAACGTAACGTTTGGTTTGACACTCGTGATACGTCTGTTTTGCGTGCGACAGTGAAAACCATGCTTATCCTCAACAAGACAACGTTTAAACTTGGATGAACACTTTCAGTTACCACAAGCTCAGCTAGAAGATACACATACAACCAAACCATACCAAACACATACCGCACACACTCATGCATTTGAATTTAATTTCATTTCAATTTCATAATGTTTCTTCAAGACCAGACTAGACCAGTGTGAAGGCTTTCGCTTGCTTGGTTACATTTTACAATAGCAGCAACAGAAAAACTCCCCAAAACAAACGCTAGCTTAAAACGAAAGAAGAAACTTGCACGAAAGACCCAGCTTTAAACAAAAAGCGAAAGAAGCAAAAACAATAAATGCCATCCATCCACATTCAACCGTAGAAGCCGTCTCAACAAGTAGCAAGAAGACTGCATAGAAGTTAAGTTACTTGTGTTGTATGTAGTATGTATGTATGTATGTATATGCCTGTATTTATGTGCATATGTATTTCTGTCTGTGTATTTGTGTAAACATGCTTTTAAACTTCTTTTTTTTTTCTCAAAGCTTCATAACAAACCACGTTGTTGTATGTTTTTAGTTGTGTTTTTTGTTATTGTTGTTGTTTGGCTTTCATTGTTTATTATTCTTGTTGTTGCTGGTGCTGAGAGAAATGCTTTCTTTCTTTCTCTTTATAAATATCAAAGACCATGTAGCGGTTTTTTTAGTTTGTATACGAGTTTGGAAATTGTTTAAAATATTGCCAAAATTCGTTTTTAGGAAAGAATTCAAAACCATTCTCGTAAACTTCATTCTAAATAAGATATGCTCTAAGGAATTATATTAAGGGTGAAGCCTGGTTCACATAAAATCCGGTTACATAAATGTTTTCATACTTATTCATACTTGTTGGAGAATATACTAAGAAGCGCTATTTCATTTTCAATAATCTGAAAAAGAAAAAAAAAAATAAAACCAAATAAATGACATTATTAATTCTTATTGTCAAACTACTGATGCTCTTATGGAGAATCTATACTGATAGGGTTTATATCAATCATTTTAATGGTCATAAGTTTATTGCCTTAATTTGCTTAAAAATGTTAATTTGCCTGAAAAAATAATAGGAACGACATTGTCAATTTTGTATTTAATGGTGGTTTATTTTCTGAAATAAAATGTTACATCTTTATTATTTACATTTTTATAATGTTTACCCCACATTTTAAAGATGTCGCAATTTTAATGGTCAGAATAGAACATAAAATCACAACAGTGTAACACTTTTTTTTTCATGTTTTCTTTTTTTTTTTTTTTTTTTGTTAAAAAAGAAGCTATCTGCTTCCTGATAAGATTGCTTGAAATAAGACAATGAATATCTCTCAAAAATACCAATCACACCTTCCCGACTAATACGCAAATTCTTCTTAAACTATAAAAATTATATATATAAACATACATTACATATAAGTATAAGAAGTAGGAGATATTATCCTATGAAATTTGACATACATCAACTTCAGAGTATTCATTAATTACGTTCTCTACAAAGCCATTCACTCGCGGTAGTGGATTTCTTTCCATAAACATATCAAATATTTCATCATCAGATGATGAAGATGAATCCAACAAGTCATTTAAAGTAGTAATATTTTCCATTTTGTATTTTTTTATTTTGTTTCTTAACACAAATACACATTCATAAACAAAACAAATGTCAGCTGTTTTATCGTGCGATTCTCCCCCTCTAAAAATACAGAGTGTGAAAGGTGCAACATTTTTTAAATTTATAGTGTAACATTTATAGAAAAGAACACACTACACTTTAGCAGTGTTGACATTTTTTCAGAAAAGAACACAAAAAAATTAAAAAAGTTGCAAAATGGGAAAAAACATGTAACATATTTGGCAAAAAAGAAAACGCCATAAGAAACCATTGAATATTATATCGACAGGAAATGAATAGAATCAATAGTTTCAACGTTCGCTTATGTTTTTATGTGCCTTTAGTACAGGCAAGTGTTTATAGTGGGTCTTAAAAAGCACTGTACTCTTCTTTATTAAAATAATAATAATGCTACGTTTTTACTTTTTCTAAACTGTGGTTTATTTCCTTTAAAAAAACCGGATTCCTTTCTAATTGCAAATTAAAAGCGTCAAGTAGTTTGAAGAAAATATTGCGAGTCAAATCCACACAAAAACAATTAAAAATGAACACTGTCTTTTTACGCACTTGTATTACGGTTCAAAAACAAACTTAAATGAAAGTTTTAAAACACATTGATGTTTACACAACAATGACTCACAATAAACTGATTAACTTGATTGGCCCTGTTAGTATATTTATATACCATTCATAATTTCTAGATGGTTCGGAGCTAAGATGTTAGAATGTTCATGACTGCAAGTCTAGAATGTTCGTATCTAGAATATTCAGCCAGAGCCGTTAAAACTTAATGTTTCCATGTTGCTCAGCCATGTTTATAACAAGGTGTTCTGTTGTTTATAAATTAAAACTTCTACAATTGCAAATGTTTTGCTGAACAAGTTCTATGTGGATAAACATGCTGTTTGTTGATACCGGCCGTTAAATTTAAATTAAAATACAATTTCCTAATAATAATATTAATTAATAAGAAAAAAGTCTGAGTGATATTGCAATACCAATGAATTGTTCCAAAATAAAGATTTTTCAAGCCATACACAGAATAGTAAAACCAAAGACAAGAGGCAGGAAGCTGTGCATCAGTTAAAATTCGGAATAGGCTTCAGGAAGCTGGATTAAAACTAAAATGGGCTGAGTTATGTTGACTGTGAGATCATCAATCAATTCTGGCTTATTCACATGTATTTGCGACTTTAGAAAATTACAAAGTATACAGAGTAGTTACGAGACGATGAAGATGATGAAGAAGTTTTATGTATATGTCTGATTATACCCTACGCCACCATAGTGGGGAAGGTATTTTGGATTTATGCCGATGTTTGTAACGCTAATAATTGTGTTTAGTTTGGTTTGGCATTTCAACATGAAAGGACTGACGCCTTAACCACGCCTTCAAATTGTACAAATTTATTTTAAAAATCATGCTTCTGTATATTTTTAGATGTATAGAACTTTGAAATGGAATAAAACAAAGATAATTCTTTCAAATTGACATTGAATTTACTTTTTTCGAAAAATATTCTTCTTGCAGTATAATTTGAATATGACGTAGTTTAATATGAACGTCCAATTTTCGATAACTTTTTCCTACCTTTGTGGCCGTATATCTGCAAGAACGCGGCGAATGTTGTCCTCCAAGTGGCCAATTGATTCTGGCTTATCGGTGTAGACAAGCGGCTTCAAATATAAATCACTTGACAGGTGACAAAATGACCGCCAGTTAAAAATGTGTAGCCAATTTAAATTTCTAGACATCTAAAAAAAATCCTGGATTGAACGAAAACATGCCAACGTGGGGTATTCTTTAACTTAAGTATTGAGCAACCACGGTAGTAGTATTAATGAAGATAAGCTGCTGTCACTCATGCAGAGCAATAGAGGAACACATACTCTTTGAATGTGAAAAGTGGCTTTGAACGTTAAATGAAACGTGGTAAACGAAATGCTACATTCGCTACATTCATGGAAATCGTGAAGGAGAGGTAAGCAGTAGCTTCGAACCACCTTACATAGTAAGGAGGATGTATGAATTATACTTTCCGTCCTGATGAAATACTGAAGTTATTAATTGGAGTGGGGCCACTAGTTGTAGCGCACTAACAATAAATCCAACAAAAAAAATGTATATGGGAAAATACCAAGTTATTTATCACTACCTACCAATTATTTTCAGTCTGATTTCATTTGGTATAATGGGGCTAAAGTTTGATATACTACATTCACTAAGTCACCGTCTTAAAGGCTACTCCATGATATGCAATATTGTTTTAGATATTTCACCGTTTCATTGTTCCTATTTTAACCACATAATAAATAAACAGCATGTTAATAGCCATTTTCCACCAAAGGCAAGATAATACTACTCCCTGCGTAATGGAATAATTTTAAATGCTGATTCCTACCAACATAGTATATTTTATCCTATTACCTCAGTATTTCAAAGATAAATTGGTGTTTACAAATTAATAACATTTATTATGCGCTAGTGATCCTACAGTGAAATGTAGCAGTGTACAAACAGCTGTTTTCACTGATGAGCCCTTATAATAGGCAGGTTGGGATTTAGAGTAAAGTCATTTTCAAGTGAATACCAATGACCCTCTCCAAGCTCTTTAATCGAATGAATGCAATACCAAGTTTTTTTTTTATTTTAAATATATCACACTTGTTTATATTTGCAATACGGATCTAGTACAAAATTTAATATACACTAGACAATAATCTATGTAGCTGATACTAGTTGTTTATTATTATTTCACTAGTTTGCGCTTTTTTATATTCTTACAAGTTGGCATTACTAGTCACAACTCTGCTCATTCTTTTTTTTTCATTTCACTTCTTTTCTTTTACAAAACATTAAAAACAGCGTTTTTTTTTTGCCAGTCTTTTAAGAATGTGAATGTGCACGGCTGTATGTTCCACATCTCATTTTGTTTCCACAATTTATTGAATTGTTTTGATTTAAAGCTTTCACTGTATTTTTTCCATGAGTTTGTGAGTGAGTGCTGTGTTTGCAGTTGTGTTTTGCATGTCGTGGTGGTACGTTCAAGTATCATCTTTATTGTTTTATGCTTTCCCATTAAAAAGCGATAAATACAAACACACACACATGCATGTAGAGAAATGAAAAAAAAAACTTCTTAAGCTTTAGTTAACGTTTTCTTTAAATTAATTCATGTTTCATTGCAGCAGTGTTCCCGTTGAAACACTTTCTTCGCTTTGATTTCTGTTGATTGGTTGGAGATTGTTTGAGTGTGTGTTTGTCTGAATTTCTGTTTCTTCTTTCGGGTTTTTTTCACTACAACCGAAACTTAATGTCTTTTTTAAATAATTTTTTTTTCAAGAAATGTTTATAATTATATAATTTAAACAAAAATAACTTATAAACAACAACAACAACAAAAAAAAAACTTGTCTTCTTTAGCGTTACAAAAAAGTCTTGACAAATATATAATAAAAAAAAAGAAATGGTTTTACTTTTCATGAGATTTTAATTTTGTTTTTTTTTCGTTATTTTTGGTTTGCTGTTTAGTAATTTTATTTAATTTTCTTAATTTTGTCATTAGAATTTAACTTTCTTCTGCCTGTTCCAAATGGAAGAAATGTTAATTTTAATGTTATGATTGTTAAGCCAAGTTTTCTAGGGCATAAATATTCAATAAATTTACAGAACTCAACGTTAATAATGATTCAGCTTCCAAAAGTAAATATTTATAATGATTTACAAAATTCTTTTGCATTGAATACTTCAGAAGTAAAAGTGTTAAATTTTTATTGAAAGTAAATGAGAGTGATATTTAGCATGTTCGTTCGTATCTTTCATTTATTTTACATACTTTCATTATATTTTCTAATTTAAGATTTATCTGTATATTTCAGAACTGTGACTTTACAATGTAAATTAACTTTATATTTATATCGTTTACTAAGAGTAGTCCGGAATGAGCGTACCATTTGTAATTTCTATGTTATTTAGTTGCCATCTGTTAAAGCATAACGATCAATTCAGAATAATTTTTTGAGTTGATTTAATATTGATTCCTGTGAATGGCTGCAAGCCATGTAAATTTGTGCGCAACGTAGAGGTTTTAATGTTGAAGATTTTTCTATAAAATCCCAATTTACACGAAGCAATTCTTTAAGCTTAGCTGATTACCTTTTAGACATCGGAGTGAGGGGAAGATATAACGAGTAGACACTTGATTGTACTAGCAATTCGTGATACTCTCTTATTCGTATTACATATCTTTGTAAATAAAAATACGAGTAATTTACCCAACTATATTGTACTACTAGTACTCACAGATTACTTACAGTCTGAAATCTTTTAATCTGCACTGGCTAATTAACGACCAATCTAAATTAAGCATTGATTGTAAAGTCACAGGATGACTGACTGTTTTTAAACAAATTTGGACATATGGAATTTAATTATGGGGAACTGCAAGTAGTACCAGTATTTATTTTATACAGAGGGCCCAGTCGAAAATTCTTAGAACCATGACGCGAGCACCATGGTATATAAGGAATGAAAACATCCATAGAGATTTAGAAGTACCATTGGTTAAAGATGAATTCAGAAAGGTTCGCGGGAGATATACATATCTTGAAGTTGCAAAACCATTCGAACCAGCTTGCGAGAGTGCTTACTAGAACACAAATAGAAATAAGGCTTCGTAGAGCTACTAATTTATGGCCCATTTGTCCATTATGGCTCTTCCAACTGATAGCAAATAGTTTTTAAGGTTTAGGTATAAGATTCAAAAACATATTGTGAGGCCAATGAAGTAAAGGCAGATTCAATAAATAAATAATAAAAAGTTATATAAAAAAAATATTGTGCTGTGTGAACACCAAAGAAATTTAAAGGAAACAAATTGTATAAATCTTTTCAATAAAAATTGCTTCATGAAATTGGAACTATTTTAAGAGGCCACTGCTCAGTAATGACTGCTATTACATTTTTTTACTTGTATTCTTGTCAACTTTATTTAAAATCATGTTCTTAGAATATTCTAATTCGACGAAGTGGCTTTTCTTTGTGTATAATCAGTTCTTTTCTCCTCAACAGAGGTCTGCTAAGTCTTAGTTTATACGAATTTAGGATAATGCTGGATTTAGCAAGTGTATCAGCCCTGTTGTTTCTTTTAATATCCTCTTATGCAGGAACCCATGCGAGGGCAACCGATAAATGTATCGCTATATTCTCTAGAGACACCTGGTATTCTTTGACAATTTTCAATTGACAACCGAATGAATGAATTAATGACGTACATTTTTAGGTGTGAATTCAATTCTCTAGAAAATAGAGGCCAATGTCATAAAAGGAAGTATTCCATGAATCAAATAATAAAAATTGCGCAAAAAATGTAAACAAAATTTCCTTTCTCTGCGCATGACGTCACAGACTATTTTTTCCGCATAATCAACATGTAAAAAATAATTTCATTAACAATATTTTACAAAAAATTAATTTTATGTATACTGCTCATATTGTAAGAAATACAAAAAATATAAAAATGAAAAAAATTACCCCAAAAATCTCATGCAAAATTTTGTAGTGATTTTTCATTATCGCTTTTTATATTTTGTAGATTTCTGTATTTATTTGATTAGTAAATAACCAAGGGGTAATAAAATCTCTTAAGAAATCATTTTTTGTTTCCTTAGACTTTGATTTAATAATTAAATTTTAAAATTAATTGTTGAATTCATAAGTGACGTTGTACGAGGGCGGTTCGAAAACTTCTTAGCCTAGAACAGAAATCGCGGAATAAACAAAAAAAGTCAAGTGCTTTGGAAACTTCCATCTGTGCTATGAACACATGTTAAATTTCTTTTCGATCTGCCGACTCCTTCATAGAGAAACAGGTGTTCAAAAAAGACAGATCGAGTCCATTTAATTTCTCATGAAGAACTACCGATGAAAAACTTCTCAGCAAGATGGGTGGCGCATTTGTTAACAGTCGACCAAAAACCCATAAGAATGAAAATTTATCAAGCCTGTTTTTAGCGTCGTTTCATAGCTGTTGATGAGACATGATTCTACCACTATATTCCAGAGACAAAAGTACAATCCAAGCAATGGACTCAGGCTGGAGGAAGTGCCCCAAAGTAGGCAAAAACAATTCAATTGGCTGATAAGGTTATGGCAGCGGTTTTTTTTGGGGACTTCAAAGGTATTTTATTGATTGACTATCTGCTAGAGGGTTAAACTATAAATTTAGAGTACTATTGCAACATTTTAGATCAATTAAATGTAAAAATTCAAGAAAAACGTCCTGGCTTTCAACACAAAAAATTATTTTTCATCAAGACAACGCACCAGCGTACAAGAATGTTTTAACAATTGCTAAAATCAACGAATTAAAGTACGAGTTGCTGGGCCACCAGCATTATTCTGCTGATTTAGTTTCCAGTGACTTTTACCTGTTCCCACATCTAAAAAAATTCCTAGCTGGCAGGCGTTTTACCTCAAATGAAGATGCAATGGGGATAAACTTGCTAGATAAGCGTTGGACTAAATGTATTAAAGTTTCAAGAGATTGTATTGCAAAATAAAAATGTTTTTGAAAAACTAACTATTCTCTTTCTGTGCTAGGCTAAGAAGTTTCCGAACCGCCCTCATATCTTGTACATTGTATGATACAGCTATCTGATTGTGAACACAATCTTGACCAAAGTCATATGTTTGTGTTGTCAAACTTTCAAAATGACAAAAGAAAATTATTAAAAAAAAAACAAATATACAAAACAAAAAATATGAATATTTTCCTAAATTAAAACATGCCGTAGTATTTTCAGCAATAAATTAAAACTTTTTGTTTATTAATTAAATTTTCTTATTTAAAATTTGCCAATCAGTTTATGATTTGAGTGTTACCGTTCGGTTATTTTTTGAACTGAAATGAGTATTATTCGATTGTGATACATATTGTAATATTTACCAACACTTAAAATTTCCTACAACATTTGGAAAACATGTGTTAAAATGTCATAGATGTTGCACAAAATATTTTTCTAGAAATTACCAACAGCATTTCTACAACTATTGTAAATTCAGACGACGTAAAACTCCTACGACACTACAACATCACTTGTGAATTGAACAAATATTTTTCTCAACTATTTTAAATTCAGACGACGTACAACTCCTACGACACGACAACATCACTTGTGAATTGAACAAATATTTTACTCAACTATTGTAAATTCAGACGACGTACAACTCCTACGACACTACAACATCACTTGTGAATTGAACAAATATTTTTCTCAATCGCCCTTATTTTCACTTTTCCCAGAAATTAAAGTTATATAGTTATATTCTACAAATATCAGCAATACTTTATTTAACAATACTCTACTTAATGCATATGAAAATCTAAAGACTTAAGACACAACCCCAAAAAATGTACTCCTCAATATTTGGTAATATAAATCAAAAGACTTTAGACACGAACTTCAACTCTAATTAAATTTCTATCAATGATAGTTTTTGAACAAAAATATTTTAAATATTTTAAAGTTTCATATCAAAAAATTTTTTGTTTTAATTTCATAACTTTTAAAAACAGTGAAATTTATTTGTTTCTTTATCTACCTACTTATGTTGTTGTTGTTTTTATTTTATTCAAACTAAAATTGAAATGGAACGCTTAATCAAAAAATCTTTCTAACTGCTTGCACTCCTCCCTTTTAAACCAGCATATTTTCAATATTAATACTTTACATTGTTTGTTATTGTTGTTGTTGTTGTTATTGTAATTACTTCTTTTGTTTTTGTTGTAGAATATAAAGAGTAAAGGTAGAGACCATATACAAAAAATAGGCCTTTTAAAAGTCAAAAAATGTAATTATTTGAAATGTGTGTGCGCAATTTTGTTTGTACATAGATTATTTACATGCATATGTATGTATTCGTATGTATGTATGTATGCCGATTTTATCATTTGTAGGTATGTGTTTGTATATTTTATTACATTTCTTATCTTCATACATTTCTACACATTTGAGGCAGTTTGTCTGTCTGAGACTCTTTCACTCATTCGCATATAACGATCAATTTTGCTAGTACATTTATATCTTTAGTTTTATTTTATCTTTAGTTTTATTTTATTTTTACCATTTTTTTTTATTAATTTTGCCTTAAACTTTCTATTGTAAATAAGAAGTTCGTTCGTTAGTTGTGTTTTTTATTTGTTAATTTTTTAAAGAAAAATAGAAAAAATAACAAAGATTTTCTTTTTCTTAACTATGATGATGATGACGATCATCAGCATCAAACGAACTCTTATGTATGTGTGGTAACTGGTAACTCTTGGGTTTTCTTAACATTTGTGAACACTTTAGTAGATATTGTTGAATGTAACTGGCAATGAAATTTGAGAAAACGAAATCTTGAAAAATATCTTTCAAACTTTGAATGGTTTATAATTCTATTTATTTTTGTAGTTCTCCAAAATAATTTTAAATCACCAACAGTTTGATATCAGGCTTGAGGGTTTGCTTAATATTCGTTTTAATTTCCTAAGCTACATATGTGTTCATTATTTGTGTTCTTATATACAGTGGCTCGCAATCAAAGTCGGGCAAGATGATTTTAAAAATTTACTTTTAATGAACACTTGTGGACATATATATATATCAGCACTGGGGCTTGTCAGTGCTTCCCGTGTCGGAAATTTCAATTTTATAGAAGGCATAATGTATAAAAACATGTATTTTGATATTTTGAAGGCAAATGTTAAACAAAGTGCTCATAAATTGGTAATTGCCAATAACTTTAAATTTTACCAGGACAATGACCCGAAGTACACATTGCTGATAGCGAAGAACTATTTGTTGTATAATTGATGTCTAATCGAGCATTTATGCGATTAGTTCGGACGTTGGATGCAAAATATATTATATTAGCTCAGGTCTGTATTACTGGAAGAATGTAACCAAATAAGTCCTGATGTGTGCAAAAAACTGGTTGAATCGATTCCAAAAAGACTCCAAGCTGAGAGTCGAGAATCAAAAAGGATACGCAACAAAATTGAATTTAATGACCTGAGTACTATTAAGGTTTTTTTTAATTATTTTATTTTTGTTTCTCTTATATTAAAGGTAGAATACCATATTTATTTGTTTTTGTGTTTAATAATAAATAATTTATTTAATTTTAAAAAAGTTTTTAAAAAATCCTAAGTTCTCTTTTTCAAATAGGGTTTAATATTTTATAAACAGTTTGCCCGACTTTCAATGTGAGCCACTATATGTTGAATATTATGAAATCAGACTGATCTTATTATATATTAGATTCTCATTTCTTTTACAGCTGAGTTTTCAAAACGAAATCAAAAGATTTCACTTGACTGCAGGCAGGCAACTACGTAAACGAACATTTGAGTCAGCTGATAAGTAAAATCCGCCGTTAGAGGGGTCTTTAATGTAAAATATTTTAATCATATTTTTATCTTTTAAGCCAAGGTTTGTTGATTTTGTTTATTTGTTAGTTTTTCTATACTATTATGATTTATTGTTGTAATTTTTCTTTAAAATCATAAAACTTTTATTTCTTTCTCCATTTTTTTTCTCTGTATGTGTGAATTTAATTTCATCTATTTTAATTTCAAACTTAACGTTGTTTTTTTTACAGAAAGAAAAATGTTGCTTTCCAGTTTTGCTTTGGTGTACTTTACTACAACTCGTAGTAGACATATTGTGGCTTTAGCTGCCTCCAGTAGTGTTGGTTCTATATTTGACTTTTTTTCTTTCATATTTTACACTCTAAGGCTGCTTAACTGTTGATGATAATCACGATGTGACGGTGATGATGATGTTAATGATGTTGATCACCAACATCAGCAGCAAGCATAGCAGTGTTGTCTACAAGCAAGTATTTGCTGGTACTACGTTCAGTGTTCACTTTGTTCACAGTGTTTGCGTAGTGAAGAGTGGATGTTTGTACTCTATCTATACTGAACTGTGTATTACAGGGTGAAAGTTTTTCTTTTTTTTTACTTCTTTTATTTTTTTATTTCAACTTTTTAGACGAGATCTTTTTTTAATAATATTGGTACATAATTTTATGCCTGGATATTGTGGTAATGCCGTCATACAATATTTTATACATTGTTTAACTGTTTTTTTTTTTAGCAATTTTTTATTTATTTTAAATTTTATTAAAAGAATTTTTAATTTTTTACTGTGAGAATTTTCAAGATCAGTAATTTAAGGTTTTCGAGGAAATTTTTAATTAAAATGCAAAATATACACCTGTTGGCTCTATACGAACGAGTAATGTTAAAAATTCTACCAGTTTTCCATTCTTGGGAAAATTTAGCTATCAATGAAAATTATGGAGTTTGATTTTACGAAATAAACACTGAAGACAGAGAAAAGGAAATGGTTTTAATGCGCAGTATCATCCGATCAGTCGGTTTTCTTTACACCATTTTGCATGACTTGCAAGCAACATAAAACTGTTGCATGTCTCGCAAGACACATAATTTACAACTCTATGTACATGATTGCAAGGATGAATGTACAAGCACTTTGCTAGCTTCAGACAATTATCTAAACAAACTGAGAGACGTTGACTCATGCTGCAGACTCTGTATCCTTAAATATGTTTCTTCAGCAGCAAACCAATTGCTATCATTATTTTCAATGGCTCTATTTCTTCAACCTAGAGATTATTTATTTAACCGAATTTCTGCAAATGGAGTTGGTAATCTCGTATATACTGCTGCCATTATGGACCATCATGGATATTGGCCCATTGCAAAAGAAATATTGCCAATTTTAATATTATAAAGAACGGAAATACGCAGTTTTAGATGTTAAAATTTAGCCCTTGTACAGTACCAACACCTTCTCAATTCTCGGACCTGAGCCCCACAGCAATTGCAGAGATATAGTTTAATTATTTTCTCGGAAATATTTAATAGTTTTTCTATTGGCATTGAAATTTTTCAAATTCCATAAACTGTAGACACATCAAAATCAAAATTCGAATTCTTTTACCGTTATTTCATCGACAAACGTTTTAAAATTAAAATTTTTGTTGATGACTTTGTAAACAAATATTTTTAAGACACATCAGGATTTGTCAAATCCCAAAATCGGGATTTCGGGCTTGGCATTCTTAGTGTATACATAACTATGCCTACAGTTCACTATTAAATCATGTAATTCTCTCCAGAAGAACAATTATTAATTTCATAAACAAAGTGTCTGAGAAGTACCAGGTTCTGTTAATATTCCTTAGGAAGTGTTTTTTGAAAATTTATCAACAAATTCATGTTGCAGATCATGTTTGTGCTTTTAACAAAGCCTACATATTTGCTAAATTCCATTGAATTCTTGAACTCTTGCATGATTACAAGGTTTATTTACATTTTATATTATTATTTATTCAATTGAGATAAACAGCGCTCAATCGACTCTAGAATTTATTCAATATTAAATAGAAAACTGAACGTTGAGCAGCTTTCTTAAATAACAGTCGAAATTTTAGAATTACAGTGTCACCTCGCTTAACGCAACCCCCGATAAATGCAACTCCTCGAATATTGCAACACATAAAATATTTGCATTGTTGACGCAACTTTCAAAAAAAAAAAAAACACTCAGTTATTGCAACTTTTTCCCCAAAAGAAATTCTTTTCAAACGTTACTGCTGCTTAAAGCTATTGCGTTTGAGATTAAATACTTTTAGATTTAACGCTATTCCACGAAATGTTGAAATCTACGTATTGCATTTATTTTTTGTAGATTTAACTCAGCTGAAAGAATTTTTCCATGAAAAGTTGTTCTCGCTATACTGAGTAAAATGCCGGTGATTACAAAATTTACAAATTGTATCCGATGTACAATTAGAATGTGTTTTGTTTTTGTTTATTATTACTGTTTTTATGTTGTTTTTCAATAAATTTTAAAAATAATTAATATATAATTTATTTTTTTCTTAATTTTCACACACAAAAAAGAAAAGGCGCCCTAAAAAATGTGACTCGTTTTTCGCAACAGCCGAAAGTTCTATTAGTTGCGTTAAGCGAGTTTATACTGTAATAACAAATGTTTTTTGGCAGACTTTAAAATACCTTTATTATTTGCAAATTAAATGCTTTATAAAAACTTCAAGTAAGTGGGTCATATTTTGAAAAGCCCTACTAACCCAATTCTGCTTTCTGATTTCGTAGTTGTATTTTAAAAATTTTGAGTAATGCAAATATTTTAAACATTGTTTGTTGCTTCAAAATTAGTTCATTTAAATAAGAATGATTTCATTCTTTCCCCAAAACAGCCAGTATTTCACAAATCAAGGTAATTCTTAGCTTTTTTTGTTTCTTTAATTTCTTTTTCTCCAAACTCTATATTTTCTTTCATTGGGTGCTTTTACATAAAAAAATCTCTCATTTCATTTCAACATACCAGCATACAGACAAATTAATTCTTTCTTTTCATTTCTTCTTTCCCTGCTGTTTTGTTAAAAAGTGAAAATGTTTTATATTTTTTTTTTCCTGTTTTGTTATTTTTTTTTTTTTGTTATTGTAGGTTTAACAATTTTGTTTTTGTTGTTTGTTGTTGCTCTAATCATCATGGTATTAATCATCATAATGATAATCATTGTAATCATCATCATCATCGGCAGCAGTCGTCATCATCATTAACAAACCGCATTATCGTCGAGCATCTCAATCTCTAGGCATGACTTGCTTTAGCCAGGCAGCCAACCACCACATACCGCCACTATACGGGGGAACAGTTTGTTTTTGTTATTGTTGTTGTTGTCGTTTCTGATGGTTGTTTCTTTAATTGAACAATTTCAAGTTTGTTTCTTCAGTCTTTTGTTTCTTTAACTTTATTATGCCTGTAGATGGGTGTGTGTGTTTGTGTATGTTTAAGAGTTTTTTTTATTTTTTGTAAAAATTATTATTAATTCTTGTTATAAACTTTCTTATACAAATGTCTTAAAAATGTTGTAACATTTCTTTCTTTTTTTTTGTGTGTGTTAAACAAAAGCATCAAATCGTTATAATTTTCAACATTTCTCATTGATGAAGCAATCCAATCGGGTTTTGTTCATAATTTTTCTTTTAAAAGAAATTACTTTAATTATTTTTCACCATAGCTGTACGAGTGTTAATAAACAAGAAGGGAGAATTATTTTAACTTACAAAAAACAAAACTTGGCCTTTAATTTGACACTAACACTCCCTTTTTAATGATTTTATTTTTTAGCTTTGTTGCTATAGAATATAATTTTTTATTATATTTCAAAACGTTTGTTTTCTATTTTTAGTTTTTAAATGCATGATTGATGACTGAATTACTTTTAAGTACTTTACGAAATTACGGTAAATTTGAACGCCTATTGTTTTTTTTTTTTTGTAAATAAATTTCGTTTGCTTTTTGTTAGAGGCGTCTTTATGTTACAAATTAGAGTTTAGATTTACAGAAAAATGATTTTTGAAATTAGTTTTTAATTTTGTTCGTTTTACCGCCGAAAATTTATGTTCTAGTTTAGAGAGTGTAAAAGTTCTCACAGTTTTCTTTGTTTGTTTGTAAAATAAATGTTAATGGTTATTAAACTTTTGTCGTTAGGATTCTTATAAAATTTAAATAAAAGCTATTTTAGTTAGTGTTAATATTACGCAACCGTAAATTGGGACTACACGTAGCAATTTTTATTGAAACGCTTGATACATTTTTTTCTTGAAATTTCTTTAATGTTCACACAGCACAACTCGGATGGCTTAAATCGCTTGTGTTTTTTTTTTGCGAGTATACACACATTTCTGTACACATACATATGTAATACGAATAAGAGAGTATACTTGCCTTATTTTCCCTTCACTTCAATGTCTAAAAGGTAATCAGTTTAGCTTAAAGAATTGCTTTGTGTAAATTGGCACTTAGATATATATAAATCGTTTAAGTGCGACTACCGTAACTCTAAATTACTTTTACCGAAATAACTGTCAAAATATCGTTTACGAAATAAACGAAAATACAGTTACCTCAATCATACCGTCACCTTTATCTTTTAAACGATTCAAATGGGGTTGTAATAGTTCAAAAAACGTTAACAAATGAAAACAAGTAAGAGTGTATATTCAGCTGTGCCGAATCTTATATACCCACCACCAAATCACCTATTATAGAAATTTATAAGAGATTTAAGCTCATTTAAGTGATTTTCGAAACTGGACTTTATATGGGGGCTACGGTCAAATATGGACCGTTCATCATGAAATTTGGTAAGATGTGGATGTGGAAGTGGAATTTCAACTTGATAGTAATTTTTAAAAAAGATTTATGTTCATTTAAGTGATTTTCGGAAATGGGCTATGGTCAAAATTATTGACCATTGCAAACAAAATATTGTTTTGAGATTTCACTTTGCATGAAACTTATTATTGCAGAATTTTGTTTAGATGCCGTTTTTTCGATATACATTTATGTACCATAAAGCCATATTCTAGGAAGACATTTGTATGGGGGCTATGAGAAATCGTAACCCGATTCCTGGAATTTTCAATAGGACTTTTCCTTTTATAATAAAAATAAAGTGAGCAAAATTTCATGATATTATCTGCATTATATATAAAAAAAACAGTAAAAAATATCTGAATAATATCGAGGTAGTCTAAAACTTTGATCTATAACTACTAAATCAATTTTACCCATTTGCAATACCAAACATTTCGATGGATCAAAGAATGTTTGGTAAAAATTTCATTGTTCAATGTCTTTTTTTCGAAGTTCTATCGTGCCAAAAACAGATGGACAGACAGACGGTCATGGCTAAATCGTCTTAGAATCTTATAAGGACCGAGAATATATGGACTTTCTACAAAAGGTCAAATAAACGAACTAAATATTATTTCGTGGTATTACAAATGGAATGACAAACGCAATATACTCCCCATCTATATAAGAACACCTTAATATACGTATATAATAAATATATGACTATTCAGAGCAAGCCAATAACACTGTTGTAGACAGCGACCATGAAGAACACAGAACGTGGAACAAAAAATTGCAAAGGGAATAAAAAACTTAAAAAACTTTGCAAATTACAACTTAACACTTATCAAATTTCATAGATCTAAGTAACATACATTTGTGCCAAGTGAAAAGTTGATAAGTTGTTTTGTGGCATAGGGTCAAGGTTTTGATTTTATTGATTTGATTTGCATCAAATTGTAAGTACTTGTTTTCAATCAGACATAATTTGTATAAACCAAAATTTCTTCAAAGGTTTTTTTTATTAGAAATTAATAGATAACGCAGCCCAATACGAAAAATGGTGCCTTAAATTTTTAGTCAATTTATATACAGCAATTGGTGTAACTCACTTTTTTTGAATCAGCGCTAGTTTTCGAATTTTTTTTTAAAAAATTACGTAGTTACATGTTTTTGAGTAACATAACTGAAGAACAGTTTACCGCACTCAGTAGTTTTGGAGATATAGCCGAATATAAGACGATAAAATATTATTTAAAAGATTTTTTTGATTTTCAAAAATTCATAAAAGAAATAGAGATAATAACGAAAGTTCCAATATTTTTCCATGGCCATATAGGCAGATATGCCCTGCATTAAATGCAGCATAAAGATAATATTACAGCCAAATTTCGGTATTTATTTTTACTAAATAGAATGAAGCGTTTATTAGTTACGTTACTATAAATCGTGTAACTACGTAGTTTTCTTAAAAAATCAATATCTCAAAAACAAGAGCTGATATAAAAAAAAAGTGAATTATAGCCATTGAAGCCCAATACTAGATTTATACAAACTGATTAAGTAATCTAAGACACAAAAAAAGTTTTCATTTTGTCGGGCTGTGTAATTATTTAAAAATATTTTAAGCAAACTACAAGCAAGGCTTGTGTTCGCTAATAATTGAACAAATTTTGAAAGAAATTTAAAAATTAAAATTTCAGTAAAATATTAAAAAGCCCATAAATCTTGTAGTTAAACATAAGAAAACTTAATGATAAATTCATAAGAAAAATTTAGAACATTTATGCTTTCTTTTCATTACAATTCCTAGCTCAAAATCCAAAAAAAAAAAAAACAAGAAAATAAATTAATGTAATATAAAAAATCTAAAAAAAAGATCAATTCAAATATCAACAAAAAAATATGAAAAGAAAAAGGGAACACAATCTGACATTAAGCCAAATTAAGCATTTATTTATACTCGTATACTTCTACTACTATTTACTTCTATGTATCTCTACTTGAAACCAAAATCCATTAACTACCGGCAACAACAACAACCAAGAAAAACAAAAAACAAGTAAGAAAGTATAGTCGGTCAAGCCCGACCATATAATACCATACACCCAGTATATGTATAGAACAGTTTTTCAGAAATGGGCGTTATACGGAAGAGATAACCTAATATGGACCGATCATCCAAAAATTTAGTGTCATGATGTCTGTGAATACAAGTATTATATGTGTAAAACTTTATCTGAATATATAGTAAATACTTTTAAAAGATTTATGGAGGTTAAAGTGAATTACGGAGAGAGTCTTATATGGGAATTTTGACTAATTACGGACCGACCATTATAAAATTAGGTGTCATCATTTCTGTACATATGAAACTTATTTTTGTTAAATTTTATTCGGATAACAAGATTTTTAAGAGATTTATGAACGTTAAAGCGATTTTTGGAAGTTGGACTTATATGGAAGTTTCGACTAATTATTGACCGATCATAATAAAATTGGGCCGTATTATGAAATATATATTTTCGTTCAATATTATTTGGATATCAACATTTTTGAGCGAGTTATTCTCTTTAAAGTGAATTTCGAAAGCGGGTCTTATGTGGGAGCTACGAGTAATTATGGACCAAACTGCACAAAATTCGTAGATGTGATTTGGCGTTATTTACCACTATGTGTAATGAAATTTGTTTCGATACTTGCATAATTCAAACATTTATGATCGGTAAACTCCAATTCTGGGAGTACATTTGTATGGGGGCCAGTTGAAATAATGGACCGATTTCCACCAATTTCAATCCCATCCATCCTTGCACCGAGAAAATATCATCTACCAAATTTGATCGAAATGTTTGCAAAATTGCGACCTGTACTCTGCGCACAAGCTTTACATGGACAGCCAGCCCGACAGACGGACGGACGGACATCGTTAAATCGACTTAGAAAGCGATTCTGATCGGTATACTTAAGGATGGGTGTTGGACTAATATTTCTGGTCGTTACAAACATCAGCACAAATCCAATATGCCCTCCCCACTATGGTGGTGTAGGGTATAATAAACCAAAATGTTAAAAAGTTTAAAAGACCAAAAAAATCAAAATAAAAAAAAAAAAATTAAGAAAGATTTTTCCAACACATGACCCAATTCCATATTTACCCAGCAAAAAAAAAATGTATAAATACAGAATAAAAAAACGCAAAGAACTATTAAAATCTATCCAAAATAAAAATGAGGTTTAGCTAACAAGAAGATAAAAGCAACAAACATGAGGAACAAAAAAAACTTTAAATAAATAAAGAATTACGTTTGTAAAGAATCTTAAGTAAAGGTTTTTTGGTGTGTGTAAAATAAACAAGGCCTACAATCGAAAGTTTTCTTTCCTTTTATAGTTGTGGCATTTGTACGAGTAGTTGTAAATGTAACTGAAAGCATTTACTGGACTTTAGAGCGGAAATATTGAGATTCTTTTTTAAGCTGCGATGTTAACTTAAAAACAGAATTCTGTTGGTGCTCTGACATCTTTCATGGGAACGTGACCTAAAAAGAAATTGTTTCAACACAGAAATCATGTATTAAATTTTAGGATTAGAGTAACAGACAAACAATTACAAACTGCTTAGAAATTCTAAAATAGTAACCCAAACTTTAAAAAGTGTTTTTAAATTGTGTTAGTCTATATAGTTTGGCAAGACCAAGTGCCCCCACCGGATATTAATTTAACAACTTAGTTCTGCTCCAATGGTGTCGCAATTTTTATGAATATAAAGCGTGATCCATTTCGAGGTTCCTTACTTTTTTAAAGAAAATAAAAACACAGAAAAATCTAATTTGATGGAAAGAACATGCTTTGGCATTTAGTTTTTAAAGATTATGTCTATCAAATGTTGGCTGTTGCTACGTCGCAGATGGTCTATCCGTTGAGTCCAATGTTCGATGTCTTTTTCGAGAATTTCGACTGGTAACTGGCGAATGACACGCGTGATGTTTTCCACCAAGGCCTGAATCGAAGCGGGTTTGTCCGCAGAAACTTTGGACGGTGTGATATCGCACGATCTTGGTGGCCAATCGAACGGCCCAAAACGTGAAATTATATTCTCACCGAAGTGTTTTCTCAATAAATGTATTGATTGATGCGATGTGTGGGAAGTGGCGCCATCTTGCTGAAACCAAATGTCGCCGAGATTACGAGCTTCAATTTCAGGCATTAAATAGGCGGTTATCATATCACGATAACGGTCACCATTGACGGTTACGTTCGCACCGGCATCATTTTTAAAGAAATATGGACCGATGATTCCACGTCTTCACAACGTCTATTTGGTCAAATATTATCTAGTAATGAGTGCTGGGTCTCGAAATGGGTGATGGTGTTGCGAATAGTACGCTCAGTAGGCCAATTATGTTGACCATAAGTTGAGTCCTTCACAGAACGTGAATTTTCGTAATAAAGTTGAACGATTTGTAAACGTTGTTCAGGCGTAGTAAGTCTTTTCATTATGAAATGCCAAACAATACTTAACAAAAATAACACGACAGTATGACACGACTCACACGTGATCTGTCAAAAAAAGGCTATTGAAAAAAGTATCTCTACTTGAATCACCCTGTATGACAAATAATAAATAATAAATAATCTGGAATTTAGAAATATACAATTAAAATTTTTAGACAATATATAAATACAGCATTACAATTAATACCTTTAGACTTCTGCTTGTCTTTAGCAATGTGTGTTTGATGTATAAATTTATACATACCTGGACCAGAACACTACGCCCACTACTGGTAGAAACTATTAATATTTAAACATACTCGTACATATTTGAACATTTTGAAAATGTTTAGGAGTTCGAAACTTTATAAATTACTTTACGTAGACTGGTGGTTTCAATTGGTGAGAACTGGGTGTTCTAGTTCTATCACTTTATATAAAGAGAACCTGTGTTGCATTAACATGCTGTTTACAGGGGAGAGGGGAGGGTGTTAATTGACACCATTTGCAAATTTTCACAGCTTTCTGCTCTAAACTGATCTAAATGATCTAGTTTAGTGTTGCTTACTGTTAAAAATAAAGCAACATTTGTTTTTGCTCTTCTGGAAGAATTATTTAATTGTTAAAAAAAAAAATTATAAAATTTTTTTAAACGCTGTGTTCAAGTTTGACTCGAGCTGTTGCCCACTGTATAGCAATGTAACATCGTGCCCAACAATGATTTCAAAGTTTAATTTTTTCTAAACACATGTCTAAATTTTCATCAATCTTAGATGAGAAATTTAGAAGTAAGTTATTAATTATAATTTGTTATTTTTTCATCAGCCCTATTCTGTCTTTGACAATATTGAAGAAAATTGATTAAAGAACATTTCAAAATCTGCAATGCAATGAATATCTTAAGACTTCTATTAGCAGTTCAATCTTCAGCAATATGTTTGAGTGTAATTTTACAAAAGCAAAAAATTGGCAAGCACTCTTTAAGCTCAACATAGTTAAGGTAGATTCACCCATTTGTTACGAACAAAAATTTTGTCTAAAATTTTATTACTGAGAGTTTTTTGCAGCAGGATTCACCCATTTCGAACGAATTTTCTGGACAATGAAAGCTGACATATGTAAACAAAATCTATTATTTTAAAATATTGTGTATATTTTTCAAAAACAAATTACAAAATTTTTAATGAATAAATGAAATGAATAATTTAATTTCACAAACACCACTGATAGAAATGTAGGTTACAACTCAGTTTATTTTTGTCCCGACAAAATATTAAATTAAACCAATTCAAGCTGAGAGTTGTTCGTGAAAAAATATTTTTTCTCTCTCAAAAAGAGAGACGTAAAACTTTATATGAGAAAAACTTTGTCCGAACAAATATTTTGTTCTTAGCGAATGGGTGAATTCACCTTCAGTATGCTAAACATTCATATTTGACATTATTGAACATTTTTTTAAACTGCTTGATTAGTTCTAAATTCTTTTCAATTGAAAAAAAAAATTAACAAACAAAATCATTTTTAAATTACTGGCTGATGGATGATAAAGTCAATTCTAGTTGTAACGTTTAATAAATTTTTCATTGGAGGGTGTTAATTGTTCCCTAATATTGGATATTTATAACCACAATATTCTGTTGCTTTGACTTTATTACATACAACATAGCAAAATTTTAAAACACAACCCTCGTATTTCCAACTTAACCCACTGACCGCCAAAAACACTTTAATTTGTGTGTGTGCCTTTAACTTAATAGATTTTAATTTAAAATAATTATGTTTCCAACATAACAACAACAACAACAAAAACAACAAAAACCACAGCAACATTCCACAAGAATACACCTTATTAGTAGAAATTAAAACATTTCAAAACGTCACCATGATGTATCCAGAATATTTAAACAATTTATTGTGTTAACAATTAGAATTCATACAAAGACTTTAAACATTTAACTAACATACTAAATAAATACAAAAGTTTCATTTTTTTTTTATTTAACAACAATTCACCAAATAGAAGACCAAAAAAAGCAAATCAAAAAGAAATTCGAAAGTGTTTTATTTAATTGTCCAAAAATAAACCAAAAACAAAAACTATACACTGCTTGTGTTCTTATTCACACAGTGTGTTCCGAGGGAAAAAAAATAACAACAACTATACCAGACAGCAACAACAACGACAACAACAAAAAACAATACGATCCGTAGGCCTAACAAACACAAAAAACAAAAATGTGAACAAAAATTAAAAAGAAATAAAGTAAATTGGAAAATCGAGCATGATTGAAAACTTAATAGGAGGGTTGTATGAAAAGTTAATAAAAAATTTGAATTGCGAATTTTGGAAATTATTAGATTGATCCGTTAAATTATTGGTATGTAAATTGAGCAGTATTTATTCTTCTTTTATACCTACTACGAAGGTAGTATTCAGAGATGTAATGTTTTTTTAGTTTGCTATTTTGATACAAATTTGTAATAGTTTTGAAAGCGTTTTCGAAACCACTAACAAGATCTGTACAGAAATAATAATATACTTAAATAGAGAAAAAGTTATAATTTCATAATAATGTAGTGCAAAATTTAACAATAGCAGATTTCTATAGTTCGATATTGTCTTACTTTTCAAATTTAGTTAATTTCGTGTCTTGTTCACTTTTTTTGTGTGGTATTTAAAACTTACTAAATTTTAAAAATTAAAATCTTTCAACTTTTTTAATTTATCAACCCTATTAAGCTTTCATGCCTTAGTAATCTTTGGTTCTTGTAATGTCGTCATCATGGTGAAATAACTCTACAAGGTGATGGCAATATTACAACAAGACAAAAGCAACAGAAACAACATATGGTATTTTTGTTTTTGCTTTCATGTTTGTAATGTCAAAAACAACTGGTCATTGTTTACAAACATTTTTGCAGGAAAAATAAATACATACATACATACATACATACAATTTTTTTAATTTCAAGATGAAAATAAAAATAATTTATAAATTTGTTAATTTATGATACATTTAATTTATGGACAATTGTTTTTTCACTTTTTTTTGTATAACTTGATACGTTTGCTATTTTTTTAACACAACTAGTGCATACATACATACATATGTATATAAAGTTTGACATAACGAACATGACTAAAAAAAACAGCTGGCGTTTTAACACCACCTTGTAGAGTTATTTCACCATGTTCGTCATATTAAAAACAAAAGTGTCATACAAAACAAAACTCATTGCTAAGATCTAAACTTAGTTTTTTTTTTCTTTTTTTTTTAAATCTGTACAGACAAACATAAAGAAACATACTGAAGGTGACCAAATATTAATTTAGAAAAATAAGAATTTATTATTGTTTGAATACACATATGTATGTATGTCATCACCGCTTCATCCAATTGAGGATTTTCACCTTGCTTCAAGGTTTTTCGTTTACCTGTTTAGTGCTTTTATTTTAAATTGACTATTCAATAAAGAAATTATAAAATTTGTGTTGAAACATACCCGATCCCTTTCAAGTTTGAGACACATATTTTCTTATTTTGTCTTTTCTTGATTTTATATCAAATATTGTCGACTTTGAGACACTGTATTGTTCCGCCACTTGTCTGATTGATTTTCCACTATCAATTGTATTGAATATTTTGCACTTTTCCGACAACGTTAATGTTTTATGTTGTCGTTTATTTACAGGTGCCATATTAATGTTTTAACTCCACGCAAGCTCAAAATTTTAATGTCCGTTTTACTGGCTAGTCCAAATTAGCGAGTGTCCAGATTAGGGAGGCTGTACTGTATAACGTTTATTCTATGAAAAAAAAAATTTGTATAAAAATTTTTTAAAATAAAACAATTTTGTATAACAGTTTTTTTTTAAAAGAAAACAATTTTGTATAACAAGTTTTTTAATAGAAAAAATTCTGTATAACAATTTTTTCTATAGAAAGAATTCTGTATAACGGGGTTTTTATAGAAAAAATTCTGTATAACAGTCTTTTATATAGAAAAATATCTGTATAACAGTTTTTTCTACAGAAATGTTAAATGTATAACTGTTTTTTCTATCGAACAATTTCTGTATAACAGTTTTTTTATAGAAAATATTTTTCTATAGAAATAATTCTGTAGAAAATATTTTTCTATAGAAATAATTCTGTATAACTGATTTTTCTATAGAAATAAATCTGTATAACAGGGTTTTTATAGAAAAAATTCTGTATAAGTGTTTTTTATAAAAAAAAATTCTGTTTAACAGTTTTTTATAAAAAAAATATAACAGTTTTTTCTATAGAAAATTTTCTGTATGACGGTTTTTTTTATAGAACAATTTTTGTATAACAGTTTGTTTTATAGAAAAATTTCTGTGTTACAGTTTTTTCTATTAAAAAATTTCTGTATAAGTTTCTTTCCATAAAAATAGCAGTTTCGTTCTATATAACAGTTTCTTTTTAAAGAAAATTTTCTGTCTAACTGTATTTTTTTATAGAAAATAACAGTTTTTTTCTCTATGCAAAAACTTCTGTATTAACAGTTTTCTGTTCTATGGCAAATTCAGTTTGTGACAGTTTTTTTGTAAATAATATTGTGTATTAATGTTCCCTATAAAATTGTGTATTGTAGAAATTTGGAGTTTTAGTAGTTTATATGTACGTAGGTTTTTTAGTCGCCGTCACTATTAAAATCTTGGAACTAAATATCCATTTCTAAATTATACATACTCAATTTTGGGTATGTCAACTACATATCTTCTATCTAATAATTTGAAAATAATTCACAGCCTGCCTCTGTATTTGCCTGAATTTTGACTTGACTCACGTAAGCCGCGAAAGTCAATACCAATAATAGCAACAACAAAAATACAAAATAATTTTTATAGAGAAAAGAGTTTAATGAAATAAAATCTTTAAATACAACAAAACAAAAATAAAAAAATCAAAACATGAAACATTCTGATTGTACACATATACATACATACATGCATACATACATATTTATGTATAAATTGTATGTATATACATACGGGCATACACACCAGCAACAACAAAAAGTAGGTCAAATTTGCTGCCTTCTTGTTACTCAGTCGACAGCAACCAACAACTGGTTTCTAAAATAATAAACAATCATAACCACACATACAGTCTGATGGACAGAAGACACACACCTAAACACTAACTCACATATAAAACAAGCAAAACCTCTTCGGAATACTTAAGCATCCGCGTCCACTTGCACTTTCTTTTTACCTCAATTCTTACGCGGAGAGCTCGCTCCCTTTAAGCTCAAGCACACAACAAAGCCAATAACGAGAAAATAAAAATAAATAAATTAAACCAGCCAGTCAGCTCCAATAGCAAAACCAGCAACAACCACAAACACAAAGATCGATTGGGCCAAACTGAAAGCCTCATACATACATATGTACATACATACATACAAACAAACTACTCACAAAGCCAATACATACTCATCGTTAATGACGAACAACAAACGATGAAAATAAAAACTGCGTCATTGTTCTTGTTAACAGTCGGCTTTCAGAAACATAACAACCAGCGATGTCAACTTGGTGCGTTTCGCACCATTTTTGGTGCTTTTTTAAATGTTTGGTGCGAAAAGGTCTTTAGTTGGTGCGCGGTGCGCTTTTTTTAAATTTTGTTGCGTTTTTTAATTTTTCCGAAAATTTTTACTAATTTTTAATTGCAGTTTTTTAAGAATTCATTATCATGAAATCTATATGATGAAAAAGGACAGCAATTGAATATATTTTACTATACTACTCTAACAACAACATACGGCACAATTTTCTTTTAATTCATATATTTTAATACCCAATAATTTCGTTAAATTGGCCCGATTAAGAAAAACTTTTTTTTATAATTTTATATAAATTTCAATTCATTGAAACCCATTTTTTTAAGAAAATAAAAAGTGCAGGTACTTAAAAAATTAAAAATACAAAATCGACCATTATTTATTCATACGGCTTATCTAATTAAAATTAATATTGTGTAACATCACCTTTGGCTTTAATTATGGATTTCAATTGTTTATTCAAGGAATTTATATTAAGCTTTGAGACATTCATCCGGTGTTATGGAATTTCATATTATTAAGATTTTTTTTCTTTAAATCGGGGATGGTTCGGTGTGCATAACTTCTGAGGCGTCTTTTCATTATAGCCCATACCGATTCTATCGGATTGAGGTCCGGACTGGATGAGGGCCACTCTAAAACACTTATTTGATTTTCAGCGAATCATTTCTTAGCCAATTTAGCTGTGTGAGCAGGTGTCCCATCCTGCTGGAAAATGTAATCGCCAAAGGAAATTACTACTTAGGTAGTAAGTTTTCTTCAAGAATGCTTATGTATCTTGCAGCATTTACTGTACTTTCAATAAAGCAAAGTTGACCCACACCCTTAGCAGACAAGCATCCCCAAATCAAAACACTGGCCGGAAACTTTATAGTCCGTTTCAGGCAGTCTCTTTGGATACGCTTCTGTGGGCTTTCGCAGGACCTTCGATCTAACGTCCCCAATTTCCAAATCGAACTTGTACTAGGCACTAAAAATAATTGTATTCCACTGAAACGGACCGTCAAGTAAAAAACAATACTTTATTATTTTATATTTTAAATTATTAAATTAAATTATTATTATACCTGATGCATTTTGTTGTTCTTTTTTGCGTCACTTCTTATGTTCATGTTGTTTTTGGTTTAAACATTTAAGTAAATTGTATGGTTTATATTGTTTGTTTTGTTGTGTTGTTAAATACACAGCATACTTTTAGGCTGTGTATAATAGAAGTGTTGGTAACATTTTTAACAACATGTTGTTAATTTACACTCATTGTTTATTGTGCGTTATTAAAGCTATGTAAAACTCTATGAAAAAAATGTTTAGAGACATTTGTGTGCAATAATTGAAAGTATTAAAACTGCAAATAATCCAAAACAAAACAAAAAACTTTATAGGCATTTAAAAATTTAAAATTTCCAATCGTTGTCAAATTTCTATAAAAATTTAATTTTTAATTTGTGTGTAAATAATATTGTTAATGTTACTAAAGATTGTGACCGTGTCTTGGAAATATTTGCCGAAAAAGATGTAACCACTAAATAAAATATATTTGAACTCGTTTATTTATTTAAAAAACACTTGGTTTATTTAGAACAAGACACAAGTTTTATTTTATTTGATCTTGCAAAACTCTTGTGTGACCATACCTTAACAATATCATTTACACATGGCAAAAAACAGAATACTCATTTGAATGAAAATTGTTGAACAAATATATACTACATACATATGTACGTATCTATAAAAAAAAGTCTTAAAGTGTTATCAAAGTGCCTTTAAAAATTCGTTTTTTTAAACGATTTGTTTTTAAAAAATCAGTAAAATTATTTAAATTTTTTTTTTAAAAATTCCACATGCTGATTTTCTTTAGATGTGTAACTGAGGATGAAGTTTTGTTGGCGGTTTGTAAGATAAAATCAAGGTCTATTGGTACTGATAACATAACAATTAATTTTATTAAAGCGATCAACTATATAAAACTATGTAAGAATGTAAACATGGAAACAGTCTAAAGGGAGCTTGTGGGGAAGAAGTGGGGTCCATAAAAAAAAAACTTTGAAGTTTTGGCAACCTGCAATATTCAATGACGAAAGCAAATTCAACATTTTTTATACAGATGGGCGACGTATGGTCTGGAGAAAGCCAAATGAAAAAACTTAATTTGTAACAAAATATGACAAAATAAAGAACGTGTAAAAGTTAACAGGACATCTCCAATGAATTTTTTGAAAAACAGAGTGGAGCAAAAGAATAGCATAGAATTATATGTTATTATCGTTACATGTTTCAATACAATACGTTTGGCACTTTAAGTACATATGTATGTAATTATGTATAAATGTTTATATGTATACAGTAAACTCGCAGAAACGTGAACATCCAGTAACATGAACTACTCAAAAACATGAACATTTTTTTACATTGACTACTCTAAAACGTGGCTGAACAAAGGCTGAAGGCTCTAAAACGTGAACTTTTTATCGAACGTTAAAATTCAATTTTGTACGCTTATTTAAAAATTTTGGGATTCCCCGCAGTTCACTGTATATTAAATTTAATATTTGTTTTGAGTTATTTAGAAAACAACTTTGTAATATATCGATGGCTTATTATAGAAAGGTCGTATCTCAAGTTTCAGTAATTTTGCAGGAGAAGGAAAAAATTCAATAAAATCTGGAACAAAAAGTAAAATATTTTTTATATGAAGCAGCTTTTTAGTAAAAAATTCCACAAATTCAATTTTGTTTTATTTCTTATTTTTTTACCGGCATTTAATTAAGTTATTTTAGGCAGGGGTTTTAATTACTCACTTTTCAAACTAAATAAAAAAAAAACTATTACACTCTAAATCAATTCATATTTAAATTAAATCAAAAGATATCTGTGTAAAATACAGATGTGAAATATATATAGTATATATAGAAGTGGTGGCAATCTGCGGCTAGGAACTTTTTTAAAACTTGCAAGTGGTTCTACTTTTTTTTAGATATTGGTATTTTTTTTTTTCTTTATAAAGTCGTTTAGAGGAAACATCTTTAATATTAGACTTCGATGTCTGTGGGAGCAGCTCATGTTTGTCTGTTTTATTACTTTTAAAATATATTGTTAATTATCAATATTGTAGTAATTGTTCAAGCTTAAGGTCTTTTTTTATTTTATTTATTTCGCTACGTCCTTGTGTAGCTTCTTCAGAATTTTTTTTTTAAATTTATTAATTTCGAATTATTTGTCATAGGAAAAGTATATGCAAGCTTTTAACATAACAAAATATTGAAACAATTTATCACTTATTGTTATTAAGTCTTGTAACTTCTCTATTCTTCCGAAGAAGAAAAATTTAAATTTTTTTAAAAAATGACAATTACTTAAATATTGATAATAATAAAAAAGGTCAAATAGACTATAATAAGAAATAATAAATTTGTTAATAGTACATATTATGTACTCTACTCTTTAATTTTTGGTTTAGGAAGGTTTGTGTATAATACTTTGAAATAATTAAATAGCTTAATTATTTATTTGACATTAACATTGAGCATTGACCTTAAGAAAACGCCAATACTTTGCTATTTTCGAAATAACTATTAAAATATAGACCTCAATTCTCTGAATCAGAGAATGCGATAATAAAAAAAAACAATATGTTTTTAAAAGAATATAAAATCAATTAAATTAAAGTTAGATACTCGTACATACATATGAACATGATAAATGTTTTATTTTTAGATTAACCCTGGCCATGTCTTTCGCTTTAACACTCGTATGTCCTTTTTCACCTCTAAATCAAAATCGACATACATATGTATGTAAAGAATATTAAAGAAAATTATAGTTCTGCTAATTGTTATCTATAAATTGATGAACCAATTAAAAAATTCTACTCATGTACCTGAGCCACATATGCACATTCATTAAAGAATGAAAATGAAAAATATTAATTGCATTTGAAGCAAATCTCAATTAATCAATTAATAAAAATCGTTTTATATTTGTCTCCTCTAATTAATGTACGACAATTGTATTGAAATCTATTAAAAAAAAAAAAAAAATAAAATAAATAAATAGAAACAAGTTGCCAGGCCAGGAGGACTAAAATCAGTCCAATGTACAGATTGTTTGTTGGCTGGTCGGTTGTTTTGTGTTTTTGTTTGTGTGTGTCTGTCTTAGACCCCCTTCAATTAATCACTTCCGATAAAACGATTAAACTATTCACGAATTTATTTTTGTATTGGCAACGAAACAAAACAGCAGCTAAAAAAAAAAAAAAATAACAAAAACAAAAAGAAAATAAAACTAAAAATACAAAATAAACGAAATATTCACCAAGAATTTCTGAACTAAATTTATAACGAAGACAATCAAATCAAACGAAATCAATTGGACATAAATGGTAAAGTTTTATTGCACGAAATTCGCAACATCGCGACGTGCAGCAAGCAGCAAAAAAGAGCCGCGAAAAAACAATCACAATTACAACATCGATGAGATAAAGAAAATTTCATTTTTTTTTTTTGTTATTTGTTGTTATTTTAAGAAAAATTGCTAACAAATGCAACATGTGGTGGCGAGATGGCCCAAAATTCTTTCACAATTTCAGCTACAACAACTACTAAATAATTTGTTTGTCCACCGCGAACAAAACACAGACAACAACATCAGCATAATTAATACATCACGGATATTTATCATTATCATACTTATGGGAGCAGGAATAGGCCAACCTTGATGTTGATTTATTATTCTACATACAATATCCAACATGCACTCACATTCATTACATACATACATTTTTAAAATGCATTCAAATTACCAATACTATCATCTAACATAGAAATAAACACATTTTAATCATTTGTAATCACTCTCTCCCTCTCTAACATGGCTCCCCTTTTTACACACACACACACACACACTTTTGGTTTCTCGTTCGATTCTCTTACAAGTGTCCGTGTTGACAACACACGAAGTCTAAAAATTGTTTTGCATTATTGTTGCTGTTGTTTTCGTTCGTTCGTTCGTTTAACATATGCCTTGAGATGTGATCAACGACATCAAGTGTAAATCGGTCCTTCTAAGGTTCGTTTCTATTTAAAGCAAACGATTGTTTTATTCGTTTTCTTTTTCTTTTTAGAAAATAAAAAAAAAAAAAAAATGTTGCGTGTTGTGGTTGTTGTTTTTTTGTTTTTAGCAAATTAATTGTTTTAATTAGTTCGTTGATTCCGAGACAGTTAGAGCTAAGAAGAGAGGCAAGAGAGACAATAGATATTGCCGATAATGAGAGCATTATTGCACCCTCTAATTATTATTGGTACCTATAGAATATTTGATAAATGTTTGTAATACTTCATTTAATTGGGAACTGGGGTGTCAATGTATGTGGCTGTGTATTTTCTTTTTAATTCCTTTAATTTTACCCAAAATTTGCTTCAGTATTGCTTTTGTTTGTGTACCTACATATGTATATTTCATTGAACGCCAATTGATTTAGTACTCACCATTTTATTATTATATTTTGTCTCTCCTAATTTTATATTCAAGAGCTAATCATTGTTCTAAAAAAAAATTTATTTTAGTCAGAACAAATGGAATATTTTAAATACTTTTTCTTTTTGCTATATTTATACCCTACATCACCTTATTATGCTTTTGTAGCTTAATGAATTGAACAAAAAACTAAATTTTAAAAATATACTCGTAAGTGATGAATCAATCATTCTCGAGCCTAGGTCACATTGTTAATAATCATTTTACAGGAATAAATGGTATAAACTACTAAACCATTCGTTATATTTTGGCTTGTTCAAATAGCGAAAGGGAGATGCTTTAAATATATCTGCCATCGCTAGATTTAAATTACAATAAATCATCAATTATGGAGACTGATGCCCTGATCTAGTTAGGAAGACCTATTCTACCACGATCTGCATCACTCCTACACATACAACTGGGTAGAAATGATCTCGCCAATTCATCTTCATCTTAAGTTGTGCTCAAACTATTAAAAGGGGTACACATATTCGTGTATTCTTTTGACACGCTTTGTTTCCTCATTCGTAGTTTTAAACGTTAAGAAAAATATGAACACATGTTTACATCCAAAAAATTGCACAATGTAAACGCAAATGCAATTTTAAAAAAGAAACAACAAAATTTGCTGCGACAAAGATCTTAAAATGTAAACTAAAAATGTTAGAGTCTAACAAACAAAAAATATTTATTGCAAAAATGTACAATAAAACTAAAAAAAAAAAAAAAACAAAAATATTCTCGTCACAGCTTATTTTAGGCAGCCAATATCTACTCCGATAGCTCAATGCAGCATTGTTTTTTCTACTTCTATCAATATTTTCTGTTGAATTGTGAGTCCGATTTTGTAACGTCAAGTAACAATTTAAAATAGTTCAAATGAGTCCACGTACTTGGGTTTTGAACCATTTCCATAATGGCCGCTCAAAGCGACAAATATCAGAAGTAGTTAACCTTACAGCTTCTACAGTCCAAAAAATCCTTAAGCGCTTCATCCATGAAAATCGAGTCTAAATTTCGCCAACGAACATGTTTGCAAGGAATCTGCATTTTGGATTTCGGTCATCTTCGCCAATAAGCGAAATACGTATATTTGGCGGAAACCAAATACAGAACTCATAAAAGAAAACCTGCATTTAGGTATAGAGAAGTATGGTGGCCATGAAGTTGCGTAGAGAACCTGGGTATAAGATTAGATTTTCGATTTTAATCAGGATATCCATTCATAGCACAAATCGGGTATTCTGCACACATGGCTAATATCTCGAAAACTCATGATCAATTTTAGAAACCAGCATAAGAAAACATAACGTTTCTAATAAAAAACGATTTTAAAAAAGCGCTACTGACGGAGTGGTCGAATATTTCGCAGAGTATTCTTAAATCAATGCATCTATGGCAAGACTCCTTAAATATGTTGTAGATAATTCAAGCTATCACACCAAATATTAAATCGTGTAATTGTCAAATTTTGATGTCAAGTTTTCGAAACCCATGCATGTCTGCATAAAATAAGCTGCGACGTGAAAGAACTAGCATTTTTTGTTTGTTTTAGTTTTTATATTGTTACGTTTTTATTTTTTAAAAACAGTGATTTCTTTCCTTTAAATAAACTGGATTTTAATTTCAAAATAAAGGCCACAAGTAGTTTAAAGAAAATCTTATTTATTTAAAAGTGAATGAACACTGTTACTGCTCTTTAACAGTTTACTGTAACACACACTTAAATTACAGCTTGCAAACGCTTTGATATTCACACAACGAAGACTCACAATAAACTCAACTGTGAATATGCCTGTTTGTTCTATTTATAATCTAGCGCCATATTCTAGTAATTTCCGGCAGCATCTAGAGAAGACAATCGAAAGTTCCTTTCTATGGCCATTTAAACTTAATATTGCTATACTACATCTTATCAAAACTTCTCCTAAGGCCGCGTTTTCACTATGTCATTTTTGTTGTCAAATTGTCCAAATTGTTGGCAATTGTATGAAAACGGGTTGTCATATGGCGTCATCTATGTCATCTATCATGATTGCAAACATAGATGACGCCAACAATTTAAACAATTTGACAACAAAAATGACATAGTGAAAACCAAGCTTAATGCAAATGTTGATACAAGTATGTTGTTAAACCCAATACCCACAACTTTGATCAACAGATATATTTTATCATCTAAAGGTACGGTCACACTTGGCAAATATTTGCCGAAAAGAACGTCAGAAGTAGTTAACCTTACAGCTTCTACAGTCCAAAAAATCCTTAAGCGCTTCATCCATGAAAATCGAGTCTAAATTTCGCCAACGAACATGTTTGCAAGGAATCTGCATTTTGGATTTCGGTCATCTTCGCCAATAAGCGAAATACGTATATTTGGCGGAAACCAAATACAGAACTCATAAAAGAAAACCTGCATTTAGGTATAGAGAAGTATGGTGGCCATGAAGTTGCGTAGAGAACCTGGGTATAAGATTAGATTTTCGATTTTAATATAATAAATAAATAAAATATATTTGAATTCGTTTATTTATTTAAAAAAAAACTTGGTTTATAAAATTAAATTTTGATTTCTTCGACCTTTTTTTACAAATAATTTGCCTCGAGCTCGAAAAAACTTCGTTTATTTAGAAAAAGACCCAAGAAATATTTAGTTTTATTTTATTTGATGCTGTTTGATCTTGCAAAACTCTTGTAAGAGTAAACAACGTTAAACAAATTTGTGCTAAAACAAATGGTTACGCTTTATTGAGTAAATATTTGCCAAGTGTGATCGTACCTTAAGTCCTTCTCACGATGTCTTTCATGTCCACAATAGACGGACGGACATAGCTGGATCATCTTTGAATTTCCCAAGGACCCGGAAGATACATACTTCTGGGTTTTATAATCAATTTATTTGTGTGTTAAAAACGCAAGACAAAATTCATTCCGTATAAAAAAAATAACGTTTTCTTGAATATGAAACTGCATGAAACATGGCTCCAATGATCAAACAATGTTTTGTTCTTACTGTTATGAGTGGCAATTTCGTCCCTCATATTTTGATACTGCTAAGCAATTTTCTACCAAAGATTAAGAACAATCATATCCATCGTAGAGTACAAACATTTTAGTACTAGTGCAATAAAAAGTTGAACATATTTGGATTGATACTCATTGTTGCAAAGAAAAAAAAAAAAAAAAAAAAACTTTAATCAATTATTTTAGATTTTCACACACATCTATTTAAGCAGAAGAAAGAAAGAAATTTCATCGAAATATTTCGTTTTTTTGTTATTCTATTTAAATGCAACTGTATTAGTGTTTCTCATTTAATGTTGCAGCCGTGTGAGTGCTCATATGAATCTGTTGTTTATTTTGAGAAATGGCGCGTAGCAATAAAACACACAAACACACAGTCACAAAGAATTCTAACACATAAATGTTGCCTGTGGTAGTGTGAGTGCGTGTGTATGTGAAGCAGAATAAAAGTTTCTTATAAAGGCTACACAATTGTTCAGCACATCCATTTGTTGTTGAGTTTAGACGCCAACAAGGATCCATCCAACGATTAAATACATTTTTTTATATTAATTCATTTTCGTTTTGTTGGCCGATAAAGGTGGTTATCATTAAAAGAAAATTGTTTTAAGAGAATTTATATAAATTAAACTAAAAACTAAAAAGAACTTTAACAAACGATTGCTGCAAGTAAAAAAGGATAATTGAGTGTAAAGGACAATTTATTAAATGGAATAGTGCAAAAGCAAAAATAAAATACTTAAAATTTTGAATTGAAAAAAAAATAGTGTGATTTTGAAATGTGAGCAAACATTTCCGCTATCAGTATCAAATTACCAGCCACATAAAGTGTTCAAATTATGCAATTTTCTTGCTGTAAATGGGAGTAAATTATAACCTCAAACATTAAAAGAAAACTGAAACATTTTTTCAAACTGTAGAAATTCGTAAACTTTGGTATTGAAGCAAAATTTTAATGAAATTAATGAACAATTTTGAAAAGTGAAAAATATATTTAAAGAATTTTAATTAACGTTCAAGTATTTTTTAGAAAATAATAAATACAAGAAAATATGTTAAAATAAATGTTCTTTTTGAAAAAAATACTATTTTTTTAAACGAAATGCACAATGGAATTGTTTTTGAAATAATTATAAGATCTCAAAAGTTGCAAACATTATTTTAATATAAAAAAGTTTGAGTAACATCAACTAGAACTTAGTCTATTAAATAGAAAAGTTTTGAAAATTATTCGAATTTTAAAGCGTTTCAAATTTTGTATTTGAAATTTTTATTTTATTTAACAGTATTTTATATACTAAATAGTTTAAGAACTATTTGTTCAAAATTAAAATTATATACGTTTAAAATATATAAAATCCATTTTGAAATAAAAACCTTCGGTTTTAATTGATCGCAATTACAATGCAATCGCAAAATAAAAGCAAGTCACAACTGCAATGAAAACAAATTCTTTAAGAACTTCTAACAAATTTTTAAACAGTTAAAAAGATCATAAAGTCTAGAGTAGCACCCAGTGTCAGAAATCAGCTAAAGCGCTTTATGAATTTCTTTATTATCCGTCAATTAAAACGTAAATTTTCAAAAGCTCACTCAATTATCATTGCTTGCTTGAAAAAAACGCAAACTCCTTTAACTTGAAATTAAATAAATTTTAAACTAGTGTTTCTCTCTCTGTTTTTGCAGACACTCTAAACTGCCAAAATGTGTGATGATGATGCTGGTGCTTTAGTCATTGACAACGGTTCGGGTATGTGCAAAGCTGGCTTTGCCGGTGATGACGCCCCCCGTGCTGTCTTCCCCTCCATTGTTGGTCGTCCCCGTCACCAGGGTGTGATGGTCGGTATGGGTCAGAAAGACTCGTACGTGGGTGACGAGGCTCAGAGCAAACGTGGTATTCTAACATTGAAATACCCCATCGAACATGGTATCATTACCAACTGGGATGATATGGAGAAGATCTGGCATCACACCTTCTACAATGAGTTGCGTGTGGCCCCCGAAGAACATCCAGTATTATTGACTGAGGCCCCCTTGAACCCCAAGGCCAATCGCGAGAAGATGACTCAGATTATGTTTGAGACCTTCAATTCGCCAGCCATGTATGTTGCCATTCAGGCTGTGTTGTCATTGTATGCTTCCGGTCGTACCACCGGTATTGTGTTGGACTCTGGTGATGGTGTCTCCCACACCGTCCCCATCTATGAAGGTTTCGCTTTGCCCCATGCCATTTTGCGTTTGGATTTGGCCGGTCGCGATTTAACCGACTACTTGATGAAGATCTTGACTGAACGTGGCTACTCCTTCACCACCACTGCCGAGCGTGAAATTGTGCGTGACATTAAGGAAAAGTTGTGCTATGTTGCTTTGGACTTTGAGCAGGAAATGGCCACCGCTGCTGCCTCCACCTCTTTGGAAAAGTCATACGAATTGCCTGATGGTCAAGTGATCACCATTGGCAATGAGCGTTTCCGTTGCCCCGAAGCTCTCTTCCAGCCCTCTTTCTTAGGCATGGAATCATGCGGTATCCATGAGACTGTCTATAACTCTATCATGAAGTGCGATGTCGATATCCGTAAGGACTTGTATGCCAACTCTGTATTGTCCGGCGGTACCACCATGTACCCTGGTATTGCTGATCGTATGCAAAAGGAAATCACTGCCTTGGCTCCATCCACCATCAAGATTAAGATCATTGCTCCACCTGAAAGAAAGTACTCCGTATGGATCGGTGGTTCTATCTTGGCTTCTCTATCCACCTTCCAACAGATGTGGATCTCGAAACAAGAATACGATGAATCTGGTCCTGGTATTGTTCACCGCAAATGCTTCTAAATCTTTTCACTGCAAAAGATTTCGACAAGCTTTAGCCAAGATCAGAACCTCCAATTATGTTTTAAATACGACATTCAACAAACAAAACCAACATCAACTACAACAAACACAACAGCACACATCCACTTTAATTTTTAGTTTTATTATAAACAAAATCTATTAACGAAAAAAAAAAACAAAAAACCATAAAAAACCAAAAAAAGCACCAACATCAGTAACAAACAAAATAACAACTCTTTAATTAATCAAAGAATTTCTTCACTTGGAATTGTAAATCTGTATAACAGTTTAATTTCCTTTAGCAAATTTCCCCTCCCAACCATGTCCGGTTCAGGAGACGGAAGTTGTGTTTGGATCTTAACTCCAGAATGCTTTTTCTTTCTTCGTGAATGATTTTTTGAAATTTAAATTTAAACATGTTTTTAAATTCTTCTTTTTAACTTATTATTATTCATATAAAAATAATAAAATTTAATTAAGAATGAATGGATCATCATTGAAAATAATAATAAAAATAAAATTTTAAATAAATACGATAACAACTAAAACAAACAGCCAAAAGATCAAATAAGATAATTGTGATTGAAAATGTTAGATAATTGTTCTTAACTAAACCGAAAAACAAACTAACAAACTATTATATGGACTGACTACATTATCTACATCAGTAACAAATAGATACATATAAATTGGCAAAATAAGTTTTTGAATTGTTTGAAATTTTTTTTGTTGTTAGTTTTAAGTAAATTTCCTTCTTTTTTTTTAACTAAATACTTATTTGTTTCTATTGTTTTGTAACATTTTTAATAATTAAATAATTTTTAAATCAAAAATTGTTTAGTGCAAACATTTTTATCTACGAAGGTTGTCTGGCATATTAGTGAGAGCCGCAATAGAAATGGAATAGGCTCAAAAGTAGAGAGAATTATAAATATTACATGACTACAGAGATATTTGTAAATGAGATATTAGTCCGCAGATTATCCAAATAGCAGCCAGCGTAGCTGACTAAAGAATCTTTAGCATTCTCAAGTGCCTCTCAGAGGCGTTTCTCTTTCATTTTCATAAGATTTGTATAGAACTTCTAAAAATATAAAACTTTTAAATACTAGGGCATCCAAAATATTATACCCAACACAAAAAAGATGGTGGGTATATTATGTTTGTTATTGCGTTTGTAACACAACCAATAGTTCTATAATATAATATAACCTATAATTCAAGGTCCTTATAAGATTCTATGACAATCTAGCCGTGTCTGTCCTTCTGTCCGTTTGTTGAAGGCGCAATAGAGCTTAAAAAACATCTTAGAGTAATGAAATTTTTTCCAAACATTCTTTGACCCACCTAAAATTTTGGTATAGAAAATGGGCAAGATCTGTTTGGTAAGATCCCAGTTATAGACCAAAGTTTTAGACAACCTTAATATTTTTTGTTATTTTTTTTTTTTTTTGAAATATAATGCAGGCAATATCATGACATTTTGCACACTTTATTTTTGTTATAGATGTTGAAAATGCTAGAAATTGTTACACGATTTCTTATAGCCCCCATACAAATGCCTTCCCGAAATATGGCTGTCTGGTACATAAATGTCTATAGAAAAGCCGTATCTAAATAAAATTCTGCACTAATATGTTTCAATCAAAGTGAAATCTTAAAACCAGATTTTGTTTGTATAGCTCCATATTTTAACATAGCCCACATATAAAGTTCAGTTCCGGAAATCATTTAAATGCTTAATGAGCATCTTTTATAAACATCACTAACAAGTTGAAATTCAACACAAATAATCCACATATAGATTTAAGTCGTTGTATTTAATAGAAAAGAACAAGTCCTGTTGAAAATTGTAGGAATTTTACGATAGCTCCTATACAAATGTCTTTCCGGAATGTGGCTTTATGGTACATAAATGTCTATAGAAAAGTCATATCTATAAAAAATTCTGCAAAGAACTTGAATGCTCACAAATCACTTATAAGCGTCAACGGCAAGTTGTAATTCAACAAAGATAGTCCATAAACACATACATACATATATAGAAATATTCGTACCTAATTTTATGATGATCGGTCCATATTTGATCGTAGTACCCATATAAAGTTCACTTCGCAAAATCTCTTAAATGTGCATAACTCCCTTATAAAAATCTTTATCAAGTTGAAATTCTAGAAAAAACCCCCCGTATATATTTGACCGTAGCCCCCATATTAAGTTATAAACATCACTATCAAGTTCAAATTCAACATAAATAATCCTGGTCTGTCCATTATTTAACCCTAGCCAAATGTCATCCCAAATTAGATCTTTATCGGTCATAAATGTTTGATTTAACCAGGTATCTAAACAAATTTCGCCACAAATTAGTTGTACATGAAGCTAAAACACACCTGCAAATTTGGGCAGATCGGTTCATAACTGAACATGGCTAAGGACCACTACCGAAAATTAATTTATTGAGCATAACTCTTTTAAACATTTTGGTATCAAAATAATAATATTAAACACAAATATGCTGCATATATATGCACACATCATGCGCTCGGTCCAATTTTATGTTGATCAGTTCACAATTAGTCATAGCTTTCACGGGGGAGTCGTCTTAGAAAATTACTTGTATAAAAAGATGTATAAATTTAAATGTACAGAAGTGATGCCCCTAAATGTTGGCTAGATCGGCCCATAATAGGCCATATTCCCATACCCCTTCTGAAAAAAAGTGTTTACCCATTTGCATAGGTATACTTGGTGTAAGGTAATATACTCGTATGGTTGTGCATGTTGTGGCAATATACTATATACTTTTCAGCACGGTCCTCACATAGATGGTAGTTTATTCACCGTCGGCGTAAAACATTGTCGGTCAGACAATGTATATTCGGTCAGATTTTTATTTGTTAATTATAAAATTACTAAACTATTTTCAAATTAAACGATAAATTAACACGGTTATTCTTTATAAATTTACTCGAATTATTCGTTATTCGAAAATGGCCATTTTGAAATTTTTCGAATAATTATTCGTAAGAAATTGTTCAATTAATTGAACGATTATTATTCGAATGGATGGATTTGGTCAGATTTTACCACGTTCGCAAATGAATCAGCCCTGTTATTACCTTCAATGTACCCGTGTCCAGGAACTCAACGTAAAAACATACTTAGGGAGATTTTTCTCAATTACTTGTAATAAAAACAATTTCGTTTTAAGTTATTCTTTCAAATAAAAATTTGAAAATTTATTAAATTTGTTTTAAAATATTATTCTAAATAGTAATAATAATAATAATAATAGTTAGGTAATATGCATATATGTATGTGTATGTATGTACATATATGTATGTATGTATGTATGTATGTATGTATGCTGGAGAAGTGTGCTTGTATTACAAAATGTTTTGCACGTAGTGTTCAGGTATATAATATAATAAAGAATAATTAAATGAAATAAGAATTTGTTAAATGGCTTTTTTCAAACAATTTATTTAAACATACGAGTAGACTACATTTACAAATTTATTATAATTTACAATATAAATATCTAAACATACAAACATACATACATACATATATATGTATGTACGTTTGTAGGTATAATTAATTAAAAATTATACTAAAAAAAAAAAAAAGAAAAACAATATTATTAAAGATAAATATTACACAGACATTTTACATTTTACAAATTAAATTAAATTTTAAAATTAACTTGACTACACAGGTTTTATTTATTATTATGTTTTTTTTTGTTTTTTTTTTTGTTTTGTAAAGATGAACAAGAAGTGTGGGAGAAACGCTTGCAAGGTTAAAGTTTTGAAGGAAGAGTAAGGAAGGTGGTTTAAAACTATTAATTAAAAATTAGATCAGGTGGGGCTGGTGCTGGTGCTGGCAGAAAGGGCTTTGAAGGATGGGTTTAATTGGTTTTGGGGTTTGAGTATTATAAAGAATGAAAATAGAAAAATAGAAAAATATAAAAAAAGAGTGTTTAGGCCAAAATGAGATTTCTAGCTTGTAGTTGTTGAGATTAAATGTTAATATAACAAATTCTTGAAGCTTTTACTGAACAGGCAGTTGCAGTATTGAAAATTTATGTAATTGAGATTTTTAAAGACAATAAGTTGTGGTAATTTAAGCGTTTTAAGCGTCTGATGGGTTTGGGTGTGTGGTAAAGAGTTAACTATTTCTATTTTATTATTGTATGGTTAGGTCTATGATGAATCCAAGAAGCGTTTAATGCAGTTTTTTTTTGCGTTTGTGTTTATTTTGAGGGAAGTTGTTTGCTATAAAAATTATAGTAAATTGTACTTTTCTTTGATATGGCAGTTGTTTAGAATTTTCTTTCATTCCTATAAAATTATTTATTTACTATTTTCAATCTTTTTGTTTTCAAAAAATATTTTTTTCTATAAACCAAACACCTATTTAGTATTATGGTTGGTTATTTATAAACATGACTATTAATTATTTTTTTATAATTACTATTATAAAAAAGAAATACTTTTAATTGTTGTCACTTTCTTCTTAAATACACTAAATTATGTTTTTTTTTTTTGAATTTTTAATTTTTTTTTATAATTAAAATTTCTTTGAACACAGATTAATTCGTTAGTACATATAGAAATTTCAAAATTATTTTAAACAAAATAATTAAAATTAATACTTTTTCTTTACCAAGAAATTATGTATACACTAGACTATCTCAAATTGTAATAGATTTGAAAATAAATTCTGATTTAGTTTATTGAGAGTATTTGAATATTTAATGTTAACTACATATATGTATGTGTGTGTGTGTGTGTGGTTTTGCAGGGACAAAATAGGCAATCATGAGTTTTAAAGTTAAATTTCATGTTATTAAATCAATTTTAGAAATTTTATAAAAGTTCTGTAAGTCTAAAAATATAATTTTTTGTTGTATTTAAGACTGTGTTGGAAAAAGTACGTTTTAATTACAGCTTATAACGTGTGCATACTTTGTGGAGATTTTGTAAAAGTTTATAGAAATGAAAAAGAATGATTTTTTGAGAAAAGTACTTTTTTCGAAAAAGTACTTTTGAAAAGGTACTTTTTTGAAAAAAGTACCATTCTCTAAAATGCTTTAATTTTATCAGAAGAATACAATAAAATAATTATTTTTTCATATCATCAAGAAACTGAAAGAAATTTTTCTAATTGTATTGATTTAGCTAAAAAGTACCTTTTTCAATGCTTCACGTTGCACATGTTATATTTGTAATTAAGTATATTAAGAACATTTTATAAAACTGAATTTGAAGAAATTTCAACAATTTAAGTTTGTTAAATTGTTCAAATTATATTTATATGTGTGTATGTATGTATGTATATTTTACTCAGTTATTTTTTTATTCAACTATAAAATCAATTTTACTTTCTTAGAGATAGTCTAATGTACATATATACTCGTACATACGTACATACCTATAAATTTGTTATTATTTTTTTGAGAATTAAACAAAATAAATGTATTTTTCATTCCATACGTATTAAATAATTATAGGTATACATATAAATGGATTTAGCTAAATATTTATGTAAATACAAATATTTATGGTAGATTTAAAGTTAACATTAACATTACAGTAAAATAATATAAATATATAAAAGTTGATAAAATTCAACTTTAAAAGTGTTTAAAAATACAAAATAAATTAAAGTTAGAGATGAAAAAAACGCTCTTAATTAATCTCTCTCTTTTGCTTAATATACATAATTATTACGGTAAATGAGTAAATTGCTCTTCGTTTTATTGCTGCTTTGTTGTTTCAATAGTTGCCACATTTCTAAATATATTCTTGGATCTTTCTTTTCTATGTACATATGTATATCTATTCTATTTCTTTCGTATTTCTTCAGTAACTGTATTAGAAATGTTTAGTTTGTTGTTTTATGGTGTAAATTTTAATTTTTTTTTTCTTAAACAAAAAAAACAAAAAGTTTTTAGCCTTATTATTTTTTTTTTTAATAAAAAAAATTCTCGGCCTTATTACACCATTTTGTGTTCGTTCATATTTTTGGAGTTAATCACATTTAAAATATTTTGTTTGTTTTTTGTTAGGTTTGCTTTTGTATGTTTGAGTGTGTGGGTGTGGGTGAGAGTGTGTATAAAGGTATGTTTCAAAAATCCCTAAAAGTCTTTGTTATTACAAGGATTTCTCTTTTCCAGTTTAAAGTGTTAATAAGATTTTGTTATAAATGAATTAAACAAAAAAAAAAATCCTTACAAAAGAACAAAAGGAACTTTTTGTTATCAAGGAATAAATGCATGAAATACAATTTCGACGTCTCTCTCGTTTCTCGTTGGTATGCGAAGCGAAAAAACAGGTCGAAGACAGCAGTTTTAGCACCAAAACAAATACAAAATTTGTAAAAGAAAACCGCCTTAGCGAGGCTGAGTTTTTCCCATGGCTACGTGCATTCACACGTTTAAGTAGAGCGCCGAATTGGAACCTATTCGACAACCGCCACACCAGCCGCCACATAAAGCACGATGTGACATTAAGGAATTCTAAAAAATTTTAAAATAAAACTATTAATTTCTTTGGACACCATTTAATAACAATTACATTACAACTTACCGAAGGTGACTCTTTCATAACTACATGATGTCCTATAGGCTGCCAGACAGTACCATGTCTCAGTCTAAAGCCTGTGTGCTCTAAGTTTATCGAAAAACCACCCTGCGGACATTGTTTACGCCGATTATAACAGTCACCGGCCGAACCATATGGCTGCGGCCGTCCAATAGTCTCCGCGAAAGTAAAATCACTTTCAAACACCCTCAAGGTGGCAATGTCAATGCGTATTTTCTTAAATGTCGTACGACCCGACTCCAACGAATCATCCCGATATTCACGATGCAACGAATCGGGTGGACACAAGTCTGGATTGCGTGTCTTGTAATCGTAATAAATCGAATAGTTTTCGGTCGAGTTCAAGGTAACGAATTCTTGCGGCGAATTGTGCATGTTGTGGCAATATATCCTTTTCGGCACGGTCCTCACATAGATGGTATATTCACCATCGGCGTAAACATTGTGGAAGCGACGCAACTCATAGCAACTGGAGGGATAACAGGTGCGTGGTGGCGGACATTTCTCTCGTATGATTTTATCTTTGGTAGGGCATGCTATACGTTCACGTCGCGAATCGTAGCACAGCATGCGCCGTCGGCGGTAACCTTCACAGTTGCACTGCACACAAGCGAAAAGAAATGTAAACATATTAAAAAGTTGCCTATTAAAGGGATTCATTTAAAGAAATTGTTATATGTATGTACATATTTACTATATTACAGGTAGAAAAGCTTAATGCTATAAAAAAGTACAGCAGCAGTGTTGCCAGATAATTGAAAAATGAAACTATTTCTCTAAAACAAAAAACTAAATATAACGTGGGAGAACATTCACATGTGTGGGATTTGTAGGGGTTTACTAAAATGCATTTTACACAAGCTGTTGAAAGTTGAAAGTGTAGAAAGAAAGTTGGTAATTTACAAGAACTACTTATTTCTGAAGATTTTTAAACATTTTGATTTAATTTTGTATAGATTTCTCTTTCCAATTTTGTATTTAATACCATTTAATACTAACTGCCGTATTTATAAAAAATTAAAGTAGACTTCAAATGTACTTTAAGAAAATTTTGTATGAAAATTTTGTCTAAAAGCACACTTCAAGCCTGCTTCATTTTTTATAACTACGGCAGTTAGTATTTAATCCTTAAGAATATTTGACGCTATTTTAAAATACTAACGACCATTTGTACTAATATTAATATGTTGTGTTGAACTAAAAAGTTTACCAACTGCCAGTTTGACTAACGACCACTTTTTAACTACCACTTAAATATTTCATTTCCATCATCCCGTTGGTTAGTCCTAATTTACACAAGGCAATTCTTTAGCTAAGCTGATTACCTTTTAGACATCGGGATGAGGGGAAGATAAGACAAGTACACACTTGATTGCACTAGCAATTCGTGTTACTCTCTTATTCGTATTACATATGTATGTGTATACAATGTGTAGTATAAAAATAAAAATACCAGTGATTTAAGTAATTAAAATTGTGCTGTGTGAACACAAAAGAAATTTCAAGGAAAAATATTAAAATAATTTGATTACGTAGGCAACACTTTTCCATTATTTGGCGAAATGAAATGTAAACATTTTGAAACAAATAATAAGTCCTGCTTCACACACTTCAGTTTTAGCTAACCAGTTTTTGTTAAATGCTCTTTCTCACACGTCAATTCAATCAATCTGCATGAAAGTGAAAAAAACAAAAGGAAATAAGAAAATTTACAAGCACCGTCAAGTTTGTACCCCTTCTCACCCAAAAATACTTGCCTTGAAGAGAATTGAAGAGTGTGAAAGCGGACTAAATGCCATTATCACTTAAGGGTAATCAGGTCGTTCTTTCTTCGCTGTCTTCTACAGTCATGCGACTCACTCGCTTTGTTTAATGTTTGACTACGTCTAACTGTACCGCGTTACGGTTTCTTGTAGTTTGCATTGACCACCTGCAATCGTTTTTAAGTTTGTCGTGTACTCCACACCAAACAAAACTGATTTAGGATCTTGGTAAGGACCACTAAACTCAGCAGTTGAGATAGAGAAGTCCGGTTTCCTATACGAAGGTTTAGGTTGGTGGATTTTCCTATACGAGTTTCTTTTTAGGCGTAAGCACTGTATTGGTGATGGCGTTATGATTTTATCAGACCAAATAAATCCTCCTATTGAGGAGACATATTATGAAAACAAACAAACATGTTTGTTAGTTTGTTGAAGAACAAAAATTATACCATAATAATGTTATGAGCGTTTCAGCATGATACAAATTATAGAATCCACCATATATCAAGTACCGACAAAAGTATAGGCTGTAATAGTTTCATAATTGGACTGTGAGTTATATATTACATATGTGCATATGTCATGCCTAAAACCGTAACCCTAATAGCTGGGACAGAATAGCGAGAACATGGTGTAATTATACAAGATGAGTGCAACAATATCGGCAATATATACAACACAATACAGAAACATAAGGTATTTTTGGTTGTTTAAAATAGTGTACTACTATCAAAAACACTTGACAAAATATTACTTTTGATATAATTAAGGTGCAGAGTCAGTCAGCCTGCACTCACTTTGTATAATTACACCATGATTAGAATTTGTGAAAAAGAAAACTAACTAACTGGCAGTTAAAGTAGTAGTTAAATTATAACCGAAATTGGTGAAAATGAGGGTAAGAGTTTTCACTAGAGTTTAGTCAAATTGGTCCATATTATAATAATAATATAAGCCTTTTGTAAACAACAAGTTTGTTTAGAAAATATATGAACATTAATTACAATATATGTACATAGGTAGAATGGTGATAATGTTTTACATTCTGACCCACTGTGAGGAGTTCTTTAATTTTCTCGCATCAACTCCAAACAGTGTTTGGATTGTTTATCAATCATGAACAAAAGTTCCGCGGAAGTTTTTTCCCTTTTTCCTATTTTTCCTATTCACATTTAATGTTAAAAAAATAAAAAGGGAAAAAATACCCGCTGATTTTTTATTCATGATTGGGCTGATCCAATTACTCCTATTTATACGCCAATTCTTTAACAAAAGTAATGTTTCTTTTATATTATAAGCTGCATAGTTACACTGACTCCACATTAAACTGTCTTAGAGTCCCATGAGAGTAATGCAGAGTGTCTTGAAAACTTGCTAATCAGTCGTTTTATTTAAACATAAAATAATTAAAGTAAAATCAATTCAGGAATAAAGTTTTTAAATAAACAAAGTCCATCGAATTAAAAGTGTTTTGTTAGAACAATGTCGATCTTAAAAATGTCCCAAAATCTGGCAATACTGGACAAGAGTAAAAAGTCTCAAATAATAATTTTTTTCTCTTCTCTTGAAGAGATCAAAATTTAGAATAAAAATTTACATAAATTAAGCGTAAAGAATAATTTAGGTACAATAGCATAATAGAAAGGAAATATTTCAAGTAATCGCTCTTACACTGGACATAACTTTATATTCGCGTTTAACGCAATTATTGCAAATCTTTTTCACGGGCGGCTTGTTCGCTGCATCACAGTAGGTATGATTGATGGGATTGCCCAAGACGGACTCACAATAAACGGAACGTGATTGATACTCGTCACTGCAATCGGCCGGACATTGAGTCCAATTGGAAACGGACCACTTGCAACCCACCTTGCAAGGTTTGTGCATGCGTTTGGGTTTCGGCACCCTTAAATGGCGACAATATGATGGATCGATAAATTCTCGACGCTTTGGGGCTCCCTTAATTTCTGGCTTATAGACACGGGCACAATGCATTTCCTTGCGACGTGTGCCATTGCCGCATTGAACGGAACACTAGAGGTGTTGGTAGTGGTGTTTTGGGCAGAAGTAGTAGTAGTAAGACAAAAATGTGTAGGATTTGATGGTGTTGGTAAAAGTAGCAAGTAGTAGGTAGTAGTGGTTTTGGTGTTGGTGAAAAGAGTAATGATATAGTTATTAGTAAAATGATTAAGTTTTCTTTATGTATAGATAGGTACACTGGAAGTTCGACTGTAACGGAGGGGGCATGATTATTTGACGCTACTTACATTCGACCAATTGGATACATATTTAATGGTGCAACATTTTCTTCTACTTAAGGGTTTCTTGTCCACCGGACAGCCATAGCCTTGGGCACTACGACAGATGACTGTACGATTCTTTTCACACTTGTCATCACACTTGCCCCATTCATTGGCCCACCAGTTGTTGGGCACATTGCGTGCAGTTTTCTAAAAAAGAAGAAGTTTTATTTTCAATGTTGTTGACAAATGTTACAAACACTTAATAAATTCTTACCATTAAAGGAAATTCGGTAGTGCTAGTGGTGGTGGAAGAGAAGGTTGAACAGGACTCTAGATTGCATACTTTTGTAGTTTCCCTGTAATTAGCTTTAGTTTTCAAATTACAATATTCATCTCTAACAAATGTCTGATTCAAATAACAGGCCACACTACGAGTCTGCACTCCATAGCCACATGAACGGGAACACTAGAAATGGACAAGTAAACAAATCAATTTGTATTATTACTGTCAAAAAAAGTAAATTTCGTCAATAACTTACCGTCATCCAATCCGTATACTCCCAACAACCTTCTCTACATTCCTCATGGGTTTTGATTTCGAATTTCGAACTACAGTATTTCAGGTCCACAATGTTTGAACGTTGCATATCGGGGAATGTTTGTATGCAGTGGTGAGTTTTCTCTCGAGTACCCAGCATGCCACATGATGCCGAACATTCCGAAATACTGGTGACATTTAAACTAAACAAATAAAAAGAATCGTTAAATAAAATTAAATCCCTATATGGCTTTATGTCTTTATCAAACTTACGTTAAAATACAATCAGTATTACATTCCTGATATTCGGTGGGTGGTTTTGCATGTATATCACAGAATTGTGGCGCCACTTTTAGGGCTTGTGCTGTGCTGACACACACCGGCAAGCGATGCATGCTGCCATGACACAAGGCATCACAAGTACTCCACTGTTGCATTTCCCAGCGATACATTTCTATTTCAGGCTCCACATAATTCGTTTTATCGATGGTATAGGAGTAGGTCATCAGCAAAGTGTCATTGTTCTTCTGGGCACTGGTGATCATGGAAATGATCTGTTTTTTTTTTTTAAAGAAATATGTGGGTGTTATTATCCACCATTAATGGAAGAAGAAATTTAGACAATACTTTACCTCAACAGTCATGTCACGTTTCAGTTTTCTTGTATAGGTGGTATTGACCCTTTCAACAAAACTCTTAGAGCCATTATAATCATAGGCTACACCAGCATAAAAGCTGACATTGGGAAAGGCTGTGATAATATTGGCTCCATTTAGTAACGAATTACCTTGATCGTCTCTAAGTACAATGTAGTTTTCATCATGATAACCGGGCTGTTCGATTACTATATTAGAGGCACCTGCAAGTGTGGCAAAATAAAGTCAATTATTAGATATTGCTACAGACTGATACATATGTACTCGTAGAGAAAAGTAATTTTATAGCCATGTTTTTAAAAAGCAAAATGTTGAGTGAGCCCATAATAAAAGTATAGAATACTTGGTGCTCAAAATTAATTATCATTCAGAAGCATGGTATATAGAACGTAAAGTCGGTCATGCCCGACCACCCTACACCCAGTATATGTATAAAATAGTTTTTCAGAAATGGGCGTTATATGGGAGATATAACCTATTGTGGACCGATCATCCAAAAATTTAGTGTCATGATGTCTGTGAATATATAGTAAATACTTTTAAAAGATTTATGGAGGTTAAAGTAAATTACGGAGAGGGCCTTATATGAAATCTTTGACTAATTATGGACCGACCATTATAAAATTAGGTGTCATTATTTCTGTATATAAGAAACTTATTTGTGTCAAATTTTATTTGAATACCAACATTTTTAAGAAATTTATGGTCGTTAATATAAATTTCGAAAGTGGGCCTTATATGGGTGCTACGACTAATTATGGACCGATCATAATAAAACTGTACCGTATTATTTGTATACATATGAAATATATTTGCGTTAAATATTATTTGGATAGCAATAGTTTTGAGAGAGTTATGCTCATTTTTGGAAGTGGGCCTTATATGGGAGCTACGAGTAATTATCGACCGATCTGCACAAAATTTGTAGATGTGATTTGGCTTTATTTACCACTCATTTGTGATGAAATTTGTTTAGATACTTGCATAATTCAAACATTTATGATCGTTAAGCTCCTATTTCGGGGGACATTTGTATGGGGGCCAGGTTAAATAATGGACCGATTTTTACCAGTTTCAATCCCATGCATCCTTGGGCCGAAAAAATGTTATGTACCAAATTTTATCGAAATATCTTCAAAATTGCGACCTGTATTCTGCGCACAAGCTTTATATGGACAGTCAGCCAGCCAGCCAGACGGACGGACAGACGGACATCGTTAAATCGACTCAGGGAGTGATTCTGAGTCGATCGGTATACTTCAAGGTGGGTGTTGGACCAATATTTCTGGGCGTTATAAATATCAGCACAAATCCAATATACCCTCCCCACTATGCTGGTGTAGGGTAGACAAATATGAATATTTTTCAAACTTAAAGCATACCGTAGTTTTTTCCACAACCAACCAATCATTTTGAAAATGTTTTGTTTTATTAATTTAAATTTCTTGTTTTAAATTTGTCAAACAGTTTATGATTGAGACATGTATATATTTTAACTTTTGGTAACACTTAGATTTACATACAAAATCCTAAAAGCATATGTAAAAATATCGTGGGAGTTGTACTAAATATTTATTTAGAAATTTCGCACAACATTTGTCCAACTATTGTGAATTCAGACGACTTTCAACTGCTACGACACTACAATTGAACAAATGTTATACCCTTAACAACTTTGTCAATATGTCAACTTGTGTTGTGCAGTGTAATTACATATAATTATCACAATATTGATTATGGACAAGATTAAACACCTTTTAACCTCCAACTAATCAAATGCAAATGCATTTGCAATCTTAGTTAGTACCACTAGCAAACGGCAATAACAGCAAATTAATATGAAAATAATATGAATAATTAATAAATATTTAATGAAAGAAAAAAAAAAACAAAAAACCAAATGAACAGGGAGTCACTATTAAATAAACAAATAAATTAAACAGCAAAGACATGATTAAATCACACAACATGTCTATGAAGGCGCCTAAAATCAAATTTAAATAAATAAATAAAAAACTAATAAAATGTTTAAAACAACAAACTAAACTCAAAAAAAAAAAAAGTTCAAGTGTATTGAGCTGTCAAATAAAACTAAATGTAGCGCCATATAAAACAATAACAAAAGCAGCAGTATAAAAACACCCTGATAATGACACTAATGATAATGATGGGCATATACTCGTAACAATTGTACATGAACTCGTATCAACCACAAAAAGCAACAATAGAAGTGATAACACATACGGAACTCGTAATAAAATAAAAACAGGCCTATTACTAAGCAAACAAGTACTAAATGACTAATGGTGGGGGTACATTGCCCTTAAATCGGTCACACGTGAACTTAACTCTTAAACTGAAGACAGGCACAGTAAAGCAGATTGTAATATTAAAATAGAAACAAATTTATAATAATTCTTGAGCTTCGAAGTCCGAACATTTCGAAACTTATTTTCAGAATATCGTTTGCAGAAATGTGTATGGAAACACTTGCAACTTGTAACACTTTTTGTTATCAATCAAATTATGATTTATGATGACATATTTAAAGATTGTATATAAAAGATACGCTCACACTTGGCAAATATTTGACGTAAAAGACGTAACCACTAAATATAATATTTTTGAACTCGTTTATTTATAAAAAAAAAACTTTGTTTGTTTAGGACAAGTCACAACAAATATTTAGTGTTATGTTGCAAAACTCTTGTAAGAGTAACCGACGTTAAACAAACTTGTGCTAAACAAGTGGTTACGCTTTTTTGAGTAAATATTTGCCAAATGTGTCCATACCTTAAGTAAAGATTTAGTTGTATGTATGTATTTATTCTCAATTTCAGATTGTTTATATAAAACAAGTAAGAAAGTATAGTCGGTCAAGCCCGACCATATAATACTCTACACCCAGTATATAAATAAAACAGTTTTTCAGAAATGAGCGTTATATGGGAGATATAACCTATTGTGGACCGATCGTCCATAAATTTAGTGTCACAATGTCTGTGAATACAAGTATTATATGTGTAAAACTTTATCTGAATATAAATACTTTTAAAAAGATTCATGGAGCTTAAAGTGAATTACGGAGAGGGCGAATTTTATTTGATTACCAACATTTTTAAAAAATTTATGCTATTTAAAGTAATTTTCGGAAGTGGGCCTTATATGGGAGCTACGACTAATTATGGACCGATCTGCACAAAATTTGTAAATATCATTTGGCTTTATTTACCACTCATTTCTGAGGAAATTTGTTTGTTTCCTTGCATAATTCAAACATTTATGATCGTTAAGCTCCTATTTCGGGGGACATTTGTATGGGGGCCAGGTTAAATAATGGACCGATTTTTACCAGTTTCAATCCCATCCATCCGTGGGTCGAAAAAATATTATGTACCAAATTGCATCAAAATATCTTCAAAATTACAACCTCTGCGCACAGCTAGCCAGACGGATGGACGGACGGACGGACATCGTTAAATCGACTCAGCAAGTGATTCGAGTCTGTAGGTATAATTAAAGGTGGGTGTTGGACCAATATTTCTGGGCATTACAAACTTCAGCATAAATCCAATATACCCTCCCCACTATGGTGGTGTAGGGTATAATAAATTGCAGGTTGATATGACATTTGTTTGTCTTCACATGAATTGTGAATTAGCATATTACAATTAACTTCCTGCCCCACTGTGTGACAATTAATGCGATAAGGAAGCTGCCACCCAATTAAACATGTGTAGAACATTAGTATTGAATTTTTTTTATAATAAATTAACTGAAATAAACGGTTTGCAATTAATGGTTAGATTCTTTTGATGGGAGAAGAATTTGTAAATAGTTAAGATGCGATTTTTCTGTTTGTTTTTTTTTTTATTTATAAATATTTAATTGTTGTTATTGTTTTTATATGACAATCACGCATGTTGCGAAACACACCTTAGAAACCATTTTGAAGTGTTAAATATCAACGGTTCTCGTATACAAATGGAATGAATAATAATAAAAAATTTATTTTTATTTTTATCACAGGGATAATAAGAAATAAGAATGTTGTATTTTTAAATTTATTTTACCATGTAGAAACATTTTGTGCAATAGGAATATTAATATTTCAATACAGTTAACGAAAAGCGTAATTATTTGTTAGATTTTAAAATGTTGTGCTGTGGATGGAGGGGGGGGGGGGGGGGGGTATTCTTTAAATTTTATATATAATTATAACTTTAACATAGAATGTGGCAACGTGTAAACTACAACCAAGTCACTGAAGCATTGATTATAAGTATAATTATGTTTTTGAGTTTGATATTGGCAAAATAAATCAATTTAGGCAATATTTGTTTCACAATGAAAATGACTGTGATTACAGTGAGGATTAATATTATGACAGTGGCTGTGACTTTGATAAGGTAGGTAACTATGAATAGTGCAATAAGTCCGGCAATTACTTTAACAAAGAATATTACACTGATTAAGACAAGAAGGCCGGCAAATGAATTTGACAGCGACTATGACAATATCAATGATGACCTATGAAAAAGGTTATGATAATGACAAACGACAATCATACAATGTACAATATACAGCATATAACATTACTTGTCAATTTTACAAATATTATTGGCAAAGAATATGATAAGTATTGAAATTCTTTTAAAAATACTCCTAAAAAAATGATTTTTTTAAATGGTTTTATTCCCTTCAATTCAAGAACAGCTGTTTGCTCTCAGTGTATTACAAACATTTAAGTTACAAATATTTTGTTTGCTTAACTATTAAATCATTTTACTTGATTTTTGTGTGTTTCATTTTTGTTTTGTAAATCAAATTATGGAAAAATGATGTAAACAATGAATGTTTAGATTAAATATTCGAAAAACGTTTAATTTTTCCTCACACATCATTTGAATATTAATGCGCGAAAACTGAATTATCTAATTCTAATACTGCTGCTCTGCTGGCTCTTCAAATTCTACTTATTTTGATTATTAATAAATATACACAATAGTTATTAGCAAACCAGCAAAAGTAACAATAATAAAGCAATTAAAATGTCTAAAAGTAGAGTTTGTGGTGTTGAATTAATAAACGCTGCCAAAACATTACAAATAATGTCATGACAGACAGACAGACAGATATATATGCAGCCAAATATAGACTGACTGGCTGACAAACAGAAAAGCAAAGTTTACTACTCGTACTTACCTTTTGGTATCGTGGTGACATGATAATAATACGTTTTATATTTTGGCTGCACCTTGTACAAATCTGATACATAAAAGTTGCCCGTAAAATCCTCACATGTATCATTACGTCCTTCACAAATGCCACACTTATCTGAAAATATTTTAGAAAAAAAAATATATATATATAGAGCAAAACTGTAGCACACGATTTAAAAAAAAATTAAAAAATATACATTTCATGTTAAGAAATTTAAAAAATTTTCTTAGGAAGACGTGTTTTATTAAAAAAAAAAAAAGTTTCTTTCTTAATTGTTTATTATCTTCTTTGATTTTTGTGTGACACTGACATGTTTGTCATCATCCTATCTTGCTCTAAACATCAAGACATTATTATCATCATCGTTATCATCTTCATGCTGCTTATCATCTTCATTATCGTCATAAATCACTTGCCACAACTTTGAATGATTCATTGCTCCTCTTATATATTATTTTACTTTTTTTTTTGTCTTTTTTTTAATATTCCATGTGTGATTTTGTGGCTTTTTCTAGCATATACGAGGTCTGATCAAAAAATTGTAGTTACATTTTTTTCAAAAAGTATTTATTTATTCACCAATAACTATCTTGCCCCTTTAAAGTAATCCCCCTCAGACTTAATACACTTATGCCAGCGTTTTTTCCAATCCTCGAAACACTTCTGAAACGCGCTTTTTGGTATCGCCAACAGCTCCTGTTTCGATTTTTCTTTTATCTCCCCAATCGTAGCAAAACGCTTTCCTTTCATCGGTGTCTTTAGTTTTGGGAAGAGGAAAAAGTCAGCGAGGGTTGAGGTCATGCCTCAACGGTTTTGTTTTTGGTAAAAACCTCACGCACAAGCATCGATGTGTAAGCTGGTGCGTTATCATGATGCAAAATCCATAATTGGTTTTTTCACAATTCTGTGCGTTTCTAACGAATTTCTTTGCGCAAATGGCACATAACTTCAAGGTAGTATTCCTTATTGACCGTACAACCTTCATGATGCATCACGCCATTGCAGTCGAAGAAAACAGTGAGCAAAACCTTCACATTTGACCGAATTTGACGTGCTTTTTTCGGTCTTGGCTCTTCTGGACATTTTCATTGGGATGATTGGGCTTTGGTTTCAATGTCATAGCCATACACCCATAATTCGTCACGAGTTATGACCTTTTTGAGGAAATCTAGATCATCGTCTTTGACGATGTTCAACAGCTCCTGAGCGATGTCCATGCGACGTTATTTTTACTCAAAATTTAGCAATTTTGGAACAGTCTTCGCTGCCGCATGTTTCATGCCCAAAACATCCGTAAAAATTGCTTGGCATGAGCCGAACGATATTTTATTCATGCTTCCATATTTCCATCGGTTGTTGACGTGCTTGGGCGACCATCGTCATTGACATCATTTCGGCCTTCCTTGAACCGGTTATACCACAATTCAACTTGTGTTCTGCTCATAGTAGACTCGCCAAATGCCACAGTCAACATTTCAAATGTCCTGGCGCATTTAATTTCATTTTTTACACAAAACTTAAACCATTTTTTCGAATGGTAAAAAGTTAAAGAGCACACCAAAACACGACTAACCTTTTTATATGGCAAACACAAACTGACAATTCAAAATGGCTGACATTACCAACATATATAACAGACATGTGTACCAACATAATAGAAAAACAAATGCGTAAATCGAACATACGTAACTCACGATATTTGTAAATAACGGTTATTTTTTGATCAGACCTCGTACACATATGTAGGTATTTAAATATATTGTGGTCGCACACTCACCTAATTTTGCTATAGAATTGAGCTCGTTGTCACAACCAGCCGGCCGGCAAATACCATTGACACATTTGTCGAAACTGTCGAATGAGCATGTGGTACCATCGATGACTTTCTCGGAGAGACGAAAATAGACAGCGTTACCTTCAACACGACAATATAAATTGCATTTATCGTTGGATGACACTGAAATGACACGGGGAAAATAAGGAAATTAGTTTAATTTTTGTTATATTTCGGATATCGTAGTTATGATATGACAAGACAACATTGCTTACAAATATGACAATAACAAATCATGATGACACTGTTAGTAACTAAACGACAATAGTATGACTTCACACTATTGTAATATTCGGGAATAGTACAACAATGTTTATGATAACTATAATTCTAGTTAAAGACTATGACAACGACATTAACAATAACAATGACAAGGACTATGACAATAACTATGGCTATGATTATGGCAACTATGTGACAATGATAACAACTATTACAATGCGTATGAATTGGACAATAACAATGATAGTGACAGTGATTAATTTAATGAATATCACAGTAAATATGACAAGTACTATGACAATGACTACGAGGGCGGTTAGGAAACTTTATAGCCTAGCACAGAAAGGGAATAGTTAGTTTTTCAAAAACATTTTTATTCTTCAATATAATCTCCTGAAACTTCAATACACTTAGTCCAACGCTTATCCAGCAATTCTATGCCTTGATTAAAATAGTTTTCCTCAAGGCCTTCAAAATAGTGTTTTACAACTATAATTGGATCTTTAATTGTGATAAAACGCATACCAGCTAGAAATTTTTTAAATTTGGGAACAGGTAAAAATCACTCTGAACTAAATCAGGAGGAGGAGAAGGTGGGTGTTCAAGCAACTCGTACTTAAATACGTTGATTTTAGCCATTGTTAAAACACTCTTGTGCGCTGGTGCGTTGTCTTAATGAAAAATTATTGTTTTGTGTTGTATGGCAGAACGTTTTTCTCGAATTTTTACACTTAATTGATTCAAAATGTTACAATAGTACTCTGAATTTATTGCAAATAGTCAATCAATAAAATACCTTTAATGTCCCAAAAAAAAACCGTTGCCATAACCCTACCAGCCGATTGATTTGTTTTTGTCGTCTTTGGGGCTTTTCCTCCAGCTTCAGTCCATTGCTTGGATTGTTCTTTTATCTCTGGAGTGTCTTATGCGACATGAACAGCTATGAAACGACGCTTAAAATTCATTTTATTTTTCTTAAAACGATCAAAACAAGCTTGAGAAATTTTCATTCTTAATGCGGCACCCATCTTGCAAAACGCTTTTTCATCTGTAGTTCTTTATGCAAAATTAAATGGACATGGAGATGTCCATGATATTGGCTATTTCATGCACTTTTATTTGTCCATCATTTTAATAACATATCAAGCACTTTGGCTACAATTTTTGTTGTTTGTGGACGTCCACTACGTGGTTCATCCTGAATGCTTGTACGACGACGTCCAAATTCAGCAACCACAATTTTTTACTGTTGCATATCAAGGAGCACTTTCAACTAAAACATTCACCATCTCATTATAAATTTCTTGTGCCGATAAACCTTTCTTATTTAAATATTTAATGACACCATGAATTTCTAATTTTTCTTTCTTTTCTTTTTTGAACACCTGTTTCTATATGAAGGAGTCGGCAGATCGAAAAAAAAAATTTAATATGTGTTCATAGCACAGATGGAAGTTTCCAAAACACTTAACGTTTTTCTGTTTATACCGCGCTTTCTGTTCTAGGCTAAGTTAGTTTCCGAACCGCCCTCGCAGTTACATTTATTTTGAATATGCCATTCATTATAATTGTACAAATGATTATGACAATGGTATGATGCTATGTATGATAACTTCTAAAATATGACCATGACCATTACTAACTACTATATAATATAGTCACAACCCCATATTCTGATTTATTTTTATAAAATTATAACTACCTTGAAAATGTATAAAATAAATTTTCTGCATGCCTACAAGTTTGAAACTCAAAACCCTTAAAAAAAAAACAACTTCAAAAAAATCTCTACTTACAACCATATTTCGGTATCCACTTGGTGTGCGGTCCAATGCCGCCAATACCAAAATCTCTGCCATTCATCTGATAACACTGTTGCTCTCTCGCATCCATGGAACCGGGTGGACAATTGCGTGTATTACATGAACGATACTTCTTTCTGGCACCCGTACAATATTTACCGCCATTCTTTGGCAACGGGTTGTTGCACTCTCTGCGACTCTCCTGCACACCACCGCCACACGTCAAACTACACTGACTCCATGGACTCCAGGGACCCCAACCACCATTAATCAATTTACGTACATGACCTTCGCGTGGCAAACACTCACCCTTTTGGCACCAATAGCGATTGTCATTACAGGGTGTGCCATCGGCCCAGGGTAAATTACTCGAACGACAGGTAGCATTTGTATCGTTCGCTTTGCACCATAAACGTTTGCAATCGGATTCGATGTGACAGTAACGTGACTGATTGCCATGTATAAGTTTGCACTGATGATGCAGGGAATAAATTTCACCGGGTAAACGGGTGTTGTAGTTACGTATAAATTTGGTGGGTGTGTCTTCCAGGCAGGTGACATCTTCTTTTCTGTTTGGGTTAGTTTTATTAAGAAATTATTCAAAATGCTTTCGGAGTTTGTTGCAAATAAAAGTATGTATTAGTTAGTGAAAAACTTACTCTAAAAATTCAGAAACATAATGACGAGAACAGTCCGACCAGGACCAGGGATGTATATCGTCACCCATTACACTGGACATGATGTGCAGTTTGCTCTTAACACCCGGCTTATTAAATTGTGTGCAGCGATTATCGTCATCATGAGGCATATTTAAACTGTCGGAAGGTTAGAATTTAAATGCATTCAAATAAATATTTAACGTTTAGCTTTAAACTTCATAGTTATTTTTTACTACTAAATAGTTAGTTGTTAAATTCTTTTATTAAATACTTACATATGACCCAATTCGTGCGCTATTGTAAATGCTGCTGGTAAACCATTATCTTGCACTATGGAGCATGATTTTCTTTTGCATACTGTACCCAACTCAGCTAAACCTAAGGTATCACATTTAGTTTCACGTTCTTTGCGACAGATTTGATCTCTGAAAATGAGGAAATTTTGTAGAAATAATTTTAAATTTAGAAATTTGGCATAATATTTTATTTTTTAATAATTTCATTTAAAATTTAATTTTAGAAAGTCTAATTCGGAACAAATCTATTTATTCGAGTAAATTATTTTATTTTACATTAATAATTGTTGAATTCCTTTCTATAGTTGTATTTGTAATATTATATATTATTTTCTTTTTATTAGTTTCTTTATAATTCAATATAATGTTTAAAATTTATTTTTGAATAATTATCTCAACATTTTTTGATTTTAAATCATTTTTTTATTATATTGAATTATTTTACTTTTAATCTTATTTAACTGCTTATTTCGTATTTTAAATTAACATTAACTTTATTCGAATAATTATTCGATTAATTTATTCGAATCTTTTATAAATAAAATTACATATTAATTAATTTCATAAAAAAGGTTAAACATTTGTATTTGAATAATTATTCGATTAATTTATTCGAATATTTCATAAATATTTAACTTTTTTAACTGTGATAAAAAATAAAATTACATATTAATTAATTTCATAAAAAAGGTTAAATATTTTTATTAAAATAATTTTTCGTATAATTTATTCGAATATTTTATAAATATTTAGCTTTTTTGATAAACCATAAAATTCCATATTAATTAATTTTATTACAAATTCGAATAATTATTCGATATTAGAATATTTTATAAATATGTATTTAACTTTGATAAACAATAAAATTCCATATTAATTACTTTCATTAAAAAGGTTAAGCATTTTTATTCGAATTTTTTAATATTCGATTAATTTATTCGAATATTTGATAAATATTTTACTTTTTCAACTTTAAAAATCCATAAATTTCCATATTAATTAATTGTATTAAAATTGTTAAACATTTTTATTCGAGTAATTATTCGATTAATTTATTCGAATAATTAATAAACATTTTACTTTCTCTACTTTTAAAATCCATAAATTTCCATATTAATTAATTTCATTAATAATATTCAAGATTTTTATTCGAATATTTATGCGATTAATTTATTTGAATATTTGGCAAATATTTTACTTTTTCAACTTTTAAAATCAATAAGTTTCCATATTAATTAATTTCATTAATAAATCTAAATGAAATTAAAAAATCCATAAATTTCCATATTAATTAATTTCATTAATAATGTTCAAGATTTTTATTCGATTAGTTTATTCGAATATTTGACAAATATTTTACTTTTTCAACTTTTAAAATCAATAAGTTTCCATATTAATTAATTTCATTAAAAAGGTTAAACATTTTTGTTCGAATAATTATTCGATTAAGTATTTGTTATTATTAAAAAAGTTTATTTAATTACGAGTATATTGGTTTATTTTATCCGAATATTGTTTTTTTTTTCATTTAACAACATTTAATTTTGTTTATATACATATATTTCAGATTATAATATAAACTTTAATCGAAAAATTATTCGATTATTTATTACGAAAGTTGTTCAAGTATTTGTTTTAATTATTTCATTTAAACGTATAACACCCACAAAGCTAATTTCTTTTGATTTTCAGGCAAATATAAAATATTTTTATTGCAAGCATTATTCGATTAACTGATTCGAATATTTACATGCTTCATTTTGCGTAATAATTTTTAAAAATCATTTTTAGGCCATATACTCGTACCTATACACATGTATCTAATATACTACTATACATGCACTTGTTTCAGTTTATTTACATTTTCTTGTTTAACATTTCATAAATCTATTGAAGATAAACAACCATGTCAATATTTTTGGCACACATACAAGTAAGTGCTCAGTAAATGCACTGCCAATACCTAAATTTATGTTTGTTTGTCTCTTACCTCTTACAACCACCTCTCTACTCTATCGTTCTCTTAGACTTAGTATGATACTCACCTTGTTATTAACATTGCCGTATCATAATGATAACCATGCTTCTCCACATGCGAACAGAATTCTTTTAATGTCTGTGATGCGGTGGCCTGGCCACCTCTTCTGCGCGAACGTTTAAAATCACTCAAGACCAAAATGTTCGCGACCGAAATGTAAATAGAATTGCCAATGCTGGCATCGGCAAATATATTCGATACAATCGATATCAATGTCAGAATGTACGATGTCAGATCGTCCTTATGAAATTCTTTCATTGTACGATCGACAGCAACCAACAGTTCAATGGTGAATAGATTGTGCTCGTAGTCACGTTTCTTGCGATGCAATTTGGGCAAGAGAGTCTGTTCGATTTCTTCCAAATCGAGTTCAAGAGCGGAGACAGCATGTCTGGCATTGCGTCTTGAGTGACGCCATATTTTATGTAAAATCTCAGACGATGCGGAGGCATTATACGAATCGTACGTTTGATTATTAACCGGTTGTATGAGCAGCGTGCCAAAACTGGTTTTAATGTAACCAGTCTGTGTAAGAAACAAAACAAAAATATAAAAAAAAAAAACACAAAAATTTATTTAATAAATTATAAACATATGTATGTAGGTATGTAGGTATGTAGGTATACAAAAACAAATTGAAACATAGCTTAAGCCATGTATGATTTAATTATTAATATGGTATGATAAGTATTTCTAGTTTGTTTGCTTGGTTTTTTTTCTTTTCAGGGAGTGTTTTTATAATGATTTATTGATTATTTTTAGGCCGAGAGTTTGTTTCAATTTAGGAGTTGGTATGTGTACTTACCATGCCATGACACAGTGATACGGCCACTGCTGATTGATCATCTCCCTCCACGAAGCCTTTGTAGTAACAGCCTAAATAATGACCTTCTACCAGTTCCTCCTCTTCAGTATGATTATTTAAAATGTTAATGACCTGTAGGGGAAAATATATTTATTTATAAATGTGTAAAAATTTATGGGCTATTTTTTAAGACTTTTTTAGTCGTAAATGTCAGTTGTTTAGCAGAATCGTTTAAGTAAGTTGAAATATTTTAAGATAAAATTTTTAATCACACACTTTTTGGAATAAATAAAAAATTATTTAAATGCAAGTTATTCCATTGCATCTTTTAGAATGTTTAAATGATTCTAATAATGCTCAAAATAGACTACAACATACACAGTTGTTTAATATTATTCTCTGGTTCTAAACGTGCTCAATAATGTTGACTTAGCTACACTTAATTTTTAATTCATCTTTAGAAACAAATGTTTTTCACGTGTACTTTATTCGAATAATTATTCGTTTCATAAATTATATGTTTTCTTAGGCACTGTTCCTAAAATAATTTTAATAATTTTATTCGATATTAATTATTATATTTACATATAGATATTTATTCGAATAAATATTCGATTATTTTATCCGAATAATTTTTACTTTTTTATCTTATCATTATATTTATTGAATGAAACAATAGTATTCGAGTAAATATTCGATTTTTTCCCCCGAATAATTAACAATTATATTCGAATATTTCTTCGAGTAAATATACGACTTTTTTATCCGAATAATTTTTAAATCTTTATTTTATCATTTTATTTATCGAATGAAACAATAATATTGGAATAAATATTAAATTCTTTATCTGAATAATTATTTAATCGTTATATTTATCGAATGAAAACATAATATTCAAGTAAATATTTGATTTTTTTATTCGAATAATTTTTATTTTTTTTGTTTACTTCTCCACTTTATCATTCCATTTATCGAATGAAACATTAATATTCGAATATTTATTCGTTTAAATTTTTGATTTTTTATGCAAATAATTTTTAAATTTTAACGTCTTCATTTTATCATTCGTTTTATCGAATGAAGAAGTAATAAATATTTAAATAAATATTCGAATATTTTTTAAATTAATTTATTTGATTATATTTCCGGTTACTGTTTTGTTATGTATTTTGTTTGGAATAATTAATCGTTTATTTTTTACGAATAATTGTAAAATTTGTTTTACTTTTATTATTTTTTTCATTAGATATTCACTTGTTTTATTAAATCTCAATTTAATGTTCAATATTTTTATTCCAATAAATATTCGATTAATTAATTTGAAAAATGTATTAAAAAATGTTTAATTATATTTCAAGCACATATTAATATTTTTAAACGATTGCATCATATGATAGATTATTGGAATTACTTTTTCATTTTTTTTGTATTTTTATTCGAATAATTGCTCGACTATTTATTCGAATAGTTTTGCAATTCTCAAATTTTTATTGTTTCATTTTACACTGACTACTTTGCTGCAGGTTACTGTTAAATGTATTTTGATACGAATAATTATTCGAATAATTCTATGTTTATATTTTTATTATTTAATATAATTTTATATTTATTTATTTTATTATATTACATTTAAATTTAATGTCTAATCATCATTATATTACTTTATTTAAACAATTTCTAATGTTAAGCTAATTTTGCTTTGATACGTTTAAGCGTTTAAATTATTTTATTTATATTTGTAATTTTTATTATTCGCACAATTATTCGATTAACTTGGATGATTTACAATTTGTAAAGGACTCTCTGTGTTTGCTACGAAAACCTTCCCGTTAAAATTTCAAAGATTTGTTTAGTTCATTTATTTGGTTTTTAAAGTTTTTTTTTTTTTTTTTTTGTATTGAAACTTACCCTAAATGTTTTTGGCGGTATAAATGAGGTATCTTGATGTAAAACTAAATGCAATTGATGGTCAAATGCATTCAATATATACTCTGGATGAGGATCCCAGATTTGACTAGATTTACTACGAAATGTCCCCGTCACACTAAATGCGGAAAAATAATCTACAATGAAATTTTTTTTTTTTTTAAGTAAAAAATGGGAAAATGATAAAATTTAAATGAAAATTCATACAAATAATAACTGATTTATATGGCTAAAGGTACGACCATATTTGGCAAATATTTACTCAAACAAGCGTAAACACTTATTGTAGCAGAAATTTGTTTGACGTTATTACGTCTTACGGTTACGTCTTTTTCGGCAAATATTTGCCAAGTGTGACAGTAGCTTAACAGTTGACTCTTTTGTAATTCATGATTAGAGAAGGTATATTTACCATTATGGTTATTATTAGGAGTATTTAAATTTCTTTTTGATTCATATAATAAATCATCGGCATTTAAACTAAAATTATGAACTTTAATCGGTGTAACAAAATCACTGGTTAATTCTTCTGGTATACTATTATTAATATCGTCAATATCATTTTCAATATCATCTGAAAAAGGTGTTAAATTGTGTTTGTGTTAATTTTAAATTAAATTTCCAATTTGATGTGGAACTCACCATCTTCTATAATCCAATCGTCGTCACCCTCGAATGTATGATTTGTGTAGGTGGTGATTTCGGTGATGTCGAATAAGCGATCATCACTGTTCCCGCCATAATCATGATCGTCATTATTATTTCTATTATCGCTACTACTCGTGCTGCTGGCTAACGGCGCTATCGATGTCGTTGTTGTTGTGGCTGTTGTTGTTATTGTTGTCCAATTATTCTGGGTATTAAGGCTATGATGCTGTATGGCTGGCAATTCTGCAACTGTATTGGATTTTGCGTCATTTACGGGCAGACAGAGAAATATTATTAAGCCCAAAAATATTAAAATGCAGGTGGTGAGTATTAAAAATGCATTTTGCTTCCAATGCGTCGACATGTTGCTGCATTTATTTTTATAAAACCACCACTCACAAGTTTTCTTTAAGACGAGCTAAAAAGACAATTAAAAATGACAAATAAATAACAATTTCTTCATTCATAAAATAGTATAATGAATAGTACGGCCCCGATTACCGTTTACAACACTAAGTATTTTGATGTTGTATGTTGTAAACTGCGATTACGATTCACAACATTTATGTAATTGTATGAAAAATGCATGTTGTGTTGTAGCCGAGACAACAAAATATTTTAGTATTATGAACGATAAAGGGGCCCGTAAAGATTTTCTATTGTATATTTCTAGAGAATATATGAAATAAAATACCTGTTCATAGTAAATTGTTTGTTTCATTACGCTTTATTTTATTAAATTGTTTGTTCGTTCGATTTAAGTTGATTGTTTTCAAATAAACTGTTTATAAAATTTCTAGCTAGTATTTATACCATTATTTGTCTTTCATAAGTTGTTTACAAATGAAGCATATCTATTAAAAAAGAAATTTCATTTAAAAATGGATTTTCCAACGTCATTATAATAAATGTGCATAAACTTAAATGCTTAAATGATACACAATCCTCAACTGAGTCATTTAAATGATACAGATATTAAAATGTGAAATGATCAACTTTTACTTAAGAAATATTTACTCATTTCATTAAAAGCAAAAAAATTATTCTGAAAACAGTTTAAACGCCATGTTTCAAACGTTTAACTCTGGTTTAACTCTTGTCAATTTAAACTTTTATTTCAAACTAAATCCACACATCACTGGTCGCTGATTTATTATTCTACAGTTTATTGACCTTGACTATTTATAATTAAGTTACTTTTTAAAGAAGTTTTTTAAAACACAGAAATCGTGAAAGTGAATTCATATATTAAAAGCTAAAAATACTTTTAGGTCATTTTTCATTAATTTTTTAGGTCATTTATTATTATTAATATTATTATTGGCCGGCCTAAGGGTAAATAAAAACTAAAAATAAAATAAATTTAAAATACTGTAAACCATTAAATGGCAGAAGTTATAATTTGTATCATTAACAAATAAATATCATGTTTTCAACAAATCAATCAAATTTCATACAAAAACAACAAATTTGAGTTATTTTTACAACAATAAACGATTTCTCTTAAAATAAGTCCTGTTTTACACGTTACAGTTTTAGCTGACCTGTTTTTGTACAATTCTCTTTCGAACTTGCCATTTCGTTCACACGCGTATCTTTAATTTTTGTGCTCTTTACCATCAAGTTTCTACTTTTTCAAGCAAATCTAAGAAATAAGAAAATTGATTCATACCATCAAGTTTGTACTTCTTTTATTCTCTTTTCTCTTCTCACCTAAAAATACTTGCCTTGAAGACTCAGAATTGAAGCGTGTGAAAGCGCACTAAGAAAATGTTGCTAATAATTCTGAAATTATGCATACAATAAACAACCACAAAAATTTATTAAATAAAAAAACCCCGCTCATTAATCTGTTTGAGTATAATTTATATGAAATAGTATAATATGAATAATTAGCACGTGTAGCAATATCTTAACAAAATTCTATAAATCCCTTAATCATTTTTGTTTTATAGAAATTGATTATTAAATTTATGACGTAGAGTTTTGTAGTCTCTTATAAAATACAAATTCTTACTTGTGATTAATTTAATTTTAGAGATTTTCTAAGAATTATTTAATTATTTTGCTGTATTAAGAAAGCGGTTTTAGATTAAGAGGTGAAATATAGAAATGCATTTATTTCTTTTAAATTAAATTATTCCTGAGTCACAGTTCAGATTAATTGTTAACAGGAATACATTTTCAAATTTATTATTATCAAGAAGTGAATCATTTTGTATTTAAAAACTCAAAGTGTAGTTGTTCAAGTGTTTTAACGTGCCTAAACTTCAAAACTAATAATAGAACTCTTTTAGACTCCTGTGGTATATTTATGATAATTGCTCAAAACTTACTGTGTGTTATGAATTGTGAGCGATAACTGGAAGTGTAACTACTGCTACTGAAGACGTTCTTTTATATTAGATCCCTCTATATACATTTTAAAAATTCGAACTGGTTGCTACCACACCCGAACCAGTTACTGGACTAGTTTTGTGTCAGTTATATGTTCACTAGAGTTTAAACTGAAGAGACCCAAAAATTTTAAAGAAGAATATCTTTGTTCACTCAGCAATGATGCACACTTGAATTTGTCTCGTGTGGACAACTCATGTGGATGTTATGTTCTTGTTCGAACAAACAATTCTGTCAGAACATTTGTTCCCACAACTATAAGTAAATTTGTACATATGTGTGTCCTCCATCCAAAAGACCAATATTATAAAACATTACAAAGAAAACTTAGAACATCAACACGGAGATACAGATAACAATTCTACCTACATATGTTAAGTTTTGAACTGCATACAGTGGGAAGCAACACTGTCCGGATGTTTTGCATTAAGTATGGTGCTTTTGGATGCGCTCATAGTATTATTATTTTCCAGTCATCTACTGTCCAATTTTTGTGGGTTTTACAGTGCTGGCTTTTCTCTTTTTCACACTGGCTACTAGACCAATTATATTTATAGCGCTTCTAAACGTCCAGAAAATGACATCCTTACCAATACGTTTTGCAGCATTTCTTTTATGTAGCAAACGTCCAATCTGCAGAGGATCACCATCAGAAAGCAGTTTTGGTCGACGACCCCCTTGTTTATTATTGCCAGCTACATTACGCCGTTTTTTTTTATATCATTTGCCATGGATTTACTTAAATTTAATTTTTCAGCAATTTTATGGCATGAATAATTATTTTGCAACAAATTTATCACATTGTTTTCAATATCAGTTGGAATTTTTCTCATTTTTAAAGATCTTTATAATTTTAAACAATAAAGTCACTATTAAATGTTTTATATATTTATATATATTTGGATCTAAGAAATTATAAAATATTAAAAAAAGGTCGAATAAACAAACTAAATAATTTTTGAAGATCTTTTAATTTTTTAGTTAAAAATCAAGTTAATCACTTCACAGGTCAAACAATAATGCAGAAATAGGGCAATAACAGCTTGAGATCTCAAAAAAAAACCAACGGGTCAAATACCGTTACATTTTAACCGATCAATATCGTGATCATGTTTGTCTTTGTGCTGTGCAAAAGTGTCCGAATAGTGGATTTTTTGTTTTTTTTTTTAATTTTTTTATTCTTTTAAGCAATTTATGTGGGTTTTTGTGCTTTATAATTTAGAATAAGGTTCAATTAAATAAAAGAAAATACATATATGTACATACTTAAATTCTTACTTTACTTCCTTAATGCAAAACATCCGGACAGTTTTGCTTCCCACTGTGTGTATCCAGATAATAAGTTTAAAAATTCCATATTTAATAAAACCAATTTGGCATTAGCTTTAGTGAGACATTCTAGTTTTAAAAAACATGATCTTTTAAACCTTTACAACATTATATTAAACTCCAGAGATCATTTGTACAAGGACTATAACAATTCTAACAAAAACATGTCTACTTAAAACACGTTCACCTTTGATTTACTACCTACATACATACATACTTATGTGCATACATATGTATGTACCTATGTATACATACTTACTAGCGTTTTTACTATTTGTATATTTTGTTAATTCTAATATAGATTGTAAAATGTTTTTTGTCATTATTTAATTTTATTTATGTGCGCACATACATATATACTCGTATGTACATAGTATGTAAATACAGCTCTACACGTGGTCTTAAACACTTTTGTAATTATCATGTAAATAGAATAACAAACAATCAAAAACTAATTAATGTTAAAATGAATTCTTTAATAATAGAGAGTATTTTTACAGTTTTTGTTTTGAGTTTGTCGATTATTTGCAGCGTTGTCAACTTAGTGCGTTTCGTAGCATTTTTGGTGCTTTTTAAAATTTTTTGTGCTCTTGTGTAGCCTGATGGTTTGGTCTACTGAACTGTAGACGAACAACCAGGGTTAAATTCCCAGTGGAGCCTTAACAAATTTTATTGAAAAAAATTCATATAGAAGTACTTAAAATAGAAAACAAAAATAATTAATAATTAACCCTGGATGGTTACTGTTCGTCGTATCGACTAAGCTCATTTACTCTGTATCATATAACTCATAAAAAAAGAGTCAAATTCGTATCGAATTTTAAGATAGAAAAACAAATTTGTGTTACATTAAATTTTATTTTTTTTATTTCTTAAATAAAATTCTTAAATAAAAATATTTTTATTTATTTTTAACTTTAAAAACTGCTCCGCTAAAATTATTTTTAAAAATTATTCGTCGATTCAACGAAGAGTAACCTTAATGAACAAAATTGAAGAGTAACCATCTAGGGTTAAAAAGTACTGAAATTACCCCTTTTTCACCAATTAGTACTTCAGTTCTGAATAGCGGATTGTGAGTTAAATTTCGTATGGTTAAATGCTTATTTTATCTTTATTAGCTCGTTTATTAAAAAAAGGCTTTTACTACTATTACTTTTACTCTTAAGCATTGATCTCTTTTTTAAAATTTTTATACAAAATTTTTAAATTAAAAAAAAAATGTTAAATTAATTCAATAAACATTTTAAACAAAAAAGTGCGTTTTTTTATAGCTCGCTTTTTCTGCACTTTGGTGCGTTTTGAAATTTCAAAGTTGACAACGCTGATTATTGGACTAAATCAACAAAAACTCACACGTTTTGTGTTTGTTGGTGTTGGTCCATTTTCATACACGTACGAGTATTTACCACTAACCGTTATAATTGTAACATATTTCTCAATAGTCACTATCATTTACTCTCTATTGGCAGTTTACACTCATCTCCTACTGCATACAAACATACATACATTCATAGATATAGTGCATGTACATATGTATGTACATATGTAGCGTATTTAACGTAAAGTACATAATTACGTTTACGTATTAAATTGTTACGTTTAAACCGTCTATGCGTGTTTTTATTTTACACTGTATGTACATACATACATTGTACATACTCGTATGTATGTATGCATGCATTAATTGTTTTAATTTTGTTGAGCGACATTGTTGTTTAACAAGGTAATAAAAGAGGCGCAAACAAAAAAAAAAAAAAAAACACTACCAACAACTGTGCCGAGAATTTCTTGTTATATGAAATTTGTTTTTATTTTGCCACACACAGTCTGACGCATTGTGTGTTAAGCCCTCCGGGGTGTTTAGCCGAAAATAAAAAAATAAAAACTACCAACTTGTAATTAGTTTTTAATTACAGTGCGATAATTATGAATATAATTATTGTGTTAATTTACTCACTGTTGTTTGAATTTGATTTGATGTCTCTATTGGTTGTGTTTTTATTAATAGCTTGTCAAAGAATTTATACATATGTACATGTACATATGTATGTATTGCAAATAAAATAAACAATTGATTAAAATTGATTTATAAAGATTTCTATTTACATATTCACACTTCTTGTTTCACTTAATTACGAAACGAAAATTTAACACTCCTGAGGCGTTAGTTTAATTTATGGAAATATGTATGTATGTATGTATGTATGTATTAAGTGCTAAGAAAATATTCAATAATTATTTAATTACATACATATATTTAAAAACGTATATTATTATAATGCCAAATATTAAAAAATATATATTGCTTGGCTGATAATGTCTTTAGAGTGTTAAACAAATTGTGGATTCAAGGCAGCAGTATATTATTCTTGTTTTATTTAAAATGTTCAAAGAAATAAATAAAAAATATTTGCACACACTGACATCAAAGCCATGTTACATTCTCATGAACATAATTACAATTGCAGCTATTCAAACATAACTATTTAATTGGTATAGGAGGTGCCACGCCCACTAAACTAATCCATTTTTACACCATCTATGCGCAATAAAGTGCCTGCAATTTTGCACTTTTTGGATTTTCGTTGATAGAAATTTAAAAATCAAATTCCAAAAATTTAAGCAGTCAGATAATGTTTAGATGTTCTAAATTCCAAGAGTTTTAGAACAAAAATATTAAACAACATTAAAAAATTGAAATAAAAATAGTTATTCTATTTAATCTACTTATAAATCGTAAATATATAAACATTTTATGTATTCATTAGAACTTGATGCCAAATGATGCTGTAAAAATTTATGTAAAAAAGTCAGGATTGACGCAAAAATTTATGTATAGAAATGCCAAGACTGAAGAGCCATAGTAAAGAGTAAAAGAGAGCCATAGTAGAGAGCCACCATACAAATTCAGTCAAAGAAAGTGCGGCTATTGATGTAAATATTGTTGTAAAAAATGGATTAACGATTAGTGTATCATTTTAAGTAAAAACAAAAACAGTCATGACTGAAGTAAAAATTTAGGTATAGAAAGAGCCACGATAGATGTAAATATTAAAGTAAAATAACAGCCACAAATGAGGTAAAAATTTGAGTCACGAGGTAAAAATTTATGTATAGAAAGAGCCACAATAAATGGTAAAAAATGAAGTATGAAAGGCTTCATGATTGAGGTAAAAATTTAAGTAAAGAAAAGCCACGGTTGAGGTAAAATTTAGGTATAGAAAGAGCGACGATTGATGTAAATATTGAAGTAAAAAAACTTCATGATTGATGTAAAAATTTGACTATTGAAAGAGCTACGATTGATGTAGATATTGAACTATAAAAAAGCCTCGATTGATATAAAAATTTTAGTAGCAAACAGCAACAACAAGAGAAATTGTAGCCAAAGTTCATGATATGGTATTAAATGAACGATGAATAAAAGTGCGTAAAATAGCCAATATAGTGGGCATCTCAAATGATCGAGTCCATTTAATTTTGCATGAAGAACTACAGATGAAAAAGCTTTCTGCAAGATGGTTGCCGCATTTATTAAAAGTCGACCAAAAACGCATAAGAATGAAAATTGCTCAAGCTTGTTTGGATCGTTTTAAGAAAAATAAAATGGATTTTAAACGTTGTTTCATAGCTGTTGATGTGACATGAGACACTCCAGAGATAAAAGAACAATCCAAGCAATGGACTGAAGCTGGAGGAAAAGCCCCAAAGACGACAAAAACAAATCAATCGGCTGGTAGTGTTATGGAAACGTTTTTTGTGGGACTTTAAATGTAGTTTATTGATTGACTATCTGCAAAAACAGGGCAAAACAATAAATTCAGACTACTGTTGCAACATTTTGAATCAATTAAGTGTAAAAATTCGATTAAAACGAACTGGCTTACAACACAAAAACAATAATTTTTCATCAAGACAACGCACCAGCGTAGAAGAGTGTTTTAACAATGGCTAAAATCAACGAATTTAACTACGAGTTGCTTGATCACCCACCATATTCTCCTGATTTAGATCCCAGTGACTTTTAGCTGTTCCCATATCTAAAAAATTCCTAGCTGGCAGGCGTTTTACCACAAATAAAGATGCAATTACAGTTGTAAAACATTATTTCAAAGGGCTTGGGGAAAACTATTTTAATTAATAGAATTGCTGGATTATATTAAAGTTTCAGGAGATTATATTGAAAAATAAAAATGTTTTTGAAAAACTAACTATTCTTTTTCTGTGCTAGGCTAAGAAAATTCCGAACCGCCCTCGTATTGAAATCCGAGTATAGAGAAAGCCGCGATTAATGCAAGAATTGAATTATAATAAGTGTGGAAGGATGGAAACAATGGTAAAAATTTGACTCATGCCAAGTTTTAAAACTTAAACTACACTACCTGTAGCATAGACTTGATAATTATTTGTATTTTATATAAGACACAAAACATCCAACATACTTCTTAAGTGAAAATAAATTGCTTCCGACAAAGTTTAAACACTTTCAAAACTATTGTTCTGCAGATTATAAAGAAACTTTTCCTTAAACGCTAAAGCTCATACCATTATTTAGTTAAATTCTTTATATTGTGAATACCCTTACTGTAGGGCCAACGGGGAAACTATTTAATAGCACATCACTTAATTGTTTTTTGTTTTGCCGCTCTTCACTTGCTAATTATTTAAGTCTTAATTAAATATAACCCAACAATTTATTGTGCAAATTACTTAAATAAATACAACAAAGATCAGAGTAAATGAGTGATTAGTATTTATAGTTGTTTTTATTATTGTTATTAATATTTTTATAGTGGTAGTAGTATTTGTTGTTGTGGCTAAGACAACAACGGCTTCTTTTGCAAAAATTTGTTTACTGCAAACAAACAAATATTTTTTTAAATGTTCCATTAGGTGAATTTCTCACATGCCAAGACAGACATTTCAATAATATTTAAAATGCAAATAAAGGTACGCTCACACTTGACAAATATTTGCCCCAAAAAACGTAACCACTAAATAAAATGGATTTGTACTTGTTAATTTATTAAAAAAAAAAAAAAAACTTTGTTTCTTTACAACAAGACACAACAAATATTTAGTTTTATTTTATTTGAGGCTGTTTGATCTTGCAAAACTCTTGTAAGAGTAAATAACGTTAAAGAAATTGGTGCTAAAACAAGTGGTTACGCTTTCTTAAGTAAATATTTACCTTAAGACAAATGTTTAGGCACACAGACAGAGAGTTAGAAGTAAAACTAAACGATAAATTTAAACATTTTCGCACGTTTAAATTATTTATTTTTTCTTAAAAAAAAAAATAAAGCAACAACTGGTACACGTTGCATTTAAAACGAATGTGTTATAAATTACAGTTTAAATTTATTAACTGTTTTTGGAGTTTGTGACAGTCTTTGAATTAGACACACAATCAGTCGTATAGCTGCAAGAACTTTTCAACATGAACATTTTTTAACTTTTGTGTTTAACATGTTTTTTTTTAACAAAATATTTAAGTTTTTGTACTTTATATCTAAATATGCAGTAGAAGTTGTTGTTTTAATTTATTTTTATTACTTTTGGGGTGTGTTAAAATTTAATTATTTTCATAATTCTGGTTTGTGTTTAGAACAGAAACATTTTGCAAAAATATTTAGTGTTTTTTATTATTCGTTGGTGGTGGATTTTATTGTTAATGGATTTATTAACTGACCCGCCAACTAAATGCAAACAGTTTGTTTTTTTTTTCTTTTTTTGTTGTATAATTTATTTAATTATTAAACAAATACTTTAAAATACATAAATTGTTAGAATGATGTTGAAGTAGAAATTGTTAGGAATGCTTTAAAATCTTCTCACCTGTCGTGAGTTTGGTATTTTTCCCATTAATTAAACCCACACCTCATATTTATGTTTCAGCCACATTTTTCCTTGCTAATAAATTAATAATTGCTTAGCTAATAAAATAATAATAATATTTAATACTTAGCTTATTTTTAGCTTAATTTAAGTAAAAAAAGTAGCAGATATACAACATATGCTGGCAAATATTTGCATGTGTAAAAAAAACTGAATTTGTCTCGTGTGGACAACTCTTGTAGATATAATTGTTCAATGCACTAGTGATGTTGTATGTTATACATTGTAAGATACAATTATTTGTATGTGAAAACAGTTTTGAGCAAAATCGTATGTTTATATGGTCAAACCTTCAGAATGACAAAACAAAAATATTTTAAAAACAAATATACAAAATATAAAACATGAGTATTTTCCAAAACTACCCTAGTATTGTTAGCAATCAATATCCCATGGTGTAACTATACAAGGTGAGGGCAGTAGCACAACTAACTGACTTTCTTTACAATTTATTTATACCGTCAAAAGTAATACTTTTTCAAGTGCTTTTGACAGTAGTACACTATTTTACACAAACAAAATGCCTGTTGTTTCTGTATTGTGTTGTATTTGTTGCCGATCCATTATTAAATTTGACAATCAGTTTACGAATATGATTTAAGTGTTACCCTTTGGTTATTTCTTTCTTTCATATTAAATAATTATAAAGAAATTACCAACAACATTTGTACAACTATTGTAAATTCAGACGACGTACAACTCCTACGACACGACAACATCACTTGTGAATTGAACAAATATTTGTCTCAACTATTGTAAATTCAGACGACGTACAACTCGTACGCCACTACAACATCACTTGTGAATTGAACAAATATTTTTCTCAACTATTGTAAATTCAGACGACGTACAACTCCTACGACACTACAACATCACTTGTGAATTGAACAAATATTTTTCTCAACTATTGTAAATTCAGACGACGTACAACTCCTACGACACTACAACATCACTTGTTAATTGAACAAATATTTTTCTCAACTATTGTAAATTCAGACGACGTACAACTCCTACGACACTACAACATCACTTGTGAATTGAACAAATATTTTTCTCAACTATTGTAAATTCAGACGACGTACAACTCCTACGACACTACAACATCACTTGTGAATTGAACAAATATTTTTCTCAACTATTGTAAATTCAGACGACGTACAACTCCTACGACACTACAACATCACTTATGAATTGAACAAATGTTTTTGTTCACATAACTTTGTATTTCTTTTTTGGATTTTGGTTTAAGTCTTTACTTAAATTAACAATACTAGGGTGTTTTCGGTTGTAAATGAAACTACTTTATGGGGACTTTTTTTTCACAAAATCATCTTTGTTTCAGTAAAAATTTATAAACGTTTCCAAGTAAATAAATTTTATTTGAAATGTAATTTATTTTTAAAAACTCCAGTCATTACCTGTTAAACAGGAAATTAAGCAAATGTTCTTTTTTTAGTTTTTTTTTCATAAATAAACTTATATGTACATATGTATGTACTTCAAAACCATATTCTTATTTTCTGAAAATGGGCGTCACTTAATTGTTTGTCATAATGACACATTTAAATGTCGTTTAAAATTCGATTAATAAAAACTGTTTAATAAGAAACTTTAACAAAATAAATTTTATAATTTCGCACGAATTACCCATAAACAGCTCATATTGTTTTTGGGTGTATTTTTTTAAGTAAATTAGACATAAAACAACTGAGAGACTTTTATTTAAATTTGTTTATAAATGTCTGGCCAACGCATTTTTTGAGAGTGGTTAATATTTTATGTATGAAATTTATACATTTGTACATACCTACATACATATGTATAATAAAAAGAAATAAAAGTTGACTTCCGCATTTAGAAATTCCGTAAATAAAAAATATACAAAAGTATATTTTTTTTATTAATTTATTATGTTTTAGTTTAATTTTGATTTGTGTTTATGTACATACCCAGCGGGAAAAATTGCAAGTGCTTCCATTTGCAGGCCTTATAGAAGACCTATTTATACATTCTAAAAATTTCGATACTCATTTCACTAGGACTTCTCTAAGAAGCTGTTCTAGAAGGCCTTTCAAAACTTTATTTCAAAGGAATGTTAACAAATAATGGCATTTAGTCCGCTTTTACACTCTTCAATTCTGACTCTTCAAGGCAAGTATTTTTGTGTGAAATGGGAAAAGAGAATAACAGGGGCACAAACTTGAAGGTACTAGTCAATTTTCTATTTCTTCAGTTTTCTTTCATACATTTTGATTTGCCTGGAAACGTACGAAAATTTAATTGACGCGTGTAAATGAAATGGTTTGTTCAGAAAAGAATTGAACTCTGGTGAAACTGGTCAGCTAAAACTGAAGTGTGTGTGTGCAACAAGACTTAAATTGATGAAAGGTTTTGCAATTATTATTGTATATCGTCACAACTACAACAATAAACATTATTTTGCCGACTTTGTTATACGAAAAAAATTTTAATAAATTTTGTATTTTATAAAAATTTGTGGCGTAAAGTACGCGTAAGCCAGTGCTTTTGAAATTAATTTAAATCGATTTAAAATTAATTTAAATATTTAAAACTTCTTCTTTTACTTTCCCCAGTGAAATTATCAATTTAGCAGACCTTTAATTACTTCTTGCATGAGACATTAATTGGTTGACCTTCCAATGGCCCTTCTCAAGTAGGTCTTCTAGCAGGCATCTAAACAGTAGCGAGTAGGCAAGGCCTTGACTAACAGTAACACGCCTTGTAAAATTCAAGCGATTCAACAATGCGGCTAGAAGTCTTTGTGACTGAAAAATAAGGCCTTCTAGAAGGCCTCTTTACAGCATATTTTTCCCGCTGGGTATATACCAGAAACATGCATAACAATTTTAGGCTCTTAATGTCAAACTGTCTAAAATACAATGCAACACAATAAAACAATAGAATACAGTGGGTATTAGTTTTTGATAAGCTACAGTCAGTGCCAAAATTAAGTTTACAGCGAACAATAATTTCTGTGACAAATAACATCTTTAAAAGAAGTCTATATTTTTAAAATTTATTTATGTAAAAATGTTACGGATAGGCTAACATTTAACATTTGTACTCAGAACAACAATTAAGAGGGAGTTCACAGGCTGCTACTTTTACCTGCGACTCGAGTTTATAGATGAAATATGTAGTGGAGAGTACGGGGTAGCTAGTGTCGCAGGTTTTGTGAAACGAAGCGAGAAATTTGACATTTTTTCTTTTCTCTTGTATTATTTTTATTTCATTTAACAGCAGTGTTGCTACGATGCAATTTAATTTTATGGGATTACAGAACATTTTTGGCAACACTGCGAATCAATAACTGTAAATTAAAAAGAAAGCAACTTGTTGTTTTAATTTTAAATAAATAAATACAAGGTGGTCAACAAATTTAATAGAACATTAAATAGTGAAATATCAGCAATAAGAATACCTGTATAATGTACCTGTAATGTATTTAGGTCCTATATGGCAACACATGAATGAGCGAAATAGAAGAAATTAACAATTTAATGTGAAAATGTTGCAAGAATGGTGCAACAAATGTTTCATTATGTGAACAGATGAAGATTTGAAAGAGACACTAAAAGAGAATGTCAGCAGAGTCTCGGCAACAAATCGCAGCGTGTGAACCCACTCTAAGTGAGTGAGAGTACTTGCCTTAGTATAAACGATTAAGTAAGTGAGAGTAGGAATTACGAGCATTTTGATTTGAAATCATAAAAAAGATGAAAGTTATATATTTCTTTTTTTAATTTAAAAATTATTTAAAACTAAATAAAACGCATTTAAGCTAAATTGTAAAATATCGATATAAGCACTAAAAAGACTAAAATAAACATGAATAAATTTTAGTTATGGACATAAGACAAATCCATGCGAGGACAATACATTTTTTAGCAAGTGAACAAATTAATGGTTTGCTAAAGTTCGTTTGTAAAGTTTCCTTTTAGAATATTATTAAAAGCTTTAGCATTTTTGCAATTATGAAATACGACAATGTTGGTTGTGCAAGTAATTTGTGCATGATTTTTTTTTTAATTTATATATTTTGTTGGTATAACTGTAGCTTAAGGTATGCATGTATGTCATTTAACAATCAAATCACCTTTGCAGTGTGACCGGATTTTATGTGAACAATATTGTAACATAAAAAATATATTTTCGAATATGGCGCTAATTTAACAAGTGTCGTTTTAAGTCATAAAATTTGATTTTGTCTTTTATGACAAGAACGTCGCTATATTTCATTTTTGCAATGCTTCTTGCCATTTCTGTTGTGTATTTCGTCTAACTCGAATCTATTTAGGATACTTTTATAGCTGCTATAAATTAAATTTTTCTTTAATAAAAAAAAAAACTTTATTTAATTTATATTGATTAACTCCTTACTTGGGTTTATAATTAAAAGAGCTCATCTAAATATTAAATCTATAAAAGCCACACACTTAAGCCATTTATAGACTGTTGTGAGATCATACAAAGTTGTCAGATAAAGCAATGTATTGACATTGAAAAATTGTTAACAAGAGGTAAATTGTCAGTACGAAAATGGCAAACAATTTTCAACCAAAAAAAAAAAAAAAAATTATCTGCCAACAGAAATTGTCAGTTCACACGGTTGTTACATTGTTGTATGTCGAAAATTATTAAATTCGTAGTCAGGCATTGACACAACTGTGTGTGTGTTTAAAAATGTTAAATATTGTCATTTAACAAAAAAGAGCAATTGAAACAATTTTAGATGAAGTTAAAATAACAAAAAAAAAAGCCGCAAAGTTTGGGTGAAAGAAATAATTTCTCTGACAATGCTTCCATTTGCACATCTGACAATAAAAAGTGTTTGACAAGGATAATTGTCTTACAATTGCAAAAACATGTGTTCACATGTCTGACAAAATTTTTGCCTTACAATGTACTGAAATTTCTTTTTCTTACAACGTTGTAAGATGAAAATTTTAAATTCACACGCTTGTTAACATTTTATGAACATTTTTCTGACACTGTTGTAAGATCTCATAACCGTCTGTACAAAGCTTAAGTTTCACACTCAAAAGTAAAAATTTTTAAAAATAAAAAAAATAAGTAAAAATTTCATTTAAGTTAAAAATATACAAAAAGCTTTAAAACTTGAGATTACACGTTTTCTTAATTCTTTCTTCTGGTATTTTATGAATACAAGCAGGTATGTAGGCACTTTTGACATGTCTTCCTTAAAGGGTTACTACACGTTTTACTTGTGGCTTTCGATTAAAATGTTTACCTTCTAGGTATAATAGAATTCTTTTTAAATAAAGCGTGATTCATTTCGAGGTTCCCTAATTTTTAAACAAAAAAAAAAAATACACAGAAAATTAAAATTTTAATGGGGAATGTTTATTATCATTTGAAAGAACATTCTTTGGCATTTAGTTTTTGAAGATTATGTCTATCAAATGTTAGCAGTTGCTACGACGCAATTGGTCTATCCTTTGCTTTAAATTTTCGATGACTTGTTCGAGCATTTCGACTGGTAACTGGCGAATGATACACGTGATGTTTTCCTCCAAGACCTGAATCGAAGCGGGTTTGTACGCATAAACTTTAGACTTTACATAACCCCACAGGAAAAAAGTCTAACGGTGTGATATCACACGATCTTGGTGGCCAATCGAACGGCCCAAAACGTAAAATTCTGTGCTCACCGAAGTGTTCTCTCAATAAATCCATTGATTGCTGCGTTGTGTGGGAAGTGGCGCCGCCTTGCTGCAACCAAATGTCGCCGAGATCACTAGCTTCAATTTCAGGCATCAAATAGCCGGTTATCATGGCACGATTACGGCAGCCATTGACGTTTACGTTCGCACCGGCATTATTTTTAAAGAAATATGTATCGATGATTCCACCGGCCCACAAACCACACCAAACCGTTGTTTTTTCTGAATAAAGTGTCAGTTCTTGAATCACTTCAGGTTGCTCTTCGTACCAAATGCGGCAATTTTGTTGAGCCAGAAATGGGCCGATTATGTTGAAAATAAGTTGAGCGAATTGCATGAAACACATTTCTTCACAGAACGTGAATTTTCATAATAAAGTTGAAGGATTTGTAAACGTTGCTCAGGTGCAGGGTCTTTCCATTATGAAATGCCAAACAATACTAAACAAAAATAACATGACAGCATGACACGAGTCACATGCGATCTGTCAAAAAAAAGGCTATTGAAAAAAGTATCCCTACTTGAATCACCCGCTATTTATTAGTGTTGCTAGTCTGTGTTGTTTATTATGATGATTATGGCTGCTATTAATTTGTTTTAATTTATTGAAAATTTAACATATTTAACATGGACTGCTTGTTTTGTTTATATTTAAATAACAATGAATATTTTAAGACACAAACAAAACCATTTTAGCGGTGTCTTTGGGGTTTAAAACTAATTTTTGTTGTTGTTAGTTCATAGATTTTTAAAGTCCAATTTATTTGTGTTTAATACGGGTATTAGCTTGATTTTTTTTACAAAAATTTTTTATTGTTTGTATTGAAATTAAAACCTGTTTGTTTTTATCAGTTTTATGTTTAAAATGTCAATATTTTATTTATAATATTAAAATTTAGTTGCTAATGTTTGTTGTTTTTATTTCTTTCTTTTTTTTTTGCATGTCTTTTCATGTTGTCTAATTTATTTAAGTTTAATTTTTTTTTCGGAAATTATAGGTATTCGTGGGGGTTTTTTATTGTTCAGTTGTTTTTTTTTTTTTTGTATTTTTTTATAATGACTTTGTTGAAAAAAAATTAAATAATTTTAAAATCAAGTCGACAAACTGTCTGTTGTGTTATTTTCGAAAAAGTGTTGTTGCTGTTGTACTCGTATGTGTGTATGAGATGGTTGAATGGTTGGTTGGTTGGGTTGCTGGGTTTGTATTGCTCTCACTCATGCAGCTGATTTTAACAAAAAAAAAAAAGTAACAAAAACAACAACAAATTCACTATTAAAAATGTATTTAACTATTTAACACTTTTTTAGCACAACAAACAAATAAACAACTTTAAAGTTATCAAGCAAACATAAAACCTGGCTACACTAGCCCCTTTAGCAGCGGCTGACATAAATATTGCCACACAAGAAAAACATATCATGTCATAACACCGGCAATACTACAGTATATTTTCTAATTACTCCTGCCGTGGGCAGAATTATGGACACACATTTGTTCATGTTCTTTTATATGGGGAAAACGAGTAGATGTCTATTTTCATACTTTTCTTTGCGGGTTTTTAAAATGGCTGCCTTTTTTTGTTTGAAAATTATATTTAACGGCAGACATAATTAACTAAACAACTGTTGTGACAGAGTTGTTGGTGCAAGAATTTAAATATCACAATAGTTGTCTACAAGAGACAAATTCATGTGCAAACTTGAAATTGTTAATGGCTGGTCAAGACAGAAGGTAAGATCATGGTGGCATTACCTTCGCTTTGGGTATCATCAAATCATGCAAAAATCCCTAAAACGCCTACATTGTACCGTCCAATAATTGCAAAAAATCTAAAGCTTTTGAAAAGTATTGTAAATTATATCATAAATCTATACAATTAAACTTTAGCCCTAGTAAATAAAAAGAAAACGAAAAGTTTCTTAATAGAAACCAAAAACTTACTAAGAAAATACTTCGTTAAATAAGGCAACAAACTATCCCTCCCAGTGTAAGTATCACAAGAAGACTACATTTGGATGCTGGCAAAGCAAAACGTGGTTTTAGTTTAAAGACTAATACTTGGTTTTCACTATGCCATTTTTGTTGTCAAATTGTCCAAATTGTTGGCAATTGTATGAAATCTATTAAATGGATAGCGACATTTCAATAAATGAATCCTGCATTATAGGGTGCAGCTATGAGTCAATTGATTTGAATTTTATTAAATTCATGCGTCAACAGGCTCTGTAGTCCGAATCAAAAAGCCTACCGCAAAAAGATAAAATGTGTGTGGTTACAGAAAAGTATTATCCAACTTATCAAGGAAGTTGAGGCACGGCGGAGTTTAAGGAATGCTGGTTGCGTTGAATAAAAAATTCCCAAATATATTTTATGGCAAGACTTTGGGGCGTTTTTTTTTTTGTTAGTTTATCTTCATGTGGCAACCGTGTGTACTGACAATTTTTGTTGACAGAGAATTTTATTGTGTGACAATTTTGTGTCAATGAAATTGTAAGGTTTTCTTACAGTCGTCTGAACTGAAAATGTACCTTTTGCTAACAAATTTTCTTTTTTCAGTACATTGCTAGCACATTGCTAGATCTGACAACATTGTATGATCTGACAACCTTTTGTACATAGCTTTATGCTTGGTTTTCACTATGTGATTTTTGTTGTCAAATTGTCCAAATTGTTAGCAATTGTATCAAAACGGGTTGTCTATGGCGTCACATAGTGAAAACCAAGCATAAAGCTATGTACAAAAGGTTGTCAGATCATACAATGTTGTCAGATCTAGCAATGTGCTAGCAATGTACTGAAAAAAGAAAATTTGTTAGCAAATGGTACATTTTCAGTTTAGACGACTGTAAGAAAACCTTACAATTTCATTGACACAAAATTGTCACACAATAAAATTCTCTGTCAACAAAAATTGTCAGTACACACGGTTGCCACATGAAGATAAACTAACAAAAAAAAAAACGCCCCAAAGTCTTGCCATAAAATATATTTGGGAATTTTTTATTCAACGCAACCAGCATTCCTTAAACTCCGCCGTGCCTCAACTTCCTTGATAAGTTGGATAATACTTTTCTGTAACCACACACATTTTATCTTTTTGCGGTAGGCTTTTTGATTCGGACTACAGAGCCTGTTGACGCATGAATTTAATAAAATTCAAATCAATTGACTCATAGCTGCACCCTATAATGCAGGATTCATTTATTGAAATGTCGCTATCCATTTAATAGATATTTTCATTAATTTAGTTCCTAAATTTTCTTTCACATTCTGTTATATATAATTTTTTTTTTTGATTGTATGTAACTAGATGGGTGTAACTACCTGGCCTAAAATTGCCAGGTAAGTCCCAAGTCGACCAATAACATCATATAGGAAACTGGAACGCTTAAATTAAATGTGACTGATAACCAACTTTTAAAAACCATAACGCGGTACACTTAGACGATGCCAAGCATTAACCAATGCAAGAGTGGGACGCAAATCTCTCGAAGGCGGCGAAAAAGAACAGCTTGATTGCCCTTAAGTGATAACGCGCGATTTCTTTCTCCTCCTGAATTACGACTCTTTAAATATAATTAATACACACTTCTGTTTATTTATTTATGAACATATGTATGTATACACAAGTGGCAAATATTGTGAGAGGCATAAACTTTGCACATCTGACAATAATCTTACAATGAAAAAAATGTGTTCACGCGGTTCTTAGATGTCTGACAATATTTTTGTCTTACATTGTACTGAAAATGCTATTTCTAACAATGTTGGAAGACAAAAATTTGAAGTTGAGACGCTTGTTAGACATTTTCTGATTATTTTGCTGACAATATAGTAAGATCTGACAATCGTCTGCACATATGTACTAATTGTTCATTCTTTTTATCTTAAAAATTATTTTTTCTTGAAGCTTAACGACAAAATTTTTCTTTTATTTATTTATTATTTCTTCCAATATCGTGTAGCATACAATAATTGTAAAAATATTTTCATTGTAAGAAAAATATTGTTAATTTGTTAACGTTAATAACGTTATAAAATAAAATTGTAGTTCTATACTTCCTTATTTAGACAGTTTAATAATAAAGAGAGGTAATGAATTATTAATAGACTGGTATATAAGATTTACATCATCAGGAATGATTATTAATTATTATTAAAAACATCCTAAAAGAATTATTATTAATACAGCTAAACATCGTATAGAAGGAATATTAACAATAAGTGATTAGGAATTCCACAAGAAGAATATAGAAACAATTAAAAATACTCGTATATTAAACAATAAGAATTTCCCTATTAATAAAATCTGTAAATTAATAAGACAATCCAAAAATAAAATAAATAACACAAAACGATTTTCTGAACTTCAGATATATAAAAAAATCATTAACTTATGTAGGTACCTAAAATATACGAAAGATGAGAAAAATCGAATATATTTGATAATAACAAATATAAAATGGCTCCAAAAATGTACAATGCAGTGGGCAGATTATTCAGTTAAACAAAAGATTGGATACATAATTTAGAAATGTCAAACGTAGTTTATAAAATACCATGTAAAGGTAATGACAATGAAAAATATACTAAAAACTAGAACAGCTGGATACAAATCTGATCAAAAAATATAGATTTATATCATCACAGAAAACGGAATTATCATCACATTGGGCAGATTTGAATCACTATTCCGATTTTGAGAACATGTCAGTTTTAAAAACAGAAAATAATTATAAACGTCTTTATACTCGTTTTATGTTAGAAATGTTAGAAATTATAAATGTACCAAAAAATTTCAGAATTTTAATTTTAAAGCAGATACTGATAATGTAGCTCAAACCATTATGTCCGTCTGTCTGTCTGTTGAAATCAATTTTGTAAAGTCCCCAGATATTTTCGGGATCCAAATCTTCAATAGTTCTGTCAAACATGCTTTCAAGAAGTTTGCTATTTAAAATCAGCAAAATCCGTGCATAAATAACGGAGATATGAGGAAAAATCCGAGACAACCTCTGAGAATTTCATCAAAAAAACTATCAAACAAAGTGTGTTAACATAATATATATATGTATGTATGTATGTATATAATATAATTATGCATCCACAACAAAGGTGAAGGGTATATAAGATTCGGCATAGCCGAATATAGCACTCTTACTTGTTTTTTCATATTTTTGTTTTTGTAATATTTAAAAATTTTTTTCATTCTGACAATTCTGTTATATTGAAAAATATTTTTACTTTTATTTAGTGAATTTGTTAAAAAATTTGCATGAAATTGACCTTAAAGCTCAAAACAAAATAATTTTTAAATTTTTGGTATTTGTTTAGTCAGGCTCAAGTTCATTAAATTTAATTTTCATTAAATTATTTTTACTGAAGGTAGGAATTGTTTTACAAATTGAAAAACATTTTTATTTGATAATTTTTCTTGGCTGGGATTCGAACCTGGGTTGAATTGACATGTTTCGAGAACAACCACATTTTCTCATCGCATAGAATATGCGTTCTAACCCTACGCACCACTGCGGTGCCCGTTAGCCAACAGACAAACATCAATCTTTTAACCAGTGTTACCTGGTGGTGCGAAATTTGCTGTAATTATCATTTTTCAATTTCTATTCATATGTTGTCTCCTTTTCTTCAGTTCGTATTCATGTCAAGATTTTTTGTCTTGTAAACTTTGAATACATTTATTTATTATGTTTTTTGTCCACTTTCGTCGACATTTTTATGTGTTCCACACTTTGAGTACAATTACAAACATTAGAAGCTGGTGCACATTTTTAATTGAAGAAAATATAATTTTGAATATAGCTGAATAAATTAAAGTAAATATTCTAGCCAGACAGATTCTGAGTCCATTTCAATTCAAAAAATCTGTATCAACACATAATATCATTATAGTGATAATAGTGAGAAGATAGGTTAGGTTAGAATTGTAAATTCAGCAGCGTGGTTTCTTCCCTAAAACAGTTTAGGCAAATACCTTTATAATAAATTTGTTAAGCCAGGCCTCTGTGTTTATTTTGTTTCATTAAACAAAAAAACAAATGTAATTTATTTAGTTGTAGTTTCTGTCTAATGTTGTTAGATTTTTTATCTGCAGCTGTAAATTCTTAATAGTTGTATTTTCAAAAAAAAAAAAATGTTGAAAAAAAACAAACACTTTTAACAAAAATTCCCTGGCATTTTGTTAAAAGTACGAGTGTATTTAGCTTTTCAACAACATTGTTGTTATTTCATAAATACCAATAGTTTTTTTTTTAGTTTAAAAGCATTCATTCATACATTTTTGTTGTCGTTTTTTATGTGCTTTTTAACAAATTTTTAAAAATTTCAGAAAAATGTTGTAGTTAAAACAAAAAAAAAACCAAAGGTGTTAATTAAATTTGTAAATTGTTTAAAAATTAACAAAGCAAAAAAATACTATTTATAGATTTAAATAACTCAAAAATAGTGGAGAGAGACGTTTACACTGGCAAAATATTTCAACAAACTTTAAGAAATCTACAAATTATCTTGCAACCTGTTAGACATGTTGCATATATAATTGTTTTATAAATTGTAATTTTAATTCATTTTTTAATAATTGCATAATAGTTTTAGCTACTTTTACTAATTACTGGCAACGTTCAATACAAAAACTTAACAGTAGTACCTGTGCAAATATACGACTGCTTATGACTAAACTGACTAGAACTATGGGTGGTATTAAGTAATGCACAGAGTAAGTGGTAGCCATTATCAAGTAGTTTTAAGATTTACGAGCGCGGTTCGGAAACTTCTTAGCCTAGCACAGAAAGGGAATAGTTAGTTTTTGAAAAACATTTTTATTTTGCAATACAGTCTCCTGACACTTTAATACACTTTGTCGAACGCTTATCCAGCAATTCTATCCCTTGATTAAAATAGTTTTCCTCAAGGCCTTCCAAATAGTGGTTTACAATTGAAATTGCTTCCTCATTTCAGAATTGCAGAGATTTAAGAACAGGGGCCAAATTACCGCATTCGATTTCTTATTTGAGTTTATGGCATTCGATATCGTGCAGGAAATTTAGTTCATTTTATCATAATTTCGATATCGAATTCATTTATCGATACAATAGCTCATTCGATCACGAATGCGGTAATTTGGAACCTGGTAAAAGTCACTGGGAGCTAAATCAGGAAAATAAGGTGGGTGGTCAAGCAACTCGTACTTTAATTCGTTGATTTAAGCCATTGTTAAAACACTCTTGTGCGCTGGTGCGTTGTGTTGATGAAAAATTATTGTTTTGTGTTGTAAGCCAGTTCGTTTTTCTCGAAATTTTACATTTAATTCTGCCAAAATGTTGCAACAGTAGAATTTATTGTTTTATCCTTTCGCAGATAGTTAATCAATAAAATTGCTTTAAAGTCCCAAAAAACCGTTGCCATAAACTTACTAGCCGATTGAATTGTTTTTGCCTTCTTTAAGGCACTTCCTCCAGCTGCAGTCCATTGCTTGGATTGTTCTTTTGTCTCTGGAGTTCCATGTCTCATCAATAGTTATGAAACAACGCTTAAAATCCATTTTATTTTTCTTAAAACGATCCAAACAAGCTTGAGAAATTTTCAGTCTTAATGCGGCACCCATCTTGCAGGAAGCTTTTTCATCTGTAGTTCTTCATGCAAAATTAAATGGACTCGATCATTTGAGATGTCCATGATATTGGCTATTTCACGCACTTTTATTCGTCGGTCATATCAAGCATTTTGGCTACAATTTCTGTTGGTGTTGCTGTTTTTGGACGTTCATCCTGAATGCTTGTACGACCACGTTCAAATTCAGCAACCCAAAATTGTACTGTTGCATATGAAGGAGCTCTTTCACCCAACACATTCACCATATCATTATGAATTTCTTGTGCCGATAAACCTTTTTCATTTGAATATTTAATGACACCATGAATTTCTCATTTTTCCATTATAAAAGAATCTCGGATGCGTCTTTTTTGAACACCTGTTTCTATGTGAAGGAGTTGGCAGATCGAAAGAAAATTTAACATGTGTTCATAGCACAGATGGAAGTTTCCAAAACACTTAACGTTTTTTCTGTTTATACCGCGCTTTCTGTTCTAGACTAAGAAATTTCCGAACCGCCCTCGTATGTTCTGCTGAGCAATGTTTCCTTTTCATTTTTCTTTTATAATTAACAAACATTTCTATTACATTTTCAAATTTAATTTCCCTTGCATTAATGTCTAATGATCTTATAAACTATTTTTGAATTTTCAAATTCATTAAGAATTTTCATTTCTGGGTATTTTTATGCAATTTGTTTTACAAAATATCAAATTTATTTAAATTCAATTGTATTTGTTTTTGCAAATGACTCGTGCATTTGAAAAGTATGTTTGTTTTAGGCAGGAAATAGCGTAGAGGTGTGTGTGTGGTTTGTTGCCTCAATTATTGGGTGAATGAAACTTTTATTGACTTAATAAGCAGTGTAACCAACATTTTAGGCCAGCTAATGAGGGCGTAATGTTTGTTGTAAATATTTATATAAGTAAATTTTAAATTTTAATTCAGGGGATTTGTAATTGAGTGTAAATAAATCATGAGATTATTTAAAAATTTATTTTTGAGCACATAACAAAATCTAGCTAAGTATGAGAGAATGAGGAAAATTCAGTTTTTGGTTGGTTGAAAAATAACTTGAAATGACACAGAAATTTTTTGCAAGTTTAAAAATAATTCCTTAAAATGTTTGCTAAGTATGTTGGAGTATTAACAAATTATGCATATGTGAAAAGTTTTTAAATTTTTTTTAGTATTTTCTGTTAGACTATATTGTTATGTATTGAATACATAGAAAATCTTTGTCAGTTTTAAAGTTATACATACATTTTTCGTGTGATTAAGTCAACATATTAAAAGTAAATATATTAATATTAATCATACGCACAGGTGTTTGCAATTTTTTTTTTATTAAACATTTTAAAGCATACTTTTGTGAGAGAGGGAGTAAGAGGTAACCAGATATGTAGTTCATAATGTGCACTAGTTTACTAAGAGGGAGTCCACTACGTATTTCATCTATAAACTAGAGTCGCAGGAGAAAAGTTGCAGGTAAAAGTCGCAGCGTGTGAACTACCTCTAATAAATAAGGTATTTTGAAAATTCCTAAAATAACTGCTTTGATTAATTCAATTGGCTTTATGTTGTTTTTAATTATAAATTTTGTATTACAATAAAGGCGGATTCACTTATGTGTTCTGGACAAAAATTTTATCCGGAGAAAAAATTTTTTACTGAGAGTTTTTCGAAAAAATTTTCTGGAAAATCAAAGCTGCCATATGTTAACAAAATCTATTAGTTTTACAAGTGGTAATACTGCGGCCGTTGATTTATTTTGTTTTGGGTTTTCAGTATTTGGGTTTTGATGAATAAATTAAATGACCAAAAATAGGGAAGAGGACCACACTGCTCCCTTGAGTAAAGAAAATTTATTTGAGAAAAGTTTACAAAACAAATAAAAATAGTTGAAGTAATTGAATTTTTAGATAGATAATTCCATTAAATCTGTTAAATCAATTGCTTAATTAATTTGCTTAATGTAAAGAAAGTTCGGAAGAAGCCTCCGCAGAAGACAACAGTTCGTGTGGATATTTAAAGAAAGTAATAAATCCTTCAAGTCATCGAGAACAATAATGACTGAAATAAAAGAGGAATTTGGGTTAAATATTTCTAGAAGACTAAAGTACGAAGACGCCTCAATGACTATCAGCTTTATGGTCGGGTAAGTAGAAAAAACCACCTAAGTAATAATAAAGGCACGATTGTTTTTCAATCCCCGCGTTACACTAATAAAACAGTAAAGTGCGCTATTTCTTTGCCCTTAGCTGTATATGAATAATGAGAAAAGAAGCCTATCTGTGTATTTTATAAACTCATATTTCCGATTTTGTAGTTAAGATAAGTCTAGCATGTGGATCAAGTTACTTTTCAGCTGAATGATTAACCAAAGCACACTTCCAATTAATTAATTTCTTGTAGATTAAATAAATAAATAAATAAAATAATATTATTATAAGATCCCCCTATAAGACCAGAAGATATTCACATAATCTTCCCATATAAGAATTAGAATAAAAGCAGCTAACTTCCAGTTAGCTTTTATTCATCCCAATTTATTCATGTTCCCATAGATTAGTTATTTGCCCAACTGATGCTATTGCAAAACAATAAAAGCAGCTAACCCCCAGTTACCCTTTATTCTTACCCTTGAAACACCATTATATCCAACCAGTTTATTCAACTGGCTTGACTAGAAATATATTCGAAGCAGTTTTTAAAGGTTTTTAATTTAAGAAATAGTTCAAAATACCTGGACGTATAATTAATATTAATTGAAATTGAAAAGAAATTTTTTGCTTAAAAAAATTATGATTATGATTTGCTTAATAAAGACAAAACAATCAAATTTGAATTAAATTTCAATTTGTATTTGTAGTTAAGCTTTATTATCACTCCAAATAAAATCACAAAACCACCGAGCGTATGATTAATATTAATATACAGTTAAGGAAAAAACTCTACATACACCTCTTATTTTGTGTGTTTTAAGACATTCATAGAGCGCAGCAATAAAGTGGTTGCACCAATGCTTAAGGCATCAAAATAATATTTACTTATAAAACAGAAAACTTCTTCCAAAGCATAACAATAACAATATGCGCAGTATGCTTGGGATCGTTGTCTTGTTGGAAAGTCCATTGATTTGCAACGCCCAAGCTTTTCTCAGATGGCTTCAAATTTTGTTCTAATATGGTCTTATATTGAAGTCTGTACATAACGCATTCAACAAAAACCAATCGACCAACCCCAGATGCTGCCATAGCTCCCCACACCATAACACTGCCCCCATCATGCTTCACACTGGGTATAATGTTCTTGGGATCAAGTGCAGTGTTCGGTTTTCTCCAAACCTTGTTTCGACCGTCGTTTCCGAAAATATTGTACCTACTCTCATCGATAAATATAACTTTCTTCCAAGAATCTATTCGTTTCTGTAGATGTGTGTTGGCAAAGTCCAGACCAAGTTGCCGATTCTTGACTGAAATAAATGGCTTTTTGCGGGCTGTTCTACTTTTAAAGCCGCTATCATGTACAACGTTTATTACTTTTCTTGATGAAAGAGTTATATTCGAACAACTTGCAAGATGTTCGGCTAATTTTTGGGGCACTTAGTTTTGGATCCTTGTGGATTTACTTGAGGACACTACGTCCATAACGTATTGAAAGCTTTTTCGGTCTTCCAGATCGTGGCTTGTTTGCGGTACTGTTGGTATTTTGATGGTTTTTTACAATAGTTTGCACAGTAGAGCGACTTAATTTTACTATTTTCAGAATTTCACCGTAAGATTTCTTTTCTTTTCGAACTGCCTGTTTGCCATTATTATAGTTAAACCGTGCTTTACAAATCGCTCTCTGAACTTAAATGATTGGAGTGTTTGGGAGAAAAAAAAACAAATTGAGAAAACTAACGGGTTTTCCCCCGTTATCTTCTTCATTTTCTTATTCGTTTAAAGAGTTGCCATTGCTGTATGTAGATTTTTTTCCCACCGATTTCTATATTAATCGCCAATAAATCCTAAATTATCAATATTTTTAAGCTTTTTCTTCCTTAGACATTCTTAAATATTAATGTCTTAAAGTGGATTCATCCCTTTGTTCTTAACAATAATTTCTTGCAGAGAAAAATTTTTTTACATTTCTTACAATTTTTCTGAAAAAGCAAAGCTGCCATATGTAAACAAAATCTATTAGTTTTACAGGTGCGGCCATTGATTTATTTTGCTTTGGGTTTTAAGTGTCCAAATACAAATATTAAATTATTTTAAAGTATTGTGTATTCAAAATCACAGCTATAAATTCAAAATGAGTGAAAAAAGAAAGTCGCTTTTGCTGATGGCCATGGAAATACATAAGGCATTGTTATTTGTATGAAATATTGGCAACTCAATTCATTTTTTTTAAGAAAAAAATATAAAATTAAACCAATTCAAGTTTGTAAAAAATATTTTCTCTCTCTCAAAAAGAGAGACGCCAAACTTCATATAAAAAAAAATGTTCGAACAAAATGTTTGTTAAGAACGAATGGGTGAATCCACCTTTAACCATTAACATAAAAATTATGTCCAACATTATCAGTAGTTCTCCAGAAGGTCAAGATAGTAGGGTGTATGTAGACTTTTTTACTTAACTGTAAATATAATAGTTTGAGCATAAACACTTTAAATTACATTTTAATCACATACAATTAAAATTAAATAGATTTATTAGAACCTTCATACATAATTACGTTACTAAATTCTAAATAATGCACAATTTGGCCCGCAACTCAAAAACCAAATAATTATTAATTATATTATTATAATAATTATGAAACGCTGTGCAATTTAATTTTTTATTTTCTTTGTTTTTGTGCTACACCCACAACTGGTGCACGTACTTAATTTTATTTCATAATTTATTTAATTAAGTTTAAAATGAATTTATTTTCTAATAAATTTTTAATCAAATATTTGCATTTTAATTTGGCACAAGGTTAACGAAATTGAAACAGAAAATACGTACAAAGAAATTTACAAAATTAAAGCGCACGAATTGAAAATGTTGAAGCTAAAAACGCACGTTTGTGCTGGTTAAAGATTTGAAAAAAGACTGGTGAAAATTTCATATAAAACAAGGTAAATATTTCTTTTTAAATCTAAATGGACAGACAGACAGAGAGACAGCAAGACTGCTGCATAAAAGTTTAGCAAATAGAAGGTGCAGACGATTTTGGAAACAATAAAATAGTAAACAAAAGATTTCGGCTTCTTTTTCTCTCTGTGATTTTTTTTTATAAACAATTGTTTAAAGGTAAAAACACCAACATTTCTCTTAAACTGTTGGGGTTATAAAGAAAATTGTGTTAAAAAAATCAAGTAGCAAAAACAAAAATCAATTTTTTCTTTACAAATTTCAAGTAGAAAAAAAAACCAACACAAGAATATTGAAAATTTTCTATTTTTCAAAATTTCCCACACCATATAAAAGTGTTATAAAAATCCCCCTTTTAATTATGGCAAATTCAAAAGAATTGTAACGAATTTGTTTTGCTTAAATTTGTTTTTGTTAGTTTTTTTTTTTTTTTTTTTGTTAAGTTCATTTTCAAAATTTTTATATTTTTAGCAGGAAATTGTTTGTTGCATTAAATTTCAAAACAATATTAAAAGAAAACAAACAGCAAAACATTGAATTTCCAAAAACACACAAAAATTAACAAAATAAACACATTAATATTGAGTCATGTACTTGTTCATACGCTCCTTATAAGGCCAGTTAAAGAGAATTCAATAAAGGAGAATTAATTATTTTGGGCCGATTTCTAAAGACGATTTCGATATTTTTCAACTTTCCTACAAAGAAAGCAGAAAGAAAATATCTTATATTAAACGCTTATTATGATTATGATGTTTCTATCAAAATTTTGGTTTGTTCTTTCAGAACCAGCTGATTTAAAGAACCATTAGTTTTACATACCTAATTGGAGCATCCTTTCCATTTCCTCTGATGCTGTTCTTTATAATTACTTTGGTTATTACTTGTAAAATTAAAACAATTGTCTTTAAACTAGAATGCATTTAAAACAATTTAGGTGGGGCTTCTTTTGTTTGAATTGGATGTCAATAACTTTATTTGCAAGAGTGGAAGTGGACCAATTATGGACGGATAGCTTCGAAATTCAGTAACGTAATTTCCATGTATTTCAGCGTATTTTCGTTTAATTTCATCTCCTTAATGCTATTTACGAGAGCGGTTTGGAAACTAACTTAGCCTAGAACAGAAAGCGCGGTTTCAACAGAAAAAACGTTAAGTGTTTTGGAAACTTCCATCTGTGCTATAAACACATGTTAAATTTTCTTTCGATCTGCCAACTCCTGCACATAGAAACAGGTGTTCAAAAAAGACGTATCCGAGGATCTTTTAAAATGGAAAAATGAGAAATTCATGGTGTCATTAAATATTTAAATGAAAAAGGTTTATCGGCACAAGAAATTCATAATGTGTTGGGTGAAAGAGCTCCTTCATATGCAAAAGTACAAAATTGGGTTGCTGAATTTGAACGTGGTCGTACAAGCATTCAGGATGAACGTCCAAAAACAGCAACACCAATAGAAATTGTAGCCAAAGTGCATGATATGACCGACGAATAAAAGTTCGTGAAATAGCCAATATCATGGGCATCTCAAATGATCGAGTACATTTAATTTTGCATGAAGAACTACAGATGAAAAAGCTTTCTGCAAGTTGGGTGCCGCATTTGTTAACAGTCGACCAAAAAAGCATAAGAATGAAAATGTCTCAAGCTTGTTCGGATCGTTTTAAGAAAAATAAAATGGATTTTAAGCATCGTTTCAAAACTGTTGAAGAACAATCCCAGCAATGGCTAGTAAGTTTATGGCAACGGTTTTTTGGGACTTTAAAGCAATTTTATTGATTAACTATCTCCAAAAGGATAAAACAATAAATTCAGACTACTGTTGCAACATTTTGGCAGAATTAAATGTAAAATTTCGAGAAAAACGTCCTGGCTATCAGCACAAAAAAATAATTTTTCATCAACACAACGCACCAGCACACAAGAGTGTTTTAACAATGGCTAAAATCAACGAATTAAGGTACGAGTTGCTTGACCACCCACCTTATTTTCCTGATTTAGCTGCCAGTGACTTTGACCTGTTTCCAAATCTCCTCAATCAGCAAATGCAGATGCAATTACAGCTGTAAACCACTATGGAAGACTATTTTGATTAAGGCATATAATTGATGGTAAAGCCTAGGACTAAGTGTATTGAAGCTTCTCTTTCTGTGCTAGTTTATATGTACTTGAGCTCATTTAAGTAGAATTTCATCTATTTAACGCTATTTACAAGATTGCAATTTTTTTTTTGGGAGCTATTGCCAATTATGGACTGACAGCATCTGTAGCATCTGGTTTAAAATTAATGATGTGTATAAAATTTTGGTTTAATATCGATATTTATTAGACATTAACTTGTTTTTCGAAAGTGTTGCTTATATGGGAGATATGACCAATCGGCCAATCTTAGTAAAACTCGGTACAGAGAAATTTTATACATGTGAGGATATAACACATCGAATTTCAATATAATACCGGTTTATTTAACAGATATATGAGTATTTAAATGATTTTCGTAAGTGGACCTTAAATCGTGGTTATGGTTAAATATGGACACAAAATCCAGCACTTTGATTTTGACTTGTAGATAAATGATCCTTGTAAAATCTCGGATCGGTTCCCCTTTTTATAACATCACTTTCAGTATTTAAGTGATTTCGAAAGTGGTCCTTATATGGAGGATGTGGCCAACTATGGACCGAAATTCGGTAGTATATATTTTGTGTATATATCAATGGTTTGGATCGGTATCAATATTTCCATTAATGTCTTTTTCCAAATTGGTCCTTACATGGCAGCCATAATCAATTATGGGCCGACCATCATAAAATTTCGTATAGCAATTTATATATTTGTATGGAATTTTAACCCAAAAAAAAAAAAAAAAAACAATTATACGCATTAAAGTGAATTTCGAAAGTGGACTTTATATGGAGGCTTTGGTCAAACATGGATCGCAGCAAACAAAATATTACTTTGCCATTTCTTTTTACTTGAAACGTATTTTTGATGAATTTTGTATTGGTATTGCCATACATTGACTCGTATTACTCATATTTGGGAAAATACTTAAGAAATATCGACATAGACGACAGTTGAGATTTTTAGCGTTTCAATCGCTTTTAAACTAAACTATTCAAAGTAAATTTTTGCAAAGAATCTGATATACTGCAATCACCTGTAGATCTTGTTGAAATGTGTGTGCTTTTCCTGCCATCTCTTCGTATGTCATAATTCTTTGATTTTCGACCGGCATAATGAATGAAATTATTACGATTATTGTTGTGCGCTTTTCATTTGGCACACGCAGTCAGTCGCTTAATTAAGAGAATTTTTTTTTTATTAGCTGGCTGTCTTTTTTGTTTAAAAATTTTGCGTGTGTAACCTTGAAAATTTTAAAAACTATAAAATAAAATCATAAAATAATAATCATACGAATACTCATTCCAATACATATGTATGTATGCTGTATGTACACAATGTACTCGTACATGTGTGCATGTTTATGTGTGCATGTTTATTATTAAAAGAGTCTAATTGTATATTTATACTGGGGCTGGATGTGTAATGTACTCGTACATAGTATAATGGAAATGTTGTGTTTAATGTCTACATCGTTTTAGAACGATTTGAAATAATGTTGTTTATGTTGAGAATTTTCGTGATTTTTACAACATTATATGCAGATGAAAAAAGTAATATTGAAAATTGTGAAAATAAAACATTGATTTTAAATTGACTTGATTGTATACAACATAGAATGGTTTGAAAGAAACTTTATTTTATTTTAATATAAAAAATGTAAATGTAAGAGCTAAACAGGTGTTTTTAGTTTGCAATTGGATTTACATATCGTTAACTTAATACGAAAAGGCTCCAACTCATAATTTTTCGAAATCGATATTTTTACATTTTTCGATAGACTATTACTAGATACACCTCCTCCAAAAAAATCAGATGAATTCGGAAAAAAATACCAAAGTTTAAAATTTTGTATTAATATTGCATATTTTTTATTTAGTTTTTTTTCTCCTCCTGTAAACTATGAAAAACATGAGTTAGGGCCTTTTCGTATTAAGTTAACGATATATAGAATTATCAAAACAAACATGTTTTTATTTATGTACATTTATAGGTAGACAGTTTTGATTTATAAGAAATTTATTAAAATTATGTTCAATTTAATTCAAACAAGTTCTCATACAGATTTAATTATTTATAGTTATAAACAATGTATAATACTGTGTGATATTATAATATATAATTAAAACAACAAGTATGATTAAAATTAAAATGTTTCGATAAATTATGAGTGTTTTAATTAAAAGCTAATACATGCGTGTACATAAAGAACTAGTTCTAGAACTACTATAATCAGCATCATTTTATATTCTTTGATGACATCCATGGAACTAGTGATAAAGCAACTACTCGTTCTGCTGTTCATTGTTGTGATTTTAAGAAAGTCTGTAGAGTTTTATTTTTAAGAACTATACACAGAAAAGAAATATATTTGTACATGCTTACAACAACAACAATGTTATGGTCACTGTAATTATTTATATGAGTGCGGTAACCATATTATGGTTAAGTTACAATTTAGATGATTACTGCAATCATATATACGATTGTAGTAACTTTGTATATATTCTTTGCAATCATGTTTATTGATAAATCCATTTATCATAATTTGTTGTTCTTTGATTATGTTAGAGAACTTTCATCATAAAACTGATCCCCACAAACATTACGTAATTGCTGTAACCAAATATATGATTGCTATAAAAATGTGAATCATAACTTAACCATATTATGGTTGCAGAAAACATATAAATAATAACAGTGACCATAATGTTTAAAAAAATTTTTAAAAATATTGAAATAGTTGTAATAAACATGCACAGCTATATTTTTTCTGTGCGTGTATAGGTAGTTATTTATGCCCTTATTCATAAAACTAACAACAGGTTTATAAGAGGTTTATAAAACAAATTTTGTACGGAAATTTGTTTTATGAACCTGTTGTTAGTTTTTATGAATAAGGGGGTTAGAACACAAACTAGTTCGGCAAGAGCTTGAATCCTTTAAAATAACTTTTAATTTTTTGTTGGAAAATTTGAATTCCATTGTCAAAAATTTAAATTCAAAGAAATTTTGTACAAAATGTTGTTCAATTTAATGAATAGCGATGAATAATAAAACTGGACGCTTAAACTTACTGAAATATTGTGTTGACCGGCAACAGTTAATATCTAATAATTGTCAAGATGATTTCTTCTTAGGCATTTATAATTATTTGGAGTGCTACCTCCAACTTAATATAATGAGAATTGCAGGAAATACAGGGTGTTTTTTTTAGATGTATAGCACTTTATGTTGACAACAGTTTTTTTAACTGGTGGCCATTTTGTCAGCTGTCCAGTGATTTATGTTTAGTTTGGTTTGCCATTTCAACATGAATTGAGTGACGCCTAAACACCGCTCTCAAACTATGCAAATTTATTTTGAAAATCATGGTTTTGTGTTTTTTTTTACTGTATAGAACTTTAAAATGGTATTCAACAAAAATCAATTTTTTGAATTGATATGAAAATAACTTTATTCGAAATGTACTCTTCTGGCATTATAATTTAATTATGTCTTCTGGCTCGGACGTAGTCTTTTCTAGAGATCCAATTTTCGATGTCTTTTTCCAACATTTGTCGTATTGAAAAAGTATTGACAACTTAAACTTCTATACATCTAAAAAAAAACACCCTTTATAACATATGCTTCGGTGAAGCATCCATTCTCTCTCTAAAAAGACATAATTAAGGAAAACTAATTGTTTTGTGTTGTTCTCTTGGTAAAACTAAACCATTTTTCAAAATGATACTTTTTCCAAAAAAGTACCTGGGAAAAAGTAATTTTTTTAAAAAAGTACTTTTCTCTAAAATTGTTTCTTTATAGTTTTTAAACATTTCTTTGTACTTTAGACAATGATTATTTATTTTATAACTACACGTTATAAGCTGTGCCATACAGCTTGACAAACATTTCATTTAAAGCAGCAAACAATTTCTAGGGATGTATATTTACTCTCTCTCTTTGATGATCAGTATTGATTGTCTCGTATCGTATGATTGAAAATTTAATTTTTTTTAAGGAAAAAATATGACCACAGCCTTTGCATTGAAGCAGGGTATATAAAGCTGTAGCAACATTTATGCAAGAGAATCTTGAAATCCTTTACCGTGCACCTTTTAATTTAATAAAAAATCTAAGTTAAAAGCCGTGTTTTATATTTAATAAAAATATTGCATCAATTTTTAGACACCCTTTATACATTTGAACAAAACATCTCTATATAGACAGATGTTAAAAATACTCCTTCAAAAAACAAACAGTTTCTTTTAGATTATGTTGTTTCTTTTTGGTTATGATAAATAAAATTTCTTGTCTCTAAATAATATTATAAATTAACCAAACTGTTTTAAAAGATGAACCCATTTCAATTTGTTTCCTTTTAATTTTATATATTTATTTTTCAAATGACATGATACAATAATGTTTTATTATTTATTCCAATAATAAATTCTAATGTTTATTCTTTATCTGTTTGCAAAGTCTTTGATGTTTAAAGAACATCTGAGTAAGAGTTTTATTTTTATACTCGTATGTTTTAACTCTTTTAAGTTTGGTCATAATAATTATTATTTATGTTGCCATTAATATTATTTATGTTTTAATTTGATGAATTTTTATAGCTCAAGTTGTTTTTATGGATTTAATAATGCTTAAAGAAATACATAATTTGCAAATATGTAAAAAAAAAAAAAAAGCAAATATGCTGAAAAGGAAATATTACTAAGCATAAATTATGTGTTTAAAAGCAGGTAATTTTGTTTGATATTTTTGAAAATGCTTTAGCAACAAATTGTTTTAATGGCCTGTTTTGAATTTGTGTGAAATTGAGTTAAAATTTATAAAATTTACTTATGTAATTGTTTTTGCCTGTATGTTTTTTTGGCTGGGGTACCGCTGCGTATGATTAATTTTTATTTTATTTAATTAATTATACTCTACAGAGCGTAGTACAGACTAGAGAGCTCGTGTTTGTTAAGATTTGTTTAATTAATTTTTTTTAATTGTTGAAGTGCTTAGAGATTAAATAAATTTTAGGCAAATTTATAAAAATAAAAGAAATCTGGGATATGATATGGTACCACAAAAAATAACTAAAAGCCAAAAATTACAATAGGTTTTCTAGTTTAGGGAATTTGCAATTTATTGTAAGGGAAATTTGTTTCCCATTGGGTATCTTATAAAGACAGTTCTAAAATAAGATTTTAATGGAATACAAAACGTATTATAATTTCATATTATAAATATTTTTTTTTTAAATTTATTCAAATTTACTTCTAGTTAAATATACAATTTATTTGAAAATAATTGTATACATCACTATTTATTTTTGTATATTTTGAAAAAAAAATTTTACAAATTAATACTCGCAAGAGGAAAAATTCTCATTTAGTATATAAATATTTTTATCAAGATATTTAATAGTTTTGCTTACATAAATATATGTGTTTTCTGTTTCAACTGAGGCTTGTTGAAAGTGGTACCTTTTAGCCAAATTTCTGTAACGAAACATAATTTAGGAAAACTAATTGTTTTATGTTGTTCCCCTAGTAAAACTGAAACATTTTTCAAAATGGTACTTTTTTCAAAAAAGTACCTGGGAAAAAGTACTTTTTTGAAAAAAGTATTTTTCTCTGAAAATGTTTCTCTGTCGTTTCTAGGTAGTTTAGACAATGATTATGTTTTTAAGAACAGTATTTAATAGGTACCTGTACATAATATCTTGTAGCATAACTCAGAGTTTATGTGTAAACTGTGTTAAAAATATTAAGTAAACATCTTGCAAATTACAAATAACATTTTTATTTAAAACCACTCATACACCCATAAAGCAATTCCTAAGCAAAAACACATCATTTGTATTGAATTTTTTTTTTTAAATACATATTTGTTTACACTAATGTCATTATTAACCGAAAGTTGAAAATTCCAAACAGTACACACAGTTTAGCAGTAAAATTGAAAACAAATAAACTCTAAATTAATGCTTTTTGCACACTTTAGTAGATTTAAACAACTTGAAGATTTTTTTTTAGTTATTTATTGTTTTGTTATTTTATTACTTAGCAATTTCTTTAATTTAGTTTCTTTTTTATTTCTAATATTAAACAAACCATTTCACTTTAATAAATTTTAGCTTTTATAGCTGTTGTTGCCGTGTTGCTAAAAGAAAACGCTCATAAAATAAGCGGCTAGTAACTGCCGTTGCTGCTGCTGCTGCTGTGGATTATCAAAACAAAAAAATTTTTGTTTATATGAAGCCAACTGAAAATCAAATTAACAAAACATTTTGATACAATTTAATTTTAGCTTATTTTTCTCTAATTGTTTTTTGCTGGGAAAATTAGTCAGTATTCAGGAATTTTGTTCAAAGCCACGGGAATTATTTAAAATTTATTATGGTTTTTAGATTTAAATATTTTTTAAGTATTTTAATAATATTTATAAATTTTTTGGCAAACACTTTTAAGTAGTTTAAGTGAGTTTTTATTAGATGTGCTTTTGCTTGGCCACAAATTATGCAATATTTCGTTTTATGACCCTAATGATTTGTTTATTTATTTAAAATCTGTCTGTTTTTTTTTTTCTTTTTTTCGAAATAAGAAATTAGCAACAAATCTTGTTTTTATTTTCACACATTGAACAATATATTTTGATTATTTATTTAAACAATTTTAACATTTTCGCTGAATTTGAGCTTCACAATTGTTGCAGCAGCACGCGACACAAACGAATTTTTTTCTTCCTTAAGAAAACCACACGAATTTTGTCTTGAAAGAAACAAACGTTTACATGCGACCGTTTATAATTGAAAACTGAAAAAATTATTATTAACATTGACACTGAACATTGTTGGCTGAACAAAATACAGAAGAAAAACAAAAAAAAAAAAAAAACAGAATTGAAATACATAATATAAAGAGGAGTAAGTAAGTAAGTAATTGAATGTTGGTCTGTTGTCTATATGTTTTGTCTGTCCCATCCGCCAGCCAACCAAGTGTCTGATTTTGTGTGTAAATGAGTGCAAAATATTGCCCACTGCACTCACTCACTCAGACCTAAGAATGTGAAACAGAATTGACACCCAGTTATATGAAAATATTTAACCAGACAACAAGTATTCTCTTTAATGTAAAGAGACATTCATACATGATCATCATAATGATGTTTATGATCTTCATTAGCATGTTGAAGAAAATAAATACTACCGGCTTATTGTAGTCGAGAGTTGAATGACAGACAATTCAGTCAGCCAGCAGGCAGGCAGGCACAAAGCAACAGAGTTGGTAAATTTAAATTATAATTAAACTTAAAATTTATGGGTCGATTATGTATAGCAGCCAAACTGGAGTTGGGTTGCCAATAGGCAACGCAACTGACATGCAAGTTGCTAATATGTAAGGCAACTTTCGTGTTTAATCTGTTCTTCGAATTTTCGAGTAGAAAACAAACATTTATATGTTAAAAAATATAAATAGTTTAACAACAAACTAACTAACATTTTAAATTTGCCACTTAAAATAAAAATCAAAGCAAAAACAAATTCTCAGTTGCCATGCTCGGCAACTGAAGTTAACAGCTGACAGACTGTCAACTCCACTGAGGTTCGGTTGCCATCCGTAATCGACCCATTAAACAAAGTAATTGGTTTTTTTTTGTATTCTCCTGGTGAAATTTAAGTATTTATTAAAATGCTACTTTTTTCAAAAAAGTAGTTTTGTATATTTTTCTTTTTTTTTAATATTACTCTCTACTTACTATAATGATAAGATCTGTTTTTATACGTTTTAAATATATACATTTTGAAACAAAGTTATTAATTTTCATAAAAAATTTAATAATTTGTTGTTATTAATTATTATAACAGCATTTGTTTACAGCAGACAAATATGTACTTCTATATTTTTAACAGACACCGAAAATAACAGGTACACTTTAATTTTTGATGGTTAATTGGCACCATTTACCATTTAAAATTTGATATTTGTTTTATATCACTGAGAGAGTGATTTATAGGAGAATATTTTAGATTTGTGGTTGAGAGAAAACGAAAATAAAATAACGGAAATATTCAAGATGAGTGACTTTCAATCAAATAATAAAGATTACGCATTGCTCAGATCCGTTATAGGTATTTTACAAAAACTGTGATAGTTAAATTGAGAGCAAAATTTCTTCTTCTGACGTCACAAGTAACAAATATTTTTTATGTTTGCTTAACTTCTATATAAATTCTAATGCAAATAAACGTTAAAATGAAGTGTGCGGCAAAATTAAGGAAATATTAAAAAAAAAATAACATAAATTTAAATTTTTTCGATTTCCAAAAGAAAAAAAAAACAATGGGCACAATTTTGCCACCTTGCCGAAAAAAAAATTAAGAGTGGCTCATAGATTTTGTATTGAACACTTTAAGGTAGATAATACAAAAAAAGATATGAAATTAAAAATGGGTAACGTTTTGCGTTTAAGATACCTTATGTTGGGTTATCAAAGCCTCCTGAAGAATTTGTGTGTCAAATTAAAAATCTGGAAGCTGTATTTAAATCGTTGATGGTGCAATTGTCTTGAGTATTTAAGAAAGCATATAAATGAGTCAATTGCGAATATTACAGCTAAAACACTTTTTTAGATCAAGAATGTTTTTTCAAATAAGCAAACTAAATCAACACAAACGGAAAATAAAAAATAATAAACTGATAATATAAAAATATAATTATTTTCGTTTACTTTTTTGATACATTGTATTAAATAGTAAACAAATGTTTTATTTTAAATCAAAAAATTTACTAAAACTAACAAAAGTTAGTTTTTACATGTTGATTATACCTACGGAAAAAATAACCTGTGACGTCATGCGCAGAGAGAAGAAATTTTGTTTGCATTCTTTGCGTAATCTTTTTTATTTGATTCATGATTTATAATTAATTTTTTTTTTGGAAAAGGTCAGGTTATAACTATTATTTTTGAACTTTTAAAATAATTAGCAAAATATCATTTAATGCAAATCAAGGAAGCTTGAATATAAAATTCGCTTTTTTATTACTTCTTGTTCAATTGCCGATATTCTTTTAGTTTATATACATCATTTTTGAAATCAGTTAAAAAAGCACATCTAGACTATAAATAAAATTTGTTCGATTTTGCTATTCATTTAAAAACATGGACCCAGTTTTATAGAAAATTATGTATGCACTAAAGAACTCAACTTGAAGTTGTCCAACTCTGCGCCAAGGAATAATAAACACTGTCATACTCGTTTGAGACTACGAACATAAACGAATATAAACATGTAACGACACTGCATATAAGTACAACAGCAATAACAATAAAAACAAACGACAACAACAAGTTTATTTTGCCAAAACAAAAAGAGACACACTGCATTCAATAATGATGATGTTGTGGTTGTGGTTGTGCTTGTTGTTTTTGCTTTTGGCAGAAAAGAAAAATTATTACATTTTGTTTACAAACAACAACAACAACAAAAAACAGGAACATCATTATCGTTTCGTTTAAATGACATTATCAGCATGTCTTTGTAAGTGTACATACCTCTACTCACTCGTTCGTTGTGGTATGTTTGTATTTGTAGGAATATCCAGAGTACAAAGAGACAGAGACCTTCATTTCTTTTACAGGTTTTTTGTTCTTTACTTTACAGCCATATTACAGCCATGAAGCCTGAACATAGTATGATCCCAGTTGCATGGAATCGAAAAAATTTAAAATTAAATTCAGTTTGTTTAAAATTTTTAAGAGTATTTTCCTAGCCTGCATCCTTTTTACAACATTGACCAGTTGTTTTGATTTTGTGGTACCATGCTATTGTTCATGAGCTTTAAATATACATACTTTTTTTGTGTAGGCACAAAAGATTTGTTGTTGTTGGTGTTGTTAGTTTTACAAGCTGACATAGAACAAGACAGTGGCAAAATTTATATTGATTTATGTACGAGTATATGTAATGTTCATTGTTGCCCTTCTTAAGCTCAGGGATTTAAGAAACTTTTTAAAAATTTTTAACTTTTGTTTAAACTTTTTAGGTTTTTGTATTTATGTCCTATATTGGCAGCACAGTATATTTAAAATATGCCAACTAAAGTTTATGTTAAAAATAGGTTGCAATAAATGACATACAAGTTGACATGAGTCAAGTAATAAAGATTGCGCAAAGTATGTAAACAAAATTTCCTCTCTCTGCGCATGACGTCACAGGTTATTTTTTCCGTATAACTTTTGTTAACAATATTTACAAAAAAAAAATTATTTTTCGTAAATTTTTTTGATTCATAATAAAACACTTACAGTCCTATTCAGAAAAAATTAAAGTAGACTTCAAATGTACTTTAAGAAAATTTTGTCTAAAAGCACACTTCAAACCTACTCTATTTTTTATGAATACGGCAGTTAATTATTTACTATTTTACACATATTAAAATGTATCAAAACAAGTGAACTAAAATAGTTATAATTTTGTATTATTAAGTTATTGTTTTTGTTTGTTTCCGTTTGAGTTTTTTTGTTACATCCGCTGGGAGTTGATTTAGTTTTCTTATTTGAAAAAACATTTACGATCGAAAAAAGTGTTTTAGCTTTAATATCCACATTAATAGTACACCTAATTCTGTTTTTGCATATTTTAAAAATAAACAAATTTTAAATTTAGTACACGATTTTATTCCACTCAGCACGATTTAAAATCTTTTGGGCTTAAATTTTTTTTGGTTAAATTTAATGTTTGCAAAATATTTTCATATCAAAAATTTAGGGGAATTCCGTTTTTTTGATACAGCAAATTTACTGGTCAGAGCAATCGTACATTGCACAAATTTATGGTAATTGCACACAATTAAATGAATTTATCATACTTATATTTTTATATCCTACACCACCATGCCCTATTGGATTTGTGCTGATGTTTGTAACGCCCAGAAATATTGGTCCAACATCCATCTTAAAGTATACCGATGGACTCAGAATCACTTTCTGAGCCGAATTAACGATGTATGTCCGTCCGGCCGTCTGGCTGGCTCTTCATGTAAAGCTTGTGCGCAGAGTACAGGTTGTAATTTTGAAGATATTTAGCTAAAATTCGGTACCTGATTTTTTTTCGGCCCACAGATGGATGGGATTGAAACTGGTGGAAATCGGTGCATTATTTCACCTGGCCCACATACAAATGTCCTCCCGAAATTGGGGTTCAAATCACATCTACAAATCGGTCAATAATTAGTCGTAGCTCCCATATAAGGCCTACTTCCGAAAATCGCTTTAAAGAGCATAACTCTCTCAAAAATGTTGGTATCCAAATAATATCGAACGAAAATATATTTCATATGTCTAAAAATAATATGGTACAATTTTATTATGATCGGTCCATAATAAGTCGTAACTCTCATATAAGACCCTCTCCGTAATTCACTTTAAGCTCCATAATTTTTTTAAAACTATTTAAATCAAGATAAAGTTTAACACATATAATACTTGTATTCACAGACATTATGACACTAAATTTTGGATGATCGGTCTAGAATAGGTTATATCTCCCATATAACGCCCATTTGTGAAAAACTCTTTTATACATATACTGGGTGTAGGGTATTATATGGTCGGCCTTGATTTTAAATGTAAACGTTTCAGTTACCAATTTTTAATTTCAGATATTTTTTTATATTATCTGCCTTAAAGTGATCAATACAAAATCTATGACACTCTTAATATTTTTTTAGCAAGGTGGCAAAATTGTGCTCATTGTTTTTTTTTAATTTATTTTCTTTTGGAAATCGAAAAAAATTTAAATTTATATTTTTTTTTTAAATATTTCCTTAATTTTGCCGTTGGTGTTGGAGTAACGATAAACACCCAGCCTATATTATGGCGGGAACTGTTTCAGATTCAAGAAAAATAATTTTTTCAATGAAGTGCATATTTTAAAATCATTATTATAAAATTCTATTGTTTCATAAGTAGCATAATTTTATAATATTCATTTCTAACCAACCAAATGAATCTCACACTTTTAAAGTACACTTACTCTGCGGTAAATTAAAATAATAATTTACTGGTTTATATGGGACAGCAAATTTGACATACCTGCAAAGAAAGTAAAACAAAAATTAAAAAAGTCTCAAAAATATGTAGCTTGTTGTAATAGGCCTGTAGGCATTATAATCTAAATCATAAACTTAAATATAATTTTAAGGTTTTTAATAATTTTGTACAAATACTTTTCAATTTAAAAATCATTTTTATCAACATACTTTTGTTTCATAAATAATAAAATTTTCCATGGTGTAACTAGTTATACAAGGTGAGCGCAGTAGCACAGCTGACTGACTTTGTTTACAATTTACTTATGTCAAAAGTAATACTTGTTCAAGTGTTTTTGACAGTAGTACATTATTATCGACAAACAAAATGCCTGTTGTTTCTGTATTTGTTGCCGATTTGCACTCACCTTGTATAAATACACCATGCAATTTTCATTCTGGTTTTGAAAATTAAAAAAGAAACAAGCTAAATTTTTAATTTGTTTAAAAATAAATAAAACTCTTGTTTTAGCCCTATTACAGTAGTTTTCAATAAAAATCAGACATTTGTTAGACTGCCCTTATACCACTTCTTGACACAACCATCGTTATCAAAATTACGAACACAAATTTGTTCACATTCTTCTACCAGCCAAGTAAACGTGTGAGATTCATAATTTGCTTTGTAAGTTTTTTTAAAATGCCAGTTAAAGCGCACAAATGTTCTGACAACATGAACAGAACATCGACAAGAGTGGTGCACATGAGAAAAATTTAGGTGTGGACAAGAAATTGTTTGCTGTAGACACAAATTGATTGCCGGTCAAAAGGGGCGTGTACTACTTGTCGCCAGTCGCTTTAACTGTGTTTTACTGCTTAAGCCATACAACTATTAAAAGCTGTCTGTCTACTCGGCGTTTGTATTCGCATGTAAATGACAAAAGTACGAACGACATCCAATATTAATTGACATTTTAGTTGGTTGTTTTCAGTTGTTTTTCCTGTTGCTGTCACTTTTTATTACTCTTATAAATATATATATATTTTTTTTAATTAAAAACAAGAGTTCAATGGTTTTTATTTATTAATAAAAATAATATCTACATACAGTTAATTATTTGTGCTAATAAAAATAAACTATGTGGGCTGAGCATCACATGAAATTTAATCCTTTATTTGAAAAAAAAAAAAAACAACAAAACAAAAATAACAGCCAGAACTCCACTTGTCTTGGTCGTAAATTAATAATCAATTTAAACACAGAGACACATTTTTTATAGCAATTTTATTATTTTTATTACAAAATAAAGATCCTTATGACAGCCATTAAGATCAGTTATAATAAAATATTCAAATTTTTGTTTGTGTTTTTTTAAATTTATGACAAATTGTTCAAATAAATCCCCTACAAAGGAATTTAGTTTCTTTTTCGTTTTCAAAAATAATAAATTTAGTTTTTGTTTATGTCCACATTAGAGAATGGGTCAGTGTCTTGTGTCATTTTAGTGCGGCTAAATAAATTTATTTATTATTTAGAGATTTATTTATTTATGTTTTTTGTTGTTCAGTACATTTGCTTTTGTACATTATTTATTGTTATTATTATTTTTATTGCTGTAATAACAATAAGTCTTTTGTTGCAACTTATTTATGAATGGCACTGTGTGATTCGTAGTAACAATGAAAAAATTGTTTTGAGTTTTTTTTTTTTTTTTAATTTATTTTAAAATTATTTTCGATTACAAGCAGCCTGCCTACCTTGGCCAACAATAAACACACCTGCTGTAAAATTAAAATGACGTGAGAATAAAATTCTATGTGTTTTTATGCCGTAAATTGTTTTATAAAGTGTCAAGTATAAATAAAGAATATTCAGGAAGAAAATTCACTTAAATTTGAACATAATGGACATGCAACACTTGCCCTCTTTCAAAACATAACTTATAAATTCGAAATATTCTATAACGTTTAGAAATATTTTCAAAGATTTGTACGAATTTTCAAAAAAATTACGTTAAATTGATTCTTTTAAACGTAATATTAAATAGTTTAGGTTTTAAAACAGTTTATATCATTTAGTAAAACCTCTTTTCTTACTATTTTCTTACGTTTTATCACGAGAATCTGTACAATAAATATTTTGTTACCTTCTCTTATTAAAACTGAACATTTTTATTAAATGGTCCTTGTTTTAGAATAGTATCTTTCTCGGGAAATGTTAATTTTTAAGAATTTTTGTGTAGTTTCCACAACGATTTATAGATCTAAACTGTTTTGCATTACAAATTAACAAAAAAAAAGTTTTTATTATTGATTTGTTTAGTTTTTTAATTTATGTAGTAAATAATATTTATAAATTTTTTTTCTAAAATTAAGAAAAATTTTTAATATTTTTACCCAAAAAGTTGGTACTTTTTGGGAAAATCGCTAAAATTAAACCTGTTGCTTCAGTTTTTTTTTTCATAATAATTATTTTATAAGGTTATCTTTTTAAAGATTATAAATTTTATGCTTTGATACTTTTTCAAAAAAGTACCGTTTTCAAAAGTACCATTTTCAAAAGCACTTTTTTCAAAAAAGTACATTTCACAGAAAATACTTATTTTTAAATTTTAAAAACTATCATATAATTTCTACAAAGGTGAGACTTGTTATTAAGAGCTTTTTATTATGTAGCACTTTATTTACAAAAATAAATAAAATTGTATTGTAAAGCAGCCTTCTTAATTCAAAAAATGTTTAATATATTTACCCTAAAAGTTGGTACTTTTTTTGGCAAATCCCTAAAATTTCACCTGTTGATGCAGTTTTTCTTTTCATAATAACTACATAATAATTATTTTTTTAGGTTATCCTTTTAAAGTTTATAGGTTTTTGAAAAAAGTATAATTTTCAAAAGGACGTTTTTTGAAAAAGTACCATTCTCTATAGTACTTTTTTCAAAAAAAAATAATAAAATTATAAATTGTTATTAATTTTAAATTTTGTTATTGTTTCCCTGAAGATGCTACACATTGTGTAGCGAAATATCGGAAAAAATAAAAAAATAAAAACTGACCTTAATCTCGAAAAATAAAATTGTTTAATTAATAAAAAGGTCGAACAATCAGTTAAATAATAAAATTATATTGTAAAGCAACCTTCTTAATATTTCTGCTACAACTGAAAGAATGTTTAATATTTTTACCCTGGTACTTTTGTACTTTGGTACTTTTTTGGCAAATCCCTAAAATTTAACCTGTTGATTTAGTTTTTTTTACATGATAACTACATATTAATCTTTTTATTAGGTTATCCTTTTAAAATTTATCATTTTGGTAATATGGTACTTTTTTCAAAAAAGTACCATTTTAAAAAGTACTTTTTTCAAAAAAGTACTTTTTTCAGAAAATGCGTATTTTGAAATTTTAAAAACTTTCATATAATTTTTACTATGATGAGACTTCTTATTAAGAGTTTCTTATTAGTATTTTTTCTCTAAAATATTATTTAATATTTACACAAATACAAATAAATGTAAATAAAAAGTGTTGTGAAGCAGTTTTCTTAATATTTTTTATAAACTAACCAAACAAATTGTACTTCAGACACAGAAAATTTTTCCAAAACCTAGCAGTTTACATACAGTTAACTTTGAAATATTTAGGCACTTTTGTACAGACATATATTTACTTTTTAACAAAATTTCAATTCGTTATTAATTAACTAAGTATTAACATATATGTATTTTTGCACACACCATATTAGTCGGCTTTTATTGTTACATACCAAACTTGATTAATTAATGGCAGATTATTAAAAAATAATTTCAAAACAACGGTTTTATGTCATTAAAAAAATATAGGTATACGACTGGAAAAAAGAGAACGTTTAACGGGTTTGGTTGTATGCAAAATTTACTTAAAGACAGAATGCATTTTTAAATGCCAGGTACTTAAGTTAATGTGTCTAAAGTCTGTATATGTAAATACACATGTTCATATGTATATGTATGTACATATTTAAATCACTGCAATCATGCCAGAAAAATTAACTTGTTTTTAAGCCATGAAACACACATTCATATGCATGCACACATACATATACACTACCAAAATCTAACAAATGTTAACAAAAATTCAATAAAAACCAAATGTTGCACTCAGCAACAGTTACTTGCCACAAAATATATCTCTAATAAACTGGTTTAGTTGTTGTTGTTGTTTTTTTTTTTTTTTTGGAACCTAACAAAAACTAAAAGTTACAATAAAACCAAAATTTAGCACAAACCAATACGAAAAGTAACCAAACAAAACAAAAATTTAAATACTCGTATACCGAGAATTTGGTCCTAAAAAAACCGTTATGTTTAACATCAATAAATCATTTGAACAAAAAGTGGAAAAAACCGCGAATAAAGCTAAAATTGTATGGAAAAATGCTGGCATGACACACAACCATCTTTTTTTGTTTGTTGCACAAAACACTTTGGAACAAAAGAAAACCAAAAACGTTGAACATAGTTTGATAAAAAAAAAGTTCCTTTGTATTTATACATATTCATGCCATGATGCATGGTCCTCAAAACAGAGCCTGGAGTGGTTTGCTTTATAAGTTGCATATGATCATAAAATAAAACCTAAAACTTTTAAAGTTTTAACAATCGGAGAGTGAGGTAGACGGTATAAGCTAACAAACACTTAAGGTGACAGTTGTGTTTTTAAAAATAGCAGTGATTATGGCATAAAGAAAATTTACAATCAGGGATGGTAATTTATATTTTTGTTTAATATTTCGAATAAGAAATAATAATCAAAAAAGAAATACAATTGTAAACACTTACATTTTCCTGTTTATACTGACGCAATGAAAACTTTGTTTTTCAAAATAAAATAAAACAAAGAATATATATGAATACATTACATTAAAATATTTATTGCATTTTTAAGAGTAAACATTGGTAGTTTTTATAAAAAAAAGCACTTTTCCTCCATGATCACTCGGGATGCCATAACCCGAAATCCCAGGATTTTCGGCATCAAAAATTTGTTTTAAAAAGTTCCGGGATTTTTCGGATTTTTTTTTAACAAAAACTAGTATTTGTTTAAAAATCAGCAAAAGCAATTAAAATTTTACAAATGTTATATTTGCTTGCACATTCACATTTCTTCGATAAAATTATAGCAAAGTACTTGCATGACAAAACACTCAAAACAGCATGAAGTTGAAACAATGTTTCCTTTGAGATTTTTAATATTAATATTTGCACATATAAATCTGGAGTTAAAGTTGGAATCTCCCATTCGTTCTGAACAAAATGTTTGTCAAAAATTGGACAAAGTTTTTTTCATATGAATAGTTTCTGTCTTTTTAAAAGAGAGATGTCAAACTTCTTATGAAAAAAACTTTGTCTGAACAAATATTTTGTTCAGAACGAATGCCAGAATCCACCTTAAGTCCTATAGCTATGTCTAGACGGTTGTCACATCATACAATGTTCTCAGATCTAACAATGTGCTAGCAATCTACTGACATTGAAAAATTGTTTGCAAAAGGTAAACTGTCAATGCTTTTTCTTACAACGTTGCAAGACAAAAATTTTAAGTTCGCACGGTTGTTAAGCTATGTATAGACGGTCGTCAGATATTACAATGTTCTCAGATCTAGCAATGTGCTAGCAATGTACTGACATTAATTAAATTGTTAGCAAAAGGTAAATTGTCAGTTCAGACGACTATAAGAAAACTAACAATTTCATTGGCACACAATTGTCACACAATGAATTTATCTGTCAATCGACAGTGTTTTTCCAAAATATTATTAATAGGCAGATGCATAAACTTTGCGCGTATGACAATGAAAAGTGTTTGACAATTGTCTTAAAATAATGACAAAAATTTGTGTTTGCACGATTGTTAGATGTGTGACAATATTTTTGTCCTGCAATGTACTGAAAATGCTTTTTCTTACAACGTTGGAAGACACAAATTTTAAGTTCACACGGCTGATAGATATTTTCTGAACATTTTTCGGACAATGTTGTAAGATCTGACAATCTGACAATTGATCACAGCAGGCTACCGACTATAGTATTTCAAAAATAAAATACACACGTTTATATGTGACATATTGTAGTCGAATATATTTGATGCTTTAAGCACACAATAATTTGTATGATGCAAAGCCAACTTATTTAAATATTGCTATTATTTGTGGCATCACTGTCGTTTGCGCCTGCCTTTACTAATGGCATCTGACAAGTGCATTGAACGTTTCTTATGTTCTTTTACTGGCTTTATTTTAATCATTGTTGTTATTGTTGTTGCTGTCGTTCCTGTTGTCTTTAAATATTTTATCGCAAATACAACATTGCAGAATGATGGCTTTTGTAGCACATTTCAATTTTATTTTATAAAAACAAAATTTTTTTGTTATTGTTCATTAGTTGATGGTGTGGAAAATGTATTGACCACATGATACTTGTAAAAATAAAGCAAAAAATATAAAAATTTACTATAAAAACTAATAATAAAAAGGGAACTTTAAATAACCACAACACGATGCCTTTAAATCAATAAAATTTATTGGGAACTAAGCAAACAAACAGAAAAACAAACAATTTCACAAGAATTATTGGTTTTAATAGAATCGTTTCATTTAAGCCAGTACACCAATACCTCGCTTTGCGTCGTTTCGTTTTGCGTTTTTTTCAAAGTTGTGTCGCTTGTTAATTAGTACTAATTTTCACTGTGCGTCGTTAGATTTTCGAGATTGCGTTGTTGTGGCTTCGAGTCTTGAAGAGCTTTGATGATCGAAATGGAGTCCTTGCTTTCTTATTTGAATTGAAAATCAAGTTGCGCAGAGAACACCATTCAGACAAAAAGAAAATCTTATTTGATGATATAAAAAGTTATTATTCAACGATAATGCTGGTTGTAGTAATACAGACAATTGCTACAAGGAAAATTATTTTACGTTGAAAAAAACAAACTGTTCAGCAAACATTGGATCTTTTTTTTTTGTGGAAGAAAGCCGACGATTAAGTATTTTCCTAATCCTGGAACCCATTTTCGAGCTTTACATGGTTTGCTATAGAAAATCTTAATTTACTTTGCGTCGTGTTTTTTTTTTTTTTTTTTTTGGAACGTAACCTCGACGTAAAGTGAGTTATTGGTGTAAAGTAAATATGTAGTCAATTTCAGTGATGAACTTTTGAAATGAACAATTAATACACCAGCCACATACATTTGTCATAAATCAAATTGACACTTATTTCCACAGCAAGAGTTTCATACGAGACTTCACAGAACAGTAGTGGGCATAATGAGAAATCGGAAGATGGTTTATAGCTATAATACCAAATATATTGATCAGCCCCTGGTTACCAAAAATGCCTAACATTTCCATAGACTGTTTGTGCATTTAAAGCCAAGACAAAGGAAAGCAATAAAATAACAGAGTCTTAATCATTTGTTTTAATTATAAGCAACTTTAAACCTTAACATTGTTTAAACAAATGGCAAATGGTCTTACACTGCCAGAAAATATAACTTAAAACATTCCTAAAACACCTGCATTCACAACAGAACAAAAATCCTACTACACTTTACGGAAGTGGTTTAAAACCAATAAAATCAAGTTTAATATTCTCTTAACTATTCAATACTACGCAGCTTAACCTAAACTACAGCGTTAATTTGAAAATATGTCTATAAAATAAACACTGCAGTTTATGAATGTTTTACAATTTGTTTCATTAATTTTCATCATAAATGTCAATTAGTTTGTGTGGCGAGAAAGATAAGAAAAAAATACAAAACAACACTTTAACCAACTACATGACCAACATAACAAATTGTCTGTCTAGCTAGACAAAGACACGGTTTGAAACTAAATAACTAAATAAATAAATATTTTTAATAAAACGAAAACAAAACAAAAAAACAAAGTTTAATTTATTGACTTGATCATGTAAGTTATGAGTTTTTAAACGGTTTATGAAACTAAAATGCAAACAATTTCAAAAACAGACAAGATCGCTCCTGTTTTTAAAAACAAACTGCAACTAAAGCTATGTATAGACGGTCGTCAGATATTCCAACGTTGTCCGCAGTACATATGTTCAGAAAATGTCTAACAACCGTGTGAACTTAAAATTTTTGTCTTCCAACGTTGTAAGAAAAAGCATTTTCAGTACATTGCAAGACAAAACTATTGTCAGACATCTAACAATCGTGTAAACACAAATTTTTGTCATTGCCAATGTTTTAAGACAATGGTCAAACACTCTTCATTGTCATACGTGCAAAGTTTATGCATCTGCCAATGGCAGCATTGCCATACAAATTATTTCTAAATACAACTCTGTATATGTACATAAATAAATAAACGAACAAAAGTGTGCTTTAATAACATTTCGGTTAACAGATAAATTCATTGTGTGACAATTGTGTGCCAATGAAATTGTTAGTTTTCTTACAGTCGTCTGAACTGACAATTTACCTTTTGCTAACAATTTTTCAATGTCAGTACATTGCTAGCACATTGCTAGATCAGACAACGTTGCAATATCTGACGACCATCTATACATAGCTTAATAATTAGACCCCAACCAACCAACCAGCCATTCACACAGCCACCTCGTTAGAATGTTAAGTAAATGCTCAAGCTCTAGACAATAAATACCCATAGATCAGGCGATCTTTGCAAAGAAAAAAAAAAACTTGCTCTCATAAATTGGGAGACTTGTTGCTGTTGTGTTGTTAATTTGACAAGTGTTTAAATTGTAAATTTTTCCTTTGCCTGCCTTTCACACATGTTTTGTTACATTTTATTAATTTTTTTATATTGTTTTTAGTAAAACTATTAAAAATTTTATTTATAATTAATTTTGTTTAGCAGACAAGTTTTTGAGATGAGCAAAAAAAAAACCAAAAAACTGAAATGAAAATTTATGGTTTCCTTATTTAGATTAAGTTGTTTTCACATGTTTTACATGGGGGATTAAATTGTAGACATTTATTATTTGTGTGAAAAATATACTGCATTATTAGTGGTGTTCAGGAGGAGTTAAATAAGAAGGAAGCTTAAGAGTGATATTCGTGTTTGAAACATATTCGGCATTATTAGGGGAGAAGGCAGTTGTATTCTGAAGAACACCCCCCTGCTCTTTCGACAACTCTACAATAGAGTGGTTCGAAAAAAAACTTGTGTCAGTCATCCCCTAAGTTTAAAGATAATGTAAATACAATTTCAAAAATATTTTTTTTATTTTTTTGTCACGCCTACAAATACCGCCTTTTTAGTATTTTGTTCACAGTGTCGCTATTTTTAGTCCGATCATAACATTTTATATACCGGTGTTCATGGCTCTGTAGAGTCTACAACTACACATCTTCGGATATTTTCTGCCTCTTATTAGAGGTCATCCATTTACAGTAAAGTTTTGAACAATATTCGACTATTGTCAAGGGAAAGTTAAAGTGGTGCTTTTGTTACTAAAATCGCTGCATCGATTGAGAATAAATATGCAGCGCAGTGCATCGAAATATTGTGCAACATTTCATTCGATTCATCAAAACAAAAACACGGCTTTCAACAAGGAAATTCATATTAGTTGCTTCCATATTTAGCTTTTCTTTGTGTGCTGCAATTTGTGGTTCAAGACTATTCAATAGTTTTTTTTTGTTACATAAATATTAAAATATTTGTTCGATCGGATTTTATGTGAACAATGCTTTGAATGTCTGCAGCAAACTCAACTCTTCAGTCAAGTTTTAGCTACCAGTCATTATTAAAAATCTGCAATGGTTTTGCATTTAAGAAATTTGGTCATCTTAATTGAAAATCCCCAGCTTCAGTCAATATTATTTAGCTGAAGAGTCTTAAGGTACAGTCACATTTGGCAAATATTTACTCAAAAAAGCGTAACCACTTGTTTTGGCACAAATTTGTTTGACGTTGTTTACTCTTACAAAATTTTTGCAAGATCAAACAGCATCAGATATATGTTATTTTGTGGTTACGTTTTTTCGGGCAAATGTTTGCCAAATGTTACAGCACCTTTAGTCCAAATTTACGCAAAACAATTTTTAAAGCAAACCTTTTAGATATCGGGATGAGGGAAAGATAAAACGAGTACACACTTGATTGTACTAGCAATTCGTGTTACTCTCTTATTCGTATTACATATGTATGTGTATACAAATGTGTGTATACTCTTAAATATAAAATACGAGTGACTTAAGCAATAATAATTGTGTTGTGTGAATACCGAAGAAATTTCAAGAAAAAAATTGTATCAATATTTTCAATAAAAATTGCTTCGTGTAAATTGAGACTTACTCTTCTTACTGAAGAAGAGGACTATTTACACAACCCTACCACCTTTTCAATGCTGCGCTAGTCATCAGCAAACCTGCTACCAAATGTTTTGAAAAACAAATGTTTTTATACAAATAACCTTAATAAATGTCATTTAAACTTGTTAAATTTTTGTTTTTAGTAAAATATTTGAAAATGTTTCTAGATAATTTTTCCTCTAGTGATTACCCCTACTATTTCCCATGTTATCTTACTCATGTTCACCCAATAATGATAAACAAGAGGAAGTTTATCAAAAAAAAAATGCTGTTAAACTTCTTTAGAATAAAATTAAACTAAATAAACATTATTTGTTTTATATACATAAATGCTGCAGCGTCTAACATATTAGAAAAACAAATATTGATTTACTTAATAAAAACGGTAAAAGTTGAGAAAAAGGCGGCAAAATATCTCCACAAATTAAAAGAGAAATATAATTAAACAAAAATCTGAAAGTATTACTTAATAATGTGGGACATTAATAAATACTAGAATTACACTGTGGAATAAATTCAGGTTAGCAAATGTTAGGTCGATTCTGAGAGTGAGCGGTGAAAATAGAGGCTAAATTAGAAGACCCGTATCGGGGCGTTGGTTTATGTTAGTTTGAATTTTTTTTTAATCGACCTACGACCTTTGCCTAACCTTATACCTATAGTTCAGAGTTTGAACTATTTGTTTCGATCGATGCAGAATCCACTCTCTCTGGGACACGGTTCACTTCAGAACAGGCTATTTCAAAGTGGCTTGATCGTCCGGAGCCTTAAAAACTAAGCATGCTTCATGCATGTCTTCAATTGAAATAATGTTTCAACTGGTACCATTGCATAATTTTGCATTCATATTATGCTACTTATAAAATCATAATATGATAAATAGTAAAAAATAAAATGATATTAATTTAACATATTATGATAAAGTACTATCATAATATGATTACTTTAAATCATAATATGATTATTATATATCATAATATGATTATTATATATCATATTATGATTAATTTAGATTATAATGTGATTACTTTAGATCATAATTATAATCATAATTACTTTAAACTATAATATGGTTACCTTGGATTATAAAATGATCATGTATGACAATTTTATGATTATATTAGGTTCTAATATGATGCTATAGTATCAAATTATGATTAACAACAAAATATTATGATGAAATATTACGATGATAATTGATCATAATATGATATTTCATGGCACTTATATTCATCATAATATGTTTTGATTACAATCATAAATCTCATCATAATATATTGCTCTTAGATTATGTTTAGCACAATCATGTTTTTTCTCTGCGTGCAGTTCTTATGGCGCAGAGTTCATATGTTATCAGAAAGATGGCAAAAGGTCTTCGATATGGCCAATACTTTGATTAGATTTATATTGTACAAATATTGAAAAATCCCGCATTTTTAAGTTATACACTCAATAACTAACCGGTAACTAATTCGCCGCTACTTAATATAAATGTTTAACTTTATCATTGTCCTTAAGGAAGTGTTTAATATCTGCTACTGGTGTTTTGCTTTAACAATTACTTCATTACAATTGTCTACAAATTAATAAATAATCACAAAACTATTTACTTAATTTGCTTCATAATGAACTTCATGACGATTTTACCTTTAATACAAAATTTACCGCCCCAGGTTTCATGATCTGTTATCGTGGCCATTTATCGTTAATTATTGGTGTAAAATAGTCAATTTTAGAAATTCATATAGATTCTTGTGTCTATAATTAAAGATAAATAATAAAAATTGTAGGGGTTGTATGAAGTAAAATTTTAAAACATGATTTGCAATAATTGTGATAAAGTATCATTAACTGGTGGCTGTTGCTGTTCTGAGAGTAGCGCAATTCACAATCTTGTGCAAATGGTATTGCATCATTGCATTTGCAAAAAGTTTTATTATTTTTGCTCTACACTAACAAAATACACAGCAAGAGCTAAAATATGCTAAACCTTTTTGCAAATGCAATGATGCAATACCATTTACACAACATTGTGAATTGCACTATTATTAACTATTTATTGTAAAACAATAAATTATAGTATTGAGTGTTAGAGTAGAAAAGCTCATGTAAACTTGTTGTAAATACCAATAAATGAAATAATTAAATATAATTTATGTTTTTCGTTTAATTAAGATAAATGAATGAGGAAAAAAATAATTTAGCGCTTTATATATGGGGGAAAATAATTGAGTAGGCCTCATAAATAAAATGTATATTAAAGTCTAAGATTAAAATGTTAAAAACTTGTAGTAAATAAACGTTAATCACCCCTATCGTGCATAAAAATTCCACATGAATTTTGTTCCCTTTTATTTTTTTAACATTGAATTTTAATAGGAAAATGTGAAAAGGGAACAAAAATTCATGTGGAATTTTTATTAACGATAGGGGTGTTTTTATTAATGACACAACTAAGTGCTATACTGAAGAAAAATTTAATATCAATCTAAGCAGCCAGTTAGAAATGACAGATTTATTTGCAAAATATTTCAATTCCAAACCACTGTGGTTTGCATGTTTAAAATGATTTTGTGATTTTATAAAGGGTCATAAACTTATAAATAATGAAACAAGTTTTGTTAAATTTTTTGACATTTACTATTTATTGTATGAGCATAATAAAAAAAAAACAAACAATATTGAAAGTAATGAAAATTAATAATAATTAAAACATAAATCAACTTTTGCACGTTTTCCAGAATCCAATAAGAGTGCTTTTCTTAAGCTATGTGTAGACGGTTGGCTAATCATACAATGTTGTCAGATCTAGCAATGTGCTAGCAATGTACTGATATTGAAAAATTGTTAGCAAAAGGTAAATTTTCAATGCTTTTCTCTTGCAGCGTTGGTAAATAAAAATTTTAAGTTCACATGGTTGTTAGACAATTTCTGAACATTTTTCGGACAACATTGTAAGACCTGACAACCTTCCAGTAAAAAATGTGCTCCAAAAGGAGCAGGTTTTATGTATGAATTGATACCTCAAATCGCTTCAAACCTGCTGATGGGATGCATGATTTTTGTATAAGGTATTCCCGGTTTGGAGGACTAATTTCTGCTGACAATAAACACTTCTTTTAACCTAATCAAACATGCAAATAAAGCACTTTCCTAAAGTGTTTTACGTCACTTCGCGCACACCAATCAAAGAACAAATTCTATCTGAATGTTTTTGCTTAAGAAAAGTTCATTGTAACTGAGAAGTGCGATATTCGTTTTGTAATTGACTTTCGTTGTCATATGTAAATCTGTAGGCTAAAATTTCATTTGTGTTTTTTCGCTTTAAAACCTTCTTCGTTGTCAGCACTAAAAAAGCATATTTTTTGTATATTTTATTCGTAAGCATTTACTGCTTCAAAAGAGCGCTTTTATTGAAGCGCTCGATTATGCGCTTTTTTTCTTAAGTGCTTCAAAAAACACGATTTTTTTTTACTGGGCGTCTAAACAAAGCTTTAGTATGTTATCCCTAATCCCTTGTCTTTAATATCTACCAAGTTTTCTTTAAAATCACTTGGAATGTTTTCTCATTCGACCTAAACACTGTAGGTACCTACTACAGTGGGAAGCAAAACTGTCCGGATGTTTTGCATTAAGGAAGTAGGGCAATGAAAATCATACAAATATAGTTATTATTATGTATATGTATGTATTTTTTTATTATTTAATTGAACCTTATTCTAAATTATAGAAATTGCTTCTAAAATAAAATAAAAAAAATAAAGAAAACCAACTATGCGGACACTTTTGCACAGTACAAGAAATAAACATTACGTCACAATATTGCTCTTTTCAAATGTAACATTGTTTGACCCACTGGTTTTTTTTTATTTATTGCGATCTCGTTATCAAAGCTTTTATTGCTCTATTTGTGGATTATTGTTTGACCTGTGCAGTGATTAACTTGATTTTTAAATAAAAAATTAAAATAAATTTGAAATAGAACAATTATTATTTTTTATTCAAACTGTTAATTTTAAATGTTTGATATTTATTTAGTCGGGCTCGAGTTCATTAAATTTAATTTCCATTAAATTATTTTTATTAAAGGAATTGTGCAATTTTTGAAATTTTGATATTGAAAACAATGTGATAAATTTGTTGCAAAGTAATTATTCATGGCATAAAATTGCTGAAAAATTAAATTTAAGTAAATCCATGGTAAATGATATAAAAAAAAAACGGCGTAATGTAGCTGGCAATAATAAACAAGGGGGTCGTCCAAGACTGCGATGCCCGGCAGATTGAACGTTTGCTAAATAAATATTAACCAAGTTATTGACAATCAAAGTCAGAAATCAGGTATTTTGTCAATTTTTGGTAGATCAGGGGCACTCTAACCTCTCAACCAATTGAGCTCACATTTTCAGGAGACTATTTTTGTTTAGGACTTGGCACCAAACTGGGGCTTGGCGTGAAATAAATTCCAATTTTGAAAAATAACTGGCAGCCTAATATTCCTGCATTCTAGAATTAGTTGTAGAACAATTACCGTTTTTCTGGTTAATGATTTACGTTACTTTTTGATATTTAAAAATTTACAAGTCTTGAAATTTGTCATACAGACATTCTTAGGTATTTTTAAATATTTATTTAATTCGCTAGCAATATTCCTTTAAAAGTCATTCATTTAATTGCCTTCCTTACTTTGATCTTAATCACAATTAATTATATTAATAGGTCACCATATGTTTCCAACAAAGTCCATAAAATTCTCGAATTTTTATTCTAAATTATAGTAGAAATACTAAAGAAACATGAAACATGCTGGCTATTTTCTGTGACATGATTAAAACAAAATTTAGAGCAAACAACACTAAATGACATGATATTTAAATAACACTGTCATAAATAAAACAATTGTGACAATATAGAAATAGAACAAAAACAAAAACAAAAAAAAAAAACAATGCATCACAAAAATATGTACGAGTATGTTTTTTTTTGCTGCATTAAAATTTATTTAAATTAATACAACTATGAATTTGAGTAAAGAAATCTCTATTAAAATATATGTGTGTATATGTGTTGAATTATGAGTAATAGAAATACATACATATGAAATAAGTTGTGAAAATAACCCAGTCAATTGTTTTATGAGACTATGAGAAATTTTCGGAGCTCACAATATAGTCAGCACATGGGACTGTTAAGTGCGCCTCTAAACTTTTATGAGTCAATTTTGTTTTTATTTAATTTTCTACTCTCAATCCCTGGTACACAGAAAAAATTATTGCCCAACAAATTTTAATTAAGCTTTTAATTGAGTCTTAATAGATTTTTAATTAAACTTTTAATCATATCAATTAAATTTTTAATTGAAAAACAATTTTCAATTATGACGTTCGCCTCATATGTAATAGGTATAGGATCGGTACAGCCGAATATAAACTCTTATTTGTCTTGTTTTAATGTTGTCTACTGCTAAGCCTAAAATGCCCTATAAGCTCAATTGCCGTTACCTTTGAAGTACCTATAAATAATTTCTAATTATGAAAATAGAAATTTTTGGTTACCATAATTGCGTTTATTGGAATCTACACTTGTTTTCAATGTTTGTAGGTTTTATAAACAATTTAAGTTATGCTGAAATTATCGTTAGTATTAAAATAACTTTACCGCATTAACATTAAATACCGTTACCTTTACCGTTACGAACTTAATCGTTAAATGTTTAACGTATCGCAACGCAGCCAACATTAATTATCTGGGGTTTTAGTCATCTAGCAGATCCTAATTGTTATTAATGAATTTAAAACTATTTTTTGATTGAAATATTTCCAAATACAATTTATTAAATTCTACGTTTTAAAATTTACTGGTTCTGACCAGACAAAAGAATAATAAAACAAAACTTATTAAAAAAAAATATTTTTATATTTCAATTAAGACTTAAAAAACTGTAATTTGTTAAAATTTTTATATATTTTAAATTTTAATGTCTTCATTTAAAATATATAAAAATTTTAACAAATTACAGTTTATTAAGTTTTAATGTCTTCATTATGAACGGAAAAGCAGCTCAAACTACTTTTTATAAATTGTAGCGTTTGAGAAACAAAGTATTTGAAATCACTTGCGTTGGCTTACATGAAATACAAAGTGACAGTGGGGTACAATATCAAAGCAACAGTTTCAAAATGGAAGCTAAAAGCTTAATGTTGACATCAAGAATAATTTAAAAACAATTTAAATCTTTTGTTTGGTTTGGTTTTGGAATAACCCTCATTTTTTAGTCGTAGTAAATTAATGACTTTATTCTTACAGTTGATTACAAAAGTGTTCACATACTAAAGTTTGGTTTAATTTAATAAAATGGCATAAGTTTTTTCTTTCAATTAAGCAGTCTGTGTAAAATTTGTAAAAAAAATCAGCGAATAGCTTTGGAAACTGAACACAGACAGAGAATCGTTTTATGTATAAAATTAAAGCTTAATGTTTTTGGCTCCACATTACCTTTATCTAGATATTCAATTAAAAAGTTTTTTATAGATTTTTTTAAATTTTTGCCATGAAATGCAATTTTTGTTTGAAGTGAATCAGAGACATCCTTCTAAATTAACTCTAAGTAATATTGAATGAATGTTAACTTTAAATTTAAATTTTCAATTCAGTGGACATATCGGCATTTCGTTTTCGGATTTCGAAGGACAGTGATTGAAAAAAATTGCGGATGCGTATTTTTGTTGAACAGCTGTTTCTATATGAAGGAGTTGCCAGATCGTAAAGCCATTTAACCGCGCTCTCTGTTCTAGGTCAAGAAGTTTCTGAACCGCCCTCGTCTTGTGAATGATATTGATGATGATGATTACGTTGAAATTGATATAAAAGCAATATTATTTAAGGTGGATTTACACGCAGAGAAAAAATATAGTTGTGCATGTTTACCTCAACTATTTCAAAATTTTTATACAGTTTTTTTTAAATATTATAGCCACTGTAATTATTTATAAGATTTTTTCAACCATAATATGATTACTTACCATTCACATGATTATAGCAATCATATAAAATGATTAAAGCAACTATGTAATATTTATGGTGATCAGTTTTATGATGCAAGATTATACCATACTATATTGTTATTAATCGTAATCAAAAGCAACCAATTATGATAAATGGTTTCATCATAAACATGATTCCAACATATATAAACATAGTTACTACAATCATATATATGATTGTACTATATCATACATATGATTGTAGTAATCATCTGTATCTTTACTTAAACATATTATGGTTACCACAATCATATAAATAATTACAGTAATCACAACATTGTTGAAAAAGTTGTAAAAATGTTGACATTGTTGTATGACTGTTGACTTTGCGTATGACTTAATAAAGAGAAAATTTTATTTAGTGCATTTAAATTATTCCAATAATTGGATTACTTTTAAACAAGGGGGGTTATTTTGTAACTAATTTCGAAAGAAAACTCATTCAAAGTTGTACAATGTATAAAATTTTGAAAATGTTTGCTTTCGAATCGAAACAGGCAATAACCCTCCTGTAATTAAATTACCCGAATAAGCTAAAATCTCTTTTTCGAATTATTCGTTTTATTCGCACAAGGAATATTCAAATAATTTACATACCCTAATAATTACTTAAACAATGTGATATTCAATCACAATGAATATGGAACTGCATCTATTTAATACTGATTTTATAAAACCCCAGCCCCTAATAAATGTAAAAAAATCACATAATTTATTACCTATATGTGTAAGCAAAATAAATTTCTAAATGAATAGTTGAATAATTTTTTTTCGACAACTTTTCGCCACCACTGTATGCTCACATTAAATGCAAAACAATGTATTTGAAAGCATTTTTAAAATAATTAAAAGTAATATCAACATTTATTTTGTTACAACAATGATTGATGAGGCGCCACTTAAGTCACCACCACTATAAACACTATCTCTCACTCACGCGCAACCTACTAACTACTCCCCAACCTACTTCTCAGCCAACAACCGACAGATAAAATACGATGCTGTAGCCCCCGCCAGCTTGAGCATCATCATCATTCTCATGACAAGACGTTTTCGTATTTAAACAAAAATTTTAAAAAATGTATTTTTGAAAAGAAAAAAAAAATATTAAAGAATTCCACAGGCCTATAGAAGTATAAATTAAACATATTATGAATGATTATAAATATGAAATGATTAAGGATAAATAAATTAAGATAAATTTCAGTTTTGTAGATTCTTTTAACCATGAAATTGTGCCACAAGTGCAAAATGTAAAATTTAAATTGTCACACAAATGATGGATGGATGATGTTTTGGCTGCAAGTTAAAACTACAAATTAGTTTTAACTTGACTACAAATTAGTTTTAACTTGACGTTTTAAAGGAATACAAACAAACAAAAAAACACAACAAAACAAAATATAAAGATATTACTTGTAATGTAACAAAATTAAATATGAAGTTTAAATATGAAAATAAATCACTTGTATGTAGTTAAAAGAAGAAAGTTTCTACTGAAACTGAAAATGAAACTGTCAGTTAATTTTTTAAAATTACATACATATGTACATATTAAATAATACACCTATATATGTACATATGCATGTATGTATGTATGTATGTGTGTACATATTTGCACTACGAGTAAATATAGTTTTTTTTTTCAATGCCAATTAATGAGACAAAGAATATTACATGAAAAATATAAGCAAAAATAAATATAAATAAAATAATAATATTAAGCACATGTTGTTTTCGAAAATGTTAAACAAGCCAGAAAACACTAGTAAGAACAACTATAACAACAAAAGCCAAACAAAATAACCCAGCAAAATATTTTATAAACAATAACGTATAAAATTCGTAAATCTCCCCTAAACATTTTATAAAGGCAGTCAATGACACCAGACACAACAGTATTAGTTTTACACCATTTCCAATTGCATAGCCGAGGTTTCTAATTATATTTAAGAAACTTGCAGTTGAATTTCCATTTATAGTTTTTAGAATCTTCCAATTGTATTTCAGAAATTTGAAAATTTCATTTGCATTTTTAAAAGAAATTTCTCAACTACGCTTGTATATAGTGTTGCCATTTTGACGCTTTTCGGGTATTTTTTTGTGCTTTTTTGCTTTTTAAATACCCGAAATTTTAATAAATACCCGTTTTGGAAAAGCGCGTATTTATAGCACTTTTTACAATTTCTCACCGGGCTTTTTAGTGCCTTTTAACAAATTAAAATTGTTGTTACTGAAACATTTTACTACTATTATTTAAAAACGCCTGATACTTTTTTTAACCAACTGCGTAATACATTTTTGTTTTAATTAGTATTGGCAAACGCTGCTAGAATTTTTTGAAGCATATATTTGAAAATCCATAGAAAAACTTTTATTGTTAGGCAGTGATTTTACTTTTGTTTTGTGCAAATTTTAAAAAAATAAGTTTTTGTTAAAATTTATGAACTAATTGTGCAAAAACCAAAAATACAGTAAAGCTTGGGAGAATGGTCTAGTATTCAAAAGGTGGCTTAGACCAGCAAAAGATGAGTTAAAGGCACTTTCTATTTGTTGTAATTGTGAAACTAAAGCCCGATATAGTTAGTGATCTACTACGTCACAGTCATACAAAAAAAAAAAAAAACATGAAAAAGTAACAGATTCGTTTAAAAGTTTTTGTTATATTAGTTTAATAAAAATCAATCGATGTCAAACAAAAATTAAAAAAACTTATTCGTTATCTTTTCCTTATAAAATTATCAATCATAAGGAGTATCAATCTTGGTGATTTTACACACGCAATTTTGTTAATTTTTTACCCTTTTTTATGTGCTCACAGTGCTTTTGATGGTGCAAGAGTTGGCATCACTGCTTGTATACATTCAGAACGCATTCCTATTGGTTGTTAAAAACAATGGTTTGAAATTGTCAACTGTGGAACTGGTCCTAAAGAAGCGCTGTGTAGCTGGCGCACGTTCTTTTGACGTTATTCTGTAACCTTAATCAATGATTTTTTTTTTTGTTTAAAATTGTTGCCTAACCTCGGAAAGAAGCACCCTTTAGACTATGTATTTCTTTCGTCAGTGATTTGTGTTTGAAACTGTCACGTTACACTTAATTCTGTTTTTACACGGTAATTGCTTCCGGAAAACTTTGTGTAAAAAGAAACCCGTGTAAAAAAAGATATTGATCATATGCAAAATAGGTGATTGGTTTCTTATCTCTAAAACCTGTTGAAATTAGTGAAAAATAGGGAAATAGGGTTAAGAACAACTATTCAGGTTTATAATATTAAATCATATATACTTACAATATGCACTTTAAGCTTAAAAGAAATGTAAAAAAATGTATATTTGTTTGTATGCGCTAAAAAGGGTTTCCCCTAAATTTGTGCTATTTACAATTGCTCTCACCAGTAATCAGGAAATTTCTCTAAATTTTTGATATGAACATATTTCGCAAAAATTTTATTTAACCAAAAATTCATTTTTTTTTGTGTTTTTGAAAGATTTTGACTCGTACTAAACGGAAAAAATCGTGTAAAAAAAATGTAAAATTTGTTTATTTTCAAACTGTGTTCTATCAAAACCGTGTAAAAACAGAATTAGGTGTAGTTGCATTTAGTACAAATTCAACTCCCCAGTAAAAAACAATTCGTGTTTTTTGAAGCACTTAAGAGAAAAAGCGCATAATCGAGCGCTTCAATAAAAGCTTATTTTATTTAAAGCTTATTTTATCTATATTAACTCGGTTCTGGTTTGCTACATTTTGGTCGTTTTTTTTTGTGTGGCGTGTAAATATAGTTTTCTCAAATATTCGTATTAATTCTTAGTAGCAAGTACTCTTAGAAAATAATATTTCAAGGCATTTTTATTGAAAAAATTAATTGATTTAAAAAAGTACCAAAAAAGTATACTTTTTTTGGCCTTGAAAAAACGCACTTTAAAATAGTACCAAAAAATAATTTCTGGGGCCAAATTACCGCATTCGTGATCGAATGAGGTATCGTATCGAAAAATCATTTCGATATCGAAATTATTATAAAATGTACTAAATGTCTTGCACGATATCGAATGCTATAATCTCAAATAAGAAAATTACGATCAATTTTACTAGTTATCGAATGCGGTAATTTGGACCCTGCTTTTTAGAGATTTTGGACTTTCGAGAAATTAAGTCGAAATGTACCGAAATGTACCGAAATGTACTTGTAAGAGAAATCCCCAAAATGATAATAAAAATTATACTCGATTCATACAAGGCAGTATAGTAACCTGAAAAGCATGTCTTAACAGAAAGGGCAGCTCACTTGCTTAGGAGTAACACGGGAGTATAATCTGCCACCGACTGCTTAAAGAACCAATATAAAGGAACATTGTTTAAGCCTTCGCAAATTTTAAAATTAAAAGAAATAATACAAGACAACAGAATTTAATGCTTTTTAATTATAAAATTTAGACATGCAATTTAATCTAAAAAATTTCGCTGGGTTTTGAAAAAGTTTCTTTTTTTATGTTTTGCAAAAACTCAACAAGAAAAAAAAACTACTACATTGTATCATAGTACGAGTAGAACGCGTATCATTTAGTTTTTAGAACAAATTTCATATACGCACGCACTTTTGCTGTTGCTACTTTACCGTACAGTTAATGTATTTTTAGTTAATTAACAATAAATATACAAGAATATGTTTGTATATGTACAGTGGCAAGCAAAACTGTTCGGATGTTTTGCATTAAGAACGTCAGGTAATGAAAATAATACAAATATAGTATTTTTTTTTATTTAATTAAACCTTATTCTAAATTATCAAGCACAAAAACTCACATAAATTGCTTCAAAAAATAAAAAATAAAAATAAAAAAAAAACCAACTATTCGACACTTTCGCACAGTACAAGAAATAAACATTACGTCACGTTATTGCTCGGTTAAAATGTAACAATATTTGACCCCTTGGTTTTTTTATTTATTTATTGCGATCGCGTTATCAGGCTTTTATTGCTCTATTTGTGGATTATTGTTTGACCTGTGAAGTGATTAACTTGATTTTTAAATAAAAAATTAAAAGATCTTTGAAATTTTGATATTGAAAACAATGTGATAAATTTGTTGCAAAATAATTATTTATGCCGTAAAATTGCTGAAAAATTAAATTAAGGTAAATTCACGGTAAATTATATAAAACAAAAACGGCGTAATGTAGCTGGCAATAATAAACAAAGGGGGTCGACCAAGAGTGCTTTCTGATGGTGATGCCCGGCAGATTGAACGTTTGCTACATAATAAGGACATCGAGATCCGAGATCGAAAAATGCAGCAAAATGTATTGGTATGAATGTCAGTTGCTGGACGTTTAGAAGCCCATTAAATACAATTGGTTTAGTAGCCAGTGTGAAAAATAAAAAGCCAACACTTTCCGATAGAAATGTGAAAAAACGCCTACATTTCTGTAAAAACCAAACAAAACAAAAATTGGACAGTAGATGACTGAAAACTGGTTATTTGGAGCGACTAAATGAAAGTTAACCGATACCAGTCTGATGGAAAAGTATATTATTGGCAGAGACCACATAAGCGTATTCAAAAGCAACTCCCTTAATGCAAAACATCCGGACAATTTTGCTTCCCACTGTACATATGCAACAACTTTCCACCTGTTATTTTTTTAACCGTTTCATAATTTTTGTGGCATGAGTGAGAGTGTTAAATTTTATTGCCTGAATTATTTTAATTGGGTCTGACTAATTTACATTTATTTATTTGTATAATTTCTTTTCTTTTTCTGTTTAAAGTTTTGCCTCATTTGAGAATATTTCAATTTGAAAAATGATTCTTTGATGATTCAAAGGAATTTTTAGGCTGCAATATGTTGGCATGGCTAATGAAATGAAAGTTTATTTTAGTGGAAATATATTTATGTGCCGCATGAATTTTGTAGAAACACAAAGTGTTTGAGAGCACAAGTGCTGCGGTGTTTGAATGACAAGAGATTTTGATTATTTTTTTTTTTTTTTGAAAATTTTTGGGGATTTTTTTTTTAATAATTTTTTAATGAATGTTTGTAGTTTTTAATTAATTTGCGTTGGAAATATTGAAAGTGTATTGTATTTTAATTTAATTGAATTAGAACTAAAATATTAATTATAGTTTTCTTTAATAAAGTGTGTTTTCTTTGAACTTTGAAATGTTTGTAATAAATTATTAAATAATTTCAGTTAGAGGTCACTGTACTTAAAATGCTACCTGAAATACCTAGAGAATATAAATTTATTTAAAGGATTTATATTTTTCAATATATAATTGTCTCATATTACAAATATCTCAAATAAATTTAGTTTCATCAAACTTTAAATTTCCATCACTGACTGTGCGAGTGTTTCTATTTAAACTAGCCAGCGAGAAAAATTAAGCAGGCCTTAAGTTATGGGCACACATGGCAAATATTTGCTCAAAAAAGCCTAACCACAAATCTGTTTGACGTTGTTTGCTCTTACAAAAGTTTTGCCAGATCAAACAGCAACAAACAAAATAGAACTAAATATTTGTTTTAATGAGTTCTCAACGTAAGACATTGATAAAAATAAAGCTTTTAACAAATCTCTCAATTGCTGGGAAGTTGTTGCGATTGTTAAGCAAGTAGCTTATTTTTTTTTTATAAATAAGAGGTGGTTCACATGCTGTGATTTGTAGCCGCCACTCTGCTGACTTTCTATTTTGGTGTGTCTTTTAAATTCTTCATCTTTTCATATAATGAAACATTTGTTGCACCATTCTTGCGACATTTTCACATTAAATTGTTAATTTCTTCTATTTCGCTCATTCGCAGATGTGTTGCCATATAGGATCTAGTTACTTTACAGGTACATTGTACAGGTATTCTTATTGCTGATATTTCACTATTAAATTTTTTGACCACATTGTCTTTATTTATTTAAAATTAAAACAACAAGTTGCTTTCTTTTTAATTTGCAAATATTTTCTGTAATCCCATAAAATTAAATTGCATCTTAGCAACACTGCTGGTAAATGAAATAAAAATAATACAAGTGAAAAGAAGAAATATCAAATTTGTCGCTTTGTTTCACAAAACCTGCAACACTAGCTACCCCGTACTCTCCACCACGTGTTTCATCTATAAACTCGAGTTGCAGGCGAAAAGTCGCAGGAGAAAAGTCGCAGAAGAAAAGTCGCAGCGTGTAAAGTTCTTTAACTAAATAATAAATAATTATTTGTTTATTTAGAACTTTGATCATTGAAAAATATTTTTATTTATTATGTTTTAGAAACAAAATTATGCATAAACTAAATATATTTTTCAGCACTTTTTATTTGCAAACAAATAATATTTAAATGAAATATTAACATTTATTATGCTCTGAAAACAAAGTAAGTGCTTTCAAACAATTTTGCATTTAAAAGCATTTAAATTAAATATATGTATTTGTTTATAGTAAAACCATAAATCTTTTAAAAAAGTATTTTAATTTTAATTGAAAACAATATTTAAAATTATATTAAACAAAAAATAAAGCCCATTTACAATAAAAAAATATTTTAACTAAATATAAATGCAGCAAAAAAAAAAACAATTTTAAAAAATTTTATTTATACAATTTTGCAAATATTTTAAAATTAAACAAAATCCTAAAACACAATCAAAATAAACTAACTGCTAATAAAATAATTTCTATAATTCCATTTTCGCAAAACCAACAAACTTGCAAAAAAAAAAAAAAAAAAACATTTTGCCAGCAACGTCGTATCGTACGTAACGCTCCAATGGAAATTTATGGACCAAAAATAAACTAAACACACCCTTAAACTAAAAATAACTAAATTTCAATAAATTTCTCATACAATTTTCATAAAAATCTACAAATCTAAACAAAAAACCGCAATATGAGTGCGATTAATTTTAAACCAACCAAACAAACAAAAATCTTAACAGCCAGAACAAAATACGAACTAAACAAATTTCAAACAAATTTCAAACAAATTTGTTTTGTTTTGAAAAATTGGAGAAATTAATAATTTTGTATTTTGAAAACTGGCTAAAATTGTGTGGTGAACTACTGTGTGTGTGTGCTAAAAATAAACATTTATTTATTATTTAGTTTTTTTTTATTTTTTGTGAAAGATTTTTTAAATTAGAAATGAGTTATGAGGCAAAAGAAATTTGTCGATTAATTTTAGTTGTCTTCAATTTAAAATAAACAAATTGCCTTTAAATGTTTATGTCAATTACAGAGTTGTAAGAAAAGGTATGTAGATGATGTGTGCCCAGAAGTCATGCCAACTTGAATTTCGTTTTGGAGCAGAAAAAAAAAATATTGACATTTTGACATGTGTGCGGATATTGAAATGTTTCTTTGAACTGGCGAAGTCATGACATTGAAATTTTTTAAAGAACTAACAGGCTAATATCTATAACAGTGTTGGCAAAACATGGTACAATTGTACTTTCTTTTTGAAATACATTTTAGATACAGTTGGTACCGTGGGTGGTACTGCCACCAGTCATTTGGTAAAATTTCAAAATATTGTTGCATTTGGAATACCAAATGAAATGTATAGACAAATATATGATTCAAGTTACCATTTGTATACACAGAAAAAAACAAATCATATTTATTTTTTCAATTAAACCTTTAATTGATTTTAAAAGAATTTTTAATTAAAATTTTAATTGCTTCAATTACTTTTTCTGATATTTTCAATTAAATATCAAAATTTTTTTTAATTGATACTTTGTTTACAGGTCCGATTTCAATTAAATTTTTAATTGATTCCACAAATATTTTAATTGAAACTCATTTTTATTTTTTTCTGTGTAGTTGTGCAATGCAATGAACTGATATCCATATGATCTTTAAATATGCATTTATAATATGGTTTGATATCACAAGAAATTGTTGGTTGAATTATCGAATTATGAAAACCTCTGAAATATTCACCCCTATCGTAAATAAAAATTCCACATGAAATTTGTTCCCTTTTCACATTTTTCCTTATAAAATTCAATCTTAAAAAAATAAAAGGGAACAAATTTTATGTGGAATTTTTATTCACGATAGGGGTGATTAATTCACATTTAATGATCTTGAGTCTGAATTCAGAAACTAAAACTAGTGATTCAGAATTTAAAAAAACGTTAGAAGTTAATCCTTTTATTTTGTTTTTTAATATATTCTTGATATACATAAAAATATTTTGTAATTTTGGAAATCTAATCGAAGTATGTACGAATATAAAATACAAATACGTACCAAAAGAAAAGTGGTTGGGACCACGCCCCTTTGTTTGCGATATATTGGAGGCTGGATCTATTAACCGATCTAAAATTTTCACAGCGTGCAGCTTAGACTCTGGAATACTTATTACATGATAATATTTTTTCGACCATGCACACTTCTGCACCTACTTTGCTTTACTATGTTTATTACGGCGGAGGGTGGTATGCGAAGCTAGTGTTTTATAAATTAAATGAAAACTATGTTTTAGATTTTAGTTTTTTAAAAGTAAAATTTTAACTATATTTAAAAAATGTATCATAATTATTTTAAGCGAATAGTCAGTCTGTAAGGATATTTTGTGAGTAAATAAATATCACTACACGATATTTCCTTGTTTTGTGTGCTTGGGCTTGATGGGGAATTCCTTTGATGCGGAATCCATATCTTACCAGAAGATAGTAACAAAAAAGGTCTTAACTAGCAATTGCCAATATTTTGAACATTCCGCATTTTTAAATTATACACCCAGTAGAAACATTTAAGTTTTATAATTAAACCATGACATAGTTATTAATTTAAACAAAAAACTTTTAATCTAAAAAAAATAAACGCTAATTTTACGCTATTTCTCTGTCCATAGCTGTATGTTAGTCTGAGTAAATTACCTTTATACAGAAATTCATACTTACGTATAAAGAAAAGTGATTTCTTACCTGAAATTAAAAAGAAAAAAAGAAATAAAACAATTTAATCAAAATAAATAAAAAGAATTGAATTTGAATTATTTTGGAATGTAATCAAACTTAAGACAGAATAAAAAATTAATTTTATTTTTAACAAAACGAAACAAATTTAAATTTATGACATTCTTAATTTAGTTCATGTTCTCAGTTCTTTTTGACTTGTAGAATTTTAAGCAAAATTCAAAACATTTTAGACATACTCGTATTGGCCAACTATTTTTTTATGACACTAACTAAATATTTTAAGAGCTTTAATGTCTGAGACTTTTCAAGTTTCATCAACCATATTTTAAGAAAACAAAACAAAAAACTCATGCGCTCTGTTGTGGCCCAAATTTATGGAAATATTTTTAGATTTTATTTATTATTTTTTTTTTTGTCACAGACAACATGAATTTTAAAATCTTTTTTTAAAAAGGAAATAAATTTAGAAAAAAAGAGCAGCAGCAACAAATCAAATTTAACTTGAGTATTTATAGAAAGGAATTTCAAATACATAAAGGGTCCGCCAAATAACTTTTTTTTTTTTTGGAAAATGCTATAAAAAGAAACTACTGAATATTTCCCCAAATTTCTTTTTTTATTTGAAAGTACAATCCTGCCGGTTAATAATGGAAAATAATTGCATTCAAATGGCTGCCTCGGCTGGCCATGCAGTAGCCTACACGATCGGTCCAATTTTTAAGCACATTATCGTTTGTGTGCAGCTGTATTTCACCAATGGCTTCACGAATATTTAAAGCGTCAATTGTTTCTGGCTTGTCGGCGTAACACTTGACATTGATGGCAACCCACAAATAATAGTCAAATCACAGCTCCAAGGTGGCCAAACGACATCAGCTCTGCGGCTAATAATGCAATCTTCAAAAACAGGTCGCAAAACATCGAGTGTAGCTTCGGCTGTGTGGCACGTAGCGCCGTCCTGTTGAAACCAAATTTTACCAATATCATCCTCTTCAGTTTTTGTTAACAAAAATTCGTTCAACATGGCCCGATAACGATCGCCATTCACTGTAACGGCCACTTCTTGCTCATTTTCAAAGAAAAATTGCCCAAATATGCCTCGGGACCAAAATCCGCACCAAATAGTGACTCGTTTTGGGTGCATAGGCTTTTCAATGTATGCGTGCGGGTTTTCTGTGCCCCAAATGCAACAATTTTGCTTGTTTACATACCCGCCAAGATCAAAATGAGCTTCATCTGAAAAGATGATTTTTTCGCACACATTCTGCAACATTACCATGATTTTCAAAGTAGTGTCGCAATATTGCCCAGCGTTGTTCAAGCGTATACACAACCATAGTCGTTCAGCGGAAGGATAAATCAAATCAGACATGAGCTAAGTGTTACCATTCACAAAATAAGCACTAGTTGAAAAAAAAAATCGTTAGATAGCGGACCCGTTACAAACATAGATACGTTTTAAGCACGTTTTTATTTATATATGTAGTTGTTAAATAAAAATAATTGTCGGTTTTTAAAATGAAATAACGGCTTTGTTTGAAATCGTTAAAAGGAAAATGAACTGCCAAACAAACAATAAACCAGATCCGGCATAAATCCCATTTAAAACAGAAAACAGTATAAATTTCATTATACTTAATTAAAATGAAACAATGCAAACTAGTGCACTGCAGTTAAATAAATAATAAATTATAAATAAATGAGAAAACAAAAAGACAAAAATCTGGTGATTAATTTTACTTAAAAAATAAAACACATTATAAATATTTTGTGTGTTTTAAATGATAAAGAAATAAAAATAAGTCAAGAAAAGTAAAGTACAAAACGTATTATTTATTATTGTTTAATAATTATTTAATATTTAAATACGTTTGCCTGCCGGAAATGTGTATGGCTTCTTGTTTTGTTCTTTATTTTTCAAATCTTTATAACGGTTGGCGCTTTTACAGTCACTTGCTTAAATGTTCAGCCATTTGAAGCTTGTACGTGTATTTTTTTTTTTTTTTTTTGTTATTTGCTCAACACAAGTTTTAATAAACAATGATATGTATTTATTATTAGTCTTTATTAATAATTAATTAATAATCAACTATACAGCAAATGTAAAACAAACAAAACATCTGACTACAGACAATTTGCTTCAAATTATAAAATCCTACTTGAACATAGAAAAATTTGCATACAAATGTTTTCATAACAGGGGGTATGAATGAATGAGCAGAAATACTACATGACAGTATTAAAAGCTTAAACTATCTATAGGTATGTTGCAAATTGCTAACACGAGTTTATATTTGTATTTATATCAAGATCTACAGTGTTTAACAAAATTAAAGAGAGCACAAAAAACATAAGGCCCAAATTTTTTTAAAACACACACGCCACAATTTTTTAAGCGTTGCGTTAAATTACATTTTGCAAATCACGGCTTTCAAGCAAATGATTGTTTGTGTTGTAACCTTGTTAATACAACTATTTGAAATTGTATATTTTGTAAAACGCAACGCTGAAGTTTTTATCACCAGCGCTGTCAAATTTAACGCCTTCATTTTCTCGGCGTTAGTTTTAAAAGTTGAATTAGAATATTATTAAAAAACAAAATTATTCTATTAATTTAATATTTTATAGGAAGTTTATTAATACGATTTAAGTAATATATAAACATATTAGCGCAATTCACAAACTTGTGCAAATGATATTGCATTTGCAAAAAGGTTTAGCATGTGTTTGCTCTAAACTAACAAAATACACAGCAAGAGCAAACATATGCTAAACATTTTTGCAAATACAATGATGCAATACCATTTACACTACATTGTGAATTGCCCTATTCATTTAGTATAAAACACTACAGCTCAATTTAAATTGTTGATAGCTGAAATGGAAAAGCATCCAGTTGTGGCTTGTGGAATGACTAATTTTGGCAGCTCAAAGGCAACTGTTGCTAATGTTTGGGAAGCTATAGCGAAACTCCTGGGGGGGTTATTTTCCATTACGATGCGAAAGCAAATTCGATGCGTAAGAATATTAATTTGTACGCTTATCGCATCGAATTTGCTTTTGCATCGCAATAGAGAGTAACCCCCCTGAATGCAATTGGCCCAACAATTAGAACACCAGCGAAGTTTCATTCAAAAATATTATATTATGTTAGTGTTATTTTACTTAAGCTAGATTTACACGATTGAAATTTTTTTCAAAATGCTTCAAACTCGTGTAAACAGCAAAATTTCTTTATTAATTATTTATTTCTTTATTAAATAAATAAATTTTAAAGAAATTTTGCTGTTTGCACGAATTTGAAGCATTTTAAAGAGCAATTTTCAAGAAAATTTCAATTGTGTAAATCTAGTTTTAGTCATTATACGTTAAATTCATGATGTTGATAGTAGAGCGCAATTGTTGGATAATTTGCAAAAAGTGTTTACCACATGCCTTTAAATTAATATCAAACTATTGTTATTTTTTTAAAATCATGCACAAATCAAACACATACAAATCTAAGGGTAAACTTTGATATTTTGGTGCAAATATTTCAAAAGACACCAAAAAAAATATTTAGTACATGCAAGTTTTTGTTTTTCTGCTAATTGATTATTTGTCATTTCGAATTTTAAATTAAAATAAATCATAAAAAACATATTTAAATTTTCTTTACTAGTTTTATTTTAATGCAATAATAAATGCACAATCCACAAACATGTACTCATTTATGCGCCTACATTGTCATATTCAATTATTCCAAAAAGCTAAAGCAGATCGACGTAATAAACAAATATATGAAGCCTCTAATTGTCTCCAGCTTCGGCCAACTGATCAAAGCAAATAAAATAGGGCTTTTATAGGAAGAAATGAAATTTAGGTCCTATTTTTTTAAATCACTTGCGTTCAATGCATCACTAAAAATATGAAATATTGTAAATCACTGCGTTTAGCGAAAGCAGAAATATTACGTTGTTACAATACGTACTGTCAAATTATTGCGTGTTTAGTGTTGCCATTGTAAATGTGGATACTGAAATTTAAGATAAAAATTTACTGAAAGCTACACTCATTTTGCATTGGCAATGCTACAAACCTATCAGCTGTTCAATAATTTTGTTTGGTTATTTATCAAGAAAATATTTCAAATTGTGAAGAAAAAAGCTTTCAAAGCAAATAACTATAAATACAAAGATACTAAAGGATATAAAAAAATGTTTGCACTTAGGGACATGTCTTCTTTTTCGGACGATAAAGATTCTTGAAGCCTCCTAGACATACATACATATATATTGAAGAAAATCAATTGCGCTCTACTTTCAACATTATGACTTTTCTTTTTATTAAATATTCAAAATTAACAACAACGTAAGAATCAGCTGTTACAACGCAAATAATCACTTACTTGAACGCCGTGATTTGCAAAATGTAATTTAACGCAACGCTTAGAAAATTATGGCATTGCGTTTTACAAAAGTAGGGCCTTAGTTTTGTTTGTTTTTGTTTTCTTAGAATTTGCTCCATTTAGTTTTGATTTATAAATTATTTTGTTAAATCCCAAATTGATAAATACTCAAGCTCGAGGTCATAAGTTTTAAATGTTTTTTTATAATTTATTTAAATATTTAAATTTGGGATCCTACAAAGAAAAGGTCGAATATTTTAAACTTTTATTATTTTGTTAAATATTAAACATAAAATAAATGACAAAAAAGTAAACAGTTTTCAACTTTCTTTAACATTTTCATATTTATGCAATAACAAAATGCACAAAGTACAAACATGTGTAGCACTTGTGCGCTCCACTGTATATTCCCACTGATGAAATTTGTTGGCAGAGAAAGTGTGTATGCTTAGGTTTAAAACAACATTTGATTGCAAGAGTAGCCAGAGTAGAATTATGCTTTAGTAAAAACATTTTCAAAGCAATTTTGCAATTAAATAAATATTACCTGAAAAAATAACAGCCTTTCATTAACAACAAACATTTTATTTTGTAGCTGCATATTTTGTTTGACACTAGGGGAAATGAAATGCACTTATTTAAAGTGCTTGAACTCTTAAGAAATTCCCTTTTCATGCATTCACTTTTGTCGCACACTGTCACGTATGCTTAATATTAATGACGTTTCTTTTTTTTTTTTTAAATATTCAAAATTATTTCGTTGTTCTGGCAGACTTTTTGTGGCTGCTGAAATGAACACTTATTGTTCGACGTTTATTTTTCAATACAATTTGAAACAAATCAATTTGATGCCTTTTCTAAAACCATAAAATATAAAATATTTAATGGGGCCTTTTAAGCGGGCTCAATTTTATTTCATTTTACTTTTGATAACATTTCCTTTGGCATGTTTTTTTCTGCAAATTCTTATTTTAGCTTGATAATTAATTTTGTTGATAATTGACACAATTTATAGAGAAAAATGTTTAAATAAAATAAATAACGTAAGAAAGACAACGACTGGTGGTGCATGACTGCCAGAAAATAAAATTGATTAATTTAAATTTGGCAAAAACCAAACGTTTGATCGTACTTAAGAATGAACAGACAAAACGAACCGTCTCATAAAATATATTCAAAGAAACTGAAACCCACAAAAATAAACAAACGAACGAGCGACTGAACGTGAACGACTGAACGAAAAAATTGATTGTGGTCATGGTGATTGAGATGGTGATGGATGTTAGTGGTCATTAAACTTGTAAGGAAGACTTAATGAATTATTAATTTATTACTTAAGCGAATAAAAACGTCACAAATGGATGTATTTGGTTGGTCAAATGTAATTGTATATAAAATTTAATTTAAGACACGTTAAGAATAGAACATTTTTGTTTTAAAATTATAGGTTTATTAAAAATTTAAAATAAATTTTATTATTTTATTTATTTTTAGGTATTTAATAAAATGCTTAAGAGGCGCCTCAATTGCCATAAAATCTTTGACACACCTTGTCAAATAGAAATATTAATTTTTTATTTCAACCAAATTATTGGTTGTTTGCAAATCAATAAAATTATAACAATTATCTACCCTACACCCAATATATATATAAAACAGAAATGGGCATTATATGGGAGATATAACCTATTGTGGACCGATTATACAAAAATTTAGTGTCATGATATCTGTGAGTACAAGTATTATATGTGTTAAAATTTATCTGAATATAAATACTTTTAAAAGATTCATGGAGCTTAAAGTGAATTACGGAGAGGGCCTTATATGGGATCTTTGACTAATTATGGACCGACCATTATAAAATTAAGTGCCATTATTTCTGTATATATGAAACTTATTTATGTCGAATTTTATTTGATTACCAACATTTTTAAAAAATTTATGCTTTCGGAAGTGGGCCTTATATGGGAGCTACGACTAATTATGGACCGATCTACACAAAATTTGTAAATGTCATTTGGCTTTATTTACCACTCATTTGTGAGGAAATTTGTTTGGATACTTGCATAATTCAAACATTTATGACCAGTAAACCCCAATTTCGGGAGGACATTTGTATGGGGGCCAGGTGAAATAATTGACCGTTTGCACCAGTTTCAATTCTATCTGTCCTTGGGTCGAAAAAATATCACATACCAAGTGTTGTTGAAATATCTTCAAAATTGCGACCTGTACTCTGCGCACAAGCTTTACATGGACAGGCAGCCAGCCAGCCAGCCAGCCAGACAAACGGACGGACATCGTTTAATCGACTAATGAAGTGATCCTAAGTCGATCGGTATACTTTAAGGTGGATGTTGGACCAATATTTATGGTCGTTACAAACGTCAGCACAAATCCAATATACCCAACCCACTATTGTGGTGTAGGGTATAATAATAAAATTTGTTTGCATAAATTTTTAACATTGCAATTGAATTTTAATTTCAATTTAAATTGATTTCATTTTGTTTATGAATCTTAACACAACGACAACAAACAAATTATTAACAATATTTTGATGTCTTGTTAAAGGGTATGTTGGGAATATTAATGAGCTTTGCGAATCATTTTATTTCTAACCCAGCAAAATGTTTAATACACACAACTTGTTCTAAAATACAAAGTTCTAGAACAAGTGTCAACTTGTTGTTACAGGTTTATTTTTAAATACAATCACTGAATCAAATCAGTTTGATGCTTTTTATAAAATCATAAAATATTTAATGGGGCCTTTTTATATTCAGGCATGTCACCATAATACGCTCGTATTTGCAAAACGATTATTGTTGCTTTGCGTTCTTTAGATTCCGCTTAATTTTGTTTATTCCCAAAAATTTTTTGAATCTCGGTTTTTAACTTGAATATGGTAACGTTGTGTAAACCAAAACAAAAAACATATGAATCAAATCAGTTTGATGCTTTTTATAAAATCATAAAATATTTAATGGGGCCTTTTTATATTCAGGCATGTCACCATAATACGCTCGTATTTGCAAAACGATTATTGTTGCTTTGCGTTCTTTAGATTCCGCTTAATTTTGTTTATTCCCAAAAATTTTTTGAATCTCGGTTTTTAACTTGAATATGGTAACGTTGTGTAAACCAAAACAAAAAACATATGATTTTTGTAATAAAAAGTATAACAAAAGCGAACATAAAGAGCACAAAGGAGAGCAAAAAAATTTTAGATAAAAGTGAAAACTTTTTTTTTTATAAATGCAAGGAATTTCAATTGTTGCTTTTTTAAATGAACAAAGACATCAAAACGTCGTTGAAAAGCTACGAATACGAAATTTAAGATATCAATTTAAATAGCAATGAGTTAATTAAAAAAAAAAACGTTTTTCAAGTTTTCAGATCCTTATGGCCTTAAGTGCGTTTAATGCTAGAAACACAACTGGAACGAAAAACGAATTTTGCCCAGCACAACGAACTAGTTGGTGACAATTCGCTGTGTAAATTCATCGTATGAAGCACAATAACGACGACAAATAATAAATAATTTAATTGTTCAATTCACAAGTGATGTTGTAGCGTCGTAGTTGTTGTACGTCGGATGAATTTAAAATAGCTCAATCAAAAAATTACTCATTACAGTTAAAAAAAAAAAAAAAAAAAAAAAAAAAACACCACGGTAACACTTAAATCATAAACTGATTGACAAATTTAAAGCAAGAATACAAAATTAATAAACAAGAAATTTTAATAATAAATATTGCTGAAAATACTACGGCATTCATATTTTATGTTTTGTACACTGTCGGACAAAATTAAGTGCGCTTTTGTAACCTTCTTCATTTCTTTTTTATATTTTTCTTCTACATATTTTATTTACTATTTACTGTAAATAGTCTCGTTATTTGTTGGTGTAGCTGAATTATTTACATAAACATTGCAATTTTACAAAGTCGTTCATTTATATTTCAAGAAATCCCCGCGTCATAATAAAGTGCGGTTTTCTGTTTACCTTAAAATAAGAGTTGCATTCCTAATCTTTTTTTTTTTTTTTTTTTTAAATAATAAATTATAGTGAAGTGCTTATTTATTTAATTTAATATTACATAAATATACAAATATACATAAGGCTAGACTCACACTTTTTCGAAATGAGGACTTTAACCGGAAAGGAAAAAGGTTTGTTGGTACTGGATTGTTAAAATGGAATTAAACAGAAAGCTTTAAATTCTAAGTACAAGATATCGGAATGTGCGTTCAGAAAAATAATTGCTTTGTATGAAATAAGAAAGTCAAACAAAAGCCTAAATAACTTGACCATATTGCAATTCTAGCAAAAAGAAATTCTTTTACGACAGCCAAAGTTATAAAGAAGGAACTAGAATTAAGTATTTTAACTAGAACTGTCCAAAGAAGACTTAACGAAGACGGTCTAAAAAGTACGTTCACTAAAAAAAAACACTCTTCTACGATCTGCAAATATAAACAAGTAAGAAAGTATAGTCGGTCAAGCCCGACCATATAATACCCTACACCCAGTATATGTATAAAACAGTTTTTCGGAAATGTGCGCTATATGGGAGATATGACCTATTATGATGGACTGATCATCCAAAAATTTATTGTCATTGGTTCTACCTGTTTGTTTTCTAAATTATCTTTATTATTATTAAATTATTGAATTTTGAAAAATGTTCACTTCCCTATATTTTTTTTTAACCCTCTAGTACCCAAAACCGCCTGTAGACGGGCTAACTTCATTGTTAACGTATACGCTTCCCAAATTACGTTTTGGTTTTATTTGCATTTTGTCTAATGCGGGAAAGTCCAAAAATTGTTTTTATTGCATTCGTAACGCAAGCTCGTGCAGTGTGCAGCTATCACTGTCATTTTAAGTTGGAAAATTGTGAAATACGGACGTAATAATTATTTTGCAAAAAGTGTGAATTTCAAAAAATCAAAAAAAATATTTAAAGGGGTCGCAGGTGAAAGGAAAAATTATTGGTGTATTGCTGGTAGTATAAAGAAAGCAAAAAAAGAAAAAAGAAAAAAAAAACTTTTCTCAAGCTTTTTATTTGTCTTGCAAGGTAGCCCGTCTGTAGGTGGTTTAGGACAATTCGGAAAAAAATATTTTAGGTAAGTTTAAAAGTGGAACATTTAAGGAGATATTAAAGCTAAAAAATTGTAATTTATAGACATGGAGCGTCGACAAATGCAAAAGTTGTCATCGCTTTCTGATGAAGAGATTGGGAAAATTTTGGATTTGTTGAATTTCGATAGCGATACTGACGGAGAAGAAGATATGGAAGACAATTTGGATGACAATGCTTGCGAGACGGAGTGCAATATCAACATTGGATTTGGGGATGATATAAATAGAGCGGTGAATATGTCAGATTCAATGCTGGTATCAGAGATTTGCCTTACTTCAAGCGGAAGTCCCGCATCATTTCAAAAATTATTATCTCCTTCTACTTCGATTGCTTCAAATACTCCTCGATCACAGAAACGCAAACGCAATGTGCCTGCTGACCAGAATATTATTCAGCCTAAAGATAATATTATAGGAGATTTTTTGTGAATGTATACATGTTTTTATATATTTTGTAGCTAGCACATACATACATACATACATACATACATACATGTATGAATATAAAAAACAAGGAATGAGGGAACAAAGCGTGTCTCACGAGTACATGCATATGTGTACCCCTTTTACTACGACTCACCGCTCTCGCCAACAAAGCAAGAATCGCAGCGACAAAAATTTCATAATGTAAACCGGGACATAATAATATTTACTTGCAAATCCCGCTTTTTGATAAAAAAAAAACCGTCTGGTCACATTAATCATACAATTGTAAATATTTATATAATTTATATTTATAAATATTTTCTAATTCTCATGTTTTTATTAACACTTTGAAGTTATTTTAGTAATTTACACACCTTTTATTTGGCAAATTCTTTATGGGAAATTTAAAACACTACTTGCTGTAATTCCCGAGACATCTCATGCAATTTCAATTTTCTTTGCTTCTTACGAAATTCAAATACACTTTTTCTTTTGCCACAAACATTTAAATGAAAAGTGTTGAATGATTTCAACTGTCAGCAAGACTTTTAACAAAGATTTAAAACGAACAAAAAACGCAAAAAAAAAATTCCTCAAAATCCTAAAACATTTATAAAACACTAGCAACAACAATAAGAATAAAAATAAATTTAAACTTAAATTATACAACCCACCTTAAGTGCTCGAATTTCAGGCAAATTAAAATCAATAAATTACACACACAACAATACCCAACCAATGTGAGGAATAGTTAGTTATCACTCTTTCAAAACACTGAATAAATCGTGGAGCAATTGTGCAGCAATTGTTTTTTAAAATCACAAAGTTTTACTCCCACTTTAAGCGTACTTTAGCCGAGGGTTTTTATTCCCCTAACAGCTACAAATATTTTTGAAAATGTTTTTCTAAAATTTTATTTTTAGTTTAAATATTAAATATTGAATATCTTAAGACACTATGAAGACGACCACTTAATTTAAGTACAAGAATTTATTTAATTTAAATTATTCTTAATAAATAATTTTGTTTGCATTTTTGGCTTCTCAAATACTTTTTGATAAACGTGCAATTATTATGCAATTATTATTTTCGTAATAAGTTTTCTGTTTTGTAAATATTTATGCAGTTTCAGTCAGTAGTTGTTTAATTATATTCGTTTAATAATTTTGTTTTAATATGAGCAACAATTCGTAATTCATGTAACAAATTTTTAATGACACACTTCCGCTTTAAGCGACAACAACGTACGATCAGAAATTCGAATTCAATTTTTACAAACGTTACAATATTTCATTAAAATGTTGTTGTTTTAATAAAATTTAATTTTCAAGAAAATTGTAGTTTTATTTCATTTAATTAAATTTAATAAATTATTTTTTTTTTTTTCAAATACTAAAACAACCGCAATTTTGATTTTGATTTTGTAGCGTCTGCTTTGCGTACCGTTTGTATGTCGCTGCCGCCGAGCCAGAGCGATAATCGAAATAAGACTGACTGATCGACAAAATGTTTGCAAAATTCTTTGGCTGAATTTGTTTTCAATTGAGTCAAATCTTTTCTGTGTGAATTTTTTGTATATAATTTTTTTTTTTTTTTTTTTGGGGAGCATAATTATAATCTCCCGATTTGTTTAGATCGACGACGAGCAGCAGAAATTTGTTTAAACAAAATACATAAAATTGTTTTAGCAATGTGTCCCCTCGCCTAGATTTACCCCTGTGAAAAAATGTGTGGCTGTTGCGTTGAGTGGTGAGCGGTACTTTTTGTACCTTGTACCCCTTCATGGGTTGCTTTCAGTTGATTTTCAGTTTCTCAGTTGTTTTTTTTTTAATTTTTTTTTATTTAGTTCTTGTAAACAACCGGCTAATAGAGGTGCCAAAAAGTGTTAAAGACGCCGGTTTGTTTAAGAAAAAGAAAAAATTATTTGATTTAAGCATTTTAATATTTCCTTCTACTCAGTTTATTTGTTTGCTCTATTCGATAGTGCACATTGATTAGTAGGCTTAACGCAACTACATGATCTCCTATTCGAATAGCTGATAATAACATACGATTGCATATCGACAGTTCAATTCCAAACTATGCTATGCATGTTTTTAATTTTTTAGCGTTTTTGAATTTCGATTTTTTCAACTTAAATTCTGTCAAATTTTGGTTGTGATTGGCTAATCCAATCAATAGTTATAAACAACAAAGTTCTACCTCATATGGTTTTTTAGATATCGCCTGTAAACTTTAGGAGCTTTTCCTGCAAAACTCACTTTTTCGACTTAGCATGTTTTGGAATTGAGCTTTCGATATATAGGTGACTGAAATCATTAGATATATTGTTCAAGTACAAATTACTCGGCTTGTTTTCACTTTATTATTATGAATACTTAGACCATTCACAAAGTACTATAGGCTCGATGCCCGTGGTCAGGGTTCCAAGCTTCCATATAACTCAAGTATAGAAGATTTAGAAATACTCAAGTCTGTCTGATTTCAAACTGGCAAATCGAATTATAAATAGTCAACTTGGTTTTTCGGTTTTTTTTTTTTACCCTACACCAGCATAGTGGAGAGGGTATATTGGTGTATTGTGCTGATGTTTGTAACGCCCAGAAATATTGGTCCAACACCCACCTTAAAGTATACCGATCGACTCAGAATCACTTTCTGAGTCGATTTATCGATGTCCGTCCGTCCGTCCGTCTGGCTGGCTTTCCTTGTAAAGCTTGTGCGCAGAGTACAGAACGCTTGAAATGACGGATGGGACTGAAACTGGTCGAAATCGTTCCGAAATTGGGGTTTACTGATCATAAATGTTTGAATTATGCAAGCATGCAAACAAATTTCACCACAAACGAGTGGTAAGTGAAGCCAAATCATATCTACAAATTTTGTGCAGATCGGTTCATAATTTATCATAGCTCCCATATAAGGCCCACTCTCGAAAATCACTTTAAAAAGCTGACTCCCTTAAAAATGTTGCTATCTAAATAATATTGAACGCAAATATATTTCATATATATAAAAATAATATGGTCTAATTTTATTATGATCGGTCCATAATTTATCATAGGCCCACTTCCGGAAATCACTTTAACGACCATAAAAAATGTTGGTATCTAAATAAAATTATACCCAAATAAGTTTCATATATACAGAAATGCTGACACCTTATTTTATAATGGTCGGTCCATAATTAGTCGAATCTCCCATATAAGACCCTCTCCGTAATTCACTTTAAGCTCCAGAAATCTTTTAAATGTATTTACATCGAGATAAAGTTTAACACACAAATCATAACACTAAATTTTTGGATGATCGGTCCACAATAGGTTATATTTTCTATATAACGCCCATTTCTGAAAAACTGTTTTATACATATATTGGGTGTAGACTAGTCAATTTTCTTATTTACTTTTGTGTTTTTTTCTTTCTTCAATTGAATTGAGGCGTGTGAATGAAATGGCAAGTTAAAAAGAGAATTGACCATTGGTAAAATTTGTCAGCTAAAACTGAAGTGTGTGAAACAGGACTTAATGGTTTATAAACTTTTAATAAAATTAAAAATTATAGCCATGAGTACAGAAAATATTTGTTTTCGAACATATTTAAAGTGGTTTCACCCATTCATTCTGAACAAAATATTTGTTCGGACAAAGTTTTTTTCATATGAAGGTTTTTGTCTCTATTTTTAAGAGAGAGAGAAAATATTTGTTACGAACAACTGTCAGCTGGAATTGGTTTAATTTTATATTTTGTCTGGACAAAAATTTACTGAGTTTCCGATAGATTACATTTCTATCTGTGGTGTTTGTGAAACTAAATTATTTATTTCATTTATTCATTAAAAATGTTGTAAATTGTTTTGAAAAATATTTTAAAATAATTTAATATTTGTTTTTTGACACTTAAAAACTAAAGCAAAATAAATCAATGGCCGCAGTTGTACCACTAGTAAAACTAAAGGTACGGTCACACTTGGCAAATATTTGCCGACAAAGACGTAACCACTAAATAACATATATTTGAAGTCGTTTATTTATTAAAAAAAAAGGCTTTTCTTATGTAGGCCAAAGCACAACAAATATTTAGTTTTAATCTATTTGATGCTGTTTGATCTTGCAAAACTCTTGTAGGAGTAAACAACTTCAAAGACATTAGTGCTAAAACAAGTGGTTACGCTTTTTTGAGTAAATATTTGCCAAATGTGACCGTACCTTAATAGATTTTGTTTATATGTGGTAGTTTTGATTTTCCAGAAAAATCGGTCGAAATGTGTAAAACATAAAAAACGTTTTTGAAATAAATAGTTTTTAACATTAATAAACCAATTTGTTTTAATGTGAAACAAAAATTCCTGTGTTCTGGGATTTACATTTATTAAATCGCGAATCCTGGAATTTGTAAACCAGTTCCGTTTGTTATTCCTAATTGAAATGAATATCGATAAATCTACTAAACGAAAAGACCATTACAAATTTAATGCTTTAAATATCAAGATGTAGGGTATTTTCCAATTCGGCTGTCTATGCTACAAAAAAATTATGAAGAGCTATAAACTTTTCATTTAAAATTATTTTTGCTTAAGTCAATAATACGACTGCTGGTGCTGCTCCTTGCTACATTTCAAAAACCCCACAAAACAAAAATCTCTAGAGTGAGGGCCGGCCGGCTGGCTGACTGCTGAGTTAATTTAGCTTGAGTATTTTTTTTTTCGCTGGCCGTTTAACCAAAATAGATTCTTCATTTCTTATTTGCGTTCCACTAAATTTGTGCTCTTTCTGTTTTAGTTTTTGTTTTGCTCATTAGCTCAAACGTGTATGTATACGAATATTTGTACATACATATAAACATACTTACATACATACATACATATATTTTTTTTACTCGATTTTTATTTTATTCTGAAAATTTGTTGCTAATTCCTTAAACTGTTTAAAATGCGAGAAACAAATTGAAACTATAAACAATATATGCCCCCCAATAGAGGCATATATGTGTGTGTGTGGGTGTGTGTGTGTGTGTGTGTGTGTGTGTGTATGTGTGTGTGTATTTGCAATTGAATTGTTTAGTATTCGCATAAATCATGTATTAGAAATTGCAGTTTTGGCCAAAAATTCAAATTTTTATACGAACATTTCGCTGGGTGTAGTTAATGTTTTAGTTGAAAAAAGAATTGTTTTTACGTTTTTTTTTTTTTTTTTTTTTATTTATTTATAATATTGTTTTAAACGCCTTTATAAACAAAGAAATTTAAAAAATTAACATTTACATATTTATACTGACAGATATTTGGTTAAAAGAAGAATTGAATTGAAATGAAAGTCTGGAACCACACAGCTGTGTTGTATCTTCAGTATTCAAACGGGTCGTGAATGGGCTTAAGCTTTGGCTAAATTACTTTGTTCTTTATTGAGAAGTGGTAAATATCCAGCGAGCTAACTACATCGGCTGTCTGCTTAGAATTAACTAGGAATAGAATTCGACCTGAAAAATGCTTTGGCTCGCAGTCGGCTAACTACTGGTTTCGGTGACGTTATTAAAAAGAAGTAAGAACTTAGGCCTCATCTGGTTATGCAAGTATAACCATGTCGGTACTTCGATTCTTGTTTGCCCTATTGGTTCAAGTTCAAGTTTATTATTCCATAAATGTTTTCTTTTTACAAGTTTGTTTAAAACTAACAATATTTATATGTATATACTATATTTCCTTACATACTATTGTATTTTACAAGGACTTATCAACTAATTTTTGTTAAATGTGAATGGTTTTACCATTTAATCTAATATTTATTGTATACATTCATATTCAAGGAATCATTTTCAAATGTTCCGAAAAAAAATGGAAAAAGGAGTCTCTTACAGTTTTTTTTTTTTCTAAATACTAATCTTCTAATAATTCTTAAAATAATCTTAAAACTAATATATTTACAGACAAAAAAGGAAGAAATTATTTACAATAGAGGCGGTCATTGGCCTATTGGGCAGTGTTGTACACTACATTATGGATATCTAATGTATTTATTCTGCTGTGGTCAAATACCAGATTTGCACCCTCGTGAAAAGACCAACAAAATTATTGAACAGCTGATAGGTTTGTAGCATTGCTAATGCAAAATAAATGTAACTTTATGTAAATTTTTATCTTAAATTTCAGTATCAACATTTACAATGGCAACACTAAACACGCAATGATTTGACAGTACATATTGTAACAACGTAATATTTCTGCTTTCGCTAAACGCAATGACGCAGTGATGTACAATATTTCATATTTCAGGTGATGCGTTCGCAAAAGCTTAGGTGAGGCGTTGAACGCAAATGATTTACAAAATTAGGGCCTTAGTTTCCTAGTTAGTTGAAGACTCTGGAAAAGTTTTTTCAACAGACAGACGGATTTCGTGAAATCGATTTTCCTAATATGTATGCTGACTATTTTGTTAAATTTACAAACGACATGAGAGAACTATAAACAAAAGCTATCCATAGTGAAGCTTATAAATATCATAGGATACTTAAAATTTAAACCCGGATTCAAACCGACAAAAATTAAAGTATTTTAATTAAACAATTTGCAGTGCTCGCGAAGCAGTATTAAGCAAACCTAATTATAACAAGTAAGAGTGCTATATTCGGCTATGCCGAATCTTATATACCCTTCACATTTGTTGTGGATGCATAATTATATTATATACATACATACATATGTATGTATATTATATTGTTACGTTTTTACCTTTTATAAACGGTGGTTTATTTCCTTTAAATAAACCGGATTCTTTTTAATTGCAAAATAAAAACGTCAGTAGGTCTTTATTTATTTAAATGTACACAAACACAATTAAAAATGAACCCACTGTCTTTTTACACACTTATATTACGGTTTAAGAACACACTTAAAATTTTTGAACATTTTGATGTTAAACACGCCATCTGTTGATGAATCTGTTAGTAACAATATTAATACACTTTGTGTGATCAACACCATCTGTGGATGAGTTTATTAGTTTTTTTTTTTATGAAATTTTCAGAGGTTGTCTCGGATTTTTGCTCATATCTCCGTTATTTATGAACGGGTTTTGCTGATTTTAAATAGCAAAATGTCTGACAGAATTATTGAAGATTTGGATCTCGAAGATATCTGGGAACTTCAGAAAATTAATTTCAACAGTCAGACAGACTGTCTGTCTTAATAGACTCCGCTATCTATAAGGTCGGATAATTATATTGTGGAAATTACAAACGGAATGACAAACTTATATATACCCTTCTCATGGTATATAAGAAAGTATCAACATTAACCTAAATTAATTTAACTAATGAAATATTAACTTTTATAACTGCTGCTTAATATGCAAATCAATCTTTAGTTCAAGATTCATTTTTTGTTAATTTATGGAAATTAAGAATAATTTATTAATACTAAAAGCAAAGAAATTCTATTTCTAAATAAATTTTATAAATCTCATAATAACAAACGAATCTATTAATTAAATTAAAGTTGAATAACTGCATTTTCGCAAACACCGCCCCGCCTCCAGCATAACAAACATGTACGAGGTCTGATAAAAAAGTAACCTTTTTTTTAAATTGTTTCAATTTATTTATTCATCAATAGCTACCTTGTCCCCTTACTTATGCCAGCGTTTTTTTCCAATCCACGAAACACTTCTGAATCACGCTTTTTGGTATCGCCAACAGTTCCTGCTTCGATTTTTCTTTTATCTCCTTAATCGTAGCAAAACGCTTTCCTTTCATCGTTGTCTTCAGTTTTGGGAAGAGGAAACAGTTAACGGAGGCCAAGTTCAGTGAATGCGGTGGTTGAGGCATGATAACGGTTTTGTTTTTGGCCAAACACTCACGCACAAACATCGATGTGTGAGCTGGTGCTAGTTTAAAATTCATGATTGGGTTTTCCACAATTCTGTGCGTTTCAAATTAATTGCTTCACGCAAACGGCGCATAACTTCAAGGTAGTATTCCTTATTGACCGTACGACATTGTGGCAAGACTTCATGATACACCACACCATTGCAGTCGAAGAAAACAGTGAGCAAAACCTTCACATTTGTCCGAACTTGATGTGCTTTTTTCGGTCTTGGCTCTTCTGGGCGTTTCTATTGGGATGATTGGGCTTTGGTTTAAATGTCATAACCATACACCCATGATTCGTCACCAGTTATGTAACCTTTTTGAGGAAATCTGGATCGTCGTTGACGATGTTCAACAGCTCCTGAGCGATGTCCATGCGACGTTATTTTTGCTCAAAATTTAGCAATTTTGGAACAGTCTTCGCTGCCGCACGTTTCATGCCAAAAACATCCGTAAAAATTGCTTGGCATGAGCCGAACGCTATGCCAACATCATCAGCCACCTCTCTGACAGTGATTCGACGATTATCCAAAATCATTTTCTTCACTGCTTCAATGTTTTCATTGGATGTTGACGTGCTCGGGCGACCAGGACGAGCATCGTCATTGACATCTTCTCGGCCTTTCTTAAACCGGTTATACCACAATTGAAGTTGTGTTCTGCTCATAGTAGATTCTGGCGCATTTAATTTCATTTTTTACACAAATCTTAATACAGTCTCTTTGATCCATTTGTTCGAATAGTCAAAAATTGAAGAGCACACCAAAATCCGACTAACCTTTTTATCTGTCAAAAACAAACTGACAATCCAAAATGGCTGACATTACAGACATGTGGACCAATATAACAGAAAAAAATGCGAAAATCTAACATACGTAATTCACGAAATTTGAAAATAACGGTCATTTTTTTGAGTAGACCTCGTACATACATACATACAAAAAATATGATAAATAAATTTAAAATACGAAATCCTATTTATACGCCACATAATCAGCAACTACAAGAATTTAATCTCTGAAAGTGACAAAATTTCTATAAACAGTAATTTATCATTTTGTGTCTTAATTTTTATTATAAATTGAAGTGCTTCAATTCTCCATGAAAAGAAAATTGTAAATCACTAAACACATATTTCTAAGTATATGCAAATATTTAATTTTAAAAACTTTTGATTAAGCGAATAATTGTTGGAACAAATATTTGCTAAATGACATTCATAGAATTTTAAACTAGACCGGCAGTCAGCCAAATGTCAGCCCTCTGGCAGTTGGTCGGACAAAAATTAACTATAAATTAGAATTAGATGCTTAAGTATTTGACTTGTGTGGTGCAACTCACATGTGGTATTAGATGTTGGACGAAAAAATCTTTTTATTTATGGTCCAATGATATTTATTAAATAATTTAAGAATGCTGAAGAACAACATTTAATAACGAGGGTTGCTTGAAAATTATGCAATATATGAAATATCACTGAACATCTGAGATCTCTATTGATTCGCTGGATCATCATCCAATGTCGTTGTGCTATTGACGTTACAATGAAATGAATGTGTTCCACTAAAATTGGAGACTGAAACATTTTTATCAATAAAAACTTATTTATAGGCTGTTTTTTTTTTAGTTGTATAGAACTTTGGCAACACTTTTTTAATTGGCGGACATTTTGTCAGCTGTCAAGTGGTTTACGTTTAGTTTGGTTTGGCATTTCAACATGAATCAGACTAAAGTCTGAATAACGCTTCCAAAATTGTGCAAATTAATTTTGAAAATCATGGTTCTGTGTTTTTTTTATATATATTGGAAAAAAACAAAGATGATTTTGAGAAATTGACATGAAATTTACTTTATTTGAAAGATAATCTTCTGGAATTATAATTTAATTATTACTGGCTCGGACGTAGTCTGATCTGGAGGTTAAATTTTCGATGACTTTTTCGAACATTTATGACCATATATCAGCAATAACGCGGCGAATATTGTCCTCCAATATTGCTCAATCGTTTCGGGCTTATCATCAAGCATAATATCAAACAAAAATCATTTGACAGCAAAATGTCCGCAAGTTCGAAAAGTGTTGCCAACTTAAATTTCAACACATCTAAAAAAAATACCCTATATTTGTTGAGAATTGGCCATATAACAGGGAAATTCATATACTGCCTTTATGTGAAATTAAATCTTCGTAAAGATCTATTTGTTCTCACTTTCATAAATACTGACCCCATAGTCTTCCCCCTCATGACATACATATTTTAATAAACATTTTTAAATTGAAATTGCGAAAAAAAAATATGTAATTCAGAAATCCAAATTTATATTGAAAAATAACAAATCGAAAATGAGAAATACAATTGATAACAAGAAAAAACAAATTGAAATTAAGCAATATAAGTCTTGTTTCACACTCTTTAGTTTAAGCTGGCCAGTTTTTCTTCAATTCTCTTTTGAACTTGCCATTTCATTCAGACACGTAAATTCAATTTTCGTATTTTTTCAGGCAAATCAATATGCATGAAAGAAAAAACAAACAAAAGCAAATAAGAAACTAGTACCGTCAAGTTGGGGTACATTTATTCTCTTTTCCCTTAACATACAAAATTACTTGCCTTGAAGAGTGTGAAAGCGGACTTAATTAATATTGATTATAAACAAATTGAAATTGAGAAATTCACATTGATATTAAAGGTGGATTCACAAATTTGTGCCGGACAAAATATTTGTTCGGACAAAGTTTTTTTTTTTCATATAAAGTTTTAAGAGAGAGAGAGAGAAAATTTGTTTACGAACAACTCTCAGCTTGAATTGGTTTAATTTTATATTTTGCCTGGACAAAAATGAACTGAGTTGCCAATAGGTTACATTTTTTTAATACAAATAATAATGTCTTGCCTTGTGTATTTTCAGGGCCATCAGCAAAAGCAACTTTCTTTTTTCATTCATTTGGAAGACACAATATTTAAAAAAATAATTTAATATTTGTTTTATTGACACTTAAAAACCCAAAGCAAAATAAATCAATGGCCGCAGTTATAACACTTGTAAAACTAATAGATTTTATTTACATATGGCAGCTTTGATTTTCCACAAAAATCGCTCGAAATGGTTGAAACGTGCTGCAAAAAACTCTCAGTAAAATCATATTCGACGGATAAAATTTTTGTTCGGAATAAATGGGTGAACCCACTTTAAGAAAACACAAATTGAAATAGAGAAATAATATTGTTTTATTAGATTAGTAACTCAAAATCGTATTATAGTGGAAGGCCAATGTAAGCGGCATGCGGCCGCAGGCGGCAATTATCTGTTCTTTTTGCCGCTTCTTAAATAAACGCTTTTTGAGTGTGTACATTGTGTAAAGAGTTTTTAAAAATGGAAAAAAAATTATAGTTTTAACTAAATATATGTCACATATAAACATGTGTATGGCAACATCGTTTCAAGCGGCAAAATTGAACAAAATTCTACTTTGTCGCGCGCGGCTTCTCACAGCATTGCCAAATTAAGTAAATTGCGATATTTAAAAATTTTTGTATTAATAATTTTGTAAAGAAACAAAACTTTTATTCACTGGTAATACTGTTGCCGCCCGCGGCCGCATGCCGCTTACAGTGACCTTCCACTATAAATGTAAAAAAATATTTGAAAATTTTCAAACAAATTTTAAATTCTTACTGAAAATTTTTATTTTCTGAATATCAATTCGTATTTTCTCAATATCAATTTCGATTGCGGAATTTCAATTTGTATATTCTCAGTCATGGTGTAACTATACAAGGTGAGTGCAGTAGCACAGCTGACTGACTTTGTTTACAATTTACTAATGTCAAAAGTAATACTCTTTCAAGTGTTTTTGACAGTAGTAGTACATTATTTTACACAAACAAAATGTGTGTTGTTTTTGTATTGTGTTGTATTTGTTGCCGATTTGATATACATACCACTTTTGCTACAAATTTCTGCAACTTGTTGCCAATACTTTTCTTTAACATTTCTGTTAAACTAAAAGGAGCTTGCTTCTCTTCTCGTACCGGTAGTTGTGTTTTTGCACATTTTCAATTAAATTAAAAATGAACGCCGATTCGTCATCTACATATTTCTTGATTTTGCATTTTAATTTTTTTATTTTTAATGAAATCAAAAAACAGATGATTTCGTACGAAAAGTGCGTTCAGTTTGGCACTTTGCTTAAGCAAATGACATTTGACGAAACTTGACAAAAAGTTTCATTAAGTACATTATGGTTTGTCACATACGTTTTACATGTATTCGCACAGTTGGCTTAAGCTAGTTTATGCACAGTATGGTTGGGCCTTAAATTTTGAAGCAAATGCCTGTTGCACAAACAAATTTTTGTAAACATATATATGGCATTCACATACCACCCTCGCAGTGCAGCAATCACATAATAAACCAAATTCAAAAACTTTAAATGACATGAAAAACAAAAGTGTGAACAATTAACACATTATATGTAATTCAAAAAAAATAATTTGATAAATATGTATTCGAGGAAAAAAGCAACTAATGATGGAATGAATGAAGGAATTAAATTCAAATTCACATGGACGCACTCAATAGCAATAAATAAATAATTAAATAAAAATACAAATACAAATAAATATTAAATCCAATGCCACACGAGTACATTGTAAATAAACATTTGGCTGCTTTTGGATACAACAAGTACATATTAATCACCCCTATCGTGAATAAAAATTCCACATGAAATTTGTTCCCTTTGCACATTTTCCTATTAAAATGCAAAATGTTAAGAAAATAAAAGGGAGCAAATTTCATGTGGAATTATTATTCACGATAGGGGTGAGCATGAGCTTGTTGGAATGGTGGTTTAGATTTCTTGGAAAGTTATAAACATAAATTGTAAAACAACATAGATTCGAGGGACCTCCTACATTTAAATTAAGTTGCTAAAAATGTATGCAAATATTTTAGGGAGTTAGTGTTGCATAAAAGTTCTATGATTGTATGATTGATTTTCATGTAAAATTCGTTTAAAATATGTCAAACTATAGGCTTTGGCATTTATAATTACAAAGTTAAAGATGCTGCTAACACAGAGAGAATGTTCTTAACTGCCTCAATTTCAATATGTAGGCCTGATTGTACTCGTCTTAATTACCTTTTTAAATACGACACATGTTTATTAAGTTATTTACTTCCATATGTATTTTTTAAAACCAAATGCTTATAATTCCAGATCATATGCAGATCATAATTCTAACAAGTTTATTTTATTAACAATCCTACATAGTGTGTTGACAAGGGCGTGACCCAATAAACAATTTAACATGTGCTGAAATTGAAATGATTATGTCACCCCCTGCAGAGTGTTAGAAATTAATAGCAACAATTAAGTAAATGATAAACACAAACAAAAGTACAATTAAATTTTCAAATTAGAATTTGAAATGTGTTTTATAGCATCTGAAGAATCTAAGCAAAAATATTTGGAATTAGAATGCAAGTTGTGGCAGTATTTTAAAAATTGTGTTAAAAAATTTTATGTTTTTTTTTTTTTTTTTTTCTTTAATAAACGTTAATTATAATTTTAAATAATGGCATTTTATTCTTTGTGTTTTACCTAGAAAACACAGCGGATTTATGTGTTTTTGCCTTTAACGTAGACATGAACGTTGATGTGAAATGTTTATAAAATTTGTGTTTCAGCGAAATGTGTGTGTGTTGCATTTTAAACTGTGATTTTTTTTATAAATACATATTTTTTTTAACACAAATGCCATCATCCCTTGTATGACAATATTAAAGTTAAAATTTTTAAGGAAATAAAAATCTTAAAAAATTAATGTTTCTTGTTTGTTGCTGTTTTCAGTTCATGAGTCCTTCAGTATGCTTTAATTGAAATTCCCAAAATCGAAATTTTAAGTTTTTATTATCGACAATTGATTTAAAAAAAGTACAAAATTCGACTTTTCAGCAGTTCTCCTGAATGCTGCATTTAGTTAAATTATTTCTTAAAATGTTCATACTAATAACTGGTGCCCCAGTACAGTGACTGGCTCATTTTAAATTGTGCGTCCTTTGAGAGGATTCTACGGACTTTGGCACTGATGACCACAGTTGCAATACACACACATCACTTTTTTCTGCAACCAGCGTTTGAATTGCTGACTATAAATTAGCAAAAGCACAAAATTTTTCAGCACAGTAAACCACAACGAAAATAAAACCTGCTTAACTTCAGTATAGCAACATTTAACTTTAACTATTGCTGCTGCTGTCGAAACGTTCACAGTCTATAGCTCAGCAGCAGAATAAATGAAAATATCAACAAATCAATATCAAATTGGACCGTATTATTTTTAGACATATGAAATATATTTGCGTCAAATATTATTTGGATACCAACAATTTTGAGAGAGTTATGCTCTTTAAATCTGATTTGGCTTCACTTACCACTCGTTTGTGGTGAAATTTGTTTGCATACTTGCATAATTCAAACATTTATGATCAGCAAACCCCAATTTCGGGAGGACATTTGTATGGGGGCTATGTGAAATAATGTACCGATTTCAACCAACTTCAATACCAACCGTCTTTGGGTCAAACATAATTTTCATTGTAAATTTTATCAACATATCAGCAAAATTGTGACCTTTACTCTGCGCACAAGCTTTATATGGACAGTTAGCCAGCCAGCCAGAAAGACGAACTGACGGACACAGGAAGTGATTCAGAGTCGATCGGTATGCTTTAAGGTGGGTGTTGGACCAATATTTTTGAGCGTTACAAACATCAGCACAAATCCAATATACCCTCCCCACTATGGTGGTGTAGGGTATAAATATATTTAGATTCGTTTATTTATTTAAAAAAAAAATTGTTTATTTAGAATAAGACACAACAAATATTTAGTTTTATTTTATTTGAGGCTGTTTGATCTTGCAAAACTCTTGTAAGAATGAGAGTGCTGTAGCTTAATTGATTAGCGCCTTTGATCATTAAGCATGAGTTGGTATTTGTGGCCTGGGTTCGATTACCAGCCGCTGCCACTCAAAACCAACATCAATTTCTGATAATCATTAGTTTTTCTATCCTTTCATAACTAATATTTATCACAGCGCCCTCCATCGGTGGTATAGCATTTAAACGCCAAAGAAGTAAAATAAATAATATAATGGCTATAATTTTTTTTTACAATAGAATAATTTAGGCCCAATTAGCTTATACAAGAAATAAATACCAAAAACTTCAAATATAACATCTTGGCCAAAAAAATAAATAAATCAGATTGGCTATAAATCAAGCTTTGATCAATGCGCCTACTCACCACCAGAGGCGCTGCAATACTGTACTATTAACAAACATAACGCGCAATTACAGTGTCCCTTTACAAAGAAACCAACACAATTAATTAAATAATATATAGGCTTATTAATTGTCTGAGTGTTACTTTTCTTTAAAAAAAAAAAAGAGTAAACAACGTCAAACAAAAAGCAAGTGGTTACGCTTTTTTGAGTAAATATTTGTCATCGTACCTTAAAACATTGTTAACAGAGATGGGCATAATGCACTATATTTTTAGTGCACTAACAATTTCACTAGCAATATTTACTTAGTGGTAGTTCTATTAAAATTTACACTACCACTAACCTTTTAGTGGTAGTGAAACAAAATTGCACTACCACTAAACATTTAGTGGTATTTAGATTTTAGTGGTAGTGCAATTCTTTTTAAAATACCACTAAAATTTAGTGGTAGTGCAATTCTTTTTTAAATACCACTAAAATTTAGTGGTAGTGCAATGCTTTTTTACACTACCACTAAATGGTTAGTGGTAGTGCAATTTTCTTTTTCACTATCACTAAATGGTTAGTGGTAGTGCAATTTTCTTTTTTAAATACCACTAAAATTTAGTGGTAGTGCAATTCTTTTCTAAATGCCACTAAAATTTAGTGGTAGTGCAATGCTTTTTTACACTACCACTAAATGGTTAGTGGTAGTGCAATTTTCTTTTTCACTATCACTAAATGGTTAGTGGTAGTGCAATTTTCTTTTTTAAATACCACTAAAATTTAGTGGTAGTGCAATTCTTTTCTAAATGCCACTAAAATTTAGTGGTAGTGCAATTCTTTTCTAAATGCCACTAAATGGTTAGTGGTAGTGCAATTTTCTTTTACACTACCACTAAATGGTTAGTGGTAGTGCAATTTTATTTTTCACTACCACTAAATGATTAGTGGTAGTGCAATTCTTTTTTAAATACCACTAAAAGTTAGTGGTAGTGCAATTCTTTTCTAAATGCCAGTGCAATGCTAGTGCAATTTTAATAGCACTACCACTAATTATTTGATTTCTAGTGCACTAAAAATATAGTGCAATATGCCCATCTCTGATTGTTAACAATGCTAGTACCCTATAGTTTGTATTGTTTTAAATCATCATATTTTACCTTTGTTAATTCCTTGGGTGTTTCATATCCATAATTTGTAGCTGAGGATTTATGCTTAACAGCAGCATCTTTAAATTTATTAAACTTTATTTGTGTCATGTTGGTGTATTTTTTTAGAACACTTTGATAATTTTTACACTTTTCTACGAATTTTATAACTTTATACTACTTTTTATGCTACTTAAACATTGATCACTTTTATTTATTACCTACATATACATATGTATGTATGTATATATTCTTTTAGTTTTGTTTTATTTTATTTACTATATTTTCAATAATTTCTTTGTGTACATTTAAATATATTTATTTTTTTTTTTGCCGCTGAAAAACACTTATCAATCATGTGAATTTCCACCTTTCACAAAGTAAACATTTAACATCACTGTCAGCATTAATATTTAAAAAAAAAATAATAATTTTCAAATTAGAAAATGAAAATTTTATTTCATTTAATTAAACAGAAATCACTCAGGCATTATTATTACTTTTAAAATTGAAAATTAATTAACCAGCAAGTTCAATGTCCGTTATATTATTAATATGTAGGCTTTCAAATTAATTATTTAATTTTTTTAATCACCTCAAATATTTTTTCAACATCAAAGAAAAAAATATTTAAACATTTTTTTTTAAGGAATTTCTGTTTTTAGTTTCATGCTACATAAAAATTTGATTTTAAGGAATTTTCGTTTGTTTTTTTTTTCTAAAGAATTTTAATAGTCGTGGCGCTTAAATATTTAAGAAAGGAAGAGGAAAGATTTTGCAACACACACAGAACAAACAAATGACTTTGATCACTTGCTAAATTCGTACTGAATGTCTTGTGATCAGCAGCAGCCAACAGCAAGCAACACGACAACATGTTGTTGGTCGATCTGCTAAAGTTGGCTGGCTGGTTGGTTGTTTGTTTGAGAAGATGAGTCGAGTTGAGTTGAGAATGTTGGTGTTGTTTGTCTTGTTGCCATTAGCAGAGGCAGCAAAAGTGGTTATGATTTTCTGTTTGTTTTGGTTGCATGTACAATGTACTTGTTGCTGCAGTATCTCTGTGTATTTTTCTCTTGTAACAAATTCAAGTTGCACGAACAACTGATACTGCACTTATGAATTGTGTCTGCTCAGTTAGTCACTCACTCGACAAATAACGCATCTTTACATCATTTCCATGTGAATCTTCTGCTTTTTTTGTTAATGTCGTTGTTGGTTTCAGCTTGTCTTTTTTAAACGAATGCGACGGGCACGTTGTATGATCTGGTCTGGTGTCATTCTTTGTGTAAAAAAAATGATTTTTGTATGTAAGGTATGAAACGAGAGTGTAAAACGCAACTGCTGCAGTTGTTCAGAGTGCATTAACAAAAGCAAAAAATTCAAACACATCTACATTTGTATGCACTTTGGCACTCATACTTTTACAGTGTAGTGTACTGTGTGTAAAAAAAACGGACATTGCTTGTAGGTTGTTATAAAGTTTTTTTTCTTTTGTTTCGCTTTACATGGGACAGTGGTTTGGTATGGAATAAAAGAGAGAAATTAATTTACAATAAAAATTATCTGTCATGATTGATATTGTATTCCGTAATCATGTACTTGGTACATACCAAATTGTTAAAATTCAACTCATACGAAACCAAATGATTAAGACTCCATTATTTTGAAGGAACTGGAGAGGTTGATTGACCCTTTGTTTATTTCGTTTAACATTAATCTTTTGTCCGGAACTTCCCATACATATATGTGAGTTATACTGTGAAGACAAATTTACACTATAGCTTTCTTTGTTATTGAGAAAGCCTTTAATCATTTCACCACAGGTCCAATGGGATTTCATTGAGAAACGGTTTATATCAAGCTCCACCTAGAAAGTAACGCAGATCCGATCCAATAAGTCTCGCAACTATTCTGGAATCAGAATAATTAAATGCGAGTGTAGTTAGGAATATAATGGCTTTTCCACAAGGTGGTTAAACCCATGAGAATCTATTGTGCTCTTTGCAAATCCTCTTAACGTATATTCTTTTTTAGGTCCTTATATTGTGCTACAAAGCGAAAGCTTTGTATAGACAGTTGTCGGATCTTACAACGTTGTCTGAAAAATGTTCAGAAAATGTCTAACCACCATGTAAACTTAAATTTTTTGTCTTCCAACATTGTAAGAACAACTATTGACAATTTACCTTTGCTAACAATTTTTCAATGTCAGCACATTGCTAGATCTGACAACATTGTATGATTTAACAAATATCTATACATAGCTTAAGAACTAACTAGAAACGCCTGTACATAGGGACCATTTGTGACAGGGGTGGAATACAAAGACTCCAAGGAAACTCATTTCTTTTTTCTTAATATCTCAGCCAGGGAAACGTGTGTGAACTGACTGAGGCTTTTCCAAGTATATGGGTAGAATATTCGGACTTACACTAATATTCAGATTGGCATTATATTGTTTGTTCTTATTAAATCTTGCCTTGGAATACTAACATATTCGGAAGAGATGAAGAAACATTCTACGGTTCAATTTTTTTTTGGATAACGATTGCCAAATATTGTAGGATATAAACCTTAGAAGATTCATACAGATGTTTGCGTATAGGGAAATTGCTTTCCTTTTCTTGGGCACCTATTGGAATAGTGTCACAAGAACGTAAACCTGAAGAAAACCAAACTCCAATATTCTGTTGAAATATTTTTATGTATTTATTTGTTTTGTTGATTTGTAACCACTGTGCCCCTTGAAAACAAAGACAACAAAGACCAGAACTTTTACACAGTTTATTGTTTGTGTTGTCGTTGTTGATTTTTTATTATGTACATATTTACATTTTGAAGATCAAAAGACACTCTTTTTGCACTTTTTTTGCAAAAACGAAGGAAAAAAAACGCTGAGAAAAAAGTCACTAATATCCAGTTATAAAAGAGGCAACTTTTTCTTACACAAACAATGATAAAGATGCTGGCTGATCTGCATCATCATGACGACGATCATCTGAAGAAACAGTATGAGTACAACTTAAAGTGACTACTTGACAGACATGCTTGAAGATGATGGAAACGATGATGAGGTTGTTGATGATGATGACAATGGTAGATATGTATTTAGTTACAAGCAGCAAGCAACCTACACACAGGCTATGTTTTGTTTAATTTCTTTAATTTTGTTTTTTTTTTGCGAAAAATTTAAAAATTCACAGAATATTAAATTTAAAACAGACTGCAATGAAATTCACTGCTTTAGGAGGACTGACTGTTTGATAGACACAGTCAGTCATTTTATATGACTGACTTTGTGGTCTTTGACGTGGATTTATTATGTATAGATGTACACATGAAATGAAATTGCAAAACAAAATATGTATGAATGATTTGAACAAAAACACAAAGTAAAAAAACACTGAAACTTTCCTTAATCCTTTATATTATTTTACTTCTTTGTTACACTGATCAGCCAGGAAAAAAAATGATTTTTATAAATTATTTTTCACAACAACAAAGGGCAAAAACAATTGCATTAACTTGACTAGTTGTTATTTATTTAAAAAATAATTTTATTCTTTACAGCGTAAATCCGTAAACCTTTTAACGACGTTCGCAAGTAAACCTTTTAAACGATTTTAATCTTTCACGGCGACCAAACCAAACTGTTGGAGTTTTATTTTTGTTATTGTAGGTACCTATGATGTTGTTTTTTTTTTCAGTAAATGTTGCTACGATGTTGCTATTTGACTGGCGTTGAAGTAAATGTTGCTCCTTCATAGAAAATGTTTAGCTTGAGCTGAAAATATGGAAATAAATAAATAAAAAAAAACACACACACAAATTGCTTTTTTTGTTTATTTTCTGCTTCTGCCTGCTGCTGCTGATGCTTCTTCTTCTTATTATAATGCTTCCACAACATTATATTAATGTTGTTGTTGTTGTTAGTGTTCTTTAACACTAGAGCATACAACAAGTCTTGTTCTACTTCTCTGTTATGATGATGATGATGATGATGATGAGTTTAAAATGTTATTCATGTTGTTGCTGTTTATGTATGCAGATGACGATTAATTTTTTTTTTTGTTGTTTTCGATTGATTCTGATAAACATACTACATACATACATATGTACATTGTACAATTATGTTAATGTTTGTTATTGTTGTTTCTGCTGTTGGCACGAGTTTAACATATCCACCAACACCCTCAACAACATCTCACTAATCCTTCTTCTTCTTGTAGCATTTTTGTTTTCTCAATCAAAATCTAAATAACAACAACAAAACACTAACATTATGTAAATAACTGTGCATATACATTTGTATGAATTTGTTTGTTTTTGTAATTTATCCCCTCTTTGTTTTATTTTTTCTTTTTATGGGGTCTCTCAGCTGTTGCTTCACCATTACTTGACGCCCTCTTCTTCACACAACACTGCAAAATAGCAACAATAATAACAACAGCTAACATCTGTATCATTATACATATGTATACAAGTAAACTATAGTTGTTATTGTTTTATTTCTAGTTTGTTATTGATAAAATGACGTTTATCATATGCTTCGGCCACTGTTCGTTTGATTCACAGCAATAAAACATAATTAATAATTATTAATAATTAACAGCGAAATCTTTGTTGGATTAAAAAATTATAGTGTTTTTTTTTTTTTTTTGTAGTGTGCTGCCTGCCCTTCATGCCATCAGCTAAATTTCTTTGGAAATTTTGTTAATAATTTAAGCAGGGAATTAATTGAAAAATAAATTGAATTGTTTTTATTTACAAGGGAATTAACTTTTAAATAAATGCGCGTTAAAAGGCAAGGCATTCGAGTATCAATTCGTTAGGCGCCATAGAAAATCATAAACCTCGGTTAGATCCATGAATCAAATAATAAAGATTATGCAGGTCCGTTATATTTTACAAAAACTGTGAGAGCAAAGGTGGATTCACCCAAGAATGATAAAATAAAGATTACGCCATGCGCATGATTTCCCGTTATGTGACGTAGAAGTTCCATTCTAAGGGTTACCAAGAATGTCTCATGTGTTAGAATTAAAATTTTTTGCGAAAAATGTATGTTTTATGTGATAGTTGGCAACATTGCAATTGAAATCTCTCTGAGAGTTCTAAAATAAAAGCTGTTGAAAAAAGAAAAACAAACAAAAAAATAAACAAAAAATATAAACATGAAGTGTGCAGTGAGCAAATGCTAGCAAAACGACAGTAAAAAAACAAGTGAGAAAAAATTAGCCAATAGAAACACAGAACGTGTGACGTCACAGTTCCAAAATGCGCAGAACATTTTAAAATTTTACGCGCGTTGGTGTAATCTTTATTTTATCATTCTTGGATTCACCCATTCGTTCTGAACAAAATAGTTGTTTGGACAAAGTTTTATTCATATGCAGCTTGACGCCTCTCTTTTTAAGAGAGAGAAAAGTACATGCCCTTGTAAAGTTGTATACCGATTGAACCAGCCGTTTAGAAATGGCTGATTTATTTCCAACTGTGAAATAAGCTAATACAAATGTTAATAAAGACGCCATATTATTCGACTACTTCAAAGTAATGCTGTCATTGAATATTATGTTATTTAGTAATTGATGGCCAGTTTGCGGAAATTATATTAAGAATAAATCGCTGTCTCTAGATAAAATTAGCTACTATATTTTTTAATTTACAACAGAAATTGAAATGGACACAAAAAATAACACAACAGCTGCCTAAAGATTAAAATTACTTAAACTTAATAACTTAATGTAGGCGGCATGAAATATCATGTATTAGCATGTTATTAACAAGTTTTTGCTTGTTAAAAAAATATATATATAATTTTAAAGCCTTTGATGAATATGTTCTGTAACAAATTTTCCTTCAAAGTTATTCAATTAAATTTTCTGTCTTTTCATTCCGAACGAATAAAGAAATTTAAACAAATGACTCTGTCATTATTTCAATTTTAGTCGAAATTAACAAATTAAAACATTTAATTCTCAGTATTACAAAATCTTTATTAAGGGTGCCAGTGCCAAACAAAAAGAAAAATATCATAAATCTTAATTTACAAAAGTTAAAAGAAAGCACATCCTTGACCCAATAAATAACATGACCACTTCCTAAAGATTCAAATAATTTAAAGCAATGTTTGTTATAAAAGAAAAAAACATTTTAATTATTATTATTATTGTAATTCGTAAGTTGTCTATCAAACTCTTTAATTGTTTTATTATTATTATTATTATTGTTAAACCAAATGTTTGTCATCATCGTCTTATTATTTAACAGAAAAAAAAATGCCAGCAGAATTTTGATGAATTTTTTGTTACAACCGTTTTTCTATTTGGTTGTTTTTTTAAAACATGAAAAAACCATCAAGTAAACAAGACATAAAAAATAATTTATTTATTTTAATATTTGTGTTAAATTTAGGCCATTTCATTCCAACGAATTGTGGAAGAAAATACTTAAATAGATCAACCAGCATGAAAATGTATGCCAAGAAATTGTGCTGTCTGTCAGTGTGTCTTATCGTGTAATTTATGGAACAAATGGCCAGACTATTTGTTTCATTTATTTAATATAAATTTAAAAATACAATTTGTTTTTTGCTAATCTAAGGGCAATTTTTGTAAGTTGTTACTAAATGGAAAATATCAGGAGACAATTGCAATGAAAACAGAATAAAGTCATCAAGCGGCAAGCGATAGTGACATTGGGAAAATGTTAAGTTGTTAAATATTATATAGGGTGATTCAAGTAGAGATACTTTCAATAGCCTTTTTTTTTGATAGATCACGTGTGAGTCGTGTCATGCTGTTATGTTATTATACCCCGCACCTTCATGAGCAGGGTATATATAAGTTTGTCATTCCGGTTATAATTTCCACAATATAATTTTCCGACCGTCTGTCTGTCTGGATGTTGAAATCAATTTTCTGAAGTCCCCAGATATCTTCGGGATCCAAATCTTCAATAATTCTGTCAGATATGCTTTCGAGAAGTTTGCTATTTAAAATTAGCAAAATTCGTCCATAACTTCATCAAAAAAACTATCAAACAAATTGTATTAATATAATATATATATGCATATATAATTATGCATCCACAACAAAGGTGAAGGGTATATAAGATTCGGCATAGCCGAATATAGCACTCTGACTTGTTTTTATTTAGTATTGTTTGGCATTTCGTAATCGAAAGACTTACGCCTGAACAACGTTTACAAATCGTTTAACTTTATTATGAAAATTCACGTTCTGTGAAGGAATGTGTTTCGTGCACTTCGCTTAACTTATGGTCCACATAATCGGCCTACTGAGCGTACTATTCGCAACACCATCACCCATTTTGAGACCCAGCACTCATTATTGGATAACATTCGACCGAATATACCATGTCCAGCACGCTGTGAAGAAAATATAGCGAATCATCGGTCCAGATTTATTTAAAAATTATGCCGGTGCGAACGTAACCGTCAATGGCGGACGTGATGGTGCCATGATAACCGACTACTTGATGCCTGAAATTGAAGCTCGTGATCTCGGCGACATTTGGTTTCAGCAATATGGCGCCACTTCCCACACATCGCATCAATCAATGGATTTATTGATAGAACACTTCGGTGAGAACATAATTTCACGTTTTGGGCCGGTCGATTGGCCACCAAGATCGTGTGATATCACACCGTCCAAAGTTTCTGCGGACAAACCCGCTTCGATTCAGGTCTTGGAGGAAAACATCACGTGTGTCATTCGCCAGTTATCAGTCGAAATGCTCGAACGAGTCATCGAAAACTGGACTCAACGGATAGACCATCTGCGACGTAGCAAAGGCCAACATTTGATAGACATAATCTTCAAAAAATAAATGCCAAAGAATGTTCTTTTAAATGATAATAAACATTCCCTATTATATTTTAATTTTCTGTGTTTTTTTTTTTTCTTTAAAAAAACAGGGAACCTCGAAATGGATCATGCTTTATAACTTTCAAACTTACGTTTGTCAATTTTGGGCTATAGCGGTTTGTGTGTTTAACAATTTAAAGCTTTATTTTAAATTGACATTTCAAGTTACTAAATTTACTACAAATTATTAGTTCTACCTATATTTAACGCTCGGTTGCTTAAATTCTGTTTTGACTTTTACATCGTATTACTACAAGCCATATATAGTTAAACTTTTAAAACAAATTTTCAACTAATATTGTGGAAGTATCAATTGCTAATCAACTTGAAATTATTTATAAGCTCTTTGTTCTTTTAACCACAAAAATAAAATTTTCTTATTTATAATTTTTAATTGAAAAACATTTATGTTCTTTATTTTTATATTTATACCCTACAATACAATAGTGGGGAGGACATATTGGATTTGTGCTGATGTTTGTAACGCCCATAAATATTGGTCCAACACCCACCTTAAAGTATACGGATCGACTCAGAATCACTTCCTGAGTCGATTTAACGATGTCCGTCCGTCCGTCCGTCCGTCTGACGAGTCGATTTTGAAGATATTTCAATAAAGTTTGGCACGCGATATTTTTTCTGCCCAAGGACGGATGGGATTAAAACTGGTGGAAAACGGTCAATTATTTCACCTGGCCCTCATACAAATGTCCTCCCGATATAGGAGTTTAACGATCATAAATGTTTAAATTATGCAAGTATCCAAACAAATGAGTAGTAACTGAAGCTAAATCACTTTTATAAATTTTGTGAAGATCGGTCCATAACTGATCATAGCTCCCATATAAGGTCCACTTCCGAAAATCATTTTACAGAGCATAACTCTCTTAAAAATGTCAGTATCCAAATAATATTGAACACAAATATATTTCGTATATATACAAATAGTATGGTACAGTTTTATGATGATCGGTGCATAATTAGTCATAGCTCCCATATAAGGCCCACTTCCGAAAATCACTTTAACGACAATAAATCTCTTAAAAATGTTGGTATCCAAATAAAATTCAACAAAAATAAGTTTCAGAAAAGACAACAAATAATTTTATATTGGTCGGTCCATAATTAGTCAAAACTCCCATTTAGGACCCTCTCCGTAATTCACTTTTACCTCCATAAATCTTTTAAAAGTATTTATATCGAGACAAAGTATAACATACAAAATATTTATATGCACAGAAGTGATGGCACTAAATTTTTGGATGATCGGTCCATAATAGGTCATATCTCCCATGTAGCGCTAATTTCTGAAAAACTTTTTTATACATATACTGGGTGTAGGGTATTTTATGGTCGGGATTGACTGTCTTAATTGTTTTGTATTATAGTTATTTTATCTGGGAGTGTCGTGGGACAATTTCCAAGAAATGTTTTTAAATCAAATCATATAAATATTTAAATCATTTAAATTAACATTGAAATATTTCAATGGATTAAAAATCAAATAAACCTTATTAACTTTATAGAAAAAGGCAGGCAGCCACATTAACCACAATTAAGCTGACAGTATCAATGGTTCTGTGAGAAAAGGTGCAGTAGGGGAAATAAATACAAAGCCAAAAACATCACAACTTAATAGGAACACAAAGCTGGCGATCTGGGGGTCAGGTTGTCAGTTCTGTGCGAGGAAGTGTTCCAACAGATCCTCTAAGGAATTTAAATTAAATAAAAAAAAACATAATAGAAACGTCAAATGTAAGGACTTTAAACTTTTTGTTTGAGACTTTTTCTCAAATGTGACAGGTGTCAAAATAAAAATTATAAACATTTAAATATTTTTTAAATGATCAGTTGGAAATTAAACTTTTCAGTAGAATAAAATACTAAAAAAAATTTACTGACTTGGTACATTTTAAGTACTAAATTATAATTTTGTATGTTTGTTGTGCTCGCACTTGAACCAAGTGCTTGAAATATTCAGGGGGTTCTATAAGATTTATTTGAAATACACAACGTTAAACAATTCTATAAAAGGACCTACAATTTCCAACTGGTTTATGCTGTTAATATTTGAATACGTTTTATTTATGTAAAAATATCTTTGTATCCGGTATAAGAGACCACCTAAAAATAAATTTGTTTGTATGTATAAACAGAATATGAAAGTGTTTGTGTTTCTTTTTTCAAGTATGGCGCTGCCTCCATTTCCCTAAATATTTCTACTTCCTTGATTAATAGAGGAACAGATTACTAAATATTCAATTTAAATTGTACTAATGTAAGTGAACAATAATATCAATAAATATATTTATAAAATAAACAATAACCAACTGTGTAACCAGCGTTTGCACGGAGCCTCAGATACAAAGAATAATTAATTTTATTTCACTTCACAAGTTTATTTATAAAGCATTTTTTAGGACGCCACTTTGTAGGAATTCTGACTAGTGTAGATAATTATTCGATTGCGATTTATATGTAAATTCCAACAATTACGGGCCAAAATCTGTTATGAACAACTGCTACAGTTTTTCAATCAACAATGATATTCCTAATCGGGGTTTAAGCTAAATAAAGGGTGTTGTTTTTAGCTGTATAGAACTTTGAAATGGAATAAAACAAACATGATTTTGTTTTTAATTGACATGAAATTTAGTTTACTTAAAAGATAAACTTCTGGCATTATAATTTAAATATGACCTCTGGCATATGACCACCACGATGACTTTTTGTAAAAATGCGGCGTTTAGGGCTTATCGGCATATAGCTCCATAAAAAAAATAGACAAACGGCGTTAAATCGCACGATCTTGTAAGTCGATTCACTGGTCCGAAATGTGCGGTTACCAAACGTTTCCTTCAATATATCAATTATGGCACGAGGTGTGTGAGCTGTTGCACCGTCTTGTTAAAACCAAAACTCCTGCACATCGTTATTGTTTAATTGATGAACGAAAAAGGTCAGTATGCATGACTCTATAGCGGTTAACATTGGCTGTAACATTTTGGCCAGCTTCGTTTTTAAAGAAGTACGCACCAATTATTCCACCAGCCCATAAAGCACATCAAACAGTCAGTTTTATTAGATGTAACGTTGGCTCAACATACACTTTACCGCCTGGCCCACGATGTCGAACGATAAGATAAGACTTAAGACACAAACTTTTAATCGTATCTATTTTTTACTCAATCAAGTTTGTTTATTCCACAATCAAGTTTGTGTCTTAAGTCTTATCTAAGCGAACGCTATCGTCCAACATCGTAGGCCAGGGGGTAAGTTTTAACATCACTCCAAATATGGCAGTGTGGTTTACTGCCGTAACCTTGCAACCAAAAGTAAGCTTCATCGCAAAAAAAAAAATTCGCTTAAAAAAATTCGGAATCAACGGTTTTCAATAAATTGATTGTGACATTCGCTGTGTGGCTTGTGGCGTCGTTGTGTTGAAACCACATGTTCTCCAAGTCCATATCATCCAATTGGGGCCAAAAATTATTCTGTTATTATTGAACGGTAGCGATTACCATTCACAGTAACGTGCCGGTCTTGATCTTCACGGAAGAAGTATGGCCTAATGACGCCGCCGGCCCATAAACCACACCCAACCGTAATTTTTTCGGGATGAATTGATGACTCATGGCGTACGTGTGGATTGCTGTCTGACCAATAACGCAAATTTTACTTATTGACTAAGCCAGAATTCAGCCAGAAATAAGCCTCATCGCTGAAGATGATTTTTCGATGAAAATCCGAATCATTTTCAAGTTGTTGCTCAGCCCAATTCACGAACTTAGGACGCTTCTGGTGGTCAAGCGGCTTCAGTTCTTGGGTCAATTTGATCTTGTAAGGATGTAGACCAAGATCTTTTCGCAAAATTCGCCACAACGACGTTACAGAGATGCCCAACGCTTGAGAACGATGTGTGAGAGACACATTTGGTCGTTCTTCAACTGAAGCCTGAGCGGCAGCAATATTCTCGATACTACGCGCACTTCTTTGCCTCACTGGTTCGGGAATATTTTGTACTTTTACTACTAGACGCTCAATTGTTGATCTGGTAGGACGATTATGACGACCATAAATTGGACGTGGCGCTCTTAACGTTGAGGCCACTGACTCCGAATTTCGGTAGTAAATTTTAATAATTTCGAATCGTTGTTGGCTCGTATATCTTTCCATCATGAAATGCCAAACCTTACTGAAGAGAAATGTCAAAAGAGCGTCAAAAAATATGGCGTCGTTTGCTGTCCCTATCGGTCTACTTTTGTAGCGTCCCTGTTGAAAAACGCTTATATTTTACTTAGTGGTTACGTCTTTTTCGTCAAATATTTGCCATGTGTGACCGAACTTTAAGTCTTTTTTTCGAAGCTTAGAATCTAAAAAGCTACCTAGAGTATATAGACTTTTTGGTTCTACAATCAATAATTTCGATGTGTTACAGACGGAATGACAAACTTAATATACCTGCAACTTTTTTGCGGTGGATATAACAAGGATACTCATTAGTGTAGACTAATATTGAACCTATTATAATATTATTTCAATGCACATTACTTATCTGTTGTACTCAATTTGCTTGATGTTTCGTTGGGATTTGTTATTTGCACAGATAAATAATCCATCATATTCGTCCTCTATGATGGCTATACACAGAAAAAAACAAAAATGAGTTTCAATTAAAATATTTGTGGAATCAATTTAAAATTTAATTGAAATCGGACCTGTAAACAAAATGATAGTATCAATTAAAAAAATGTGAGATTTAATTGAAAATATCTAAAAAATCAGAAAAAGTAATTGAATCAATTAAAATTTTAATTGAAAATTATTTTAAAATCAATTAAAGGTTTAACTGAAAAAAACACATGATTTTTTTTCTGTGTAGGTGTAGACTACTCTGGTATATTTAAATATATTCGATGGTAGCTGTGATTTTGGAATAACGTGCGCACATGCGATAGTTATACGATTCTGTTAATTTAGAAATTGTTTGATAATTTTTTTAAATTATTTTTTAGCATTTTGTTTGCGGGTTAGCTGATGCGAATCTTTAATTTGGGAAAGTCTTGTTTATCAAAGAGCAATTCATTATGTTCTCAATGATAATGATTGATTATCGTGTTTTTTGAAGCACTTAAGCGAAAAAGCGCATAATCGAGGGCTTCAGGCTTTTTTAGTGCTGACAACGAAGAAGGTTTTAAAGCAAAAAAAACACAAAAATTAAATTATAGCCTACAGATTTACGTATGACAGCGAAAGTCAATTACAAAATGAAAATTCAGTTACAATGAATTTTTCTTAAGCAAAAACATTCAGATAGAATTTGTTCTTTGATTGGTGTGCGCGAAGTGACGTAAAACACTTTAGGAAAGTGCTTTATTTGCATGTTTGATTAGGTTAAAAGAAGTGTTTATTGTCAGCAGAAATTAGTCCTCCAAACCGGGAATACCTTATACAAAAATCATGCATCCCATCAGCAGGTTTGAAGCGATTTGAGGTATCAATTCATACATAAAACCTGCTCCTTTTGGAACACATTTTTTACTGGGATGTCACGTTTTGGTCAATAAGAGTTTTATTAACTCCTTACAGCAGGCGAAACATTAACCCACAAAGTGTTTATTAGTTATAGTACCAACTAACACTAAATACGTTTCCATTTTACTACGAGTGTACACAGAAAAAAAAATCATGTTTTTTTTCAATTAAACCTTTAATTGATTTTAAAATAATTTTCAATTAAAATTTTAATTGATTCAATTACTTTTTCTGATTTTTTTTGATATTTTTAATTAAATCTCAAATTTATTTAATTGATACTATCTATCATTTTGTTTACAGGTCAGATTTCAATTAAATTTTTAATTGATTCCACAAATATATTAATTGAAACTCATTTTTATTTTTTTCTGTGTATATTATCAAATAAGATTCTTAATACAAACTTTTTAAAAGGCTGTTTACTTTTAAAACGTTTAAACGAATAACCGCTTCATTATATTGGTGCATATAAACTATTTGGCCCTAATTATTGCCACATCAACAACTAAAGAATGTTAAAAACAACATTATGTTTTTTTTTTAAAGATTTTAATTTTTATTTATATTGTTGAGAGATCGGAACGATCTGTTCCGCATCATTGATGGTGTGGCTTTAAAAAAGGAAGTGCTTTTCATTTGTTTTCATTATTATATATTTACACTTGATAAAATGTTGTAAACAGCTGTCATCTTAAATAAATAAACATTCACACACACACACACACACCCACACATGCGTAAAACGTCAAAATGTAAAGAGAACGATTTTTGTTTTTGGATTAATTTATGAGGGCCTTCTGCCTTCAAAAATGAAACAACAAAACAACTTACAAAGACAGCTCTTTGTGTGTCATTATTGGTTTATTCTTACAAGGGTGCAAATATTTTATTATTTAAATCATTCAAATTAAAAAAAAATATATTTAATAAAGCATAAATAATTGATTTTAACACTTGAAGTCTTTTTGTATTATTAGCTGTTGTTTTTGATACCCTACACCATCATAGTGGGAGGCATTGCTGCCAGATTTGACGATTTATCGTCATTTTGAGGATTTTTTATTTAAAAAATAGCAAAGTGACGATTTGACGATTTTTTATTGAAAGTGACGATTTTCTGAATTATTACTATTTTCTATCATTTGTTTTGTTTTATTAATGTTTTTGTTACCAAACTCTCTCCTTTTTAGAGTCAACTAACTAACTAATATTACCCAGCATACCATTCTAGCAGCGCTCCATAAAAGGAGTCAAAAAAGACTCCAACAAAAAAGCATTTTCGGAGCGAAAGAAAAATTTGCTTGAACTGTCCTGAGTCGGCACGCAGCATGACTCAGAAATTCCACTTAATTATGTGCGTACCAAAGCATAGCTGTACCACACAAGAATCATAAAAACAAGATTACACAGAGCCCAAAAAAAACCCTCATAAAAGACTCTTTTCTGAAGGTTTTCAAAGCAATTATGATTGTTTTTTTGGGCTTATAAAGAGCATGAATGCTCCGGAAAAGGTGTCAGAAAAGACTCTTTTCGGACTCATATGACTTGCTGGGTAATTACTGACAATTGTTAAGTTTAAGTATAATAATTACAAATAATAGTAGAAATTACTTATTTATCTGTAAACGTAAAAAGCAAGTTTAAATGCTGGATTCCATGAACTAAACTTTTTAGAGCAAACAATTTCTGAATTTCATTGGGGAAATTCTAAAAAAAACTTTTCTTATTTTAACAAAACGTCGAAGGAATATTTAGCCAAATAAATTTAAATAACAAAAATACAGAATTCTTTGAAAATAAGCACCTGTAAATAATGGATAATTTGGATTCTATACTCAAAATGTTATTTAAAACTTAATAAACTAAATTGTTGTAACATTGTAATTTAACCGGAATTAATAAAATATGATAAATTCAGATATTTATTTATAAAATACTATAAGTCCTATTTCACACTCTTCAGTTTTAGCTGACTAGTTTTTATTGAGTTGTCTTTTGAACTTGCCATTTCATATACAGACGTCAATTCAATTTTCATACTTTTTAATGTAAATCAACATGCATGAAAGAAAAAAAGTAAAAGAAATTAAGAAAATTGATTAGTACCGTCAAGTTTGTGCCCCTTATGTTCTCTTTTCCCTTTTCATTCAAAAATACTTGCCTTGACGAGTCAGAATTGAAGAGAGTAAAAGCGGACTAAGATATTATAAAAAATATTACACAAGTTGTGTTTAACATTATGTTTTGTGATTTATTATTTAAAAAGTTTAAATAATAATTCCAAAATACTATTAGAAATAGTGACTTTTTATTTTTCCGATTTTTTGACGATTTTTAAAATTCGAGATGACAATTTGTTTCTTTTGTATCGGGATTTTTTACGAAATTCATCTGGCCTGGTGGGAGGTGGTATTGGGTTTGTGCTGGTGTTTGTAACGCCCATAAATATTAGTTCAGCGCCCATCGATTGAATCAGAATTACTTTCTGAGTCAATCTAACGATGTCCGTCCGTCCGTCTGGCTGGCTGTCCATGTTAAGCTTGAGCGCAGAGCATAGTTCGCAATTTTAGATATTTTGTTAAAATTTGGTATCTGATATTTTTTTTGGCCCAAGAACAGTAAAGATTGAAATTTTTTAAAATCGGTCCATTATTTCACTTCGCCTCCATATAAATATCCTCCCGAAATATGGGTTTATCGGTATATTGGTATATATTATTGATTATATTTGTATACAAATAAGTTGGCTGTATATATACAGCCTAAGCACATCTACAAATTTTGTGCAGATCGGTACACATTTGACCATAGCTTCCACCTAAGACTCACTTCCGAAAATCACTTTAAAAAGCATAACTTTCTTAAACATTTTGATATGCAAATAATTGCATATTAAAAATATGTTTCATAAATATGTTTCATATATAACTAGAATTTGACGTGGTAGTAAAAAATGTTTAAGGGCAGAAATATAGCCCTTATAGAGCCATGAACACCGGCATACAAAAGGTTATGATCGGACTAAAAATCGCGACACAGTGAACAAACTACTAAAAGGGCGGTATTTGTAGGCGTGGCAAAAGAAATAACAAAAAATAATTTCTGGAATTGTTCTTACATAATCTTTCATCCTAGGGGGTGATTGACGCAACGTATACACAAATCATTTGGCCTAATTTTATAATGATCGGTCCATAATTAGCCATAGCTACCATATAGACCCACTTCCGAAAATCACTTTAAAGAGCATAACTCTTTTAAAAATTTTGGTATTCAAATAAAATTAAGCACAAATAAAAATTTGATACAGAAATCATGACATCTAATTTTATAACAGTAGGTCCATAATTAGCCCAACACAAAAAATATTTGTATGCACAAAAGTTATGCTACTAAATTTGTTGATGATCGGTCCGTAATAGGTCATATAATCCGCACATTTCTGAAAAACTTTGTCTACATACATACATATATTTTGTATGTACTGGGTCGAACTTGACCGACTATACTTTCTTGCTTGTTTTGCATTCGTTTTGACTGATTTAATAAATTACAATTGACAGCCGTATCAAAGTTTTAGTTTAGTTTGTTGGTTTCTGTTTAATACACTCGAGAAAAATATAAATAAACAAATTAATGTTGATCGTTTCCGTCAGTTACATTGAGCCAACAATATGTTGTATGTATGCATGTAAATATGTTGTTCAGAAATGTTGGTTGTACATATGAGTGTTGTATGACAGGGGTTGGTTTTGTGATTTGTTATGGTCCGAAGACTGGATTATGAGTGCTATATTTCTCTGGCATTTAATTCGACAAGTTATTTTTAAAATTACAAGGCTACAAAAGACATTTATTTAACAAAATTCTTATTTTAATAATTAAAATTAAGTTTGTACATAAATTTGTTGTTTTTTTTACATGAATTATTTGTTTAAAACTTGCAGGGGTGTCAAAATTAAAAGCAAATAATTTAAAAAAGTCTTCCGACAAGAATTCGTGTATTCCGGGCTGCAGGGGAACTTTAAACTAGTAAAGGTTTTCTAGCAGCTGATCGGGAACATATTTCATGCTATTGAAACCAGTGGCCCCAGGACTTGTACTTGCTGGTTGTAGCTGAGGTCCCTTCGGGCTGCACAAAGTGACTGCGGTCTAACAGAGCCATAGAAAATAGAGATGTTAATTGGCCTGGTGGCTTGAAAAACATCTTAGACGGCATAAGTGTTGTCTGGGAGCCGCAATGACTTGACTTTTCGATAGAAATGTCAGTCGATCGGCGCGCCTAAACTAGTTTTTAGCTGGAACGAATTCTTTTTGCTTCTATAACTGTATCAGGCTGTGCTAATTGTGTAAGCTATGGATGTTAGAGATTAGATAGCTTAAGCTCTTCAGCAAGGAGATGGTACATTGATCCAGGCACACATATACGAAGATTTTACAATTGTATATTCTCTGCCAGGCATTAAATAGTGATGGTAGGCGGCTGAGTTCATACAGTGTTAACAGCACTGTGGGTCTAGTCCTTCGAAACAAATACTCACATGAAGCAAACTGATTTCCTGTCTCTCTAATTAAGTTTTTCTAAAGCAGCCAAATCAGCAAATGTACGGATAACGCCGAATGTGGTATTCTAATACTTTTGAGAACAGAAAAATCTTAATGTAAATTCTTATGTTTTGATTGAGTTAGTCCAAATTTACACAAAGCAATTCTTTAAGCTTAACTGTTTACGTTTTTGACATCGGAGTGAGGGGATGATAGGACGAGAAGGTACACACTTGATTGTACATACTAGCAATTCTTGTTACTCTAAAGGCAATAAGAATTGTGCTGTGTGAACACTAGGGATGCCAATCCCGAAAATTAGGGATTAATAAATCCCGAAAATTAGTATTTGTGTCAAATCATCAAAACATCTTCACTTATCGTAAATCAATGTTTTTTTTTTAAGTATTTTCAATAAGAAAAAACAAAAATAAACACATTAAATCACAAATTTAAAAGGTCAGAAACGTTTCAAAATTATTTACAAAGTCAGCAACAAAAATTAAAATTTTACAAAAGTATGTTAACGAAATGAAAGTGAAAGAATAAAAATTCATTATGGATTACCAAGCTCGAACGCACTATTTGTTTTATTTAAATTTCTGTTAATTTTCTTTTCGATCTGGCAACTTCTTCAAAAAGACGCATCCGCGATTTTTTTACAATGGAAAAATTAGAAATTCGTGATATCGTTAAATCTTTAAATGAAAAAGGTTTATCGGCACAAGAAATTCATAATGACATGATGAATGTGTTGGGTGAAAGTGCTCCTTCATATGCAACAGTAAAAAATTGGGTTGCTGAATTTAAATTGTAGCCAAAGTGTATTAAATGATCGACGACTAAAAGTGCGTGAAATATCCAATATCATAGACATCTCAAATGATCGAGTCGATTTAATTTTGCATGAAGAAAAAGCTTTCTGCAAGATGGGTGCCGCAATGCGGCACTGCCGCATTTGTTAACAGTCGACGAAAAACGAATGAAAGTTGCTCAAATGGATTTTAAACGTCGTTTCATAACTGTTGATGACACATGGATCCACCACAATAATCCAGCGACAAATGAACACCTTCAAGCAATGGACTGAAGCTGGAGGAAGTGCCCCCAAGAAGGCAAAAACAATTCAATCGGGTTTTTTGACTTCAAAGGTATTTTATTGATTGACACTCTGCAAAAGGGTAAAACAATAAATTCAGACTACTATTCCAACATTTTGAATCAATTAAATGTAAAAATTCGATATTCATCAAGACAACGCAGCAGCGCAGAAGAGTGGCTAAAATTAACGAATTTAAGTACGAATTGCTTGATCACCCACCTTATTCTCCTAATTTAGCTCCCAGTGACTTTTACTAGTTCCCAAATCTAAAAAAATTCCTAGCTGGGAAGTAATTACAGTTGTAAACCACTATTTTGGAGGCCTTGAGGAAATCTATTTTAATCAAGGGATAGAATTGCTGGATTGTATTGCAATTTCAGTAGATTATATTGAAGAATAAAAATGTTTTTGAAAAAATAACTATTCCCTATTCTGTGCTAGGCAAAGAAATTTCCCAACCGCCCTCGTATTGGTAACAAAATTTTTAAAAGCTTTTTTTTTAGGTCAAACGATAATATTCTTTTGCTTTTAAATTAACATAGAAATTAAAGGTTAAATGACATATTTTTTTCTCTATCTAATTTTCACAAAAGATATTCAGCCTTATTATGAGTGTCGTTTTCTTTTTACGACAACGACTCTTTCATAAGAGATTAAAGAAACAAATATAATTTTATCTTATGAGTTATTTTTTATTTTTTTTGAAATAAATAGTTTTTATTATTGATAAACAAATTTGTTTTAATAAGAAACAAAACTCCCAACATTCGGGACTTGAAAATCCAGTTCCGTTTGTCAGCCCTAGTGAACACCAAAGAAATTTTATGGAAAAAAATTGTAACAATATTTTTCATAAAAATAGCTTCGTGTAAATTGAGACTTATTTCCAACAGAAGATTAATTACAAATTTCTACTCTTAATCAGCTCCCCCTAACCACGCTACTGTGTGTTTTTAAAACATAAATAAATAAAATATACAAAAATAAGACAACCAAATATCATTTCAAATTCCAACACACTACAAGCAAAATATATTGTAATTAATATTTTTAAATACTCAACCACTCTAAAAAAAAAGAAAGAAACGAAATAATAAAAAATTCATAGAAAATTTGTTTGTTAACAAAATTAAGTTTTAATCTCTCAACTGATGGATTTAACACTTGTGTTTGGCTTTCCTTTTCAGCGTCTCACTGCCCCACTAAGCTGCCCAGCCGATCCTATTATGTGGGAGTCATAAAACACTCAGACACTCGCGTTTACTGACAACCATTTCAGTATTTAAGCAATTAAGAACTATTAAATAAATTTATTTATTTTGTTAATTTCAGTTTGGTTTGGTTTCATTTCTAAAAATGATTTTAACATCTTTTTTTTTTTTAAGGGGGGATTAGCAAACCAAAACAAACTGAAACAAGTAAGAAAGTCCGACCATATAATACCCTACACCCAGTATATGTATAAAACAGTTTTTCAGAAATGGCCGTTATATGGGAGATATAACCTATTGTGGACCGATCATCCAAAAATTTAGTGTTATGATTTCTGTGTTAAACTTTATCTCGATGTAAATACATTTAAAAGATTTCTGGAGCTTAAAGTGAATTACGGAGAGGGTCTTATATGGGAGATTCGACTAATTATGGACCGACCATTATAAAATAAGGTGTCAGCATTTCTGTATATATGAAACTTATTTGGGTATAATTTTATTTAGATACCAACATTTTTAAGAAATTTATGGTCGTTAAAGTGATTTCCGGAAGTGGGCCTATGATAAATTATGGACCGATCATAATAAAATTAGACCATATTATTTTTATATATATGAAATATATTTGCGTTCAATATTATTTAGATAGCAACATTTTTAAGGGAGTCAGCTGTTTAAAGTGATTTTCGGAATATAAGAGCTACGACCGATCTGCACAAAATTCGTAAATGTGATTTGGCTTTATTTACCACTCATTTGTGATGAAATTTGTTTGGATATTTGCATAATTCAAACATTTATGATCGTTAAAACCCAATTTCGGGAGGACATTTGTATGGGGGCCAGCTGAAATAATGGACCGTTATCCTCCAGTTTCAATCCCATCCATCCTTGGGCCGAAAAAATGTCACGTACCAAATTTTATCGAAATGTCTTCAAAATTGCGACCTGGGGCCAAATTACCGCCTTCGATATCGAGTAAAATTGATCGTAATTTTTTTATTTGAGATTATGGCATTCGATATCGTGCCAGAAATTTAGTACATTTTATCATAATTTCGATATCGTAATCATTTTTCGATACGATAGCTCATTCGATCATGAATGTGGTAATTTGGCCCCTGTACACTGTGCACAAGCTTTACATGGACAGCCAGCCAGCCAGACGGACGGACGGACATTTTTAAATCGACTCAGGCAGTGATTCTGAGTCGATCGGTTTAATTTAAGGTGGGTTTAGGACCAATATTTCTGGGCGTTACAAACATCAGCACAAATCCAATATACCCTTCCCCACTATGGTGGTGTAGGTTATAATTATTGATAAAATTTGCTTAAATAATAAATGAAATGATTGTGTGGAAATAGATGGTGGCGTTTGCAGCCATTGGCCTTTAAAATTAATTTAAGAAAAAAACAAAACTTACTAATTGTTGGGTTCAATTTGAAATAAATTTGATTTATGGCCCGGTTTTTTTTTTATCTTATTGTATTATTAATATTATAATTATGATATCATTGCAATAAATCCAGATTAGTTGTTTGTTGCGGAAGGGGAATGTTTTCTATGAAAATTGTAGACTTCATTTCTGTTTAGAAAATTCCTTAAATAGTTGTTATATGCCACGGATTTTCAATTTATTTTTTAGTCTTTAAAAGGCTTTCGCATAGTGCTGAGCTGAGCTAAACTTACCGGCAGTAGTATTTTGATTTAGAAATTTTAAATTTGTCACACATACCTGCAAAAACAAGAAAGGATATAAATAAATTAGTTTAACGAAATACTTGTTAATTTGAAATTTATTTATTGCTACATATTTAAAATAAATTCTATTTCTCAACAATGGCGAGTTTAATAATGATATTTACAATGGATCTTGGACACAGAAATAGCGCATCTATGAAGTGGCAAACGTATTTTATTGAGAAATGCTATAATAATAACATGGAATGCTATGCTATTCTTTTGCTCCAGTCTGCTTTTTCAAAAGTTCGTTGTAAATATCCTGTTAACTTCTGCATTTTTCTTTACTTTGTCATATTTTGTTAAAAATTAAGTTTTTTTTTGTTGGACAATGAAATAGCGCACAGTTTTGATGTCGAAACAAAAATAGTTGATGTTAATTTCAATGGTAAATTCTTGCATAATTTAACATTTAACATAATATTGTTTATCATTCATCCCTATCGTGAATAAAAATTCCACATGAAATTTGTTCCCTTTTCACATTTTTCCTATTAACATTCAATGTTAAAAAAAATAAAAGGGAACAAATTTCATGTGGAATTTTTATTCACGATAGGGGTGAATAATTTTGTCAACCAAAATGGGAAGAGAAACGCAGTGCTCACTTGAGAACAAAAAAGTTTATGTGGGAACTTCACCAAAAAGGGTACAAAACCCAACAAAAATAGTTGAAATAATTGCATGTGCTCGGAAGATGGTTGATAGTGACATTTAATGTGTCAAATCAGAAGCAAATTTTTGTAATGTAAAGAAAGAAAAAAAGAAGAAGGTACCGCAAAAGCCAACAGTTGTTGAGGATAAGGATAAGTCAATAATTAAAACAAAGCAAACTAGATCCTTTCAAGTCATCGGGAACAATAATGACTGAAATAGACAAGGAATTTGGGTTAAATGTTGCCAGTAGACTAGAGTATGAAGACGGCTCAATGAAAATCAACTTTATGCTCGTGTAAGTAGAAAAAATTACACTTCTGTGAAAAAAGAATATACAGGCACGATTGATTGTCTTTTGCAAAACTACACCAGAACAAGGATATGAAATTCTGAAAAAGATTGCTTTTTACAGATGGAAACAAAATTTAACTGATTGGTCTTAAAGGAAAAACGTTTGTACATCGAGAAAAAAAACCTAGAATTTAATCTCATAAAACAGTAAAGTGTGCTATTTCTCTGTCCATTGCTGTATATTGTTTGGCCTTCGAGTACTCGTATAAAAAGGTTTCCAATGAATATGTCCTAAAAATAATTCATATTTTGATTATGAATGATTTTTGGCAGCGGAAGTACTATTGCAATTTTAAGCAACGAAAAAATACCCAAAAGTTGTAGTCAGTGTATCTTTTTTTTTGGTTATTTTTGGTTTTTTTTGCCCATTTTTCCTGCGATCAGGGCTGCCAGATGCATTATGAAAAAAATCGTCAAAATCCCGATAAAAAAGAAAAAATCGTCGTTCTCTTAATTTACTGTTAATAAATGCGCTATTTCTCTGTCCATAGCTGTATGTGCGTTTGTATGAGTCTTAATGAAGGCCTTGGCAGGGTAGAACATTCTTGCCAATACGCCAAATGTCTACCAATTTTAAAGAAAATTTCAATCGTGTAAATCTAGCTTTAGTTATAAGATTAATAGTTATTAAATAAATAAATTTTAAAGAAATTTTCCTGTTTACACGAGTTTGAAGCATTTTGAAGAGAACTTTTAAAGAAAATTTCAATCGTGTAAATCTAGCTTAAACCTTAAAAATTGTTTGCTCTCAGTTAAAAAAGCCTTAATGGACAAATGGACCTTAAATTATAAGAGTGGTAAATAAGCTCTACGAAGCTTTGTTTTCAGCATTGTCAACTTGGCGCATTTCGCACTATTTTTGGTGCTTTTTTAAATTTTTTTTTGATAAATCTTTCTTTTTACTAATTTTTAATTGCAGTTTTTTTTAATAATTCATTAGCATAAAATGTATACGATGAAAAATCTAGACAATAAAAATGCATTTTAAATGCAAATTTATGATAAATGAATACATACTAACAAATTCGTTACGTGAAGTTTATTTTGCTAAAGGTGAATAGGGTGAAAATCTGTGTTTGAAAATAAAATTAACATTTTAAACATGGAAATAAAAATTCTGGTATAGCCTGATGGTTTGAACTGTAGATTAACAACCAGGGTTAGAGTCCCAGTGGAGCCCTAAAAAATTTATTTGAAAAAAAAAACAAAAATAATTAAAAAAGTACCAAATATGTACCGAAATTAGTACTTTTCCCCCAATTAGTACTTCAGTTGTGAATAGCATATTGTTAGTTTAATTTTGAGTGGTTTAATGCTTATTTTATATTTATTAGCTCGTTTATTAAAAAAAAAATAATTTTTAATAATTTAATTATTAAACGTTGATCTTTTGTTAAAAAGTTTTATATAGAATTTATGAAAGTAAAAAAATGTAAAATTAATTCAATAAAAAAGAAATTCTAAACTTGATGCGTTTTTTTTAATGGTGCGTTTTTTTTCTCCATTTTGGTGCGTTTTGAAATTTTAAAGTTGACAACGCTGCTTGTTTGGGTTCTAGCAAGTAAACTCGCAAGCTGGTTGGGATGGTTTAGACTCTTCTAGAGAGACCTCTCACGAATTTCACTCATCTTTAACCTATGGTACTTCTAAATCTCTATGGATGTTTTCATTCCTTATATACCATCGTGCTACCATCATGGGCCTCCTGTATAAGATTAATACTGGTATTACAGTGCTACCTCGCTTAACGCAACCCTCGATAAATGCAATTTCTGAATTTCACAACTTTTTTCTCAAAACCATCAATATGTCTTTTTATTTAGATATTTTTAATGAAAATTGTTTTTGATTGCGTTTGAGATTAAATACTTTTAGATTTAACGCTATTTGAAGAATCTTGAAATGAGCGTTTTTTCGTGTAAGTTTATTGTCGCTGTACTGAGTAAAATTCTGGTGATTACAAAATTTGTAAAACTTTTAATAAAACAAAAGAGTGATAACCTTGATAAAAGTGATTTGCAATGAATATAAATTGCACAAATCAACAATATCCAGAATTAAAAAAAAAATGAAGCTGCATTGAAAAAATTAAGCTGCAAATGCTGAATAAGGACGCGATAAGCGTGTTTTTTTCTTAATTTTTCACCACAAAAAAAGAAAAAGCGCTCAGTTTTCGCAACAGCCGAAATTTCTATTAGTAGCGTTAAGTGAGGTTGCACTGTACTTGCAGTTCTCCATAAATGAATTGCATATGTATGTGCAATCTAGGCTTAATTTACATTGGTCGTTAATTAGCCAGTGCAGATTAGAATAGATTTTAGTCTCATATAGACCCTCGTCTATGCATGTGACATGATCAGACATGTCAAGGTACATATGTGACATGATCAGACATGATACCATCTTATCTAGTTTAACAGGGGGACAATTTCCATAATATTACATTATCTTTCTTCTGCTGAAAGTATTAATTTCTTTAATGATTTTAATTGTCTAAATTAAAACAACTTTAAGAAACAATTAAACAACTTTAAGAACTTTAAATTGCATGATAATTGAAATTGAAATTGTAAATGAAATTGAATTTAAAAATAAAATTGAATTTCTTGTCTTACAAATTCTAAACGTTTAAAAATAAGAATAAAAAACTGAATACAATCAAAACCAATGTAGTATGGCTATCGATTTTATTTCCATTTGTTTAAATTATTTTTTTTTTTATTATTTATTTATTTATTAATTTGTCTTAAAATGAAACTGTTTCATGGGTTTAGTTCGTGTTTCATTTATTCTTATCTTAAGCTGACAATTAATGACAATTAAAGTGCCACTGATTTTCAAAATTTTAAGCAAATGATGCCAACAAAAACACAAAACCAGCATAATAATTATTAAAATCAATAAAACCTTTTTTTCTTTTATTTAAAGTGGTTTAACCATATTTAAAATAAGTTTAGAGCTGGGCACAACAAAAAAATAAACATTAAAACCTTCTATATTTGGTCTTTTATTGTATTGAACTTTTTGTCTTTAAATGGAAGAAAAGAAACATAAACTGGAGATAAATAAAAAATTGGGTCAAATTGCAAAATGCTGTTGACTGGTTGACTTGACTGTTCAGGCAATTTGATGCTGATTGGTAGCAAATACTTAGTAGGTTGTTTGTTTAATGCTGGTCTTACCATAAAAAACAATTGCTAATTGCAGAGTGGCTTGTTGGTGAAGTTATTAAACTATCTATCTATCTAATATATATAAAAATGAATGTCTGTCACGTCACACAGCCTGTTACTGTGACTCTGGAAGGAATAATAGGATCTAAGTTATAGATCAAAGTTTCAGAATACCTCGATATTTTTCAAATATAATGCAGATACTATCATGAAATTTTGCACACTTTATTTTTATTATAGATAGACAAGTCCTGTTCAAAATGGTAGCAATCGGTCCACGATTTCTCATAGCCCCCATGCAAATGTCTTCCCGGAATATGGCTTTATGGGACATAAATGTCTATCGAAAAGCCATATCTAAACAAAATTCTGCAATAATAAGTTTCATGCAAAGTGAAGTCTAAAAACAATATTTTGTTTGCATCGGTCCATAATTTTGACATAACCCCATACAAAGACCACTTCCGAAAATCACTTAAATGGACATAAATCTTTTTTAAAAATGTACACTCAAATCGTTGTACCAAATTTCATGATGATCGGCCCATATTTGACCCTCGGTCCCATATAAAGTCCACTTTTAGAAATCACTTAAATTCGCATAAAGTTATAAATTATATTATATATATGTATATAACTTGTCATTCTCAATATGATGACGATCGGTCCATATTTGACCCTAGGCCCCATATAAAGTCTACTTCCGGAAATCACTTAAATTCGCATAAAGTTATAAATTATATTATATATATGTATATAATTTGTCATTCTCAATATGATGACAATCGGTCCATATTTGACCCTAGGCCCCATATAAAGTCTACTTCCGGAAATCACTTAAACGCACATCAATCTCAATTATAGGTGAGTTGGTGGTGGGTATACAAGATTCGGTAAAGCCGAATATAAACTCTTACTAGTAGTTAGATTTTAGTCAGTCAATTACTTAAATTAAATTCCTTGAGAAAGCTTCCAATGTAACCTGAATGAATGTAAATCTGAAAGAGTTATTCGAAACCCTGAGTTTTAGATACATTTTTTTTTTATTTCCATCAAACTTAACGCACCACCCTCGCAAAGAAACACAAAATAATTTCTGAATATCTAGAAAAACTAGTTTCGCAATTAATTGCAAATCTTTGAAAAAAAAAAACGTGTAACCAGCACTCGACGACTCACCTCCACCACTCACTCCACTTTACTTTAGTTTAGGTACTGAACTGTTATTACTTTATGGCCATAAAAAATCCAACTAAATCCACTTGGATTCATTGATTCATTTATTTATACATTCAGTGGCCACCTACACCATCTACACAAATTGTTGAATGCAAAAAAAAAAAGAAAAATATTGTAAAATTTATGAATAAAAAACAAAAAATATTGTAAAAAAATTATTTGCAAAAACATCACAGAAAAGGCAGCAGCAAATAATACTCAAGCTTAAATACAAAATCAAAAGTCATTAACAGGAAATTGTCAATTATTTATATTGGAATTTGGCTTATGATTCGGTTTTTTAGTTGTTGTGTTCTTCAAAAGAATATTGAAAGTTTTTTTGTAATTATGGGTCTTATGTTAAATTAAAATAATAGTGCAATTCACAATCTTGTGCAAAAGGTATTGCATCATTGCTTTTCAAAAACGTTTAGCTCTTTTTGCTCTTGCTAAGCATTTTGTTAGTTTAGAGCAAACACTTGCTAAACCTTTTTGCAAATGCAATGATGCAATACCATTTGCACAAGATTGTGAATTGCGCTAATAAAATTTTATAAGGTTTTGTTCAAAGTCTGACTTTATATGGAAAATAATGGTATTTGTAGCTTTAATTACAAAGAACTGCTTGATGGCTAACATCAGCTTAGAGCCACATTTTATGGCTTGAATGGAAATAGTGTAAAGTTAATTTTTCTTCCAGCTTAAGGTAGAAATTTCTTTTTATTTATTTCTTATTTACACAAATATTTTGCTACAACAATGTGTAGCATCTTCGGGGAAATCAAATCTATTAAAAAATTTTATAAAATTTTTTAAAATAACAATAAAAATATTTTTTAATAATTTTAACAGAAATTGTCAGAATGAAAAAAAAATTTAAAATATTACAAAAATTAAACTAGTAAGAAAGTAAAGTCGTTCAAGCCCTACCATATAATATCCTATACTCAGTATATGTAACGGGTGATTCAAGTAGAGATACTTTCAATAGCCTTTTTTTTGACAGATCGCGTGTGACTCGTGTCATGCTGTCATGTTGTTTTTTTTTTTTTTTTTTTTTTTTTTTTTTTTTTTTTTTTTGTTTAGTATTGTTTGGCATTTCATAATGGAAAGACCCTGCACCTGAACAACGTTTACAAATCCTTCAACTTTATTACGAAAATTCACGTTCTGTGAAGGAATGTGTTTCGTGCACTTCGCTCAACTGATGTTCAACATAATCGGCCTACTGCGAATACTTTTCGCAACACCATTTTGAGAATAGACCACGTCCAGCACGCTGTGAAGGATATATAGCGGCCGTAGCTGAGAGCGTACACAAAGATCGTGGAGAGTTGATTCGGCGTCGTTCGCAGCAACTCGGACTGACGATTTGGCGCATTTTACGTCGATATCTTAAATTGACGGCGCTGCTTTCATCGCATCAGTCAATGGATTTATTGAGAGAACAGAACTGTGAACACATAAGTTCACGTTTTGGGCCGGTCTATTGGCCACCAAGATCGTATGATATCACACCGTTAGACTTTTTCCTGTGGGGATATAAAAAGTTTAAAGTTTATGCGGACAAACCCGCTTCGATTTAGGCCTTGGAGGAAAACATCACGCGTGTCATTCGCCAGTTACCAGTCGAAATGCTCGAACGAGTCATCGAAAATTGGACTCAACGGATAGACCATCTGCGACGTAGCAACGGCCAACATTTGATAGACATACCCCCTTATTCATAAACGATTATTAAATTTCACAAACGTTTATTACGACAGATTTGCATATAAAAATTTGCTTAATAAACTTTTGTTAAATTTAATAATCGTTTATGAATAAGGGGGTTAATCTTCAAAAAATAAATGCCAAAGAATGTTCTTTTAAATGATAATAAACATTCTCCATTAGATTTTAATTTTCTGAGTTTTTTTTTTTTTTTAAAGTAGGGAACCTCGAGATGTAACCTATTATGAACCGATCACCCAAAAAAATTGTGACATGATTTCCTTGAATATAATTACGGAGAGGGTCTTATATGAGAGTTTCGAGTGCTGTAGCTTAATTGATTAGCGCATTTTTGATCATTAAGCATGAGTTGGTATTTATAGCCCAGGTTCGAATCCCAGCCGCTGCCACTCAAACAACATCAGTTACTGATAATTATTAGTTTTCTTCTATCTATCATAACTAATATTTATCACAGCGCCCTCCTTCGGTGGTATAGCAATGAAACGCCGCCGAAGTAAAATAATTAAATAAAGGCTATAAAATCAAGCTTTGACATTAATGCGCCTACTCACCACCAGAGGCGCTGCAATGCTGCACTAAAAATAAACATAATGCGCAATTGTGATATCAAGCTTTCTTCTACTTTCACCAACTTTACTTCTTCAATCTATCCCCTTTCCAATGAAAGCAACGCAATTATATATATTGGCATATTAATTGCCTGAGTGTTACTTCTCTTAAAAAAAAAAAAAACAAAAAAAAAATTTTTGGATACTTGCATAATTCAAATATTTATGATCGTTAAACTACTATTTCGGGAGGACATTTGTATGGGGGCCAGGTGAATAAATAATCTGTGTAAGTAATTCTTATTTAAATCTTGAAAAACTTATTTCCATAAATCTCGAAAACCTTCATAAAATTCTATTCAAAGTCGTTTAGCCAGCACCTTCAAAAAATGTTTATTATTTTAGAAAACAATTCAATAATTTTGTCTTTTGTAAATTTTATTGTAAAGTGCATTTTTATTTTTCTCTGCTTATTTGTTTCAAAAACACATTATTGCGTTTTACTGTGTTTAATAAACAATTTAATTGCATAAGAAAAATATGGAAATAAAATTAAAACATCTTCGCTTGAATATTTATAGGTTTATTTATTTATTTATGCAACTGCTGCTAATGTTCAACTTGTCAATAGATTTTTTTATTTTTTTTTAAGGCAAATGGTTTGCAAACGTTTTTGTTACACTGACCGATATTTCAAATTAGAAAAAAACCACACACATTTTATTACTAAACAATTAAAATATAAATAAACATTAGGCTGCACTTAGAGAAAATATGCACGAGTATGTATGAGTAAATATTAAAGTGGAGCAGGTTTGTGGTACATAAACAAAATCGTTTTTAATTTTAAGGATTGAGACAACGAGGTGTGTTGTACCTTTACACCTAACTCTTTTTTTACACGGTTTGAAAATATACAAATTTTAAAATTTTTTTAAACGATTTTTATTTTATTTACCACGATTCAAAATCTTTCAAAATAAATGAATTAATTTTTGGTTAAATTTAATTTTTGCGTAAGACACTAATGCGTCGCTTTGCGTCATTTTTGCTGCTTAATTAGTACTAATTTTTTCTGTGCGTCGCATCATTAGATTTTCGAAGTTGAGTTGTTTTAGATTCGAATTTTTTTTCTTTTTAATTTTTGCGAAATCTTCAACATTATTAGATGCTAAAACGATGAGCCATACAAGAGGTGCTTTGATGATCCAAATGGAGTCCTGGTTTGAAAATCAAGTTGCGCAGAGAACACAATTAAGTAAAATTGTATTTCAGACAAAAGCAAAAAGCTTATTTGATGACACAAAAAGTAAACAGACAATTGCTACAAGGAAAATTTATTTTACGTTGAAAAAATAAAGGCTGTTCAGCAAATATTGGACCTATTTTTTGTGAACGAAAGCCGACGACTTAGTATTTTTGTAACCCTGAAACCCATTTGCGATGTTTACATGGTTTGACATGGAAAATCTTAATTTACTTTGTGTCATTTCATTTTGTGTCGTGTTGTGTTTTGTTTTTTTTTTGGAACGTAGCCGCGACGCAAAATGAGTTATTGGTGTATGTTTATATCACAAATTTAGGGGAATTATCAATTTGTGTATACAAGCAAATTTACTGGTAAGAGCAATTGTAAATAGCACAAAGTTAGGGGAGTTCCCTTTTAGTGCATACAATCAAATAAACTTATCATACATACATACATTTTTTTTACATTACTTTTAAGCTTAGAGTGTATATTATATTAGAGTGATTTGCCTTCCATACAGGATTAAAGACAATGTCAAAACAATTCCAAAAATAATTTTTTTTATTTTTTTGCCACGCCTACCGCCCTTTTAGCACAGTCACAGTCCTTAAATTTTTTTACTACCAGGTCAAATTCTAGTCAAGACTTTTAAAGACGATTTCTTAACATCTTGTCTTAAGATAGACGACAAACTTCAGGTGACGATATGTACATATAGCGATTTTCAATTAAACAGTTTTCATTTTATAACGTTTTTTGCTTCTCGTGTAAAATTATGATAATGAGGGTTACGTCTTTGGGCATTTTAGGTGACGATTTGTATTATTTTCATTATCTTACTTCCTTAATGCAAAACATCCGGACTGTTTTGCTTGCCACTGTAGTTACTATTAAAAAGCTTAAATCTATATTAATTTAACAAATACTTTAAATGGTTTAATTTTATTAAGATTTTGTTTAAGTGTATTTCTAGTTTAGCTATCAAACATATGTTAGCAACAATAATTGCACTATGGGATTTTATGTACATATACGAGTATTTAGTTTATTGTTATTACTTTTATTTACAATTTATAAATTGAACATTAAAGGCCTTTTTTGTGCTCTGTTGTTATATTTAGTATAAAATTTGGGTCATTAACAAATCAAAGCTACCAGAGAACAGTAGCCACTCAAGACAAACAAACAAACATATATTTTTTAATAGTACCTATAATTTAATGATTTCTCTTACATTAAAATATTAATAATAATACTTCAAAATAGTGAAAAGAAAAAACTCAATAAAAAGCACCAAAACGTGCAGTAAACCCGTTTCATTAACAACTCTAAAAACATCTGAGCAAATTATTGTTAAATAACATTTTTTTATTAAATTAATAGAAAATTTGCCGCAGGCAATAGTTCAAATTATTGTGATTAAGTGGGGTATTAATTAAAGATCACCCAGCAACAACAAATAATGTTGTAAATAAATAATAATTTCTATTAATATTTAATTGCGTGTTTCAAATGTTTTGTGGATTTTTTTTACGCAGCAATGTCTATTAAATTGTCATTAAAAGGGTTTTGTGGATTGAGGGGTTTTTGGGATTTTTTAAAAAATATTTAGCAAATACACATACAGCTATGGACAGAGAAATAGCACAATAATAGTCTATAGAGTGCCAAACGTATTTTATTGAGAAATGCTATAATAATAACATGGAATGCTATGCTATTCTTTTGCTCCAGTCTGCTTTTTCAAAAGTTCGTTGTAAATATCCTGTTAACTTTTGCATTTTTCTTTACTTTGTCATATTTTGTTAAAAATTAAGTTTTTTTTTGTTGGACAATGAAATAGCGCACAGTTTTGATGTCGAAACAAAAATAGTTGATGCTTATTTCGATAGTAAATGCTTGTGTAATTTAACAAAAATATTGTTTATCATTAATTTTGTCAACCAAAATGGGAAGAGAAACGCACTGCTCACTTGAGAACAAAAAAGTTTATGAGGGAACTTCACCAAAAAGGGTACAAAACCCAACAAAAATAGTTGAAATAATTGCATGTGCTCGGAAGATGGTTGATAGTGTCATTTAATGTGTCCAATCAGAAGCAAATTTTTTTAATGTAAAGAAAGAAAAAAAGAAGAAGGTACCGCAAAAGCCAACAGTTGTTGAGGATAAGGATAAGGCAATAATTAAAACAAAGCAAACTAGATCCTTTCAAGTCATCGGGAACAATAATGACTGAAATAAATGAGGAATTTGGGTCAAATGTTGCCAATAGACTAGAGTATGAAGACGGCTCAATGAAAATCAACTTTATGCTCGTGTAAGTAGAAAAAATTACACTTCTGTGAAAAAAGAATATACAGGCACGATTGATTGTCTTTTGCAAAACTACACCAGAACAAGGATATGAAATTCTGAAAAAGATTGCTTTTTACAGATGGAAACAAAATTTAACTGATTGGTCTTAAAGGAAAAATGTTTCTACATCGAGAAAAAAAACCTAGAATTTAAACTCCTAAAACCGTAAAGTGCGCTATTTCTCTGTCCATTGCTGTATATTATTTGGCCTTCGAGTACTCGTATAAAAAGGTTTCCAATGAATATGTCCTAAAAATAATTCATATTTTTATTATGAATGATTTTTGGCAGTGGAAGTACTATTGCAATTTTAAGCAACGAAAAAATACCCAAAAATTGTAGTCAGTGTATCTTTTTTGGGGGTTATTTTTTGGTTTTGTTTTTTTTTTGCCCATTTTTCCTGTGATCAATATTCGCAGCGCCCAGTTTTTAGTTTCAATCAGGGCTGCCAGATGAATTTCGGAAAAATCGTCAAAATCCCGATAAAAAAGAAAAAAATCGTCATTTCGAATTTTAAAAATCGTTAAAAAAAATCGGAGAAATAAACAGTCACTATTTCTAAAAGTGTTTTGAAAAATTTATTTAAATAAAAACATAAACTAGAATTTATATAGTCTTTTATAAAATACATATTTTAATTTCTTAAATAAGAAATCACAAAAAATATACAGCCCAATCATGAATAAAAATTCCGTGGTTGTTTCTTTCCCTTTTCTAATTTTTCCTATTCAAATTCAATGTTAAAAAAATAAAAAGGGAAAAAACTGCCGCGGAATTTTTATTCATGATTGGGCTGATAATGTTAAACACAACCTTTCACACTTTACAAATCTGACTCTTTAAGATAAGTATTTTTGCAGGATAAGGGAAACGAGAATAAAAGGGGTACAAACTTGACGGTACTAGTCAAATATTATTTGTAATTATTATACTTAAACTTAACAATAATTAAGAAAACACTACTTTACTTAATTTTTTTTAAATATGTCATGTTCTTCTTAATATTTATCATGGTGTAATTATACAAGGTGAGTGCAAATCGGCAACAAATACAACACAATACAAAAACAACAGCAATTTTTTTTGTGTAAAATAATGTACTACTGCTGTCAGAAACACTTGAAAAAGTATTACCTTTGACATAAGTAAATTGTAAACAAAGTCAGTCAGCTGTGCTACTGCACTCACCTAGTGTAGTTACACCATGATATTTATGATATTAAATGAGAAAAATACTTGTTGTCTCAAAAAAAAAAAAGACAATTTTTTAACAAAAATATTAAAAAATAAAAAAAAAAACAAATGATAGATAACTTTAATAATTCACAAAATCGTCACTTTGTCCCCGTTTACACAGGGAAACATTTGGAAGGGAAACATTTTGTTTGGTAGAAAGGAACGGGTGGGGAAGAGAATATGAAATTTGTTTCCCGTTCTCGGATACACGCTTTGTGCTTTCATTCTTATTGTGTACATTAGCAAATCAAATACAGTAGAAATTAAAAAGTAACAACACTGCAATTAGATAAATGCCAAAAAAAGCAAATAAATATAAACTGGGGGTTACTGCGTATTTCGATTCGAATGCAAAAGCTTTCGAAATACAATGTAAAAAGTATACAAATTCGAATGATTTTCTTTTCGAATCGAAATACGCAGTAATCCCCCTGGAATGTTTCCGACAACAAAATTTCCCTGTATGACCGCGATGTTTCCCTTCCAAATGTTTCCCTGTGTAAACGGGGACTTTGTTATTTTTAAAACAAAAATTCTTCAAAATGACGATAAATCGTCAAATCTAGCAGCTATGATTGCAATCTTTGTAGCGCATTCAAAACATCCGCTGTGATTTGACCAAAATCGTTAAGTTTCGGTTTCAAATTATCTATTGATGCTACAAATACTCTATTCCACAAAAAATACAATTAAATCTTTACTCTGTTATACAAAAAACACAATATCTATGTAAGTATATGAATCGAGTGTCGTTTCTTCAGTTTTTTTTTTTTTTTTTCTTAAATACCAAATAGAGGTTGTAAATGTCAATGCTGTTCAGACCCTGAACGCATTAATTTACAGAAAAAAATGAAGAGAAAAAAATTTCATCACAGCATGTTTGGAATGGAAAAAAGTACAAAAACAATGCAACCATATACTATAATGGTATTGCACATATATACATACATACATATACTTTTTTATATACATAAATATAAATGAAACAGTCTATAAGAAAATTAAATGTATACAAAGATTTTGTTTCAGGTATTAAAGGGAAAAGTAAATTGTTAATTGGTATCAGCAGCAATGTGTTGAGTTTACACCAGTCGCTTAGAGTGGTTCGACAAAAAAGTTGTGTCGTCAGTCATCCCCTAGGATTAAAGATAATGTAAAAACGGTTCCTGAAATATTTTTTTGCTACGCCTACAAATACCGCCCTTTTAGTATTTTGTTCACTGTGTCGCTAATTTAAGTCCGATCATAACATTTTGTATGCCGGTGTTCATGGCTTTGTAAGGGCTACATTTCTGTCATTAAACATTTTTTACTACCACGTCAAATTCTAGTCATAACTTAAAAAAAATAAATAAAAAATATTTTTCATTATTGTGGGTACGAACCGAGTTTTTAAAAGTGTAACTATATATAAATATAATATTATATACATACTATATATATATAAGTATATATATAGTATGGCTATATATAAAATATCTGGTGGCAGTTTCTGACTTTGTTATATATTGCTTTCTTTGAATATAAACTTGATTGGCGGATATTTAATCCCTGAAGTTGCCAGGTTATTCCACAATCGATTGGAGTAAGTCCCAGCGCCTAAATCTTGTCTTTTTGTCCACTTTGAAAAACCGTAAGGCGTTATAGTTAGATGATGGCCAGCATTAACCAATGCAAGAGTGAGACGCAAGTCTCTCGAAGGCAGCGAAAAATGACGGTCATATTGCCCTTTAACGATAATGACAGTGACGCACGAGTTCTTCCACCATACAGAGCTGAACAATGCCTCCTGTTGTCACATTTTTAGTTATTTGACAGCAAGACAAATCAGCTGACTGTCATTAATAATGTAATTATTCCACTATTATAATGAAATGACAGATACCTTTTCAAATTAGATTGAAAATCAATAACTGTCGACTGATTTTAATCGTTCTTTCTTTCTTTCCATCATCTGTGTTTGCTGGCATATTAACACTCATCCTCATCATGTCCTAGTTTGTTGCAATATTAAATTTCTTTTCGATTTAAACGAATAATTTTACACTTTAAATTACTTTAGTCTTTTGTACGTTTACTTGTCATGGCTCACTGTCGCCTGTGCATATTTACAATCAATTTAATTTAAATATAAACAGAAAAAAAACTCAGCCATACCAATGATGCAACTCATCGAACGATAAGACGGACAGACAGACAGACATCTTACCATACTGTTACTCTCACATTCGTTTAAGGAAATTAAACGTTTCTTTTCTTTTTAAATATTTATTTAACAGCAACAAAACAAATAAATATTTTAAATCAATAAATTAAAACTACAAAAAAGTATTTTATTTATGCAAGATTTTGACCCTTTTCTTTGAAAAGAAGTTCATTCAGCTTTTATGCAAATATTGTAAATCAAGCGTTCACACTAGCCACTAAATACATACATATGTATATACGAGTATATTTATGAAATGGAAAGACAAAATTACAAAAATTGTTATTAATCATTAACACAGTTTCGAAATGCGACTGTTTAAAAACCTACAATTTTAACTGAAATAGGACTGTATTAATCCAAGTTACAGAGGACTGTACAAAGATTAACAATTGTTGCCTAAATAAATCTGTACAAAAATCTAAAGCTATGTATAGACGGTTGTCAGAGCATACAATCTTGTCAGATCTAGCAATGTACTAGCAATGTACTAGCAATGTACTGCCTGAAATTGTCAGTTCAGACGGCTGTAAGAAAACCTTACAATTTCATTGGCACACAATTGTCACACAATGAATCTATCTGTCAACCGAAATTCCGAAATTGTCAGTTCACACGTTTGTCGTGTGGCATCATTGTGTGTGTGTATAAAAACTTTAAATATTGTCATGGAACAAAAAACAGCAAATGCAACAATTTTATCTGCATATGTCCTAGAAAGTTGCCAGGATGAAGACAAAATAACAAAAAAAAATAAAAAAAAAACGCCGCTATCCATTTTTTATTTTCTTCCATTTAATTCTTTAATTTTCTTCTACTTTTTTCCAAATTGTTATTAATGCACTTTTGTGCGTTTAATTATTTATGTATATATAGAGTTGTATTTAGAAATAATTTCTCTGACAATACTGCCATTAACAGATGCATAAATTTTGCACATATGACAATTAAAAGTGTTTTACAATTGTGTTAATAAAATCTTATAATGACAAAAAAATGTATTCACACGATTGTAAAGCTATATATAGACGGCTGTCACATCATACAATGTACTGACATTGGAAAATTGTTAGCAAAAGGTAAATTGTCATTGATTTTTCTTACAACGTTGAAAGACAAAAATTTTTAATTCACATGGTTGTTAGACATTTTCTGAAAACATTTTTCGGACAACGTTGTAAGATCTGACAACCGTCTATACGAAGCTTTAGATGTCTGGTAATATTTTTGTCTTACAATGTACAAAGGACCAAATTTTGGGTCACATTTCATTATGAAATTTAACCGTAATTTTAAGAAAAAATCAGCTTAAGTTTAAAAAGAAAGGTGGCCCCAAATATGTAAATAAATTTTCACTCTAAATTTTGTAATTTTTATAAAATATTTCTTAATAGTAATAATGAAAACTCCAAAATTGTACATTAGGACTATAACCAAATAGTACCACGGAGTGACCAAGAATGTTTTAGTAATGAAAATATATGTCTCCCGTCATTTTGCCAAAAAAAAAAAAAAAATTCACGCAAGCAAGCACTTTTTTTTTTGAAACATTTTTTATTATATACAATATTCATGTATTAAATCTACATGGTCTAAACAGTGGATAAATATATTGTACAACTTTTATTGCTCGCTCTGCACATATGCATATTACTCCTTTGTTGCAATGAAAGTGTTGAAGGTTCGTTTTACCCAGTGCCTTTTTAAAACACGCCATTGCTTTTTGCAATTAGGTCAATGATTATTCTAAGCCTTTGTAGTTTTCTTCATTGAAGCACTGATCGGAAAACCAAACATAGGACATAGTTTAGGTCCAATTTGCCAATTAGGTATTTTGGAATAAAAATAAAAACTAAAATAGCAAGAATTGCCCTTGAATACCATCAACCACTTAGCAATGTCGTGGCGGTATGCTTTTAAACTTATTTTGAAAATTTTATAGGAATTTTGAGTGCAAATGTTGTATTTGTGAAAACTCTTTTCCAAGATCATAATCTAGTCATTTAGTGATGGTACATTCTATAAAATTCGGATCATTGCTTATATGTATTTTTATATCACTTTAAACATAAGCCCCCTTATTCATAAAAACTTACAACAAGTTTATAACAATTTGCTTTATAAACCTTATGTTTAGAGTGATATAAAAATATAATATGGTCCTTCGGACTTAATATTTTAGACTATGACAAATGAAGACGTACAATAAAGTTTATTATTAAGTTCAATGTCATCTAATAACGGTTCTCATTTAATTTAAAAAAAATCATCAAACTTTGTTTTATATCTCAGGACAATAAAACACATGTGAGAAAAGTACAAAAAGTTCACCAACAAAACATGAGGTACAACAAGCTAAAGAACAACAAACTACAAACCAACAAGTTTCCAGCCATTTGTTGTATGTACGTTCATTTACTTATTATTGTTCACTAAAATTTGCTGGCAAAATCATAAATCTCAATTCATTTATTATTATTTCGCTTGCCACAAACAATAAATCACAGACTAAATAACAAACGTTAATTTTTTGTTTTTTTTTTCTAAAGAAACATAAACAAAAAATTCTATTGAATTTCTTAAATAAAAGAAAAAAAAATCGATTTAATATTAAACAAAAATACATAGATTTAATTCAAATGGCATGAGAAAGATGGAGCGAGGAAAGGGAGTGTTCAACATATGAACGACACAAGACAAATATGTATGTAATATTGTGTGTATGATTTTGTTGCACGGTTGAGTTGTTAATTAAAAAAATGTCAAAATATATTTTGATTTGGTTTTGATTTGATTTGATTTGATTTCATTCAATCAACTTCTTATTATTTATTTGTTTATTAATTTAGCAATATATGTACGTAGATTGTGTGATAAGTACACATATATATTTTTATAAAGAAAACGCATGTAAAATAAACTTCTTCGGTTTCAACTTTAATTTGTTGTTTGTAATTTTAAAGGATCGTTAAAGATTGAACTGGTTTAACTAAAAGTTCAATAACTTTCAAACATATGCCAAAATATTGAAAGCGATTTAAACGATTTAAAATATCGCACTATTTTTATATCCTACACCACAATAGTGGGGAGGCTATATTGGATTTGTACTGATGTTTGTAACGCCCATAAATATTGGTCCAATATCCCAGCATACCATTCTAGGAGCGCTACAAAAAAGGAGTCCGAAAAGAGTCCAACTAAAGTGCATTTTCGGAGGGCTTCGAAATAGCAGTCAGAAAAAAGTCCAACTAAAAAGGATTTTTGGAGCGAATGAAAAATTTGCTAAAAAAATTATTTTTTTTCCATTTTTATATATTTTATTTAAATGAATTTCATTTAATTTTTTTTTTTCCTATAAATACAATTTATTTACCCCCTGGCCCACGATGTCGAACGATAACGTTCGCTTAGATAAGACTTAAGATACACACTTGATTGTGGAATAAACAAACTTGATTGAGTAAAAAATAGATACGATTAAAAGTTTGTGTCTTAAGTCTTATCTTAAGCGAACGTTATCGTTCGACATCGTGGGCCAGGCGGTTAATTTTTTTCCATTTCTAATTTAGTTTATTTGTAAATGAATTCCCTTTTTAAGTAAAAATAATTTAAAAAAGAAATAATAAATGCGACCTTTAAATTTGTTGTATTTAAAATTGCAATGACTCTTTTTTGATATGATGTAAGAGCCCAAAAAAAACCCCTCATAAAAGACTCTTTTCTGACATTATCTAAGAGCTCTTTCTGACGGACCATTTTCGAATGTAATGACCCTTCTTTTCTGAAGGTTTTCGGAGCAATAATGATTGTTTTTTTGGGCTCATAAAGAATTCATGCTCCGGGAAAGGTGTCAGAAAAGACTCTTTTCGGACTCATATGGCTTGCTGAGATCCACCTTAAAGTATAACGTTCGACTTAGAATCCATTCCTGAGTCGAGTTAGCGATGTCCGTCTGTCCGTCTGGCTGTCACCATTTTGAAGATATTTCAATAAAATTTGGTACGTTATATTTTTTCGGCCCAAGGACGGTTGGGATTGAAATTGGTGGAAATCGGTTTATTATTTCAATTATTAACCATGCAAATGTCCTCCCGAAATAGGAGTTTAACGATCATTAATGTTTCAATAATTCAAATGTCCAAAAAAATTTCATCACAAATTATTGCTAAATGAAGCCAAATCACATCTACAAATTTAGTGCAGAGCGGCCCTTAATTGATCATAGCTCCTATATAAGGCTCACTTCCGAAAATCACTGTAAAAAGCATAACTCTCTCAAAAATGTTGGTATCCAAATAATATTGAACACAAATATGTTTCGTGTATAAAAATAATGTGGTAGAATTTTATGCTGATCGGTCTACTTCCGAAAATCACTTTAACAATCATAAATCTGTTAAAAATGTTGGTATCAATATAAAATTCATATACTCGTATATAGAACTGATGACGTCAAATTTTATGATGACCGGTCCATAATTAGTCGTAGCTCCCATAGAAGACCCTTCCCTTAAATCTTTTAAAAGTATTTATATCGAGATAGAGTACAACATACATAATATTTATAATCACTAAAGTCATGGCACTAAATTTATGGATATCGTCCATATAGCGCCCATTTCTGTTAAACTGTTTTATGGGTGTAGGGTATTGACCGACTATACTTTCTAACTTGTCTTTTTTTTTTGTTTTAAATAAATTATTTATTAGATTTAATTACAAATTATAATTAAATAATTCTTGTTTCGGCAGAATATACACTAAAATTGGAACGTTACAGAGAAGATCGTACCAGTTTAACTAATTTGCCTACAAATGAAGCAAACAATTAGTATTTTAAAGTATAATAACAGCTAAAGATTTAAATCGCCACCTTCCCATCTTCCAAATCAATCACATCATGGACAATCCATTTGATTCCAATTTGATATACATATGTACATATCTCCATCCTCCCCTGTCTCTCTCCCAAACCAAACTAAACATATCGTACTCAATGTATCATATCATAAGAAACAAATAGACTGACATATGTCTGTCTATTCATTCATTCATGCATTAGCTAGCTCACTCACTCACTACTCAATCGTTTGACAATTATTGGTGATTTGTTTAGACAGGATGTCTGTCTATAAAGTTTGTTGTTTTTGTTTATTTAATATTTTTTTTTTTTTACAACAATAACAAATAATTATGTATTTTATTTTGACAAATTTGTGTGTGTGTATAAAATTTGTATCAAATTGAAAGTTGTTATAAAATAATAATGAAATAGAATTAAATAAAAATCGATGGAAAATAAACTTAAATTAATTGTCATGAGATTCAAAAGTTGAATCCAAACTGACAAAACTAACGTGTGATTGATATGTATGTATGTATGTATGAATGTATGTATGTACGAGTAGATAGACAGAAAGAAAGATGGGGTGTTGTACCAAACCGACATGAGTCAGTAATTGAAAAGTGGGTATCTTCGTTGATCATTACTAGAAATTAAATTGTAGTAAATAGTTTAGAAAAACAAGTAAGAGTGCTATATTCGGCTATGCCGAATCTTATATACCCTTCACCATTGTTGTGGATGAATAATTATATTATGCATAATTATGTCGACAAACACGCCATCTGTTGATGAATTTGTTCGTAACAATATTAATACACTTTGTTTGATCAACGCCATCTGTTGATGAATTTGTTCGTAACAATATTAATACACTTTGTTTGATTAACGCCATCTGTTGATGAATTTGTTCGTAACAATATTAATACACTTAGTTTTTTTGATGACATTTTCAGAGGTTGTCTCGGATTTTTGCTCATATCTCCGTTATTTATGGACAGATTATGCTGATTTTAAATAGCAAACTTCTCGAAAGCATGTCTGACAGAACTATTGAAGATTTGGATCCCAAAGATATCTAGGGAAAATTGATTTCAACAGACAGACGGACATGGCTTAATAGACTCTGCTATCTATAAGGATCCAGAATATATATAATTTATAGGGTCGGAAAATTATATTGTGGAAATTACAAACGGAAGGGTATAAAAACAAGTAAGAAAGTATAGTCGGTCAAGTCCGTCCATATAATACCCTACATCCAGTATACATATGTATGTGCAAAAACAGTTTTTCAGATACAGGCACTATACAGGGAAATATGACCTATTATGGACCGATCATGTAAAAATTTAGTGGCATGACTTCTTTGCATATAAATATTTTGTGTGTTAAATTTTATCTCAATGTAAAACTTTTAAAAGATTTATGATGGTTAAAGTCAATTAAGGAAGGGGTCTTAGTTTTCGACTAATTGTATACCGAACATTATAAAATTAGGTGTCATCATTTATGTATATATGAAACTTATTTGTGTTGAATTGTATTTGGATACCAACATTTTTAAGAGATTTTAAAGTGATTTTTGTAAGTGGACCTTATATGAACGCAATGGCTTATTATGGACTGATCATCATAAAATTAGGCTGAATGATTTGTATATATACATACATATATGAAACATATTTGTGTTGAATTTTATTTGGAGAGATACCAACATTTTAAGAGTGTTATTAAGTGGGCCTTATATAAGAGCTATGATTAATTATGAACCGATCATCATAAAATTAGAATTGTCTTGAATATTATTTGGATACTCTCAAAATTTCTAAGAGAGTCATGCTTTTTAAAGTGCTTTGGGAGCTATGGTCAACTATGTACCGATCTTCACAAAGTTTATAAGTCTGATTAGGCTTCAAGTAAAACTTATTTTTTGCGAGGGTGCTGTAGCTTAATTGGTTAGCGCATTTGATCATTAAGCATTAAGCCGCTGCCACTCAAACAACATCAGATTCTGATAACTATTAGTATTCTATCTATCATGAATAATATATATCACAGCGCCCTCCTTCGTGGTATAGCAATGAAACGCCACCGAAGTAAAATAATTAAACAAAGGCTATAAAATCATGCTTTAACATTAATGCGCCTACTCACCACCAAGGGCGCTGCAGTGCTGCACTAAAAATAAACATAATGCGCAATTGCAGACTTGTGATATACAGTTTTCTTTTACTTTCACCACCTTTACTTCTTCAATCTATCCCCTTTCCAAAGAAAGTAACGCAATTTAGGTATATTAATTGCCTGAGTGTTGCTTCTCTTCAAAAAAAAAAATTGGTTTGGTGCATAAATCAAACATTTATAACCGATAAACCCCTATTTTGGAAAGACATTTGTATGGGGCATAATTGAAATAATAAACCGATTTCAACCAAATTCAATTCCAATCGTGTTTGGGACTTACACAATTCTTATACAAAAATTTATCGAAATATCTTCAAAATTCCAACCTCTACTCTGCGCACAAGCTTTACATGGACAGCCAGGCAGACGAAGGGATAAACGAACATCGTTTAATCGACTCAGAAAGTGACTCTGAGAAGATCAGTATACCTTAAGGTGGATGTTAGACTAATACTTTGGAGCGTTACAAATACAAATGAAATATATTCTACCCACTATGGTGGTGTAGGGTATAATAATACAATAACATTTTAACAACTTTAAATCTACTATAGTAGCCAACATAGAACTGTATAAAGACCTATATTTGCTGTTTAAATTGCACCGTATAAAAATCTACAAAATCTAAAATATATGACTGTAAAAAGACCTTCCATAACAAACTACATAGCACAATATAAAAGCTTTCAATGGAAGGCTAAATAGAATTACGTGCCTATCTTAAAGAGTAGTGTATAGCTATAAAGACTATCAGGGAAAGCTTAAATATAATGAAGTTTATAGCTTAAATAGTACTGTATAATTACAGTTCAAATAGGACTGTAGAATGATGTACAATTAAATACTAAAGGGACTGTATAAAGTGTTTAAAATATATGTAGTTTAAATATGACTGTCTATAGACTTTGAATGGCAGCTTAAATATTATGACGTTTATAGCTTAAATAGTACTGTATAAAAGCCTACGATTCCAGTTTAAATCGGCTTGTATGAATCTATGATATTAGTCCCAACTTACACGAAGCAATTTTAATTGAAAAGATTGACACACTTTTTTCTTTGAAATTTCTTCGGTGTTCAGACAGCACAATACTTATTTATCGTATTTTTATTTGAGACTATATACACATTTCTATATACACATTTCTATACATATATGAACAAGAGAGTAACACGAATTGCTAGTACAATCAAGTATGTACCTACTCGTCTTATCTTACCCTCACCCCGATGTCTAAAAGGTAATCTGTATACCTTAAAGAATTGAAGAAAGAATTGCTTCGTGTAAAATGGTACTTAAACAGGAATATATACACTGAACTTCACTTAATTATAACTATTTTACTTCACATCTCTCACGAATTCATTCTTTTATACTGCTTTATTACTAAATCGAAAACAGATAATTATGACGTTTCTATGTTATTCGATTGGTAAAAAAGGTTCTTACACTTTTCTAATCGTATTTATTAATGACTCACAATTGCCAGTTATATTTGCCATTATTAAAAGGCGTTTTATTTATTTAATATAGCAACAAATTATTTAACTTAACTTATAGTTTAAAGTAATCATAATATGATCTAAAGTAATCATATTATGATATTTTTTTGAAAATAGAAATAAATATTTATGCACTTTCAATGTATATAAAAAATTTATATTTATTTTTAGTTACGTTTAGTTAATAGAATTTTATTTTGTAATATTTAAGATTATTTCTTTTATGTACACTTTATTTATTTAGGTCTTTTACACTTTTTTGGCATTTTTGTATTTTGTGGTAATATGTGGTATTTCAAATACGAATTGTTTTTTTCTTTCAATTATTAAAATATTTAAATTCAAATACATAATCCGATATCGCGCAGACAAACTACTGAACTGATGCAAAAGTCTTCTACAAATAGTAAAAACAAAATATGTATAATAAAAATTAAACATATTTTGTTTGCATTTTAGACATAATCAGCGCAATCATGAATAAAAAATCTGCGGGAGTTTTTTTCCTTTTTTTAACATTGAATTTGAATAGGAAAATGGGAAAAGGGAAAAAACTCCCGTGAAATATTTATTCATGATTGGGCTGAATATGAGTACATATGATAGAAACTTATCATTTAATGGTTATTTGTAAGTTTAAATCGTTGCAAAATAATATAATATGTTTGAATAGAAATCATTCAATAGTTATGGACCATATTCAATTTTATAATTGCGATATGTAAATGTTTATAAAAACGTTAAAATCAAATTAAAATAGCAATTATTTTTGTACCACAACAATACATTGTGTAGTTGTTGTAACCATGTCCAATCATGTTTTTTCTCTGCGTGTGATTATTATTTCGATTATACATTGAAAGAAGTGTCAGATGATAACAGTTCTATTCATCATATGCCATGACTATGGGAATCATTTTGGACTGCTAAGAGTTGCAAACAAATGTTTATAAAATCACTGATGGTTTCACATAATTTTTATAAGAAGGCAATGCTGGCTTTAACCTGGTTTCCGAATCTGGTATTGTATAAATTGATAAAAGTATAAATTAATGTCCAAATGTTCAATAAAACCATTACATGTATATCTATTAAGCTTATCTAACTTTCAGGATATCAAAACAACTAATTTCAAAACATATCGCACCCTAAATACAAAAGGCTCACAACTCAAAATTTTCCGAAACTGACTTTTTTCATAAATTAGTTCAGAGTACACATCTCTAACTACTTCTTTAACTGGAAAACAAGTAAGAAAGTATAGTCGGTCAAGCCCGACCATATAATACCCTACACCTAGTATGTATATGTAAATATAAAACAGTTTTTCAGAAATGGGTGTTATATGGGAGATATCACCTATTTTGGACCAAAATTCAGTGTCATGATTTCTGTGAATATAAATATTATATGTGTTAAACTTTATCTCGATATAAATACTTTTAAAAGATTTATGGAAGTTAAAGTGAATTACGGAGAGGGTCGTATATGGGAGTTTCGACTAATTATGGACCGACCATTAGAAAATTAGGTGTCATCATTTCTGTATATTATTTGTGTCGAATTTTATTTGATTACCAACATTTTCAAAAAATTTATGCTCTTTAAAGTGATATTCGGAAGTGGGCCTTATATGGGAGCTACGACTAATTATGGACCAATCATCATAAACTTCTACCATATTATATGTATATATACAAAACATATTTATGTTCAATTTTATTCGGATAACAACATTTTTGAGAGAGTTATGGTCTTTTAAGTGATTTTCGGAAGTGGGTCTTATATGGGAGCTACGACTAATTATGGACCGATCATCATAAAATTCTATCATGTTATATGTATATGTACGAAACATATTTGTGTTGAATATTATTTGGCTACCAACATTTTTAAGAGAGTTATGCTCTTTAAAGTGATTTTTGGAAGTGGGCCTTATATGGGAGCTACGACTAATTATGACCCATCTTCACGAAATTTTTGGATGTGCTTTAGCTTCAATTACTACTCATCTGTATTAAATTCTGTTTGCATACTTGCATAATTCAAAGATTTAAGACCGGTAAATCCCAATTTCGGGAGGACATTTGTATAGGGGCTAGGTGAAATAATGGACCGATTTCCACCAGTTTAAATCCCATCCATCCTTGGGCCGAAAAAATATCACGTACCAAATTTTATCGAAATATCTTCAAAATTGCGAACTGTACTCTGCGCACAAGCTTTACAGCCAGCCAGCCAGACGGACGGACGGACGGACATTGTTAAAGCAACTCAGAAAGTGATTCTAAGTCGACTTTAAGGTGGGTGTTGGACCAATATTTCTGGGCGTTACAAACATCAGCACAAATCCAATATACCCTCCCCACTATGGTGGTGTAGGGTATAAATACAGTTATGTCTATTTTTATATTAAGTGTGTTGCTTGTGCATGATGAACAGTTTTTTGACTCTCCTAAAAATTTTAGTTTTTTGAGTTGTGACCCTTTTGTATTTAGGGTGCGTTATGTATTATATGCAGCCACAACAAATTCACTGACATTTTCATTTCATTTCAAATGATATGTGACGTCAAAATGAATTTATTTATCCTCACTGACGCATTCGAAATAAACATACAACATAATTTTCAAAATTAATTTATACAAATAAAATTGAATACTTAAAATAAAACATTAAAATAAAAGAAATTTAGAAATACCCATCCATATGTTTCTCGAATTCGGAGCCATAAAAATGCACATCAAGGTCAATGTTTCCTATGCCGTTAAACCGCAAAAACAAAAGTCAAAAAAAGCTAAATAATATCTATTAAAATAACAAAACTAAACAATAAACATTGGCGTTTTTTTTTTGTTTTATAATAATATGAAACTATATTTAAATTTTCCTAAAATTGCACAACACATATGGTGCCGCCACCCTTTCACTTTCGGGCATTTCTATTTTGAAACAAATACAAATTGCCAATAAAATTGCTGCCCATCGCTTTAAAATAAATATACAGAAATATACACAAAAATAACATAAAATTTTTATTAAAAAAAAGTAAAAAAAAAAACAATTAAACAAAAAATGCCGATTAACATAAATCTTGCAATAGACGCATGTGTATGGACACACGGAAAGACGTTCAAATAAATAGATTCGACCAGAACATTGCTATTTTGTTTAATTACTTGGATTAGTGGAAATTTCAGTTTAATAAGAGTTTTTTCTTAAAGATTTGATCAAAGTTTGTTTAAACTGCAACGTGGTACTTGGATCTGGAAAAAATTCGTTGTCAACTTTGAAATTTCAAAACGCACCAAAATGGAGAAAAAACACGCCAAGTTTAGAATTTCCTTTTTATTGAATTAATTTTTGTTAATGTCATAAATAAAACTTTTTAAAAAGAGATCAACGACTAACAGTAATATTTAAAACCTTTTTTTAATAAACTAGCTAATAAATATAAAATTTAAGAGGCCCTTTACACGATGCAATTAATTGCGTGCAATTTTTTCCATTCTCTTTTAAAATTGCTACGTAAAATGTTGTGCATTTATACGATGAAATTTTACGTGCAGCAAATCATGAAATTTTTTGACGTTTAATTACACCTTCCTTTTTAGTTTTTCATTCGCAACAAAGAAAACAAAATTTTAAAATATAAATAAAGGGTGGTTAAATTATAAGGGCCGATGTTGAATGTGAACCACAGCTAAACGCCAAGCTTTTTTCCGAATTTTATTTGACATTTCTCTATTTCAGACTTACTCAATTTGAACCATGGAGAGATACACAATCCAACAACGTGTTAAAGTTATCCAGACTTATTATGAAAATGGGCGTTCAAATCAAAATGCATATCGTGCATATCGAAGAAAATCATCTTCAGTGATGAGGCACATTTTCACCTCAGTGGATTCGTCAATAAACAGAATTGCCGCATTTGGGCGAATGAGAATCCAAGACTGATTGTCGAAAAACCAATGCACCCACAAAGAGTGACTGTTTGGTGCGGTTTATGGGCTGGCGGCATCATCGGGCCGTATTTTTTCCAAAATGAGGCCGGTCAGGCAGTTACTGTGAATGGTGTTCGCTATCGTGAGATGATAACGAACTTTTTATGGCCCGAATTGGAAGATATGGATGTGGACGATATGTGGTTTCAGCAGGACGGTGCCACTTGCCACACAGCTAACGAAACAATGGCTCTTTTGCGCAACAAATTCAATGGCCGTGTTATCTCACGTAATGGCGATGTCAATTGGCCGCCAAGATCATGTGATTTGACACCGTTGGACTTTTTTCTTTGGGGTTATTTGAGAGAAAAAGTGTACGTCGATAAGCTAGCAACAATTCAAGAGCTAAAGGATGAGATAATTCGGCACATTAACGGCATTGAACCTCCATTATGCCTCAGGGTCATCGAAAACTTGGACCATCGGATGGAGGTGTGCCGCCGTGGTCGCGGCAATAATAATAATTAATAATAATTACAATAATTTTCTAAGTAGTTTGTGTTTTATTCAAAATCAACATCGGCCCTTGAAATTTAACCACCCGTTATAATATACCAAAAAATATACATAAATACAATATACAAAATTTTAAAAAAAATATAAAAAATGGAAGAATGTAATTGAAAATGTTCTTGCGCTAACTGAAATGGCTACCGAAACACAATGCACACTTCGAAGTCAGAATAAGAATAAAACAAAATAAGTAAAACACAAACGATAGTAAAAGGAAATATCAAAAAATTACATGAAAAACGAAAGTCGTGCAACTTTTTCTACCCCTCTTGCTTCGCTACCCCGATGGCCAACAAACATCAATTGCATGAAATTAATTGCATGCAAAATTGCATCGTGTAAAGGGCCTCTAACTCACAATATGCTATTCGGAGCTGAAGTGCTAATTGGTAAAAAAAAAAGGGCTAACTTCGGTGCATATTTGGTACGTTTTGTTTTCTAGTTTTAAGTACTTCTATTTGAATTTTTTCAATTCAATTTGTCCCGGTTTACATTATGAAATTTTTGTCGCTGCGATTCTTGTCGTATCTTCTTTAAAATTGTATTTGCGTCTACATTGTGAAATATTTGTTGCAGAGATTTTTTGTGGATTCAAAATAAACAAAAAAATTTCAAATAAACAAATGTATTTGATTGTAGCTAACACATACATGCATATATACATACATGTATGAAAATAAAAAAACAACGAATGAGGGAACAAAGCGTGTTTCACGAGTACATGCATAGTGTACCCCTTTTAATACGACTCACCGCTTTCGCGAACGAAGCAAGAATCGCAGCGACAAAAATTTCATAATGTAAACCGGGACTTTGTTAAGGCTGTACTGGGACTCTAACCCTGGTTGTTCGTCTACAGTTCAAACCATCAAACTATACAAGAGTTTTTATTTCCATGTTTAAAATGTTAATTTTATTTTCAAACACAGATTTTCACCCTATTCACCTTTAGCAAAACAAACTTCATGTAACGAATTTGTTAGTATGTATTCATTTATCATAAATTCGCACTTAAAATGCATTTAATGGGGAGGTCCTTTTTCATCGTATAGATTTTATGATAAAGAATTATTTAAAAAACTGCAACTAAAAATTAGTAAAAAAAGATTTCATCACATTTTTGGAAAAATTCAAAAAAAACGCACCGAAATTAAAAAAACGCACCGCCGCGCACTAACTAAGGAGTTTTACGCACAAAAAATTTTAAAAAGCACCAAAAATAGTGCGAAACGCACCAAGTTAACAACTCTCTAATATGATTGCGATTTAACTGCATAAAAACAAACAATTGCAGCTTAACTTGTACTCTATGTAGACCTATAGGACAAACAATTGCACTTTAAATAAGAGTGCAGAAATACTAACGATTGCAGCTTAAATATCTGTATTAAACAATACGAGTACTATACAGGGGGAACAATTTCAACTGCTTCCATTTGCAGGCCTTATAAAAGACCTGTTGGCACATTCTAAAAGATTCGATAGTCATTCCACTATGTCTACTCTCAGAAGGTGTTCTAGAAGGGGTTTCAAAATCAGAAAATTGTAAACAAATCATGTTTTCAATTGCACAAACACAAATGATTTTGCAATTAATTCTTTCTGCATATCGTCACGACAAAAACAAACATTATTTTGCTCACTTTATTGCAAGAGTAATAAAAATTAATAAAAAGAGCAGAGCGTCTATAAATTTAGTCCTTTATGAAAGATTGTGGTATAAAGTACGCTTGAAGTAGTACTTTAATATTCATATGATTTTTAAAATTAATTTAATATGAATTAAAAACCTTATTTTATTTAAAATCCCTTTATTTTACTTTCCTCAATGAAATTATTATTTCAGCAGACCTTTAATTATGTCTTCTATGAGGCATTACTTGGTTGACCTTCCAATTGCCCTTCTCAAGTGTCCTTCTAACCAGTAGCGAGTAGGCATGACCTTGATGGACAATGACACGCCGTGTTAAATTGTAACGCTTTTGGCAATGCGGCTGGAAGTCCTTGTCAGTGCAAAATAAGGCCTTCTAGATGGCTTCTTTACGGCATCTTTTTCCTGCCTATTTACTAACAAATACTCTAAAGACTAACGATTGCCTCTTAAGTTAAACTATCAGCCATTGCACAGAATTTAAATCCGTTCGGAAGTGGAATTAATTCCGTACAATTCCACATAGCAAAATAAAAGTGGTTTTACTCCTAAAAAATTCTTCGTTTTGCTTTTTCTATAGAAGCAAAATACGGAATTAATTACATTTCCGAACGGAATTAAATGCTGTGACGTGGCTGTACATATGCGATTTATGTCGTCTAAAATGAGACAGAGTAAAGTTATTCGATTACATATGAAATAGGACTATGTAAAGATTAGTTATTGCAGCATAAATGTCTTATTTCATTTACAGCCGATTACAGCCTAAATTGAACTTATGATTTTAATCCAAATGAAACTGTTTAAATATTCATGATTGCAGCTATAATATGTACAAAGACCCACGATTACAGCATAAATGGGTCTGTATAAAGACCCACGATTACAGCATAAATGGGTCTGTATAAAAACCCACGATTACAGCCTAAATGGGACTGAATAAACGCCCAAGATTACAGCATTAATGGGTCTGTATAAACGCCCAAGATTACAGCTTAAATGGGACTGTATAAAAATCCACGATTACAGCCTAAATGGGTCTGTATAAAAAATCCACGATTACAGCTTAAATGGGACTGAATAAACGCCCAAGATTACAGCTTAAATGGGACTGTATAGAAATCCACGATTACAGCTTAAATGGGACTGAATAAACGCCCAAGATTATAACTTAAATGGGACTGTATAAAAATCCACGATTACAGCTTAAATGAGTCTGCATAAAAATCCACGATTACAGCATAAATAGGTCTGTATAAAGACTCCGAATACAGCTTAAATGGGACTGTATGAAGACTCACGATTAGAGCTTAATTCAGACTGTATAAAGACGCATGGTTAAAACTTAAATATGACTTTATAAACTATATAAAAATCCACGATTACAGCTTAAATGGGACTGAATAAACACCCAAGATTACAGCTTAAATGGGACTGTATAGAAATCCACGATTACAGCTTAAATGGGACTGAATAAACGCCCAAGATTATAACTTAAATGGGACCTTATAAAAATCCACGATTACAGCTTAAATGAGTCTGTATAAAAATCCACGATTACAGCTTAAATGGGACTGTATAAAGACTTCGAATACAGCTTAAATTGGACTGTAGGAAGACTCACGATTAGAGCTTAGTTCAGACTGTATAAAGACCCACGGTTAAAACTTAAATATGACTTTATAAACTGTATAAAGATCCACGATTACAGCTTGATTAAACCAGTGTACTGTATAATGAATTGCAACTTTTAACTTTTATTTAGAGCAATGTATAACATGAACATAACTTACTGTGTCTATCCCTTCAAATCGTTATCGGTTCTTAAGAAGTTCTGTGCAATTCACAGTATTGTGCAAATGGTATTGCATCATTGCATTTGCAAAAACATTGAGCATATTTTTGCTCTTGCTGTGCATTTTCTTAGTGTAGAGCAAAAAAATGCTAAAACTTTTAGCAAATACCATTTGCACAAGACTGTGAATTGCGCTAATAATTTAGCTCATTAATTTTAATGCAAACCGTTCAAGTGTTAAAGAAAGTTTTTATTTTATTGTGCAAAGTTTCCCTTTAACTGTCTAGTCAAGTGGAAGTGGTACTAAAATTATTAATTGCTTTAAATGCGTTTACATAATTTGAAAATTCTTTAATACTTCCTTAAAAAATAAACAAATCTTTATTTATGAAACAAATCATTTTAAAAGTACCCAACAAAAGTTAGAGAAAAAAAACAAAAAATAATTCTTAAATGTTTTTGGGACGATTTTCAAAACAAATGTTCAAAAAAAAAAAAAAAATATTCAAATAATGCGAGTGTATTAGAGTGTGTTAACTGTCAGTACATTTGATAAAGATTTGTTGTACATACATATATGTATACATACATATGTACAAATAAGAAATATACATAAATAAATATTCAAAAACAAATAAAATTTCAACAGAATTGACGGTTTGAATTAAAGAAAAACACACACTTTTTGTCATTTTATTTTTCTCCTTATCGCTCTAGTGTTTAAAATTTAAATATACAATTAAGTAGAGAAGAGCAAATGCAAATGTTTAAAATAATTATTATTTAAAGTCTATTTATAAAATCAGACAAATTGTATGTATGAAAATTGGCGTCTAGATTTTACACTTATAGATTTGAGTGTTTTGTCTGTGATTTTATTAGAAATATAAAATTTATTTCTTTTTTTATTTTTTACAATTATTGCAGTGTAATTTTTTTTTTTTTTGCCTTTTGATACATTATTTGTTTCGAATGATTATTGCTGTTCTTTACGTTGCATAGTGGCTGCACTCGTAAAAGATTAGATGTGTTTAATAGCTTTTCATTCGTTGAGGGTTTGGGCTCCTTATTTGAATCATTATCAAGTTGACATTTCCGTCATGTAACATCAGCAATGAATCAGGTGTTTATTTGCTTATAGTAAATATATATTGTTTCTTACTATATGTATCTGGCAAATAAAGTGATTTTAGTGTATAATGACTCAAATATAATATTTAAATAGAACTAAACTAATCAAAATATCTCCAATCGCATAGAAATTAAAATCTGTTTCATTCTTTTCCCACTTATTTTGACAATTTATATACAACAGATGCCAATTGAACATTACTAGTTGTTTAATTAATCCCAATTTACACGAAGCAATTTTTATTGAAAAGATTGATATGTATAATTTTTTACTTGAAATTTCTTCAGTGTTTACACAGCACAATTCTTATTGCTTAAATCGCTTGTACTTTAATTTAAGATACACATACATATGTACTCGTCTTATCGTCTTATCTTCCCCACACCCCGATGTCTAAAAGGTAATCCGCTTAGCTTAAATAATTGCTTCGTGTAAATTGGGTATTAGTTAGAATAGCAATATTTTAATAATATCAGATTTTTGTTAAAGACTAACAGAATAGAACAAATGCGCTGCGATTGTATATTGAATAGAACTCCAGCTTAAATAGGACCTACGTTTGCAGCTTCTGTAGGACTAAGGACCTAAAGTTCTAACATTTCAGTTAAAGTAGGACTGTATAAAGATCAACGATTGCTACTTAATAGCACTGTATAAAGTTCTAACATTGCAGTTTAAGTATGACTGTATAAAGACCTATGATTGCAGAATTAGTAGAACTGTATAATAAAGGGCTGTATAAACAAAAACGATTTCCTGTTCAATGTTACTGTATAAAGACGATTCCAGCTTAAGTAAAACAGTACAAGAGAGCTTAAATAGGTTTATATGAAGCCCTATGCAGCTTAATTATGTTGAAGAGAGACTGTAAATAGTACTGATTTTATATTGTATAACAAACGATGGCTGTTAAAATACTACAGTACTCGTATAAACAAATTGAATTGCAAATTGTCTGGCATCGTAACAGACTTAGAGTTAAAGTTTTAAGGGGTTCAAGGCTTTCAAGAAAAACAACCAAGCAAACATTTTGGTGTAACAAGATAACGGCTTTGCAAAGCCCTTAACGTCTACTTATATACAGAACACAGAGTTCCAAAGATATCAAGAAATATGAACATAACTATATTCAAAAATTATAGTACTCGTGTTTTTTGGTACATTGCGGTACGTTATGGACACAGAAATATCACACCAATGTTCTATAAAGTACCAAATTGGAATGATAATAACACGAAATTCTATTCTATGCTATTCTTTTGCTCCACTCTGCTTTTCCAAAAGTTAACTTTTGAATTTTTCTTTACTTTGTCATATTTTGTTAAAAATTTTGTTTTTTTGGTTGGACAATGAAATAGCGCACAGTTTTGATGTCGAAACACAAATAGTTGATATTAATTTCAATGGTAAATTCTTGCATAATTTAACATTTAACATAATATTGTTTATCATTCACCCCTATCGTGAATAAAAATTCCACATGAAATTTGTTCCCTTTTCACATTTTTCCTATTAACATTCAATGTTAAAAAAATTAAAGGGGAGAAATTGCATGTGGAATTTTTATTCACGATAGGGGTGAATAATTTTGTCAACCAAAATGGGAAGAGAAATGCACTGCTCACTTGAGAACAAAAAAGTTTATGTGGGAACTTCACCAAAAAGGGTACAAAACCCAACAAAAATAGTTGAAATAATTGCATATGCTCGGAAGATGGTTGATAGTGTCATTTAATGTGTCAAATCAGAAGCAAATTTTTGTAATGTAAAGAAAGAAAAAAAGAAGAAGGTAGCGCAAAAGCCAACAGTTGGTGAGGATAAGGATAAGGCAATAATTAAAACAAAGTAAGCTAGATAAGGAATTTGGTTTAAATGTTGCCAGTAGACTAGAGTATGAAGACGGCTCAATGAAAATCAACTTTATGGTCGTGTAAGTAGAAGAAATTAAACTTCTGCCAACAACAAACAATATAAAAACATGATTGTGTTTTGCAAGAACAAGGATAACAAATTCTGGAAAAAAGTGCTTTTCACAGATGACACCAAACTTAATCAGATTGATACTGATGGAAAAACGTTTGTACATCAAAACAAAAAAAAACCAATACTAAAACAGTAAAGTGCGCTATTTCTCTATCCATAGCTGTATAGCAGCAATTATTAAGCTGATATGGCTGATCTTCAATACCAAAATTTTCGCATCTATGCCAGCTATATTGATTTAAGAGATGGCTTCTTAAAATATCAAAGGCATTCGAAAAGTTGATTTTAACTAACATATGAATATCGCTATACAAAAATCCTTAGTATACATAAATAATTTTTATCATTTAACTAATTGTTCGTTCGACCTTTATATCTGTATTAAAAATTATTTTCTGTTGAGCTTAAAGTCAAGTTCGTTTTAATTATTTTTTACAATATTTCGCTACAAAAATAAATGCAGGGAAATAAAATTTATTGATTTCTATTTAAATGTACTCGTATATATTTGGGCATACAGAGGCGTAAAATAAATAAAAAGGAATTGAAGTAAAGCTCAAAGGAAAATAATTTTTAATAAAGTTTGTATTTTTAAATTATTTTCAATTTACAAACGGAATAAAGAACTTGCTGCACCTAAAGAAGGGTGTACAAAGTAATCGCGAAAACAATCAATTACTTACATTTTACTGAACGATTGCTTTTATACTTTTGTCAGATTTAGCTTTAAATAAATTTTTCACAGTGCTTATTCTATATTACAGAGTAAGTTTTCTATTACATGACTAAACAATCACAGCTAATTTGACTTAGATAATTAGCTACGGTTGCTGTAGTGTTAATTGCAATTAACCCGCTTCATAAATAACCAGCTAGTTCAACTGAATTTAAATGTTTTTTTTTTAAAGTTAATATTTCTAACTGCCATATTTTCCAACATTATGACTTTAATGAATTAGTAACATTTAGTTTTTGACATAAATAATAATAAAATGTAAATTTTTTTCGATATTTTTCTTCTCTCACTTGAATAGGGGGCATATTCAGTGCATTTAGTTATTAAAATCATAAATTGTATTTTAGAGTTTGGACAATCATAAGTATATTTTATGTGGTTTTTTTTACAAGTCTAATAATTTAGTTTTTGAAAAAAAAAAAAACTGGATTATAAATATGTCGGCATACAGAGGCGTAAATGCTGCAATTTATGGCAACAATTTGTTAAGGACGTCAAGAAGTTGAGAAACAGAAAACAAAAACAACGTTTGGTGCGAATGATGTAACTGAGGCTGCATTTTAATTTAAAAGGTTTTATTTACAAATAATAATAAGCATAAAAACAGAGTTTATGAAATAATAATGAAATAAAGTTTTTTGCTGTTTTCAACAATAACAGCGGCATTAAATGTTTAGCACTCACTCTCCTCTTGACATAAATCTGTTTAAAAGTTAGTTAGACATTCTTAAGAAAACATGAAACAAATTCTAAGAATTCTTTAAAATGAATTGTTGGGGCCACACTAAAACTTAAGCTTTGCATTTTTTAAAGCTTAAAGTGCCAGGAACTTTAAAGAATAAAAATAAAAGCACAAGCCCCTCTTTCTAAAACACCCACATACATACATATTTTCAAATAACAAAGACTTTCTGGTTACTTTTCATTTCATTATTTTTAAACCCATTAATCTTTGAAATATTCATGTTATCTTGGCATTAGGGCCTTTGAAATTTAATACACACTTCTGACAACTTCTGCCATCCATCGTCTTTCCCACAAAACATTTATAAAAATATCAAATTTCTAAATGAAATTTCATTTTCATTTTTATTTTTATTTTTATTTATAACTAAATTATAGAGCCAAAGAATAACAAATATTTAAACCTTAAACAATTTAAACAGTTTTTTTTCTCTAAAACTCTCCCATACAGGACAATCTAAACGATACAATTTGAATGGCAATTTTCAAAACAGCAACAAAAATCATTGATTAGGTGTCAAATAAATTAATATTAAATATTATTATTTTAAATTAATAGACCCTGTTAAACACAAATACGCATTTTAAATTCAACAAACCCTTTTGCCGAGAAATGAACCTGAAAGTTTCAAAAACATTTAACGTGCGTGTAAAAGCCGCTGGCATACCTGAGTAAAACAAGTGAGCGGCATTTTGGGGCTTTGAAGTGAAAATCTTTACGAATAGGCGTAACAAGTTTTGAAATATTTTTGTTTTGTTTTATTTCCAAATCAGTTTTGCTGGCATTTTTTTTTTCTTGAAATTTATTAAGCAATTTAAGAAAAGATTATTAATACAAAAAAAAAAAAATTAAAATAAAAATACAATACAAAAATATAAAACTATAATTCATTCACTTAATTAAACAATATTAATTTACAATGAAAACAAAATTTATACGAAAATTTCTGTTTTAAATTATTTTTATTTATTGGCTGTTGTGCCCTTTTTTAAAGCAAAGCTTTGGTGGCATGCAGTTGTTAACATTTTTAATATAACATGAGAATATTGAAAGTGATAAAATGCTTTTTTAAAGCTTAATTATATTTAATAAAACTCATTATAAATCACGTGTCTTACAACTCGAAATATTGAAAGTCAAAGGTCACAAAAGTGTGTTATCTTTTTTAAATATTGAATAAATGTTTGAAAGTTTTTGTAAATCGAAAAAAAAACTTTCTATATTGGGTTTGATTTAATAAATAATCAATTTTAATAAAATAATCAATGTTAGGAATAAAGCACATGAATTAATTAAGTATTTTTTGTCTAGTTTTCAATATTTAAATATAAACTGATTGCAAATCATAAAAATTCCTACAATATGTTACTTTTCCTACTTCCTAATTCCTAATTCCTACTTCAGTAAAAATAATTTAATGAAGCCTAACTAAATAAATATCAAAAATTCAAAATTAACAGTTCAAATAAAAAAATAATAATTGTTCTTAAAAACAGCTATGGCACAAGCTTTAATGTTTGAAGTTGTACTTTAAGTGCTACACACAAAATGTCGACGAAAGTGGACAACAAACATAATAAACAAATGTATTCAGGTTTTCGAGACAAAGTCTTGACATGAATACGAAAAAACTGCAGAAAAGAAGGCAACATGAAAATAGAAATTAATAAATAAAAATGATAATTACAGAAAATTTCGCACCACCAGGTAACACTGGTTAAAAGATTGATGTTTGTCTGTTGGCTAGCAGGCACCGCAGTGGTGCAGAGGGTTAGAACGCAAAGAATTCTGATGAGAGAAAGTGGGATTTCTCGAAACATATGTAAATTCAACAACCCAGGTTCGAATCCCAGCCAAGAAAATTATCAAAAAAAAAAATTTTTCAAATTGTAAAACAATTCCTACTTCATTAAAAATAATTTAATGAAAATTAAATGTAATGAACTCGAGCCTAACTAAATAAATATCAAAAAAAAATATGTTACTAATTTTAAAAAGCATATTTTTGCTTATTTCTCTTTAAGTTTAACAGGCAAAAACATTCTCTGTAGAAATACGAACGGCCAAATTATGAATAAAAAAAATTCGCGGGAGTTTTTTCCCTTTTTATTTTTTTAACATTGAATTTGAATAGAAAAAATGGCAAAGGGGAAAAAACCCCCGCGGAATTTGTATTCCGCCTTTATGAATAAAGTTTTAAAAAGTTGTTACGATTTTACTCTTTTGGTACTAATTCTAATTAAAAAGTACCGTAAGTCGTATAAAACTCATTTGATAATCTTTAAGTTTTTATGCAAACAAAACATATTTACACATTCTTATAAACTCTTCTTTTAAACATATCTACAGTATTTAAAAATTTTTTTCTGTAGAACAGTTTTTTCTATGAAAAGTTTTCTGTATAACAGTTTTCACCACATAAAAGCTGCTGTATAGCAGTTTTTTCAATAGAAAATTTTCTGTATAGCAGATTTTTCTATGGAAATTTTTCTGTATAACAGTTTTTCAATTGAACAGTTTCTGAATAACAGTTTTTTCATATAATGCTGCTGTATAACAGTTTTTTTTTCAATAGAAAAATGTCTGTATATCATTTTTTTGTCTAAGGAAAATTTTCTGTATAACAGTTTTTTAAATAGAAAAGTTTCTATATAGCAGTTTTTTTCTATGGAAAATTTTCTGTAGAACAGTTTTTCAGTTGAAGAGTTTCTGAATAATAGTTTTTCCATATAATGTTCTGTGTAAATTTATTTATTAGAAACATTTCTGTATATAATTTTTTTTCTTTGGAAACTTTTCTGTATAACTGTTTTTACCAAATAAAAGCTGTTGTATAGCAGTTTTTTTAATAGAAAAATTTCTGTATAACAGTTTTTCAATTGAAGAGTTTCTGAATAACAGTTTTCTTCATATAATACTTCTGTACAACAGTTTTTTCAATGGAAAAATTTCTGTATAGCAGTTTTTTCTACGGAAAATTTTCTGTATAACAGATTTTCAATTGAAAAGTTTCTGAATAATAGTTTTTTCATATAATGCTGCTGTCAAACAGTTTTTTCAATCAAAAAGTTTCTGTATAGCAGATTTTTAATGGAAAATTTTCTGTATAACAGTTTTTTCTAGAAAAAATTTTCTGTATAACAGTTTTTTCTAGAAAAAATTGCTTGTATAACAGTTTTTTCAAGAGAAAAGTTTCTTTATAACAGTTTTTTTTATAGAAAATATCATGTATAATAGTTTTTTCATATAATGCTGCTGTGTAACATTTTTTTCAACAGAAAAGTGTGTGTATAACAGTTTATTGCAATTAAGGCAATTAATTAAAGTGTTCTTAATTTCGCTTTGTAACCAACTGTCATATTAAATATCTTAAAAAAACAAACAAAAAAACTAACCCCCTGGCGACCAATGTCGAACGATAACGTTCGCTTAGATAAGACGTAAGACACACTTGTGTATTGGTGGAGGGTGTGTTAGATTCGGTACAGCCGAATCTACTCGTTTAATTTATTTAAATGTTGATTAAATCTTATTATGTATTTTTTTTTGTGTGTGTGTGTGTGGGGGGGGTTTGGTTGGCAAATTTGTTGTTTTGATCTGTTTTTATAGTATTTTTTTTCTAAATCTTCTCGAAATTCTTTTTTTATCTTTATAATTCATAAGTTTGCCTTGAGTTTTAAGTGTTAATTAATGCTTAATTTATGCAAATCAATATTAAAAAAAAAAAACTAATAAAACAAATTATACAAATAGAATTTTGTCGTGAAAAGGAAAATACATACACATGTATAAATATTTTGAATACTAAACAATACAAGCAAGAGATTAAAATAAATCTGAAGCTTATAAAATTTTAAAATAAGTTTTGCTCTTCGGCAACTAAGAATTGAGGGTTTTAAAATGCATATGTTTGTTTATGTGTATGAATAATAATAATCTATAGATATAATTAAAAAGTTATAAAATAAAAACAAACAAGCCCTAGAAATACGAGGGCGGTTAGGAAATTTCTTAGCCTAGCAAAGAATAGGGAATAGTTAGTTTTTCAAAAACATTATTATTTTTCAATATAATCTCCTGAAACTTCAAAACAATCCAGCAATTGTATCTCTTGATTAAAATAGTTTTCCTCAAGACCTTCAAAATAGTGGTTTACAACTGTAATTGCATCTTCATTTGAAAATTGAGGAGATTTGGAAACAGGTAAAAGTCACTGGGAACTAAATCAGGAGAATAAGGTGGGTGGTCAAGCAACTCGTACTTAAATTTGTTGATTTTAGCCATTGTTAAAACACTCTTGTGCGTTGTCTTGATGAAAAAATATTTTTTTGTGTTGTAATACAGGACGTTTTTCTCGAATTTGTACATTTAATTCAGCCAAAATGTTGCAACAGTAGTCTGAATTTATTGTCTTACCGTTTTGCAGATAGTCAATCAATAAAATACCTTTAAAGTCACAAAAAACCGCTGCCATAAACTTAACAGCCGACTGAATTATTTTTGCCTTCTTTAAGGCACTTCCTCCAGCTACAGTCCATTGCTTGGATTGTTCTTTTATCTCTGGAATATAGTAGTGGATCCATGTCACATCAACAGTTATGAAACGATGCTTAAATTCCATTTTATTTTTCTTAAAACGACCCAAACAAGCTTGAGCAATTTTCATTCTTAATGCGTTTTTGGTCGACTGTTAACAAATGCGACACCCATCTTGCAGAAAGCTTTTTCATCTGTAGTTCTTCATGCAAATTTTAATGGACTCGATCATTTGAGATGCCCATGATATTGGCTGTTTCACGCACTTTTATTCGTCGGTCATTTAACACCATATCATGCACTTTGGCTACAATTTCTGTTGGTGTTGCTGTTTTTGGACGTCCACTACGTGGTTCATCCTGAAAGCTACCCAATTTTTTACTGTTGCATATGAAGGAGCACTTTCACCCAACACATTCACCATATCACTATGAATTTCTTGTGCCGATGAAACTTTTTTATTTAAATATTTAATGACACCACGAATTTCTAATTTTTCCATTGTAAAAGACATCGCGAATGCAACTTTTTTGAACAGCTGTTTCTATATGAAGGAATTGGCAGATCGAAGGGAAATTTAACATGTGTTCATAGCACAGATGGAAGTTTCCAAAACACTTAACTTTTTTCTGTTTTTACCGCGCATTCTGTTCTAAATTAAGAAGTTTCTGAACCGCCATTGTATCATTAAATGTGATCTTAAACCTAAACATTTTTCCAAAATATTTTTAGCTTGACAGTCTGTTTAAAACATGCTAAAGTCCAAAATACGAAAGAGAAATAACCAAATTTTATACGGAATATTTTTCATTATTCTAAATACATTGGTATTGAAAATTAGCAAAATCAGTTTAATAAAAAAACATTTTATAGACCAAAATATATTAGGCTAAACTTTTGGCAACTTTTTGGCGTATTTGTGATTAGTTTGCGATGTTGATGCAAATCAGCTGATGCTGATGCTAATTTATTGCATCAGTCATTTTTCTGATGCTTGTTTTTATGTCGTTTGCGCATCAGCTGTTTCACTGTTGCATTGCGCTTTCTGTTCTAGGCTAAGAAGTTTCCGAACCGCCCTCGTACTTTGTTTTGCTCTTGGGCAACTAAGAATTAAGGGTTTTAAAATATGTTTATGTGTGTGAATAATAAAATTCTATTTATAGATATATAATTAAAAACTTATAAAATATAAACAAACAAACAAGCCCTAGAAATATGCGTGTTCACAGACTAGACTTTTAAGTACCGAAACACTTAAAATTTTTATATTTTATTTTCTTCAATAAAAATAAATTTCAGTACCGTGACCTTGCTTTTTTTCTCTAAATTTCAAAGCTTTTTATTTTTGAAATTAACAGCCCATTTATTATTATAAATGTTTTTCCTCAGAAGCTTAAATGTCAAAAAGTATTAAATTTATTATAATTTATAATATTTCAAAAAAATATTTGGTTTTTATAAAAATAAAAATGCTAAACACATTTTGCTTTATTATGAGCATAAAATTATAAAAATTTACAATAAAACTGAACAATTTGTCTTGTATTGTTTTCCAAAACATATTTTTAATTTTACTTTATTTTTTTAAATATACAAAAATTTGTTTTCTGTCTACTGTGTGGCTTTTAAACAGCCTTTTGATTGACGTTTAAAAAGATTTCAGCACTTTGTTTCTCGAAAAAAAAAATAAACAACAACAAAATATTGAATATAGTGATGAAAATTTTAAAATAATCTTTGCTGGACCCTACGCCATTATTTTCTAAACAAATCATAGCGGATTAAAAATACATTTGAAATAATTTTGAATAACAAAATAATAAATTCAAACATACAGACGACGAATGTATAAAAACGAATTTAAATTATTTCTGTAGGATCATGGTGTAACTACACAAGGTGAGTGCAGTAGCACAGCTGACTGACTCTGTTTACAATTTACTTATGTCAAAAGTAATAATTTTTCAAGTGTTTTTGACAGTAATACATTATTTTATACAAACCAAATGCCTGTTGTTTCTGTATTGTGTTGTATTTGTTGCCGATTTGCACTCACCTTGTATAATTACACCATGTGTAAGATTATAATTTGTGTAAAAACATGTTTGAAATTAATTATTGAAAAATTAAATGAAAAGTGTTATAAATAATGCGCAAAGTACGCAGCTATTTTAGAATCATCTGTTTTATTTAAGTTGTATAATAGAGATTTTATTAAATGAGAATTATTCCTCTTGCGAGTATTTGAAAATTTTTAAAAAATTGTTATTCGAAGTTTTACTTCAAGTTAAATATACAAATTGTTTGAAATTTGAGATTTTATGTTATAATAGAACTGTTCCCGCACTTGCAATGTTAACATACAGTGGGGAGCACAAATGAGTACATGTTGGTGCCTTGCACCACTGTTGGCAAACATGGTACAATTGTACTTTTTTTGATACATTTTAGACACGAGTCATTTGGTACAATATCAAAATGTGCACCGTTGGTTATCTACCAGTATGTAGATAAATTTATCATTTAAGCTACTATTTGCGTAATAGTGCAATATAATAATGCAAAGAGTTGTTTTTAAATTTTATAAACATTTTGGTACTAATATCAATTTGATCTTTAAATATGCATCTTACGATTAGAAATTGTAATTGTTCAGTTATCGAACAATGGGAGCCGCTGACATATTAATTCACATTAAATGATTTTGTGGCTGAATCCAAAAACTGAAGCTTAAAATGTAGTTAATCAGGATTTCCAAATTGTTAAAAATTAACCCCTCTATTTCTTCTATTCTTAAAATAATAAATCTAGTAATTTTGGAAATACAATCGAAGGATGCACGAATATATAAACAACATATATATATATATATATAACAAGATTAACTTTTCGCAAATGAACCGATACTGCCTTAATAAGAATATTTAAGATACTCGCGATAATAAACACAAATATTCTTAACGATTCAGAAGTGGCCCTCTAACTATATACGAGTGTATAAACAACTACAACAAATCCCAAATAAAGATAATTTACAGGAAACATTTTCTTTCGAAACGAATTCTGTTTCGTTGCATTTCTTTCTTCCTGGAACACTAGTTGCATATCGTGAACAAACGCTTTATCTTTTAGCACTTTTCAATAGAGACCAGTTTTGTAGCATTTATAATATCGCCAGAAGTTAGATAATGATTCTTTGAAGAAGTCTTATGCCGTATACTTTTTTATCACTTGCAATTAATCAATACCAAACGAGTATAAATGTGTTTAAACATTCGTTATATAACGAATTTTTGATAAAACAAGTAGGAGTGCTATATTCGGCTATGCCGAATCTTATATACCCTGCACCTTTGTTGTGGATGCATAATTATGTCAATAAACACGCCATCTGTTGATGAATTTGTCCGTAACAATATTATTACACTTTGTTTGATCAACGCCATCTGTTGATGAAATATTTTTGTAACAATATTAATACACTTAGTTTTTTTGATGACATTTTCAGAGGTTGTCTCGGATTTTTGCTCATATCTCCGTTATTTATGAACGGATTTTGCTGACTTTTCGGAAGCATGTTTGACAGAATTATTGAAGAGTTGGATCCCGAAGATATCTAGGGACTTCAAAAATTTATTTCAACAGACAGACAGACGGACATGGCTTAATAGACTCCGCTATCTATAAGGATCCAGAATAATAATTATATTGTGTCAATTACAAACGGAATGACAAACTTAAATATACCCTTCTCATGAAGTTGAAGGGTATAAAAAATGTGTGCTTAAAATTTATTATTATTTAACAAATATTAAAAATGGTACCGTGGTAGACATTTTGTTTATATAGTTGGTACGAAATCTAAAAACCTATTTTCCATCACTGCCTTGCACACTACAACAATAAAACTAATAAAGAAAATAGTTTTGTTTTTTTTTTGTCATTTCTCTAAGGTTTAATGCTAAACAAAATAATTTACAATACATACATTTTAGGTACTGATCAACGTCTATGACTACAATTTTTTAAGATTATGAAGAAGAATAAACCTCCTTATCTGAGGAAGAAATTTATTTTTGGTAGTTTGCCTTAACCACTCATCCTTATACATGACTAGATCATTGGTGGTAAATGTATCACGAATTTGGGACCACTATATTCCTTATGAAGAACGTAATTTTAGTAGATCAGTTACAAATTTTAATAGTATTTCTAAAGGTACGGTCACACTTGGCAAATATTTACCCAAAAAAGCATAACCACTACAAAATCCAGTAGCATAATTGCCGTATAACCGCTATTCGTATGATTTTTGGATTAAAATTACTGATCTATATAAATGTTATTAGACATTTTTGTGGGTTAAATTTTTTTTCGGAAATGGTTCTTATATGGCAGCTATGACAAATCATGGACCGATCTTCTTCAAATTTGGAACAGAGAATTTTATGTATATGAATTGAATTTCAACATAACGATAACGATATATTTAAAGTACATATTAGTATTAACGTGAATTTCGGAAGCGGACCTGATATGGGGGACATGGTCAAATATGGACCGATGTTCTCAAAATCCAGCAGTTTGATTTAGGCATGTATGTAAATGATTCGTGTAAAATTTTGGATTGATACCCTTATTTATAAGAGATTTATGGGTATTAAAGTGATTTTCGGAAGAGGGCTTTATATGGGGCATACGGTTAAAAAGAGACCGAAATTCACAAAATTTTGAGTCGGTACCGATATTTATACAATATATATAGGAATAAATGTCTTTTTCAGATGTGGTCCTTGTATGGGAGTTATAACCAATTCTGGGTCGACCACCATAAAATTTAGTACAATAATTAATTTGCCTATAAAGATTATTTATTTCAAATTTTAGCCGTTTAACATTATTTATATCTGTTTTATACGTATTTAAGTGAATTTTGGATGTGGACTTTATATGGGGTCTATGGTCAAACATGGATCGAACTAAAAAAAAAATTCGTTTTACGATTTCGTTTTGCATGAAACTTAGTCCTGCTGAATTTTGTATTGATATTCCAATTTTATTGGCATTTATGTATAATTGAAGATTTTTGTATGGGGGCTATGAGAAATCATGGACCGATTCATAATATTTTCCTCACACATTCTTCTTTTATCATAAAAACAACGTATACAAAATTTCATGGAAATATCTGCAATATATTTAAAAAAAAATTGGAAGACCATTTTTTAAAAATATAAATTTTTTTATGGAGGTTGTCTTACATTTTGATCCATAACTCTTGTACTACTATACCGATGTTGCTGATTTTCAATGCCAAACTGCTTAGGAGAACTATAAACGTTTTTTTTGCAAAGTTTGTTGATTTCGGTTGTGGTCTTTGGCCGGGAGAGTGTTTTACACAAACAGACAGACAGGCGGACATGTCGTTGGGTCTCAGATGAATATTTCTCAGTGTTACACACGGAATGACAAACTTATATATAACCTCATTCACCACTTATGATGGTGGAGGGTATAAAAACGTTCTTTCAAATATTTACAAGATTTTTAGTTGCTTGACCTTACGTTTCTTGTTGCGGAGCAATTAAAGAAGCAATTGTTACAGACAAAACCCCCATGTGTTTCTCGTCAAAAAAAGCTGAAACAAAAGCAGTTTTATTTTAAAATTAAAATAAATAAAACATACGAACATATGCTTCGTTTTTTTTATGTCCCAACTCGAACAGTTTGCCGTTTTTTAAGTCTTTTCTTTTTAATTTTTTTTTGCTCAATTTCATGTCAATGAACGCAAATAATTTCGCTTTTTTTCTCACTCGTGCTTTTTACTTTTATTTGCAGTTCTTTTTTTTCTTTCTGTATGACTGTCTATTCAAATTAGGTATTTTTGTTTTATTTATATTTATTTACTTTTTTCGTAAGACAAATTAACAATTTTTATCAGAGCGCCTGAAAACCAGACACTCCAACAGACAGACCGACTGACTATTAGACAAACGCTAAAATATTGTTAATATTTTATTTCAATTCTTTAGGGCAGAACACATCCCCAAAAGTTCGTTAGTGGAAAAATTAATAGAAAAAAAACAAAATTATGGCAGACATTTGTTTTTAATTTTGTTGTATTTTTCGGTTTTGCAAATATTTATTTATTTGATTTATTTTTAATTGTAGTAAAGTGCTTTTATTTGTGTGTAGCTAAGGTCTGTCCGTTCGGCTGTCTATCGGCATTTGAATGCAATTTGCTGGTACCGCCTGTTCCCATGCTTAATAATTTACGCTTACTCATACACACTCACATCTTTATCACAAATTTATTGCTAAAAAAATATAATAAACATTTTAAAATAATACACAAATAAAATGTTTAATTTATTAATTAAAATAAATATGTACGGTATGTACATGCAAATGAATGTACATATGTAGTTATTTATTGCAAGTAATTAGGAAAACTTTAATGCCAACGGCTTAAAGTATGCAACACTTTATTTTAATACCTAGTTGTTTTTGTGTTATATAATATTAGGGAATTAATATACCAACAGTTTTATAGCATACTTTGTGGCTTACGAATTTTAATTTAATTATAGTCAGCTTTTGAGCCATAAATTTTTATTTTAATTGAATTATGCTAATTTAATATTTAGAGACTTTAACAATATCTTTCAATTTTCCAAAGAAATTGTATCGAAAACTTAAATTCTGTATAGCAAATTTATCAATAACTTTCTGTTTAAAGAAAATTTTTTTAAATTTTCTCAAATTTTCTTTAGCTAACATTCTTTATAATTATTATTTGAAAAATATCTCTAGTTATTTTTTAAACTTTACTTTAAGCTGCATGTCTAAAACTGCTGCTATTCGGTTAAATGCCTTAAATTAAATTTAAAACAAGCCACAAATATAAAACCTACAAATCAATACATGATTATGTTTAAAATAATTTCTTGTCTGTGTTTGTTAATTTTTTTTTTATCAATTTCATTTAATTTGTTTTTTTCTTAATGTTTTAGAAAAAATTCTCGTTGTTCTGGTTGCTTGACTTTAAAATTCAGTGTGATTTGATGGCGTTTTTTAAACGGATTTTATTGGATTTTTTTCCAGCTCAAAGTGTGTTAAACAAAAGAGGCTCTTTGGCAGGTTTTTAATTAATGAATATACTTTTGTTAAGATTTTTTTGTTTGTTTGTTTTAAAATTGTAAAACCAGTTTCTTTCCTTAACTACATAAATTGGCCGGAAAAAAATCTTCTTAAATTGTCATTTTGAATCTTGGTTGGCTGACTGGCCGTTTAATAAAATAAGCAATGAAATCAAATAGAATATGTTAAATTTCTTCATTGTAATCAGTTCAACGATTTGGTGAGTGAATGATTATTTTTAAAAATCCTGGCCTTTCTTAACAATTTAATTGTTGCGTTTCTTTTATATTTTTACTTCCTTTATTTTAATTTTTTTTTTTAATTCATTTGCGTTTTTATTTAAACATATAATTAAATGAACGCTTTTATTGGTCTCATCTTTATATATATATTTTATTAACAATTATAATCATTATTTTAATGCACCACTTGGTGGCATGACAATTTTAAGTGGAAATTGTAAACAGTCTACTTTAACCCTAAAAAGTCCGGTATAAAATATAAAGTTTTAATTAATTTAAGCGCTATTTAATTAATATATACCCGGGTATTGATCTAAGTCCGCTTTCGCACTCTTCAATTCTGACTCGTCAAGGCAAGTATTTTTGGATAAGAAGGGAAGAGCAAATAAAAGTTTGTACCCCAATTTTGTTATTTCCTTTTGATTTTTTTTTGTTTCATGCATGTTGATTTGCATTAAATAGTACAAAAATTAAATTGACGCGTGTGAATGAAATGGCAAGTTCAAAAGAGAATTGAAAAAATACTGGTCAGCTAAAACTGCAGAGTGTGAAACAAGACTAATAGCTGAAATTTAGAAAGAATAAAACTTTAAAGGTTTTTTTATTGCAGTTTGTTAAAATTTAAGCTTAAAGCTTTTAACACCTCAATATTAAAAAGCTTTGCTAATTTTCAATTTGTTGCATTTAAGCTTATATAATAATATTTAAAGCTTAACAGGCTTTATCATTCTAAATCCGTAAAAATTCTTAGTTTATATAAAAAGCTCAAGTTTTTATTACGTCTCTTCGTTGCTTTCTTTACTTTACGGTTTAAATCCATTAATATTTTTCCGGTTTCAAGTTAAAACAACATTTGCAGGGATTTTTATTTTAAATAATTTCAATTATTTTTTAAATCTGTTTTTTATGATTTAATTTGCTCAAGTTTTTGTTGAATTTACTTTTGATTTTTTATGACTTTTTGTTTGTTTTTTTTTTTATTTCAGATTTATGGCCATTGGATTTGATGGCAGGCGGACAGGTTTGCTTATAAAATGCTAAAACAAATAAAGAATTAATGCACATTTTTGTTTAGTCATAAAACTTCCATAAATAAATTTAATATTTTCATTAACAAAAATGATTATGTTTGTTTAAAAAATTGATAAACAATCAAACTTTATCAGGAATTTTGAAGTAAATGTTAATGTGGTCATAAGAAAAGGGGTAGTACAGGAGTGGAGTTTCCCTGAAGCAATATTAGAATACATTAGTACACTTAGGGCAATTGAAACCCTTTACACCGCCGGGGTCAAAGTTCAGAATACGGAATATTTGAAATTGTTCATTAAAATTCAGCGAATTGTAATTAAATTATAATGGAAGAGATAAATCTGGAAATTAAGCATTTTAAGACTTTGCTAACAAAATGACTCAATAACAAATGGTTGGCTAATCAAATTGTTAATTGTTTATTTTTTTACTTTCATAATAAAAACATTTTTCAAATATTTCACGCAGACAGTGATTTTGAAGCATTTTCCAAGCTATGGCTTATTATGACCCCAAAAATACGTTCATCAATGGGTTAATTTAAAAAAAATCCCCGATTGCGCTAAAATTGTAAGTACATATATATTTCCTATGAATGAAGTAGCTATATTCTAAATGAGTTCTTTTGAAAGTAAAGGTACCGTCACACTGGGCAAATAATTCCGATAAATCCGTAACCACTAAATAAAATATATTTAAAAAAAAAACTTCGTTTATTTAGGACAAGACACAACAAATATTTAGTTTTAATTTATTTGATGCTGTTTGATCTTGCAAAACACTTGTAAGAATAAACAACGTCAAACTAATTTTTGCTAAAACAAGTGGTTACGCTTTTTTGAGTAAATATTTGCCAAGTGTGACCGTAGCTTAACAGTATCAAACAATTGTATTTTTACAATTAAAATAAAAATATTAACAATAAATAAAAATATTAAAATTCAAACCGCAGGTACGCCAAATTCCGAGTAATATTGACTAACTACCTTTTAGATTTTTATCTTAAATAAAATACTAAAGAGCAATTCTGAAGAGACTGAAAATTGTTAAACAAAATTTAAAACAAAATTAAATTGCTGTATTGAAAAAGCAAGGTACATATAATAAAATGTCTTTGGTCATAGATGGAAATGCTTATTTATACGTTATTTTAATGCGTTTGTGTTTAACGCTAAACGATTTTACACAAGTTTATTAATACGAATCGCAATCCCCCACATTTCCCTAAAATTACAATTGTACCTACACATTAAAAAAATCTCTAACAACGAAGATTTTGGAAACTTCTTTAAAACCTTGGAAAATTAAAAAAAATAAAGTAAATGACACAACTAACTCATGGTTCTTTTTTTTCAGTGTACCTTGAAATAAATAAAACAATATATTAGTTGCAAACCATTATTTTGCAGACATTGCAAATTTATTATTCAAACTTCGTAAACAAACTCAGTTCTTAGTTTAATTCTTTAAAATATGTATATGTACATATATGTATGTCTGAACATATTGAAATCTTGTCATTAAACAAAATGAATTTCCGCAAGTCTCTATTATTACGGTCAAACACTGTTAAAATCCAACAAATAATAAGAATACAAAAAAGTCTGCAAAAAATGTTCTCTTTTTTCAATGTTTTTATTTTTTTTATTTTAAATTTATAAAAAAAAAAACATTTAAAAATATCAAAAAGCATAACAATAAAACAATCGACAACAAAAATTGCACGTCAGGAAAATTTTTTATGAAAAAAAAACAAATTATACAAATTTTTGACTTTACTATATAAATAGTACAACAATATGTATTTGAATTTATTTTAAATATTAACAATAATAATCATTTATTTATTTACTTTAAGGTTTTACTAAATACTACATACCTACTTATATATGTATGTATGTATATGTACATACATAATTATTAAAATATTTATTTAACTAAACATTTCCTACTTCTAACATTTAATTTAATAATAATAATAATAATGTTTAACAAACTAACTCAACTATCACGATTACTATCACCTGAACCCAACTTGATTTAATGCTTAATTTAACAAGTGAGAATTTCTTTTCTCAATGATACTCTTCAGTGTGACCAGATCTTAAAAAGTTAAGCGGCTAAATCAGTTTAAAAATAAGCTAAAATATGCTAAAACATGTTTTAAAATGCCAATATTAGCTAAAATTTTTAAAATACTTTCTTGATATAATTTGTTACAATGAATTAACAAATAAACTTTTTATATAAATAAAACAACTTTGAACTAATTAAGGCTCTCTTCAGAAGTCTAACCTTAAGCATGGTACTCTGTTCAAATTTGCGAAATTTGTTGAGCAACATCAATTATTTCGTTTGAAAATTTTGACAATTAGCAAGTGATGACAATGCCGCGATTTAGAAGAAAATTGTCGTTTTTATTGGCCTTAGGTATGCAACATTGTTTCTTTTATGTAAACAAAAACCATATGTTTTTGGCTGTTTTTTTTCAATTTCGTGCGAAATAAGTGCCGCTTACATTATTTCACAGTTGGAAAAAAATGTTGGCATATACATTTTTTTGTTGAAAAAACATGCTGCCAGAAACATTTCGTAGCTTTTCACTATAAGAACAGAGTACAACTTCAGCAGCATTAGTTCGCATTTATTTCGCATCAATTTTGTTTATATGGGCTTTTGATAGTATTTCGCACGAAATGATGAACAGAGTACCATGCTTTAAAGATAACTCAGTTGTTAAATATTTTTTGAGTAATTTTTATATAAATTTTCATAATTTTGTATTATGTATTATGCTTAACTTAGTCTTCTGTAATTTGGCTGTCCACGCAAAGTACAGGTCGCAATTTCGAAGATATTGCAATTGTTGAAATTGGTTGAAATTGCTCCATACAAATGACCTCTCGAAATAGGGCTTTATCACTCATAAATGTGTGATTTATACCTGTATCCAAATAAATTTTGCTAGCAATATGTTATGTATGAAAAATAATCACACCTACAAATTTTGTGCAGATCGGTAAATAATTAGCCATAGCTCCGACAGAAGGTCTGTTTCCGAAAATCACTTTAAAGGGCATAACTCTCTTAAAATTAATAATATTCAATACAAATAAGTTTCATATACATATACTACTATACAAAACATGATACCTAATTTTATAAAGATGGGTCCATAATTAGTCATTGCTCCCATATAAAGCTCAATTCCGAAACTAACTTTAACGACCATAAATCTCCTAAAAATGTTGGTATCCAAATGCAATTAAGAATTGGAAATCATGGCACCTAATTTTATAACGATTGGTTGATAATTGGTCATAGCTCCCATAAAAGAACCACTTCTGAAAATCACTTCAACATGTATTATAATCGGGCATTACCGACTATACATTCTTACTTGGTTTTTATAGAAAACATTCCACTAAATATATATATGTACGTTTAACTTCTGAATTACTAAATGGCAAAACTAAAATCTTCATAACAAAAGATGAAAGGGAGTTTTCATAAAACGAATTCTTGTATTCACAAACTTGCTTCCAAAATTCTACGCTAATTTTCCCACTCATATGAAGTTAATTTTTGACCTTTTAGTTCAAGAATTGTAATTTCATCTGTTAATAAATTTGTTATTTATTCTTTAAAATTTTCTTTTTTTATTTATAAGCTATTATCAAGAGGAAATAAATTCTAAACATACCCATATGTAATTAAGAAATTCTAAATAAAATGCCAAATGCTTAATGTAAAATTTTGCAGCCAAATCGAAATTGAACAAGCTAAATTTAGTCGCAAAAATGCTAAAATGGTCACACTGATACTCTTGTTTATTTTACTCTTGTGTCATTGTTGCTGTTGTTGTCTTTGCTGCTGCTATTGCTCGTGTAGCCATTGTTGTTGTTACTTCACGTACGTGTTTGAATTTGTTTTCGGCCGCTTCTTCTTTCTTTATTCAGTGGTATCATTTCTTTTTGCTGTGTTTTTTTCTTGTTTCGCGTTTAATTTCGATTTCATTTACAAATTTTTGCAAATGTTTGCATAAATATTTTGGTTGTTTTTTGTTTTTGAATATTGTTAGTGGAATATTTGATTAGCCATACATTCATAGCAGGGATGGAAAATAGCTTTTTAGATTTTGTACCAACTACATACATACATACATACATATGTATGTATGTACATATTTAAGGTGGCTATACACTACGTGTTTTTGCTTATGTATTTTTAAGTTTACAACTCACATGTTTTTCTTTATGTCTGTCATGATTAAAACGTCTGATACGCTTAAATGTTAAATATTATTCTTTTTTTACACATAAATTTCCATGTCGTTTCTTTAAAAAATGCGTTAAAGCCGCTACAAAGCGTCACTAAATTGCCGGCGTCAAAAATATTGATTTAAGGGTTTTCGTTTTTTTATAAACAAGATGTGGAGCTTGTATCAAAAATTTTTAAATAATTTATATCATTGTTATTAAATTATTAAAATGGGATAAAAAAAATATTTAATTTATCACTTATGCAAATTCTTCATACGGCCGGCTAATGATAGCGCAGATTTAACCGTCGACAAATCTTTTCGCCTGGCATATACATTTGAAAACATGTGTTTGAACATAAGAAAATAATCGAAAAAATACATATGTATTTCCACATGTATTTTACACAAGCAAAGTTTTTGAGGTCACCAACTATATGTTTTTACTACCATATGTAAAATTTGACATATACAATGTAAAAAACACGTAGTGTATATGCCACCTTTAGTATGTTCTATCTAAGACCTAAAGTAACAGGTCCACTTTAATTTTTATTATTTTTTTCTTTTTTTTGATTTACATATGTACATACATATATATGTATGTATGTACCTAAGAACATTTTAGGTTAGTGGTTGAGAGAAACAGAAACGAAAAAAAAACAGAAATAATCAAGATGAGTTATTTATAATTTATTTGTTTTTCATAAAGGTCGGGTTATAACTTTTAATTTCTAACTTTAAAAAGAAGTGGCAAAAGATCAGTTAATGCAAATCAACGAAGCTTGAATATAAAATTCGCTCTTTTGTTACTTTTTGACCAATATCGGCGGCACTGCTTATTCAATATATTCATAAAAATAGGTTCTATAGGTAGTACATAAATGGAACAGAAATAAAGTTAACAGTTATTTAGATCAACCAAAATTTAAATAGTTTGCCTCTCATCAAAGCATTAAAAAACAACAAACCATAAACAAAAATCATCATTATTCGAAAGATAATCTTCTGGCATTATACATACATACATATGTAATTTATTTTTTATACCTATAAGACTTCTGGCATATGACTGGCTCGGATGTACATATGTAGTCTAATCTGTTGGTCCAATGCCGATGACTTTTTCCAACATTTGTGGCTGTATATCGCGACGAATGTTGTCCTCCAAGTGGCCAATCGTTTCGGGCTTATCGACGTAGACTAGCGACTTCAAACATAAATTACTTGACAGCTGACAAAATGGCCGCCAATTAAAAAAGTGTGGCCAACTTAAAGTTAAAACAATTACACAATTCTAATTAATTAATAAATTAAAACTTCACATTTATTTAACAAAATGTCTTTAATGTTTTGTCTATGCAATAAAATTAAAAAAATCTTAAAGATGTTTCTATTTAAATAGTCTGTCCCATTTACTAGAATGGGGGCTGATTGTGGTAGTACCTACATACCATATAATTAGAAACGACTTTTCAGCATACGATATATTTGTTCATATATTTTAAAAATTTAGTTCAACATATTAAAACTAATGACTAGAAATAATAAATTGTTCGTAACAAATTATTATAAAGTTTTAAATAAATAAAAAATCACAGAAGAAAGTTAACATCAGCAGTATCACAATGCACCGTGTTGGTCTCTGGGTGATGGTGTGGGGACAACCTCACACCGGCCTTCTAACCTAACCTTAACATTAACAGCAAAAAACGCAACATCGAATTGCTCACAGACATATGTATGTTAGTAGAAATTAAAAAAATATATGAAAAAAATCTTAGTGAGGTTTAACAAAATGGAATTATCCTTTAATATTTTGTTGGATAACTCTTGTTTTTGACAACATTCGCCGCCAGTATTTTTGGTAAACTCTTAATTAATACATCTAACATACGATTTTCCATCAGATTGCAGCAAGTTAAACTTAGATTCGTCGCTCCAGAGAACTCTATTCTGGTAACGTGTATCTTTTCTGAGCATTTATCTTGCAAACCGTAACCGCTTCATGATATTTTTTTTGAGACATGAGGTTTTTTTGTGCAATGCAGCCACAAAGCCCTGGCTCATTTAAGCGTCTTCTTATTGTCCGTGTGGATATTTCTGCGCTTATTTGCTGGCCAATTTCAGCCTTTATTTCGCGCGAAGATAAAAATGTATTTTTTTACTGGGTCTAAAAATAAGTCTATCTTCTGCTAAAGTGGTCTATCGTGTCCTAGGTTTTCTAGCTGGGATTGCAAACCTTTTTTTTTAGCAAGAAAACTTTTGTACAATAGCCGACAAAGAAAGTTTTTCATTTTGGTAACACTGCACAATTTTTTTTTTAAAGGGAACTAACACTCAGGCAATTAATATAGTTGCGTTACTTTCTTTGGAAAGGGAATAGATAGTTGAAGAAGTAAAGGTGGTGAAAGAAGAAAGCCTTTTATATCACAACTCTGCAATTGCGCATTATGTTTGTTTTTAGTGCAGAATTGCAGCGCCTCTGGTGGTGAGTAGGCGCATTAATGTTAAAGCTTGATTTTATAGCCTTAATTTAACATAATTAAGTTATTTCGGTGGATTTTCAATGCTATACCACTAAAGGAGGGCGCTGTGATAAATATTAGTTATGACAGATAGAAGAAAAATAATGATTATCAGAAACTAATGTTGTTTGAGTGCGCTGCGCTGGGAATCGAACCCGGTCTACAAATAGCAACTCATGCTTAATGATCAAATGCGCTAACCAATTAAGCTACAGCACCCTTAATTAATCGTCTCATTTCTGGAGTACATACATACATGACTTGTTTTTGCTGATTTTCGAAACCATATCAAAATTATTACAAGTTAATCTATTGTGTAACAAATTATACTTATACTTTGTTACTAATATTTAGAAAAGTTAAAAAGTTGAAGAAAAAAAAAATGAGCGTTTCTAATTACGTGGCCAGCAATGTGAAAATAATATATTTTTAATTTAACTTAGAACTGTCGATCTTATTATATCAAAGCATCGTTTCTAATTATGTGGCCACCACTGTATGTATAGCTCATTCCTAGAGAGTAACGTAACATTTTTGGTTAATTTAGTATTAGTAAACGTATTCGTACTTGTTTAACCAATTTGTGTTGCTATTGTTGTTGTTGTTGTTGTTGGTTGCTCTTCTTCTATAGCAAACGGTTAAATAACACTACAACACAACAAACATATTCTTATAGACTGGCTGATCGTTCGGTCTATCGGTTGGTCGGATGTTCTGTTATTGTTTTTGTTGTTGTAGAAATTACCTACTTGAAAGATGAAGTGGGAGAATAAGGTAACAAACCCAACAAACATTTAACATTATTGTTGTACGTTTATTCAAATTTCTTTATTTATTTAATTTGTTTTTCAACTATAAAGTTTTTTTTTTAATTGTTTAACAAGCAAAATTAACAAAATTGTATTGAAACTTAAATAAAATAAATCACACACACTCGAAAAATAAAATCGCACACATGGTTGGTGAGTATTTACTAGTGATTTTTTTCATTATTTTTTTTTTTAGTTTTTTGAACGTACGAGTTTTATTTTTACTTTGTATTTTTGTTTGTTATACAGTAATTTGGTTTTATTACATTTAAGTTTAGAAGTTGTATTGTGTTATACGGTTTTTATGTTGAGCATATGGCGAACTAACCCATTGTGGGATTGTGTTGTTAATTAAATTAGTCTTGTTTAATATTTGCACTTCTAAATTGAATAATAATAATATTGTGCGTTCATCTGCAATCCAGCTGATCAAATGGAAGCAGAAATTTATAATATTGAGATCATTCCACAGTTACTTTTTTTTTTTAATACATTTTATAACAAATTGTAATGTCCTTAAATTAAATGTCATGCGAATTTATATTGGGTTTTTTCGGAAATGCATTACTGTGCAACATCAAATAAATCATCATCAAGCAACATCAAATGTTTTGTTCTCAAATGCAACAGTGAAGCATCTGATGAGCAAACAACATAAAAATCAGCTGATTTGCATCAGCATCGCAAACTAATCAGATGCAGCGCAGTGATGCATTTTCGAAAAGCCCCGTTTCTTTATATGTACATAATTGTGTAGGCATGCTTTTTATTCAGAAAACATTTCTTATTCAAACTAAATAATTAAATGTAAATAGAATGTAATTTTCTCTAGAATTGTGCAACGTCCCCCTAAGGATTAAACATATGACACCTAATGCATAAAATATGGCTGCAAAAAACTCTATGTCTGCCGCCTAGACTGATCAAGCATGGTCTGTGTTTATAACAAAAACCCCTGGCAAGAACAATAAAAACTATAAAATAAACAGCAAAAAAAAATAAAACCCTAACGACAATATTAACATGACTTACAACAAGCGACACTGGCGACAAAACCCTCTTTAAAATATTTAAGAAAAAAAGTCTGCAAAAAAGAATAAAATTGCTCATAAAACAAAAACTTCGGTGATCAGCATAAATGCTTGAATTAAATTTCTGTGCAATGGAGTGTATTTCGAATGCAAAGTAGAAACACAAATTAACAAATAATAGCAGGGGTGTTCAAGTGCAGCGGAACATAAAACGCTTATAAATATGTACAAACATATTGACCAGATCTAGTCTTAAAGAAATCGAAAGTATGATATTTTTACAGCCAAAATAGCTGCAGGACATGCCGTTTGTTAACATTATTTGTAGCTAGTTTTTGAAATACTTTCTAGTGAATACTCCTCATAAATTTTTTGTTTTGTACAAATTTAGGATTTTAATTACTTTTTTGTTTTGCAAAAAAAAAACATACAAAGTATTATTTATTAATTAAAGTAAATAGAACTGAAATGTAGAATTCATAACAAATTTTTGATTATACAATGACTCAACTTTTATATGTAGTGCAATATTACGGACAGGGTCTTGTATCAACTGTAACAAACAAAACTGATTTGGATATGTTTATAAAATTTTGGAGAATTGTTGCATGTTGTGGCCATTGTCGACTAGAACCTAAAAAAGGAATCAACCTGTTTAAATAACCACTGAGAGAGATTCGCACAGTCTTTCTCTATAAATCATCATTAAAACTTTATCAATTTTAGCTATATTTTAATCTCACAATTAATTTCCAGATTTTCCCGTAAACATTGTCAAATAAGATGATTGACCCTGGGTATGAAAATGGCCAACCTGTTTACCTCCAAAAAAAAAATGTCATTAATTTAGTTTTAGCCTCTATTGTTGGGTTGAAAAGCTCAGTGATCTCGCCGACTTTAGCATGATCTTACTGAACATGACACCAACCTACAGCATGTACAGGTTTACACAAGGCATTTTACTTTTTTACAGGAGAAGCAAAAAACTTTCTAAATTTAAGACTATTTCATTCTTATTGGCCAAATTTCAGAATTAAAGTTAAAAAAACCTATTGCGGATTTGGTTTAATAAAAAAAAAATTATAAATTAATAGTAGTTCTTTAGTAATTGTACTTAAGGCCTTTTGCAATCGTTTTTTCTAAAACCAAAAAGCCGTAACAACAAAAAAATTTTTAACAAAAGTTCAAATTAGAATGAAAAAATTCCGCTTTTCACTCTTATTAAACATTTTTTACTTGTTGTTTTCTGTGTCTTGAATATAAAAGATACAAAACTCATTAGAACGAGTTTAATGAATTCAAGAAAAATATTCTTCATTTAAGAAAAGAAAACAAAATAAAAAAAAAACTTTAATTCAGTATTGAATACATGAATACATCTAATCTGAGTATGATAAATTATCGTAAAAACTGTGGCAAACCGCCGTAAATAAACATTTAAGTTCCTGGAGATGGCTCCATTTCGAACTGATTTGACAAAAATATTCACACAAAAAATTTAACTTTCAACTTTTTGTTTTTTAATTAAAAGTGTAGTTACAACTTTTTGGTTTATGAGAGTAAAATTTTAAAGTAAGATGTATTTTGGTTAATTACATACATCCTTTTGAATTTTAGGTGACGATATGAAATTGTTAAAATAAATTTTGTAACAAAATGGTGTTTATAAAATTTTATCCAATAACGTTTCCATTTAGTTGTATAATTAATTGTACAATTATCTGACAAACAATCGTTAGGCTTTAAAGAAACTAAACATTTTCATGGCTCTTATCAAAATCTATCTGTGTACGCCAACGTTTCGCTAAAGCATAAAACGATTGTCAGATCATACAATGTTGTCAGATCTAGCACTGTGCTAGCAATGTACTGACATTGAAAAATTGTTAGCAAAAGGTAAATTGTTATTGATTTTTCTTACAACGTTGAAAGACAAAAATTTTAAGTTCACACGGTGGTTAGACATTTTCTGAACATATTTCGGACAACGTTGTAAGATCTGACAACCGTCTATACAAAGCTATAGGCATATTGATTTCATAACAATCCTGGCTAACCCATTTAACAAAATAGAAATTATTAGAATACAATTATTGTTTTCCAACAAAGCCTGGATTTTACCCTGGCCTTTATGGTCCTAAGTTATTACTTTCGATTGTATTTTAAAGGAACTTTAGCATTCGTAATAATTTAAAACTAAAGGTCCCAAATTCTCCCGTTCTTGCTATTATCTTGATTATTTTTTTGAACAACTTTCTATATAAGGACCTAAATATTCTTAAATTTTTAAACAACTAGTTTGTTTGTCGAAACACTACTGACGATATATTCAGTATCCCAGTAAAAAAAATCGTGTTTTTTGAAGCACTTAAGAGATAAAGCGCATTATCGAGCGCTTCAATAAAAGCGCTCTTTTGAAGCAGTACGTAAGCATTTACTGCTTTTTTAGTGCTGACAACGAAGGAGGTTTTAAAGCAGAAAAATAAAAAAGAAATTTTAGCCTACAGATTTACGTATGACAACGAAAGTCAATTACAAAACGAATATCGCACTTCTCAGTTACTAGGAATTTTTCTTAAGCTTAAACATTCAGATAGAATTTGTTCTTTGATTGGTGGGCGCGAAGTGACGTAAAACACTTTAGGAAAGTGCTTTATTTGCATGTTTGATTAGGTTAAAAGAAGTGCTTATTGTCAGCAGAAAGTAGTCCTCCAAAACGGGAACAGCTCATACAAAAATCATGCATTCCATCCAGCAGGTTTGAAGCGATTTGAGGTATGAATTCATACATAAAACCTGCTGCTTTTGGATATATACTGGGATATATCTGAGTAAGCAAGTCTCAAGTTATTAATTTGGATTTCAAAATCTTTTTTTCAAAATATGTACTCAATTAATATAATAAAAATCTGATAAAAAACAAAAAGAAAACTGATCACCACAGAAACCACTTTATTCCACTCTTTCTGCACATAAGCTATTTTAGCTTGCACTCAGTCGAAAATATCTTTGGCTTGGTACAAATAAATGAATGTGTGTGTGTGTGTATTCATGTGAAACTTAAAACGAACTCGAATACAAATCAAATTATATTTAAAAATCAATAAATTTCCAACAAAAAATTGTTTTCTGTGGCTTGTTTTGTTTGTACTCGTATGCATATGTTTATGGACTTTAATGAATTGAAAGTTAATTTTAAGCCCTTCTTTTTAGATGCTGGCTCTTAAGGAGACAAAGTAATATTTACGCCGGGTTAACTACCACAACACTGTACGTGTAGTGTGCTAGTGTGTTTATTTGTTTGTTTGTTTGTATTTACTTGTATATTGTATAAATGCCAAGAATTCAAATCACTTACCTGTTTCTCAACCAACGGTCGCCTGTAGATAAATTCCTTTTTGGCTGAATACATTTCGGGCGGTATACCTTTAAAGGAATACCGCAATACACTGTCCTCATCTTCGGAGACAGACGAGGGAGATGTTGTGTAATTGTTGTTATTGATGCTGCTGTTTGGTGTAGCGGGTAAAAAATTTGAGCTTGAATCTGCTTGGCCACACATAAAATCTGAATGATGATCACAGGAGTGGCTACAGTTACGCTGGGAGCTGGAAGTGTTATATGAATAGGCCGATAATGTGGCCGATGTATTTGAACGTAAAGTGGCTGTGGCACTGGCAGAAGGTTGCAATTGAAACTGCAGCTGCAGCTGCTGGTCCTGACAGTGACACTGACAGCAGCAAGAGGGTGACATTTCTATCGTATCCGCCGTAGAGGTTGAAGAAGGCGCCCTTGTATGGCTGCGCCCCAAAGGAGGGGCGGTTAATAAACTTTCCGCCTCAGGCACCATAATGTTGGAATTTTGATTTTGGTTCTTGCAAGCTTTGAAATGTTGCTTTTATTGCTTTTGTTGTTTTTTGGTTTAAAGACACGTGTGTGTTGGTAACTACGTTCGTAAAACTTAAATTTTAAATAGAAATTATTATTTATACTTTTTGTTAAAAAATTGTTACTTGTTGCTGTTTTTTAAACTTTTATTGTAAAATTATTTATTCTAAACTCGTCGTCGTTGCCATTTGACGAGGGCATTGATTCGATAATGGTTTTGTTTGTGTTTTTTTTTCTTTTTCGTTTTGTTTTTTTTTTTTTTGTGTAATTTATTTGTTAAGTTGGTAGTTATAATTTCCTTCTTTTTTGTTTAGTTTTAATTTTTTGTTGTTTACAAATTACTTAAAATTAATTCAAGTACCTTTTTATAAACAAATTGCTGGGGATTCTTTTGTATCTAAAAGATTCAAGATGATTAGGAAATTATGCAAATAAAGATACATTTTATTGGTTTTTTGTTTTTTTTTCAGAATTTGCATTCAAATCTCTTTTTAACTCATGTATCTGTGCTTTTAATGTTGGTTTTTTTTTTTTGCAAACTAGAATATAAACATAAAATTATTAATAGTTTTTGGCTTATTTTGACATAAACTCAACTGAATGAAGCCTTTCAAAATCTCACCTACTTAAACGTTTTTATTTAGTTGTAAAGACTTGGGTTCCACAGTCGGCCACTTTCCACGGCCACTAATCAAGAGATAAACATTTTTATTGATTTCGAATTTACTGAAACAAATTACTAATATTTTGCTAGTTCTACGATGTCAACATTTTGTTTTTCATTTTTGAAAATTTTTAAAAAAGTTTAAATTTCATTTTTTTTTTATTAATTAAAAAATATAAACTTTGAATTTTCGAATTAAAAAAATATTTTCGAATATGACCAAAATAGTTCAAATTTAAATAGTTTTTATTTTTTTTTTTTCTTTGATATAAACTTCTCGAAAAATATTGTCTATAAGGTTTTTCATATTTATTTAGTCGGGCTCGAGTTCATTGAATTTAATTTTTATCAAATTACTTTTACTGAAGGCAGGAATCGTTTTACAACTTGACACATTTTTTATTAAAATTTTTATTGATAATTTTTTTTTTTTGGCTGGGATTCGAACCTGGGTTGTTGAATTAACATATGTTTCGAAGTCTTGACATGAATACGAAAAAGCTGAAGAAAGGGAGGCAACTTGTAAAATAGAAATTAATAAATAAAAATGATAATTACAACAAATTTCGAACCACCAGGTAACACTGGTTAAAAGATTGATGTTTGTCTGTTGCATAGCAGGCACCGCAGTGGTGTAGAGGGTTAGAACGCAAAGAATTCTGATGAGAGAAAGTGGTGTTTCTCGAAACATATGTAAATTCAACAACCCAGGTTCGAATCCCAGCCAAAAAAAAATTATCAAGTTGTAAAACGATTCCTGCCTTCAGTAAAAGTAATTTGATGAAAATTAAATTTAATGAACCCGAGCCCGACTAAATAAATTTTAAAAAAATTTAAAATTAACAGTCCGAATAAAAAATAATAAATAAATTGTCTATAAGTATTATTTAAAAATATAAACTTCGAATTTTCGTATGTATTAAAAAATATTTTCGAATATGACCAAAAAATTTCAAATTTAAATAGTTTTTATTTTTTTCTTTGATTTAAACTTCTCGAAAAATACTGTCTATAAGTATTAGTTAAAAATATAAACTTCGAATATGACCAAAAAAGTTCAAATTTAAATAGTTTTTGTTCTTTTCTTTTTCTTTTATTTGTTATTAATATTAGTTAAAAATATGAACTTCGAATTTTCGAATATGAAAGAAGATGTTCAAATTTAAATAGTTTTAGTTTGAATTAGAAAAAAGCTTTGCGAAATAGGTGTTTATGTACCATTTAGCTATATTTCGGGTAGAACTTTGTATGAGGGCTATAATAAATCAATAGTTTCTGAGAAATGGTGTACACAAAATTTCACGATATTATCTGCAATATATTTAATATTCATGAAAATATCAAAACTGTTTCTACTAAACCGATTTAGCTGATTTTTAATATAAAATATTTTTTGGGGAAACTTCATGAACTGTAGTTGTGTATTTTAGACGTGAGAGTGTTATACACCGGCAGACAGACTGACATAGCTTAATCGTGTTAGAATTTCATAAGGATGAATATTAGCAAAGTTTCACATGGAATGACATATATCCCCATTCACCAATTGTGCTAGTGTAGGGTGTAAAAAGGATGCAACTCTCTTGAAACTCTACACACATGAACATTAAAATCACTTAACTTCAAGCAAATCCCTTTAAATCGCTCGTTTGCGTGTGTTGTGCTGGCAGTTATAATTTCATCAATATCGTTCTAATGTTTAATGTTTTGTGTCTGAAAAGCATTAGAAAATGTCATCACTATCAATCAGTCTCTTTTGCTTAAATAATAATTGAAATAATGAAATCTAATTGACGTTAACAAAACAAATCTATCATACACTGATCAAAACGGCACTCTACACAAATCGTTCAAGTTTATTTTATTTGATTACGATTGATCTTGCAAAACATTTGTAAGAGTAAACAACGTCAAACAAACTTTTGCTAAAACAAGTGGTTACGTTATTTTGAGTAAATATTTGCCAAGCGTGATCGTTATTTAAGGAATGGAAGCTATTGTTTTGTAAATTTCTAGCATGTTTTAAAAGCAAACTCTAATTTATTTATTTATATTTATTTTTTTTTATTAAATAAACAATAAATGTCACTAAGGACAAACGGTTGGCGTAGAGATGTTGCTCCGCAAAGACATTGACATTAACCGCGAACTTATTTTAAAAATCAGCAACATTGTTGGTTTGGTTTAGTTTAGATTTATTTTTCTGTAGTATTTTTATAACTTTTTGTTTAAACAAAAGCTTTGAAAATGGCTGAGTTCAATGCTTTTGGAGGCTATTTAAGCAATTAAAAAATTTAGAAAAGAAAAATGTTAAAATTATTAACGACAAAAAAACCAGAAAAAATAAACAAATGCAAGCAGACGTTACACGCAGAGAAAAAAAATATATTTGTGCATGTTTACCACAACTATTTCAACATTTTTAAACAGTTTTTTTGTTCAAATATTATGGTCACTGTAATTATTTATATGATTACTGTAGCCATGTTATAGTTAAGTTAACATTAACATGATTATAGCAATCATATATATGATTATAGTAATTATGTAATGTTTGTGGTGATCAGTTTTATGATGAAATATTATACCATATCATATTAATCAAAGAGCAATATATTATGATAAATGAATTCATTATAAACTTGGTTGCCACAGATGTGGCACAGATTGCAGTAATCATCTGAATCGGTAATGCAATTATATGAATAATTACAGTGACCATAACATTGTTGAAAAACTTGTAAAATTGTTGACGTTGTACAGCTATAATTTTTCTCTGTGTGTAGTTTTTAATTTGTTAGAAAAATATTATTTTTTAGGGGAAAAAACACTTTTGTTAAGAATTTCTTTCATTCTTTACACTTTCACTACAAGCTATTTGACACTAAAAGGAAAATCTTTAGAATCCTCAATTCAAACTAATATTTTATTTAGAGTATTCTTGGAAGGCTTTAGTTTTAAGCTAAAAACAAAAATACACGTTTTAGAGTTTAGTTAGAGACACGAGCACAATTTGCCAAAATTTAAACCAAAATAAATAAAAAATATTTGAAATACATATGTACATATGTATGTATATACTCGTATATATGTATGAATGTATCTACATGTAGAAGTAACTAAAAGCTAACCAGTCATTCGATTTTTTATCTTCACAGACATGATTTTATTTTTGCAATTATTTTGTTGGTTTTTTTGCTCTAAACAAATTCTTACAGTATGATTTTTGGTTTTTTAGTATTTTTTCACTATCACTCTTTTAGTTTAATTTATTTAGTTTAATTAAAATTTTTACCCACATTTTATTTCATTCAATTTGATATTTTTTTCAAAAGGTGAATGAATTCCAAACACGATTTTAATTTTTATTACTTTTTCCACTATTTTTTATTTATTTAAGTAATTTGTATTTATTAATATTTCTATTTCAATTTCTTTAAGATTTTTATTTAATATTTCCCACTGGCATTTAATATAATTTTCAAAAATTAACGCAAACTTTTTTTTATTTAAATAAGATTTTTGTTTAGATTTATGCCCGAGTGAATTTTGCGTTTTTTTTTTCTTTTTCTTTTTACAAATATTTAAATTTCTTTCGTATAAATTTGATTTTGTAACAAAAATTTTGTGTTGGCTTTTATTCGTTTAAATATTATTTTAAAATTTTGTATGATTAAATTTTTTTCTTGTTTTTTAGTATTTTTAGCGCGCTGTCGTTCGTTGCCTCGTACACACGCGTCCAATACTGCTCTATGGGTCTGGTCTGATCGTCTGTCTTTTCGTCTTTATTATTATTTTTTTTATTTTATTTTTTTTTCTACTTGTCGGCTTTTAAAATTTGGTGTAGTAGTAGAATATACTTTATTTTTTATTTTTTTTCATTTAATTTTACTGCTGCTGTTGTTGCTGTTTTAGTGTATTTTATGGTGCTCAGCAACAATCACTACTCTTAAAAAATATGATACAACAACATCGAACAGTGGCGGTGATGTGTGTAAGGGCGTTAAAGCTTTTTGTTTGCTAGAAATGAGTTTTAGAGTTTGCAGAGAAATAAGTTGTAGCAGTTGTATCAATAACATTTTAATTCCAATTTACACAAAGCAATTTTATAACTTAAGCTGTTTAGACATCTCAAAGTGAGGCGAAGATAAGGGGACGACTACACACTTGTTTGTACTAGTGCTGGCAAATCCTACTACTTTCCATTACTCAATAATACTCAATACTTTTCATTTTTTGAAATTGTACCGCATAGTTTTTATACGAAAATTGAAGTAGTTTTTTTCAAAAAATAAAAATAGATCTTCAACAATTTTTGGTTTTGTATGACTTTTATTATTAAAACAAAAATAAATGTAAAGTTAACTTTTAATTCAACGTTAACAACAACTTAAGAAATAATTAAAATAAATTCTTTGGAAAATTAATGTTTTTTTTTTTTGATTAAAGAATTGAAAAACTTGCTTAAAAATACAACTCAGAAAGTAGTATCCAAAAAAAGGGCAAATACTCGATACTCGGTACCCATTACTCAAGTCTTTGGCGGGAATTGAACCCGCAACCCACTGACTGATAGTCCGGCACACTATGGCCTAGCCTATCGGGACACTTACTGGAACAAATGCTTAGTTTACCTCGTCATATGCCAAATAAGGTGTGACTTTAGTATGATCAAAGAACAATTTAAAAACTATTCTGCTTCAAATTTAGAATTTTAAACAACAGCTTCATGTACATTAGAATCTTTCTTGATATTTCGGAAAGTTTTAGTATTGGGTTCACTGTAAATAGAGTGAAACCAAACATGGAACAGTCGCACATATGCTGCCCTTATATGAAGTAATCATACATTTGCTCTTCTCATCTAATACAAGTGTTTTGGATTTTACAGTTTCGTCTGTTAGTAAACTGGCTGTGGCTGATGGATGTTGATGTTTAGAAGTGATTTTAGTCAAGTTTTCATTTTTTAATTTTGTTATTTATTTTAAAGTTTAACAATAGCAATTAAATTCATTAAAATATAATCGTTTGCATGTACTGCACGGCAAAATCAAACTTTTTATTTATAAGTATTTTAATTTTTGCAACACGCCCCTAATTTTATATCAGCTACTGTACAAAAGCACACAAAAAACACTATAAAAATAAAACTAAACTAACAAGAACAGCAACAGCACTAGCAACAAAAACTAAAAACATTGTATCTCAACCGGCAAAACGCGTAACAACACTACTACACACTCTAAATCAAATGACAGCCAGATTGTTTTTTATTTCAGTGTTTTATTTTTTTTTTATAAATCATACACTCTTTTATTTTAGGCAAAATAGAAAATAAATACCCAGCCAAATACAGGCACATTGCTCCCAACCATATATTTGGTAGCTACTCTCTTAAAAAGTTTGTTTAAAATATGCATAAAATTTGCCATTTGCTCCACTGTTGGATCTGTCCATACAAGACTCTCACTCTCAATTTCTAAGCATAACTTTGAAATAATATTCGTTGGCTTAAATAAACTCATAAAGTCTGAATTTGTTTTTACCAATACACTGAAACACATACTCACACTAGCACTCGCACTACCAGTTGTTCAAAGAGTCACACACAAGATTTTTAGCCAAGATCATGCTTTGAGGTTTGTAACACGTGAGCTTGTGAAAATAACACGATCGTTGTTTTTTGTAAAAAAAAAGCTCTAATTTCGAATAGCAACAAAAAAAAACTAAGAGGGAGAATAGATGCGGTATATGTACATATACATACATACATACATCCATGTAGTTCGTGTTATTAAAGTCCAGAGCTGGAAGCGTCAAGTTGAACTTAATGTAGGTACATAGTATGTATGTGTATGTACATTGGTTGCTTGATGTTATTAAACAGATAGCTGAAAAATATGGTGTTTCCTGGCTTCCGTAAGAATTGTAAATATTGCCTAAGCCCAACTTTTACTTGAACTTTACTTAACTACTTACATATCGTCACCTAAAATCATGAAAATTCTTTGCTCACCGACAAGCAATCTGGTTTTAGACCTAAACACAGTTGCATTACTGCTTTAATCGAAGTCTCAGAGGAGCTTAGAGCAAACATAGACAACAGTATGGTATCATTATTAATTTTGCTTGATCATTCTAAAGCATTTGATACAGTAGACCATTTAATTCTTTGTCAAAAACTTAGGCATATGTTCCATTTTTCGCCAGAAGCCAATCTATGTATCATGGGACTGATGAGTCTTATAGTTGCTCAACTCCGAGAGGTGTACCACAGAGTTCCACACTTGGTCTAATGATTTACCTTCTCGTGTCAGTTCTTGTGGAATACATATGTACGCAGATGATGTACAACTTTTTATAAGTTGTGAACCATCTGATATTAATAATTGCATTTGCCGGATCAATAATGACGTAGATAGTGTTAAAAATGGGCTTCAGCCAATGGACTCTCCATAAATGCAAAGAAGTCAAAAGCTATGATAATTGGAAAACCCGAATCATTGCAAACTATTTTACCACCAATTCTGATCGGAGACTCTACAATCACAATATACGAAACTGCCAAAAATTTAGGAGTAATATTTAACAAGAAATTAGACTGGTCTAATCACATTAATGTTATATGTGGTAAAACATATGCGATGTTGAGAAACCTATGGATATCGCAACATTACACACCCTTTGATGTTCGAATCTTCTTTCCCGTATTTGTTATAATCACAACTCTTATCACTCGCCAGTTTACTGGGATGTGTGTGCATATGTTAAACATTTGTTGCAGTTAATTTTTTGACTGTCTTTTAATATATTCAAGCTGCAAACAAAGTTTTTATTAAATAATATTCAATAGATTCATACTCCCAGCTCTTTTAAATGAAAGAGATACAAATTAAAGCTCAGCTCAATTTAGTTAGTTGATAATACAAACATGCCAACAACAACACCTTCAATAATAATTCTCTAATCTTTTAATTCGCTCTTCTCTAAATGAAATACTTTTACACTCTTATAGCAAACAAACTCTCTGATATACGAGGTCTGTACAAAAAATAACCGTTATTTTCAAATTTCGTGAGTTACGTATGTTCGATTTACGCATTTTTTTTTTCTATTATGTTGGTCCACATGTCTGTTATATATGTTGGTAATATCAGCCATTTTGAATTATCAGTTTGTTTTTGCCATATAAAAAGGTTAGTCGTGTTTTGGTGTGCTCCTCGATTTTTTACTATTCGAAAAAATGGATCAAAGAAACTGTATTAAGTTTTGTGTAAAAATGAAATTAAATGCGCCAGGACATTTGAAATGTTGACTGTGGCGTTTGGCGAGTCTACTATGAGCAGAAGACAAGTTCAATTGTGGTATAACCGGTTTAAGGAAGGCCGAGAAGATGTCAATGACGATGCTCGTCCTGATCGCCCAACAACCGATGAAAACATTGAAGCAGTGAAGAAAATGATTTTGGATAATCGTCGAATCACTATCAGAGAGGTTGCTGATGATGTTGACATAGCGTACGGCTCATGCCAAGCAATTTATACGGATGTTTTAGACATGAAACATGCGGCAGCGAAGATTGTTCCAAAATTGCTAAATTTTTAGCAAAAACAACGTCGCTCAGGAGCTGTTGAACATCGTCAACGATGATCCAGATTTCCTCTAAACTGGTGACGAATCATGGGTGTATGGGTATGACATTGAAACCAAAGCCTAATCATCCCAATGAAAACGTCCAGAAGAGCCAAGACCGAAAGAAGTACGTCAAGTTCGGTCAAATGTGAAGGTTTTGCTCACTGTTTTCTTCGACTGCAATGGCGTGGTGCATCATGAATTCTTGCCACAAGGTCGTACGCTCAATTAGGAATACTACCTTGAAGTTATGCGCCGTTTGCGCGAAGCAATTCTTCAGAAACGCACAGAATTGTGGATTTTGCACCATAATAACGCACCAGCTCACACATCGATGCTTGTGCGTGAGTTTTTGGCCAAAAACAAAACCGTTATCATGCCTCAACCACCGTATTCACCGGACTTGGCCCCCGCGGACTTTTTCCTCTTCCCAAAACTAAAGACGCCGATGAAAGGAAAGCGTTTTGCTACGATTAAGGAGATAAAAGAAAAATCGAAGTGTTTCGTGGATTGGAAAAAACGCTGGCATAAGTGTATTATATCGGAGGGGGATTACTTTGAAGGGGACAAGATAGTTATTGATGAATACATAAATAATGGTTATTTTTTGATCAGACCTCGTATGTATGTAATATTATCGATAGAAATACTTACATACATACGAGTATGTATGTAGGTAAATTAAACATAAAATTTCCAAAAACATAAAACGCTCTTATTTCCTGTCATATAAATCAGCTTTTGCTTTTATTTTGAAACCAACTACAGATATTCTAAAAAAGTTGCTGCTACCAAGAGATACGCTGCTCAACTTCTGCTAACAAACAATCAGTCCAAATTCTATTTTAGTAACTTTTTTTCTCAAAGAGACACTGCAAATTTGTTTTATTTTATTATCTCTAATTGTGTATTTAAGTGTTTTTTTTTTTTTTTTGGTTTTTAATTGTTTTATGTCATAATAGACGTCATAATAAATGATAGAATTACGATGACTATTCAACGTTTACTTTCCTCTAAGAGCAGAAGAGCAGGAAGAAGGCAACAACTAACTGGGTTGATAAGTTATTGTTGTGATAAGCAGCAATTGTAGCGCCACCATGGCACAGTGATCTTGCCATTATGGCTGCATACATGTGTGTTTGGAAAGTGTTACGAAATTAAGATAATTTCTTTTTTATCTTGATTACATTGCTTATCAGCCTACCAAACAACTAAATAGTTGGAAAAAAGTTCAAATTCGAGCAAAGATCGTCTTAATGTTGCTGTGCGTGCGTGCTGATTTCCGCTGATACTTCTCGATCTTCATTGAAATTTTATTTTTTTTCTTTTACTTTTGTTGACAATTTTTTTTTTTAAGTACAGAGTAAAAGTAAACGATCATGTGTTTGCCCAGAACAAAAGCGTCATGGGAGAAATGAAAACAAAATTATTTGTTTGCTTTTATTTGCTCCGTATTCATATGAGCAGTTGAATTAAAATTTAGACTATCGCATGTTATGAGTCTTTTAACTGTCTTTTTTTTTATTTTTGAAAAAATGCAAATAACTGGAAATTTTGAGAAAAATAAATATTCGTCGGTGTTTGCTGTCAAATAATTGGCAACAATATTTAATTAATTCTAGTAATTTTTATTTGAAATGTGAATATTTAGCTATGAAATGTGTGATGCTTCTAGAAAAAAAGTAAATAAGATCCCTAAAGTAATATTTACATACGTAGGTTTTGCTACCTTACACCACCATAGTGAAAAGGGTATATTGGATTTATCACGTTCTGAGTCGATTTATCGATCTCCGTCCGTCCGTATGGCTGGCTGGACATGTAAAGCTTGTGCGCAGAGTTCGATAAAATTTGGTACGTTATATTTTTTCGGCCCAAGGACGGATAGGATTGAAGCTGTTGGAAATCGGTCTATTATATCACCAGGCCCCCATACTAATGTCCTCCCGAAATAGGAGTTTAACGATCATAAATGTTTGAATTATTCAAGTATCCAAACAAATTTCACCACAAATGAATAATAAATGAAGCCAAATTACATTTACAAATTTTGTGCAGATCGGTCCATAATTGATCATAGCTCCCATATAAGGCCCACTTCCAAAAATCACTTTAACGACCATAAATCTATTAAAAATGTTGTTATCAAAATAAATTTCTTATATGCAATAATTTTAATTTTATAATGGTCGGTCCATAATTAGTCAAAATTCCCATATAATGGGTCGATTATATATAGCAACCAAACTGATTCATGCCGCAAAGTATAAAAACCAAATTTCTTGAGCTCTTTTTCATTCTACACAGAAAAAAAAATCATGTTTTTTTTCAATTAAACCTTTAATTGATTTTAAAATAATTTTCAATTAAAATTTTAATTGATTCAATTACTTTTTCTGATTTTTCTAATATTTTCAATTAAATCTCAATTTTTTTTTAAGATACTATCATTTTGTTTACAGGTCCGATTTCAATTAAATTTTTAATTGATTCCACAAATACTTTAATTGAAACTCATTTTTATTTTTTTTCTGTGTACGACATTTTTCATTCTTCTAAAAAAGGCAAATTTACCCAAAAGAAAAAGTACATTACAACCCCCATAAAAGTTAAAAGAAGGCCAAACATTTTTTTTTATTTTTCGTTTTTTTTTGGTCACTTTTCCTGGGATCATTATTTGCAACGCCGAATATCAATTTTTGATGCAGCAATATTTTTAAATTGTATCAAATGTACCAATTCCAAAAACCGTAGGCACATCAAATAGTAGGTACACAGAAAAAAAAATCATTTTTTTCAATTAAATCTCAATTTTTTTTAATCATTTTGTTTACAGGTCCAATTTTAATTAAATTTTTAATTGCTTCCACAAATATTTTAATTGAAACTTATTTTTATTTGTTTCTGTGTACCATGGTGTAACTATACAAGGTGAGTGCAAATCGGCAACACAATACAGAAACAACAGGCATTTGGTTTGCGTATAATAATGTACTACTGTCAAAAACACTTGACATAAGTATTACTTTTGACATATGTAAGTAAATTGTAAACAAAGTCAGCCAGCTGTGTTCCTGCACTCACCTTATGTAGTTACACCATGAATAGTACGTTCGAGTTTGGCAATCCAAATTGTGTTTCAATTCTTTCACTTTAATTTCTACGACATACTTTTGTAAAATTTAAATATTTATTGATGGCTTTTTAAACAAATACTAGTTTTCGGGATTTTACAATCCAATTTTTAAAATTTTCGGGATAGGGATTTTCGGATTTTCATTCCACTTCCAACCGTTTCGCATCGTTAGACAACCATGATGTTTGCTTTTCAATTGAAGATAAATTAAATATCATGTGTTACAGTTCCCAACCCTTCCATTTAATCCAAATCGTATAATTTATTTAAATTTACATTAATAATTCATAATTGTGTTAAAATTCTATAGCGGTTTGTTTGGCTCCCCAAGAAAAGACAATAAATTTTCCCAAAAAAATAAAAAAAAGAACTTCTAGCATGAATTTAATTACACTTAATAGTCGTCATTTAATCAATTAATTAAAATAGATGATTTAATAAAACATTTAATTTTTTGTGTTTTTTTTTTTTGGGGGGGGGGGAGGGGGTCAATGAACTAAAAGCGCCATAAAATTTAATCAATTAAAGCTTAAATAAAAAAGGAAAGTGATGCGATGATTAAGAAATGCTAATGTAGATTAATGAAGCATGAGAATTATGAAAATTTCAAACCATTTGATAGTAAAAGTCTTATACAACTATGTAGGAAGAACACTTATAGATTTTTTTTTAACAAATGGGAACACATTTCTGTTATACATTCAATATTTGAGGAAACAAGTTACTGGAATTTCTGCCAGCTGCTAACAACTAATTACTTTGCTCTGCCATAAAGCTGACAAACTTAATATTCTCAAATATACATTTTAAGCACCACTCTCGCAATCTTAGAAGCCAACATACAGTCAGAGACAAAATTTAGTATACAACACGCTTTTTTATCTATGAAGCAGAGTATTTTTATTATAATAAGAAATATCACCCCTATCGTGAATAAAAATTCCACATGAAATTTGTTCCCTTTTATTTTTTTAACATTGAATTTTAATAGGAAAAATGTAAAAAGGGAACAAATTTCATGTAGAATTTTTATATACGATAGGGGTGATAATAATTTGAATCAACTTTAATTTTATTTATTTTTTTATTTTATTTAAGTTTTAATGCTTTCTCCTTTTAAAAATATTTTAAAATTGAAATTGCTTAATTGGAAATATTGTGGGAAGAAGAAATAAGAACCAGAGAGAAACAAACAAAAATTAGTATTCCTATACAGTTAAAAAATAAGACCCTTTTACTTTTTTTTTTAAACAAAATCCAAAAATTAAAAGTTAATATTTTGTTGTTCCTCCATTCAGCTTAATTACAGCCTCAAGTCGTCTTTTTTCATGGAATTTACAAGAGGTTCCATCACATCTTTAGTAATCTTGCCCCGCTCTGCCGTTAAAGCTGTTCGGAGTTCGTCTTTGAATGAAATGCATGAATTTAATTGCTTAGGCACGTTTGGACAATACGATGATGATGATGTATTTTGGTTCGTTGTCTTGCTGAAAGACCGATGGCGTTTCAAGACTTAAATTTACAGCACTTACTTTCAAATTGTCCTTTTAAATTTGTAAGTATGTAGTCTCGACTAATCATTGTACTTTCAATGAATACAAGATTAGCTAGACCTGTAGCTGACATAAAACCCTAAACCATCAAAGACTTACCGCCGTTTCATTCAGGTGTGGTCATTTATGGCAAATATTTACTCAAAAAAGTGTAACCACAATTTGTGCTAATTTGTTAGACGTTGTTTACTCTTACAAAAGTTCTGCAAGCTCAAACAGCATGAAATAAAATAAAACTAAACATTTGTTGTGCCTTGTCCTAAATAACCAAAGTTTTTTTTTTTAATAAAAAAACGAGTTCAAATATATTTTACTTAGTGGTTACGCCTTTTTCGGTAAATAATTGCCAAATGTGACCGTATCTTTACTGTAGCACTAAGGTTTTGTAGCAGCAGCTTACTAATTCCTGTTCTCCGGACCTTTCCTCTTGATCTTGTGTTAAAAAACTCAAATTTACTCTCAGCGCTCAAATATTATATTATTCCAAAAAGATTGCTGAGCGGTTAAGTAAGCTTTTGCAGAAATATACGTTTTTTTTTAGGCATTCTTCCATGAAGTCCATGGTTATACAGCCGTCTTCTAATTGTCAATGCACTTACTGGAAATGTCTTCAGCTATTTTGACTGCATTAGAGCCATCCCTAAACACTGGCGGTAAGCGGCAGGTGTTTTTACGCTGAGCGGCAACGTTATGTCAAAACGATAAAAACAGGGTTATCAAACAAATAAATAAAACGACCCTGTTTATTTTAATAGCTGGACAGTGCTTGTTTGTGGTTTTTTTATTAAAATTAAAATAAAATATTTAAGTTTAAATATGTGTTATTTTGATGAGTTGAAAGATTTGGAAAACTTACTTGTGTTAAGGAGGATGATTTTATTTATTTCATTTTTTATTTTTCTTTTTTTTGTTTCCAATAGTAAAACATTGCCGCCGCGTTGTTTCGATATGCTTCATACAAAATGTAAGAGCATGAACATTTTGACAGTTAAAAAACGCTTGCCGCCGGTATTTGGGGATGGCTCTTAGACTTTGGAGTTTTCTCAATCTCTCTGACTATTTTGCGCAACACATTATCAATTAGAGAGTGTGGTCGACCGGTACGTTTTGTAATTTTTTGGTATTTTTACCAATTATTCACAATTTTTGCAATATCTGCTAGAGATTTTCCCTTGCTTCAATGCAACACTTTTAAATTGCTAACCTGGTAATTGCTACTGGTAAAGCTTTGCCACATGCCATTTGGTTACTTAAATTGTATTTACATATAATTGCATTAAAAATGTGCTTTGTTTAATAAAAGTTTTCCCATTCGAAACATTTTTATATAAATCAATTTTAAAGACTTCTTTTAAAGATATTATTCTTCAAAGAAATTAATGTTTGCTGTATACTAAATTTTGACTCTGACTGTACTTGTACATTGTATGTATATATATTTGATTGTACAATTGCATATGTACATTTTTAGTTTAATGTGGAAAATAGTCTGTCTATTCATAAGGCCAGCCAAAGTTTATTAGAAAATAAAAAAAAGGAGAATTAGAAACCATTTGTAAAGAATTATGCTAAATACTCACTGACTCACTCATACTCACCACGCCCAAATAAACGAAATTATTCTAAATTAAAAATTCAATATTTTGTTTTTTTAATTTACACAAAAAATAACACAAAACTAAAAAATAAAAAGAAAAATAAACTAAAAAATAGCAAATATTCGCAATGGTAATTAAAGCGTATAAAGTGTTGTTCGTTCTACTGTCATTACAGCTGAATTGAATTTAAATACGAGTAATTCAATTTTTTGTTTGTTACGGTGTCTTGTCATTTCCTTTTAATTAATTATTGTTGAAAAAGACCTGAAAATAATTATTATGAAATACACGTGGGAGTGTTTATGTCGTAGGAACTTCTTGGCGACATTCTTTTTGTGAAATTTTCAGCAAAAACTCAAGGTTTTTTCAATTTGAGTATTCAAAGCAGATCTCTCTGAAGACATTAATAATAAATAGTCACATTAATCTAGCAACATTTTCAATTGTAGAAATATAACTGTTTCTTGTCTTTTTTTTAAATTTTCGGAAAGGTTTAGCACTTTTTGAATATTACTGTTTATATCTCAGGAGAAACCCAACTACACATTTCCAATTATATTTCAGAAGTTTCAGATATTTCCATTTATATTCAATTTATTACTGTTTTTACATAGTAATTTTCAGAAAAAACAAATACTTGACGACATAAATTTATTAAATTAATTTTTAAATCATTTGATACATCTCGTATTTATGTATGTTTTTTTTCTAATGTTAATAAAATCAACTCCTTACTTTATATACCCCCAGTAATCTATAGTGTAATCATCTTAAACTTCATTTAGTACTTCACTTCAGAAAGTAATTATTTTACTAACCAGGTGAAAACTATTGGAAATTCAATCGTCACTAAGTGGTGAAAATTAAGGTCTCGAAACGCCATCGGTCTTTCAGCAAGACAACGATCCAAGACACACCGCCAGAATTGTCAAAACATGTCTAAGCAATTAAATTCGTCTCCGCGATCTCCAGACCGTAACCCCATACAGAACCTGTGAGAAATTTTAGGCAGGAAAATCAGAAAAAGAAGCCTTTCATCCAAAGACGAACTCCGAACAGCTTTAACGGCAGAGTGGGGCATGATTACTAAAGATTCTTGTAAATTCCATGAAAAAAAACGCCTTGAGGCTGTAATTAAGCTGAATGGAGCAACAACATAATATTAACTTTTAATTTTTGGATTTTGTTTAAAAAAAAAAGTAAAAGGGTCTTATCTTTTAACTGTATTAGGAATACTAATTTTTGTTTGTTTCTCTCAGGTTCTTATTTCTTCTTCCCACAATATTTCCAATTAATCAATTTCAATTTTAAAATATTTTTCAAATGAGAAAGCATTAAAACTTAAATAAAATAAAATTAAAGTTGATTCAAATTACTATCACCCCTATCGTTAATAAAAATTCCACATGAAATTTGTTCCCTTTTCACATTTTTCCTATTAAAATTCAATGTTAAAAAAATAAAAGGGAACAAATTTCATGTGGAATTTTTATTCACGATAGTGGTGATATTTCTTATTATAATAAAAATACTCTGCTTCATAGATAAAAAAGCGTGTTGTATACTAAATTTTGTCTCTGACTGTATGTAGTGTCAATGGAGTTTTACCTGTTAAAGGACACCTACACAGGTAATTATGTAACAAACGGTTGCACTTGTTCGGTTACTGGGTAATGACTTTTCATTGCAAACTGAATTTATTAAGCAGCTATCTTTGTTTACCACAACAATGTTAACATTTTTAATACATTTTTAACAATGTTATGGTCACTGTAATTATTCATTTAATTGTGGTAATAATATGGTTAAGTTACGATTCAGATGATTACTACAATCATATATACGATTGTAGTAACTATATATATATGTAATTGTGGCAATTATGTTTATGATAAATACATTTATCATAATATGTTGCTCTTTGATTAATATGATATGGTATAATATTTCATCATAAAATTGATCACCACAAACATTACATATTTACTATAATCATATATATGATGGCTATAAACATGTGAATCATAACTTAGCCATATTATGGTTGCCGCAATCATATATGTAAATAATTACAGTGACCATAATATTTAAAAAAAAAAATTGTGAAAATGTTGGAATAGTTGTGGTAAACAGACACAACTATATTTTTTCTCTGTGTGTAGGAGACAGTCAGCTCAGATTCTTGTAAGAAAATATACCGACCATATAGTTTGATCTTGTTCCGCAATTCAGGAATTGGAAAATCAACACGAAGATTCAAATTGACGGTATTAATAATATTGGCATGACCATGCTTTTGTGGCATTTGTGGTGAACTGCTAGGATAGAATCCTTTATACAATATTGTGTATTCAAGATTCAATAATACTCGATATTAAGGTAATTGGCACTATTGGATAATGTTAGTGCTGCTTCATTGACAACACAGGTAACTAATTGAGGGGTGCAATATTGTGAATAGCACCAGTTTGAGGCGCCTAAAGTAATTCCAATGCACCTACAAATATTTTAAAAATCTTTTAACAAATGACCCTGACCACAGCATTTGTCTCATAGTATAAACAACAGAATCGGTAGCAACTAAAGGGTTTTCATTATATTTCAGAGATTTTGCTGTCTGTCATTCAATTGTTTGAATTACTTTTAACGTCATTTAATACGAAAGAATTTTGAACAGAAAGTGTCATCAATTGTATAGAAAACCAGGAAATCTTTGTTTTTATTAACCACACATGATGTCGATGATTAAATGATTTTATAGTCCATTTGTCTGTCTGTACTCAAAAAATTTGAATGCATCACTCAACCATCCATCACACGCGCCATACAAAAAAATTTTATTGTGTTTGAAAGAATTTAAGACGCGTGGATTGTATCATCAACATCAAACATTTTCCATCATAAAATAGAAAAAAAAAATAAAACGACTTGGAAAAAAATTAAACAATTTTAGCGAAATGAGTACCCAACACAAGAATTATATTAAACTCTTAATAGAACACCACAGTCTTTTAATAGTTTTTTTTTATATCCTACACCACCATAGTGGGGAGAGGGCATATTGGATTTGTGCTGATGTTTGTAACGCCACCTTAAAGCATGACGAAAGAGTCAGAATCACTTCCTAAGTCGATTTAACGATGTCCGTTCGTCCGGCTGGCTGTCTGGTTAACCATGTAAAGCATGTGCCCAAAGTACAGGTCACAGTTTTGAAGATACATATTTCCATAAAGTTTGGTACATGATATTTTTTCTCTCCAAAGGCGGTTGGGTTTGAAATTGTTTAAATAATAGGTCATTCCATCCATATAGCGCACATTGCATCCATACTGGGTGTAGGGTATTATATGGTAGAACTTGGCCGACTATACTCTCTTACTTGTTTTTTAATTAAATTTGTTTCCAACATGATTAAAAGCAAACAATTTTATTTAAAACAGAAATTAAGACAAACAAAACAAAAAACGTTAAATAAACTACATTCAAATTATGAAACGCTCAAAAGTCAGTTCAACCGCGAAAAAGGCATCTCTGTTTAATATTAAAAATAATTTTTAATTACTTGGCATAAAATGCCAAAATCCAAAAAAAAAACAAAAAAAAAATACAAAACAAAATTATACAAACAAGCGATAGAAATGTGTAAAAATAGAAACACATGCACAAAATATTAGATAAAAATAATTTGGGCACTTTCCTAAATACCCATGGGTCTATACAAATAATAATAATAATAATAACCATAAGTAGTTAGCGGTCACACTACACAAATACTTATACAAATAAGACTGGCAATGTTTTTTAAGCAGTGTTGGCGACCAGGGACTAACCCTATTCATTATTTTCTAGTAAACAAAACGAATGTCCACGAAGTTTAAAAAAATTATCAAGTAAGAATAAAAAATCACAATCAATAGCTGGTTGTGGTTCTATTTCTGTTGACCACTGTCCTGCAGACATAAATATCATACAGCTCAAGATTCAGTCATTTATAATGACTATTTTGAAACCAATTTGTTTAAACACAAATTTCAAAACAATACAAACATGTACGTTGCTCAGAAGGGGTATGAAAATAATGAAACAAATCCGTAATTTAAATCGGACTATCCAATTTTAATAAAAGAATGAAACGAGGTGCCCTAATTTGTTTATAAATTCAGAACTTAAACTCAACAACAGCTCAAATGTGTCTTAAAATCGAAATTATACACCTGGGTTCTACATTTGTATTTAAAATGAAGTGGAAGTGAAATGTTTATTAATTTTTATACCCTTCACCTTCATGAGAAGGGTATATATAAGTTTGTCATTCCGTTTGTAATTGACACAATATAATTATGCGACCCTATAAAGTATATTTATTCTGGATCCTTATAGATAGCGGAGTCTATTAAGCCATGTCCGTCTGTCTGTCTGTTGAAATAAATTTTTGAAGTCCCTAGATATCTTCGGGATCCAACTCTTCAATAATTCTGTCAAACATGCTTCCGAAAAGTTTGCTATTTAAAATCAGCAAAATCCGTTCATAAATAACGGAGATATGAGCAAAAATCCGAGACAACCTCTGAAAATGTCATCAAAAAAACTAAGTGTATTAATATTGTTACGAACAAATTCATCAACAGATGGCGTTGATCAAACAAAGTGTATTAATATTGTTACAAATAATTTCATAAACAGATGGCGCTGATCAAACAAAGTGTTTAAGTGTGTTCTTAAACCGTAATATAAGTGTGTAAAAAGACAGTGTGTTAATTTTTTTAATTGTGTTTGTGTACATTTAAATATGTGAAGACTCGTTATATTTTCTTCAAACTACTGACGCTTTTATTTTGCATTTAAAAAGAATCCGGTTTATTTAAAGGAAATAATCCACCGTTTTTAAAAGGTAAAAACGTTACAATATAATATATATATATATATATGTATGTATGTATATAATATAATTATGCATCCACAACAAATGTGAAGGGTATATAAGATTCGGCATAGCCGAATATAGCACTCTTACTTGTTTTTTATAATTTTAGTGCAAATGATTTAAAATGTAAAATATAATTTCCAGTTTGGTTCATTATACGGGGGCGGTTCGGAAACTTTTTAGCCTAGCACAGAAAGGGAATAGTTAGTTTTTCAAAAACATTTTTCTTTTGCAATACAATTTCTTGAAACTTTAATACATTTAGTCCAACGCTTATCCAGCAATTCTATCCCTTGATTAAAATAGTTTTCCTCAAGGCCTTCCGAATAGTTGTTTACAACTGTAGTTGCATCTTCATTTGAGGTAAAATGCCTGCAAGCTGAGAATTTTTTAGATTTGGGAACTGGTAAAAGTCACTGGGAGCTAAATCAGGAGAAATACTTTTAAAGTCCCAAAAAACTGTTGTCATAACGTTAACATTGTTTTTGCCTTCTTTGGGGCACTTCCTCCAGTTTCAGTCCATTGCTTGCAGTGTTCTTTTGTCCCTGAAGTAAAGTGGTGGAGCCATGTCTCATCACACACATACCATCAAGGATGTAATATCTTTTCGGAGCATTTGAATCCGATCTCTAAGACTACCAGACTACAATAGCAGAATTCAAGCCCAAAAAAGTAGACGGGGAACAAATTCAGTAACAAGGGAAATCTAGAGATATTATTGTATAGAAAGCAAAGGGGCCATTAAATCCTTAGAGAATGTGTAAATCTTATCGAAAATTGTCCAAGATTGTTGAGTGCCTTTAGAGGACATTCCGTATGGGTTCCGAAGATATTGAAGGTAATAAGCGTGTTTTCGCACTTTCAAAAGCCGGAGCCACCAATTAAAATAACATTTGCATTCTTGTACAATTGTATTTGTTTTAAATTGCCAGGATATATAAAAAGAGAATCAACATGCAAAGAGACCAAAAAAATGCTGACACAATATGGAAATGCAGACATTATCTGCCAATAATCAGTCTAAGTCCGCTTTCACACTCTTTAATTCTGACTCGTCAAGGCAAATATTTTTGGATGAGAAGGGAAAAGAGGGGGAACAAACTTTAGGGTACTAGTCAATATTCTTATTTCCGTTTGTTTTTCATTTTATGCATGTTGATTTGCATGAAAAAGTATGAAAACTGAGAGGACGCGTGTGAATGTAACGGCAGGTTTAAAAGAGAATTGCACAAGAACTGGTCAGCTAAAACTGAAGAGTTAGGAACTACATAACGGTCGTTATTAAACCCGGCCCTTTAGATTTTTTTGCTTAAAAGCAGATAATCCCTTACAAAGATTTCTGCAGCTGCTGTAATGACGAGGAAAAAAAGAGGCCACCGAACAACTATTCTGTAACTTCGCTGCTTTTGCGAACGAGAGACAATAAATCCTTGGGCAACAAATACTTATTGACAAAACCTTTCTGTCAAGAGGTGATTTATGTAAGATTCACACCTTCATAAAATCAATAGGATGGCAGGACGAATGGTGCGATACACACAAGTTGACACAGCGGAATCTACGCTTGGACCCAAGTGCGGTATGCTTGAAGACAGCCTGCTAAATAGCATTGAATTGTCTTCAAAATTATGTTGTTGTTGTTGTTTTAACAGCTAGATTAAATAAATTTTAATCCGGGGGTTCTGCGATAAGGTCCCGACCAAGAACTGGGCTACTTCTACTGGGTTGGTCCATAAATCCATTGAACGAAGCGAAGTATGTTTGGCTGGGCAATTGAAGATGTGGTGGGTGTAATGAGGACCCTGGCCACATGCTGGGCAAAGGTTAGGGACTGCACAGTCTATGCGGGACCAAAAGGCGTTAAGTCTATTGCTCCATCACGATCTCAGTTGTGCCAGAACTACTCTTGTTTTCCGCAATGGACGGTGGGCGATTTCCAAGTACGACATTCAAAATTATGCCCTGTAGTTTGATTACAAGAATAAATTCATTTAGAAAGATACTGAGTCAATAAGTCGATTGTCATTACTTAGCAGTAATCGAATAACGACTTACTTGTTATCTATTATTATAACTGTCAATTTGCATCTTCCCATTCTTCTTTTACTGATAACGGCATCTGGGAGCTCTGGCGAAAAATGTTAGAGAAGTGTCAAATAGAAGTTGGGGACAAAATTTGCCAACTCAGTTTTTCTTTGGACCAGTGGAACACCCAGGCAGATCATTGCACAATAAGTGGACGTAGAACACATCATTATTTTTAATAAACTTGTCTACCAACAATAACTACAATATCTTAAAACATGCTCCAACAACTGGATGCATGCAGCAACAAGTGTACAACACACTCGCACATACAAACAGACACACATTCTCAAACTTGGTGTCATTAATTGCCTTCATGTAAATAAAATTCATTATTTATTATTTTCGGGCAACAAACAATCAAATAGACAATCAACCAGGCAACTTGCAGTTGCTGATGCATCAGACATCACACAATTCATATTACGCTCTACGCAACAATTTGCAATAAATAGACTTCATTAAAATAAATAGCAGCCAAAATATTTGACCAGTGTCGTACATCAATGTGCAACAATCTCCAAATAAATTTCATCACAAATGAGTGGTAAATAAAGCCAAATCACATCTACGAATTTTAGGCAGATCGGTCCCTAATTACTTGTAGCTCCCATATAAACTCTCACTTCCGAAAATCACTTTAAGAAGCATTACTCTTTTGAAATATGTAGTTGGTATACCAATAAAATTCAACACAAATAAGTTTCACACCTTATTTTATAACGGCCGGTCCATAATTAGTCAAAACTTCCATATTATACCCCCCTTGAAAATCACTTTAACATAAAATTTAAAATTGTTTATATCAAGATAAAATTTAACACAAACAATATTTATTTGCAGCAAAGTTATGCCACTGAATTTTTTGATGATCGCTTCATAATTGTAGCTCACTGCTCTTATATACGGTGCGTAGGGTATCATATGGTCGGGCTTGACCGACTATACTTTTTAACTTATTTTATAATAAATATATTCCAAGTAATGTACATTTAAACTCAGCATTTTTCTAACTATATATTTTATTTGCATTAATTCATAACTGTTCCTTTCGTTTTATAGGATTTTAGACGCAACAACTCTGTATGGCGGATATAATGGCCGTATATGCGGTAAGTATGGGTAGTAGATACATTGAATTTGGCAATTTTTTTCTACAGAGAATAAAATGCCAAGTTTGAAAAATCTCTGGCGCCTGTAATTTTATTTTGTATACAAAATATTAATTAATTTCGAAAATCAGCGATAAATTGACAAGTTGCACGTCTCGCAAACCCTGCACTAAAAGCAAATAAAACAACATCAACAAATAAACAAACAACACATTTTGTAGACGCCACACGGAACGAAACACAGCAGCAGTTGTGGTACTAAAAAAAGCTAATGGCCAATTTATTTAATTTTATTTCTTTTTTCTCTAATTATACCCTACACCACTATGGTGTACCCTATTGGTTTTGTGCTGATGTTTGTAATGGCCAGAAATATTGGTCCAACACCCACCTTAAAGTATACCGATCGATTCAGAATCACTGCCTGAGTCGATTTAACAATGTCGGTCCGTCCGTCTGGCTAGCTAGCTGTTTGGCTGGTCACAATTGTAAAGATATTTCGATAAAATTTGGTACGTAAAATTTGTTCGGCCCAAGAAAGGATGTTATTGAAACTGGTGGAAATAGGTCCATTATTTCAGCTGGCCCTCATACAAATGTCCTCCCAAAATTGGAGTTTACTGATTATAAATGTTTGAATTATGCAAGTATCCAAACAAATTTCATCACAAATGAGTGGTAAATAAAGCCAAATCAAATCTACAAATTCCGTACAGATCGGTCCATAATAAGTCGTAGCCTCCATATAAGGCCCACTTCCGAAAATCACTATAACGGTCATAAATTTCTTAAAAATGTTGATAGTCAAATAAAATTCAACTTAAATAAGTTTCCTTTATTACATAAATGATGACACCTAATTTTATAATGGTCGGTCCATAATTAGTCGAAACTCCCATATAAGAGACCGTAATTTGCTTTAACCGCCATAAATCTTTTGAAAGTATTTATATCGAGATAAAATTTAACATATATTATATTTACGGAAGTCATGGCTTTAAATTTTTGAATGCTTGGTCCATAATAGGTTAGATCTCCCATTTCTGAAAAACTTTTTATACATATGCTGGGTGTAGAGTATTATATGGTCGGGCTTGACTGACTATACTTTTTTACTTGTTTTTTTCCAGTTTTCCAACAATTGTATGAATGATTACACAAATTTCATAGATTCTTAAATGTTGCATTATTTCTAAATCAATTTCTTATTGTTTTTGTAGGGTATTATATGGTCGGGCTTGACCGACTATACTTTTTTACTTGTTTTTTTTCAGTTTTACAACAATTGTATGAATGATTACACAAATTTCATAGATTCTTAAATGTTGCATTATTTCTAAATCAATTTCTTATTGTTTTTGTAGGGTATTATATGGTCGGGCTTGACCGACTATACTTTTTTACTTGTTTTTTTCAGTTTTACAACAATTGTATGAATGATTACACAAATTTCATAGATTCTTAAATGTTGCATTATTTCTAAATCAATTTCTTATTGTTTTTTATTTTATTTTTTTTTGTGATTTGTTTTACGTTTTGAAATTGGAAATAAAAGTGCTTCGGGCACAAACACCACTTGCAACAAGTTGTATACACAGTAAGAGCGAATGTATTGTAGTAAGTGATAAATATTCACTCGGACATACAAAAATATGTACTACAATTTCAGCTGAAATTGTTTCATCTAATGAAAACACAAATTAAGAAAAATGAAAAAAAAATATCAATTTGTTTTATACAAAATGTTGTTCGATCATAAAAAAGCACGTTTCCATATTGCAAACAATTAGAAACAAACAAACAAAACTCAATTCTGAGAATTTAGCCAAATAATGATTTAATATTTTTTAAAGAAATCAAATAGAATGCAAAAACAAATCTTCAATGAAATGATAAATTTCTTTTGATATTTCATTTTACAATTGAAACGTATGAAATAAAAAAAAAACTGAAATTGAAATTGAATCATACGCGCACCTCCCTCTTTTATTAAAATATGAAAATGAACCAGCAAATGGTTTTGCAAGTAACTGAATGTCGACTCTCTATTATTTGAAATGTTTCAATATATCCTGAAGTGGAAACATATTTTCTAAATTTTAAACTCATATGCCAAAATTTATAATCTTATTTCAACCTACACCAACTTAGTGGTTTTAAGCTGGTGTTTGTAACGACCCAAAATATTAGTCCAACATCCAACCTTAAAGTATATCGAGGAACTCTGAATAACTTCCGGGTTTAACGATTTCCTTCCAACCGTCTGGCTGTCCATGTAAACCTTGTGTTCTATAACTCCCGCGTCGAGAAACTCTTCGTTTAAAATATTTATGTGGCATGAAACAGAAATGTCATGAATTGAAACAAACAACTGTTTTTCTTACAAAACTGTGTCTGTATTTTTTTTTGTATAGCCGACGCTTGTATTTTCGGCGCCGTCGCAAATTTTGTTCGCCGTCAACAAACACTGAAATTTCACATCGACATGAATTATAGAAACATTCTTTTCTCACTTTTCAAGAAACGATGGAATAGTTTGTTTCACATTTTATCTTTTCGACGCGAGAAGTTTTCACTAAAATTACAGAACGCCTGGTTGCAATTTTGAAGATATTTCCATAATATTTGCTACATGATATTTTTCGGTCCAAGGACGGTTGGGATTGAAATCGGTTAAAAAAGGGTCCATTATTTCATCTAGCCCCCATACAAATGTCCTCCAAACAATTTTCGCTACAAATAAGTTTTACATGAAGCCTAATCATATCTACAAATTTTGTGCAGAGCGGTCCTTAATTGATCATAGCTCCCATATAAGGCCCACTGCCGAAAATCACTTTAAAGATCATAACTTCCTTTAAAATTGGCATGGCATCCAAAAAAGATTCAACAGAAATATGTATACTCGATATATACACAAGTCATTTGAAAAAATTGTATGATGATCGGTTCATAATTGGCCATGGATGCCATATAAGGCGCACTTTCGAAAATCACTTTAACGACCATAAATCTCTTTAAAATATTTTTTTTTAAGAGAAGTAACATTCAGGCAATATAGATTGAAAATAGAAGCAGAATAGATTGAAGAAGTAGAGATGGTGATAATGGAAGAAAGCTTTATATAACAACTCTGCAATTGCGCATTATGTTTGTGTTTAGTGCAGTATTGCAGCGCCTCTGGTGGTGAGTAGGCGCATTGTTTTTTTTTAATTTGATGTTTATAGCCTTTATTTAACATAATTATGTTACTTCTGTGGCTGTGATAAATATTAGTTATGATAGATAGAAGAAAACTAATAATTATCAGAAACTGATGTAGTTTGAGTGGCAGCAGCTGGGAATCATACCCGGGTTAGAACTTTAACTTTAACATGTATAAATCTTATAAAAGTGTTTCTATCGTGATTAAACAACAAATATTTATATGCCCAGAAGTCATGCCACCAAATTATTGGATGATCGATCCATATTAGGTGATCGATCCCATATAACGTCCATTTATGAAAAACTTTTCTAGCACATACAATGGGTGTAGGGTATTACTTATATGGTCGGGCTTGATCAACTTTACTTTCTTACTTGTTGTTATTATAATACAATTTATCGTTAACGTTGCCGTTGCCGTTACCGTTACCTTTCAATCGCTAACAATTGTTAGCCAAACTTTATTTAAACTGAAAACATTTCACTGGGTCTTCTAACTTGTTGTATCTAATTGTAGCCAAATAATCAACCAAACACAAAACTTGTCTAGAAACTAAACAGATCCAGAAAATTCGTTTATGCAAGATTTCTCGAATACACTTTAAATCATCTTGAGATTTTGAAACATTAAAAGTGGTAGCAAACGCAACATGAGCAGCAGCGATACAAGCATCTGCGTTATTATCAAAAGCAACCGATATTGCAACAATAAAAGCCCATCAATCATAATTGTATATATTTTTTTTGGTTTTTTTGTTTTATAAATTTTATTAATTTATCAATTTTCTCTAGCAATAGAATTGATTTTAGCAGTAGTATACAAAATTGCAGTTCTGAAGAATTCTACTTTAAAATAATAAATAGATTAGAAGATTGTTAAAGCAGGAAGTAAGTGGAAATTAAATTCTGCAAAATAATAAATTAATAACGTTATGGATACTGATCCACAAGTTTAGGGCAACTAACCTTTAAATTGCTGGCCTTAACACTTTTATACTTCAATACCGACTCCTTTAAAGGAAGACCTTTAAACATTCTCTGAAATTTAAATATTATATTGAAAAACAAAAACCTTTGAATCATTTGGTGAAGTTGATTCGCATGAACTGTAAAAGTTGTGGTTTTTGCAAATTATTACAATAAATCAGTGGTCGGCATTCTTAGCTACCAGTGGCACAGCACGAACAAGAATCTTGGAGTGACTATACCAAACTTAGTTGTTCAATTCATAAGCGATGTTGCAGTGTCGTTGGAGTTGTACGTCCTCTGAAGTCACAATAACTATACAAATGTTGTTGGTAATTTCTAAATACATAAATATTTTGTACAACAACCACAAGAATCAAATGTTGTATGAAAGTTTAAGTGTTGCCAATAGTAAAAATATGTATCTCAATCAAAAAATTACTGATTTTAGTTTAAAAACATAATCCAACGGTAACACTTAAATCATAAACCGATTGAACATGGTGTAACTATACAAGGTGAGTGCAGTTGCACAGCTGACTGACTTTGTTTACAATTTACTAATGCCAAAAGTAATACTTTTTCAAGTGTTACTGATAGTAGTATATTATTTTACACAAACAAAATGCCTGTTGTTTCTGTATTGTGTTGTATTTGGGGCCGATTTTTTCCCTTTATTTTCACACTTGTATTATTAATTTTTAATATTTTACTTTTAAAGGCTGGACAACATAAACATACGACTTTGCTTCAAATTGTGTTCACAATCAGTCAGATTGTTGTATCATACAATGTACAACATACAACTTCACTTGTGAATTGAACAATTTTTTTAAACTCGTCGTATTTTGAAAACTTTTTATATTGAAGCTGTGTATTTCGAAACATGCATTGTGCAATTTTCCAGAAGTGTTTCCATTTGCTGGTGCTGGTAATTAAATTTCTCTATGTATATAATAAATGCGCTGCTATTATCTGCAGAAAAATAGATAGAATGTTGTAAAGAATGATAAATGGAGTAATCGTCTCTGAAAGCTTGATAGAAGTAGAAAAAAAGAGAAAAAACGAAAAATCAACAACGCTGCATTGAAATTGAAACAGTAGAAATTGACTGCATAAAATAAAATGTGAAGTGAAATTTTTAATATACTCAAATGTAAATTTTTGCAATAAATGTTTTATGTTGGTTGGACTATAATTTTTTCTTTTAAATGACACCAATTTCCTTTTTAAGTTCCTGTTAGTTTTCTTTTAATGGACAAAATTCCCTGCATTAAATCAGCTGTGAGCCACTGTATAATACTTTTATTATAAATATCTAAAATAATGCCTGCAGAAACGTTTGCTGCCCCTTATCTGTTCCATTTCTATCATTATTCAAAAGCTGCCATGGATTGTTATTGAAGAAATCAAAACAAAGTAATGCTAGGAACACAACTGTGACGAACGACGAATTTCGACCAATACGACGAATTAGTTGGTGACAATAACGACGAAACATATGCAGCTGTTTTAATTAACAGCTCTGTATGTATATATAGTTATTTTAAATTAAATAAAGTAAGAAATAAAACAATAATCAAAATAAAAATCAACATTATTTACAAAAACCTTAAAAACTAAAACGAAGCCTGGTCACTCCGTATTGTTTGTTCGCCATTTGCCGGCATAAGAAATAGAAATCTATTTCAGAGTTCGCCGGTTATGACGAATTGAGCCGACGCCATAACACAAATGTGTTGTATTTTTATAGACGAATATTTGGGATCAAAAATTCGTCATTCGTCCCAGTTGTGTTCAATAAAGCTTTGGCTAATTGAACAATATTCGGCTATTCTCAAAGGAATATTAAAACAGAATGATATTGTAGCTCTTGTTATTTAAAAATGTTAGCGATTACTTCAATATTTTTTTTAAGTTGGCAACACTTTTTTAACTGACAGCCATTTTATCAGCTGTCAAGAGACTTATATTTGAAGTTGCTAGTCTATGCCGATAAGCCCGAAACGATTGAGCACTTGGAAAATGTCGGAAAAAGTCATCGAAAATTGGACCTTCAGATTAGACTACGTCCGAGCCAGTCATATGCCAGACCTCTATTGAAATTATGATGCCAGAAAATTATCTTTAGAATATCATCTTTGTTTTATTCCATTTCTATGTTTTATTTATTCTATAAATCCCCGATAGACCAGGCGATAGTGTGCCGGACTATCAGTCAGAGGGTTGCGGGTTCGATTCCCGCCAAAGACTCTGGCTGTTTTCTGCAGATAAACCAAAAAGCTTCGCAGTTTGTGTTTGTAAAAAAACAAAAAAAAAATTGATTTTCAAAATAAATTTGCACAATTTGGAAGCGTTGTTCATGCCAAACCAAACTAAACATAAATCACTTGACAGCTGACAAAATGGCCGCCAAACGAAAAAGTGTTGCCAACTTAAAGTTCTCTACATCGTAAAAAAAAAACAAGTGCGTTTTATGTGAACAATGCTTCAATGGATATTGCCTCACAGGTCGACCAGTTCGAATTACATGATATTTACATTTACAGTGGTGACCATAAAATGACAAATACCTACTCTGATACTGGCCTTCCTTAATTAAAGGTATTTTTTTAATAAAACGATTTCAGGTTTTCTAGACTTCAAAAATGTCAGTGTTAATTTTGAAATAGCGAAAAGAAATTATTGTTAAACATTTTACTTTTATAGCAACAATTTAAGAAATTTAATTATTATTATTCTCCCAACGAAAATTCACACGTTCTGGCTTTTTAAATTGTCAGCGGAATTGAGGAGTCTATCATTTTGATCTATGTATTTGAAATTCTAATTATAGTGTTTCTAATTAATATTTATGACAAATTATACAAGTATACTCGTATCTTAGATGTAGTATTGTAAATGAATATTAATGATTGTTTTCTTATAAAATTTCACATTTATTTTTTGCATTTATTAATTAAGCATTTGATTGCATTTAATAACAGTCGATGTATAATTATATTCAGTTTAATTAAATGTTAATGATTTGCTACGTTATGTTTACGTGTTTACAGCTGCACCTCGTTTGACGTGAGATTTAAAAAAAAGAAACTACAAACTAACAAATTCCTTATTGTTTAAAAAAAAAAAAGAACTTTAAAGAATATTAATATGGAAACCTGCTGTCACGTTTAAAGGGTCTCAAATGCAGTTCTCTGTAAAGTCTGTCTGTTTGTTTGCCATCTTTTCTGTGATCGTGCCAATTTGTTTACAATACATGTCAATCGTTGTGACATGTTAATTTTATGCAAACGTCATTTGAATAAATATATGTAGTATGTATGTACAGCTGCGGTAAAATAAATAGCACCAAGGGTAGAATTGGTATTCTTTGGTTAAATTTTTCATCAATTTGTTTTTAATAATTTTGTTACATTTTTGTTTAAAAACTCTCTTCCAAAAAAAAGGTTTGTGAAAAAAAGTACCTGTTTTGTTTAAACAAATAAAAATATTTTTTGTTTTCTTTATTTTTTGTAATCAAAAATGTAGTGGCTTATTTCTAAAAAGCAAATAATTATAAATAAAACACAATTTTACGTAAAATAAAAAAGATTTCAGATTTATATTTTTTATTTTAATGAAACGGTTAAACAAAAATAATTTTAAGTCCTAAATGAAGTCGGTAAAAATAAATTGCACTTCAACTATCAGGTACCCATAAAAATTTATAAAATTTATGAGATCGCAAAGTTCCATTCAAAATAATCTCTAATATTTGGTTGCCTTTGTTGGCAAGAACGGTGGCGCAACGCCTTGGCATGGAGTTCGCTAGATTTTCACACCTTTTTTCGGTATTTTGCTCCATGTCTCTTTTACTGCTGCCCATAGTAGCTCGTTGCTGATAGGTTTTGTTTCCCAAACGTTTTTTTTTTTACGTCAGCCCAAAGATTTTCTATGGGGTTTAGGTCTGATGACTGAGCCGGCCACTACATGACATTAATTAAATGTTCTGCAAACCATTGCTTAGCTTTTCGACTGGTGTGTTTTGGTTCGTTATTCTGTTGAAACACCCATAACAACGGCATTTCTTCTGAGGCATATGGTAGCATTACATTCTCCAATATGTCAACGTAAACATGTTGATCCATTATTGTTTTGATCCAATAATATTGGACCCACTCCATAATATGAAAATTACCCCCAAACCATAATACTGGAGCCCAGGTTCCAATTCTACCCTGAACATGGGCTGAGGAATCTTTTCACGGTTTCTAATATTCAGTACGCTCTTGATTTTGAACCCTTTGTCCATTAATCCGTTCTTTATCTCCGCAGGATCAACACATGGGTCTATACCCTTTAGAACGACTTGGAGTCCTTTTGCGCTGATAGGTATAGAAATCCCTGGTCTCCCTCTCCAACTGGTTGGACAATTTTTGAAAATCATCTTCCCTATTCACTTGGATCTTTGTCTCGCTGATTTTTCCATGTTTAATTGAGGTTACGCTAAACATGTTCTCACCTATTACAGCAACAATTCCTTGTACCAGTTTATTGGAAGTGGGCTCTCTCAGGTAAATTGGTGGGGGCTTAAACGTCTTTTTCGGTATTTCTGGGTCATCCGTCTGAAGTAGAGCAAATCTGTTTTGATCATTTGGCTTATCACTGCTGACGGTCTTAGGAACTTTATTGGAATTGGAAGACATTTGAGCAGATGTCGGGCTCCTCTGTCGCTTGAGAACGGTGATGTACTTATCCATACCTACTTGTTTTTTGGGTTTGACTGCACTATTTGATGAAGATGATGATTTCTCATCGGATGAGATAACTATATTGGGCGAACAGGAACGGCGCCGTATTTCGGCTTTTGTAGTGAGAAGAGACTCCACGGATTTTCTTAAGGATTCTTCCTCAGAGATCCATAAATTTTTTCTACTGTAGCTTAGCTCTTTCTCAGAATTACATCTGAGCGGGACACTCATGCAGTTGTTTTGCGATTTTTAAATTACCGAAAAACCACTATTTTTCCACCTATTACGATATCTTTTTTTATATATATATATATATAATTTTTCTTTTCTCCTCAGTTCAGTGCTGTTCACGACCCCTTCTTATTGTTTTTCTTTTTTTAATATTTTTTCACCCTAAAATTTTATTAATTCTTTTTAAAAGCTGGGGCCAAATTACCGCATTCGATATCGAGTAAAATTGATCGTAATTTTCTTATTTGAGATTATGGAATTCGATATCGAGCAAGACATTTAGTACATTTTATCATAATTTCGATATCGAAATCATTTTTCGATACGATAGCTCATTCGATCACGAATGCGGTAATTTGGCCCCTGGTTTCTATACACTGATCGCGAATAACTGCAAGATCTGACTGAAACAACCAGAAGTGCTATTTTTTACCGTTACATATTATGTGTTACTCTTAAAAATTCATTATAGTAAAATAAGAGTTTGAATTTAAAGAGATCATTATCTCAAAGAGAGTACAATATATATTACATATATGCAGCGCTGCCAACTTTTTTTGACGATTTTTTAAGTCAAATTTATTAAAATAACGATTGACGATTTTTCATTTTTCCCGCGAACAAAAATGACGATTTTTTAAAAGCAAAACATATGGTAACCTTTTTTCCTAAAATTCAAATTTTGTAAGTCCCCTTTTGCAATGTAGAAATTGACAGACGAAGTTTGTTGCCGAGGGATTGAAAAAGTAGAGTGTGTAGTACACGACTATCTGCACTGGACATTTCTTTTTGTAGAAGAGTTTTGGTTAATTTTAAAAACCCAAAGTTTTAATAAGGCAGACATATTTTTAAATAAAGATGAAGTGTATCTTGGATTTACGTGAAGGAGAAACCAATCTAGTTTAAATATTGAATATAGTCAATATAATATATTTGTTGAATTCTGCGTTCAATAAATATTGAATTGGTTTCACAAATTTTAAAACGTTTTGATTTTGGCGATAAACTTTTAGAAGCATTAAACTCCATTGAACCAAGCGTAGCTTTAAACTGATAAACTGATTATATACAGTATTGCCAAAAATATTTTATAGAATAATATTACAAATTTTAAGTGCAGTGCAATAATATATATGTTTAATCATGGTGCTATTTTATTTACCGCCACTGTATATGTAAGTACACTCGAATTTGTATTCGATTTCGAAATCAGTCAGTCAGTCAGTTAGTCATTCGTGATTGTAGTCGTACATTATACTTGTGCTCCTAACACACTACACTATATATTGCGCTCTGTGCCACATTGTACGGACATTAAAAATACAACATGTTGTTAATAAAAAATGTTAGCAAATATAAGAATAAGAAACCATTTTTGCATAAATAATTTTTCCTGTAAACGTGGAAATGTCAAAAGAAATTAATTATATATGTACATTAAAAAAGAAATACATGCAATACATACATACATACATACGTTGTAGAAATGCAACAAAGAGTTGTGAAATGTTAGAAATTATATAAATTTAAATATTCTTGACAATCTGAAAGTTTTAACATAAACTATTTTGATTCATTCTGATTCCTTATATATCTTACGTAATTTTTTTTACAATATTACACTTGCAGCAGACAATTAATTGTCTTCCTGCAGCTTTCTTTAGAGCAAAATGTTCTCATGAACATTAATATTTACGCCATGTTATCAATCATTAAATGTCTTGGTGTGTCATAAGATCCATATTAATAATTTCATTGCTAGTGTGCATCTATATATTAAATATCAATAAACAATGTTGCAAAATTTAATTTGAAATGTAAATGAATACAATATTTCTTTATTTAACAATAATCTCCGTTGAATATTCAGCTGCCATCGTTTTTTCAACACATACAGTCAGCGTCAAAATTTTGTATACAGCCAACAATAATATTTTTATTGTATGTTTGTTTGTTTGTATTTAAGTTGTGTCCTTAATAGGAAGATTTATTTGACCTGATATATTTACATATCTCATAACGCCATCACCAATATACAGCTTACGCCTAAAAGAAGACTCGTCCAGGAAGATCCACCAACCTATATCTTCGTAAATGAAACCGGACTTTTCGAACTCAACTCCTGAGTTTAATGGTTTTCCGTTTTTTAATACCCATTATATTAACGAATTGAGTTAACAGAGATGGTCAGATAGGGAAGAATTTAGGTTTAAAAAAAATTAATAAAAATTTTAAATAGATAGAATTTCAAAAAAAAAAAAAAAACGGGAAAAACCATTTGAGTTAAATTACATGATGTTTATAATCAAGAAATTTCAACTAATTATTTAAGTAAAATCTATAAAAAAAATAAAAATTTTGTCTGAAATTTTGAAAATTTTTAAATTTAAAAAAAAATTTTTAAATTTTTGATAACCCATTGAATGCGCCTCTCAAAGACCTTTCATATGATATCAAATTTACATATAGTTCCTTCGGAAGAAATGTGAAAAAAATCAAAAACCCTCTAAAAAGGACCTCTTTATCCTTTGATCCAGCTCACCAAATATTGACCCCAGGACGAAAAAATTGAGAAACGTAGTCTTAAACTGAATCAAATTTTCATATTAGTCGGGAACATCGATACCTTAGTTTTTCTCCATACAAACGGGGCCACCCTAATGTACATAGGTACATATGTACATATAATTTTTTCATAATTACAACTGACCTTTTCTCCCCGTAATGGGGTACATTCAAGTAAAAGTCATTAAAAACAAGCCATGAAATTTCTCCACATGCTGGCCGAGTTATAAAAGATTTAATTGATATAAAGTGGATACATCTCGCTAATGGACTTTAGTTTCTTTCCAGCACACAGGTCAGACATAAAACAATATTTTCTCATTTTTAGCAATAAAAGAACTCAACTACACCAATACACAAACAATACAAAATGCAATAAAATTCCAACTGCAACAATGAGGAAAAAATAATAAAAATATTTGAAAGAAAAAAAAAAAAAAACAAACAACAAAAACTTTCAAATGATAATAATAACTTTCCTTCAAGGCAATTTAAATGAAAATGAAATTGAAAATGAATAATAATCTGGTAAATTTTTATGTCTTTCCCAGACGCTTAAATTAAGGAAAATAATAAAACACAAATGCATCTCAGCCAGTCAACCATCCGCTGACCAGTCGCCAACAGCAACAATGTTGATTCAAGATAAACAATTAAACTTGAACTAAATAGTGCTTCAGAAAGATAACTACTCGGACTATACACTAAATACTAGACGTACTAAAAGTCCATACAAAACAATTAGATGTAAATCGAACCACTTGTGGTTAAATAGATACAACGTTTGCCGACACCATTTCCAAAATATCTTGTAACTCATTAGGAAATGATCACATATCGCATTTAAATTAGAAATTTTTAAACTAACTTTACTTATGGTACGTTCACACATGGCAAACATTTACTCAAAAAAGCGTAACCACTTATTTTAGCACAAATTGTTGACATTGTTTGCAATATCAAACAGCATCAACTAAAATGAGACTAAATATTTTTTGTGTCCTGTCCAAAATAAACGAGTTTTTTTTTATTAAATAAACGATATCAAATATATATTATTTAGTGGTTACATTTTTAGAGCAAATATTTGCCAAGTGTGACCATACCTCAAAACTCAAAACTGATCTTATTTTGATACCCAAGGAGCAAACATAAAGAACATTGCCACATTAGGTTTTCCATACCGAATCATCCACATTTGTCTTATGAAATGAATATCTAGAATATTACAAGCAATTTGAGACACCAAATGTTACTTACAATGACAAATTGTGCAATATACAATCAAGTGGAACAAGAAATTTTTGGTATGTCCTTTTTTCGCAACTCTAACGTGCCTTCAAAAAACGGACGGACATGGTTACGAGGGCGGTTTGGAAACTTCTTAGCCTAGCACAGAATGGGAATAGTTAGTTTTTCAAAACACATTTTTATTTTTCAATATAATCTCCTGAAACTTCAATGCAATCCAGCAATTCTCTCCCTTAATTAAAATAGTTTTCCTCAAGGCCTTCAAAATAGTGGTTTACAACTCTAATTACATCTTCATTTGAGGATTGAGGAGATTTGGAAACAGGTAAAAGTCACTGGGAACTAAATCAGGAGAATAAGGTGGGTGGTCAAGCAACTCGTACTTTAATACGTTGATTTTAGCCATCGTCAAAACACCCTTGTGCGTTGTCTTGATGAAAAAATATTTTTTTGTGTTGTAATCCAGGACGTTTTTCTCGAATTTGTACATTTAATTCAGCCAAAATGTTGCAACAGTAGTCTGAATTTGTTATCTTACCGTTTTGCAGATAGCTAGTCAATCAATAAAATACCTTTAAAGTCCCAAAAAACCGTTGCAATAAACTTACCAGCCGATTGAATTGTGTTTGCCTTCTTTGGGGCACTTCCTCCAGCTTCAGTCCATTGCTTGGATTGTTGTTTTGTCTCTGGAGTATTTGAAAATGATATTAAAAGGTTCCTTGAAATTAGTGTTAAATGCCGCGACCCGCAGGTCAATTGCAATTGCCGCTTCTTTAGATTTTAAAAAGCTGATATTAAATTTTAAAGAAAAGTTCTCAATGCAAGCGTTTAATATACGAGTATGTAACTCCTAAATTCAATTATCAATATTATCCATCACATAGTCTTTATATACGAGTACTATGTGGAAGGTGAACGAACTTCTTAATTATAAACGTTCAAAAATATTTCCAAAAGCTTTATAATGGGAAATGGTTTAGTATTCATATCCATATCCATAATCAACTTAATGTGTATTAGAATACTAGAACTTGTTGATTTTAAAATATGTATTAAAGCACATAGTACGTACGAGTACATAAATAAAACTAAATATAATTTGAAAGAATAGAACGGGGCCAAAAAACGAAATAAACAAAAAAATAAAGCAATAATTTTAATTAATATTTATTTTTGTATCATCTGTATCTTGAAAATGAAGATGATACTAAACATTAAACCCACGACATACGAGTAATAAGATAAAAACTGAACACTGGCATCTTTTAAAACAGTAATAGATCTTTTTCCATTATCAGTTCAAAATTATTACCTATACGAGTACATGTTTACACAGAAAAAAATAAAACTGAGTTTCAAATAAAATATTTGTGGAATCAATTAAAAATTTAATTGAAATCGGACCTGTAAACAAAATGATAGAATCAATTAAAAAAAAAAATTGAAATTTAATTGAAAATATCAGAAAAATTAGAAAAAAGTAATTGAATCAATTAAAATTTTAATTGAAAATTATTTTAAAATCAATTAAAGGTTTAATTGAAAAAAAAATATGATTTTTTTTTCTGTGTTACTCTTGCTGCCAAAAAAAAAAAAGAAACGGCAACTTTACCAAACGTTTGGAATAAACTTTTAATTTTTTTTCGAAAACTCTAATTGAAAAGTAGCTCTCAAAATGCTAGTGAAACCGATTATGATTCATGTCAAAGACGGAAAATTAACAGCAAGCCGAAGGCAATATATCGATCGGTTTAATAGAACTTGTCGCAAGTTGCTTAGTTTAACCCATATGTGTGCGGCAAAAAAAAAATAAAAACACCTTCTAATGCGCTGTACCTGGGTACCTAGATGAATATTTCGCATTAAATATATCCTATATTATATATATGGAATTTAATACGCAACATCAGTCTAGTGATCGTCGTCGAAAATTCTTAAAAGATTTGTGCGATGAAAATATTGATCATCGGGCTAAAAATACAAAAATATATTCACCGTCATCGACATCATCTGCAATACAAAGTTTTTATATACCAAACTTTGAACTGCAACATCTCCTTTACAAGGACAAGGCGATAGTGTGCCGGACTATCAGTCAGAGGGTTGCGGGTTCGATTCCCGCCAAAGACTCTGGGTGTTTTCTGCAGACAAGCCAAAAGGCTTCGCAGTTTGTGTTTGTTTTAAAAAAGAAAAAAAAAGCCAATCTGCAATCAAAACTCGATTAGTCGACCAATATGTACAAAGTTTCACATATATACAAGTTATCAATTTTAATGAAAAAACTTTGACTGAAAACAGCAAAGGTACCTTGATGCATACATAAGGGTTAAAAACAACCGAAGCTAAACCGAAAGCAAATATTTTAGTATGAACTAATCTCCTGGTCCGGATTTTACTTTTGCATTTTACAAAAAGAGTTCCTCATCACTTTCGAATATTTTCTTTCTTCTAGCAATTTTTCCCGCTGTTGGTAGATTGTCAAAATCTAAACACGCCTTATACGCTGTCGAAAGTAATGCTTAGTATGTTGATCTATCTGATCTACCTTTTCAATTATTTGGAATAGCATGGGATTTTCAATGGTAGATGGTACTAATGACTTTTTATTCGGAGCACTGGTGGCGATCAATACACCGCACGAGAGAGCAGTCGCACTGGGCATGGGTCTAAGTGGGGCTATGGATAGAAGCTCTAGCCTGGTGCTGCTAGTTCGAAATATAATGTATAAGAACAGGAAGATAAACTGTTACCCGGTTTATTGATGCTCTGGAACTCCGCCGATTAGTTGGCAGCTTATCCTTATTTTACTGTTTTATACAGCATAGTAACACAGATTATTTGCTATGGATTTTAGTATAGTTAGCCCACATGACAAATTTAGGGAAAATACTTTATGTTTTGGTCTAACCATACTTATTTGGAACCTAATTCCTGCTACTGTTTTCCAGACGAATATATATTTTAATATTTTACAATTCAAGTCAAACGTTCAAAACATTACACCCTCTACATCTGTATGCCCAGCATATGTAGGGGAAGCGCCTGGGTGTTGGTTATACATAAAAAAAAAACTTCACCACGATGCAAGTTGTCAAGTTAATAAGTACTACCAAGGAAATACAATTCTGATGTGTGAAAGATAACGAGAGGAAAAAAGGAATGAGCGATAATAGGCAAGAAGATGGGAGCGCCCATTAGTGAAAACTGTTTTCACACATATACTGGGTGTAGGGTATTATATGGCGGGCTTGACCGATATATAGGGTGATTCAAGTAGAAATACATTTTTCAATAGCCTTTTTTTTTTGACAGATCACGTGTGAGTCGTGTCATGCTGTCATGTTATTTTTTTTGTTTAGTATTGTTTGGCATTTCATAATGAAAAGACTTACGCCTGAACAACGTTTACAAATCGTTCAACTTTATTACGAAAATTCACGTTCTGTGAAGGAATGTGTTTCGTGCACTTCGCTTAACCGATGGTCAACATAATCGGCCTACTGAGCATACTCTTCGCAACACCATTTTGGGAATAGACCACATCCAACACGCTGTGAAGAATATATAGCGGCCGTAGCTGAGAGCGTACACAAAGATCGTGGAGAGTTGATTCGGCGCCGTTCGCAGCAACTCGGACTGACGTATGGAACGACTTGGCGCATTTTACGTCGATATCTTAAATTGAAAGCGTAAAGACGGCGCTGCTTTCATCGCCTCAGTCAATGGATTTATTGAGAGAACAGAACTGTGAACACATAAGTTCACGTTTTGGGCCGGTCTATTGGCCACCAAGATCGTGTGATATCACGCTGTTAGACTTTTTCCTGTGGGGATATGTATGTACAAACCCGCTTCCATTCAGGCCTTGGAGGAAAACATCACATGTGTCATTCGCCAGTTACCAGCCGAAATGTTTGAACGAGTCATGGAAAATAGGACTCAACGACGCAGCAACGGCCAACATTTGATAGGAATAATCTTCAAAAAATAAATGCCAAAGAATATTCTTTCAAATGATAATAAACATTCCCCAATTAATTTGAATTTTTTGTGTTTTTTTTTTTTTTTTTCTTTAAAAAAGTAGGGAACTTTGAAATGGATCACGCTTTACTGGTTTTAATATTTATAAAGAGGACGTGGTTCTGGTTGCTACGTCAATTTGTATACTTACTTTAAGCGAAATGATTTGGATTGACCCCATACATGAAATTGGGAATTTCATTAGTTAATTCAGTAAACCAAAGCCAAAAATACCACAATTTTTGTTGATTTAATTAACGCTGGCATATTCAAAACCACTGTACCATTAGATCAACATATGATTGATTTATTTGAATCGATTTCATTACAATTATACAATGTTTTTATTTTATTTTTTTTTGTTTTTGATCAACTATTAATAACAACAATAATATTAACAAAAACAAAGTCGTAAATAATAACAATTACAAAATTTTAAAAACAATTGTAAATATTGGCAAGTGTATAAACAAATGCAATTATATTTACAAAAAAAAACTATTAAATGTCTAGTTGGAGGAACCTTCTTCTAATATAAAGCTATGTATAGACCATCGTCAGATATTACAACGTTGTCCGAAAAATGTTTAGAAAATGTCTAACAACCGTGTCAACTTTAAATTTTTGTCTTCGAACGTTGTAAGAAAAAGCATTTTCAGTACATTGGACGACAAAAATATTGTCAGACATCTAACAATCGTGTAAACACACAATATTGGCATTGTCATTGTTTTAAGACAATTGTCAAACACTTTTCATTGTCATATGTGCAAAGTTTATGCATCTGCCAATGGCAGCATTGTCATAGAAATTATTTTTAAATGCAACTCTGCATATACATAAATAAACAAACAAGTGTGCATTAATAACATTTTGTAAAAACAATTTCGATTGACAGATAAATTCATTGTGTGACAATTGTATGCCAATGAAATTGTTAGTTTTCTTACAGTCGTTTAAACTGACAATTTACCTTTTGCTAACAATTTTTCAATGTCAGTACATTACTAGAACATTGATAGATCTGACAACATTGTAATATCTGACGATCGTCTATACATAGCTTAATGATTGTTTCTGTATTTAATTACGTATGTATGTTACATGTATGTATGTATGTATGTTTTTGTTTTTTTTTATTTTCAGACAATTTGTTTGAGTTGTTTTTGTTGTTGTTGTTGTGTGAGTAAATTAATGCAGAAATAAATCATTGATGATGATGGGTGTTCTGTTAGCTAGTGTGTGGGCGAAAGGGGTGTATTTGTGTGTGCAACATTTTGAATGTTTATTAGAATTCAATATTTTTCTAGACAACAACTCTAAATTTAATATGGTCAGCAACGACCAGCAAAACATCAACAATAAAACAACATCACACACAAACCAATATACATTTGTATCAGGGATGGAAAGTGGGCTTTTAGTTATTGTACCAGCTATATAAATAAAATGTACTTTTTAGAACTTCACGGTATCATTTTTAATATTTGTTAAACTAAACAACAAACTCACTTTAACGAAAATTCAATAAATTCGGCAAATTTTTTTAATATTACCTTATATAAGTCCCAATTTACATGTATCAATTCTGTAAGCTAAGCTGATTACCTTTTAGACATCGGGGTAAGGGGAAGATGAGACGCGTACACACTAGATTGTACTAGCAATTCTTGAACTTGTTACATATGAATAAGAAAGTAACACTGTATACAAATGTGTTTACACTCACTCAAATAAAAATACTAGTGATTAAGCAATAAGAATTTTGCTGTGTGGACACCGAAGAAACTTTTGGGAAATAATTACATCAATTTTTTTAACAAGAATTGCGTCGTGTATATTGGGACTAGCTAATATTTAAACAATTTTATATTTAATATATGTACATAACGAAGGACCAAATTTTTGAAAAAAAAATAAAATTTTGTCTGAAATTTTAAAAATTTTTGAATTTAAAAAAATTTTTTTTTTAATTTTTGATAACCTATTGAATGCGCCTCTCAATGACCTTTCATATGATACCAAATTTACATATAGTTCCTTCGGAAGAAATGTGAAAAAAATCACAAAACCTTTAATAAGGACCTTTTTGTCCTTTGATCCAGCTCACCAAATATTGACCCTAGGACAAAAAAATTGAGAAACGTAGTCTTAAAATGAATCAAACTTTTATATTAGTCGGGAACATCCGCAACTTTATTTTAGGGCCACCCTAATGTACATACATACATACATATGTATATGCTTGCATCCTTTGATTGCATGTCCAAAATTACTAGATTTATTGTTTTTAAAATATATTAAAGAAATTGAAGTGTTTAATTCTAAAATTTTTGAAATCCTGATTAACTAAATTTAAAATTTTTTAAAGTTTTTGGATTCAGCCTCATAATCATTTAAAGTGAATTATTATTTCGGAGCCTCTCATTGTTCGATAATTCAACCAACAATTTCAAGTCCCGATAACCATTTTTTAGATGCACATTTAAAGACAATATGAATAACAGTTCCAAAATATTCATGAAATTTAATAAAATCATCTCTTCTTGCATTATTACAAATGTATTACATATACATATGTACATACTTATTTATTTATTTCATCTGTAATACCAAAGTTTAATTTAACAGTACAGTCGACCCTCGGTTAGCGAACGCCTCGCTTAACGAACATTTCGCACAACGAACACATTTAAAAAAAATGTTTCGCTTAACGAACAATATTTCGTATAACTACCAACGCAAAATGGGAAATATGTATCTTTGGCATCACTTGTGTTCATACAATTAAGAAGACGTGTTGAGACATAGAAACATATAGTGCTTGTTCATTATTTGATTTTGTTAAAAAAGGGGAACTAAGTGTCCACGGAGCCAGTAGCCAACGAAATTATATTTCTGGCTAACCACATGGGCCTAGAAGTAGATAACAATGATATCGAAGAGCTTGTGGCAGAGCACAGTGAGGATCTGACTACCGAAGCTTATGGATTTGCAATGTGCTTTACAGCAAGAAGATCTGGAGGAGAATTTATCAACCGAGGAGGTTATAGAAGAACAACAACCGTCTAGTGCAATTAAAGAAATGCTTAAGGCATGGGAGTCTGTAGCATCATACATTAAAAAGCATCACCCCAATCAGACAGTGGCTAAACGCGCAACAGATTTATTCAATGATAACGCTGTGTCGTATTTTCAACAAATTTTGAAGCGTCGCCAAAAACAAACGATTCTAGACAGTTTTTTGTTAAAGAAGAACTAGGTATGCGTTCAGGTATCATACAAAATTATTTTTTTTGTAATTTTTTCGTTTTTTCCATTGCAGATTGTCTCATTTCGTTCTATATTCAGTTCCTTAAAAATGTTGATAAATATATGTTATATTACTTTCAATAAATATTGATGTTGAAATATGTTAGTGTGTATGTACTTTTTCCGACTTGGAACGCATTATTTAATTTTGCACTGATATATGGAAATATTGGTTTTGCTTAACGAACGTTTCGCATAACGACCATGCTCATGAACGAATTGAGTTCGTTAACCGAGGGCCCACTGATTATTAAATTGTACCAACTGACTCCTGTTACAGTAACACGGTATCAACTGTGTCAAAAAAGTACAATTGTACCATGTTTTCCAACCCTGATTTGTAGACATCCAAAATATACTGTTAGTTGGCCCCATTTAACGGTACCGCTCAATAGCATTTGATTTAAAGAGAGAGAAGAAGAGTGTGTGTGTGTGTGTCCTCAAAATACATTTATATTGTTATTATTTCTTGGATTTTATTTTTGCATTTAAATTTTAAAATCTTAACACATGTTTCTACAATTGTTATTGTTGTTTTAAAAGTATTGCAAAAGTCAATAATTTGTTGTCGTAGATTTCGTTGTCACATCTACATATGTGCATATATACAGTGCATGCATGTTGCTCGTTCTTGTCTGCTGTCAGTTATTGATGATTGTGTGTGTGTTGCTTTTGGTTTCTATTAAATGACACATTCACGCCTGTGGACGAACAACAACAACAACAACGATTTTGTTTTGGTTTTCTGTTAATGGATTCCAATTGCACTTGAAAATTAATGGTTTTGTGATGATACTGGTTTATTGGCACATTCAGCACCGTCAGCTTTATTTATGTGCAATTTATGCAACAAGTGTAATGTTAGTGTAACGTCATAAGCAGACTTTAAACATCCTTACAGATATTTCTATGAGAAGAAAAATATCATTTGGGATCTTAAGGATCTCAAAGTTGAAACAGCAAAAATTTACAGTTTTAATCAGCCTTATTATGAGTGTCGTTTTCTATTTACGACAACGACTGTTTCGTTATAGATTAAAGAAACAAATTTAATTTTATCTTTAATCTATTACGAAAGAGTCGTTGTCGTAAAAAGAAAACGACACTCATAATAAGGCTGATTGTTTGATTTTGTATGTATTTTGAGAAGTGCGTTTCGGTTTGTTGTTACACTTGATGTAATAATCCAACTCTGTAAATTGTCTGGGGGGAAAATTGGACTTTATTCAGTTTATGTTAACAATTTCATCTTGCGTCGGTTCAATTTGCGTCGCTAAAAACCGTTAAATTTTACTATTTTTAGCATTTGTAGGTTAGTATTGAGCACAATGCCGGCCGGCCGACCTGTACGTTAAGAAATTTTCAAATTGCGTGAAATAAGGTGAATTCAAATTTCTTTTTTATACTCGTATAAGTGTTGCTAAGAACAACTGGCCGGTTATGGTAAGAATTTAGTGTGTGATTTGCCAAAATACCTTAAGGACAAAAAATGAGTCAAAGTAAAAGAAAAGTAATAAGTTTTTAATTAAAATTGGACGTAATAAAACTTTTTGAATTGGGGAAGAGCTCTTAGACTAGCATCTGCAACAGTAAGAACAATTTGCAACAGAGACAGTGATAAAATAAATCACACCATTTCAATCTAAGATGGAGTCTCTTCTTTCAATTTGGATACATGATCAAAACAAGCGAAGAGAACCACTGAGTAAGACTAATAAAAAATAAAGCCCTTTCTATTTTCTCCGACCTTAAGAAAAATACTCCATCTAGTAGTTGTTTAGTTTAACCGCTTTAAAACACGGGCAAATTTACATAATGTGGCATTAGAAGGAGAGTCATACAGTGCAGATTCAGTAGCTTCAGAAACGTGTATACCGATCGACTTAGAATCACTTTCTGAGTCGATTTAACAATGTCCGTCCGTCCGTCTGGCTGGCTGGCTGGCTGGTTGTCCATGTAAAGTTTGTGCGCAGAGTACAGATCGAAATTTTGAAGATATTTCGATAAAATTTGGTACGTGATATTTCTCGGCCCAAGGATGGATGGGATTGAAACTGGTGGAAATCGGTCCATTATTTTACCTGCCCCCCCATACAAATATCCTCCCGAAATTGAGGTTTGCCGATCATAAACGTTTAAATTATGCAAGTATTCAAATAAATTTCATCACAATGAGTGGTAAATGAAGCCATCAACAAATCAACAAATTTTGTGCAGATCGGTCCATATTACTCGCAGCTCCCATATAAGGCCCACTTCCGAAAATCACTTTAAAGATAATAACTCTCTCAAAAATGTGGTATCCAAATAATATTTAACGCAAATATATTTCATATGTATACAACAAATACGGTACAATTTTATTATAATCGGTCCATAATTAGTCGTAGCTCTCATATAAAGCCCACTTTCGAAATTCACTTTAACGATCATAAATTTCTTAAAAATGTTGGTATCATGACACTAAATTTTTGGATGATCGGTCCACAATAGGTTATATCTCCCATATAACGGCTGTCTTATACTAATACTGGTCGGGCTTGACCGACTATACTTTCTTACTTGTTTTATATATGCAGAAATTTTTTTAATTTTTTTTTTTTTATATTAAATTATACTTTTGTATTTGACATATGAATAATCTGGATTAATTAGGCCTTAAGGTCTTATAATCTAAATAAAATATAAATAAATAAATATAAATATATTGTCTGTATACAGAACTCAAATTTAATGACACGCCCACTCAAAAGTAGGCATTTTCGATATAAAATTTAATTGATATATAATTTTGTTGAAATTTTTTACTGCAATACGAAAAAAATCTGTAGAACCAAATATAGAGTGCGTTAGTAAAATTAAAATTTCTAAAGCAAATAATTTAAATTGTTGTCAAATGTTATTTAAATTTCTTTAAAAAGTGATTTAAATTACATTTGTGGAAATTTGCGGATATGAAGAAGGAAAATATAAACGATGGTGGGAAAATACATTTTTGAAATATAAGTGTTAAAATTTATTCATTAAAAAAAAGAGAATTTGATTATAAAATGTAAATGAAGAGAATATAAAGAACTAAAAACCATACAATGCTAAGACAACATGGATAAGCCACACTTTAAAGAGAATTATAACAATTAGGAAAGTGTTACTTAATACCAAACATGCGCGGACAGGGTTACAGTTGAGAATTTTCAAAAAGGGCACAAAAAGAGTATTTTTTAAAGGACATTTTAAAGAAAAAAAGTTCAAGTTTTTTTTTTAAACACACAAAATGACCTTTATTTCGGTTTCAGATTAATAACTAAAAATAAAGACAGGAAAAGTGGTAAAAAAAATTAGTTTTACATATGTATGTATCTTAATATTTCAATATAAAATTATTCAATAGATGTATAAAAAAATACATATATTCCGTATATAGTCCGTCCGTCTGGCTGGCTGTCCATGTAAAGTTTGTGCGCAGAATACAGGTCGCAATTTTCAAGATATTTCGATAAAATTTGGTACATGATAGTTTTATGGCCGAAGGATGGATGGGATTGAAACTGGTGGGAATCGGTCCATTATTTCACCTGGCTCCCATACAAATGTCCCCCAAAATTGTGGTTTACCGATCATAAATGTTTGAATTATGCAAGTAGCCACACAAATTTCATCGCAAATGAGTGGTAAATGTGCAGATCGATCCATAATTACTTGTAGCCCCCATATAAGGCCCAGTTCCCCAGTTCACCTTAGAGATCATAAATTTTTTAAAAATGTAGGTATCCAAATAAAATTTGACACAAATAAGTTTCTTATATGTATACAGAAATTATGACACCTAATTTTATTATGATCGGTCCATAATTAGTCGAAACTCTCATATAAGACCATCTCTTTAATTCACTTTAAGCTCCATAAATCTTTTAAAAGTATTTATATCGAGATACAGTTTAACACAGAAATCATGACATAAAATTGTTCGATGATCGGTCCATAATAGGTTAGATCTCCCATATAACGCCCATTTCTGAAAAACTGTTTTATACATATATGGTTGGACTTGACCGGCTATACTTTCTTACTTGTTAATTATATATATAATTATATTTCAGACACTTCCAATTCAATTTCAGAAATTTCCTTTTAAATTTGAGAAATTTCTCATTGTATTTAAGAATTTTCCATTTGGATTTCAGAAAATTTAATCTGCATTTCTAATAAAAATTTCTGAAATACAATTGAAAATGGTGTTAGTTCTACACAAAGTTACAAAAAAATTGCAGACATAAAGGACTTACTAGTGTTAATCCAATAGACATATGTACATATGTATTTCTACACCCTATAAAATTTCGCAGAAAAAAAAAACCAAAAAAAAAATAATCAAAACTAAAGATTTTAAACAATGCTGTAGCACATCAAAAAACACTACTTCATCTGTCAATCATTGTAATTATAGAACTTTTTCATTAAATAAAAACCAACCAAGATACTCGACGAACTACGCATACTCCAAAGAATAAACAGCCCAATATCTATGAGTGTAACTACAATCAGTTGTATACAATATAGAATTGTTCATAAGAATGAAAAGACGAACGAATGGACGGACAGTCACACAGTTAGACAACCCAGCCGACAGTATTACGAGAAACACATTGAACCATTAACTAAAATAAGCGAAAAAAAAAAAAATCAAAATGCTTAAATGCCTAAAAAATACTGAAAACTGAGGAGCTGGAGTGGAAGCTACACGAACCATATTTGTTGCTGTGGTGAACACAAAATTAGTCATGTCCAAATTAAATAGAAACAGATACAAATTAAACAATTTATTGTTGTTGTTGCTACTCCGAACCCAACAAATCGACAGTTGTGTCGAGTGTTGTGTATCTCTCAGCCACATAAATAAAATTGTTATAATAAAACTGCAAAAAAAAAAAACAAAACAAAAAGAAAAGAATTGAACTAATTACTTTAATAGAATCCACATACTCATAGGCAACAACAAATACAATTTAGAAATACGTTTAAAAAAGCATATAATTGAAAGACAAGAATGTTTATGGAAGCGTTTAAATGCTGCACATGTCACGGTTAATAAAATTTTGTAACAAAAAAAAAAAAAAAAACTACTAAAATAACAAAAAACAAACAAATTCGCACCCGCACAATCTGAAACCGCAAATGAGGAAAATGTTAAGTTCAAATGGAAACAATAAGTTGAGCGTGCGTATACTACATAGATTTTAGGAGACAAGTAACTGAATTTAAAACACCCTACAACAACTAATGTACATATGTCTGTTGTAGTCAGATTGGCGCAGTTAATGTGTGTATTTATTCATAGAGAGTTTGCAGAGATGTCTTCAACGTTGTCACAATTTTTGGTGCTTTTTTTAAATATTCCTTAGTTGGTGCGCGGTTCGCTTTTTAGGTAATATCGGTGCGTTTTTTAATTTTCCCGAAAATGTGATGAAATCTTTATTATATCCTACACCAACATAGTGGGGAGGGTATATTGGATTTGTGCTGATGTTTGTACCGCCCATAAATATTGGTCCAACACCCACCTTTCTTCACTTTCACTTTCTATGTCGATTTAACGTTGCCCGTCCGTCTGGCTGGCTGGCTGTCCATGTAAAGCTTGTGCGCAGAGTATAGATCGAAATTTTGAAGATATTTTGATAAAATTTGGTAAGTGATATTTTTCGGCCCAAGGATGGATGGGATTCAAACTGGTGGAAATCGGTCCATTATTTCACCTGACATCCATACAAAAGTCCTCCCCCGAAATTGGGGTTTATCGCTCATAAATGTTTGAATTATGCAAGGAAACAAACAAATTTCATCACAAACAAGTGGTCAATGAAACCAAATGACATCTACAAATTTTGTGCAGATCGGTCCATAATTAATCGTAGCTTCTATAAATGGCCCACTTCCGAAAATCACTTTAAAAGGCATAACTAACTCAAAAATGTTGGTATCCAAAAAATATTTAACACAAATATATTTCATATGTCTAAAAATAATACGGTACAATTTTATTATGATCGGTCCATAATTAGTCGAAACTCCCACATAAGACCCCCTCCGTAATTCACTTTAAGCTCCATAAATCTTTTAAAAGTATTTATATCAAGATAAAATTTATTTAACACATACATATAATAATTATATTCACAGACATCATGACACTAAATTTTTGGATGATCGGTCCAAAATAGGTTATATCTCCCATATAACGCCCATTTCTGAAAAACTGTTCTATACATATACTGGGTGTAGGGTATTATATGGTCGGGCTGGACCGACTATACTTTCTTACATGTTTAAATTAATTTTGTTATCTATGTTAAGTACTTAATAAAATTTGTTAGGGCTCCACTTCTTACAACTTTATCCGACCGATTTGTTTTTCGCCCAACTTCTTGATAACTTAAACCATTTTCCAAAAAAGCTAAAATTCTGCCTTTACCAATTTATGTAAGGTACGTACCACGTGGCATTATACTCACAAATTTTAAAACTAATGATTTAGCAAAAGTTTAACTTATTTAATTAAAAACCGCTAGAAATTTAAGTCATTTAAATTAAAGTTCTATCAATATAGATGGCAGGTCTCTAAAAAAAAAATAAAAATAAAAAATTACTGTTTCTTTGTATCAATTCACTACAATTAAATACATGCAATGCGTCTATAGTTATGCTATGTAGTGTATTACGACATATGTAAAGGTGAAGTGGTTTCTGCTACTCCTTACAAAATACCATCATTCGCCTGGAATCGAAATATCTAAGATCTTTATGTCCTGTAATGAAATATCAGTATAAGGGCAAAGTGGACCTTTTCACATGTTTCCGTACTAAACACCTTTAAATCTCAATAAAAACTAAACTATTGGTCTGATCCTTTTTTCTTGAACAATTGTTGATAAAATTTCCTTGGAGTACATGTGTGGGTAGGGTATACTTCCCATGGACCATCAAGGACTAATTTTAGTTCGAAAATGAAAAAGGTCCAGCGAAGGGTTAAACGAATAAACGCTTCACTATCAATTTGTGGTTTAAATGTAATCAATCGATATTTCTGTTACATTAATATTAATATATTTATGCGACCGAATTTTATGTGAACACTGCTTAATGTTGCCTATTTACATGAAAATATGTAGTGGAGACATAATTACAAATTGAGAAAATTATTGCTTGGATGCGCTATTATCTCTTAAGACTGCAACTGTTGCATATTTTAAGCTACCTTCAACATATACCAAATCCTTTCAAGTAGGGCACACGAATTTTTTTCTTATTTTTAAACAAATAAAAAACAAAGCATTGTTAAAATAAAGAAAAAGTAAAAGAAAAAAAAGACCAACAAATAAATAAATATTAAATTAGTTGAAAACTATTATAATTATCAGGGTGATATTTTAACCCTGACCGTTAAAGTTAATGATCGCTAAGATAGACATCTGGAAATCATTCATTCTTTCACTACTCGTTCATTCATACAATGAATGAATAAATAAATGCAAATATTAAGTTATTCAAGACTAAAAATTGTATTCCGTAACAAAGAAGCTGTGAGTGGTTTTTGTATTTAAAAAAAAAAAATAAAACTTTTTTAACAAATGAGTGACAGACATTTTAAAATTAATTTTTTTTTTAAACAAAATGTTTACATTTAAATGTTGCAAGTTGTATAAAAGTATTTCGAACCAGAACTAATATTTATATTGCAATGAAAGACATACATACAAAAGTAAGGTGTTTATAAGGTCAAGCTAAAGAACAAAAGTTATTGATTTTTTAGCAATGAATTTCAAGAATTTATGAACTCTAAAGTTTTTAAAATCATCAGCGGCAAAAATAAGATATTATTAATTCTTCAGTTCATGGTGTAATTATACAAGGTGAGTGGAAAACGGCAACAAATACAACACAATACAGAAACAACAAGAATTTTGCTTGTGTAAAATAGTGTACTACTGTCAAAAACACTTGACAAAGTATTTTGACATAAGTAAATTGTAAAATTGTAAACAAATTTGTTTACAATTTACTTATGTCACTAGCAGGAGCACTCACCCTGTTAATTACATCATTCTTCAATTTTAGCTGACCAGTTTTTGTTCAATTTTCTTTTGAACTTGCCTTTTGATTTACACTCGTCAATTCAATTTGCGTACTTTTTAATGCAAACAAACATGAATGAAAGAAACAAAAAACAAACAAAAGGAAATAGGAAAATTTACTAGTACTTTTAATTTTGTAACCCTTTTATTCTCTTTGCCCTTATCAGCCCAAAAATACTCGTACACAGAAAAAAAATAAAAATGAATTTCAATTAAAATATTTGTGGAATCAATTAAACATTTTATTGAAATCGGACCTGTAAACAATTAAAAAAAAAATTGATATTTAATTGAAAATATCAGAAAAATCAGAAAAAGTAATTGAATCAATTAAAATTTGAATTGAAAATTATTTTAAAATCAATTAAAGGTTTAATTGAAAAAAAACATGATTTTTTTCTGTGTATACCTGCCTTGAAGAGTTAAAATTGAAGCGTGTGAAAGCGGTCTTACGAAATTAAATTTAACGGTTTGTAACGGCTGGTAGCAATATATAATATGATTATCAACATTTACATTAAGAGAAGTTTCTATATACAAACATTATTGATAACACGCAGTATGACAACATTACGATTTAAAAGAAAGGAACTTTCAATTGTCTTCCGAAAATTACTAGAATATGGCACTATTTTATAAAAACTTGTATAAAAGTTGTATAAAGTTGGACAGTATGCCAAAATTAGGTTTTAACAACTTTGGTTGAACATTATAGAAAGGACCAGCATTGTCAACTTTGAAATTTAAAAACGCACCAAAATGGAGAAAAAAAACGCGCCATTAAAAAACGCATCAAGTTAAGAATTTCTTTTTTATTGAAAATGTTTTGGTAAAAAAGGCCTAATTTCAGTACATATTTGGTACTTTTTTAAATTATTTTTTTCAATAAAAATAATATGGGACAATTTTATAATGATCGTTTCATAAATACTCGTAGCTCCCATATAAGACCCACTTTCGAAAAGCACTTTAAGGACCATAAATCTCTTAAAAATATTGTTATACGAATAAAATTTTACAAAAATGAGTTTCGTAAATGCTGACACCTTATTTTATAATTGTAGGTCCATAGTTAGTCAAAACTGCCATATAAGACTCTCTTTGTAATTCACTTTAACCACCATAAATCTTTTAAAAGTATTTACATACATCGAGATAATAAGTCATGGCAATAAATTTTTGGAATTTTTATTACATAACTTCAAATTCATACATACAGTATAATAAACATGAAAACGGGGAATTCCCTTGTTTGCATACGATGAGTAAGAAGCATTTACCAGTGATTAGTTTAATTTTGAAATTTGAGAAGTACGGATGATTAGATTTAAATACACTTATGCCCCGGTTTGCGTCGTTTCGAAGTTGCGTCTTTTTAAAATTCCTGTGACTTCGATGTTGCCTGGGTTTTGCTTCATTTTACGTCGCATTGCTTCGAAGTTGCATCATTACTGCTTCGATTTGCGTCGTTAATAAATGTTTGTATGTACAAAGTAAAAATAGAAAAAGGTGATTTCCCATCAAAGTCTAATGCAAATTTGTATGTGAAAATTGTCTACGAGTTTTAATCTTAATATTTTTATGTGTTTTTCATGAATTGTTATTTTTTTTAATAAAAACTATTATTACACAAATAATAATAAAAAAATTGGTACCTATTTGCTATTGAAAAATCAATTCTTTTTTACTAAAATTATGAGTCTCGAAACGAATTAAATGAAAATTAATACAAATGTATGGAAAACTGTGATTCGGTTTGCGTCGTTTCATTTTGCGTCTCGTTTTTCCGGTCCCAATTAGCGACGCTGAGTGTATATGTATTTAGTATGGCATCGTTAACAGTGGTAAAAAGAGAAAAAAAAACGTTTTTATGAAAGGAAAATACAAGTTGAAAAATATTAGTCAAACAACATTATACGACTTTTTTTAAGAAATTCTGTTCTTTTTTTTTTGCTTAATGTCCTTTTTTTGCCTGATATTTTCAGTAGAAAATTTACTTATTTAATTTAAAAATGTACATAAACTTCTTTAATGTTCACTTGTTGAATAATGAAACTATTAAAAAAAAACTGTATAATCAAAATTGTTATTCGATTAACCGTGAAAATCGATTATCCGTAATGCTTTTAGTGCCGACCAACACGGTTAATCGAGGCCCTACTATATATGTATTGTAGTTTTTTTTAAGAATTAATAATTTCTTTATCTGCCAGCGCTCGAAACTGATTGTTTATAGATTTAATATATTTATTCTGATTAGGAAACATTTTTAATATTAATGGTACAATGCTAGAAGTTCTACATGAAACGACATTTTCTGGCGTAAACTTGTTAAACCATAATAAAAATTTTAAATATTGCTAAATTAGTAATTGAGGTGCTATAGTACTTATGACTCTTATGACGTTTTCTTTTCTGGCAAAAATGTTACATGTTTTTTCCATTTTGCATTTAACTTTTTAATTTTTTTGTGTTTTTTTCTGAGAAAATGTCAACACTGCTAAAGTGTTGTGTGTTCTTTTCTATAAATTTAAAAAATGTTGCACCTTTCACACTCTGTATTTTTAGAGGGGGAGAATCGCACGATAAAACAGCTGATATTTGTTTTGTTTATGAATGTGTATTTGTGTTAAGAAACAAAATAAAAAAATACAAAATGGAAAATATTACTACATTTGTATGTGTTGAAAAAATGTTGGATGACTTGTTGGATTCATCTTCATCATCTGATGATGAAATATTTTATATGTTTATGGAAAGAAATCCACAACCGCGAGTGAAAGGCTTTGTAGAGAACGTAATTAATGAATACTCTGAAGTTGAATGCATGTCATATGTCATCGGACAATATCTCCTACTTCTTATACTTATATGTATATATGTAATGTATGTTTATATATATAATTTTTATAGTTTAAGAAGAATTTGCGTATTAGTCGGGAAGGTGCCATTGGTCTTTTTGAGAGATATTCATTGTCTTATTTCAAGCGATCTTATCAGGCAGCTATCTGTACATGAAAAAAAAGTGTTACCATGTTGTGATTTTATGTTCTATTCTGACCATTAAAAATGCGACATCTTTAAAATGTGGGGTAAACATTATAAAAATGTATATAAGAAAGGTGTAACATTTTATTTCAGAAAAGAAACCACCATTAAATAGTGCTAAAAAAAGTACAATTGTACCAACTTTTGCATCCCTGGTACATTTGAATAAATAAAGACTCTTTAAACAAACGTTTATTAAGCAAATTTTTTTAATAATCGTTTTTGAATAAGGGGGATTTCTCTTTAAACTGCTTGGCGCTTTTATTTTGCAATTAAAAGGAATCCAGTTTATTTAAAGGAAACCACCGTTTTTAAAAGATTAAAACGTAACAATATTTTTCAATTTGATTATTTATGTATAAAACGCACAGGTTCACTTCAAGCAATAATTTATACCGCTTAAAATAAATGAAGTATGTACATATTCTTTTTAATAGTGTTTCATATGGATAAATGCAAACTATATACTTGTAACTGTTACATCGAAGATAAATAAGTTAAAAACATTTTACCACAAACATGCACTCTTGCATAATTTATTAAGACTTTATCGTAATTTAAACAAAATTATACTTAAAAAAGCCACGCAATATTATTTTTCTTTTTTTTTACCAAAAAAAAAACAATTTATTTAAAAACCGTTATTTTTATTTGCATAAAGATAAAGCTTAATGTAGGTATGTTCGTGTATGTTCTTACCTAAACATGCATACATATGTAAGTATGTATGTGTGTCAAAAAAATTCATACAGCTAAATATACGAGTATGTATCATTTTGTCAGATCTTTTTAAGCCTGTATGAATGACATTTAACTTTCGATACAAATCTGGCTCATGTTGTGTTTTATTGCACACATTAATTGAAAATTTAAATAAATAAAATGTGAGTGCATTTGATTTTTTGTTTTTATACCCTCCACCACCATATGTAAGTGAACACTCTAAAATTACATTTTAAGAACACTTTGATGTTTACTCAACGACACAAAGTATACAGAGGTGTCACGAGACGGAAGATAATCAAGTTTTATATTTATCTCTTTCTTTCAGAACTGTCTTTTGTTTATATTTTTGTAAAAAGAAATAAATATTTTTTCTCTAAGAACTTCTTTAGAATTCTGATTTTGGCTTTTTGAAACGTCAAAATTGCCACGATTGCAATGGTGGCAAATAATGTGTCGTGGTGTGGTGGGTCATACGCATCTTGAATATGATACCGTACATGCGCAAATAGAAAAGAAAAGAAAAAATTCCCTCGGATCTATTGAATATTCACACGATTGGGCAAACTTAATATCGGCGACCAATAACAGTTATATTGTCCATGAATTAAGACAAGAGGATTTATTCGATTTTCGTGGACTACTAATGGACAAATATACATGGAGGTCACATAGCATTTCAGGTATAATTTTAAATACCTACATTCTTTTCAACACAATATTATTTTTTTAATCTTCTGATTTTTAGATGAGAAGTTTGAGTGGAAAAACGTTCGATGGCTGAGATACGAAAAAAGCAAGCCAGGAGCAGTATAAATTTTCATTACACCTGGAAGAGTCATTTCAGATGCAGATATAAACTAGTGTCGCCGTAAAGAACCATCTCCCCAATTGGCCACAAGCTACAATTCCGCTTTTCCTGTATCACACAATAAAAAAAAAGGATTTATTAGATATGCTGCCATTAATTGGTACAAATTATTACAGTTTTTATCAAAATATTAAGGCGGAAGGTGATATCCCCTTTGATGTTCACCCAGACCTTGACGAAGATGAGGGTATTAAATAATAATATTAGAGTTACAGTTTTTATTTCCTTCCTTTGGAACGCTTTTTTTTAAACTTAAAATTTGTTTCCCCTACAGAAATGTATTTTTGTACCAATATTGTCTAATTGAATTCAAGTATTTACATATGTATTAAATATAATAATATTTTTTAAAATATCTATTTCTATTTTTTTTATTAGTTCCATTTTAACAAAAAAAAACTTGCCTGTAGATAAGCGCAAAATATGAATCACGTTTTTAACCATTTTAACAAAACAACTTGGTGTAATGTAAGTTAATTTTTTATTCTTAATTTTTCTGAAAATCTGCTGGCATTAGAATAGAATTATAGAAATCTTCACTTTAATTTAGTATTTAAAATTTAACACTAAGCTTTCACCTTTTCACCAAATAAGTATTTCACAATCAAAGTTGTTAGATATTTTAACAGGTTTTTCGTTCTCCTGTAAAATTGCAGTTTTTGAAAGAGGTTGTTTTGTCAAAAGTCCACAGATATTGAATAAATACTAATTTCATACTAAATAAATTTTATAATAATTTTTCTTTTTAGCAATTAAAAAACCTAATTTATAAATCTAAAAAGTTGTCCATCTATTCTATATGTTATCTTTATTCTGAGAGCAATTATAATACAAGGTGGCGCAAAAGTAATACTCCTATCAGAAAATGCTATACATTTTGCGCAACTTGATGAATTGGGATTGGAAAACATGTGGTTCCAACAGGACGGTGCAACGGCACACACTGCACGTGCCACAACCGATATGCTGAAGGATGTATTTCCCGGGCGCCTAATCTCCCCTTTTGACGATTTGCACTGGCCAGCAAGATCGCCTGATTGGAAGTTTACTTTTGCGCCACCTTGTATATGTATGTATGTACATATATTTACACAATTTGTAACATGAAGAACTTAATAAAAGGAATATGTAGGTATTTACTTTGAGAGATAATTATTTTACGAAATACTACAGATTTTGCTATTATATCTTTAAAATACATGAAAATAAACATTATTACTTCAAATGAGTATAAGTTATTATCAATATTTTAATAGGTAGGTACCTATAACACTTAAAAATTTGCATTAAAAACAGAACTTCTTATTTCTTTTTCTTAAAGATTTGTTAGTTACAATTACAAATATGTATATGTATAGGTACATAGGTATATATGTACATATATAAAAATTTTAATTGCATAAAAAACTTACCTTAAATATAAATTAAATTAACTTTACATATTACATCACATAGGTATCTTTAAATTAAACGCCCGAACCGATTTCCGTTTTATTTACACTATTTATAAAATTGACAACTCTACCACGCACAGATATCAAAAACATAAATAACTGCATTTCCTTTTTTACTTTACTTTTTACTTTTTCTTACTCTGCTCTGCTGTTATTATTTTAAATTTGCTCTTATTTGCTCTTTATATTTTTACTAGCAACAAACAAAACAACAACACATTTCAACACATCAATTTTAGATACATACACACAAAATCATGTGCAAAGGGCTTTTGTATAGAAAAACAACAATAACAATTGAATACAACAGTTAAATACAACCACAACAACAATAGAATTATTGCAAACACACTGATTTATGTAGGAGATGATGGCTATTCTTTCACTGATTTATTTGAATAAAATCTTGATTTTAACACTGATTCTTATAAAAGTTAATAACTTTATTATTCAGTTACATTAAGACGTTTATTATTTCTTTAATTTTGCAAAATTTACTAAACTTTAACTATATATAAAAAGCATTAAAAGACGAAGCGAAATTAAGAACAACAGTTTTGAGTGGCGTACGCGTAGAAACTAAAGATTTATTTGGCTACTAGAGTAGAGTTGCCAGTAATGTGGGCGTTTATTTGACGAAAGGTATTTATTAATGAAGTTATTTGTGTATTTAAGGATTTAGTTAACTAGGATTTTAAATTAATTGCTAATGTACACTGGTAATTATTTAAAAATAATTCAATTATAGGTATATGTATACCTATACATATTTATTTATTAACAGCCTTTTGAAATCATTTGGATAGACATAATAACACTTTAGGTAGTATACCTAACAGATGGACAGCCAAAAGTTCTAAATAAGATTAAATTCTAGTTTATGAGCGCCAGTACGAATCGAACCAACAAAAAAATTGGTTTATAGAGAAATTCCAACTTCCTCATAAACCCAGCTTTGTACAAGTTTTGACAGAACCACAATTAATTGCCGTAGAGCTACGCTTATAGTGAATTCCTCATTTTATCAAAGGGCGGCTTGAAGACAGGCAACCAAGACAAGACTATAAAGAATTGCTTCATCTGAGCCTAATCTTTTTGAGTGATAGATCTAAGCCCTATGATGAAAATTATGTATTCTTTCAGGATGATGAAAATTATGTATTGTTTCAAAATACATATGTATTTTTCGAAACCAGCTGCAATCTCCCATAGACAATTAAAAAATTGATGCCTTGCTTGAATTTAGTTCCTTTATTTTAAGAATATGTACATATTTAAAATTGGTACCTCTGCCAATACATATTTTTAAAGAATATATAATTTTCATCTGGAAGCCCGATTAATAGCTCCAATAGCCCAACAGATTAAGGCCCTTTTCTCATTTAAACGCTTATTTAAAGAGTTATGAAGCATTTAAGATTCTTTAATTCTTTTATATGAAAAATCGATTTTTGGTCAGTGATCACAGATTAAGGACCTTTTTTTTTTTGTAAATAATGTTATTGAGATCAAATTCAAACAAAAAAGCCTCACTTTATATCTTATCCTTTGTTATACTCTGTTTCTTAACTTGTGAATATGGAAAAGTGTTTTTTTAATTTTATAAATTGTTAAATTACACTCAAGATTTATTATAAAAATCAGACAAACTCTGTAAGTTGCAGTAAGAATCGGTAATTACATCAATTATAAATGGTAAAAATTAGATAAAATTTCAAAATATTTAACATAAATTATGTTGGTCGTAAAATTGTCTTTCAAACAATATATAAAATACTTATAAAGTTTGCACTAAGACTGAATAAAAAACACGGTATAAAGATATTCTAGTTCTATAACCAGTGTAGTTTCTGTATTTCTTATTACGTTTAGGTGGAGGGTATTAAAGATTCGGCATAGTCTTATTTTTTTTTGTTTTTACTCGTTTATTTATGAGTATTTGTGTTTATGAATTATGCAATTTTAGTTAACAGGCAAATGACATTAAACACAATTTAACAGTGTTTGTGAATGTTAAATAATTGTGGTGTTACTTAACATTTTACAATTCAACGAAATGTTATTGAAAGCTCTGGAAAGCTTGCGTACAAAAGCTTTTCTGTTACTTTAGAGTGACCATATAATTTTTTGAGTGACATTTTTGTAGGAAAGTATTTTTTTAAGAAAATTGAAATCTTTTGATTTCAAAAAAGTCATACAGTGGCTCATAGCTTGTTTTTTTTTTTTTGTAAATTTTTTGTCAACAAGAAAATTAACAGCAACTTAAAACTTGAACTTTAACTAAAAAGGGAAATTGGTATCATTTAAAAGAAACAAGTAAAAAAGTATAGTCGGTCAAGTCCAACCATATAATACCCTACACCTAGTTTTTCAGAAATGGGCGTTATATGGGAGCTATCGCCTATTTTGGATCAAAATTTCTGTGAATATAAATATTATATGTGTTAAACTTTATCTCGTTATAAATACTTGTAAAAGATTTATGGAGGTTAAAGTGAAAGTGATTCTGAGGCGATCGGTAGTATACTCAGAATCGTTTCCTGGATCGAATTAACGATGTCCGTCCGTCTGTCTGGCTGACTGTCCATGTAAAGCTTGTGCGCAGCGTACAGGTCGCAATTTTGAAGATACATATAAGATACAAATAAAATCTTTTTCAGATTAAGTACTGTGAACACCTCGACGCATTTTTAAACACTAATTAAAATAATTTTATGTCAAAAATTAAAACTCAATTACAAGAAATTATTTTTACTGTTATATTTATTCTATAATTTAGTAAAAATTTTAAGTTCAAGATCAATATGCCTTGTTTATAAAAAAATGTAAATACAATGTCCCTATTATTTTTTCCAGCTTATTTCTCACTTTCTTATACTCTTTTGCAGTTTCAGTTTTATTTATGAGAATTAGCATCAAAAACAGAACACACAATAAAAAAAAACCGTTAGATTCTCTATCATTTTACAGTATGGACCAATGATATTGATCGTTTATGTAAATCATAAAACAAATTAAATAAGATCAAGGTTTGCGTCCCTATTATTTTTTTCAACACTGTATTTGGATGAAATTTAGTACGTGATATTTTTCGGCCCAAGGACGGATGGGATTGAAACTGGTGGAAATCGGTTCATTATTTCACCTGGCCCCCATACAAAAGTCCTCCCGAAATTGGGGTTTACCGATCATAAATGTTTGAATTATGCAAACATTTCACCACAAATGAGTGGTAAATGAAGCCAAATCACATCTACAAATTTTGTGCAGATCGCTCCATAATTTATCATAGCTCCATATAAGGCCCACTTCCGCAAATCACTTTAAAGAACGTAACTTACTTAAAAATGTCGGTATCTAAATAATATTGAACGCGAATATGTTTCATATACATATGCATATACAAATAATATGGTACATTTTATGATGATCGGTCCATAATTAGTCGAAACTCCCATATAACACCCTCTCCGTAATTCAATTTAAGCTCCATAAATCTTTTAAAAGTATTTATATCGAGTTAAAGTTTAACACATGTAATTTTTATATTTACAGATATCATGACACTAAATTTTTGGATGATCGGTCCACAATAGGTTATATCTCCCATATAACGCCCATTTCTGAAAAACAGTTTTAGACATATACTGGGTGTAGAGTATTATATGGTCGGACTTGACCGACTATACTTTTTTACTTGTTTATATTTTACAAGCAGTTTGCCCGACTTTCAATGTGAGCCACTACTGGTATTCGGTGATGGATACGAGTATATAGGATTCACCACAGTCGACTATAAACTCTTATGGCCGAATTCACAGTGTTTAGTTAGCTAATGACAAAGGCTTAACTAATGATTCTTTATTCGCAATGCTTAGTTTGCCATAAGAATAACAAGTAATAGTTAAACAATAATTAGTATTTTAGTTTACCAATGGTTAACTAATGACTGAGAATTCGACCATTAGTTGTTTTAAATATTTTACAGTTCATTGTCTTTTATATAAATAGACATTGAAAAAGTAGTTTCATAAGTGTGTCAAATGTTTCGTGGATTATTGGCTAATAACAAAATAAAGATTTCTTCCATTACTCACGTGACCCTTCATAAGAATTTTACTACATGGTTGCCGTATGTAAGTGTACGTATGTATGTATGTGTATGTACAAGCACCACAATTGCAAATTAAAAAAAAATACAAAAAATCAATTGATATTTGTAAATCTAAATTTGTACTCGAAAATAAAAGAAATGAATAAGACAAGACAACATTAAGCAAATTGTCTAAAATAAAATTTCAAGTGGGGGAAAACAATTAACCATAAGCGAGTCTAATCCAATTGTTGCGGTGCT